>JARJCN010000003.1:0-1487749 GCA_029282135.1 Mycena belliarum
AGCGCCTCGTTGTCTGCGCGGGCGCCGGCCCCAGGGCCGAGAATGCCCAGCAGACGCACGTGAGGAACGGAACGGAGCAGAGGCGGGCAGAGGCCGTCGGAATACACGGCGCACTTGTGCCGCAGACGAGCCGAGGAGGCGGCGAGGACTGAAACGAGCGAGGCGGCGCGGCATGAGTTCAAACGAGCAAGAACGAGGCGGCGGCAGGGCTCGGACGAGCCAGCCGCCCGTCGCGGGAACTCAGCGGCGGGGCGCGAACGAGCGACGGCTCGGCATGGGGCTCGGACGGACGAGGCGGGATGTGGGCGGGGTGCGGGCACGAACGAGGCGGGAGTGGGCGGGCACGAACGAGCGTGGGCGCCGCTGCGAACGAGGGACCGGCGGGGGCGGGGGCGCGGACGGACGAGGCAGGATGTGGGCGGGGTGCGGGCACGAACGAGGCGGGAGTGGGCGCCGCTGCGAACGAGCGAACGAGCGGGAAAGGCCGGGGGCGCGGACGAGGGGCGGGGTGCCGGCACGAACGAGCGTGGGCGCCGCTGCGAACGAGGGACCAGCGGGGGCGGGGGCGCGGACGGACGAGGCAGGATGTGGGCGGGGTGCGGGCACGAACGAGGCGGGAGTGGGCGCCGCTGCGAACGAGCGTGGGCGCCGCGGCGAACGAGCGGGAACGGCTGGGGGCGCGGACAAGGGACCAGCGGGGGCGGGGGCGCGGACGGACGAGGCGGGATGCGGGCACAAACGAGAGGGGGTTTGGCCGCCAGTTAAATATCGCTATCATTAATTATTCTATATTATAATTAATAATTTCTGGTGAAATTAAATAAAGATACCCAGCCTTACTTACTCAGACTGGGGGTTCCTCTCCCCCTCCAAGGCATGAGACGGCCGGGTGCGCGGACGAGGGGCGGGCGGGGGCTAGGGCGCCAATCGACGAGGCGGTAGGGAGTCGAACGAGCGGGGGAGGCGGGGGTGCGGGCACAAACAAGCGTGCGAGCGTGGGCCGCGCAGGGGTATCGAGCGGCAGGACCGCGGGCGGCGTGACGCCGACGCCTGGGCGGCGCGAACGGGAGGCGCGCGCGTGGTGTGGGAGGCGGCCGGCGGCGCGAACGAGCTGGCTGGGGCGCGGCGCAAACGAGCGGGAGGCGAGCGAGGGGCCGCAAATGGGTGGGGGGCGGCTGGGGCACGAACGAGTGGGGAGGCAGGGTGGGGGCACGACCGAGGAAGCGGGCGGCTGCGACGAGTAGGCGGGGCGGAGCCGCCGGAGCGCAGTGCGGAGGCTTGCGCGGGCGATGATCCGACCGGGGCCGCGAGCGAGCGGAGGGCAGCGGCCAGGGACGGAAAGCAGCGGGGAGGCGGCGCGAACGAGTGGGGAGGCAGGGTGGGGCGCGAACGAGCGCCGTGAGCGGACGAGGCGGTGCGGCGTGGGACGGCGCGGCGTGGGATGGCGCGGCGGAACGAGGGAGGCGGGGCCGGGGGCGCGAAAGAGGTGTGGACCGCTGAGACGAGAACGAGCGGGGTGGCGGCGCGAGCGAATGATGGACGTGCAGGAGGCGGGGGCGCGGACAAGGCCGAGGTGCGCGCGAGCCGCCCAGACGAGGGGGGTGGGCGTCGTAGGCCCGAACGGGCGGAGTGAGCATGGGCGACCAGGCGGCGCCAGGGGCTCGGATGAGGTGGTGCGAGGGGGGGTGGGACGTGCAAGAGGCGGTGGCGCGAGCGAACGGGCAGGGGCGATGAGCCTCGTGACAGGCACGGGAACGAGCGGGGAGCGGGGACGAACGATGGGGAGGGCGTGGTGGGGCTCGAGCGAGCAGGAGGCGGGCGGCGCGGATGAGCGAGGCGGGGGCGCATGAGGTACGAGGGGAGCGGCGCGCTGAGCACGTTGAAGAACTGCGACGAAAACAGCGGCGGCGGCGGCGGCGGTGTGGGCGGCGCAGCGGAGGCTTGCCCTCGAAGTACGACTCGTGCCGCATGTAATGGTGCATGCGCACCGTGACGACGCCGCTGTTGAAGCGCAGACGAGGAGGTGGGGATGTGCCAACGAGGGGGGCGTGCACGCCGACGCGGGCATCTTGTTGTGCGTCGTCGAGGACGTCGAGGACGTCCTGTGCGGCAGTTTGAACTTCGAGTGGGAGGACCGTGAGTCAGTCACGGTTGTGACATAACATCACAGCGGCCTCTGTTTCCACCCGCTCCCTCTGAATCTAGGTGCCCCTCGCTTGGAACTCAGGCCACCACCTCGAATATGCTGGATCTAGCCGCCCCCGTGAAGTGCCTATTGTTCAAATCAAATCAACAAATGCTCTGTCCAAATTAAGCAAGTGGCTTGGGCCACCGGGCTCGGCACTTTGGCTTTGTGGATTGTATTGTGGGGGTGTAGCCACTAGGACCTGTATAAAGCCGGCTCGTTCTGGGTCAGCAGCATCAGCACTCCCTCGCCTTTCCTCCACAGTCCTCACCTCCCCCATGAAGCGCTTCATTTCCCGTGCTGTAAAGCACAATGGCCCCATCCGGCCTTCTTCTCCTTTGCCCGCCCCTTCACGTTCTCCTTCACCGGCTCCGGAGCGCCCTACCAAGCGAGCACGTACAGAACGATACGAGCGAGCACATCCGGATCTGGACGAGCGAGCACATTCGGATCCAGACGCGATTACGGAAAACCACCTCCGTAAAGGGTTTAAACGCGAGATAAAACGCGACATCGGGATCGCGAAGGAGGCCCCTAGTATGTTCACTGCTCTCTATCCTGATTTAAGGGTATCTAAGGCCAGCGTCATAGTCATTATGGAACATTTCAGTTTTGAACGTGCATGCGACAACAAGAAGCAGCTGAAGCACGGCAACCTGGCCGAGCACGTCTGGATGGATGACCAGCCCAGGATGGCTGTCAGTGCTGATGGTGTTCCTCTCGTCATCCATCTCCCCGGTATGATCAAAGAGGCGTCTGCGGTTAGTGCTTCATTGTCCTCCTTCCGTCAATCAGATTCCTCATCCCATTGAAGGCGATCCTTTTAGAGCAACTGATTACCCATGTCAATGCCATTGGCGGCAAGCTCGCGACCTGCGCCGGGGCTGATGGCTTGCATCGTAATGCTGCTGACTCCTACAAGCTTGTCGAAGGGGAGAAGGCTGGCTGCTTTAAGATGGTCAAGATATGGCATGCTATCGGACACCCGGTGTGTTTCAGTTCTACCTTGGGATGCCGAATGCTGACTTCAGGGTCTCAGCACGACATTCCAACCCTGTCCACTGATATGTCTAGAACTGGTAAACGCCTCGCGGCGAGTCTTCAACTCATGTATCAGCTACGACTCGTCTCGCACCGCGTGAATGCGATGCTGGAGTATGGCGATGAGCCGTTCTGGATGGCCTCAAAGCTCCTTCGCCAGAAGGGGGAAGAACTCTTCAAGTTTTTCAAAGTCATTGGCTCCGAGGACCCGTTGCTCATGGAGGGGCGCGAGCTCATGTATAACCGCCAAACACCGCTCCATGCTGACAAATCAGACCACAAGCGGGGTTGGGCGGTGCTGGTCGTTGTTGGTCCGTTTACGGGGGGTGCTCTCCACATCCCTTGCCTCAATCTTCGCATGCAGTACACCAACGGTACGATGATTATGGTGCGCGGGAAGATCTTGCCACATGAGGTGGAAGCCTTCAGTGGTGGACAGCGCGTCTGCATTGCCCATTTCACTCACAGGGCCCTCTGGGATGCATGTGGTGTGTCCCCTCCTTAGTGTAGTGTAGTATGTTTGTCTCCCTAGATATCAGTTATCGTATCTTGGTATCTTTTGAAAGACGCCGTCACGTGCATGTTTCTGCGCCCGAGAAGTCTCGTCTCCCACTTGGTGCTCCTCTAGACCAGTCTTTAGTCTGGCACGGATATTTGGATATAGATGTGGGACGACCTCGACGATGGACCCATTTTCTTGGCTGCCGCTGAACCCCAGGATGATTTGCTCACAGAGAACGATCTATCCTCGTCGCAGCCTATAGCCTATGTCTCCCCCCAGAGGCTTCAAAGGAGGCGACCGGTACCACGAGATCGGCATGCCAATTCAACAGGTGGTAACCAGGCAAAGCGGGGGCGCTTGTCAGCCACAATATCGACCAAGATGTTGAACGAGGATTGTCGTATCACTGAATCTGGGGTGCTGCTGGAAACATCTGGGCCGAGTCCTTGGGATAACAGCTCTGGCAACACTCAGGAAACCCCCTTTGACTCTGATGGTGGGGCTTACCCAGAGGACACGGAGACCATGGCGGGGCTAGATGAGGACGACTACGACGAGTTCGCAGATGGTGTAGCCATGGGCACCATTGGATTCTACAGGATCAGCCAGACCTTTTTTGTATGCGAGTCGTGGAGGAAGGGTTCCACTACTGTAAGTCCGAATTGTATGCATACGCAGTGACGCTGACATCCCAATAGGGACATTGGTATCATCTACAATGGCTCGACGGGCATGAGGACATTTTTGTATGCACTTGTATAGCTCAGGGACATTGCTTCCATGAGAGATACATGGGAGAGGAAGGATTGGAAGCCTTTGTGGCTACTGGTGAAGCATATCGAGAGGGTGAGCCCTACTACAAGAGCCCATTTTTGACCTGATTCTGGCTCGTTCCAGACTCTTTGTGTAACGTAGTCTTGTTTTCACGGGAACTGACACCGTCGGAGGAAATCCACAGTGTTTTCTCTGTTGCAACTCCATACAAGTCAAATGTGCTTAAGGCCAGGGCAATTGTTTCGAATGTGGGAGATGGGACGAGCCAAGGAAGCTGGGCATGTAGCAAGGACCCTGGGCACACTTGCATTCATTCATCTCTGGCAAGAAAATATCTACGGCTCATCAGTGGACAGGGGGAGCCTGAGCAGGGAGACGATGTCGAAAGCCTGGAATTGGATGGTGGGCAGGGTAAGTCCAGGATCCTTTGTGTATGAAAGCCACTGACTCCTGTAATAGTGGGGAATGCGATAATCCCTAAATCAGTTTCGTATCTGCCAATTCTGCCCCCCGTTTGGGCCACTCTTCCGGAGGACTCGAAACTCTATGAGCGGTCCTTTTCCCAAGACCCTCCCAGTCTTTTCAAACTTGGGCCAGCTGCACGGTGCCCCTGTGGGGCAGAACAGAACAATGCTGCGGTTGTTGTCCTTGATTGCACCGTGTATACGCTGGTCCATGCTGTCCGCACTTCGATCGAGGTTCAGATTTGCCATATATGCTCAACTGGAAGACGGCGTTATGTGGGCCCCGATTGCCGAGAGCTAGGGTTCCTCAATTACAACAATAGAACTTTGTTTTCCCATGCGCTCTTTGACGACTATACTGCCACCTTCACCTCTTCTGAAACACCCTTCGTAGCTTGGGCTGCGGTAATTTCTAGACGCTACCGAACCACGGGATCCCAGCCTTTTGTCAGTGTCGACATATTTAGGACGGCCTGGTTCCTGTTCGCCCAACTACAGACTCTAGGCGGTGACATGACATGTCCGGATTGTGGCCCGCATCCGGCAGACACCATCTGGGATGGCGTAACACTGGCCTTCAGTAAGAAGAACATGCTTGGTAGCCTGTGCCCTCCGACAACTGTATTGAATGAAGCTCCTGCCCATAGCTCTCACTATGTTTACCAACAAACTCTTCTCCTCGACGCTGATTTGCGCAAAGCATTGCGCAACCTCGTAACCGGACCCTCCCTGGTTTTGAATGTCCCCAAGAGAGCCTCTGCACCAAATGTTGAAGGAATAGACGAGGAAGAGGAAGCCCGGGTAGCACAGGCCGCAGATGACAAGGAAGCAGCTGAGGCAGTGGACCGTATAAACAATGTTTCAGCGGTATGTGAGCGGCTGACAAGTGTGAACATCTCTCTCGGCCTCCTTTTCAGGAAACATTTTGGGCTTCACGCCATCCAAGCCAAAATACGTCCGCCGAAATCTTATATTGATCTATTTACACAAGTACGTCGATTTTCTATTCCTTGGACCCCTCAGATGAAACCAATGTCTCTGTGCTAGATAGCCGCAGAAGAATCTGTGCTACAGATGATACCAATGCCCGCACTCGTTCACCTTGTTGCCTTCCAACAGAATCCCACTGATGGTAGCCGGGGAAAGCTGCTGGATGTACCAGCTGTCTATAATGTCTTGAGATCCCTTTCGGACAAGAAACCATATCCTCCCGAGGTAATGGGGACACTTGGCTGGATGATAGAACGTGCCGTGGATGTGGTTTCGCGGCTTATAAGTCCTGCAAACCCACTTGAGTACCCGCAAAAGATAAAAGAAGACCCCTGGCAGGATGTACGTGTCATTTGCTAGTGTGTAGACTTGTACTCATGTGTGCCACAGAGTGGTTGCTATTACAGCATGCCCGCCATTAGACTGAGACCCCAGTATCCAAGGTTGAAATATGACCAAGTCAACGAAGGCAGTAAACGCGGTGCTACCTGCTCTAAATTCTATGGGCAATACGGGCAGCAGCGGCTAACTGGCGGTATCATGTGTGTTTGGTGCACACACAGCATATGCTATGGGTTCCACTGCATCCCTCAAGGTGAAGGCCGAAACGATGTCTTCTCGGCCATCGTCACCCGCTGGCCCAAAGCACCCAAACGCATTATCTATGATTTTGCCTGCGCATTGGGCCCTTATTGCATGACACGGGAGCCTGTTTTTTTTGCAGACACACAGTTTGCTATCGATGATTTTCACGCGTCAGGCCATACAAAATGCTCACCAGCGGCCTTTCTCAAGTCATACGCGCAGGTTGATCCAAGATTGGCTCGCATTAACACGAGCGCAGCAGAATGTGGGAATGGGGGGATCTCAAGGATTCGAAAAGGGGTCAGCTACATGGGTCAAAAGCGAGCGATCATATTCACCCAGGTTTTTATCTCAGTATGGAACCGTGTAATCATCAGGAAACGGCGTCAGCTGGATTGATAGAGTTGTTTTACATTGAATCCTACTGAATTCTTGTTAGCTGTTGGAATATCTCCTCTTCCTCTGTCAGGATCCCCCAGGTACCGTCTCTGCAATATGGAACATAATGTGGCCACACAAAGCCGCACACAGGAAAGCACCTGGAAGTCGTGCAATTGCAGCGACCATTTCCTAAGGGCCACGGCTGCAGTGGAAGCGGTGGGGTGGCAAGGAAGCTGTCCCAGATAGCCTTGTATGCCCTATCGGAGAGATGATCTAGAGACTTGAGTAGTTGTTGCCAGGCCCAGGGAAAAAGACAAACTGTGTACAATATCTCTGAGCATGATGCCGCCAGCCAGGAGCGGCGAGGTTATCAGCAACGCGCCAACCTTACCTGGGGCATATTGAGCAGAGTTGAGGCTGAGATAATAGATAAGACCTACGTGCCAGTTGATGTGCAAGGAGTAATTTGTGCCTGGTCAAATCCGTCTCCCATTCGTAGTCGTATGCGGCTATGATGATACTTGTTTCCCGACATTCCTGGATTCCACCGTTAATTTCAATGATAAGACAGAGTTCCCGCAACTGTCGCAACACCCGTTTGGGGGTCGAGACATCTACCATGACAACAAGGATGTCAGGAGGTGGGTATGAGTATGAGTCGGCTGGGACATTGTGAGAATAATTCGGACTCTCACATATGCAGGGGATACACACTAGATTTTATTCCGATAGTATAGGAGATGTCGTGCACTTCAAGGGAACCTCGGCCCATGATACGGTGGTTAACATCATTTCCGGATGGATTATTGCCCATCTCAGATAGGTTGGGGTGAAACCATCCAGGGAGGTCACTTGTGAGCTGGCAGGCGACTGCATACATGTTTAATTGAAGATTAGGAGCAAGAAGAGATGCCTGGACATACGGATACTATATGTAGTCAGCACACATAAGGGCGATGTAAGGAGTGCTGATGTACCGTTTAGCCTCCTCAGTAACAGTGGCGGCCTTGTATCCTCGAACAGAGGATGGCCGTCGATATTTCAGGAGCTCAATCTGAGAAATGTTAGAGTGAAAAATTGACGAGTCTGGGTTTCTAACTCGGAGGTGTGGCATACAGGCTTAGAGGCACGTAGAAACGGCGGCGGGGCAGGCATTCCTGCTTGCGTGATGAAGAGACGATGCCACGAGCAGGACTGCCTGCGTGCAGAAGAGGACAGCGCAGTCATTCCTGCCTGCACGTAGAAACGGCGGCGGGGCAGGCATTCCTGCTTGCGTGATGAAGAGACGATGCCGCGAGCAGGACTGCCTGCGTGCAGAAGAGGACAGCGCAGTCATTCCTGCCTGCACGTAGAAACGGCGGCGGGGCAGGCATTCCTGCTTGCGTGATGAAGAGACGATGCCACGAGCAGGACTGCCTGCGTGCGGAAGAGGACAGCGCAGTCATTCCTGCCTGGACCTAGAAACGGCGGCGGGGCAGGCATTCCTGCTTGCGTGATGAAGAGACGATGCCACGAGCAGGACTGCCTGCGTGCAGAAGAGGACAGCGCAGTCATTCCTGCCTGCACGTAGAAACGTCGGCGGGGCAGGCATTCCTGCTTGCGTGATGAAGAGACGATGCCGCGAGCAGGACTGCCTGCGTGCGGAAGAGGACAGCGCAGTCATTCCTGCCTGCACCTAGAAACGGCGGCGGGGCAGGCATTCCTGCTTGCGTGATGAAGAGACGATGCCGCGAGCAGGACTGCCTGCGTGCAGAAGAGGACAGCGCAGTCATTCCTACCTGGACCTAGAAACGGCGGCGGGGCAGGGATTCCTGCTTGCGTGATGAAGAGGCGGTGCGGGCAGAACTAGCCGTGGTCAAGATGGCTCTGACACAAGCAGAAATGGCTGCAGCACAAACTCACGGGCAGCGCAGGCAGAAATGCATGCTTAGCAATGCTACAGGATCCAGGCATAGATGGGTAGCCGCGGCGCAGGTAGAAAAGGACGGCAACAGGAAAGGTGCCGCCCGTCGACCCTCTGATTGCGCCTCCGCGGTACCCAAATAACGACAATCTCAACCCCCTTTGGTCCCACCCTACTTAATCACGTTGCCCCCCGCTCGACAATGCCAAAAAAGACAGCATGTGTGGCAGTGCCGTCGCGGGCCGGACTGCCGGGACTTATCGAGCTGGTTGTTCATTTCTGGTCTGCGCCATGCCGCCGAATCCTCCCCGCGCCCCAACAAAGGTCTCTTCATCTCCTCCGCCTTACCCTCCTGCCCTCATCTTCTCCCCCCCACCCAGTTCTACCAGCAGGACATAGTCCGCCGCATCCCTCGCGCTCATGCCTCAGACCCAACCTCACGCGAGCCAGTCAATGGCATCGTCATGGTGCTCTCGCATCCATCCATCCTGAGCGTCACTCAATACTCGCACAGAGATGTTGGCACGACGCCGAGGATGTCGCTCCGCAAACCCCCTTCTCCGACCCGCTCATGCGCCCGCTGCACCGAGGAGAGGTCGGCGTCTCCTTCTACCGCGACGAGCCCGAGAACAACACCCGTCGTGAATTCGACCGCCAGATTCTCCCCGAGGCCGATCTCGTTCTCGTCGACCGTGCATTCCATCCTGGCGACTTTTGCAAGCGCAGTGTCGACGACCTGCGTTCTGGCGTCGTTACTCGGACACGCGTCAACGGGCGCTGCGAACACGTCGTCAGCGGCGAGCGTCTCGAAGGTTGGACTACCCTCGAAGAACTCTCTGATCGAACCTACGCAGAGGTGGGCGACTATGTGACGTACGATGACTGGATAGGCCAGGTGCGTGAGGCGCAGAATACCATCTTAGCTCATTTCTTACTCGCCATCTAGGTAATCGAGGTATGAGGCTCTCTGACCCCTCAGACTCGCCAATAACGCGACTCCGATAGTTATATGACGAAGTCCTGGTGGAAATATCCACTGGCGAAATCATTCGCCTTCCAGAGCTCGGCTCCCGCCTTTCTGTAGGCGAAAGAGGTCCCGTGAGTACCAAGCCTAATTTGCCTTCCCCTTCCCATGCTCCTCCGCAGGACATTCTTCCTCCCCCGGCTTCGACCGTTCACAATCTATTTGGATTTCTCCTCGGCAATACTCGGCCAAGTCCGACCGACATGTGTGTCAAGGTAACTCACAGCGTCTATGCAATAACGTGGCTTGCCGTTAGTCAAGCAGTGGGTTGACTAAGAAATTTATCCTTGTCAATCCCTGAGTTTCGGTTGTCGTTGTAGCTCGATCCGGAAGAGGCACAAGCACGGCGGCGCCCCGCGCAATTCTGGACGGGGACCGATATGGCAAAGCTCACACTGATTCGGAGTATATCGGACCTGGAAATGCGTGTCGGAGATAGGGTCACTTTCAAAGAACAGGTCAAAGTCCCCTGTACTACTCACGGCTTAGACGGCAAATTACAAGTCCAAATCAAAACCTTTACCGTGACCGAATCGCAAACCTTTGTCGATATTCTGTGGCAGGATGGCGTGAAAGAGACCGTGCGCTCCACTGATCTCATCCCATACCTCAACCCGGATGAGTACGACTGCTGGTGAGTGCTATTGCTCCTCTTGTATCGCCGTTGGTGACCCTTTCGCCAGGCCGGGTGACTGCGTCATCTGGAATCGCGACGAAAGCGAAAAGCGAGCTGTTATTATACAGTCTGTTAACGCGACCCATCGTACTGCGTCGGTCCTGATCCCCGAGACCGGGAAAATAGAGCTAGCCTCCGTCTTGGAGCTTGACCCTCACGGAACTTCGGATGGCGCGGCTATGCTCGAAATTCCGTCGGACGGACTCGGGGTACGTAGAGGCGACTTTTTGTTTGTCCATCCTGAAGGCCAGACAAACGGCTCGTCTGTGCCCGCCAGAGTGCCGCGCATTGGGGAGGTTGAGCCGTGGGTGCGTGATGCGCCTTTTGTCGATGGCCAATTAGCCGGCTTCAGGAAGGAGATGTCGGAGATGGGAGCGAGCATCGCTCGACGCCGCGCCGCAGAGAACATTGTTGAAGGGCCGATTCTCAGGCCTGCTCCGGACAACGAATCTCTAATGTGGCTTGGAGAAGTCACTGATGTAAGGGTCCTAGTTTGGCGCGCGATTGCTGTATTGAACTGCAGTCCAGATAAATCTCGATGGAACGGTGCAATTGACGCACCCGAACGGCGCTGTGCGGACGTATCCCCTTCAGCGCCTGACCAAGCTGTATGATGGGATCGACCAGCTCGAAGACGACATGTGGGACGAGGTGTCGGAGGGTCATACCATAGAGGATCACCCCCTGTGGTCCATCACCGAGGAGGGGGGCGCGTGGGAGCCTGAAGACAGCGACTCGGGCGACGACTGGGGTGACCACGAATACGACGACATCTCTGATGAGGAGGGAACAGGCCTAGAGGGCGATGTTCCCCGGGTGAACGGCGACACCCGCCCATGGACCGACGCCCCGCTGGCTCCTGTCGATGTCATCCCGCTGCATCTGCTACCACCAGCTGAGGATGCCCGGGCTGATACGCCCCGTCCAGAAGTACCTGCCACAATACAAATTGAAGTCGAGCGGCTACCCTCACCCGATGTTCCTCAAGACGCAACAGACGACCCTCTGCCCGACAACCTTGGAGGCGAGGATGGCGCGGAGTTGCCGTGGAAGCGCTTCGAGGTGCTTTCCTCCGCGCCGGAAGACCACGCGTACTACAACTCGCCTCCAGCGCAGCCCTCGAAGAGTTTCCTGGGCCGCCTGCGGAATGAATACCGCGTGCTCGCAAGCAGCTTGCCAGGTCCGCGCATTCTACTTCATCGACTAGATCTGATGTCCTGCATTAGATTCCATTCTGGTCCGCGCCTACGAAGACCGGACAGATCTGCTGCGGTCCCTGATTATTGGCCCCGAAAACACACCTTATGAAGATGCTCCCTTCGTAATTGATTGGATGCTTGACTCGAATTTCCCGCACAGCCCTCCCATTGCGCGTAAGTTGCTGCCAAAGTTGCCTTTGGACCTTTCCACAAATTCCGTTTCGCAGACTTCCTCTCGTGGACGAACGGTAACGGACGTGGTAAGCATCGCATTGGCTTCAAAATTCACCACAAACTGACCTGTATCCATCTCTAGTAAATCCGTAAGTTTATGATTCTTCCAAGGATTTAGCACTGCTCACATCGGAGCAGAAATTTGTACGAAGAGGGCAAGGTATGCTTGTCCATTCTCGGAACTTGGGCGGGGGATAAGAACGAGATTTGGAATTCGGCACGATCCTCCCTTCTGCAAGCGTTCGTGAGCATCCAAGGACTCGTGCTCGTGAAGGAGCCGTCAGTGTATATCGATTCAACTCACATTCACGCTGACTTAGTTCAAAAGCTGGTTCTGTGAACCTGCGTACGAGAAGCTACGGGGCACCGAGGAAGGAATCGTCAACAGGTCGGCTTTTTCTTCATGGCACGCTTTAGCGCAATTAGTAATCACTCGCCCCAGCCGATTGTACAACGAGAAGGCGTACGTGCTCTCCCGCGGTTTTGTCCGCCGCGCGCTCGAGCTGCCCCCGGGTGGCCTCGAGCCCGAGATCGAATGGCTGTACCATACGAGCGGCCGCCTAGACAAAGTCGTCAACGACGCGCAGAAGCTGATCGAGACGAGCAAGAACGCCGCAGAGGCGGCCGACGTGGAAGTAGACCGTGAGCTGGCTGTGCCCCGGCTGAGCGCGGGCGGAATCATCACCCTCGACCGGACATTAGCGAAGCTGAACAATATACGCAGGCGCGCTTGACGAGTACGACATTATTGGGCTTTTTCCCCTCCGCACGTATTTCATGTATCGATATCTATCTCGTACCGCACGCACCTGTAGTTATATCAAATCCAAGTTTTGTGAGGAATTCGAATGCGCGGGTTGTGCGGGTTGTGCGGGTCCTTTAGCGGCTGCAATGTTTCCCTTTTTCCTCTGAATTCTGGTAGATCCTGCGCGTATCTGATATATCTATGTCGAGGAGACTGAAGGAAGACATGTCCACTGAGCAGCCGTCCATAGCGACAGCAGACACCCGAGTGGGAGACCACTGCACTGAATGATGGGTGAGCACTGAGCTGGCAGCCTGTCCAACAAGTCAGTACTGTTGCTTTCAAAAGAGACACTCCAGCTCGATTCCATCCCTGCCGCACTTCTCAGTGGTGCACTTATACCTACAAGCCAAGCTCAGAATAAGAACTATGATGTCGTACTAGATTCCGCATATGCATCGGGTTCAGTAGGTGACGATCATCCTTCAGACACACTTTCTTGACGTCGACGGATAGAAGGAGTCTGTTCGCCATAGGATTACTAAAGAGGACGAGTACGCTACGCGACGCGATGCGCAGCAAGTGTATGTGCGGGAAATGTCCGATGAAAGGAGAAATCCGGAGATATAAACGACTCGCTATGTACATTGACGCTCAGCATTGCCCGAGAATCTTGGACTTGGGGAAGGGTTGTTTGAAGTCGTCCCTAGAAAGACGAAGGCGGTGAGCACGGTCGCGGGCACGATGATATCTAGCTTATAAGGACTGACCTCCAAGTCGTGAAGTTGGGATTCGTGTATGCTGCGCTAAGGTAAGAAGCTGATGCTTGCCAATGGCAGATGAAGAGCAGCTCACCGGGTAAGTATTCCTCGATATATGCAGCTGTGGGGAAGTCCGACGGGTCGCATCCGATGTTGATCGAGTCCTTGTGCTGATACACGCGCACGTAGTCGACGCGCATGATAGCGGGGAAAGTGAGGTGCTCAAAGTCGACCACCCCAAAGTTCGTTGACATGCCTAGATTGGCAATGATGTACTATTACGACGAGTTATAATCTGTCGGATCAGTTTTTTCGACAGGCACGCACCAGCGGCTCCTGCGGTACGGGGCGCTGGTCAATCTCGACAGCCGTATCTGCGGCCATGCCGGCCTGGTTTAGCGTCCAGCTCAATTTACCGTCGGATATCCAAGAGATATACTGGATGGAACAATCGTCAGATAAGATGAGGCGAACGAAAATCTACAGACCGCGCCGGCAAACCCTGGATAAAGTCCAAGTCAGAAGCTGCGAGCATTGGATGATGTGAACCGATGATATATACCTGGCTTATACTCGAACCCAAAGACCCCAAAGCAGTTCTCGAGTAGCTGGTAGCAACGCTGGCCTGCGAGCACCAGAAATTAGCAGTGGGGCCCTATTCTGAAGAATCCGATAACGTACTAGTCTCGGTTACGACCGAAGTCGCCTGCTGGAAAGCACCACCAATGTATGAATTAAGAACAGAGTTTTTCAAATCGGGGATGATGAGGTTGTCGCTCGTATTGAACCAGACATATCCGTTGTTGAAGGGCTGCATGGTTCATGAGCTACGAATCTTCGTAAGCAATTATCGAGCTCACCCCCCACTGTGCGGACTGGGAGACCTGTCCGGAACCACCGGAGATTTGGGCCTCTGCAGAATTTTTGAGGATTGCCGCCAGTGAAAGAGGTGTTGAGACGAACCGAAGATATCAATTTCGGGCGCACTCCGCCCGACATAAGTACCATCAGCGTGAACGGGGCCGGGATGCGACTCCCCGGGACATGTGCATCGTGACAGACGCTGGCCAGGGAGGAAAGACAGTACCCCGCCAACACCCTTGTCTCCGTTGATGGTCGCAGCCTGCGGAAGACCGTTGATTGTTTGATTAGGCGCTGTCCCGACGTCGCATGCGTCATACGTGTACTGGACCGTCCGGTTAGTATGTCCCTACATGCCGCGAGCTTCGAGAAGCTTACAGGCTAAGTAAAGTTCGACCGATAAGATCAGCGGGTTTCAAGGGACTTTTGCTACTTGACACTCACCCACATGCCTTCCAGACTAGCTCCGAACCCGGCACGGCCCAGGTTGCCCATGGCCTGTGGCATTGTTAGCAGGCGCCAGGAAAGCAAGGAAGTAAAACCGGACCCAAACAGCAGGCCAGAGACTGATCGACGTTATTAGTAGCGTTAGAAGACTCAAAGAGACTTGACGAACCCATGAACTATTTACGGGTTGATCGTCAGAATATGCGTCACCAGGGCACAAA
The DNA here is from genome assembly GCA_029282135.1 of Mycena belliarum. Classification (NCBI taxonomy): domain Eukaryota; kingdom Fungi; phylum Basidiomycota; class Agaricomycetes; order Agaricales; family Mycenaceae; genus Mycena; species Mycena belliarum. The sequence goes on from JARJCN010000003.1 coordinate 14,994, forward strand.
GAGTTCACGAACTGTTGTTGGTTCCCGGCAGTTGTACCGCGGTGACAATCAGTCCGCCCGTGAAGCAGAATTTGTTCCAAGTCGAGATCAGGCCACCTTGGTAGTTCAGGTCGTGGTTCAGTTTCTGTGACAGCGTGATTTCGAGCGCGCCGTTCTTGGTGGTGACTGCTTCAGGGTCATACCACTCTAGATTATTGGTCTGCACGATAGTTGATACGCGTGCGTATATCGAGTGAAACTGTGTACCTGCCAGTAATGGAGGTCCACTCCCTCCCAATATGGATCGTCGCCTTGAACGAGGTCAGCCTAGGTAGTTGAGTAAATGCGAGCAAGAGCGCGCACCGGGATAGAATGTGCGTCCGTCGGTATTGAACTCGTCGCTGAACACGAGCTGGAGCTGGGTGCCAGGCGAATTGTAAGAGTCGATCGTGTACGCGTCTTTCGGAGTGGCGAGATCAATCAGACCAAAATTGCCAGTTATCTCGGGGACCTGCGAGATCTTTGTGAGCTGTCTTCGCTCCAAAATAGCCAGCACGCACCTGGCCTGTCGAATTGATCCCGCCGACATTGAAGCCGCCGAAGAACGAAAGAGGGTGAGCGGTGAAGTGGCTTATGAGGGGGTATCCAGCACTGAGTTGGCGCGGATCAGCAGTCGATGCGCGAAGAAAGACGTAGAACACACAAGAGGGTGACGAGCCCGAGGCCCAGGACGAGGAGACATCCCAGGTTCGAAAGACCACGCATAGTAAAGATGTTGCCCCGAGTGTCGTTCTTGCGGTCTCGCTTGGGGTCGGGGTTGTGGAGGAAGTCATCTGGCTCGGGATGGTTTGGGGAGATGTCTGCGCCCCACGCAGCGGGGTCGGGGGAGAGGGAGTACTGAGACCGCGTGTGAGCACACCCAGTCCGGATGAGAGATGACACCACACGCCTTCTCCGATATTGAGGGAACCACTGAGGGCACACGGCGGCCGGCACCTGCGCTCACGCTGTACGGGGACTCGTTCTGAGAGGAATCAATACCGGAGCAGCTGGCTATGGAGCAGACGACTGACGACGGGGCCGTTCCCACCTCCAGCGCTGCGGAGAGAGGGCCCGCGGGAAAAGTTGGCATGGACAGGCCCGCTGTTTGTGCTGTGCAACGAGTCGGTGCTGCCTGCCGAGTAGCGATGGGAAGACGGCAGGAGGTTGGTGGTTGAAGGAGCGGAAGGCTGCATGTAGCGGCGCTGGGCATTGGGGCCGAGGGCCGATGCCTGGGAGGCCATGGAGGAGGACGACGACGAGGGGAATAGCGAAAGGGCAAGGCGGAATGGTCACATGTACAGTGCTAAATATACACCATTGCATCCGTCGCCTATCACAAAAAGTACCCTGCCCTACACCAGCCGCAGCAGCCCGCCCCCCGCCGCCGCCGCCGCCACCCGCCCCATCCCCCACCCCGACCCCGACCCGTCCCCCTGCGTCTCCTGCGCCTCCTGCGCCTCCTGCAGCCGCTGCACCACCCCCTGGCTCGCCGACCCCACCGCCGCCGACTCGCCCCCAATCTCCGCCAGCAGCCGCGCCTTGTGCGCCTTGTACTGCTTCGCCGTCGCCGTCCCCGCGTCTGACGGCGGCGCCGTCTGCTCCAGCCAGCGGCCGACCAGGTCGAGCGCCGTTCTTGCCTTGATCACCTTGTCTCGCTTCGAGTTGTGGCCCTTGCGTTGCGGTTGGTTGCTGTCAATCAGCCCCTCCTCCACATATATCTCGCGCGGTAGCTCTCGCGGGGTCAGCGCACCGAGTTCGGAGCTCGGCAGCAGATGGAACGCCTGCGCGCTCACCAGCGCCGACACCAAGTATGCCGCGAACGGCTGCAGTGGAGCGAGATACGGCGACGTGAGCATGCTTGGTAGCCCAATCAGCGAAGTGTACTGATCTGCACCACCATCTGAGCTTCATTCAGCGCTGAATACCAGACAACATGCCTATTGGAATCGGGATGTGCGAGAGACTGTGCAGGGCCGGCGCTGACCCAGTCGGCTGCGTGTTGTAGAATGTGTAGAGGGCAAAGAGCGCAACAGTTCGCGTGAAAGGCGCCTCCGTCTTCACCATCCGCTCTACGTATCCATTAGCAATGCGTGTGCGCTTGAGCGGCTCCGCGCGCACCGAGAAACAGTCTGGCGGTGACATTCAAGAACGTTTCGCGTGTTCTACTATCAAAGACCTTGAAATGCATCCACTTCCATCCTTGCGCGTTCCACAGCTTCTTGAAGAGCGTAAAGGGCTCGGTGTTGTCTTCCTTGTATTGCTCATGAAAGTTGTGCACGAGAGCCGTGATGTCTTCGCGCAGGGCTTTGATGTAGATGGAGGACGTGAAATAGCTAGGCTGGAGAACGACCTGTCCGCGACCTGTTGAACGGGTAGGGATGGGGATGTCCATGGGGGGAGGATAAGTAGTGGCCGACACCGTGCCGGACTCGTAGGCCAAACAGTGTCAAGCACCGCGTCCGTTCGGCCACACCACCGCGTTCCTCTATGCTGCGTCGACGGGCAAGCACCCTGACTTGCTTTTTCTGCAACTCCACCCTCGCCCAATCACCAAGGGACCCCACCAATTTCAGATGTCCTCATTGCAACTGTGTGAATCGCTGGGTCGACGGTCAGATAGTCTCAGACGAGCCTGCGATGCACGACGAAAACCTTAACTCGAAGGCCTTTTCGAAACGCAGCATGCCGAGAAAGGACAGGCTGCCCACCATCTATGGACCGGGTGTCTTCTGCCACACCTGCCAGACGAACCAAATGCTTCTCGTCAATCTACTGGCCAACTACCTTCCGCCACCAGGGGTGCGTGTCCTGTGCCCGCGTTCAATGATCCTCCTGAGCAAGTGCAGAGTCCTGAAAGCGAGCGGCGAATGCAAACCCTCGATGAATACCGCGAATCCTTGCATCTGCGCTATCCACCCGTCTGCGAGTCGTGCCGTCCCGCCGTTGAAGAGGAAATCCGCCGCAAAGACGCGATGGCGCGTACACAAGCCCTTGGTGGCTGGCTTAACCAGACCAAGGGCAAATCCCGACAGCGACAGACGTCCCAAACGATTCAAGAGCCGGACAAGTTGCCGGAAATGGTGGTTTGGCGCTTGCGGGGATGTTTATGGGCCGCAACATTAACGGCCTCCATCTTATGTAGTGCTTCTGGTTCGCTTGAGTCCGTCATCCATCCTTTTGCTACTCAACATACTCATAGCGGCGTTGGGTTACCGACCATTTCGGTCGTTGTCTTTTGTGCTGCCGGGTCTCCCCGTTCTAGCCGTTTTATCTATATTCTGGGCTGCATGGGACCCGACGTACTCCTCCTTCCGCTCAGCTCGAATGCAAGGCCGGGACGTACGTGTAAGAGGGAAAACCAAACATATTGTGCGTAGCTTGCCGCTTCCAAACCCTCCTGATCTGAATACCACTACAGACTCTACAAATGCTATCATGGACCTCCCGGCTCATCACATCCATCATTCTCGCAGCCCACTGGTCTCGTAGAACTGATGTTCTACACCTCTCTCAGTTTCCGTCGGCGCGGGGTCGATTATATTTCACCTTTTATCTGGTCGTTGAACTCTGCGTTGCGTCATCAACTTGCATCACGCACCGTCGAATACTGATCCCTTTTGTTTCTTCAAGGCCGCTTTTTTATCCTTTTTTATCCTTCGGCTGCAGCAGCCTCCTGCCATCCGCCTCATCGATACAACCACGCACAGGCGAGATTCTTCGCGCTCTCGCTCTCAGACACCGAACCCCAATACGCACGTCAACTCACCTGCACCGGAAGCCGACCTTATGGCTGGACTGTCTTTCTCCTCGCGGCCAGTGATGACTCCCCAGGGCCCCGTCTTCGGCCTGCCCTCCATGCTCTCGTCGCTCCAGTCCCAAGCTGAGCCCAAACATGACGCTGACGAAATGGACGTGGACTGGACGCCGGGTGACCCCAAAGGGCATGCCAAGGTGTCTGCGCAATCGGGCGACACCTCGTGGCTGCGGCCCCAACGCTTCTTTGCGCCGGAGGCACCCACGGGGCTCGAAGGTCTCTTCGAGCGCACCAAGCTCGTCGACGACGTTGCGATGACCGATGCGACCTCTGGCGCGCCGTCGTCCCGCTCGCGGAACTGGGCCTGGATCTACGCCTTGTGTCTCGTTCCTATAATGGCCCTCGCGTACAAAGCCTGGGCAAATGGCCGACGTACCCCACTGGATTTATGGGAACTCCCTCAGACCACTTTTGCCTCAGGACGGTACGGTACAAGTCAGGCTGACATCTAACTCGAGTTCTATGTGCTTATGTATTGCGGTGGAATATATGTGTACAACGTGGGCAACTACTGGTCAGTATAAAAATGAAAAAGATACACTCAGCCATAGAGTGTGACATCTCTATGGAACTCGCACGGTTGCCTCCCAATCGCGATGCCTTGACCATGTGCCAGTCTCTTTACCCCGAGACGTGGGACGCTCTGTCCTGGCCGCATTGGTTCATACACCTTTACACACGGCTCTTCTGTGACTTCATCCACGAAATGATGCTTTTTGCAGACACCCTGGCCAAATGGATGGGGAAACATCTCATCGTCAGCTGGTTCGTCGATGTCGAGCAAGAATTCGTGGGCCAATGCGTCCTTCGGTGTCGTACGTCGGTGAGCTTCAGGCTCCATCAAGCCCTGGAGTAAGTGGAATGCCATGTCGATGTCTCGCTTGTGTGCATGACGTGCGGCGTTTTCCCTCGTGGCTGCGTTAGAGCTGACGGAAACGGGAGAGGATGGCTCTCGGGAAGGCGAGGATGACGACGCCGGGGGCGGAGGCAACGAGTCGGCGTTCACGTTGTTGTCGTGCTCTGAGTGATGGGATGTGTTGTAAGGGTAGCAGGTGGGATCCGTTTTTGGAGAGGTGTAGAGATCAGGGTTTTGTTTCGTGACGAAAGAATTCCAGGTGATGCCCAGTTCTGTTACAGACGGAACGTTGGTCGCGAACGTCCTACCTACGGGACATAAGCGGGAGCGCTTGGAAGGTCAAGTGAAATGGGCATACTATGAAGAGTTGCAGTTCTCTCCATCTTCTTCTTGCCCAGAATGGTGGCGATTTCCATCAGAGCCTCGTTGTCGTCGGTACATTGAAACAAGGGAAATTTGCCGGTGAGGAAGAATAGCAGAATTGTACCCGCCGCCCAAACATCGATCGCTACACACAGGTCAGTCATGAGTACATGTACGCACAGGGCAAATTAGTCGCACCGCCCGTTTGCTCTGAGCATTTAAGCAGGACCTCGGGGGCTCTGAATCCCCTAGTGCCTGCACGATTAGCTTTTGAGGTGGGGCTAGACTGGACTAAGCTTCGGAGTATTAGAACATGTGCAAGGGCATACCGGGTTTCGTTGGCTGGATAACCAACCTTGTCTGAGGGCATTGTGGATTTCAGTCTCGCTTCCTTTTGCATTTTTTTCGTCTGGTCAAGCTTGATGTCGTTGCGTAAGAGCACACGACCGTGTGGATGTTCCGTTGTAGCAGAAGTATGAAAGCAGGCTCCGAGTGTCTGTGTCGGTGTTGTATCCATACGCTAAACACAACACACACAGTTCAGAGATACCATGCACGATAACTCGAAATCTGCCTTACACAAGCCAGACCAAAATCACAGAGCGTGCCTTGGCCTGTTCGCGGATCAAAGAGAAAGTTTGCTGGTTTGACGTCCCGATGTATTATTTTCCGCGCATGGATATCGTGAAGCGCACGAAACATGCAACGGAAATAGGCTTTGATGCCAGCCATGGGTAATACACGGTAAAATTCCTATGCTTCGTTAAAAAACAATACGTGAGTCCGCTCATACCACTCACCCGAAAGTCGTCATTGCGGTGGTAGGGCATGATAGCTACGACTTGGTCCTCGTGTCGAAATGCTGTTATTAATTGCGAGACATGACGGCAGCCGCGACAATCTGCGAGGATCGCAATCTCGTTTCGTATACGTTCGGGATTGCTTGTTACATAAATTCGCTTGATTGCTACAAAGACTTTGGTGCCTGCAGGACGCGGAGCGGACTGGTAATGCGCCGAGGATGAAGGTGGATGAAATCCATGCCACGGACTGTTGTCCCACTTGCTGTGATAGCCCAAATCAAGGGCTTTGTAGACGGATGAAAAGGTTCCGGTGCCCAAACGGTCGACGAGCTTGTAATCCTTGGACAGATTGGGGACGGCACTCTCCAGTTCGACGATCTCCTGCTCAATCTCCTGCCGATCCTCCACGCTCTTCTTCATTATGGTCGTCTCCTCGTCGCTCTCGTCGACATCTTCTACTTCGTCGGAGCGCCCGTGTTCGTCTTCGTTCATCGGCTCCAACAGTTCATCGTCGCTCTCATCCATGCCTTGATCCTCGTCAGCGTGTGCACGTCGACTAGGGATTGTATAGTCGGGTATAATCGAGGTGAGGTGATTGTGATAATCTTCTATCTCCGGCATCTGGTATCCGTCAATAGGGTCGTCCGATGAGGCGGGTTGTTCTCGGCGCGCGTCCTGGTAGTGCTTGAGGTACAATTTATTGCGCGTATCGGACGAGCCTACTTCCAGAGGATTGCTTGAGTGCTGCGAGAACAAAATGGAAGCCATCGAATGGTCTCAAACGCGTCTTCAGAGTCGTGCCAGTGTCAATCTTCTTGCGTGTGGAAGGAGTGGTGGTGGGTTTGATTGTGATATGCAAGACGCGACTGTTGTTGGTTGTTGTTTCAGATCACGGTCACGGCTACAGGTACAGCGGCAATCATGTGTTTTGCACTCAAGCATACTGAGCATAATGAACTATATACTACAAGCATGCAGTGACAGGGTATGAAGGGACCGTAACGCGAAATATAATGTATGGAAAGGGTAAAACGTCCAGCGGAGGGTTACTAGATGTGAAATCAAACGCCGGCCAGGACCAGCCGACGGTGTCAGAATAAGAGTCATTCACTTAGAACCTGACTGCATCGCCATTGTAGTCGTATGCTTCTGCCTGGCCAAATCCAGCCTGGTGATGGAGTGGAACTCCGGCGCTGGGTCCGTTGTAAGCCCGGTTCATGCTAGGACCGCGGCCAAGCGCTTCCTGCATCTGCGGTTGGGGGCTAGGGCCCCGCGCGAGATCGGCATAGCCGCCGACAGGAGCGAGGTTCGCGGGGGGAGCAGCAAAGTCGTGATCCATGTCGCGGAATCCAGCGCCCTGTCCCGCGACATTATCGTGGGCCGCGGAAGAATGGAATGAGGAGGCACTTGAGTTGGCGCGATGAAGAGGTTCATCGTTCGTGGGTTGCCAATCAATCGGGGCCATCCGCTCATTGAACTTGGACGAATGCCCGAGCTTCCACTTGCGGAAAATGGTCCAAAGGATGAAGAGACCTCCTACTGAAGCGGCGACTACAATGAGGACGGTGGTAACGGTGCTCTTGGTCTTCGTAGAGGCCGATCCACCGGGCGCGATAGTGTTTGTCTGGTTGGCAGCCGCGACTAGGGTTGAATCAGTCTTGGTGACCGTCGATTTGGCACGAGTCGAGGTGGTCGTGTCTTCAGCTGGAGGCGCACTAGTCGTCGACTGCGTCACACTAGTCGGGTTAGCCGACGAAGTGCTAGAGACCGAGGCAACAGATGCTGAGGCTGAGGCTGAGGCTGATGCGCTGGCCGATGCGCTGGCGGACGCACTCTGAGAGGCAAGTCTGAACAGATAGTTGACAACGAAAAGGGGTTGGACGTACCGAAGAGACAGCCGAGGCGGACGCAGAAGCCGAGGCGGATGCGGATGTCGCCGAAGATGCAACAGAGGCAGAGACGGACTGGGAGGCCGAGTTGGGATTGGGGACAGCGTTTATTATCCCAAGCCCGCCCAGTATGCCGCCATCTCCCTGGGGGAAGGGGGAGCGCTTGCGGACTAAGCGCTTGAGGTTATCGTGGTCTCGACGAGGGTGGGCAAAGTCGTGGGCCTCAACAGAGGTGACAGTGACTGTGAGGAGGGCGGAAACAAAGAGCGTGAGGGAGAGGTTTTGGGGGGTTATGAACATGGTGAATGAGGCGCCTCGGAGATGCTGTCGCGGACAATGGTGACGAGGGAAGAGAGCAAAGGGGCGGCGCAGCCGATGAAGAAGGTAGAAGACAACAGGAAATATCAGAAACAGCTCAAGATGGCAACAGCTGTCACACTTACAGGCGGCGGTGTTGGACGAGGTGCGAAGAGACGGGGTCGACAACGGATATGTTGCCAAACGTCTAAGCAGGAGAAACGAGTGGAGGGGGATGCAGGGAGCGGCAAAGATCGTAGGGGACGTATCCAAACAGACCCAATCAGTGCAAGTGAAACATCACTGTCCGAGACTGACTGATCACAACAAACTTGGCGGCCACGGAGAGGGTATATAGCAAGTCCGACACTATTACAACGTATGGTTAATCCTGCGCTCAGGCGGAGCCGTCGTGGCTCCTCAGGCTCCATTGATCCAGCGCAACTGACGGCGGCGTCACATAGCTCACATCGCCGGGCCACTGTGGGTTGAACAGGACCTGCAGATTGTACGTCCCGGCAGGCAGGCTGATTATAAGCACCGTAACTCCGGGGTTATCCTGGTCGGGCACAGGAGGTGCCACGTCCGTGTCAAAGCGCTTTGCCGCGGATTGGCTGAAGGTCGCCCCGTTGGGCGGGTTCAACATCGTGACCTTCATCGTCTGCCCGTCGAGCGCCAGCGTCGCCGTCGTGCCATCGATGCTGACGGTTGCATTTGTGTGCATCCGCCACATCACGCTCTGCGCAGCGGTAATCTCGTCCTGGAGGAGGACCTGCTTGCGGCCGTTCAGAAGGCGGATGCCGCGCTTCACGGAGGTGCTAGAGAATGAACAGCATGAGCTATTCACCCGAAGAGACAGAAGAGGATCTTACGCATCGAAGTATGCAGATGTCATGTCTCTGGAGGAAGATAAAATGTTCGTCAGCATGTAAAGACATGTAGAGACTAGCGTACGTCGTGAAGTAAGCAGTCGAGTCCTGGTCAACCTTCAGCACCGTGCTTGATCCCTGTGTGGTGTTCGATGTGTCGTGCTTGACTGTGGGCGCGGCATTGACATTCTGATTCGCTTTATTTATCAAAATGGTGTTCTGTCCCTCCGTCATCTTGCGATAATACTTCCAGCGGTCCGCCGCCTGAACATCACTCGAGAAGTAGTTGGGGGAGCGGTAGTCTGCGGAGCCGAGCTCGCCTGCCCATCGTGTACCAAGCGCGTCCAGGACAAAGTCTCCAACATCGAGGTCGTTATGTGTCTGGTGGTGTAAATTCTGCCCAGCCTTTATCGCGACATACAGCGCACTGTTGTCCGTCCACGAGCTGCGCATCGACGCCCACTGGTCCACACTATTGTCGAAGAAGTGGTCGAGAGGTTTGCCGTTCCAAAACGCGCCTGCGATGGTGGGGTCATACCAAAACATGCTCCACGGTTCCGCCGAGTCGTACTGGTCGCGTTGGAAGAGCCCGTACTGCGGCTGGTTGTAATAGTTGGCATAGAATATCAAGGCATTTGCAGTCGTTGAAAATTTATTAGGCCCACTGTAAACGATGAGCAGCATGAGAGGCGAAACGAATCAGAGTCACAGAAAGACACACTGATCGCCGCTTTGAACAATAGTTAACCAAGTGCAAAACAGGAGTGAAAAAGACACACTAATTGAAGAGCGAGGTTGCGCCTGCGATGTACATGTGGAAGTCTCCGGTTTTGTAGAAATTCGGATTGACTTTCATGAGCCCGTAGTCCGATCCCGTCGCAGACAACAAAGAGGAGGCCATTTCAGCATGACCTGCGCACATCTTTAGCTTGAACGTGTACTGTTACGCATAAGACACACCTGTTGTTCCGAAGTACCAGTAATTGGCGGTCTACCAGAAGTGAGATACAATCTAGCATATATCGGACCAGGCTGACCTCGGCCCAAGTACCGTCGTCCGATACAGCTTGCGCACAGTTGAGTTTGGCATTATCAACAGTTAAACCTAAAAGTTGACTGGCGTGACCACTGGTATCGTCGCCGAGAATAGCAAGGGATGCCATAGTCAAACCGCTATTGCAAACACAATTCCAGTTGCCATCTGTGCCAGTGCTTTTCCACCAGCCTGTAAATACAGAAGCATTGGTATAGGCTTGAATGCCTGGCTCCAGGCCGTATTTGATCATAGTGCTGATTATCTTGCTCTATTCGAGTATCAGTCAGGGCTTGTGTCGGCCAGAGGGGACATGCCTTCTGATCCGGCGACCAAGTATCATAGAGCCAGTCATATGCAATGCCAAATGCAGCGGAGAACTCGGCTGTATCAAGGAAATGAGGCGAATTCCATTTATCGACATCAGGGCCGAAGGGAATGGAGCCGTTGCCAGCAGCATTCTGAAGTTCGGCCCAGACACGGTCTGCCCACTTGGTATCGTTCGTCATGCGATAGGCTATTCAAACATCATGAGGCCGAGGAGTACGCGACGGGGGGACCGTACCATAGGACATGGCCTTGATCCGCATTTTGACTTCGCGCGCATTATCCAGGATACCACTATCACCGCTACCGACCATGAACAGTTAGCATCCCGATTAAGAAAGCGAAAAGCCGGATTACTCCATAAAATACACCACGGGCGGCAGGTCGTAATACTGGGAAGCGTTCAAGAAGATAGTGGTATTCCAACCTGAATAAGATAAGCTGATAGAAAATTGACCATGAGGTCCAGAAGCTTGCCGGCGAGATACGGGTCTTTAGAGATCAAGTTGGGAAGAGCAGCCCACTTGTAGGCAGGAGCAATGAGACGAGGGCGGTCCGGTCTGACCGTAAGGACGCTGGGGGTGGAAGGCGCAAAAGAGTCGCTTGGCCAAGCGACTGCGGCGTTAGAAACGAAGGTGGGCGCTGAGAATGCCGCCGTGTTTGTTGTAGAGGGATAGATAGGTATCTTGGAGGAATACTTAGGCACCAAAGGAGTAGAAAGCAAATCAATAGCTACCATGTACTCGCTGTTAGTAGCTGTGGCGAAACGTCCGGCTTCGGTTTTGCCGCCGCTGGCGACCGAAGCAGAGCTGGATGTCCCTTTCTTGCGTGTAGCGAGGATGGCGCCGACGACACCTCCCGCGATGAGAAGGACTAACACGGGAATACCGATCTGTCCAAGACCGAAGGATTAGCAGACTTCGCTGAACGGTGAGGACCTCTTGTACTTTGATCCAGTTGCTCGTCTGCTTCTTGCGTCTTTGAGGTCCTGGGGTGATGAATCCAGCGGACGAATCATTATAGTATTGGCCACCGGAGCCATATACCTGATGTCCGGTGTTATAATTATCGTATTGCGAGGCCATAGGCCGCAAAGTAGGATTTAAAGAGAGTGGTGCTGTCGCCAAAGTTCAAACAAACCGTGATGTGTGTGCATCATTGGTTACCATGAGAGTTATTCAATTTTGATAAAAGTAACATCGCTGCAGTAACAAACTAATACTCTCGCAAAAATACAGCAGCGGCACCCATACCGGTCCCGATGCACATCGAAGTCACCAAAACCTTCCGTTAATGCTCAGCCAAGTATGTCCCTTGAACAAGAGCACTCTTACCTTGCCCTTCCTCCGCTCCAGTTCATTGAGCCCGGTCGCAATTTGGCGCGCACCTGTGCAGCGTATCTAGCCAAATAGATAAGGAAGGGTTGTGTCAGTTTGCTGCTGTTGGAAACTCATCTAGTGGATGGCCCAACGCTATCGCTCCACCGTTGACGTTCACCTAGATCCGCAAGATGAATTTAGGAAAAGTTGTCAGAGCTACTGACAACCCACCTTATCCCTATGGTTCAGCGTTAGTCGGACGAAAATGGATAGAAGACTTGGACGTACATCGGTAGACCTAGCTTTCTGACAGTATACAAACATTGCGAGGCGAATGCTTCATTGATCTAGTAAGCGATGAGTAGATTGCCTTTCACTTCCGAAGTATACAAACCTCGAACAGATCAACGTCGTCCTGGGAGATGCCACACTGTTGCAGTACCATTGGGATGGCGTAGGCCGGACCAATCCCCATGATACGAGGAGCAACACCTGGTGGATGATGAACATCCCCGCCCCCCGAGTTCATGACACGATAAATATACCTGTTACCGATGTAGACACATGCTTCGCTAGAATCTTGAGACCGAGACTTTCTGCCTTCCGTCTTGTCATGAGGATGACCGACGCCGCCCCGTCCGTGAGCTGGCTAGCATTTCCTCCAGTGGTTGTGCCATTGCCCCACTGCGGGAACGCGGATCGAATCTTAGCAAGTCCTTGCGCTGTCGTCCCGTATCTGACACCGTCGTCTTTGGTAATTGTAACCCGGATTCGCGCCCCGGTCGCTGGATCCTTGCTGAACACAGTGAAGGGGAGGATTTCGCGTGTGAAGTACCCCGCCTGTTCAGCAGCTTCGGCCCGATTGAAAGAAGCAGCAGCAAATTCGTCCTGATCTTGACGCGATACTTCGAAATCTGAGGCCACGTTTTCGCTCGTCCAGCCCATCCTTTGTGTGCAATCCTTGGCTGCTGGGTTCGATGTGATAAGCTCGCTTTGGGTAGGGCCTCCGTTGTCAGGACTGCGGCAGGTAAGAAAAAGAAATAACGAAAGCCGTAAGGTTACTTTTCAGACAAGGATTCCACACCGACCGCCAATCCTATCTAAATGAGGCCTTTAATATCATTCTGCTTCCGCGCGATGTTGTTAACCTCGATCTGCCCGCTGCGGATTTGGTTCGCGATTGTAGTAACCTAGGTGGCGATCATCGATCTATCATGTAGAGACGACTAGTTGGTACCGCCATGAGCCCTATCCGGGAGAGAAGATTGAGCTGGGAACTACATCAAGGTGAAAACTGCAGTACCACTGGAGCAAAAGCGGTTTATAATCTGAACAGGAACCGACTCAGGATAGCCAGCAGTCAGGGCTGCAGCTCTTGCGTGATATGCGGCACCTGGAGTCAGGACCGTTCCCACACAGATATCCCCCACGAGGGCAGGGTCAAAGTTAGAGTTTGCAATTGTGTGCTAGCATCCGCGCGGTTGGATTGAAAAGAACTACCCCAGGTGTTAGAGATTGCCTTTACCTTAAACATTTCCAGCATCAATTCATCCGTCCTAGAACACCAGTAAGCATATATTTAAGCAAAAATGCTCGACGAAAGCAAAAGTGGCTACCTGGCATCCTTGAAGCCGCCGCGTTTTGCTTTGCATAGCGGGGAGCGCATTGCGAACGTAATTCTGATGTTTGCATTCAAGTAAGGTGCGATAGGCGGCGAACCAACAACTCCCGCTACTTACACCACGTCATCAGGACTTTTGCGCTCAAGAGCGGAAAGCCCTTTGGTCGAATACGTGAGGTGAGCTGCGAGTTGTTTGACGCGTTCCATGGCGGTAACTCGATGAGGTTCGCGGAGAGCAAGCGAAGAGCTCCGAGTCCGGGCTGGAAGTCGCCGGCCCGACCGGCTGATTCAGCAATCAGAGGCTCTGTATCAATATTCACACCAAATATAGCTAAATTTCAGTGGCAACTGATACTGTTTGCGAAATGCGAAAAATCGGTAAGCGGATCAGTGCGGCTGAAATTGGTGATTTCAGAAAGGGTTTCTACGGCGCTGAAACCTGAGGCAATTTTGCCGTTGGCTGCTATTTATATCCGCCAATGGCAAAAATGCCTCAGATTTCAGCGCCGTAGAAACTCTTACTGTGGTGGTGGGCACCGACCGCATCAGTGATGGCAACTGATGGGAGCTAATTGATCCGAGCCATCTTGAAAACATGGTTGTACCGCTGGGTGGAATACAGAGGAGGGGAAAAATCATGGGAGGGCAGGATAATTGGGCAATAAACATAATCTAAACATCTATAGAGGGATTTGTCGAATTTGTATTAATTGAGGTTTTCACTTCGGCGGATCAACGGTGGAGGAAGGAAATCGACAAAATGGCCTTATAGGATCTGAGTTTGGGCTAAAAATCACGTCCGGCGCAAGGTGCCGACGCGTGATTGTGCCCAGAATTTGACGCAGTGGTACATCTATGATGTGCCCGCCAATATCCTTAATTGGCTGTGACATAACGCGTTTGTCACACATCAGCAGCCGTCGTCTCCCGCTCGTCGCGTCCCACAAGGCCGCTGACACCCTCAAATAGGTATGTTTGGGGCGCTACTACGATGACAGGCTGCTAAAATAGCCTAATGCCAAATCTCAGCCCGTGAAAATGGGCAGAGTACTCTTCAAGGGTGGCCTGTCTCGGAAAAAAAGTCAAAAATGGTGCTCGTAAACACGTTCCAGGATCACCTGAAACTTCTTGCAGAGTCTGCTGAACAGAACCTAGCTTACTTTGTGGTAGAGCCCACGGCAGGCTTCGTTCACGAGCGTTGACACAGCGATGATGAAGACTTTGGCGAGTTGGAGGGCGACACAGCCACATTTTAATTCATTCTAAGTCATGTAAAGTACACACCTACTGATTTAAACCCTTTCCGTTGGTTCCGAAGGCCAGCATCGCGCCGGGGGATGGGGGACCACGAATATGCCGGTTACTATCAAGTAACCGGTCTGCCATCAGCCCATCATGATGCGGTCGGTGCCCACCACCACTTACTGAAATTCTGCCTTTCGGCGGGACTGATCCGCATATTGATTTTTTGTGTTTCGCAATCAGTGTCAGTCACCACTGAATTTTAGCTGTATTTGGTGTGAATGATCACATCATGCACATGCTTCAGCTTGGACGAACATTCAACGCTGCGAAACGAGTCAGTGCCAGTCAGTTCTGTCGTGCTTCCTCGGCGAACATGTCAACCAAGGTAGCTGACTGGCAGCGCGGACCCGCACAAAACGTTCATACATTGCTCGATATCAACCTCGCCGTTCATTTTGTATGCTTGCAACCCCAGTGGCTCTCGACGATACCTTGAGGACAGACTATCGATTCATCGATGTTGGTGGTGTGTGACGACGCCGATTAGCTTAGTCGGTTATTCACGCTACTCCAGTCAATCTAACGGACGACGTATTCCGAGGAAAGTACCACGGCAAAAAACGACACGACGGTTGGGCCACGGCAGCTTCGTGTTCGCCGCATATACTTACCATCTCCTTCCAAGATGACATGCATGCCATTCTGGAACGTGCGCGAAACGCGGGGGTCAAGTCCATGATCCTTACGGGCACAAGTCTATGTGAATCCCAACAAGTCCTGACTCTTGCCAAAGACCTTGGTACAGTAACGTCGCTCTAAATATTCCCGACTAATTTCCTCAGGTTTTTTCTGTACTATTGGCTGTCATCCGACTCGCTCAGCGGAGTTTGAGACATCTGACGGGGGGGCGGACGCGTACCTGTCAGCGTTGGATGCACTAGTTGCCAACAATCTCCACGGCAAAGGACGCGTCGTTGCAATTGGCGAATGCGGCTTAGGTGGGTCTGGAGGTTCATATGGCCTCGAGGGATGTTCTTTGACAAATTGTATCCAGATTACGATCGCACACGTTTTGCGATGCCAGAGGTGCAGCAAAAATATTTTAGGCTGCAGCTTCTGTTGGCGAAGAAACATTCCCTACCGCTATTTCTGCACTCTCGTGCTGCCCATACCGACTTGGTCAAAATCTTGCGTGAGGAAGGATTTGGGGAGGAGGGTGGTAAAGCAGTGGGTGGCAAAGGTGGCGTAGTGCACAGCTTCACGGGATCATTAGATGAGGTCTCCGAACTCGTAAGTGAACGAACGTTCCAGATATGGCACATCATTCTGCTCAACTCCTGCTCTCAGATGGATATGGGGTTCTACATCAGGCGCGTTTTTATGTTTAAACTGAGATCCTGTGCTCAAAGTTTCCCTCAGTGTGAACGGCTGCTCTTTGAAAAATGAAGAAAATCTTAGATCTGCAAAGGCGATACACCGTAACAGGGTATTGCTGGAGACGGGTTCGATTTAGTTCCAGTCTTTACGCGGTCGCTCAATGTGTACTCAGATGCACCATGGTGCTCAATGACTGGGGGCCATGCTTCCAAGCAGCACCTTGCATTACTTCCGCTCTCATTGCGGGAATTATACTTCCCTGCGTCGACAAAACCCGAAAATTTCATGTTGGGTAAAGCAATCAAGGGCCGGAACGAACCTTGCGCCATTGGAGGAGTCGCTTGGGTGATGCATGAACTACACGGCATTTCACTCGAAGAGATCACGGAAAGCGCATTCAAAAACACTTTGGAATTGTTTAGCCTAAGTCCCGAGGAATTGTTCACTAGCACGGATTAAAGTTGAAAATCTCGGTACTACATTTGTCAAACATTTGTACAGATATGTATGCGACGGAAATCAAATTTCCGTGCCTATTGGATCATAGTTTTTTGGTTGTCTAATACGCTGAAACCACGAACGGGATTTTTCCGCTCGAAGAACTTCGCCATTCCTCAGCACTTTGTAGGCACGACCTCTCCATGTTACTTCGCTCCCGAAAATTGCAAACAGGTATATTGGTAATGCAAGCAGCTCCCGGGCGAGCCATGCAGCCCCGAACTGCCAGCGGATGGAGGCAGGTAGTGGATGCCCGGCGAGGGATGCGTAAACGTCAAGGTCCACGTACACCCAAAGAACTAGATGGACACAAATTGAAACCCAGAGGGGACAACCGAGCAGGTATTTGAGACTTGAAGCGCAGATGATAGACAGAACCACGGATTCCGTAAACGGCTCGATTAGCGTCGCGCCAAGGACCATGTGTTTTCGAACTCGGATCCACCGCGCACGACGATGCACATAATCCGAAAGGGTCATGTTTCCGACGACATTCCGGGCGACATCGCAGGACAGGTCATGTCTTGCCCCCAACTCGTGCCACAATGAACTCGCGATCATGTTATCCTCGGCTAAAAATCGGCCGAAGGCAGGCAGCCCACAGGGACTGGACTGAGCGGCGGCTGAATCAGTTGATTTTATGGGCCGTAGGGAACCGTTGACGCGCTCCAGGTCTGAGCGACGATAGAGGTTGGATTTGCCCATGACACATGAGTCGACCGCGACAGTGTTGATAGCGATGTACATTTTTGCATGATTTGTGTTGAGGAAGGCTTCCTCAATTCTGGAGCCTATTCTGTCTTCCGTGACAACAGCGAAGGGGACATGATGGACAAGGGCTATATATTTGCGGGGAACGGTCGGCGAGGGCGGACCCACCAGGGCGTCTACGGAGCGCGCCAAGGTGCCCGGATGGACAGTAACATTGGAGTCAATGACCCATAGGATGTCGTTCGCCGCTTCGCGGTAGGATCGGACGAGGTTGTTAACTTTGGGATTTGCGCCCACCGTTTCCTCACCTATGCCCAAGTTAGGCTCGCCGTGGGTATAGGAAAGATACGACCAACCAATGATGATCCTGCAATTCACATCAGGGTACTTTGATATGAGCTCTTGAGCGACAGGCAGCGCCTGGTCACTCTCGTCGGCCACGGACAGTAAGATCTCGTAGTTGGGATACTCCTGGACAAACGTGGACTCGAGATTTTCGTACAGGTTCGTATCCAGTCCCTTCAGTGGGCGGAGAATAGATACGCCAGGAACGGACGCGGCGGGGGCAGTTGCCAAAGGGGAGCGGGGGCGAAGCCTATACCGTTTACGCCTAGAGAGAGTGAGAGGATGAAGATAGATGTGAGGGAGCAACCCACGCGGCGAAGCATCCCAGGAGACCCACCGCCCACAGACCAGCATACCACAGCAGCCCGATGGAAGCCAAAACAAAGCGAAGGTCGACCTCCATTTTCCAGACGAGCCGCTTGCGAGCCACTGACAACTGGCAAGACGAGCCTGACAAAGTCGCGGTCCGGTCGAACCGGAGTCGTAAACACGATGACATAATATTACAGTTATACTAAGTAACTTAAAAATACACGTACGTACTAGTGGCAGTAAAGCTACAGAAAAATTATGAAGATCTAACATGATTGGAGGGTGGCAGGTTTATTGACTGCCTCTGCACGCTCCCACTGGAGCCGTCGTGCAGTTCTGTAGCTCAAAATCATCAACACCTCCTCGAAGAAGTCGTCCGACCATAGCTCGCACAGTTCCGTCGCGGAGGGCCGCAGACGCAATCGCTCTCCCAGATCCGTCCGTGCACATACCACGTCGCCCCAGCGATTCTTTTGACTGTGGTTTCCAATATACGTGAGCCGTGGCAGATGCAACTCGAAAACAACATACCGTGTATTCGAAAACCAGTTTTTTATTTGGCGGAGTGATCTGTTATTGAGAATTCAGACCGTGCAGCTGAAATGATATTCGGAACGGACCTGTGTAGAACGCAGGCCATTAATACTAGCCACGGCTCAGGCGGATACATCGTGATCTGTTGGTCGTCAGTGTAATTTCTACAATGAAGACATGTGGGGTACCTCATTATATATAGTTTTGAGTACAACCAGCTGCTGTTCATTTACTGGCGAATTTTCCAGCGACTTGATGGCACAAGCTCGGTCCATTAGCTCCTTCCTGCGTATCTTCAACTCTTGTTTCGGCTTCAAGTGGAGGCGCGAGCTTTGGTGCGATTTAGGCACTTTTTTTCTCGGTCGAAGGTGATGAGCTCCACAAGCAGCGCTGCCACTGCTTGTGATGTAACGTTTTGGTAGACCAGCACTTGCAGAGGACAGCGGTGATGAAGGAGGGGGAGAGTGGCTCGAGTCGTCGTGGGAATCATAAACTGCGAATGATGCAGCGCGCTGGATAGCGAGGTCGGCGAGCACGTCTAGAGGTGTCTGACACACAGCCTGAGGGCTAGTCATGATATGAATGGAAAGGAAAGTGAGGGTTTGGCGGCCGGCGCGAGAGACGAGAAAAACGGGAGGCAAGATCCTGGCAAAGCCATTACTTATGGACAGACAAAGACAAAGGGTCCTTTATTGTGATTTGGGAAAGTCGCTTGATGGTACATATCGTTGCGTGCAGCTTGGTGAAGGACAAAAGCAGACGCTGATTGCCGTGCTGAATACAAGCACGGCCAAAGATAGTCTTCGCACAGCGTCATATGAGTCTTCGTATGCAACAACGACCATGGCTGATCAACGCCAGACAATTATCGCGTCCGTATTCTCGCGCCGAAACGCAGCTGGTGAGCCGAGGGGTGGCCGGTTCCTGGACACTTGGATGATGAGCTGTTTACAGGTGTCCTTGAGGAGAGCTATGTAGCTCATGTGAAGATCTGGGAGGATGCAGGCCCCGAGGGCGGTGGGCGGAAGCCCAGATACATACTTCTATCACGTATGTTCCCTCCGCGTGAGTTCGTTCAGTCTGTTAACCGCTCTCAAGAGGCTAGCAATGGCAATGGCTTTTTGCACAAATCTAAACTTAACACCAATGGTTCATTTTCCGTCGGAAAGACCTGGAGGCTCCCAGAGCTGCGCGCACTGCAAGTCATCAATGTGCGTCATGCGCATACAGTTTACTCGCCCAACTGATCCGTTATAGCCTCTGTCGTTCAATATAACGCTGTCCAGGACGTACAAATGGCAGACGGAAAGTCCCACGGACCAGTCGCAGTTTTTAGAGGCCCTCGTTCAGCTTTTCCGTACCGTCTCGCCCGGTTCCTCGCTACAATTAGACGGGGTTGCGGATGCACCTTCGAGTACGTAGCCACGAACGTCTGATTTCCTGTCTCCTGATGTTACGCAGGCGCGCGACAACCTATTCCGAATGGCAGCCCTGGCGGAGTCAGGCGGCCACTCAACAGCCCTCGGGCGCCAACACCATCCCAGAGTGAGAACGATTACGAACAGCGCATCGCATCTCCACCGCCTCCTCGATCTCAATCCCGCAATGGTTTGCCTATGCGACCCGCTTCCCCCGCGAATTCAAGTCGCGGTTACGCTTCGAGCCGTTCTAACCCCCGTCCGGCACCGTCCGCATCCTCTCCTCAGCCACCTCGTATGCAAGTTCGTCGACCTTCAAATGCTGCTTCAACATCCAGTCAGGTGCCTTCTATCAACCTGCAACCGGCAAATTCACGCTCCGACGATAGGGAGAGGAACGCGTCCTCCGATAGTTTATCAGTTCAAAGACTACCGAAGGACGACCCCGTTGCACCGCCGTCAGCATATCCCTCTCCAACTAGATCTCCTTCACCTCTGCCCAGAGCTGCAAAGCGCACGGGAACCGCTTCCGCTCCCTTGGACGGTGTCGCTTCGCGTCGAGACCACAATGCCCGCGTTTCCTTCTTCGACCCTGGAAATCAAGCAGCCCTGGATCGTCTGATCACAGGTGTTCCTAACGACGGCGATGGGGAGGAAGAGACCGCTCAGGCGATGATGTCGAACGTTGAAGAGATGATAGAAGGATACGAATGGGCTATTGATGATGTGATAGGACGAAAATCGTCAAGGGGAGCCGCAGATCTCATCGAAGCCAGATTACTCGATGAGCTGTTGGCCCTCGACAAGGTTTTTGTTCGCTCTATCGTCGTTAATCGGGGCTATAAAACTTTGCACAGGCTAATATTCACTCCTTCTTGGAATCCGATGATCTTATAGATGTCGTTCTGAAGTACATGGATGAAGCAATATTGGAGTTAGACAACATGGACAGTCTTGTTTCCTCGTACAAGATACACCTCAACGTGGGGCTCTTGTTAATCACCTCATATTCGGAAATAACCCCCTGCTAGGCTGTTGGAGATGATATTTCGTATATCCAATCTCAAAACAGGGGTCTTCAAGTGCAGACACAAAACCAACGTGCACTCTTGGCTGAATTAGAGAATCTTCTGGTACTATATCCTCCTCTACGTGCAGTGGCACGCATTGACATTTGTCCAGCAAACAGTCCAGGTCGATAAAGAAGCACTGGCTACTCTCACTCAGGAATCACTTGAACAGTCGGCTGGTATCCAGCGTCTCGAAGAGGCTGCGACGGAATTGTACAAAGCACTCCAGGCGGGCCAAGATACAGGCAAAATAAATTGCATATCGGTCCCTTGCTTATCTCACACGCACTACAGAGATGGCCGCAACAATGGAGCGACTGCAAGAGTATCGAACTCACAACGCCCAATTCTGCAAGCGAATATTCGACTTTCTGTCCATCATGTTCACCGCTCAGGTACGTCCGATAGTAATCGCACATACGACGGCATTAAAGATTCGTAGTCTCAAATGCTTCTTGGTAAAACTGATGGTTTGACGAAAACGGATGGTCGGAGCCAGCCCTCCATGATCATGCATCAAGACATTGAACAATATCTCGGTCGCTACGCTGGTTTGATGCTGTATCTGAAAGAGCTCGACGAAAAAGTCTATGCCAAGCTGTGCGCTGTGTGTCCCTTTTACTCGAATCTTGGCTTCCCGGATTGACTTGCGCTCCAGGCGTATTTCTCTGCCGCAAGTCAGCTCCATAACGTTCAGATCAAGGCCCTTCTATCTGCATATACCAACTTGGTGCGAAAACCATCCGACGAAGACCAAGATCAGGGTACGTGGATTCGGCCGTCGGCGATATGTCATATCTTCATAACGCTTGCCAGGTTTTGGCCCGACTCCGACTGTGGGAACATATGCGAAGGGAGCGACTGGGATGCGGCGTGCCGGCACATTGATAAGATCCCCATTGGACGCGCGCAACAGGGATAAAGACAAAGCTTCTGATGGAACTCTCAGGGCGTCTGAGGTCCAAGGGCTTTTATACGAACTTCTCATGTATCTGACTTTCACACAGGTTTTTGTACTCATTCTCGAACAGATCGCGCCATCGATCTATCGGGAAGACGAGTTTATAGCGGACTTCCTGCAGATCAACGACGCTGCACTGACTTTTGCTGACTACATGAATCTTGACAACTATTTCCGGAGGCAAGCTTCCCGCGGCGTAGGGCTTAGTCAGCCGACCATGAAACTTGTTCGTGGAGCTATGGAACTGATCTTTGGTTTCTTGCCGGAGGAATTGAAGAATTGGTTGGACAATGTGTTGGCCAAGGACAGCATGTATGGTTTCATTACAATTGCGCTTGATGAATTATAACCCCTTCCAGGCAGATTGTCGGTCTCCTTGTGTGCATTGAACGCTTCCTCGCCGAGGCCGATGAACGGGGAAATATGTTTCTGCTCAATGCCCTGGGGAAACAGCATATGCGTCTCAAAGGACTTTTCGAAAGGCACATTGTGCGCCATGTATCATAAATCTTGTCGATTCTCCCCTAACTTCTTTTAGAATGAACAAATTAAAGGTGTCGAGCAGACAAAGCTGACCAGCAAGAAGCGGAAGGGTGTGGCGCATTTTGTGAAACACTTCCCTGTCTACATCGGTCTTGTTGAAAGCCAACTCATCGGTGCCGATTCCCTGGAAATTCGCGCTACGGTGGACGCCGCCTATGACCGTATTGTCCAATCAATGTTTGAATCACTCAAACAAATGGCAAAGTTGGATGGTGAGGGCGAGGACAAGGGCCAGCTCAACTTTCATGTCATCCTTATCGGTGTGTACTTTTGCCCGTTCCTTGTTATTTTATCTTACGAAGGGTAGAAAATATGCACCAATTTGTTGCGGAGACATCTCAGATTGAAATTGGGTCGGTAGCCGTGTTTCTCCGAAAGGCCGAGGCAATATACGATGAAAATCTTGGTGCATATGTCAAAATTGTCCTCCGGCGGCCCTTTGGCAAGCTTATTGTCGGTAGCCGCATCCTTCCTTCATTCGCCGCTGAACCGCTCTGCTAGGACTACTTTGAGGGCGTGGAGCGTCTTTTGAAGACTACCGCCCCGTCCGAGGTTGCGACCAATGCCAGTTATAACAAAACGGCATTGAAGAAAGTCGTCAAAGAGTACAATGCCAAAGACATTCGTAAACACGTCGATGCCCTTTTCAAACGCGTGGAGAAACATTTCACCGAAGCCTCGGAGAAGACGAGAACCGAGGAGACTGGAGGAATCGCGCCAGGCACAGTCCTGGTAGGCGTTTGGAAAGCATGCGAGGAGGAACTTTTGAGGGTCACGGAGCTTGTGAACAAGAGGATTTCTCAGTGCTACGCCGACAGCGGTGTTACATTGGACTATAATGCATCGGATGTGGAGGGGGCGTTTCGTCGGCAACGTGTCGGTTTCTAATTTATACCGCGATAACATAGAATGGTGTATTTATATATGTACCGTTTCAATTTGTAAACCCTCTAAATCCAAACCAGGGCGGGTATTTCAAGAATGGTGTTCGGGTTCCGGGAATGGCGGCGCTGCCTCCGCAAATGTAGCACGCGCGCGAAGTTCCACATTGGGCGTTCCGAAAGAGCTCGAGCTAGCGTTGGGAGCGGGTCTCGAACTGACAGGGGGTGTTGCGGGAGCAGCTGCGGGCTGGAGAGCAGTCATTAACGATGGGCCATACGTGCGGAATAAGCCCATAGCAGATTCCATGCTAAAGCCTGCGCCTTGTGGGGGCGCTTGGCCTGGTGTCGCCGACGCCTGTTGGCCAGTTGCGGCATTTTTATTGAGAGCGTTCAAAATGAACTGCCAAAGAGCAGCGAGGCGAGCTTGCGCGAAGAAGAGGGTCTTGCGCTGGATAGAGAGTATCCCTGGCCGAAAATTAAGGATTGGGACCGTCGCACGGATGATCTGGATACTACCTGCATCCAAGTCAGCTTCGTTTTGAGTAAAAAACGGCTGTAGATAAGTCATATAGATATATGTCGAGCCCTGGAATAGATTGGTCCAAAGGGAGGTCACACGACCGGCAAATTCATACCTGGGTTTGGGGAAGAGACAAAAAGAGGAGGAAAAGCGTCTTCAGCTCCCAGTAGAAAGGCACCCTACATCAAGGATGTTTGGCTGATTGGCGAGCACGGACAGCGCTACGGACCAGCTAATCAGGAACTCTGCCAGATGTTCGAAGGTCACCTAGATAAACCTCAGCTGCAGGCACATAATCGGAGATATAGCTTACAACGATCCCGATGACGGCCCAATACTGAGACCAGCGCTCGAGTTCTATGAGACTGTGAGATTGGGTCTGAGAGGTTAGCACTGCGGATACCTGGCTCCGAAACGGGGCGATGGGCGAGAGCCTGGATGTATAATTTAGAGAAGACCAGGGGCAGCGTAGGCTACATACCTTGAAGGTGCCATAACTGGGCAGTAAGAAGCAGAACCAAGCTAATTGACAGAAGAGCTGTGAGAACTGTAGCAAGACATAGAAAGGAAGAGCCACCTGCGAGGAGATGAGAGACGATGGTGAACATGGTGGTTAAGAGAAAGAATCAATGTCGTGTCAGTCATCAATCCGGACAGCATCCCCTCTCGATGCGCAGCAAATGTGGGTCGTATACGCGTCCAGTATTAAAATTAGAGAAACCACAGGTAGCAGTGCATGTACGATAAAAAGCAATGTCCTTCGACGACCTGGCCGCTCGAGTTAGACTAGTTGACTTACTCACTGTAACTTACTGTAACAAGTTCCAGTAGTGAGAGCGTTCGTCACGTGAGCCGAACACCAGATCAAGCTTCGCTCAAGCTTCCCAGACTTCAGCTTGTCTCTTTCCACCTCGTTGGTGTGGTGCCCAGCGTGACATGGACCCGTCCCTCAGTCTGTCAGGAATGCATGGTCATGATGACCCTGGCAAAGATGACAAGCGCGACGTTAAACCAGTGGTAAAGACGCTGAATAGAGTTCCTCGTCAGTATGACACATCGCTCTATGTACCCTCATACTTACCGTCTCGCGACCCTCAGGAGCCTGCGTGAGTTCCCAGTGATACTTGTTGCACTTCCCTTATTATTTCGGACATCCAATAGAATGCGTGCAGAAAACAAAAGATGAGGTGCGAAGGTGCCGATAATCCACCTTGCCGGCGTTGTCGCAACACTGGCCTCGAATGCCTTTTCGAAAAACCGTCGAGGGAGGTTCTGACTGGAGAGGCTGGGCTCGAGTAAGTGCTCACGGGTAATTCTCCCCAGATCATTTCAACCTTCCTATCAGGCGCATCCGAAGCTTGGAGGCTCACGTTGCAGAAATCCGGCACACCCAATCGTCCATTCAAAGTTCCGTCGCCGAAATTTTGTCTCACATCCGGGGGGGAGCGCTGCATAACCGTTCCCCATCATACCCCCAATCATATCACCCGTCTCCCAGTCTGCATTCGCCATCGGTGTCTACACCTCCTACGGGCCATCAACACATTGGTGATGTTCAACCCCCAACACCTACCGGTACATTTCCTCATAACGCTGCGATGACTGCGCCCCAATCACGGCAAAATCGGGGCCAGCTTCCTGCCCCGGGCTATCAAGGACCCTCCCAGCCCAGTCCCGGGTCGTACTCCCACTATCCAGCGCAAGGCCCAGGTTACGTTGGCTCAGGTCAATCAGCGCAAGGCCCCGTTCTTCCGCCATTTTCCAGCATCCAGACTATGGGCCCACCGACGTCCCAGCAAGCTAACGTCTCTTCCATACGTTACGACAATGGTCATCCACAAGCACCGAGGCAGCGTAGTCAACCTAGCAGCTCTGGCAAGAGGCATGCGCCTGGCTCTGCCCCGGGAACCAGCGCAGACTCGTCGGACATCGATGAGGAGGACACCGGGGAATTACCAGACTCGGGTCTCGTCGCTCCATTGGAAGTGTTAAGAAGCCTAGCTGATGTAGCCAGTGAGCGCGCTGCAAAGGTATCGACGCCGTATTGGTTCTTTCTTTGCACTAACAGCGTGGTAGGAGAATGGGGACAGCAGTGGACCTCAAAGTCGAGGTCGGACACCCTCTCCTGATCGCCAAAGCCGAGCAGCCAAGCGAAGAAAGATCCGGCACAGAGGCAGGCCTACTTTGATTTTCCCCGACGGTAACTATCTCTTGCTAAATGTGCGATCACCCGTCTTCACACCACATTTGACAGTTGTCACCAAAAGTATCTTGTCGGAAGCTGAGGCTCGGGAGCTCTTTAGAATGTCAGTACCCCCGTCGTTTTACGTCTGGCTCTGCCTCATTTTCCCGCCAGATTCTATCATGGGTGCTCCACCTTCCTGTAGGCCTCCTGCAGTCGGGTATGAGGATACAATTGACCGGCATTGCCAGCCCAGTCTTCGATTCCAACTCCGACACCTTCGATGCGTTGCATGAACGTTCTCCGTTCGCTGTTGACTGCATCTGTATGGTCGCTGCACGCGTTCGCGACGGTGGCGGTGCGTTCAGCGCCACACCTACTATCGCATGTCTTGACAAGTTCATTAGGAAAACCAAGTGATACATACTTGCAGACTCTGGAGGAAGTGCAAACTATTTCGCGGGCCACTCTATTTTCACCTGTCACTCGGCATGAGGCGGTACAAGCCATGAGTGAGTGGGATCAATCCTCAAATCACGTGTCGTCAATTTCATTTTAGTATTGGTGGCTGGGTGGTCGGACAACGGATGGTTGAGCGGCGGACACGCCGTCCGGATGGCAATGGAGCTGTGTATGTCGTCTCAAGTATGCCTTTACTTTTCGTAACCGCACTTGCAACAGCTATGCATAAAGCTTGGCCCCTGCTTTTGAAGCGAATGAACACCAACCAGACCGATATGACGGCAGATCGTGAATTAGTCACTGCGTCTCGAATCTGGTTCTGCCTCTATCTTTTCGAGCACCAGTATGTGATCTTCCCACACTCATGTGCCTGGCGTGGACTGACTTCCCTGAAGATTATCGTACGGGACAGGGCGTCCTGCGGTTCTCAAGGACGACGAGAGCATCAAGCATTGCCGCCTACTTCTGCAGCATCCTCTGGCAATTGAGGACGATATGCGCCTTGTATCCACTGTCGAGCTGATGGCTCTACGGGAACGTGTTCACAACGCCCTCTCGCCTTTCGAGGGCCCAGTGAAGGATGAACACTTTGAGGAACTTCGGCGCGCCGATCTCAATTTCCGTAGTTGGTACGCGACCTGGGACCAAGCGTTCTCGCAAAAATATGAGGATGCCGGTACTTTCTTTTCTACGGAGCGTTGAGTTGGCCACTACTCACACAAGTTCTAGCGTTTTATCGCCAATCACTACAAATCCAACATCTGCATGCCGAACTGTTTCATAACGCTACAGCTCTTCGCGGCATCAACGGCCCCGAGGATGTACAAAATATGCCTCCCCAGCAAAAGGATTTGGCTCTGCGTTCCATTCAAATTGCTCGCCAGGGTCTGGACATAACAGTCAATTCCCCTGCATATAGGGAGGGCATGAAATACGGTCAGTCTATCAAGCTACCTTATACGTTATCCCATCCTTTTCCGCAGCTGTGCACTACACTCACGCGACTGCCACTTTTGCGGCCTCCTTCCTCCTGCGATTATCACGACTGTTGTATGTCAATCCGTTTTGTAACCCTTCTTCAATCTCAATGCTATCGGTAGCCCAAGTGACAGTGAGATGCCAGAAATAAGGACGCAAGTCGAGCGTTTGGCAACGCTTATGGCAGAAAGTATGGTTCCAGTCGCCTACACTGGCGATGCGCTGATTTGAGACGTAGTTCCCGGCAAGCGGTATGCGTTGACACTGCAAGTGATGTTGAAGCGATCCAGAAAACGCAAGTCGGGATCTTCCGCGTCCCGTTCTCCCAAGACCTCGCGAGATCCTCACCGTCCAATGGTGATGTCCGTCGATCCAAACCATCCAGGGAATATGCAGCAGCATCACGCCGAGCCCTTTTCTCCTGCATACGAGTCTTTCACGAGCCCAGGCGGTACTCATGTACAAGGCAGCTCCCACCAGCCCCACCTTCACGCCACTGATGCTGACAACATCTGGCGGGGCTTTGAGATGACTGCGAGTGAACAACTCCCGGTGTGGATATCAGATCAAACACTAGGCGGAAACTCCTTCTCTCAGAATGGGATCAACGCTTTCCTGTTGCCGCAGGATTACCTTCCGCCAACTCACCAGGTGTGGTGAGAGTTTATTGACGTCTTGCTGCGTTCCCTGTTTTTCTTGGATATATTGTTGTCTGTGCTGAGCTGTCTGTATACCTGTTCTGTACGCTTAGGCTTGAAATAAAATAATGCCCGTTGAAAACGCGTGTATCGTAATCGTCTTCAAGGCGACAGGGGAGGACAGGGGGTGCGCCACGTGTGACAATAGTGACTACGGTCCAAAAGTTGATCTTGTCCTCTACCTTTCTCTGCGGCCAGGCGACCCGATGGATAGTCGGGATTCTCAAAGTCAAGATGGCGCCAAACTCGAAGTTCCTCTC
This sequence comes from Mycena belliarum, assembly GCA_029282135.1. Taxonomy (NCBI): domain Eukaryota; kingdom Fungi; phylum Basidiomycota; class Agaricomycetes; order Agaricales; family Mycenaceae; genus Mycena; species Mycena belliarum. Next base: position 43,201 of record JARJCN010000003.1, read on the forward strand.
CGCCTTACCGATATCAATAATCCATTCCTCCAGCGAAGCTCTGAGTCCGAATCTACTGCGACAATGCAATCAAAAGCCCGGGATCCTTCTCGTTCTGCTGAAAACTCCAAATCCAACCGCGGAAAATCTTCAAAGCCCGGGATTCTATCAACGCTTCTCAACTTTGGCTTGAATACTTCTGGTTCGAATACTTCTGCTCTGGAAGGCGGGGACTTCGTTGTCCATAAAGACCCGTGGAGACGTGCCTCTGTGTCGGGGCAAGCAATGAATGGAAACCCCGGCACAAAATCTGCCCTTTCTCTGCCTTCAATAATCAGCGAGAAGACTCGGAGGCCCTCAGTTATCACTCGCAACGTCACAGGTTATAACCATGTCGCATATCCCACATTGCTGGCCTGAAACGTCTTTGTTAGAAATCGACAATCGCCGCAAGTTCATTCTCAAGCTCGCCAAAGCTCTCATGACATTTGGCGCACCATCCCATAGGATCGAGTCTCAATTGGTCGCTGCCTCCAAAATATTGGATGCTCAAGCAGGTTTGTCAGGTTGCATATCCCAGGATCGCTAATTAATATGAATCCGTTGGCAGAATTCGTTCACCTCCCAAACATTCTCATTGTCACAGTCAGAAACGGTGGTACTGCCTCTACCCGAACATATTTCGTCCGCGCTCGGGGTCGGATTGCCCTGTCACGCCTGAATGCCGTTCACCATGTCTATCGGAAGGTCTTACACGACGTATTGAGTGCCGAAGCAGGTACAAACCAGCTCAGACATATCTTGAAACAGCCACCAGTCTACAGTCTCACCCAGCGTTGTGGTTTTGCATTTACTTGTGCCTCTATCCTCTGTGTACTGTCGTTCGGTGGATCCTTCCTGGATATGTGGATAAGTGGATGTTGTGCTGCCGTCCTGCAATATCTCGGGTTAAATGCCGGTGAGTCCACATTTCAGCTGGTAGAACGTAGTACTTGTCCCTCATGTTATCAGCAAATAAAAGTTCGATGTACGCCAATGTTTACGAGTATGTTCTATCTTTTCTTCTGCCTTATACTTTTTCTTACATCTGTTAGAATATCGGTCACCATTATTGTCGCCTTTGTGGCACGTGGCTTGAGCAATATTCGGGTTAGTCAATCAGAAATTCTAATTCATTCGAGGCATTGAGTGTACATCAGGGTCAACTCTTCTGCTACAGCGCGATCTCATCCGCAGGTAACTCATATATGTTGTCTCTGATACCTCAATGTTTAATCAAGAAAGAACAGGGGTAGTAGTAATTCTTCCTGGATTTACGGTTCTCATATCCGCCCTCGAGCTGATGTCAAAAAACGTCTTCTGCGGGTCCGTGAGGATCGTGTACGCCATCATATACACTTTGTTCCTGGTACGCTGCCTCAACTCTCTGAGTACAACATTACCCGATACCTTGAATCAGGGTTTTGGATTAACCATCGGTTCCGATCTATATCTGGTCGTTGACCGCCACGCTCGTCTCGCATATCATTCTGGCCCTGCTACAATGCCTCCGATATTCACCCACGGCATGTTTGAAATGACCAATAGTTCGAATGCAGGGATGTTTGTCAGCGGGGTCCTCGGATTGACTGGCCGAAGTTTCGAAAGCGAGCATATCGTGAAAGGTGTGAGACATGCCTTCTAAGACTGGTCTTGACTGAATCGTGCAAGGTTGCTTCCGGGACCCCCGCTGGGGGTGGGTTAGACAGCCTTCCCCCTGGTGGACTATGCTATTCCTCGTGCCTCTATACTCAACATGCTCTTCCTTGTCAAATCTCCAGAGCGTCGCTACGTGGAACTCGCGCAAGCAGCTTGCAATCATGGTTACCTTTTCCTGCTGCTCGTATACAGCCAATAGAGCTGTGAGCTCCATGCTTCCCACTAGGCCGGACATTGTATCTGCATCTGGTGCTTTCATCATCGGATGTCTCGGAAATGCCTACTCTCGTCTTATGCGAGGTACTGCTTTTACAGCCATGGTCACAGGCGTCTTGTTTTTGGTGCCTGTACGGAAAATACGCGTCCTTGTGCTGCTTTTCTGACATCTTGTAGTCTGGTATTGCGCAGGGTGGAGGACTGACCCAGACATACAAGAATTCCGCAGACCAATACTCTAGCGGATTTTCATTGGCTTTACGGATGATATCGGTCGCATGTGGCGTAACCATTGGGTTGTTTGGCAGTCAGGTCATTGGTTAGTAACAGACATTGTTCACTCGATTCTCGTCTGACCTCACCTCGCAGTCTACTTGTTCGGGACTCGCAAGAATGCCGCCCACTTCGCCTTCTGACTATGTATACTTTGCCCAATTTGTTTGTATTATCTCGCTGAACTAGCCAATAGTGTATAGTAGGGAAGCAGTACATCAGTGTCGCAACACCAAATAATTGTAAAAGACAAGATAATATAATTTCTACAGTACTTGATTTCAACCAAAGAGCTCGTTGAGCTCCTCCATACGTCGAGACATCATCTCCGCTTTGCTGAAGCTGTGACCCAGAGTCATGTTTGCCAGCTCGGTCTTCTTCCGTTGGACCTCCAGCAACCGCGCTTCGATCGAATTCTCGATGATCAGCTTGACCGTCGTCACTGGTCGAGTTTGCCCTAGCCGATGCTGGAATGGCCTTCGGTCAAGCAAGCACGCACAAGTAACACTAATCACATACGATTCGATCAACAGCCTGATTTTCCACAGCTGGGTTCCTGTAAAAGGGAAAGTCAATGATATGTCAATGCAGTGGAGATCAACGTGCCAATACGGGTCCATGAGATACACCCGTTGCGCTGCGGTGAGATTCAAACCGACACCCCCGGCTTTCAAACTGACAAGTAGAACTTCACAGCCAGGATCATGCTTCAGTGCATCCATGGCGCGAGTACGGTCGTCTCGCTTCATGGTTCCATCTAGTCTGTCATAACGAATCCCAGCGGCCTCCAAGGCATCCTCGATCCTGGATAAAGATGTCAAACTGTGCAACATTTTTTTCCATAAAAGAGGCGCCCACTTGTCTAGCATGCTTGTCCACTGAGAGCTATTTGTTTTTGTTGATGCTGTGGACGATGCAGGAAGAGATGACGTACAATACAACAGTCTTGACAATACCGTCGTCAAGCTGATTCCCCTTGTTGTCGACCATTTGAACCTCGATAGAATCAGAGTCGTAATTTACAGAGTAAGGATTCGCTCGTGAGAATTGAACCAAGTCGCCCAGAAGAGCCTTGACCTTCGTCGAGGGGTGGAAGTTCTCCAAAGAAAGGCCCTTCTGGCGCTTCTCTCTCTTGGGGACCTTCTTCTTCGCCGTCGGGTCGCTGACAGAGTCAGGCTTGATCTCCACCGCGTCGGAAGGACAGAGTCCTGTTTGACAGGCGGAGCAGGATCGCCGGGTGTCCGGTGCTATATTCGGCCATCCAGGGCAAATACAGTTCCGGTAGCATTCGACGCAGAACAAGTGTTGACATCGAGTCAAGACTGGTCGTGGGATGGTTGGGCTGTTCGCGCGTGTGGGACCACGCGACGATGATCCCTTGGCTTTGCGCGCCCGTTTGGGCGCAGGAGGGCCATCGACATCCATGACATCGGCCTGTGCTAACTCGTTCCCGATGCATAGCTCCGCGCCACACTCTACGCACTGAGTTGTGGCGGATTCGCGCAAAATTGCCCAGATCGCAGCCGCACGTGCGGCGTTGATCCCATCACGTGAGATATCCGCGACGATGTCTTCATACGAAGCGGCAGGGTCCAGTTGCTGGAAACCTTTGCCGTCAACCAGCTCGAAATGATCGCAAATTTGGCGCAGACGCAAAATTTTCTGCAAGATGCCAACGTAATTCTTCATCACCTCGTTTTTGTCCGTCATCTCATCAAATTCAGCTTTGGACTCGTTGAAGAACTGGTCGTATATGGTTTGCTCCTGCTCGTCGAATTTGAGATATCTAAGCTCATCTCGGCGGGGAGGAAGATCGAGAATTCTAGTCCCGTCCTGCGATTTCGTCTCCTTAGTACGCCGGAGGGTGATGCACTTCATGATCGTCTGCAGGCGGACCACCCCGAGAGACTGCCCAAATTTGACAGGACTGCCAATGTACTCGGTCCAGATATTTTTATCGTCGAGGGGATCCAACCGCAAGAACTTGATCAGCGCAAAGACGTCGTCAAGCTTGTTTTGAACGGGTGTACCCGTCAAGCAAAGCCGTCGATCGGCCATGAGATCGCAGCATGCACGACTGCCAACCGTACCCGTTTCCTTGATGGAGCTAAGATTCGTAACGTCAGAAACGTGTATAACGACAAGTGCGAGGCAACTTACTGAGCCTCGTCAAGCACAACGCGGAACCAATGAATACTTTGTAAAGCACTAGCAGTTTCCACAACCCCACTGAGGAACCCACTCTTCTTGCGTTTCATGCCTCCCTTCTTCGCCTTGGGGAGCTTCAAGACTTGGTTGCCTCGGTCATCAATCTCAACTCCACCCCCGTCACTGCTCCCACCATCGTCGTCGTCGTCGTCAGCTTCTACACTCGCGATGCTCTTGTTCTGTTTAGAGAACTCAGAGGCGAGTGTAGCATAAGTCGTGATGACGGCGTCAAAGTCAGCCAAGTAGGCAGGGTCAGGTTTCCGAGCATTGCCATGGTAAATGTACACGCGAAGGGGGACACCGTCGCGAACCCGAGACGGCTTGACGTCCTCAGTGAACATGGAAGGCTGGGAGAGGGCCTGCGTCATTGCCTGCGATGCAGTGGGCGGCACACAACCTCCTGCCCCCCCAACAACGGCTACTTCGCCACGCCAATGCTCGCGGAACTGGTCTTCCCAATTGGAGACCGTAGAGAGAGGGCAGATGATCAGACTGGCACGGCTCTTGGTCTTGATGCGGGACACGCGTGCGTGCTCGGCCTCGAGTTTATCTTGTACTCTCGCCGCCTTGGCCTTGGCCTTGTTAGACGACGAGCCAGAGTCGTCGGGCATGCCCCACACACTGCCCGCAAAATGGGAAGCGCTGAGAGGCTCCGATCCGCCGGGTGGGGGAGTCTCGGAAGGAGAGGCGACAAAATCTCGAGCTGAGTCGAGGGTCGCAGCGATGAGAGACACGCAAGTGATTGTTTTCCCAAGACCCATCTGTAAAGCCATGAGAAATTCGAAGATTAAGATGTGCAGTAACACGTACATCATCGGCGAGAATAGAACCCTTGGTCTCCTTTGGTTCTTGGAACACCTCTTTGCTAGTTATGGTGTGAAACCAAGAGGGCCGGTGCGACATCTTGTGGGAGCGTAGCTGCCACAAGGAGGAGAATTTGCCATCGGAACCCGGTTTTTCTCGCTCGCGTTCCAACAAGAAAGTGAGGGCCTTCTTCTGATGCGGATATAACTTGGTTGCAACGTCGGGAGCTAATTTTAATTTTAGGCGGGTAAGTAGCTCGAAAGCATAGTTACGCACAGGGCTCAGTTTCCAGCAGTTCCTCGCCACTCTGGAGACTTTTGAACAAGTCGTCCACTTGACTTCTCTGTACCTCGACGCTCTTACCAGACACCTGTGGGGTGCTCCATCGGTTGGCATTATTCACTTGCGGATATAATCTGTTGTGAGCGCGGTGTCCGCCTGGCGGGGGGTTGTGCGGATTGTAATAGTGCTGATTAGCGAGGCGGTACATTTCATAGGGTGGGGAAGGGTGGTCCAGAAGCAGGCCGCATTGGTGCAGATAATTGCCAACGACAGGGATATTTCCCTTTGGAGTGTAGACAAGCATCTGCAAGGGGAGTATTGGAAGCTATATATCGCACGCGGTCAGCGCTGAACGAGAGAAAACAGCGACGAATACGCACGTTAGGCGGGCCCTTGCGAACCTTTGCGTCGAGACGGATGAGGCCCTTGCCAAGCATCGGACCGAGGGCGGTCGCAACCTTCTGCTCGACGACACCAAAGGCCTCGCCAAGGAACTGCTCCCCGTTGGGCGCCCGACCCTGGGGTGCCTTTATGTGTATAGTCTCGGCACCACCGGGTTTGTTCGGATTGTGCTCGTACTGGAGGCGCACAGGGGCCCATTCGTCATTCATCGACGTTGTGGGCAGGAGATATGGGACCGGATAGAGCACCAGGGCGGTGACTCCGAGCTGACCAATGCACACGGGCGTCTTTGGCGGCAAATCGGCGGTGAGACTGAGCGGGGCAGCGGACATGAGATTAGGCGGAGGAGAGGGAGAGCCTGTGAGATCTATGACACGGGGCACGGGAGCGCCTGAGGGGAGGCGGGCGGGTGGCGGCGGAGGCTGGGTTGGCTGATACTGACGCGAGGGGGCAAAGCTCGGACCGGGGGCAAACGGGGGGCGATATGCACTTGGAGTCGGATTGAGGTTCGAGGGCGCGTAGGGCTGGAAATTAGAGGGATTCCGAAGGGACGAAGCGGGGACAGCCATCGGGTAGTGATTCTGCGGGGGCGCAGGGCGTGGAGGTTCGACACGGGGGCGCTTTCCGAATCCGGAGTACCCATTTGTGTCGACGTCGTCTTCGTCGTCGTCGCTGGTGACTAGGATGCAGATGAGGGCAGGAGGAGAGAGGGAAGGAAAGAAAGACTAACGGTCGATGTGGTTGTGGGGGTACAAGGACGGAGCAGACGGAGGCTGGACGGTGGTGTGGGTGGCCATGGACGGTGGTGGCCGCGGGGATAGCCAGAGCGCCACGATCCCAGGGTGCGCTCGGGCGAGGTCGACGAAATTGCGACGAAAAGCGGCCCACGTGACTCAATCCCGCCGTCAGTACCTGTACCACGACCTGGCACTACTCTACAATCACTATTTACCATATTCTCCGTCAGCGCTTTGCACAAACATTTCGCTGCATCTCGAGACATTCACCTTGCATTCACCTCGCAGCCTGACAGTCAGTACCTCGCCAGCATCGGCTAGCCTCAGTGCATTCAAGGTGCATTACTCGACATGCACCTCGCAACTTTGACAACCACTACTACTACCTGTACCATATTCTCAGTCGCCAACCGGTCATCTGCGACGCTGTAATTTTCAGTGAGTCTTCTCGATGCCCCATATCTGCTGCCTGCGTCTGATGGGTACTTATTGTTTGCGACAATCAGGCCGCTCATTTTAATCCCTGCAACCTACCGTCCTGAGTGACTGACGGGCTCAAGGTTTTTCAAGGCAACCAGTGCGGTGCACGTCACAATACAATGAAACCTTGGATCGGTAGGTGCACGGATGCAATCAGCAATAATCCACCTAGGAAACATCTCAACCGCGAGAGCCAATAATAAATGCCTCGCAGGTATAAAAAAAGCCCATGCACCATCCGCTACTCTCCAACCACCTCTCGTCTTCTCCTCCTCGCACCCTGGGCACAGACCCCTTCTCTCCACCCATTTTTCGAGTAAGCCCTCGCGCCGCGCCGTCCATAGCATATCCTTGAACTTCTATCAGGCAGGCTTTTCCCCGACTTTGTGCTAGTCACTCTTCTCTTCCAGCCACTTCACTTTTGCTCCACCAACCTTCACTTTGTGCCGAACACGATGTGCTTTAAATCTCTTCTTGTTCTTGCTACCGTTTGTTCGTCTGCGTTCCTCACCGTACACGCACACGGCACAATTACCGCCGTGACCGGCGCAAACGGAATCCAGGCGGCTGGGTGAATTTCCATCCTCCTATTCCTTTCCATCGTTGACCCCATCTCCAGATTCGGAATTATTGCTACAACTCCGCGCAACGGAGCCTTACCCAAGCCATTTGAGCAGGACACCAGTGTCATTCGCGACCGGGAGATCGCCTCCGGAAAGACAGGCGTCTGCGGGCGTACTGCAGCCGGCGGAAACAACGATGTCGCCAGCCAACTTGCAGGTTTGTTTTTCTGTACTTTGTTTTTCTGTATGCTAACAGATGCTAACTCCTGTTTACTAGCGGCATCCCAAGCGGGCCTTCCTTCGGCTGCTGCTGATGGCTCAATCACCATGAACTTGCACCAGGTCAACCAGGACGGCGCAGGGTTTGTTCCATCTTTACTCATTTCCATCCTCTCTCTCACGCTGCAGGATGCATACAGCCCTTACACTTGCGAGGTGTCTGGCGATGGCGGCAACACATTCAAGGCAGCCACGGTTACCACACAAGTGCCAGGAAAATTCGGGCTTTCGTTTGCCGCAGCCAAGGATTTCCCTCTCGTCGCCCAGATGCCTGCGTACGCCCTCCTTTCTTCACCTGTATCATCCACCACTGAGCCGTTGTACAGCGGAATGGCGTGCACCGCTGTATGAATCGACGTCCATTTTCCTTGTTTCTGTTGACTGAGAACGCACATAGGGCCCCAACGGCGACGCGTGCATCATGAGGTTGGTGGCCGAACATAATTTTACTGCATCTGCTCAATTCGTTTTCAGATGCCGGAACCCTGCTTTGGCTGGCCCGTTTGGCAGCTGTGTCGCGGTTGCAAACGGAGGCGGAGCCGCTGGAAATGTCACTGCCGCCGCTACTGACAGCACTTCTGCCCCTGCCACTGCACCTGTCGCGTAAGTTATCCTCTCGCCTCTCTCCCGCAATCTTAACGGAAGAACAGGGCTGCTCCTACAGCCGGTGCCGCTGCCGCGGGAGCCGCCACTGGGACCAAGGGCGGACTGGCTGGTTTCTTGTCCAAGTTCAAGGGCGGTAAACTTGGTGGACGGCAAATTGACGATGGGAGCGCCCCCGCGAAGCGATACATCGTGTCTCGCATTGCCGGGAAGAGGTCCGGTCACTGGCTCAACAACCAGTAAATCTATCACTCCTCGCCAGTACATAAGTATATAGTCGGACTGTAGTACACGACTTGTTGAATGAAGCGGTTTACCTGAAATAGATTGTGTCAGCCTGATTGACAGGTGAACGCGCCCGTACCGCATTGCATCTGCTGCGTATATGCGTCGTTCTGCACACCTTCATGAGCGCTCTTGACACCGAAAGCAGCAGCTCCCAGAGCCCGCTCCGCCGGTCTCGACACCCTTCCACTACATCCATTCGCAGTACCGCATCGACCAGGTCTCCCCGGCCCAGTGTCTGGCGGCCTCCTAATACTCGCAGGATCAGGAAAGACAGCAGCCTGAGTTCCGCCACTGATCCAAGAATTTCCTGCGTCGTAGCAGGCGCTGAAATGTATGGAGCGCACGCAACCGCCCGGGACAGGATGGAAGCGTTAAACGTCGGCGTCGGCCCCGTTGCCGGTCCCTCGAGTCCTGCCGCTTCGGTGGTCAGCGACCTCCCCCACGAAATCGACGCAATCACTGAGGTTGAGACTGAAGCTCCGTCTATCGATGTATCGGATGCCGCGGATACTCTAGAAACAAACTTTGTTGCGTTCCCAGTTTCTGTCTCCCCCCCACCACAACGATCTTCGACATGGTTCGAATCGCTTTCCCGCGCAAAGGGCAAGGAGAAGCTCACCGACGTCCAACTAGCTGCTGCGGCGTCTGCGCCCAATCCTCTTGTCCCCGCTTCCGACATTGCACCGGCTCCAACACCCCCAGCGTCGGAACCCGTCACGTCATCCAGCCCCGTTGAGCTGGAACGACAGGATTCCTCCCAGCCGATTGATGTGCAGGCTACCCCAGCGCAAAAATACGCACTCGCGAAGCGCTCGTGGTTCTCTTCGTCTCCCGTTCAACCCTCACCTCTTCGGACAACCTCGCCTCCACAACCTATCCCCCCTCCGATATACATACCTGATACACCGGGAGATATGTCCAGCATACCCTCGTCCATCGACTCGTCGGTACCCACACCCGTGGCTACGCCACCAGCTGACACTACAGTCAGCTTTCCTCTCTCCGACGGCAATGACACGGTGAAGGGCCGGCAGAGACTGGCGTCGCTCAATCCTACTATGGGACGGTTTGGAATCAATCTTCCGCTCCTCGGAAGTGGTCGAGGCACAAATACGAGCACCGAAGGTACCACCACCACCATATGTGCGTCACAAAAGTCATATCCACGTGGGCGTTTAGCCTGATCTTGATGCAGCTACATTGGAAACCTCGCAAACTATGGTTAATAGTAGGTTTGAACCAGTCCTCTACCCGAATCTTCTGATTTTTTCTCAGCGAATTCGGCGGTTGTGAAGACGGGTTAGTACTAGTAAGCTACATGAGTCAAACCCTAACCCTTCCTTCTAGACACGTTGCAAGTCGCTACCACGACAACAACCGCCAGTTCTGCCACCCCGGTTGATGCATCGACAACGGACCCGGCGGGCGTGAACACCGAGGCTCGGATGGAACAGTATAGTTCCTGGTGGGACTACGTTGGTTGGGGTGCGGGCACCGTGACAGAAGCATTGCAACCTCAGGACGCGACCGAGGGTGAGGGCGATGCCACACCTAAGCCCCCTCAGCAACCTCTCTTGGAATCATCGGAGCGGATGTTGCCCGACTCCACCCTATCCCCATCCCCAGACGACGATACCAAGACCATCAGTCCAGACACCGTACCCCCCATATCTGTCTCTCATGAGGGACAAGCCTCGTGGTATCATCCATGGGCTTGGTATGGCTCTACTTCTGCTTCTCTTCTAGCTGTAGCTCCAACACTCCCACCTCCCGAGATGAACAACCAGGAAAAGCCGAACTTCACGGAGACGGTGGAGCCAGAGACTGCTCCTGTTGATGCGCCATCTTCTGCTCCCGCAGAATCTGCTGATACAACGGCGCAGCAGAGATACTGGACTTCCTTCTTCTCTTATTCACAACCTTCGACGAGTACACCGTTACGGTCAAGTGACACCATTGGCCCCGTTGGCCAGCCCCATTACACCGTCCCAACCCCTTCCTCGAGCACTGCACCAACTCCTGTGTCTAGACTGCATCCTTCCACCTCTTCACTCTCTCTTGGTTCCAATCCCATCGGAGATAGTATAAATTCGAACCGGACAGGCTGGGTTTCATTTTTTTCCAATTCGGGGACATTGGGATACGTAGCAAGGAAAGCAGTCACATCTGGGGAACCTGAGGTGATGGACATTGACTCCGATGATGCGACCGATGAGCGGGACACCACTGAAGTCATTGCGGTCGAAGCATTAGATAAACCCAAGGAGGAGTCAGATGGAAGACAAGTTAAAGACGACCAGCAGCCTCGAGTCAAAGGCGCCATGCCTGCTGCGAAACCGCTCACCAAGCCTACGCCCTTCAAACCTACCTCCTCAACAAAGCCGGTGGCTCCACCCCTGACAATTTCAGACTCAGTGAAGCGGCAGGTGGCGAACAACCCAAGTCCGCCGGTCAAGCGCCCTTCTTCTCCCTCCCCCTCAGTGGCGTCCAAGCAGTCTGTCGCATCGACGGGAACTAAGACGCCGGCTAAAGCGCCGTCTATTGCTCCACCTCGAACACCCACTCCTAACTTGGTGCTTCCCACTTGGGGCGATACGTTCCATGCTCCCCCGCGGTCGGTTGTTCCACAACGGCTGCTCGATGCCCACGGAAAGACTGTTGGTCGAGCTGTGATGGAGAAGACGATGAGGTTTGTGAGCGGTGTCCTATTTGCGTCGGGAAGTCCAGCAGTTGTCAAGAGGAGTCGTTCAGTGAGCGGCACCAAGGGCAAGGGGAAAGATCCAGCAGACAACGTGCGAGAGAAGAAGTATGAAGAGTGGGGACTCGGTCTCCCTCGAGCTTGGGACGTCATGAAGCCCGCAGCTGGGAAAGGATATCATCCCAATAACTCCGAAGAGGCTAAAGAGGGTGACCTTGAGGATGTATTACGAGGGTGTAAAAATGTTGTCGTAATTGGCATTCATGGCTGGTTTCCCGGTAAAGCCGTCGATTTTCGATTTTTATTCACTGTTTTACCGACCGCCCAACAGGCGCTGTTATGCGAAGTGTCTTGGGCGAGGTCTGTCGCACTGATATGCTCGTTCCGCTGCATTGACTCGTCATTCCTGCAGCCAACCGGCACCAGCACAAAGTTTGTAAACATGATGGTGGAAGCACTCGAACAGTTTCAAGCTTCGTACAATGTCAGCTTAGAGAAGATCACACGCATTCCACTTGAGGGCGAAGGAACCATTGATCGCAGAGTTGAAAAGTAAATAAGTTTTTTTTTCTAGAATCTCAACTCATCCTCTTCGCCAGGCTGTACGCAGCTTTGACCTCGAATGCTGATTGGATGGCGGACATCCATTCAGCAGATGTCATATTTGTAGCCACACATTCGCAAGGTAACTACAACGGCACCCTGCAGTCGCCACGCTATTTACAGAGGTTCACAGGAAGCGTAGTATCAACTCATGTTTTGAACCAGTTGATCAGGGATGGACATCTACGGACGGGAGGATCTGATGTTTCCAGAGATCCTCGTAGTCCGGACGCCACATCTTCGAATTCAGCCACTCTCCCTGCTCCTCCACCGCAGAGGGTGTGCTGCTTGGCTCTTTGTGGTATTCATCTCGGTCCTTTACGGTACTTGAGCTCTAGCTCCCTGGTATTGCCATACATACAGGTGCGTAGATGGACTGCATCTTGAAGTATCAATGCTGATCAGATCTATCAAGTATTTCGAATCAGCTGCTGCCCATGAGCTGTTCCAGTTCCAGGTTCGCGGATCATTGCTTTCAATTGAGTTTATATCGACATGTTGCTCGTAGGACACAGAAAGCGAAGTCTCCAAGACGTACATCAATGCTCTCCGTAATGTTCTTGATAACGGGGTACGTTTGTAGCTCATTCGTCCAGATCCAAGTATCTTATCCTCGATAGATTAAAATGGTCTACGTTGCATCTCTTAACGATCAAGTGGTCCCTCTGTACTCGGGCCTATTTACTTCCGCCTCGCATCCACTAATACTTCGCGCGTTATATATTGACGGGGACGCTTATCAGTGCGTCCAGATTGTTTCCTTAGTGAGGAGACACTCAAATGTGACTAGCTCCTCTGACTTTTTATCCAACCTGCTGGTCCTTTTACTCCGAGTGCTAAATTCTGGACTCACGGATAGCGGACTCATCGCCCATTTATCGGAAGCGACAGCTGGGTCTTTGAATGGAGTTGGCCATTCTTCGGCATATGAAGAGATCTCAACGTACTCTCTCGCCGTCAAATACCTGTTCCTATCGAACAGCGGCTTCGATACGCATCCCGAACTTACGCTAGAGCCATTCAACGCTAACACGGAGCAGAATGATTATGAGGCACGCACCCGATTTCTGCTAGCAGAGACTACATTTTACATTTCTCCAGATCCCCTGGTCGCTCCGAGACATCATCGCCGACGAACGTGTGGCGCATTTCTTTTCAAAAGAAATAACCCAACTCGCAGCTGACTTCAAGCAATGGCATCCCAAGACTACTATTCTTCGCGAGCTAAAGCGCAAGCTTCAGCCAATCCAGAGGCTACCACCCTCCTTTGCTACAACTAACAGTACTTCTTCTGCATCCGTTAGCAAACTATAAAATGTAAAGCACCCAGCTGTAACGTAACATAAATCCGCCCTAGAATATGTATTTGGATGGAATCTGCTAATAAATTTTCATCAAGGATTATATTGGTGTTGGACTAGCGTAGACCTAACGAAGGAATTACTCGTTCCGTTCCGGGTGGCAGTGTGATGTGATCACACTGCCACTTGACTGCCACGTGTCGCTTGTTGCTTCCGCATCTCATCTGCTGCAACAACTCCTCGTTTTCTCGCCGCCCGCCCACCCGTCCCTGTTAGAGCTTACGCTTGGGTTGATTTGGGCTTGTTTCCCGTCTCTTTGCGGCCTTGTGTACGGGTTTCGGTCGTGCCTGCCCCTGTCTGACTCAGAATTTCCTGTGGCTCTCACACTGCCTTGGGAAGCAGGCCGCCCGGGACAACCGAACCCTATGCAAATACCTAGACTCTTAGGCCGCCGTATGACCAAGAGAAAATTTGAGAGCGCAACGGAGGTCCAAGCACATGTGGTAGACGTAGGCTTGTGCAAAGCGCTCATGCACGGCAGCCAGTCCGCTAGTGGGCGATACCTGCTGCGCCGCGGTCTTGATCTGTAACGGGGTGGAAGGAGTTGCGAGGGAGTGCGTGCAGTTGGGTCTGGCGGCGCAAGATCTCAATGACCCACCTCACGGCCCCTCGGTGCGTTAGAATGGTCATGTGAGACGGTGCATGGCGGGCAGGAACCGGGACGGCGTAGGGTCGGGGGTATGCACGGGCAGGAGGGGCGTGGATGGGACACCGCAGAGGATGAGGGAGGAAAACGACGACTGACAGATATGGGTGGTCTATGTACACACACCAATGGGATTGGCAGGAGCTCACCTCCATCCGACCCCATCTTTTTCGTCTTACTACTATCCACTCTCACTCGACCCCACTTTCGCTACTCGTTCATTCGAGGGCCGGACGCCTTTCGGACCTCTTGTTTTTTGTGACCCCATCCTCTGGTTAGCGCATGTTGCACCTATTCATCTTGATCCCGGGGTCTTTGGGGAGCCCTCACATCTTTTTGCCCCACTACTGTGGTGGCTGGGCAAATATGAGGACCGGCTGCTCTTGTTGGGCTGCCTCGGCTCCTCCCGCAGCGTCTACGCAGTGAAGCGGGCACAAGGTCAGAACCAACTCAGAACCTCTCAGAACCTTTCGCCAATAAATTCCATGCACCGGCCCGATTTCATCGTCTCTCGTCACCAAAGAGGCGCTTGCTAGATGGAATCCAATGAAGACAGTTTCAAGACACTGTGGTGAACAAAGCACCCTGAACAGCACGGAAACGTGAATTGCAACTCCCTGAATTCACTGTAGATAGAATCGACAGTCAGATCAACTGCCCGAAAGCAGTCGGACCAACTGCCGTCAAACAGTTGGATCAACTGCATGCACACAGTCAGATCAACTGCTTTGACGCACTTGGGTTGACTGTATTTCGGCCATTTTAGCAGTCACCTCAACTGCTTTCCAACAGTTGCTTTGACTGCTTTCTAACAGTTGCTTTGACTGCTTTCTGACAGTTGCATTGACTGCTTGTATCACTCATATAGAATGCTCAAAAACGATATATTAAATTGTACTTATTATATACATCCAAGTCAGGACCCGCGGCCTCGCTACCCTCGATGACTTGCCGCCGCCCAGGGCGAGCCGTGTCTCGGGGCCGTGAGCGAGGAGTTCTGGAAGTACAGCTGCATCTTGGTCATGATCGCGAGCGTATCACGTTCGCCTACGGCCTGCACAGTACATGCGTGAACAGTGCTGCATACGAGCACGCGGGGGACGGACCTCTGGAAGGCGAGACTGAACGTGTTCGCGACGAGCGGCTTCAGCTCCTGCGCCCGCGGTCGTTGGCGGTGCAGATGATGGGCACCTATAAGGGTTATTCGCGTATGAAAAAAAAAACAGGGGAGCGATGGAGCGAGCCCAGCTACCTTGCTCTTCTCGATCATAAACGCGCCGACGCCCCCACGGTCGCCAGCCGACATTCCGTCGACCTCGTCCATGATCAAAACCGCCATGTATCCCTTCTCCTGTGTCCAAACACATCATAGGGAAAGCCCCGAAATCCACACAAGCAGACGCACCGCACCCCCGGCCATGTACGACGCGTTGCTCACGTTCACACTACCTGCCGAACGCGTCAGTGCCCACCACGTATATAGTCCACAGGCGCACCCACCTCGACGAGCTTCTTGCTGCGCACATCGCTCACGTTGAGCTCGACGGGCGTCTACCCCCCCTACCGTGCGCGCTCGTCGTCTTGCCGATCCTGGGCGGCCCTGTGATGAGCACGGCGCGGAAGATGTTCATGCTGCTCTTCCCCAGCTTCTTGAAACCGGCCGTGAGGCTCGCGGGCCTGCAAGGGCGTTGGCGCGCGGGAGCGGGAAGGGAGCGAAAGGGAGACGCACCAGTCGTGGGTGCACGGCTGCAGCAGCTCGATTTGCGCCTTGTTGCCCCTGATTTCCTTGAGGTTCTGCGGGGCGTAGCACGTCGTCCAAAGCTGTCACTCTGCCTGCGCCCTGGCCCTTGCGCGCGGCGATGAATGCCGAAAAGCCGGCCTCGTCCAGCGTCTTGATCCCGTGCCGCTCGATGGCCGCAAGCTTCGAGGGGTTGACGTTGTTGCCGAGCACGACGTAGCCCGAGGGCCCCACAGTGACGCGCCTTCAGCTCGTTTAGCAACTTCGAAAGGAAACGAGCGGCGTAACACATACCCGCCGTAGCGCGCCATGAGATCCACCGCCTGGCCCCGTCAGTAGAGACGAATCAGTGCCGCGAGTACGGTGACAGCGTTGCGGAACTGCGCGGCGGCAGGAGGCACGAGTTTTAGTGTACGCGGCGCAACTTGGGGACGGCGGTGGGCGGGGCTTCCGCGTGTGTGCGAGTCGGTGAAGCAGCCCGGCGTGCTGCGACTGCGGGAGCGACGTCATTGCGTTCGCGGTGGGGCGTGTTTGTTGCGTGCGGGGGTACGAGGGGTCGGAGGAGGCCTGCGCGTGCGGCAGCGGTCCAAAGTGGATGGCCCGCGCGCATATAGTGCTGCGTCGGGCCAGCGAGTAGCAACATGAGCCCAAAAAGAGCTTAGGATACAAGAATGGATTGCTCACAAGGGATTTAAAGCCCCTTATGTGCCATGTCGCGTTGTGGAAGAACTCTCTATGGCCTTCTTTGCCGATGACCGTAAATCACATATTTGGCGTTTTTCAGGTAGGTTGAGGTTGAGATCAGGGTATAAAAGCCAAAAGAACACGCAAGAGGCCTTCCCGAGAGGTGTCGAGCACTGTGGACGAGGTAAGGAGTCGGTAGAGAGCGCGACCATGGTGGTCGGAGGGCAGGCGACATGTGTCACGTGTGACATATCACGACCAAACAACGAACCGCATAAGTCGCGTCAAGGTCGCGTTAAGGTTTGTGGAGGTGGGGCAGACCTCCGTGGGCAGCCACATCGATCAAGATAGCTTAAAGGATCCAGATCTACTCTCGGTTCAGCGTTACGATGATTAGACACTCTCAACTTAAATTGGATGGCAGATGCTCTGTGGGCTCTGGTAACATTAGGGTGTTTCACAATAGACTTTTTTGCCCCAACTTGTGCCTCGACTTATGCCCCAACTTGACCCCAACCCCAGGCAAGTTGAGGCTCAAGTTGGAGACTCAGTTGTGAAACACCAGAGCCATGTTTTCTGCCCCAACTTCGGAGTTGAGGCAGAGTTGAGGCACACCTGATCTCGCCAATCATCACAAATCCCCGCGAGAATCCGAAGTTGGGGCACCAAGTTGGGGCACAAGTTGGGGCACAAATCGGATGTCGAGTCGAGGGTCTATGCCCGATCTGACATCCAACTCGGTGCCCCGAACGATTTTGTGCCCCAACTTGATGTCAAGTTGGGGTCGAAGTTGAAGGGCGAGTTGGGGCTGGAAAAGGCTATCGTGAAACACCCTATTGAAGTCTGAGTTGTGGTAATGGCGTAGAGGTCGAGAACCAGAAAGGCTTAGTAGCAAAATATTCTATTCAAGCGACATACAGGACACCATACACCACGAATTGGGTGGTATGGTAGAGAGACAAAGGGGAAGGTAAAAAGTCTAAGAAGAAGAAATGCGGTGCCACTGTCCGAGGGATACGACGACGCACGCAACTGCACATCGATCTCGGGGAGCATGAGCGGCAGCGGGGGAGCTCAAGCTCCTGCGTGTTTTCGCCCTCCTCGGCGCACGGGCTGGAAGGGGCGGCAGCTCATCCCCCTTGACAAAAGCCGCAACCGCCGAGGTATCAAGGCGCGCTGACGTCGTCGCCGCTCCCACGTGCAAACTCGCTCTCCAGAGGCTGTGGAGCGCACATCTGCCCACAGCACGCTCTTCGTGTCAAACGTGGCCGATCCTGGGATGCACCGCCCGGAAGTCTGCGATGGGCCGCTCGAACGTATCGCGCGAGGTACGCGGGACGCAGGACGGAATGACGTACAAAAGGAGATGGCGCAGACCGCAAAATCGGCGTGGGCGGCGTCGCGAGCGCGAGCGCGGTGAATGGCACCTTGCGCGCAGCGTCGAGGGCGGCGAGCAGGTTCGTGTGTTTACGCTGGTAGACGCCCGCGTGGTAGCGCGAGTTGTCACGGTCATACCGTGCTGCAGGGGGGCACGTCAGAACGCATGAAGGAGTGAGGAGAGACACGTACTGAGCGCTTCGGTGCGCCAAGCACGCATCATGGCACCAAGGCCGTCAACAAACCGGCCAGCCTCCACAGGTCGGCGCTGCGACTTGGTCTGCTCCGTAAGTTCAGCGAGCGCGACGGTAGAGAGTCGCATCTGTGTGGGGAGATCAAGAACCTTGTTCGTCTGAACCTGCTCCCAGATGCCCTCCGTATAGAAGCCGACACCGTCCGCAGGGATGCGCTTGTGGTACGCCGGGTTGAAGAGAAATCCGGGCGCATCTTTGTTCGAAGCGCTATCCCAGAGCGACGACCTCGGATTTGAACTCGTCTGCGGCAAGGACCTTGTGCGGGAGCGCGTTAAGCAATCAGTCCGCAATCTTGCAGTCCTGGAGCTCCTGACGTTTGAAAAGACTCTCCCATATGCGGTTGAGGTCCGCGGTGAGCGTTGCCTGGAGGTTCGCGAGCGGGGCCTGCGCAAAACAAACACCTTATGAGCGGGACACACATGCAGTGCGCGGGTGCTCGGGGAGGTACTGCACGCAGCTCGGACTACGAGGGCGGGTCCAGCGCGATTCACAGCCGGATGGGCGAGCGCTTGGCTTTGTGTTGTTGTTCTTGGACTTGTATGCATTGAGAAGTGGACAAAGAATCAGGGCTAGCAAGGAGAAGAAAGGATTTTCTGGGCCAGGGCTGAGGGAGGAAGCCAGCGGGGGATGAGGCCTGAGGATCGATGAGGGAGGTGCAGGGAGACGCGCGTAGATCAGATTTCGGGTGTCCGACCCGAATCCGACCCGGATCATGCAGCGGAAGACCGGCAGGCATCGCCTGGTCATGGGATCAATTTCTGGAGGTCACTAGGAGGGCGGGCAAGCAACGTAGTAATTTGAGAAAAAGCAGTCAGGTCGACTGCTTTCTGGTCAACTGCTTTGAACACAGTCAGATTGAGTGTGGCCAAAAGCAGTTATCCGAAAAGCAGTCGGATCAACTGTCAAATTTCACGATCAACTGCTTAGGCAGTCAATATGACTGCTTTTTCTATCCACAGTGTGAACATACTTAGAACCCTGCAAGTAAGTGTCAATAATTTAGTCTCCCGAAGGCAGAGTAGATAATTCCTTTGATACCTTCGTGCCTCAGGGTATTCCTTATCTGACAGATAGGTATCTTGAGTTTCGAAAGTTGACCCCGTATTTTTCGTCTGACTACAATAATTGGTTCTGGTCATCATTCTAGTGTGATACCAATTCTACAAACTTATACATGGGCTTTATGATACCTACATACATTAACCAGCGCTCAGTCACTGATATCGATCACTTCTGGCTGAGAAAGCTCCTTCTTCATCTGCTTGGCGAGAATTTTGCGCAAAATCTGAACTGTTGACCCCGTTCCGGGAAGCATATCTAATCGCTTGATTTGACGAGATATACTGTTGCCAGTGAGAAAGGTGAAGTAGAAACCGACTAACTAACGAGACTGCTTACCTCTTTGGTCCCTCCAACACGACGGGACAGTCTTTTGCTAAATGATGTGGGGATGATTCGCAAATGATACAGGAAGCCTGGGAAGAGGACTGTCGAGGCTTCTTTGACGGGGAATTCCCGACTGGGGCGGGTGAGAGAGCCCGCTTAGAGGAGCCAGCGACGGCGTTTGCCTGTGCCTGCGGGGGAATTTTTGAAGTTGTGGCTTTCGGGTTTCCCGCGGCGGTAGAAGCGCCGGAAAGACGCGAGGAGCGTTCATTATTGGTTGGCTTTATCTTCTTCTTTGCTGGAAGATCGGGACTGAAGCGTTCGACGATGTCCAGGGGTTGGCCAAGGATGAGGTGCTTATGCCCGCGTTGATGCAGGACCTCGTCGATGGCTGTAATGGCTGCGAGCTGTCGAGAGATGGAATCAGAGATCAGAGGGAATACACAAAACTATCTGTGCATACCCGTTTGTCGAGAGGCTCGTCGTCCGGGTGCAAAAGTAGCATCTCCCTGAACTCGGCCAGGTGCTCCGACTTTTCCGTCATCATGCATTCTCCCGGCTCGTCACCGTGTCGAGCATTGCACAATGCACAGAGTTCTAGATTGGCAAAGTTTTGAATTGGCGACAAAGGGCTACTGACGTCGGTCGGCTTCCGCTTTGCTTTGCGGGATTTCTTGCCCACTTCATTCAAAGCGTCTACAACCGTTGAAGGACCATCGGCGATGTCGTCTTCTGAATCAGCGTCTGAATTGCCATACGCAGAATCGTCCTCTGGGACCGACTGTGGACGAGAACCTGAAGCTTTAGTTGGACTGTCGTCTACGAGGTAAGCGTTTTGCTAAGAGGATCGGTTAGTTGGTAAAGTGTTGTATGGGGTCATGATGCTACCTTCTGCGCGGCTGCACGACGCCGTGCTCCGCGACCAGACAAGGCTATCTCGTGGGCTCGTGTGTGCTCTCGTTCCTCGTTGATTTTCTGCAAAGTTTGCGCCCACGAATCGCCCTGGTCCTCTTCTTCCACCACTTCCTCCAAAGAATCTTTCCCAGCCGCCCAGATCTTCGCGAAGGAGAAAGATAGCGCCCCATCCTCGTTGGTTTGTTCGGGTTCAGCCTCCTGCTCCGTCTTGTCGATCAGGTTGTCGATATCTGTGTCTGTGTCTGTACAGGCTGTTAGAACACGTGGTCTGCAGAAAGGCTGAAGTTGTACAGATGATATCGCGCGCGCCTGCATCTGCCTCGAACAAAGCTTTGGCACCGAAGGTCAGGATGGACTGGACATTGTCGCCAGCATCATCATCATCGTCCATCTTTTGTACGATGAGGTGGTCCAACACAAGTTTCTTTTTACCGACTTGAACGATTCGCTCTGGTCATGTCAGGAGTGACGTAATATACATTCGTTGCATATCACCTTCAGCCGAGTCCTTCACCTGCTTAACGTTATGAATCAAACGTTCAGACTTTAGTTTTGATTCTTACCATCAACTTGAAGACCAGACATGTGTTCTTTTGGCCGTATCGATAAGCCCGAGCAATGGCCTGTGGACCCATTAGACGCCATGCAGAGACTACCCGCGCTCCTAACGCACTTGCAAATCCTGCGGGAGCGCAGAAGTCAGTCGAAAGCAAGTGCATCGACAACAAGGGATCAAACCTGATGCGGATTGAAATCCGGATCGAATATGATCACCGTGTCTGCCGTCTGCCCTGTGTGATTAGCAACGGACAGGTGCCCGGCTGGATAGAAGCCTTACAAAAAGGTTGATTCCGACTCCCTGAAAAGAACGGAAAGTGAGAGTTTGCATGTAGAATGACGCAAAATAAATCACCCCAGCGCGAGTAGTTAAGAGATATATGAAGACATCTGAACCTTTACGGTTGAATTCGTCCATACCCTTCTGTCTATCTTTGCCTTTCGTGTTGCCATCCTAAATCATGACGACCTGCGTTAATATATACTGGGCCAAATTTCAACATACCAATCGAAGATAATTATGACCTTCCCCTTGAAGAAAATCTTCGATAACATTCAGTGCAATCACAAACTGTATCGGACAGGATTGAGGCTTTTTCCTGCTGAAATCCGGAGAGTTCATACCTGGCTGAAGAGAAGGACACGATGGCTGCGCGCCTTGAGCTTCGGTAGCAAAACTTTCAGGAATCGCAATTTGGCGCTTGCATCAATTAGTTTGTCATGCGTTTCCTGCTGAGGTAAGCCGCGAGGTTCGATGGTTTCCTCATAGAGATAGGGGTGTTGTAGACACTTTCGCAAGTGCATCAAGACATTGTTCAGTTTGCCTTTGGGAGCGTTGTAGCTCTTGGGACCCGTCAAACCATTCAAAAGATCCAGATTGTGGCCTGGGAACTGTGTCAATGGGTGGTACAAAGCCTCAAAGGCTGATCACAAACTCAAGACGGATCGGTATATTTCCTTCTGCAAAGGTGCCATCGAGAGTGGTACAATCACTTCATTCTGGCGACAGGCGTCAAGTAAGAACTAGGAAACAATCAAGATTATGAAAGCAACCTTGGGAGGAAGTTTCAAGACTTGACTCTTGATCCGACGCAAGAAGTACGGTCGCAGACGATTATGGAGATCTTTGATGAGGTCTTCGGTAAGCGTCTCGTGCTTCTGGGCGAGCGCTTCAAGATCGTTCCACTCGACAGGATCAAGGAAATTCATGAGGTTGAACAATTCTCTGATGTTGTTGTTCAATGGAGTCTAAGGCAATCATTTGAGATTTGCTTTGGCAGCGTGAATCCGACTGACCCCTGTCATGATAATGCGATGGGCACTATTCAACTCGTTCAACTTTCGGAACAGAAGACTGGAGTCGCTTTTCACTGGAGAGGGATCAGAAGATGCGCTATCCTTTTATGATCCATTCTTACACCGTTGGCCTTCATCGACAACCAAAACCTGTTGCAAAGTTATCGTGAGCCCAGTGACGAGGATAAATAAAACTCGCCTCCCAGCGTGGCTGGTTTTTGAACACTGGGGTAAAGTCCTTATTGTTTGACAAAGTCTCATACGTGGTGACGAGCACGTGATATTTTGCGTTCGTGTACCCGGACCGTTTCTTGCTGTGGCTGAGCTCGTAGTTCTTGATCACGTCTCGAGACTTTGCCTCGCCATAAAAGGGCACAACGCGCAGACCGGGAGCCCATCGTTCGAATTCTCGGACCCAGTTGGTGATGGTTGAATTCGGAACAACCACGAGTGCTGGCGCCGCATCATAGTCTTGGATGATCTTGCCGATGAAGGTTGCAATCTGAACCGTTTTGCCCTACAAAGCAA
Source organism: Mycena belliarum (assembly GCA_029282135.1). NCBI lineage: Eukaryota > Fungi > Basidiomycota > Agaricomycetes > Agaricales > Mycenaceae > Mycena > Mycena belliarum. The sequence continues at coordinate 66,054 of JARJCN010000003.1, forward strand.
AAACAAAAACAAAAACAAAAAGTCATCACGTGACATTACAGGCGAAACGAAGGAACAGCACACGTACCAAACCCATCTCGTCTGCAAGGATGCTGTGCTGATGGTTCCACCAGTTGTCGCAGAGCCAGTTGAAGCCGTCGACCTGGACATGGATGTGAACATGGGCGAGAGCTGCGGCGGGTAACGGACCTGGAAATCCATGAGCTTGAACGAGGCATCTTGCCCCAAATTCAGATCTGATGCGTTGATCAAGCGATCCTCCGCATAGCCATCCTTGGCCCGCTTGTCAAATTTGGCGCCCTTCGCGCTATCTCGGTGTGGGATGAGAACCGTCCGGGAAGCGATAAATCGATGTAGGGCCGTCTTGAACGCGGAGAATCCGGCGTCATCTGAACGGGGCGGGGAGTCCCAGGTCGCTAAAAGAACCGTGAAGCAACAGGGAAAATAATTATGAGAGCACGGACCTTCGTCATATGTAAGATCGTCCCACTTGACAAAGATCCAAGCGACATCATCGATATTGTCGATGTTGAATGTCCTCTTGTTACGTGCCTCCCAATCCTCGAGAGATTCAGTGAACAGGCTGCTCGGTTGTTCCCCGTGCTCAAAAGCTGCCGCACGCTCCGCATCTGCCTCGTCGGCGTTGTCCTCGTCGGATTCCACCCGGCGCTTCGACTTGCCCTTGCCCCTGTTCGGTGGCCCCTTCTTGACTTTGGTACGGCGTGGACACCATAGAAGAAGCTCCAAGACGCGGTCAACAGTTTTCCACGCCGGTGGAATTCTTCGCTCAGCATCCGGGATTGGATCCTGCGGCCGCGCTGCTGGCTTTGGTGCACCACCCGGCTTGATGGAAGAAGCTCTCGAGTCGACTACAACTTGATATTGTGCAGAGCTGGATTCATCCACCGGGATCTCGTCAGCGGGCTCTTCCAACAGCTCCACCTTTGAGCCATCCGCAAGGAAGTTTTTCAGTTTTGCGTAATTGGTAGAGACTAGCCACATATGAGGGACCCATTGAGTACGTCTGTAGCTCCTGTCCACCCACTTGACAAGATATTCTCTAGGTAACGGCGTCTTATAATTGAGTGGTTGAGAAGCTGATCTCGAGGGTTCGACCGCGTTTGCAGGATAAGGACGCCATGCGAGTATCTTGTCCAATGCGAATGTGAACGAAGAACAGTCCGGACAAAGCCAGGACTGTGTGTAGTGCTCGGCGACATCGGCAATATCCGGGTCGGAAGGGGAGTCCGGAGGGGGAGGCAAATGCTCGTAGTGAGCAAGGCGCTTGCAAAGAAGACACCTGAAGAGAAGCGCAATGCTTGCGTCGTACTTCAGGTCTGACGTGGTCATAGCATCCGCCATTTCGATGTCTTTACCTGTGCTAGAGCCAGGGGCGTCCGCAGAGGGTTTGGCGGAATTTACGCTATCGGGATCGAGTGCAGTTTCCATGCATCCCATGCAAATCCCGCCTTTGATGCATGCACCTAACAAACGGAGATTTGCTAACAAACGCTAGGGCGTAAAACTTCCACGTACCACAAACGAAATCAGTGGTTTGGTGGGCGTCTAGTCCGGGACGCTTGGCAGGTTCGTTCTTGTTTGGCTTGGGTTGCCCATTTTCGTCCTCGAGTTCACTCTCAGGCTGAGCGCTACGCCAAACGGCTCGATCGACCTCGCGGGCGGCTTTGAGTATCTCATCCCGTTGCACGCTTGACAAGCAATTCCAATGGTTCACGACTGGGCACTTGAGACTAGCAATATGCTTCAACGAAAGGACCGAGAGAAAACAGAGGCGACTAACCATCTCACCCATCCACCCTTTTTGTTGATTAGTTCGACTTCATCTCCTGATTCCTCGAACTCGTCTTCGGAAGTTTTTCGTTTCTTGCGTCCTTTGTTTTTGGGCCGTCTTCGCTCCTCCTCCAGCAGCTCGTGAGCAGGCTTGTCGTTACATTTTTCGCACTTGTTTCGGTGAACCCTCAATACCGCTGTGTCCTCGTCGGAGTTGGCGTCATAATCGAGGTCGGCCACAGTTCGAACATGACCGTAAGCAGGCCGGACACCTTTCCTTCGTGCAACCTTTCCACGCTTGGCGGCACGCTTGGGCTGCGGCGCCGAGTCATACCCTCCGCTGTCGACATCCTCCTGCTCAGATTCATAATAAGCGCCTTCATCGAGGTTAACTTTGAAAGCCTTCCGGGAACGACCGGACCGACGAGTTGGGACGTTGTTGTTCCCGTTTGCGCTCTGATTCGCCTCGTCCTCGTCCTCGTCGGTATCCAAAACGATGACCTTTTGCGACCTTGTTTTCTTCGGACTAAAAGGTAGATTCTGCCTAGGGAGTTTGGCAGACCGCGTGCTGCGGCGGACTTTCATAGGCGACTCCTCCCCGTACTCGTCATCTTCGTCCTTGTCCTCGTCAGTATCGGGTTCGGAGTCGGGAACTTCGTCTACGTCGCTCGATGGCGGTACACTTCCATTGGATGAGATGTTGAATCTGGCCCCATTCTTTCCGATGTTCATGACCATCCGGACGCGCGATTTGGGGTGCACATAATGGGCGGCAGGATCAAAAGGGGCAAGCTCGCCGGCCTCCTGTTTGCGGACTGCGAGGTTTATGAGGTTATCTGGGTCCCGAGGGCTATACTAAGGAGGGGGGCGTACGATACTCGGCGACAACGAGGGGATATTTGCGGTTCAGCTGCTCCACCTTGAACTTCGAGAAAAACGCGTCAGATTAGAAGACAATCACGTCAAGAATAGAACTTTACTTTGTGAGCTATACCACCCAAGTAACGCGCGTAGTAATACGATATCCTGTTTTCAGTGTACTCTCCAATGATCTCGTCCACGGTGAATTCAACTTCATCATTAGCAAGACTGCTCTCAAGACGCGTCCTGTAGCCAACTTTCTTCGCTGAAGCCATACTGGGAAGGTCGACGTAGTCAAGGATGTCTCGCGTACGTGTCGTAGACGCGCTAGGTTGCTGGGGAGTGAACAGGAGAGTTGGGTCGTCGAAATCCGGTGAGGCCGATGACATAGAGGTGTAGACTTGGGTTCTGCTACAACCTGGTTCACTGACTTTCAGAGCAGTGACATGGTCGCCGGGAACAAAGCTGGTGCAATATTACTTTTTGATGGGTGCTGTGTGCAAACACAAGTAAATGTCGCGTCAAGAGCAATACTGATTTTCTCTAAGTATTCCTTTCTAAAGCTGCTAAATCGACGATTGGCGCTGCGTCTGGAACATCAGAGGACTCAGAGTCTCGAAGCCACGCTGAACATTGTTCGGCAACCTCATGACCGTGGTCTGCCTGAGAGTCAGTTTACCTGGTGAGCCTTTGACAGTGTACTCACTGATACAGAAAGCGTGTGGAACATTGGCCTCGACAACACTAGATGCTTCACCACCCATCTCCTTGAAGGAACGTATGATTGTGGATTTGTGTGTAGAAACCCACTCGTCTTCTTGAGCAAAGTATAGATATATGCGATGCCTGTGTTGCTCCAGCAATGCCGTGTCTAGCTCGCGAATGGCGAGCATCTCTTCGTGCGCCATACTCGCACAAGCAAAGATAGTAGCTGGAGAATTGAGGAAGCTGCGAAGCACATCAATTTGATGGGCGGGCCTGCAGAGTAGTTAGCTTTCTCAATCCGTCAACCCAGAGAGTTTGGACGAAACCAATCTGGAAAGAACATTGGGAGAGGGATGAGGCGGGTGAGATAAGAGAGGTATGACAGAATCCGGGGCCATCTGAAGAAATGATTCAATCGTATTCCGTTTGGTGTTTCCCTCATATATGTGAGGGTTGGAGTGAGCAAAAAAGCTTGATGAAGTACATCAGGTCTCGCTTTCAGCACCTGCAAGGCGATCCATGCGCCAATGCTATGACCGCTTATGATAATTCTGGTTTGGGGAAACGCAGCCTGAACGGCATCTAGAGCCTCGATGGCACTCTATGGCGTCAAGTTAAAGAAGCAGGTTCCGGAGACGGCAATGACGAACTTGAACTTGAGCTACAAGACCATTCACCATCGCATGCACTTTGGGAGTGTGAGCCAAGTGTGCATGACCGAAGACCGCTAAGCCGGGGTGCTTGACGTGCAAGAAATCTAGGAATTCAATATAGAAACTCATGAGGCCGGGATTGCCTGAAACGCGCGTATTCTTAATATTCAGCGGAGGACGAGCCCGATTGATTTGGGCTACTGCACCAGGAATGAACAAGAAAACAGCGCTAGGAGCCCCTCTGCGCTGCGTACAGTTCCACCATAGTGAGTGAGCAGAACCAAGCCTCGGATGGTTGAACACGGCCTGTTGAGGGTCAGATGTCGTAGGTTGGCCGAATGGGACGAGAAAAGGAGGAAGTCGGTTCTCGTCAAGCATCATCTGGTGGCGGTGTCCCAATACACTTTTGCTGCTTGCACGCCCCAAGACTTCTCAAATCTGTTCATGTCTCGAGCTCCTCCATTTCCGAATCGTCGTGCTGGTACCCCCCTCTCGAATGGAAATGGCTCCGTCGCCTCCGCCAATGGGACTCGCCCGTTGCAGATACCTCGCCCACCGTCGCGACCTACAACACCTAGCAACAGCAGCAACAGTGGTTTTGTTTCCAGCTCCCCTCGAGGTCCTCCAAACACCGCTCCCAGTGGTCCATCTCGTCCTCAACGATCCGAGCTAAGAAGTCGCGGATCCGATTATTCTGCTTCGACTTCGAGGGACAGTACTGCTACTGATGGTTCTGCATCCTTCCGCCGGCCGGGAGCATCCAGCAATCCTGGAACACCCGCCAATCCACGTCCTAAGCCTCAAAGGCTAAGAACTGCTCCCACCGATGACGAGCAGACCCCTCCGACATCTCTTAGCTCGGTTATGTCCGCTTTCCAATCCGCTGGCACGAGGAGACGAGGTACAAACGAGGAAGTGGACTATCAGCGAGAGAGAAGAGAGGAAATGGAGGCAGAAAAGCTGCGCCAACAACGTATAAGAGACAAAACGCCTGGCCGACGAGTAAATGGAAAGGCGCGTGCGGGAGATATCGATGGTAATACGCTTCCTGTCCGTTATCCACTGCACTAATATCCTTTAGCCGTCTTGGACCAAGTCAAGGATGGTTGGGAATTTGTAGTCGACCCAGAGGTGCGCTCGTGACTGTTTTCATTATCGCCGTGTTTAATTGCGCTCCTAGTTCAACAACGTTGATCTGGCTCTTGAGCTTCTCGACGAGTCCTCGGTAGGAAAGGACATGGATTCCTTCCGACGGACGAAAAATATGCTGTCGAAGGCGCTGAAGGGCTCAGTTGACAGCAAGTCTCTTATTTCAGTCACGTTCACGACTTTTGACGCTTCTCCTCTCTTCAAGAACATTACCAAGCGTTCGCTGCCGCTCTTCCGCACCATTCTTCACTATTGAATCACCTCGGCGCGACGCAGACACAGATCGCAGACGCACGAACAGCTTTGCAAGAGTCTAAGGATGCCTTGGGGAGTAAACGAGCTGATCTTGTACAGCTTTGGGCACGAGGGCAGACACTGGAGGAAATGATGCGATTATTGGATCAAATGTGAGAATCTGTCGCCCACTCTTTATCTTTCTCATCATTACGAGCCAGCGAGCACCTCAAGTCCGTTCCCGACCTCCTTGAAACCCTTATGTCAGAGAAGCGTCTTTTGCAGGCTTCTGTACTGCTTGTGAGGAGTCTCAAGGTAATAAACAAATCGGAGATGTTGGAAATCGGAGCCGTCGCCGATCTAAGAAGCTATCTGAATGCACAAGAAACGGTAGGCCTCCGTCATCGAGGTTAATACCCTGCTGACAATTTTTCTAGGCCCTTCGCGAGATTTTGATCGACGAACTACAAAGCCACCTGTATCTCAAGTCGTTCTGGTGCGAGTCGCGTTGGGCGGCATACTCCCCTAATCAACAAACTTGTACGGTCTTCCTTCTTCTTCTTCCTTTGCTGCGCTAACCCGATCCGCATCTCCTCAGTTCCGAAGGTCGAGTTCGAGGAAGAAACAGAAATCAAATCTTCCGTACTGCCAACATCATCGCCTTCCGAGGAGACTTTTCGACAATCAAGATTGAGTCGGTTTTTGAATGATCTGGCCTTGCGTCCAAACGATCCTCCTCATGATCTTAATGATCCTAGTTATCGGACCAGTGGTTCTGAAATCGCACGATCATCTGCTTCGATATCCAACTTCACTTCTGCTTCCACGGCCAGTAACCCCGAAGCTGACTCATTTGCGTACATGGAAACGCTTCTAGAGTCCTTCGCAGTCCTGGGAAAACTCGGAAATGCGCTAGACAACGTAGGACAGCGTCTCCCTGGCGAGATCTTCACTCTAGTCGAGACTACACTCGATGAAGTCGAGGAACGAGCGGAATACGGCCGGCGGGGCTCAATATTCTCATTTACCGGTGTTCCCGGTCGATCAGATAGCATCTATACATTCTCCACCGCCGATACCTCGTCTACATCCGCCCTTTCGAAGACAACCTTTTGGAATGCTTCCGGTCTCCGTCTTGTCGCACTAGAGTCCTCTTCGAAGCAAACAGACCACGAGATCTTAAAAGACTTTTTCTGGACTGTGTACTCGAAGCTGGATGCTGTTGCACAGAGTTTGCGAGTCATTTACGAGGTTGCAAACCGGATCGGATCGGTGAGTAGTTTTCCATGTCATCCCCATTCAGACACCTACTCACTACCGGCGATTCCATAGCGTCGCGATTTCAAAGATTCGTCAGGAGCCAAACCTGGGGCACTGTTTCCTTTGGCTGAAATCTGGACTCCCGTGCAGGCCGAGGTTTGCTCTCTATATTCCGCATTCTACCCTCTGTTCATTGCTGTAGGTCCGAACCTTGATTTACGACTATCTGGTGGATGAAAACCAGGGGTCTGTATCTGGAAGAAATCCTATCTCATCCATCAATGAAATTCTTCGGGAAAACAAGTTTTCTCGAGATAAGACTAAGGTTCGCTGAGCACTGGACTTCTTTGTCCGTGAATGAAACCCGAACCGCAGGCCGTTTTTCGATTCGCAGATACAGACGCGAAGCTTCTCAACAAGGCGCTTCGGTCCCACGAGGAGGAACTTACTCGTGTCCTCAAGGACACAATGCCCGGACTTGTTCAGTCTTCAGAAAGTACTGTGCAAGCAGCTCTGTCCACTGTGGGGACAGATGACCGGCTTCTTGGCGCGGGTCAACATCATCGACTGATCATTCGTCCTGATGCATTCCATGTCAGCGTTCTCTTCCAACCGACATTGGCATTCCTGGACCGTGTCTCCGATGTCCTTCCCTCAGGAGTGGAATCAGCCCGCGAGTCTACGGCTGTACTGGATGATTTCGTTTTGAAAGTCTACCTTCCACAATTGGAGGAAAAGGTTTCATTCCTTTTCCACCAGGCAGTCACAGGTATGAGCCACCCGATAGGTAACAACTTTTCAATCAACATCAATTAGGTGCAGAGGCGTTTCAACCGGATCCTTCCTCGTCCCGTCTCTCCTCCGAGCCTTTGGTGAAGGTACTTAATCGCTTATGTAATCCAATTGACGTGCTTAACCCCCGTTTAGGCAAGCACCCATTTGATGGCACTGATCAACTCCTTGTGCGCGATGCTTCTCAAGTCGCCTTTCCACCGAGAGAATTATTCCCGGTTAATCCTTGGTGTTATGATACAATTCTATCAGCGGTGTAGCGACCGATTCCAAGATCTGGTTTCCATCCCGACCTCTCCAGAGGCAAGCGAGGAGCCTCAACCGGCCCTGGCAGCTCAGTGGGCTCAGCGCGCCGAACTAACGCCATGTTTGGCGGAACTACTGAACACTCCGGTTCGCTCAATCGACGTCACTGCTATATCCTCTGACGATGCACGTAGGAAACCGAGTCTGCCAAGCTGCAACAACTGTCTCGCCAGGAGACCAACCTTGAAATGGACTTTCTGGGACAAAACACAGTTCAGAATTCCGATCTTGTGGTGTCCGTAAGAAATCTTGGTGCACTGGCGAGCCTATACCATAGCGTCGTACGTTACTTTACTTACAATGTTGAGCAAAGCTAATGAGCTCCTGTTAGGCCTGGTTTGCATCAGAGCTCCAGGTTCTCAAGGCTACTCCGGAGGATGCTCTACTGTCCCCTACTCCCCTCGAGCCCATGTCCGCCGTCTCACCTTACACGCCATTCCTACCGGTTATGCCCATACACCCCACGGAAAAGCTTCAACTGCCGTTATCTCGCGAAATGGCTCTGTTGGTACATCTTTGATACTCCTTACCAAGCTAACCGTTTGAGCAGGCGATTTCAGGCTCTGCTGAAAACGTACCAACAGCTTTCCGAGCTTATCCTCGACAGCATTCGGATCGATATCCGTTGTCGAACAATCCATTATCTTGAATGTGCCCTACGATACGTGTGTTTTTTCTTTTGGGTCTTTTTTTTTCATCGGCCATCAACAATGGGATTTGTAGGGAAATTATTCCATAGAGCGTGAGGCAGGCGAACCAGATCCCCATATTGTTGACTTGAACAATGAATTGGGAGAATGCAATGATTTTGCTTCGACTTGCCTTCCCAAGCGAGAACGACAGTATGTTTTCGCATAAAGTAGGCATTCACAACAGCTCATAATCATCATGCAGATTCGTTTTTATGGGACTCAGCAATCTCATGGAACAGTTGTTGGTTGCTGGTGCACGGCACCTCCGGCTGCCTACTCCCTTTGGTATCAAGAAAATTATGCGAAATATCCTTGCTCTGCAACAAAGCATCAAGACGCTTACTCATGACCAACAAAACACTGAATTTGAGCGTGCTAAGCAATACTTTTCACTGTTCAATGTGTCTCCGCAAGTACGTTCGTTCTTCTGGCGAATACCTCCGTTTCTACCCGTTTGCTTCTCAGGAAATGTTGGACGGTATCCGGAAAAAACAGTCCTTCACTTTTGACGAATACCAAACCATGCTCAATCTCCAATGCAAGATTGGGAGTGATGGTGATGCAGCAAAAGCCGTTGACCGTAATTACAGTATGTATGTGATAGATCTGCATGGACTGGAGATGGAATCGGGGTCGTAGTCGCATAGTCTATTTATTCCGAGCATCAGCGGATGCCTACGGGTTTCGCATCTTGTCTGGTCATCCATCCCAGGTCTGAGGTGTCCACTCGGGCAGCAGTGAGTTGCGAGTTTGTATGCGGAGACAAAGAGACCGAGCATCTCGGAGTTTTGTTGGCTGGGGATACTGTGTAGTTGAGAATCGGGATACGCGTCAAGAGCTCCCGGTATCGCCGTCGGAGCCATCTTGTTGGGGCATTATAGGTCTCGGAAGGCCGGATTGATGACGGGCCAGCTAAATTTTCAACATCTTCGAAGACATAAAGCCCTTCCATGGGCAAGCTCCGAATCCCGGTACGGTAAACATCTTCCAAAGTGTTCCCACCAGCGTTGACAGGTCTGGTTTCAATCACAGTATGCAACGGCGGCCTGACCTTCTGCCATTCTGCCACGAAGTACCGCCATCTTGCGTTTGTTTCCCGGCGTTTGCTAAAGGGACCCAACAACCGCGCCTCCGGAGAGCCGGGATCGGCACGAGCCGGCAATGTGGGCGGAAGCTCTAGTTGACGTGCCGTCAATGGCTTTGTAGTGCGAGCGACTCCGGAGAATAGGAGCGCTTTCAGTTCCTTCGAATAAACGGGAGGCCGGGATGATTCTACAGCTGGAATTATCTTCGAAGGAATCGGGGCGGTGGGGTCGGTCAATATGGGCTACGTAACGCAAATTGGAAAAGCTGCTCGAGGAAGTAGATGGGGGCATGTTACCTGCATGAGCTCACGCTTCAGTTTGCCTTTGCGACCGTAGGCAACAGCCAGGACGTGGTTAAATGCTTTTGTATTTCGATTATTCCCAGCTTCGAGTTTGCGCAGATCCTACAGGACTTCAGTTCCGTTCGGCTGAAAGAATCCGTTAAGATGACCTTGACCATACGCTTGAGCTTTCTTTCACGAGCGCCATGGATATTGTCTGTTTTCAAGATGGAGCGTACATCGTCATAGGCTTTGATTCGCCAAAATTGCCTTGGAAGATTTAGACAGAGTGAGCTCGGGCGTGGGCGGGCCAGCACAAACCTGAGGTAGAGGTGCGGTAATTTTCGGGTTTGACGCAGAAAAGCCTTGTAAAGCCCAAATATTCCCCGATTGTGCGGAGGCAACAAGAGATTCTGTAGAAACATCGTCGGCTCGAACGGGCCGGATCAAGGCCGATCACTTTTTGCGCTTACTGATATAGTACCGTATACGCTCTTCAAGCACCATGGTGAGCTTGTGCCGTATCTTACGTTTCCAGGACTCACGATATCAGCCACCCAGAAGAGATCTCAACCCCAGTGGCCTAGGACGCGCAATAATAAATCGGAAGGCAAAAGATGCAAAAAGAATGCAAGAGTCGGGTTTGGTCAGCTACTTGTACCTGGTTCCATACTCTGGGCTCATTGTTCTCCTCCTCAGTATGTCACCGACGCCGACTCGACATCCCGCCTCAAATCGGTCACGCAGGAAGCAGATTTGGATGAATTTCTCAATACAGCCCAGTTGGCTGGAACCGACTTCACAGCCGGTGCGTCTCCCACCGCGACACCGTATTACTTGGTCTATCTAAGCTTTTCTCACTAGAACGGCGGAATGTGAAAATTATCCAGCAGTCCGCAGGCTCCAGCCAGAACCCGTACCTTCTCAGTGAACAGGAGGAGATCACCACCTTGAAAAAACACCAGGAGAATAAGAAAAGACTCAGAGTGCCGAGACGGCCATCGTGGACAAAGACCATGACTCCAGCTGAGCTTGAGCAGCAGGAAAAGACCGCATTTCTCGACTGGCGAAGGGGCCTTGCCAGGTACGATCCATCGTACAGCTTTGGCCTGTTTCCCGACATCTTTTCAGTCTTCAGGAAGAAGATAAGCTTCTCCTCACTCCATTCGAACGCAATTTGGAGGTTTGGCGGCAATTGTGGCGCGTTTTGGAACGATCCCATCTTGTTGTACAAATTGTGGATGCTCGTAATCCCCTTCGCTTTCGTTGTGAAGATTTGGAAGCCTACGTCCATGACGTCGAAGGTGCAGAAGGGGAGAGTGGTACCGGCAAGGGTAAGAGACGGACTTTGCTGTTGATCAATAAAGCAGATCTTCTGACTGCGACGCAAAGGTGAGCATTGTCCAGTCTCATCTCTGACATCTCATCCGCTTTCAGATGCTTATGGGCCGACCACTTTGATAAGCAAGGAATACAATATGCCTTCTTTTCAGCCGCCAATGCTGCCGCGCTTCAACAGGCTCGCCGAGACGCCTTGTTAGAAATGCAAGAAGGCGAGGACGGTGAGGATGATCCCGACGAATCGGATGACAACGAAGACTTTGAAGACAGTGAAGCAGAAGAAGAGTCTGAAGAGTCTGACTACGAGGAACCGGAGGACTTTTACTTCTCCGCGGAGGAAGAATCGCCCGAAGGGCAGGACCCCAGAGCGAGGGTCTTATCCGTACTGGAACTAGAAAATCTGTTCGAAAGAATGGCTCCAGATCTGTCCGGTATGTCCTTTAGGTTACTCACTTGATTTTTTTCTGAATCTGTCAAAGAGTTCGCAAATCCGACCGGGAAAGCCCCTACGAAGCTCGTGGTCGGCCTTGTTGGGTATCCCAACGTAGGAAAGTCCAGCACGATCAATTCCTTGCTGGGGGAAAAGAAAGTCAGCGTCTCATCAACACCCGGAAAGACCAAGCACTTCCAAACGATAAATCTGTCAGAGTCCATCATGCTCTGCGATTGCCCTGGTCTCGTATTCCCTCAGTTTGCGACCACAAAAGCCGACTTGATTTGTGACGGAGTCCTTCCTATCGACCAAATGAAAGAACACACGGGACCGACGGCGTTGGTGGTTAGGCGCATACCCAGGGAGGTGTTAGAGACAACTTATGGCTTGACCATCAAAGTAAAAGGACCCGAAGACGGTGGAGACGGTGAGGTAACGGCCGAAAACTTCTTGATTGCATATGCTAGTGAGTGCAAGATTCGCAGCAATCTTCCCGGCATCAATTGACACGACATCCAGTTGCAAGAGGATATACGCGGTCTGGACAGGGTAACCCTGACGAGGCTCGGTCGGCCCGTTATGTCATGAAAGACTACGTCAATGCCAAACTCCTATATTGTCACCCTCCGCCAGACATCTCGGAATCATCGTTTAATCAACGGACCCACGAACTTGCCATGCTGAGATTCGCGGATAAAAAGCGAGCGCCAGTAACTCGGGTCGGCAAGGGCGCGGATACCTTTGTCCCGTCGGACGTGTTCACACCCGGGGGTGAGAAAGTCGTCAACGGCCAAGGCCTGAAATCTCGAACGCTTGACCAGAATTTCTTCGAGAATAACTCTACGCTATCCTCGCGGCCTTTCATTCAGGGCTCTAACTTGGATGGGAAGACCTTTTCGCGTCTGCGGGCATATCCTCATCAAAATGCTGTTGCTGATGATGGCACAGCCATCAGCGGGCGACGAGCGCGACTAGCAGCTGTCTTGGCCAACCAAGGAGGCGTCCTTGGCGAAGGCAAAAAGCACCACAAAAAAATGAAGCGTGTAAAACAGCGGAGCGGTAAAGGTTATGATATCTGATGTACTCGTTGTGTTGTATCTGAGGCTCTTTCGTCATTTCTTGGTGACTTCCGAAACCACTTGTCCATACAGACCTGTCTGTTTGCAGTTATTATAGAGTACTTCCGTAATGGCGCGTCGGTCACGCACGGCATGTGACCGTGACGGACGCGTCTCCTCCCCGGTTGCAACTACCATGGTCTACGGTCCTTCTGGCACTCATGTGGCTCCGTCGTCTCCCGACAATGAGCATCAAAGGGTGCATGATTCTTCTGCCATTTGTGCAAAGCTGGTTACTGTAATCCGGGGTCGAAGGGAAGGTACGCTGCGCACTGTAGTCTGTGCAGGATCCGGTCCCAACGACTCGAACTCCCCCTTGTGTACTCACCTTGACCCCAGCTGTAATCCTGAAACTTAACAAGCCTGCCACAATTGGAAGAAATCCTCTCTGGTTTGTTATGCTCTACTATAGTCCTGCAGGATTCGCCTACTAAGACTCGTTCAGCGACTACGTCATCGCAGGTACTTTCGTGTCCAGCGGTGAAAAAGAGTCCAGTCTGGCCGTCATCTACTCCAACTAACCTCATCTAGTCCACTGTACCCTTTCAGCTGTACGAAGTCCGAACGGCGGCGTCATCGTTTCGTGTCAGGTTAGGCTTGCTTCCAAACTGCGCACAATTCTCATTGCGACCGAATATTGAAACTGCCAGGATTCTTCCAGGAACGGCATCCGTCTCAATGGGCATCGTATCAACAAGACCGTTGTGATCCTGATGCACGGCGATAGCTTGGAGATTCCAGCTTCAATCAGTAAGTTGCACCGGTATCGACTTGCAGTAGCCAAAATAAGTCACCAGCATTCACCTGCCATCATATCTGGAAAGATCGGCTGGAGAAGGTCGGATTGTTTGACCCGGTGCCACCCTTGAATCCGACGCAGAGTGCAATGACTATGGTACTCTGTCGTTTGGTTATCTTGCTAGGAATTAGTTAACCATCATCACAGAACATTGGCAGATATCTTGTAACAAATCAGACCCTTGGCAGTGGATCGTTTGCTACAGTCCATTTGGCCTTCGATACATCGCGTGTGTTTTTTGTTCTGTAACATCGTCCTTGCGCTAAATTGACTCCAGACACTACTCGCCGCCAAGTTGCTTGCAAAACGATGCGAACAAAAAAAGAGTGCGATAAGAGACAGATCTTCAAAGAGATCAGCATTCTGAATCGGCTGGAACACGTTGGTACTATTCTATCCAGCCATCCATGAAATAAGCATCTTCTCAAGCCCAACATCAACCGAATCTACGATACCGAGCAAAATGACGAATTCATGTAAGTGCGCCGATGTGCAGTTATAGGCTCCGCCAATTTACCTGTGCTAGGTTCATTTTCCTGCAGTTGTGTACTGGGGGGGATCTCTTCACCTATATCACGGCGTACGCGGAAAAAGAGAGTCGCCTTTGTGAAGCGGAGGCAAAGTTCATTATGTATCAGCTTTTGATCGGTCTCCTCTATCTGCATTCTAAAATGATATCCCATCGCGGTACGTGCTGATCAATATCGATTATCCTCCTTTCTTGATATCTTTTCTGACCGCTCTTGCAGACTTGAAGGTTGTGATTTTTATGTTTTAACTCCGCCTAAATTGCTCATCTTTTAAAGCCTGAGAATATCCTGTTGCACGTACCAGGGCCCTATCCTCGAATAGTCATAGCTGATTTCGGACTGGCACGACCAAGGGCTTATCAAGAAACTCTCAATGTTTGTGGCACGGTTTCATACTTGCCGCCAGAAGGCATTCTCGCCCTCGATCAAGAGCACTTGAAATATGTGGGGTGAGCGCAACCACGCAATAACCGAGCGAACTGTCAGCTAAAATCGATAATAGCATGCCCTCAGATTGTTGGAGCGCAGGCGTGATTCTCTACATCATGCTTTCGTACGTTTGGATGTTGGTGTGTGTGTGTTGTTGACGACTTTCCAGGGGTGCTCATCCTTTTGACGATGATTCGGCATTTGATTCGTCGGACGACTGGTTAAGCCATATACAAGCGTCTCATGCTTCGCAGGCTTCTCAGCACTATCAACAAAACGAAGCTCGTCTCAAAGCTAGAATCATCGATGGCGACCTCGACTTTCATTCCTGTCTTTGGGATGATCTGCCTGATGGTTAGTACCTAACCGTCTTGTCCACAGCCTGTCCGTCCAAGAACCGACTGTCATTTTTCTAAAGCCAAGGCATTAGTCAGCGGCCTCCTCGTCCACAACTACCAGCATCGAGCGACGGTGAACGACGCCTTACAAAGCCACTGGATCGATAGCGAGCTCGACGAATTGAACATCACCTATAAAAACCAAGTAATCGCCCGCTGCTGAATGCCTTGACTCTCTCTCACTCACTGCGTTCTTGTTATGGATCAATCCCGGCTTCTTGTTATTCATCACTGGCTGCATTGCTTTTCTCGTAATATACACCCCGCAACAAACATGTATCTTCTGCTCCAACCTTCAATCAAAGAAACTGCGCATGAACTGGGGATCTTTCAGCACAACATTGTGCCTTTCGATGAATAGCTCACAATTGACATGATCAGCAGCGAAAGTGGAGATCTGGGCAGCAAATTAGGACTCAGACAAAGACAACTAACGAGCGCCGTATTTCTCACAAAGTAATAGCTGTGGTCGTAGCCCCCCTGACTTCTGACTTGCACTTGGCTTTCATCGTGCCCTGAATCTCGGGCAGCCTTCAGGAAATTCTCGGGGAGCAGCTGCCCTTGCTTATAGAAATTGTCGCCAGTTCCCTGTCGGTAATGGGCGACTATCGCTTCGCGGAATGGGATTAACGCACAAAATCGACCAATATATTCACGGGTTCCACCCGATTCTTGACGAGTTCCGTTGCGTCGTACTGTATGGCAGCTTCTTTAACGCCGCCTTGCAGGTAGCCATCAAAAGCCTTTTGACCCCACGGGCAATTGACAGGATTGCAGATCGGCGAGAAAGCCGACGCCGAACGATACTGATTCGTCTTGGACGCGAGATATAGGGTGAGCGCGCCGTGGCCGCCTATGACGATGGCACGGTCATTATCAGCAAAAGCGGAAGAATATTCAACCGCTTGCCCATGCTATGCCCAAAAATACTCTGCCGTGCGAGATCCTCGATCACGAGTCGTTGGCTGGGAGTGTGAAAGCAGGGAATCGGCGACATACGATAGGGAGGCCGGCGGCCCCGATGACCTGCGGCAGCTCGAGCGTGACGTGCGTCAGCATGTTGTAATTCTTGGCAAACTTGGGGTTGGTCGCGTTGAGATAGAATCCGGCGCCGGTGCCAAAGTCCCAGTCGGCGTCCTCCCCCTCAATGCCTGCGCCGCGCGGCGAGGTGTCGGGGAACAGCAGTCCGATCCCCTTGGCGGACGCGGGGATGAAGAATCCGGCTTTCTGTGCTCTGGCGGAGAGTTAGCACTGGCCCGGACGGAAATGCTCCGTGTCGGTACCCATTGTCTTCGGTGCACGTAAGGCCAGCAAGATACACGAGGAGGGGAACCTTGTTCACGCCGTCAAGGGCCTGCGGCGGTAGAAATATGTTGAAATTGGAGTCGAGGCCTCCAAGCGCAGCGGACTAGAGTAGTCAGCAGCCTGCCAGTGTGGTGTACTGCCGCTGGGGTACTAGTACCTTGAATTTATATTTGCGCAATTCCCCGCCGGATACCTTGGTGGTCGACAAGAGCTGGAGGATCTCTGCAGTCATTTTTGAAGAGGCAAGTGGGGAGAAGGAACAGCCTGAGAGTGGTGGTGGCTCATCGGGAACACAAGACTGATCAGATCGGGACTATCTACTATCTTATCTAATCGACAGGATCAACAGTGGACTCGACAAGATCTGCAAGCAGCCGTAACAGCTGCTCAAAGCCCTTCTAAGCCCCTGTACACGAGCATATCTGGCCATACTTGCCGCGGATCTGGCGGACGATTCTCTTTCGGGCCACTCAACGCCACATGCCAAATCGGGGATTTTACCTCTTGTGGACGTATGCTTGAAAATTAGCGGGAGCCCAATCGTGAGCATGAGTGCTGGATATGTGTCGTGTTCAATATCTAGAATTATACACATTACAATGCATTTATATAGCGATTACACTTATTACCATTAGCAAGCTCGTAAACAGGGTCTGTAGATGTCATTCATTGTTGTCGTGAGGCGGCGGCCTGGCCGCCGCTAGTCCGGTGCGGTTTGGGTTGTGACCCGGCACTGCCCGCCGGCTCGCCGACAGGCCTCGAATCCTCAGCGACATCCACCCCGCAGCCCGCCTTATTCCCGCCTACAGCTAAGGACGTGTGGTCCGGCCGAGGCTCGAAACCGCTTGACCCGGTTTCCGGCTGCTTATCAGCGGCGGGCCGCCCCTCGACGTCGCCCGCGAGCATGTCTGCGATGCCGAGATAGAAGGTAGCGGGTCGGAAAGTGATCTCACGTCCCATCATCTCAGCCCACTTGTACTGCGCAGTGTTGATCCAGCCGACGAGATTAAGGTGAGAGACGCCTGAGATCGTACCCAAGTACTTCCCCTATGCGCCGTCAGCATTCATGTTGAGGTGCAGCGAAGAGGCAAACCCATTTGGAAGAGGCAACCGAGACGAGCCCGTCGTTCTCGCCCTCGCTCTCGAACACGACCGAGTGAGGCCATTTCCACGTGTCGATGAGGCCGGGCTCGTACGTTGCACCCCAGCTGAAGTACTGTACGCCGGGGACGTCAGGCGTCTCCTCATTAAACTTGCGCATCGATTCGATAGTCAGGCACTCGAAAGCCTTGCCGTCACCCCCACCGTTCGGGAGAAGATCCAGCAGAGAAAGCACGGACGGCATACGCGTGCGGCCGACCGTGCTGAGGAAATGGTCCGCAAAGGCGGAGCCGCGATGGGGTGTCGCGATCGTCGTGAGACTGAGCACTTGAAACTTGCGCTTCTTGAGATGAGTAGTGAGGTAGCGGCAATCCAGTCCGCCCTGCAAAAAAAAAGAGTTTTAACAGAACGCTCATATTGTTTTGCTTAAGCAGCGGCACACCATGCTGTGGCCTAGAACGTGTCAGAAGGGCGACGACAAAGTGAAAACTGAGCATACCGATTAAATGAACGCTTCTGCCCGGATAGACCTCGGATATCTTTTCCTCGAGAACTTTGGCGCGGTCAATGGGACTGCTTGTGGCCGGCACGCGGGTGATGAGGACCTCTGTCCCATTTGCCTCCAGCACCTCCTTGATGCCGCGCCAATGCGTCACCTGCATTGGCGCGATGGAGGGGCCGATCGTGACCGAGTCGAATCCGAGCAGACCGTGGCAGAAAACGACCGGATTCTTCGGCGATCGGTCTGTTGAAAGAATATGAGGCAAGGAGCAAGGGGTGAGAAAGATTGTACATTTTCTGTGGAGGATGTGCTGCTCCTGCTGCACACTGTCCGCACGATCGTCTTCGTTTAATAGGGCATCGACAGCGTCCTTGTTTTCGGACTGGAACCACCAGCGAGCGATGGAGGACTCCGGCTGGGCGGAAGGCTCGATTGGCGAGGCGACGGAGTGCAGCGAGCGCGCGCGCTTGTGGTCGCGGAGCGATACAGAGCGCAGCGTTGCGACCGAAGAGCCTTCCGGAGGCGAATGGACGGAGGTTGCGGCACGGAACGGGTTCCCGTCAGGCGGGGCGGAGGTGCTGGCGGGCGGAGAGAGGGAGGCGGTTGGAAGGGTGGAGCGCGTAAGGTTGTCGAGGAAGGGCGGGGCGCGCGCGAGGGCGCGGGAGGTGCTGAACGAGTCCGGAAGGTGCGCCGTGGGGGGGAAAGCGAGCGGCTCTGTGAGGGCCTCGTTGAGCAGCGCGAGCCCGGGAGAAGGCGGAGACGACGAGGGTGGCGAGGGCTGCGGCGAGGCGGGCTTGTAGGGACTCCAGGCGCCAAGCCAGCGGAGGACGGGTTGAGGGGACGGGGACGAGACGGGCATGAGGCGGGCAACATGGCCCTGCATGGGTGGTGCTTCGGGGTCAACAAGCGCCTCGAGCCTGTCTGCAATATTGGGCCTGCTGCTGCAAGACATACATGTCCAGATGCACACGTGACTCGCCTCCCGATGCCACTGGCACTTGCCTCCGTCCTCCCCTCCCAGCCCGCCGTCTCCGACGGTATGCACCGTCCTCAGACCGTCCCACTGCTGACGCCGGCCCAGTCTCCACCACCCCCGACCAGCTCAAGGCTGCCCTGGCCTTGGCAAAAGTCACGTCGCCTAAGGAGTAAGCGCCCCTGCTCGCGTGCCCACCCACCTCATCGCCCCCAGGACCCCCCTCTTCATCTGTGCATTCATAGGTTGCAATCGCCTCTTCCCCTCGCGTGAACGTGTGATGATGCACCGCAGTCGCGACCACAACTCCGAGGATACGGACCATGTCATCACCTGGAATGAATAGACACATCGCCGACCGTGTCATTACCTGGAACAAATAATCTACATGAAAACTAAATACAGGCTACAGTCCTCCATTCTCCACAGGACATAAAATACAGTGTGTGATTAGCGGCAGAGCAAGTGCAGATGCAAGATGAGAGATCGAGGTATTTATCTAGTGCGTGGTTCCCAGACTCCATGAGCGCACGTAATGGTGCATCTGCACGCGCGGCGTCGGCGCCGTAATAGTGGGCGTCTGCGTTGCCTCCGCACCCAGCTCCAGTCCGAGCGCGTTGTCAATTGGTGGTCGCTCCGCGGCCCTAGTCGATTCGGGCGAAGCAGCAAATTCTGGCGTGCCGACTGGAAGCTGCGAGAACCGCCGTGGAGCCGTGCGTTGCGTGCGCTGTAGCGGATTGAGGTCCTGCGCGAGTGACGCGGGGACCATCTCGAGTGATGAGACCGAGTGGCTGTGTGCATGCCCTGGGTGAACGGGTGCCGTCTCGCGAAAACCAAGGGGCATACGGGAGCCCTCTTGTCGTGGCGTATTCGATAAGCTGCGGTCGAGGATCTCGTCTGACGTGGTCGAGTTCCGGTGAGACGCGACTGGGCCAAAGGTGACGAGGTCGCCAAGATCGCCCATGCTGCCCCGTGTGTTGGTTGGCGAGTCCTCCGCAGCGTTGGTATGCACCGTTCCCCAAGACGAATAGCTCTGTCTATTTTGGCGGTGTCGCTCGTGTGCGGCACGTCGTGCGATGGCGTCGTTTGCCACAATTTGCCCGTCATCTCGAGCGAAGCGCACCATTGCGTCGCTTTGAACAGGAGGGGCGGGGGGAGCGTAGATTGGGGGCCACCCTGACGACTCACCGAGGTGTCCATCGACCTGGACGGTGCTACGTCGAAGGGCTGAAGGGCGCGAGGATGAGGTGGTGGGCTGAGAAGACATCGACGCGTCGTCATCGGTAGTAGAGTGGCTGGACGCAATGTGCCTTGGATGCCGGCGTTGAAGATGCGCGGAGGCCGGTGCAGATTCGGATAGACGGACCGCAACAGGCGCAATAGCGGCAGAGGCGGCTGGTGCGCCCCATACCTGCAAGCTTCCCAGTGCATTCTCTAGAGAGATTTCAGACTCGTCTGCGCGCGCGTGGGGCGGGAGCTGATATGCCGAGGTCGAAGCGTGATTGATGTCCACCTCCCCGCCAGCAGTTGCGGCGCCGTAGCCTTGCCCAAACCCACTCGCATATCCGTCCACGTACGCGCTCGCCGGCGCGTGCGTGTGGTACGCATGCCCGTTAACGCTTTCCGTAGGGATGACGCGCTGGCTCGGCGTAGCGCCAGGGATAATGACATTCCCAGGGATCACGGGCTGGTAGACGCCATAAACCGGCTGCGGCTGCTTGCCCTTCCCCTTGTCCGCCCGGGGTTGGACTGGATCGCGGGCAACATCATTGGAGAAGTGGCTGGGAATGGCATTAGGAGTGAAATATGCGGCATAACCCTCCGCGGACTCGGCGGTGGCCCGAGCAAATGCGGGAAAACGCTCGAGGGGGATGGGCTCAGGCGGTGCAGGCAGTGGGTTGGAAAGATATTTCTGACTGTGTTGAAACTTGGCTAGCTCGAGTCGGAGGGGGTTGACTTGAGCCTCCAAATCTGCAATCTGTTCCGATTAGATGGTTGGTTTGAACGAAGACAACCTGTCACTTACCTGCCTAGACGGGAGACAACCGCACAGGTCAGCGACGACACCACGGAGAGCAAAAGCACATACGCGGTGAGTTGAGAGACCTGCGCAAGTAGACTGGACTCGACGGCCTTGAATGTGTCACGATCGTACTCGTTTTCCTCGTTACGTTGAGCCAACATGCGCTCGAAGCGTTTGATTCTGAGCAGACGAGCGATGAATTAGACGCGTGACGGAAGGGGGTCGTTGCAGAAGTACTTTTGCTTGTCATGCGCCTTCCTCTCGCTTAGTGTGTCGTAGACTTGGAAAGCTGCCCACGCTTTGCGGAGGGCGATGTGCTGGTGAGTCAACGCGCGTCAGGGAGGCAGGCGGCGCATGGAGCAGCGACAGTCACATCATCCTCGGGTCGTCCAGCGAGCCATGCCCCGAGATCGATCGAAAGCTGGGCCTTGGTCGGGGGTAGCGCGTCGAAGTTGAGGGCGACGCGTTGAAGCAGGTCGGATTCCATGTCTAATTCGGGGCGGTCGACGTGGAGCTTCTTTATGCGCTCGCGGTTGAAAGCCTTGCGACAGAGGGGACAGTTCGTGGGCTCGACGGTGACCAGACAGCTTGGGTGAATTTAGCGCCAGAGGGAAAGAACTGGATAGGGTGGCGCACACTCTGCAGAAGATATGACCGCAGGGAATAGCATGGGGATGGGCGTCGTTCTCCGTGGCATAGCTTTCGAGGCATACATCGCAGGTCGAGGAGGGGTGGACGACGAGCGGCATGATGGACTCTCATGGACTGAGGAGAGGGCGGGCGATACTAATACGGACAAACACGGTTGCTCCCAATTCCATCCAGAGTTCGTCGTGAGCTTGTCAACTTCTAAGACCTGGCTAGTCCTCCTCAGCCCCGGGCTGTGAGCCTCCTCAAAACACCTCCCCCTAATCTTTCGTCTCGTCCGACTGCGCCCCCCCGCCGACCCCCGCCCACTTGACAGCCATACCGTCTCTACTAGGATCGAGAACTAGAAGAATGTCATTCTTCTCCAGGAAGAAGCAGCAGCCCCAGCAGCAGCAGCAGCAGCCGGCCAGCGTAACAGTCGCACAGGTAGTTGTTTCTTCCAGCTTATACCCGCTGCCTGACCGACCTTCCCTGCCAGACTCCCAGCCAGGCTCTCGCCCAGCTCTCCGCTGCTGCTGGGAAGGATGCACCGCAGCAGCAGCAGCAGCAGCAGCAGCAGCAGCAGCAGCCCGGCTCGCAGCGCCCCGAACCCCAGGACAACTTGTTCGTGTCTCAGTTACTTCCGTCCATCACTCACCCATATCTCGTCTTCAGCGCACCGAGCAGCCTCAACAGTAACAGCGGTATCAATGGTATGAGCGGACCGCCCGGAGGAACCCTGCAGCGTCCCAAAAATAACGGCACACAAAACGGCCCGCAGTCGGTCAACCCCGCCCAGGGAGCCCAGTCGCCTCAGCCCGGCCAGTCGCAGCCGCGCTCAGCGTATCCGTGGGCCGCCCACCGACTTGTCCTGCCGCCACCCGTCGTTCTGAACAAGCCCGGGGTCGTTCCGCCAACCTCGCCGTCCCCTTCTCCGTTTCCACGCTATGGCCACGCCTTACCAGCGACCCCGACGGCTAGCGGCGATCTCTACATATTTGGCGGTCTCGTGCGCGAGTCGGCTCGCAACGACCTCTATCTCTTTTCAAGCCGAGACCAGTCCGCGACCTTGCTGCAGACCGCAGGCGAAGGCCCTTCCCCACGCGTTGGGCACGCCAGTTCCCTCGTCAGCAATGTTCTCATCGTATGGGGCGGGGACACCAAGACAGACCCAAAATCTAAGCCGACTGATAAGCAGGATGACGGCCTCTACCTTTTGAATCTCGGTAAGATTATGCGGTCGTTCTGGCCTCTCTCTTCGTTCTCAGTCCTCCGTAGTGTCTCGAGAATGGACCAAGGTCGAGGTGCATGGGCCCGCACCTGCCGGCCGATATGGCCACGCAGTCACAATGGCCGCTGGCTCCAAGTTCATAGTCTTTGGCGGCCAGGTGGATGGGGAATTTTTGAACGATTTGTGGTCCTTCGACCTCAACACACGTACGCATTTGGAGGCATCGCATATGGTCGCTCATGTTCGTCCCTAGTCCGGACAAGGGCCGCGTGGGAGCTGTTCGAGCCTACGTCCGCGGAGCGGCCAGCCCAACGAACCGGCCATGCATGCATTACTTTCGAGAATCGGATTATCATGTGCGTCTACCTCGCTCCCCTAGCATTGCCCTCGCGCTAAGCCAGCTGTTAGTTTCGGCGGTACTGATGGCCAGTACCACTACAACGATACATGGACATTCGACCTCACTACGCGCAAATGGTCGGAACTGCAATGCATCGGGTTCATCCCCTCACCGCGGGAGGGCCACGCCGCTGCTCTAGTCGACGATGTGATCTACGTGTTCGGTGGACGAGGTGTGGACGGGAAAGATTTAAGCGATCTTGCGGCCTTCAAAATATCTAGTTTGTTCCATGGTTACCCTCTTCTTCGTCTCTATAACCGCTCTCGCAGATCAAAGATGGTATATGTTCCAGAACATGGGGCCATCACCCAGTGGTCGGTCCGGTCACGCGATGGCCGCCGTCGGGCCTAAAGTCTATGTTCTGGGTGGCGAATCATTCACACCGTCCAAAATTGACGATTCTGGCCTTGTCCATGTCCTAGATACCAGTGCGTGTCGCCGTTACGCCCTTTCTACTCCGCCAAATTCAAATCCAATTCCTGCAGAGCACATCAAGTATCCAGTGACTCCGGTGCAACCTCCGGCCCAGGGTGTCGCCCGCAAGACATCCGCGAATCCTGCCCCAATCCAGCTAGCAAATGTCCCAAATGGTGTTCGTTCCATGTCGCCGAGCGCTCCGCCGGGGCCAGATCCGGAAGATCCTCGGCGCGCCGTGTCCCCGCCCAACGCGAGGAGCAAACCACCAAATGGGATGGTGAACGGTAAGGGCAAGGCTCCCATGCGACCGCGGCGCGAGGACGAGGATGGTCCGGGTCAGGATGGCAGCATGGACGAAGCTCCGCGGGAGAGGGAACGGACGATGTCGCCAGAGCAAACACCACCTGCCGCCGCGGGGCCGATACGTGCCAAGAGTCCCGCCTTCAGCGTTATCAGCCGTGCCGTTTCGCCTGCGAACGGTGCCGGCGGCAGCGAATCGCAGCCGCCTAACATGGTCGGGGTTTCGTTGGGGCTTGGTAATTTGAGCGGCCGGGGATCGCCTGCAATCGATCGCAGTAGACCGCCCAATGATGCGTTTTATAACGCGACACCAGGGTCCCCTACAGGAGGGAACTCGCATTTCGGTCACGGCTCGCGACAGGGATCTGTTAGTGTTACCTCGGAACTGATTAGGGATCTGAAGGCTAAGGAGCTGGAGTTGGAAGGGGTCAAGCGGCAGATGGCTTGGATGAAGGAGGCGCTGGCGAAGGCTTCGAAATCGGGATACGTTTATATGGATCGGGATGGAGGGCAGGATGGCACCATTAGCGGGATGGAGGGGACCAGTGACGGCAAGAGCGCTGAGCTTGCTCTCAAGTTCAAGCAATTCAAGGCTCAAATGCAGGTAAGTCTTGGTTACTCATGCACGTGTCTACAGTATTCATCGTACCTTACAGACCGTGATGGCGGAGCAAGCCCGTCAGGCCTCGGAACATATCGCTGACGCAGAACGGATGAAGAATAACGCTACTCAAGAGGCTGCCTACTATCGTGCCAAACTAATCGCATTAGAGAACGCTAATGAATCCGAGGTCGCTAGGATGGAGCGGGAGCGCGTGGCCGACTTAGAGCGACACATGTCCGCTCTGATGACTGAGCGGTGGGAGCAAGACCGAAAGCTGAGCGAAGTTTCGGACTCGCTAGCCCTGCAAACCACTCTATGCGAGCAAGCAGAAGCCCGCGCGACTGATGCTTCCAAGCGCGCTGAATTGGTTGATGAATCCCACGAGCGCACGCTGCAGCGGCACAACAATATCCAAGAGCGGCACAACAACTTGGAGGCGCGGTTGCGCGAGCAGAGTGATCGCCTTCTGTCGCAAACATCCGCTCTCGAACAGAAAGAGGCCGATGAATTGAGTTTACGCGCTCAAGTGGAGGAACTCATTAAGTCGCGGGATCAGCATCTTCGAGCCCTAGAACAAGCCCGGGGTGCACTGCAAGCCGCGTCTTCTCGCTCGGAAGAGGTTGATATTCAATACGACCGTGCACGCGAGCAGATCAGCACTCTTGAAGTGGACGTGGTCGAGCTTCGCGGGGAGCTTGAGGCGCGCAACGCCGAAATCGAGTCTGTTCGCTCAAGACTAACGGTCGTTGAGAACTCATGGGCTAAGTCGCGGGAGGAGGCAGATGCTTTCCGGGCGCTCACAACAGGGGGGCTCGGAGAACTGCTCGATTCGCACCGAGATCTGAAAACCGACGAGGACCGTGTAGCGCGGGGGCACGCGGAAAAGACGCAGGCCATGGAGACAGAGGCGGTCTCTTTACGCAAAATGCTCAAGGAGGCCACTCAACAGGCCGACCAGGCTCAGTTACAAGTGACGGAGGAGCGTCGTCGGGTACGAGAGCATGAGACTGAGCAATCATTATTGCGTTCTCAACTGGTCGCCCTTCGTGCCCAACTTAGCAATGCCCTTGCGGACATCGGGCGCGTGAAGAAAGACCTTGCGCAACGAAACGCCCAGCTCGATGACAGGGCGAAGGACTCGACCGACGCTACCGTCCGACTAGGCATGTTGCGCAACTATCTCGCCGAAAATGGCATTGGCATCGATGAGGACGCTGAGCGGTCACGGTCTCGAGCTCAAGGCGCGACGTCCCCGTTGGTTTCGGAACTGGAAGGCAAGCTCGCGGAGCGTACTCGTCTCCACGAGAACACGGAACGTGAACTTGCGCAAGCTCTGCGAAGGAAACGGGACGTCGAATCCCAGCTCAGTCAAGTTTCGACGCAGCTCGATCAAGTGCGATCCACCCAGAGCCCTGCTAGTACCCCCAATCCTGAAGCTGAGGCTCGTGCCGCCGAGGCCGAGCGCAAGCTTGAGGAGACGGAGCAAGGCTACAAGGCGCGGATGCAGCAGATGGAAGAGGATTATCAGCTCGCCGTTCACTACGTGAAGTACATCTCTATCATGACGTAGACCTTTTCTTTCCTTCTGATCCATGTTTCACAGGGGAACAGAGAAGATGATGCGAAGAATGAGGGACGAGCTAACAAAACAGAAGAACACGAACGTCTCTCTCCAAACCGACCTCGATGCTGCCCGGGGTGTTAAATCACCGCAAGACAGGAAATTATTGAATGGCCGCTCTACGCCTTCTTCAGATGACGGCAACGATGCGGTGCTGCGCGGTCAACTGGTCGATGCCCAACGACAAGTACAACGCTTGCACGCGGAGAACAAGGAACTACACTTGCGTCTCGACAACGTCGAAAAGGATCTTGAGATGTTGAGAGACAATCTGCTTGCGTCGCAGCGGGAATCCGATGACCGTCTCATTCAAGTCGAGGACCTGCAGCATGAAGTTGAACGCCTTCAGTCTTCGCTCGTCATTGCGCGTGGTGGCCAGGAGGAGACCCTCCTAGAAAAGCTCAGTACTGAAAACACCACACTGCGGCGAGAAAATGAGCAACTCTCCCACAAAATTGGATTGCTGCTAGAGGTGGATCAACCGTCGTTTGGTCAAGGGCGACCTATATCCGGCGTTTCTGGTCGCAGCCGGCGGGGTAGCAACTCGAGCTCCGAGAACGCTCTAGCCTTTGAGCACCTCTCCAGTGAATTGGACGAGTTCTATATGCGTGTTGACCCTGGAGGCCAATCGCTCCACGGTGGTCAACGGCAGCTTGGCAGTTCTTCCAGCAACCGACGACCAATGAGTGATTTCGATTCAGAACCCGACAGAGCAAGGTCTCCTCGCTCATAGCCGGGGAGTTCTATCCATGCTATCCATATTTATGTATACCCGCATCTATCACACTCGCTTGGATTTTGCTACTCACTTAACTTAGTCTCATCCTGCTTTCCTTCGTCCAAATAGTATATATTATATTCGGTATACATATGTAGGTGTGCCGATTGACGAAATCATGACGCATTCGCCCTTTGGGTCCACTCTACGGCTTTAGCTTTGACAAGTGCAATGCCGTCCTCGTCGCCGATCCGCTTTTCGAGCTCCAACCACTTTTTGAAGAAAGCCCTAGGAAACGTCCGCGTCAGTAGTGGCGCGTCAAGAACGCATTCAACTTACTTCGCTTTGTGACTGGTCATTTTGTGGGCCAGTACTCGGTCGAATATATTCCTGGACAATGTTCGTGAGCTAAAGCAAAAGGGAGCTATAACCACTCACCGTAAGCTCTGGATTTGGCCTTGACCTGCCTCCATGTCCATATACACCGACCACAAATCCAGCCGTTTGGGGTGCGAATCAACAATGCCCTCAAACAGTGTTTTGCCTCGTTCAGGATCTCCCAGCTTGTATTCCAGCTGAGCGAAGCGGGATATTGTTTTCAGGTCTAAAGGAGTTGATGAAATCTTCCGGAAACGGCCGCCCGCTGCTTACGTTTCCGCTTGTCGAGGCTTTGAAGACAGCGTGGTAACAATTTTCGCGAGTCTTCGACATTTCCCTTTCGGAGATAGAACTCACTGAACAGCGTCCAGACCTTGGAACTCTGTCCAAACTTCTTGCAGGTGCGCTGATACTGTTCTTCAGCTCTCTAAGGCGGGGTCAGCAAATATATGTTTTGGAGTATCACCGAACGCACAGCGGATTTCTCTGACTGATCGAAGATCAGCGCCAGCCGTAAATGTATCGTTTTCGAGTCATTGGCCCTGGCAGCCTCCTTGAAAGTAGTTTCGACCGTGTCATCCGTACCGTATGAGTTTTCCAGGTTAAGGAGAGCAGTCCAAACATTTAGCTTTTCCTGTTCCTCTCGGAAATTGATTGTTTGTAGAGCTCGGCGAGCGATCGCGCGAGCCTTCTCGACCTCAGAGAGCTGCAGTTGGAATGACATATACTGCACCCAGAGATAAGAAGAGCTCGGGGAACCTAAAATCAGGCGCTCAAAGTCAGCATTCGACTCCGGTGTTTTGGTATGCATGTCTGCGGTAAGATCCTGTTCGATCTTCTTCTTTCTCCGTTTCTTCTTCTTCTTTCCATCTTGTTCTTCCGTGCCGGAGTCAGATTCAGAACCGGATGGTGCTGATTCGTCCTGGTCACCCTCCAGCATGGCATTCGCGAACCACTGGAAACCCTCGGACAATTGGAGTGAAGGAATCTGGGTTGCGGAGTTTGACTTCGAAGGTTTGGCAGACTGGTAAAGGTGCGACTGTGGATCAACGTCGATCTGCATTGAGTCATCTTCATCCGATTCATCGTCCTCTTCAGCAACATTGTCGGGCATGTCTTCTTCTTCGCCGGAGGAGGCTTCAGCAGCGAGATCCGGATCACGAATAGAAGTTTCCGCTTCTGCCTGGCGAAAATCTTGCTCGTCGAAGTAAGATGGCTTGAGACTGAGTGAAACTTTTCGTTTGTCGATGTTCAAGATAAAGGCCTTGACACGGTCGCCCTCGCGGAAGCCGCGGACAGCTACAGCGACGTCTGCCGACGGGTTGTTTGAGAGCTTCAGGACGCATAGTGTTAGCTGTATTTTAAAGTTATACATAGAATGAAACCCTTACCTGGGACTTGTGACAGAGGCCGTTAATTTTGGACCCGTCAATTTGAATGAATAGCCCATAATCTTCGATCCTTTTAACGGTTCCATCAACCTTTTGGCCTTCCTTGAGATCGGCTATGGTAAGTGACAACGACGACGCTTTAGAAAAGTCCCCAGATCGGAAGGTCATTTCGACTTTCTTAGCGTCGACATCCACACTGAAGAATTTGAGCTATTGTTAGAGAACGGGAAGGAATATCACCTTAATATCCGGCCTTTCACGAGCTGATTTGGGGTGAACCGCACTTTCCAGTCTTTCACGTACTGGAGGAGGTTAAACGGGAACGAAGGTGTATCAATTTTACACACATCGTCAAATAATTCCTTGATCTGTACTCGGGCATCAATATTGCGGCCAATGGTCACGAACAAACCATGTTCTGCGACACTTTTTATGAACCCACGGATGGTGTCTCCGACCTGGAGGTCGGCTAAATTTTTGATTTCTCGATCTGTCACCACTTTGCCCTGGTCGGGATACATTCGAGAGTGGCGGGTGGAAAGAATAAGGTGCTTCTTGTCTTTGTCGATATCAATCACACATGCTTTCAGAACGCAATCGACCAATGGGAAAGATGTTGCAGTGTCGTAGTCATCTGATGTATCCGTTGGGTGCAATGTCCCTCCAATGTGAGATCCAAGCTTGACAAGAGCCCCATGTCGAGTGTGTCGGGTTACACGTCCACCAACAATATTGCCGACGGCAACCGACTCCATCGAGAGAGATCCTTTGGTCTGTATAGCCACCTTTGTCTTTGGTTTGCAGGCCACGATGACAAATGACTTTTCCACGTTCCGAGTCACGACGACCAACTCTTCAAGGCGCTCTCCAACTTTCAAAAGGACGCGGAGTTGCGCAACTGCGAGTTTCCTGTGGTTCGCGAGATTGTTCAGCGAAATCAATGCTCGAACTTGACTTGGGTGAAGGGTAAGGATGGCGTTGTCGGCGTGGATCTCCGAGACAGTTCCTTCGACAATATTCCCAATCTCGACCGCACTGATATCTCTCGCAACATCGAAGTTGGAAGATGCTTGTCGGATACTAGCAACGATGCGCCCTTGCTCAGGCTCGAGGCTGATGACGCGCACTTTGACAACTCTGCCTATCGGGAAAGATTCGGACAGTTTGGACAGCGTGGTTTCGCTTTGAGGCACAAATTAGATGGATAGATTACTACTGGATCGGTAAGGCACACCTGATCTCCCTCGCAGGTACAAGCGCTTTGAGATTATTGAAGAATTCGACCATCAGATGCTTTTCGAAAGCTTTGAAGATCACGGCATGCACTACGATCCCGACTTTGGCATCTTCTAATCTTGCTATGACGGGGAGCGAAGACTCGACTAACGTCTTTTTAGCCGTGAGGGATATCCGCTTTCGGTCAGGATCAACCACAAGCACCTGAGACATCCAGACTCAACGAGGATCCAGTCCACCAACATATGCACTCACGCGGCATCTGATGTTGGCTCCGGGTTTAAAACCGTTTTGCAGGATGTTTGAGAGAGATGTCGGCGTAATGGTTGGGCCACACAACACCGTCAATATTGCCAGACATCGAAACAAAGAGTCCGGACTCGTTGAGCTTCTTGATAGTCCCCTTGATTATCTCGCCCACTTGAACGTCGGCTACCTGCAGAAACTTTTGGTCCAGGACCGAAGTCTTCATGGACAATTGGAGAAGGCCGTCGAACGGGAAATACCCTGTCACTCGAGCTCTATGGGTTGAACCAGGCTTCCAAGTTCCAGAGGGGGAAAGTGAAGGAACATGGTCATCGGAAACATGGGATATCTTGAAGATACGGTAAGCCTAAAAGCACAGAGTGAACAAGCAACTGACATGGACGAAACCTTGAAGTGCGCCGGATTCAATGTCAACCATGGCACCTCGCTCTGCCTCTAATCGTATGACTTTGACCGACTCCAATATCGTACCGATAGGGTACGCCTCTTGCATTGTCGAAGTAGCGGATTTCTTGTCCTTTCTCATCTTCCGAGCCTCAAGCCCCAGCACATGCTCTGTAAGGGCCAATGCGAATCGCGGCGGTGTCGTCGAGAAATCGTACAGTACTCGCGCCTTAACCTTCTTCCCGATCTTATATGTTTTTTCGTACGGATCTGGTCGAAGATGCAACCGGTCAACGGTACCCTCGAAAAAGCCGAGAATCTGCAGATTCAGCCCACTCGGATGGACGGCAGTGATGAGAGCTTGAACTAGGGTTCCGGGAAGGACCGAAGTGGCGCTTGTGACTTCCGTGAGCTGGGAATTTGTTGAGACACAAGGATAGAAAGAAGATGTATAGTTCCACGAACGCAAGATCCAGAAAACGTCCCGCTATCAAGTTCGAAGTTGCACGTTCGGCCGTTGCTTGAAACATTGGTCACGGTTACATCAATAAGCCGTCCCACCGACAGCCTACTTTTGGCAGCGGATGGTCCCTGTTTTGCGTCTTTGAAGGATAGGAACCCTGAGATACCCTGAATCCCTAGATCCATGATATACCCGTGGTCTTCCACACTCTGGATAGCAGCGGAGAGAGTCTAAATGGACGCTCGGTGAGAACCGAGCCTCGAACAAGGGCGATGTACCTACAAAACCAGTCTTAAGATCTGATTTGTGGACACCAGAATTGACTCGTTCCGGCACAAGACTGAGTTCGACCCGTCTACTGGCCCTGACAACTTCGTCCCTCGATTTGCCGATCCCAGACATGTCAGTGGAACCCGGGGCGTGGACCGTCGTGATCACTGCGCGAATATATTGACCCTGGTGGAACATATCGGAAAGTTCGGGAATTCGAGAGTGGGAAGCGGCGTCGTCTTCCTCATCCTCAAGCTCTCCGTCCTCGTTGTCCATACTGCTCTCCAGAAGATCGGTAAGTTGAGAAGATATATTTGTGATCGGCACATGTGCGAAAAGTTGGTTCGGTAGGGAAACGATGAGGGCCAAAGGTTCAACCGAAACGATCTGACCAAGTATCTTCATCCCAATATTCAGTCGCTGAATGGCATAAATCAATCGAGCAGTCGTTTAAGGAGAAGGAAGCCCGGCGCACCTTGTAGTTCAAGTGCTCGATTCTAATCCTATCGCTCTTCTCCCCTGCGGCAGAGGACGAGGACTGAACCTCAGATTTCCGTTTCCGTTTTTTGGATTGTTTCATCTCCGCCTGAGCGTCCTACTCATGCAATGTAACCAATGACTATCGGGAAGATAACGGAGTCTCGGACCTCAAAAAGCTCTGCGTTGGCCTCCTTCACGGCTTCTGCGCGGATAGCCTTGACCTCGAGGGGGGTAAAGCTGGTTCCCCCGCCGCGGGGAAAGTCGACATCCTCCGTGGCCATTTTGGATGCAGTCCGGGGGACATTCTCTGATCGTGTGTCCGAAGGACTGATCTTGGTCTTTTTCGAGTTTCGTGCAGTCGAAGGGTCGTCCAAAGGGCGCTTCACCGCGGCCATGGTGAAGGTGAATGCAAAATAATTTTGAAGTGTGATCGGTGATGCATTGATGGCTGACATAACCCAGGTCTTCAAGTTTTCCTGCTCCTACAATGGGTCAGTGTCGCGACCGCTTTACTTGATGCTTACTGAGCCTCTCCCTTAGATTTCCAGGCCAGTGTAACTCGCTCTCATTCAACTGTCTTCTTACTTCCTTCTAGAATCGCGTTGGCTCCAAGTTCGGTGGCGGAGGTATCGTGCGTATATTTTCAAAGCAACCCAAAAGACCACTCTCTCAAAGCTATCGGTTCCGCGAAATAGGCCGGGGCCTCGGAGACCAACATCGACAGACGCGAACGTCTCCGAAAGCTCGCTCTTGAGACCATAGATCTCGCAAAGGCACTTGCTTTTCGTTCCGAGCCTCTCAATTCTCTGAACGTCGAGTCGCAGGATCCTTACATTCTTCGCAACCATCTTGGCTCACTCGAGTGTCGGCTATGCCTCACACTTCATACCAATGAGGGCTCGTATCTTGCGCACACGCAGGGAAAGAAGCACCAGACCAACCTGGCCCGCCGAGCTGCTCGCGATGCAAAAGATACCCAATTGATGATTGCGCCCACTCAGAGCTCGGTCCAACGCAAAGTCTTCCTCAAAATTGGACGACCGGGGTACAGAGTCACCAAAATCCGCGACGGGGACACTGGCAAGGAGGGCATGATGGTGCAGGTTCATCTACCCCAGATAAAGCCGGACGTCGTCCCACGCAGAAGGTTCATGAGCGCATGGGAACAGAAGCGGGAACCCCCCAACAAAGCCTATCAATACCTCATTGTACGTCCGTCCAACCGGTTCCAAACTACTTCCCATGTACCATATCAACATTTCTACAGGTAGCTGCTGAGCCGTACGAGACTATCGCGTTCCGCATCCCTGCTCGTGAGATCGAAGACGAGACTGATGACGCCGGGTACTGGAACTGGTCTCATTGGGACCCAGATACGAAGCAGTATTCCTTCCAATTCATGTTCCGCATGACTTACTAGCGAGCCTACCTGGTACCGATCCGTGGTGTTGTATTCTCCTGTACATTTCATGATTCTGATGGGCGCATCCTTACACGTAGGAAATGCCGTCTACAACGAGGCGAGTCACACAGTACATGGCGCATCTGCATGTGGAGATACAAAGTGATACAGATTATATGGTAAGTACGGCATTATTCAAGACAGTCGCAGTCGAAAGCAAGGATTGAAGGCGAGAAACCTCGAGTTCGGAAGAGATAAGTACAGTAAATTCAGAGGTCCGTGCGCCTCTTGCTCAAAAGTCTCTTGGGTCGCTTCGTTCCCTGCTGCGCTGGTCGAGGAACGGGAGGGCCAGCTAAGGTGGGAGGGGGTTCCATATACAACTGTGTGCGAGTCACGGGAGGTGGTTTCGAAGGATTAGCATGGGAGCTCGGTACGCTCGACCGTTTCCGTAGAAGGTGCCGACCCCCATCCTGCACCATCTGGATTGTTTCGGCTCTTGTCGGTTGCGCCTGGGGTGTGTCAAACCTAACTTTGTGCGGACCCGACAAGTCATTTCTGGACTGGTAGGACTGAGCCAGAGGGACGTTCGGTAGTTGTGCGTTCTGCTGCAAAGGCGTGGGCATGACGAGGTGCTTCGGAATGTGTTGAGGCTGAGGCCCATGTCGTGCGATGGCGGAACTGGCAATGGATGGTGCAACATTCTGGTGTCGGTCCTGTGTAATCTGGTTATGCTCCAGTTGTTGTCGGCCTAGATCAGCTGGCGCAGCTCCTGCTGGTAGAAGGGGCTGATGTCTGCGAGTATCGTGTACTGCCATGGGATGCTGCCCGACCTGCACTGGGCGATAGGAACCACGACTGAAATCTGACAGCTGCTCAGACTGAAGTTGATTCCGCTCAAGTTGCTGTCGGCCTAGATCAGCAGGCGCAGCTCCGGCTGGCAGAACGGGCTGATATCTACGAGGATCAGATACAGTCACGGGATCCTGGCCAACCTGCGGTTGTTGATGAGGACCACGATAGAAATCTGAAGGCTGCTTAGAGGTCGGTGGAGGCTGATAAGACGATGGTCTCCGACAGTCACGCTCGTCAGGGCGTGCGTGACTTCCAGCTCGTGGTGGATGGCTGTAGCCTGTTCCGGGAGGGTAGGGTTGCTGGAGTCCGGGGTTGGCTGTAGGCCAGTTGTATCGGATTCCCGATGAACTTTGCTCAACATCTCTGGAGTCTGATACCCGCGAGTCCATAAAGACGGGATTGCCACTCCGTGGACTGTTCGGTGAATTGGGTCCGGTACTGTGGCCTTTTTCTTGGATAGGCGACCTAAACCCTGGATGAGCACTGTGCCGCCGCGACGAAGATCCTGTTGAATCATCATTCTGCGCGATATATGGGACCAGCGGTGCGGTAGGAATCGGAGGAGCGCTTCGACGGTCTCGTTTCGGCGTGATAGCCTCTGCTATGCCTCCGTACGCATGTGAATTATCTTCAGAGAAATAGTTAACATGCCGAGCGGGCGGGGCCAGGTTCACTTTGGAACCATACACGTTCCCGTTCTGAGCAGAGCCGTACGAAGCCTCCCCCAGAGGGTTATACTGGGTGTGATGCGGGTTGGAAGAGCTACGCAGGTCGTACGACGCATCGGCAAGCTGCATGGATGGAGGCGGCTGGGGAGGCACAGCAGAGAAGGCATGCGCATCATGCGAGGGATGAGCAGGATGCACACGGGGAGGTGGGGTGTAGGAGCCGCGCGCGTCGTACGACAGATGCGGAGGCTGAGCAGGTGGGGGTCGCTGATTCGGAAGTGACGGCGTCCATGCCTCCTCCTGTCCGAGGGATGGCGCGCGCATATTGTGTTGGCTGGGCTGCACTGGTGGTAGATAGGACGTAGAAGCCTGCGGAGCGTTGCCAAAATCTTGTCTGAAGGGAGGCGGCACGGCCGGCTGAAAGTAAGGGAAATTGCGGGGGAGCACTTGGCCTGGGGAGATGCCCAGCGAACCGCCGAATTCACCCGGCTCGGGGGACTAGGAGACACAACTGAGACGGGCAACGAGAGGGTTGAAAAGTCACCAACTTTAGCAGGACGCATCCGCAATGGTGTGTATGGGTTCCCAAGCCCTGGAGGCCCTTTGAGCACTGATGCAATTGCCTGAAAAGGGCCCTCGTGATGTAGTGCTACGCCGAGGGGATTGGACTCGTCCAACTCATCGATGCGATCTAGGTCATAAGCCTGCGGTCGAGCGTCATTGGGTCGTCTCGAAGCAGAAGTAAGCGCTACAGGCATGGGAGCAGTGGCAGATCGATGAGGTAATCCTGGAGGCCCGATGTGACGGAGTTGCGGAGCAGAATCAGTACGTGTGTTGAGGGGACGCGGGCTTGCAATAGTTTCATATTCTGGGGGCGGGGACATGGTCCTCAGCCTGTCCGCCAGGTCCGCGCCACGATCAAAGGTTTCTGCGACCGGGGAAGCAACGACTGCAGGCCGGTCAAGTTCCGGCGCCTCTGGGAGTTTGGGGAGCATGTCGGTGGGAGTAGATGGATGAGATCCAGAAAGTGATGAAGAAGATGACGGTGACATGGAAGTGGACGCTGCTGAGACATTGGAAAGCGGCAACGCTAATGACGAGTGGGATGTAACAGAGGCAGCATTATAGTGGGCACTGAGGTTCTCCTTCGTCTCTTCGAAATGATTCGAGATAGCAAGCTGCTGGGCAACGGCGTGTGCAGAGCCAGGGACCACCGCCAGAGTGGCGGACGGCGCAGAGGTCCGGATAAAATCCCGCGGCGCAACTAAACGAGGGTGTGCATAATGGACCGAGGGATCTGGTGAGAATGCGGGATCGTCGCGTTGGGCGGGAGAAGTCAAGGAGATGGCGTCGAATCGGGCTGGCAAGGCATCGTTGGAAGAAAGAGAGGAATTCGAGTCGCGGGGTCTCATGAGAGCTTGCTGGGCTTTTGAAGACGAAAATAGCGAGAAGAAGCCCCGGCTTACTCGCCTGGAGGGGCCGGGGGTGATGATGCCTTGCGAAGGGCGCGCGTCGGTCGACGGTCCTCCAGCCATGAAAGGAACTGAAAGGCTATGCTGCCTCATTTCCGCCTGTCGCGTCAGCTTGAGCGTGTCACAGCGATTTACATGGTCACCAATTACCGATCAAGAAAAGTTATGTTAAGTACACTGAATAATCAAGTCTACTCCTCGTCGGGGAACCGAAGCGCAAGCAGCTCGCGCATTTCCTGAAACCGAGTTCGCGTGCGCCCCATTTCCCCACATCGATCGTAGAACGCCTGCACCTCGTCCACCGTGAACCGGAAGTCGTTTGCAATCTCTCGGATCGCTTGGTCTAGCACATGCATGTCGGGTGGTCCGACAACAGGCGCCGAGGGTACTACCTCCCTTCGCAACAGTATCAGCACGTCCTGCGATGAATAAACAAAGATGGCGCACTCTGGTCGCGGCCGTTTCGTTCTGGTCTCGTCATTGCCATCGTCGTGGGCTCTTCGTTTCTGTGCGCCACCACCCCACATCGGAGGAGGTGAGTTCCCCACCCGCACCCTCCATTCGCTCCCCTCTTCGTCCATTTCTTCCTCAGCCTCTCTCGGATTGGCCATCGAAGGTCCTGCGCGCGGAGCGCCATCAAACATTATCCCAGGGAGCTGCGGCATTACACCAGGAGCCGTCATGGGCATCTCGGCTAGGCCTTGGATGGAAACGTCCCCTGAAAAGACACCCATTCCCTCCAACTTACTACTGCCGACGAGGAACTCGTCGTCGTCAAGATAGGGCACTTCATTCTTGCTCTTCTTCTTGCGCGTCTTCTTCTGCTTCTCTTCTGCTTGCCGGACGTAGCCGTATTGTCCCTTCTCCCCTGGCAAAGGCTTCTTCTGCGCGACGATGGTCGAAATCAAGGCATCGAGCCTTACCGCGTTCTTTTTGTACCTTTCGCGCCAAGACTGCCATGTATGACGAGCGACCCACGCATAATCAGGGTCCGCATTCTTTTATAATCGTGTCAGACCTCTGCAGCGTATAACACACGTCTACTGAGAACGTACCAGCTCGCAAAGCTGCTGGTACAGCCTGTTCCCTGTTCTTCCGCCAGTCTCTTTGTAAGGAATCTTGGTGGCGATCCAATTGGCCAGATTTTGTTCGTCCTCCTCGGTAAACTGCGTTCGCCTAGTATCTCGTCAGTTTTTCTGCTGGTGCGATGGGGGAAACGGATACTCTTCACCCGGACGCCGCCCGCCGGGATTCTTGTACACAACAGGTGTATACAGAACTGCCCCCCGTTCAACGCACTTTTTGACCCATAGATAGGATTCGACATATTTGTCAGGCTGGCCTTGGAAAACTTTGATAAGGTGTTGGAAAACGTCAGTATTGGGGTCTGCAAGTATCACTCGCGCGGACTGTGCTGACGCATGAGGATCGCCGCCAGAGTGCTAAATACTGGCGATCAGTCTGCGTGACACTGTTGAATAAGGCGACGTGCCATTATCCGTTGGCTGAGCGCATTCCGCGCGTTCACATTCGCAATGCTCGGGTGAATGTGCATGGCGATGGGCGCGCTCTTGTCCACAAAGATCTGTTTAAGCAGCATGCCAGCGATCTTGCATGCCTCAACATAGGTGTAGGGAACAAAGTAGCGCTCGGGCCGATCTGGGCTGCTCCAACAAAGACGTAGACGCTCTTCCTCCGCGGTGCCACTCTGCACAAGGATATAACCCTGACGTGGGACTTTTGTCTCGACGCGCCCCCCGAGAGACTAGTATGGGTTAAACATGGGGCGTTAGGAAAGAGAAATGTCACTTACAGTGATGGTCTCGCACAGCTCTGCCTGGATATCCTGAGCGATGTCTTTCTGTATGAAGAATTTGACTGCAGTCAAAGTGTCGGCATCTTGGAAGATTGGCTGGAGACAGGTCAGTGGGAAGAGTGTGAAAAGCAGGAGTCACACTGCGCAGTACTAGTACCCCCCGAGTGGTGTAGCTGTGCTGTGTAGTGCCTGTTTTCACCATTTCGTCGTGGCCCCAGATTAAGGTCAGGGTTTGCCGCCAAAAATGGTGATGGAAGCGTGTGGCGCGCAGAAAATGGGGACTAGTCAGATTTAGTGTGTTTGATTCGTATGGGCGGCGGGCAGAATCGAGCCAGGGGACAGAGAGATGAGGACAGGGTTTGCGTCTGAGCTCTGGTCAACCCGAGTCACGCGTGATGCATATTGATGGCGGGTTGTGGACACAGCCACACCACCACTAGACACGTATCGACCAAAACGAGCATGCTGCTGGTGAATACTCTGCTGCTCCTCGCAGCGACGGCGCGGGCGTCTCTTCTCACTCTCCATGCCCCGCGTGTAACTACATACGACTCCACTGGCGCAGGGATCCGCACCGAGGTGTACGTCCTATCCCATTTACCACTTTACACGCTTACCTTCTTCCAGTCTCAAACTCACAGAAAAGCCCCGTGTCCCGCTGGCCCTCGGGCCCACAGACAGCCTCAAGCTCACATTTCAGGTTGTCGAGGAGGGGGAAGGTGCCAAGGGCGTCCAGCCATTACAGACATTCCTTCGCTTCTATGATCCAAAAACCGGCGAGGAGGGCATCCAGCCGTTGCGGGTCACCCCGGCAGGCAAATCCAAGTTTGAGCTCGTACGTCTTGTTTCTCTCCAATTACCCAGTAACTCGTCCGATTCCACGCGCACTAGAGCATGTCCAAGCTCCCGCCTTCCATCCCGCCCACCACGACATCGCCGCTCGAGGTAACACTCATTATCGGCTCTCATAAATACTCGCCTCTCAAGCTCGAGCTATTTGACCTCACCCTCCCCCAATCGCACTCCGCGCCGGAGCATCCTGACGAGTCGTCGTTCCACCCGCTCCCCATGATCGAACATACGTTCCGCGCGCCGAATAAGCTGCCTCCGCGCCCCATCTCTGCGCTCTTCGCGGGCCTCACCCTCGCACCCTGGGTTGTTCTCCTTGCGCTGGTGCGTCCCCACACTGCCTGAATGTGGTCCTCAACTGATTACCTGCACGCAGTGGAGCCAAGTTTTCACCGGCGTCCCGTACCTCTTCTCACCCAGCATCCTTCCCTTTATCACAACGCTCGGCGCGTTCGAGGCTCTTCTCTTTTGGTACTGGGTTGATCTCAAGTTGGGACAAGTCTTGCTGTACGGCGGCATCCTCAGTGTTGCCACGCTCTTCACTGGGAAAACTGCGCTGGCGTCCATTGGCGCCCGCCGAGTCGGGCGCAAGTGAAGCCCAAAATAAATGTGTACTGCTGAATGGATAATATACATGCTGGTTTATTCGAGCACCTTCCCTGGGTTCATGATCCCCAGCGGGTCGAAGAGCGCCTTGATCTTTTTCATCCACTCGATACTGACGTCGTTTTTAGAGTAGTGCAATGCGTGTGTTTTCATGGCGCCGATACCGTGTTCGGCGGAAATCGAGCCACGGTACGAGGCTGTGGAGGGTAAGCGTGGGCTTCCGAACACAGGAAAGTACTTGCCTACGAGCTCGTAAACGAACGGCTCTAGCGCATCTTGGATCTCCTGAGTGTACGCGGCCGCGATGATATTGAGATGGAGGTTACCTGTGCTAGTGTCAATAGATACACATTGGCCAGTGAAAAAGTACATACCGTCGCCGACGTGACCATAGCCGAGGACATGTTTGACGGCATGGTCCCCAAGGAGGCCCTTGGACCGCAGGTGCTCCCGCGTGGCGTCTACAACGTCCTTGAACGACGCAAGGGGGATCGAGATGTCGTATTTGTACGCTTTGCCCTCCTTTGAGACAGCTTCGGTGACGCCCTCACGCAAAGCCCACAATGACGAGAACTGTGCGGGATTCTGAGACAGCACACCCGTGTTAATCAGGGGGCTATCGGCTTCCAGTAGTGACGTGAGCAGGTCTGTGAGTTTCTTGACGAGAGATCGGCAATTAACATGGGGACACGAGACGGGGACACACCTCCTCATCATGCTCTCGCCGGCCGCCACTAGTCTCTACGAGGACGAAGCAGGCGGCGCCATCGACATCCTCGTCACTGAGTGCGCGGCCCTGACCGTGCTTGACCGCGAGATCGTACGCCGTGCGGTCAATGAACTCGAACGCGGAGAGGATTTCGGAGAGCTGGCGCTTGACGGTCTTGTAGAGCGGCAGAACGTTATCAAAGTGGGGCAGGGCTAAGATGACGTTGTTGGACGCCTGGGGCGAGGGCGGGGTGAGGACGGAGACCGCGGTAATGATGCCGAGGGTGCCCTCTGCGCCGATGAAGAGCTGCTTGAGGTCGTAGCCTAGGTGCGGTGAGCGAGGTAGAGGCCAGCTTCGCGGCAGACGTACCAGTGTTATCTTTCCGCAGTGTCGTCAGCTGGTCGAGGATGGTGCCGTCAGGGAGCACGACCTCGAGGCCGAGGACGGAGCCGTGGAGCGAGCCGTACCGCAGAAGACGGAGGCCGCCGGCGTTGGTAGCGACGTTTCCGCCAATATGGCAGCTAAACGGTGTGAACGGCGCTAGTGTACGCGAGTCTGAGGACGTACAGACCTGCCTTTGGCACCCAGGTCAATGGGCATGATGTGGTTATGTGGCGCGACATAGTCTGTGAGAGACTGCAGGATGCACCCCGCGTCGGCGACCAGGATACCTAGAGTAGAGTTCCCACGGAGCAAGACAGAGTAGAAATTAATGCGCACCAGAGACGGGGTCGAAGGATCGGACGGTGTTCATGTTTGCAAGCGAAACAATGAGTTCATCGTGGAGAGGGACGCTGCCACCAACAAGGCCGGTGTTCCCGCCCTGAGGAACGATGGCGATGTTGCGGCTTGCGCACCAGCGGACGATGTCGCTGACCTGCTGGGTTGTTTTGGGGCGTAGGACAGTGGTCGCACTGCCGTGGTACTTCCCCATCCAATCATTGTTGTAGGGGTCGAGCTCTGCAGAGGGTAGGGCAGAGGGGGAGACGGTGGAAAGGATGGCGGCTGGAGGCAGGATGGATTTAAAGTGGTCGATGTCGGAGGCGCCGACGCTGCTGTACAACC
Source organism: Mycena belliarum (assembly GCA_029282135.1). Classification (NCBI taxonomy): domain Eukaryota; kingdom Fungi; phylum Basidiomycota; class Agaricomycetes; order Agaricales; family Mycenaceae; genus Mycena; species Mycena belliarum. Next base: position 107,041 of record JARJCN010000003.1, read on the forward strand.
GCCTCCAGCCCGTGCAGTGTCGAATGAACCGTGACATTATTTGGTCTTGTCGAGAAACCTTGACTCGAACCACGTACGTCGGACTCGTATGCGTACCGACTCGACTGCAAGGCCAATATTCGGATTGCCTGATCTATGTACCACTGCCAGGACATTGAAATTTGGGAACACACCCAGTGAAAATATCATTCCGCAAATTGAAACAATGAACATTCCCCTCGTTGTCCAAATCGCGGTCACGTGTATATAGAACAACTGGTAGACAGCACCGTCTTCGCCACAGAGTCTGTCAAGAGCCTCAAGTCCTCGGACCAAGTGCGCACGAAAGGGGAGAGCTCAATGGGAGAATTTTAGAAACACGTCAAGCTCTCAAGACACCGGAGGACTCCTCCTTGACGAGTCCTCGAGACAGGAACTTCAGGTTTGCTTCAAGTGCGCTGGTTGACGTTGGATATTCCCGTGGGAGGTGTCAAAAGTCAGTCAGGATCACTTGACCTGACAGGCTGAGGACTTTTGAGGACATTAAGCCTCTGAAAATGCGTCAAAAGCGGCAGGCCCCAACAATCTGAAGGTCAGGCCACTGAAGCGGCGGCAAGCCCCTGGCGCCCAACTATAGAGTCACACGCTACTGTCCGATATCACGACATGGTCCACACACGAGTCCAGCCTTGAGTATTATCATCATCTCCGAGACATCAGACGCAGGGTTGACAAAACCTGGACGCGAAAAGCAATTCGGTGCTCAATCTAGGCCATTTGAAGTACAAACCCGTAAGACCTCGGTGGGATAGCTTGCACGGTGAGACCGCCGTCGGCACGTCGGGGTAGTGCACACCCTTCAAGTCGAAGAAGCCGCGATTGACGCTAGGTGAAAAGAGAGAAAAAACCAACAGAGAGACGGCGGGGAACTTGTCGTCCTCAGGGCAGATCAAACCGTCGCGAGAAGTGTCGTTAATTGAAGTTCACCTTTCACAATAACCGCTATGGTAGATGAGAACATCTTGTCGTCGACGGCACCCAAATTAAACTTGCTTTTCAAGCTTTCACCGATTGTATGATTATCATTTTTGTACCGCGACCAGGATAGCGTCGGCGTTGGCTGTAGTTTGGGGTGAAGAGCGGAAGCACAGCAGGGGTTCAGAGTTGCCCCTACATCGGTGAGCGCTGTATGTAAGTCGGCAACAAGGGCACCTAGATTCATGTCAAGAAATTGAATGCCTGACTTGTAGATAGTCGCGCGAAACTTGACGACCGTATTCCTTGGGTTTATATGATCAGATCCAAGCCTGTTCGGAACGTTCCAGCTTGCGGGGCTGCCAGTGTCCGATGAGGTGAAATTGGTTTGGTCTTGTTTGGTGAATTTGACGGGTTTGGTGGGTCAGCGCTCAGCTTTCATGGCCGCTGCAGTCGATGAGCTCGACAGCCTGCTCGTCTACGAAGCTCCCCTCGGAATCGCTGTTCCCGATGCGCAGCCTCAAGACGACAAGCTTGTCTCCCAGGAGGACGACGGCCCCAGCCCCAATGATTCTAGCAGGGGACCATCTTTATCCACGACCAACACCGAGCAGCTTTCTGACGACATGGCCAGCGTGCACTCCACCATGCCCGCGGTCCTTGTCACCGAACCCGACGCCGTCCCCGCACGACATCCCTCGCCTGTACAGACCTCCGACTCGGCCCATCCGCCACCCGTCTCGCCTACTCGCGAGTCCCGCCTAGCGTCCGGGGAGCGCAGAAACCGACATCGCTCCGCGGCCGAGGTCCGTATGCATCCCTTATGGCCTACCAGTCCCTCATTCCCGTCTAGGTCCGCTCGTCGAACAGGCTTTCCGGCTTTTTTACAAACCTCATCCATCGCCGCGATGCGTCCCCTGGTACAGGCCCCAGGGTCGGTCCCATTCGCGAGGAGCGGCCGCCGCCCTCTCCGCTAGCTGGTCAAACGTCAAGCATCGCTTCGCGCCCTGCCTCCCCCGCACGACCTGTGACACCGCCACCCCGCCTCCCCCCGCCAACCCTCACAGAACTCGGTCTCTCCCTCTCCGTTCTCACCGCCGATCTGTCGCCCTCCCACTTCAGCACTCCGCCCTCCAGTGGCGCCTTTTTGGCACCACACTATCTGCTGCTTTGCCATGCACAGGGCTTGGATGTCCTCCCCCTTGTCTCCCCTCCGGTGTCCCAGCCGTATGCCCTCGTCCGGCGCGTCAGCTTCAAGTCTGTCGTCGTCATGGAGCAGCGTGGCGTGCTCGTCGCCATCGCCGGTCGGAGAGACGGCGTCCGCGTCTATGCTCTCGAAGAGATCAAAAAGGCGGTCGAATGGCGAATGGATGTCGAGGTCAGACGCGAGCGAGATCGTCAGCGCAGGGATGCTGTCAAGAAAAATGGCATCGGCCTTCTCGACTCGTCCGACTTTCGCGACTCGTCAGAAAAACAAAGAAAGTCTAGTCTTTCTACGCCTCCCCCAGGCGACGCTGTCGCCCGTGGAAAGCTGGCCCGAAAAGGCTCCCATGGTTCCATCCCCCTTCCCCCACCGCCGCCTTCCCCTACCCCCCCTCCCCCACCACTCGTTCCTCGCACACCCACTATCAAGCGCTTCAAGGTCCCTCGCACCACCCAACCGCAGGTGCCTGAGCCAGCAGGACGCCCTCCGCCGTACTCTAGTCCGTCCGAAGTCATTCCTCCTTTCCTCGGCACACGTCAGTCTTCACGGTCACGCTCCGGGTCTGTAACAAATGTTCTCGCCGCCGCTCCAATACCGCGGCGCTCCACGACGTCAAGGATCCATGATCCCGACTCCAAGGAAGACTGGGTCGAATCGAGTGACGACGAGGCGATCAACGTCGTTGCTGCTGGTGCCAGCGGGAGCCAAGCCCTGGACGAACGCACGAGTGTGAGGCTTTCCGCCAATCTGAGCCTTCCACCAGCCCAGCCATCGCCTGGTACTTCAGATTTCTCACATACGTCCCCCCCTGCCGCATCGCGGCGGGGCCGTCCCGCCAACCTGGATCTTTCCTTGTCCATGCCATCCTCTTCCTCCCAGATCGTCCCGCCAGAGCCATCTCCCACGCCGACGCTCTTGACGCTCCGGCAAGCCCTTTCGCACTCGCCCTCGAGCGGTACGCGGCGACCGTTGGACAATGAACCCGATACACCCTTCTTTGGCGACCTGGATGAAGAGGACGACGAAGTTGACGGGCAGATAAGTTTGGCTGAGGCGCTTATGGAGAGCCGTCTGCCCGACCTTCCGCCAGCAGGAACTCGCCAGCCCCAACAGCCCATTCTTCTCGCTACGGCTACCGAGGACGAGCCCTCGAGCCCACGTACCACGGAGCACTCACTGTCGCAGAACAGTCATGAGCGCCCGTCGTCTTCCCGTAGGCGTCGATGGTCTGTGTTGATTGGTCAATCCCTCGTTCCGAGCTCCTCGGAGGTGTTAGCTTCCCCCCCTCCGGAGCGTGCTCCCCTCGCACGCTCTCAGTCGTTCCGTTCGAACCGGTCCGCCGCGTCGACGGTGCAGCCTGCTCGTCCGAGCACCGCATCGACTTCGCCCTCGACGCTTATTTCAACATCTCCTCCGTCCACTCTCCCAGACAGCTCATCGCACCTCTCCGCGTCGTCATCCCGGTCGTCTCGGTTCATTCCTCGGATCATCAGCAACGCATTCCATGGGCGGCGCTCGGAAGACCGGCCGCCGTTGCCTGCTCTCAAGACCACCGACCACGAGGTACGAAGGACAGGCGCGACACCGACGTCGTCGCACCTGCCTCCGCCCAAGCTCGAGTATGTGAAATTGCCTGGCACCAAGGGTGCGTTGACGATCAAGTCGGTCGAGACGGCTAAGAAGAGGTGTGTATCCTGTGCTTGAATTCGTATAAAGCTGACCCTAATTCACAGCTTCCTTGCGATTCTCTGCGGTGAGAACGGGGAGAAGGTGGAGCTGTTTGCGGGGACATATCGTACGGCACTGGGCCTGTCGCGGACGTTCATTCTACCCGATTCACCGCGGCTGCTCGAGCTGCAACTGCAAGGTGATGACCTCGTGGAGGTATTCCTTGTTTTCGGACAGAACGTTTTTGGCTTGGAGCCCGCAACAGTGCGCGTGCGAGAGGTGCGCATCGGACGCGCAGAGCGAAGGGCAGCACGGCGGCGGGCGCGTGAGGTCCGCGCGGGGGACGCGCCCGACGCGGACAATACGGCAGAAGACGATACGAATGTGAACGTCAGCATTGGCGTCTCGGTGTCCGTGGGGTCGAACGTTGTTGCGACCGGGGCGGGTGCGGACCCAGACCAGCCTTCGACGCCGCCACTCGTTTCCAATGAACATCCGGACCAGGGCGATCAGGGCTCGGATGCGCATGGCGAGCCAACGAACGAACCCACGACGACTGTGTCCCATGTGGAGGAGCTGGTGGCCCTGGCCACCGCGCGCATGGGCCCATATACGACTTTCCAGCAGCTTTCATTTGCACCGAAGTTCCCGCTGGCATCCATCGCCGACGAGTACATAATCCCTCCTACTTACCCGGAATTTTTAGACTATCGCACGGAGCACGAGCCGGAAGCAAGCGGCAGTAATAGCACGGACCTCACTCAGATTCAATTTTCTCCCCCTGGGCTGCCCGTGCCCGTGGTCACAGCGCCCTCCAAGTGGTATTACCGCGACCCTAAAAATACTATTCATGGTCAGTCGATCCTTTGGCACCGGCCTGTGGTGCTCGATTAACACCTCTTTTTTTTTCAGGGCCTTGGAAGGCATCTTTAATGCAGGCGTGGTACAAGGACGGGCTTCTTCCTCCGGATCTCCCAGTGCGAAGAGAGGAAGACGAGGATTATGTGATGTTGAAGGACCTTCGATTGCAGAGCGTCGATCCAGCCCATCCATTCCGTACGCCGCCACCACCCGTACCGCCAAATGCCATCGCGGCGGCGTTCCCGGACACGGAAAAGCCACTGTTGTCGCCGATTTCCCTGCTCGCACAGCCACGCCATTTCGGGCCGCCTGCGTTGTTCTTCTCCACACGCGGTGGACACAGTACAGCCATCGTCGATGCGCGCGGGCGTTCGGTACTCAAGGGACGGTTCTTGTGGAGTGACGACGGCGATGTGGAGGACGCCCAGCCGGCGCTGTCAGGCCGCATGGGCGACGTCAAGCGCCTTGAGGCATTCGATGTAAAGGATCGCTCGGTGCTGGTTGCTATGCGCCAGGGCGGCCTCGAGGCAGTCGATCTAAGCGACGCGCTGCTTAAGCCTGCGGACCAGTCCCGGACGGTCCTTCCACAGTTTGCCCCGCCGCCATCGAACATCAACCGCCGGGGCCCGTTCGTGTGGAAGATCGGTACGCCCGTAGGCACCTCCGGCAAGTCTGCGACGATTCTGTCGTCAAAGGCCAAGAGTAGCGGTGGGTTCAGCCACATCCCGGGCAAGAAGCAGAGCTCGGGGTCGGCAAAGTCGCCGGTCGGGCGCACCGAGTTTTCGATTGGCGACACTGAATCTGATGTGGCGGACGAGGTGCTATTCCTCGGGAGAAAAGAAGACGAGATTTACATATGCGAGAGAAACGCTGGATCGTTTCGCATATTGCGGCTCGGACCCAACCCGTGAGATGATACATTTCTTTAGGTTAATTTTAAGAGGGCCTGTGCAGATCCTCCATAATATTATTGCCACCCCATTTATTTACTTACCACCCTTGTACAATTCGCAAAAATATGCACCATTCTCCGACTACTCTGCATCATACTTCTTTTTACACAGATCATTGACAGAGTCAGTCTGCAAGTTCAATGAAGCTTCTTTTCAGGAGTTATAACTTGGCAACGATCTTGCGCAGATCGGTCTTAAGAATCTTGCCCGTGGAGGTTTTCTAAACGGGTCGCAGCGTTAAGTCATTCGAGTCTGAGAAACGGACGACATACCGGGAGCTCCGGGACGACTTGAACCCATTCTGGGCATGCGAATCCGGGCAGGCGCGATTTCGCATAAGTTTTAAGCTCGTCGCCGAAATCCTCGATGTGGCCATGCCATTTGCTTGTTGCCTGGGCCTTGAGGATGACGAAGGCGTGGGGACGCTCGCCCCATCTAACATGGTTTCGCGCCACGACGGACACTTCTAGTACATCTGGGTGACTTGCAAGTTCTAAAAGAGCCGCATAGATTAATCTCCCGATTCCTTACGGTAGAAAGAAACCCTTCACCTTGCTCGATGGCCAGGCTCGACGCATTCTGCGGACGTGTACTCAGAAGGAAAGCCAGGATGGCATGGAGCACACACCTCCCCTCCCGAGATGATGATATCTTTGCTACGGTCCACGACAGCGATGGCGCCATCCGGATGCATGACCGCCAAATCCCCGGTGTTGAAGCTGCCTAATGACCCGGTGTTACAAGTAAGGACGAGAAGAATAGAAACGTCGAACCTCCGAGGAATGCTTTAGCCGTGGCCTCGGGGTCTCGGAAGTACTGATAACATATATCAAAATTAAACGAAATATTTGCACGCTCTCACCAACCTCTTTCATGACGCTGGAAAACATGTTTTAGTTGATAGCGGAAAGAAATGGAAATGACGATCACATATTGCCTCTGGTCACAATCTCGCCGACCGTTGCGCCGTCCCGCGGAACATCTACCAGGACCTTGTCTCCCTCCTTCGGAGGATACACGACACGGACATCCTGCGCAGTTGCAAAGCTATGGCCCTGACGGGCCATCAACTTTGAGCGCTCTTGGAGAGACATGGTAGCCCAGGACGGTTGAGGGTAGTTTCGAGTGAAGGGTCCGTACTTGAGCCTGATAAGTGATGCATGAAGGACGTCCGTGCAAAAAACTCACCGTCTATACGGAGATGAGGGGGGAAAGTGCGTGACCCGAAGGAACCGACCTCCCTAAAGATAATGGAACATCATTCGCATGGGAGATCATATCGAGAGCCAAGAGGAAAACTTGCGTCAAACCGTAGACATGGATGGGTTGGATTCCCTTTTCCTCTAAGGAACCGATCAGACTTGCTGTCGGAGCAGCCCCTGTTGACCTTCTGTTAAAAGATTGAGTGACTTAGTGTAACAGTTTGCACCTGCAATGATCGCCGATATCGGCCGTGGCAGAGTTCGGGCAGCGGGATCATTCACGATGCCAATCTAGAGATTGTCAGATAGAGTTGCGGCCACTCGACATACACCTCTGACTTGCACAGTCGGCGCAGCACAGTAGTGGGTGACCGCAGAGTTCAGAAAGTGTTTCCATATAAGTGAGTAGTTCACCGTCCGCAGAGTGATCTTTTGTTTCATAAGTCCCAAAGAAATTGGACGAGAACTATCGCCTTACTTGCGTAGCAAATCCGAAGACAGCAGCCCATGGAAATGTCCAGCCAGCAGCGTGGAACATGGGCAGAATCCTATAAACAAATGGTTTATAAGGTGCCCGGCATCCTTCCCAAAGCATTACCAAAGATATGTGGACTCGAGATGGATTCTTGATTCGAAGGCATTTGCGACAGCAGCAAGATAAGAGCCGCGAAGAGTAGTCACGACTCCTTTGGGCTGATGAGAGAAGGATAAATGGACAATCTCTAGGTATGTTTACAACTTACCCTTCCAGTAGTTCCAGATCTATGCATGGAATCAGCACAGTGACAGTTAAATAGATATCATTACAATAGTCACGTGTAGCAAAGCAAAGCCGGCGAATCTTCATCAGCGTGGTATTCAAGACCATTCCAGCCTTTCTCTTGACTGAAAGCGCGGCCATCGCTCAAGAATTTCTCGTAGGGGTCGCCAAGCCTCCCGGTGTCATTGCATACGATGACGGGAGTCGCCAGATTCGGGGGAAGAAGATGCTGATACTCGTGATCTACTAGAACTATCTTGGAGCCGCTGTGCTCTAGTATATATGCCACTTCGGACGGTCTTAGACGTATATTGATCAGACCTGGCGTAAGAGTCAGCCTAAAGATCGGAATGTCTAGGGGAGATACGTGCAGAGAACAGCCTGTGCCGCAAGTACACCGTGATGGGCGTCTAGAAAGAAAAAGAGTGAGCGTTGGAATGAGGAAACCCGCACAGACGTCTTGCCTGCGATCATCGGACTGAGGTGACACGAGTTCAAATCGCAGAATACATGCATCGGGACGGTCCGCTCACGAGTTTGGGGCGATTACAGCAACCTATAAGGAAGTTTGGCAATGATAGCAGAAAGAAGTAGACAAGAACGCACCCTATCCCCAGAGCGAATTCCTGCCTTGAGTAAGAAATCAGGTCGTAAACATGGTGTTGGTCATAGATAGCCGGACCTTGATCAAGGCATACGCGAGGTTCTGGATGCGCTGACACCAAACAGAAAACGAATAGGACACGGGATATGGTATGTCTGGATGGAGAAGCGCAAGTTTTTCTTGACGCAGGGGTGTCAGAAGCGGTGGACAGTATGGACTTGATTACACGCTGACCCGGATATATTTCAGCTGCACGGAGTATGAATTGCAGCGGGTTCAAGGGATGAAGATGGACTGGAGCTTGAACATCAGGCTGTCGAAGCACGAGCCGTGGGTGAGTGGGAGGGATGCTGGCGGCGGTTGGGGCGAAAGACATGGTGGTAAACGGGTAAGCCTGGAAGGCCTGCCAAGGCCAAGGCCAACTTCCCCACAAACTTCCCCACGCTGATTGTCATCATGCTGACTGCCTGTCACGTGATGTATGTGCCAACTAAGTATCCTCATTGGGAAACCAATAGGAGGTTTCGACCATAAAAGCAGGCTCGACCCGGGTTCAGCCACATACTTCTTTCTTTCTCTCACCACCACCACTGGCTGGTGCTACTCAGTACATCCCACAACCTAAACTTGACGACTCAATGCCTGTTTCTCCCTACTTCTTACTACTCGCTCTGCTCGCTAGTCCCGCCGTTGGTCAGTCAACTTTCCGGCATTCGAGCTACACGTTCTGCTTACCCTGGACACAGCGGATCCCACAGACTGGGTCGCCATCGCCTATGTCTCCAAAGCGTCACAATCCCTTGGACGATCAACGGATGACGCCCGAAATACGATCATTCAGAGCGCTCGTTCCAGTGCAAAAAGCGGCCCCTGGTGTGCGTACTCTGTACTCACCACATTCGTCCATTTCTTTCTCACTTTCCCCCATCAGCGGTCACCGACGCCAATGGTGTCCTCCCCCCTAGCAGAAATCCTCGAGATTATCTGAGCTGGGCCCCGTAGTGAGTTAACGGTGTGGATCGCTACATTTGCCAGTGTTAGACTCACCTTCACAGTCATTGGCCCGATTGCAATTGGTGCACGAACAGCCACCAGCGCGTCCATCTGGTTCACGATGGTGGCGGCGACAACAATGGGACCGCATCTGACGCAGGGGACGACAACAGTGGCTACGAAGAAGAGGCCGTCCCACATCCGGTATCTTCTGCTGCTTACCGTCGCATGATTCGGAGACGACGAAGCGCTGCCGAAATTGTTGCCGCTGAGCCATCTGAACCCATAGCAGATGCCCCAGGTCCTCAAGCCCCCCTTGGCGAGCTTCCTTCACTCGTCCCGGTCTCATCTTTGACCTCGCCTACTACTCCAAGCACAACAACGGCGACGGCGGTCGCCGGGTCGTCGGCCGCTCCTCAAGCCGCGGGCAAGACTAAGTCCCCGTCATGCACGCCGTCTCCAACCAAGTCCATGGCTCCCAGTGCGAGTGAGTAGATGTCTTCATTCATTGACAAAACCCCGACCGATTATGACAGCATGGACCACTTGTCCATATGTTGTCCGTGACGGGAAAGTCAACCCCGACGTCCGCACTCTGAATGGTCCAGCAGCCATCAATCGCGCTTCGCAGTCCATCCTTTACAATGCTGTGTGCTTTGCTCTCAAAGGACCCTCCGCTGGTGTTTGCTCCCAAAATACCGTGACCTTCATTGACACATTCTTCCTGGACCCAAAGACTGGAATGAATCCCAACATGAACTTCGGCCAGGTGGTCCGGGGTCCTGGTGCGAGCGGTCGAGAAGGAACATTCACCGGCGTACTGGACCTGCGAGGGACCGTCAAGGTCGTCAACGCCATTGAACTAATCAAAGCAGGAGGCAGCCCAGACTGGACGAGTGGAAAAGACGCAGCCATGGGGAAATGGTTGGCAAACTATACGAATTGGTTGATGAACAGCGACCTCGGAAAATCTACAGCAGCGAAGGCTAAGTACGTTCTCAGAAGAATGAACGGGCAGATGGAGAACTGACACCCCATCCATACAGCAACCACGCATCTTTCTATGTCGCCCAATTGGCCGCCACAAAGATGGGCCTTGGGGACGATGCGGGGGCTCGGGAAACGCTCAAGGACTTTTTCCAAAAGCAGTTCATGAACCAGATCGCTGCTAGCGGTGAACAGCCGCTCGAAGCAGTCCGGACCCGACCCTGGCACTACCGCTGGTTCAATCTGGAGGCATTAATTGCAAGTACCCGCCTTGAAAATTCCAGATGTGCTCACTTATACCTCGACAGACGTTGGCCAAATTAGGTGATGAACTCGGAATGAATCTCTGGACAAAAGAAACGAGATACAAATCGACAATCAAGACCGCCTGTGATTTCGCTATGAAGGTCTGTGGGCTCTTTGGTCTTGTCGTGGTCTATCTCACGATCGAACATCCAGCTGGACCCGAAGGGTGAGGATGTCACCGAAGCGCTTCCACACGTCGCTGCCATCGCCGCGGTGTATGGAGACCCGACCGGAAAATATGCCGCATTCCTTCAGAAGACGATGTCGAACTACCGGACCAAGCCATTCTTCTTCTACGACCAGCCGGAAGCATTTTCAGCGACGAGTAAGAACAAGCGGGATCGTAGGCTTGTGGCAACGGCTATTCCTTTCGATTGTCCCGCGGATGAGCTTCTGGCAGATGGAGAGAAATGTGTGCAGCTGGACGACGGAATTTGTGCCGCATGCACAGAGCTGGAGCCGCTGTACACCGGGGTGGAGAACGTCGTGTAACACTAGACCAAAATGTAAAGGCTGTGCCTTATAACAACTATCAACAACTTGACCTACGACGACGGACAACGTTCATCACAACTACTTAACCTTCATCACCTTCCCATTCATGACCGACCAAGCTGCATCCGGCTCCGTGGACAAGTCTGTCCAAGTCAAGCTCGTCCTCCTTGGTACGCCTGCCTCTGTGTTGCTGCGGCTAGTACTAGACGGTCTAATACCCTCTTTTAGGCGAGGCTGCCGTCGGAAAATCCTCAGTTGTACTTCGTTTTGTGCGCTTCTGCAGCTCATCATACGTCCTGGCGTTAACGCTATCTCTCAGGTTTCCAACGAGTTTCAGGCCAATAAGGAGCCCACTATCGGCGCAGCATTCCTAACGCAGAAATGTCGTTTGGAGGACCGGGTGCTGCGGTATGAGATATGGGATACCGCTGGACAGGAGCGGTTCCATTCTTTAGCGGTGTGTGCGGACGATTCGTTGTCCTATCACCTATCTCACGGCCTGGGTACAGCCCATGTACTATCGGAATGCCCAAGCCGCGGTGGTAGTCTACGATGTAACGAAGGCGACTAGCTTGGAGAAGGCAAAGTCCTGGGTGAAGGAGCTCCAACGGCAGGCAAACCCCAACATCGTCATCGCCCTTGCCGGAAACAAAGTCGATCTTGTCCAGACGTCTGCGTCGTCCCCCGGCGCGCCCTCTTCGTCCGAATCAGAGGACGAAGCCGATGATGCAACTGCGACCCCAGGAGAGACCCCTGGATCTTCGGAGCCTGAGAGTCTGCGACAAGTGCCCAGAGAAGAGGCGCAAGCCTACGCCACGGAGGCCGGTTTATTGTTTTTCGAGACCAGTGCCAAGACCGGCGAGGGCATTGTTGATATCTTTACGGAGATCGGTTAGTCGGCCACTTACCTCGCAACTGAGATCATACTCACTTTTGTTCTCTAGCCAAGAAAATCCCTATTGAGCATATACTAGCCGCTACGCGGGGTGCCGCGGGCCGCCCTGGTGCCGCAGGCGGCCGCACGGGCGCACAGCAGGAGGGTGCTGTGAATCTTGATAGTTCCGCCAAACCCAAAGATGCGTGCAACTGCTGAAGGCACCTTTCCCTGAGCTATCGTATATATGTTCCCTTCTTCTATCAGCTTCAAGGATTCAATATTCTTACATTTTTGTTTGCTACTGTAATCTACATATACTTCAAGTACTGCATTGAAGATCGCATTTTGCACGAGAGTGTTGCGAAAGTAAGTTATCCTCTAGTTAACATATGGCGGTGGCCGGGCTACGTGTTCTTCTTCCTGGTTCCCTGGAACAAGATAAGGTGGAGGTGCGCGACCATCTGAAGTTGGACTCTGCCCAACAGGCAGAGTAGGAGATGGAGGATTCAGTCTGCTGGGCTCCGGAGCAGCGTAAGTTGCGTGAGAGGGTGGGGAAGGAGGATGGGGAGTTGCATCTGGGGACCTGAAATCAGAGTCGATAGAAGGTGGTGGATCAGAGGGATCGTCTAAAGCGGGTGGGGGCGGTGGCAGCACTCCTCCGCTTCCGCGAGAGCTGTCTTCGTGTTGATCCAGCACCAATCCCAGCACTTCTATAGCTCTCTCCGGCTCATTGATATCGGTCAGCGGCGTTAGATTTGCATCTCTACGAGCCATTTCAAGAGTAGGAGGTGGCGTGGATGGTTGCATGTCTTCCGAATGTCCGTCGAACTGGTCTGCTGCAGAAAAGCCAAACTCATATCCTTCGCCGGTCATCACAGGCACCTCGGGTGGCTGCAAAACCGAGCCGACATCCTCTGGAGGCATGATTACTTCTGTTTCAGACTCCAGGAAGGTGGGCAGTCTCGAGGATGAGGATGCTTCAGCGGCCGAAGAAAAGAAGGGGGGAGGTGCATCTCTCTCTTCGAAAGGCGGCGGCGCTCCCCCAGGGAGGACACTGGGACCTGCTTCTCCTTCCGAATAATGTGGAATCGACAGATCTGTATCCTCGTGCCGGATGGTCCTTGCCGGAGGACGATCGTGTTTCTTACTGTATGCCGCGTCCATGGAAGGTGCGATTTCGGGAAGAGGTGCAGGAGGTGCGAGAATGACCACCGGGATGGATATTGTCGAGATGCGCTCCGTGCGGCTCGACATGTCAACAAAAGAAACATGAACATTGATTTGGAAGGTTATGGAATGGAGGAGTGTTAACTGTGTTATAGATGCGCATTCGGCGTCACTATCGAGATGCCCGTATTCTCCAGCAGGCAGATTGACCTGGAAATCCGACGGAGACCCGGAAGGAGAGGGTTGATGAAGCATGAACCGCAACTGGACGGGTCGTGTCGAATGAAAACGACATGAAGCCCCTGAACGAGCAATGATAGTCCTATATACGGAGCCAGTAAACAAAGGTGATGCCGGAGCCTTTGACGAAGAAGATTGAGTCTGTTCAAGGGGGTAGGACGTGACCGTCGTGGAAGGACCGCTTGCAGTGGTGGAGTGAGCACTACCGGACGTATACGAAGCCTGGTCCTCGGCGTGGTTTACTTCGACGGTCCGCAAAAGCTCCACTCTCACGTTCCTAAGCCGGAGGCCCTGATCGACGACCAGCTCTCGCGGCGGCGGAGGTACAGTCACGTATAGAGGGACGACCTCGCCGGCCTTGAATGTCGTTCGCGGAACCTGCACTTCGACGCGAGCGGGCTCATCCAGAGTGTGTGTCTCGGGAGCAATCATGAGCGGATGCGAATGCGCGGTGTATCGCCTGGTGTGCACGACAAGGCTTTTTGACATAGGCGGTGAGGAGGGCTCGGATGGGTGCAACATCGCCGTCAACGTGTGTGATATGGAAGATTGCGGCGTTCTCAGAGATTGCGGCGTGTCCTCCATCAATGGAATGGCAAAGAGAAAAGTGGTCGGTAGCGCGCTTTCGTTCGCGTCGAGCGATGAGAACAGCTCGATCTCAGAGAACCCGAGCTCAATTTCGTGTTGATAAGCTGTCTCGACGGTGCGTAGGGATACTGTCCTGGAGCCAAATTGAGGTGCATGTAATTGCGGGCAACGAAACTAACTTGCACTCGTGCCCAGCGCCGTGGCTCGGTCCCTTTGACCTGGATTTCCCCCTCGACGGCCGCCCGTTCTCCATCTGCACCCAGATAACCCTTTTGGAAGTTGATAGTGTCGGGACTAGGGATTATGAGAATTTGTGGATCCTCCGCTACACCCGACGTGGAGCTGGTTTCGGACGTCGGTAGGACATCTGCCTGCTGAGAATAAATGGGGGGCGGGAGGGGTTCAGTCATTTTGGTAGTGTGAACTTGAGGAGGCTGTTCTGCTCTCTGCGCGTCACCTGCGCGCAGCCCAAGCTGAAACGGCTTACGTAACGCGTGGATGAAAATGATACATAATGACTCGTGAGATATACAGTATACAGCCTGAACATTCAAAATTCACTCTACTCTCGACAGACTGTCCAGCTCACCGAACATCACAGCGTCCTGGTGCACCTCTCGTAACATCAGCAAATCCCAAGCCAATTCCCGGTGACCACCCAGTAAACCTGTGCCCTTCTCCGTGTTATTCTCCCCAACTTCTCCGTAACCCATACCAAAGGACAGCGTCGCGACTGTGGCCTCAGACGTGTCGAAAGAGTCCTCGCAGTCGTCCAACAACTTCATCGCTTCCACGGCACGGCGTGCCGAAATGTAGAATTGGGCCTTGAGATCGTGATTCGAGTTCATCAAGAATTTCTGGATCATCCTGAGCATGATTCCTTTGAATCCTAGACCCCGATCCATCTTGATCCTTCTCTTCAAATCTGGAGAAGATACAAACACCAGAGAGTAGATAGTCATGATGGTTTTTTCCATGTAGCTCAACCAGCGTTCCCGTAGAACAAGTTGGAAATCAGGGTCGATGACCGGCAAGCGGTGTACCGACGAGATGAAAAGAAGATGAATAGAAGCTTCGGGGATCGCTCTTGAGAACACTTTGCGATTCACGTCCGACTGCACCAGTCGTGTAAATGTCTCTAGAGCGATGTCGGCCATGAATGGCGGCTTGAAGTTTCCGATTACGCCAGCAAGCTGCAAGCACGCCAAGGGGGAGACCGCTTCGGTGGGGTCCACGAGATATGAAGCGATTAATTGGTACGCCCGGCTCACTATTCTGAGCGCAGTTTTCGATGGGGGATCCGAAAATTGCAACAAGCCGGCAAGGTGCATCAGAGTATACAGAGTATCTTTCCGGATGGCGATGACATCTCCCAAGGAAAGAGCTGATGACACGGCAGCCACTTTCCCGTCAACTGTCGTGACGGAGCACACGCGGAGCATCAGGTCAAATAATCTTTCCTGTTGCGATAAGAAGCCGCCATTATCAGGAATGAAGGAGAGATTTCGGAGGATATTGATGATGGTAAGGATGATGTTTCCAGGACGTTGACGCGGACCAAGGTCGGGGTCTTTAGTACCTTGTCGTGGCTGTAGACAAGCAAATGGCTGAGTTTCGACCTCCATCAACGCATTTACCAACTCCCTGTGCGTCGGTAAGTGACCATCGTCGGAAAAGACGGAATCCGATGTGTCCTCTACTCCGTCGAAAGCGCGCTCTTCTAATAAGTCGAGGACCTCTTCAAGAAGGTCTCCACATTGGACAATGGGGAAGCCCGAATTTGGTGAGTCCCCGCGCATTGTCGACAACAACGTGAAGGTCGTTAGTGCGTATGACAATTCGGTCGACAGCTGGGAGCGGATAGACATCGTGAGGGCGTCGACAGCGACTATACCCCAATCATTGATATCGCGCAGGGGTCGTCGGTGAGGACTAGTTATAGTCTCCGCCTCAATGGCTTTCATGTCCCTACCACCGACGGTATCGATTTCCCGGGCAAGCGGAACATATTCGATCTTCCGACGTTGTCGACGCACGGAGGTCGGCATGGCGGTAGGTGCGGAAGGCGCCGGGACTGGGGCTGTCGGCTGACTAACACCGTTTGCGGAGGCCAACTATCGCGCAACAACGAGTGAGTTGAAAATCGTCCAAACGATACCCCGATGCTCACAGAATCTAAAGGTTCTATATCCGGTAGGAGTGTTAGCGGTGCCTAGGAGATGAAACGTGATGCGCACCAGTCTTTTGCCTCACTCTCTTGTTGTCATGTTCCTCTGATTCTAATTTTCGCTTGGTCCCTAGTTCTTGATCGAACCCATTGCTGTCGGGCAACAGTCCACTCGCTTCAGCACTCGCAGTTGGAGCACTGCCTTGACTTGCAGACGAAAGACGTCGGGTAGGAGTTTGAGGGACCTGAGGCATTCATTGTCAGTCGCATGCGAATCCCACGAAAGATTTGTGCCTGCATTTGTTTGACCGGCACGCTGCGGTGAGGTTCCGTCTGGCCGAGCAGGGGTTGCCGGAGGCAAGCCTTGAAGCCCGGCTTGCCTTGACGCCTGAGCCTTCCGATGCTGATTCTGTATATTGTTTCTATAGACTTCCTCGAAAGGAAGCAGTATAGCGATATAATATTGTGCAAGCGCCTGCGCAACTGAGGTGGATCCATGTGGCAGAGGATACTCTTCTGGGAGGTCGAAATGAGGTAGGATGGAGTGCCAGCCGTTGTCTCTGGAGACCTAGAGCACGCCAAATTGAGCTACCGTCGAACGATCGCGACAAAGAGCGCTTACAGCTGTCCCTCCTCCGTTTTGAAACACCAGACCCCACAGTTTGAATAGATCAACGTCCCGTCCAGCTAACCGGAACGCGCCCATGTCTGTTACCTCGAGCATCTTCCACTGGGTGGTATTCGGGTCGTACGTCGGCGTCTCGGTGCCCGTGAGGGCGGGTGGCAGCGGGGTGCCTCGCGAGGCCATGATGCGTGCCAGACCATTCAGGAAACCGGCCTGCCGCTGCTTGATTGACCCAGGCTGGCTGGAGTTGCGTACTGCGGCGTTTGAATGGGCCATTGCGGGATCGAGGAAAGCGGCATTCATTCCCGGATTGGGCGCCTGCGGCAGTCCTGGGGCGTTCGGCAGGGAGAAACTGGGATGACCAGCTGTAGGATCATGGGTGGGATTAATTCCGCCGAGATATGGCCCCGAACTTGTTCCGCCACCTATTGAAGCCCGCGACCTAACCTGATTCGCGGCATTAATGGCCGCCATCTGCTTTGCCTGGGCGGGGTCCAGATTGAAGTAGGCGGGGGGGTCGAAGCTGGGATTGGGATTATTGGACATGAAGGATGAGTCCGAGGGATGCTGGCCCGGCTGCCTGGCATGGGCATTTTGCGGTCTACCAGGGCGACTGGTCAGGGGAGGAGTAAAACGCGATGCTTCCCGCTTACAACATTGGCGCTTTATTGGCCCGTGTCTGTCTTTGCGACACGGTAAGGAAAATCACGATTCGATGTTACCAAAATGAACTAGGTCAACACGACCAAATCTATTTATTTATTTACGGAAAATGTTCCTCAATGTTCCCGTTTGCAGTCGAATTCCGAGTCTGCCCCACGCTGTATAGAGCCCCGCTTCCTACCTACTTTTGCTGAGGAAAACCGATTTTCCTCATTACTAAGTACTCGGTCGCCTCGTATCATTGTATTACGCTACCTGCGCAGCCACCGTGACTGTGACGCTGACTAACCTCAGTTTTTTTTTGCATCGTTCCTCCTTTTCCTCTTCCACTTCCCCCATCCCACACATTATGTCCGAAATCGATGATATCTTTGCGAAGCGGCCTGTCGCCTCCACATCTGCCCTCGCGCGTCCAAAAAAAAAGCAGAGGACCAAAGATAAACCGACCGCAGTCCAAGCACCTAGTGCAACGACTGGGACGTTCAAGAAGCGACCTGCTCCTGAGACTTTCGTCGATGCTTCTGCTACTCGCGCTCCCCCCCAGAAGAGGGCCAAAGTAGATAAGCCCGTTGCCAGCTCTTCAAAGGAGGATACCGAGAGGTTCAAGGACTCGAGGGGCTCTGGACCCCGTATGTTCTCAGTTCGTTTCTCGAATCCCTTAACCGCCCTCTTAGGGCGGAAGACCGAGGAAGGATGGTCCATCTACAAAGAAGCCGAGCTTGGGATCGTCGATGCCGGCGGAGGTGGGTAGTGCCGTCTCATCTCCTTTTTTCCCCTCAGTATTTGCTAGACACCCCACTCTGTCCTTTTGACTGTAATTGCTGTGAGTTACCCTCACCTTTTTTTCTCGACCTTTTTTGACCTTTTATGCCAGGTTTCTGATATCTTGCAATACCTTTCCCTGTGTTCTTTTTCCAGTCAGTGTGAGCTCGGCTCTTTCGAAGCCTCGCGATTCGCTTTATGCAATTGTCTGTCGAGGTCAATATGAAGCCAATATTGATGTCCGTCTCATCTTTCTTCTTCGAGTCTCACACTCTTCGGAGTGTTGTTGCGCAAAGCGCTGGCGGAATACATATGTTTGCTTTCCATAGAACTGTCCAATATCTTATTCCCTGAATTGTGATTACCCGGATGCGGACAGAAGTTTCTCACTCAAGCATCGTACAAGTCTTCATATGAATCATATCCTTCTTGTCGCACCTGCATCCCCTTCATTCTTTCCCAGTTCATATGTTTAGTTAGCCTGCGGCGAATTAACTTGCTGATGGATGCACTTTATATTCTGTGTTCCGTCAATAGTAATACAGTTAATCGTCGTCGTCATCGTCGTAGTCCACTAAACGTCCTAAATCATCCCCGAATGGATCTCCAGCTGTCATCGCTTTTTGGACCTCTACAGCCTTTCTGTTTCTCTTCTCCTCTGTCTTCCTCTCGTCCTCCGCTTTTTTGGCCAGGTACGCCTTACTTCCCACCACTTTTTCAGGGTTTTTGCATAACTTGAGACGCAAGTCCACTCCACGCACAGCTTCAACATCGAGAGGTCGAGCTGCGACCTCGATGAGTCCCCGGATTACCGCCATCGTATCCTGTAAAGTCGACAAACTCGGTGAAGCAGGAGGCAGCTTGGATGCAGCCCATTCAGTAGCCAGTTCCGGAGAAGCCATCGATAACGAAGCGAGAGCTATCTGTGACGGTGTGTATATGAGTTCTGCGTCCGAAAGACGGGAAGCGCGGACGTGTCGGAGAGCTGTGTCGTATATTTCACTTTGTGAGGCCGCCCCGTTGGGAGGAGCGTTGGGAACAGCCTAAGTATTGATAAGAACATGATCTTTGACGTGCCCAGGTCTAGAAATCACCTGTAGGTCGAGCCAGATGCCCCATAACGCCCTGTGAGCGTGCCAAACCGCAAATTCGAACCCGAGACTTTGTGCCACAAGAAATTCCAGATCAAGGACATCGGAAGGACTGGTCTTGGGGATGTTATTAGTGTATGCTTCCAATGAAATGGGGTTGTTCGTTGTTTTAGTAGCAAGAAATAGAGCCGTTAGCCTGGCGAGACGAGTTGATTTGAATAGCTATGGTCGCGGGGAATACATACATCACATTCTTGGGATGCCAGTCCATGACAGTGTTTTTGAGATAGAAGCGTTTCAGATAGGTGATAGCAGTAGCTTCGACCTCGTCCGGAAAGCGGAAAAAGCCACACAATTGGGGAATCTTAGAAGCATACAGGCGAACAAGCAGAAGTTCTTCATCGGGCAGCAGGAAAGATACGGCTGACGAAGATCCTGGCTAAATCGCTGAGAAGCGATTCACTTGTCGTGGGATAGATTGACTCTACCTCGTCAGCCTCGAATGTGTTGCGAATGACAGCGACGGCAGCAGCGTTCAAGGAGGCACGGACTTTCGCGAGGGAAGGAGGAGAATATCTCCAGTTCTTAAACTGAGTGCTAGCCTCGTACAGCGGTGTTTTACTACTGGCGGCCATGTGGTGGCGGTGAAGGTAACGGCGGCAACCAACGGAGTGTCCGGATCCCGCGTTTGGCTGTCTTGTCTCCTTCGCTTTATTCGGTGACCACCGACATTGTGCGCAATGCTGGAGGTGCTGGCTCACCTGTCATTTCTCGGTTCACGGTCTTTTCTTTTCCTGTTTGCTTTCTTCGTTCTTGTTCCATATCATGTTGCTGGCCAGACAATAAACGGCCAAACTTTCACAAACGGGCTCGCGGTCATCGACAGCCCGAGTCCCTCCAAGTAAGGCATAGTTAATTGCTTCTGCGGTCATCCCTCAAAGCTAATGCTGCTTCAGTCCTGGCCAAGCAGGATCAACCAGTGAGCTTCGAACTAAACATACCCTTGGAGTTACTAAGATCGTTTGACCAGTATCCATAGCCCTCGATGTTTCCGGCAACGGAAAGCTTCCGCCTGCTGCGACCCTCCCTGGCTCTGGCCTGGATACAAGCTACGAATCTCTGGAGATATACCTGGTGTCTGCACAGACAAACATAAATATAACGGTGTCTAGTGGACCGGCTTTTTTAACTGGTGAAAGTGGGAGCACGGTCAAGCATCTTAATTGGCCCATACCATCGTGTGTTCCCGCTGGCGACTATAACGTGAGTACGCCTGCTTTTCACGGCTGCCCATCGACGTTGTTCTTTAGTTGACATTCTATGAAACCTCGCGTTTCAATGGTCAAGGGGTCTTTACCATTACACCAATTCCGATCCCAATCTCGAACCCCAATCCATCCGCGCAATGTGTGAACCCCAACCCTCTCCAGGCGCAACCTCAACCGTCGAAACCACTCGCACAATCACCTTTTGTCCCGGGTTCAACGACTCCGACGAGCTCAGGGACAAATACGGGAGCCAGGACGGGTTCGGATCCGGCCCTGACCTTTACACTGACGGTCACTGGGGGTATTCTCAATTTCCCTACTGTTACCGGTTCGTTCTATGTCGACTCACTCGCAAATTGTGTTAAACGATTTCAGTGACCGCCAGCGCGACACCCACCACAGGCTCGTGTTTTCTCTTCTTCCTCTACCAAAGCACCTCCCTTACAATCTCATAGTCGTCAGGTTCTCCTTGACCACGGTGACGGAAACCGACCGTGGGACACTCACCACGTGAGTTTCATGTGCAACTCTTGAATTTCCTCACCTATGTTTTTTTCCAAATAAAGCTACACTCAAACCTCGACATTCACCACAGCAATCGTACGAGCTACCCCAGCAGCTGGGCAATCCGACACGTCTGGTTTCATCCCGGTTAACGCAGGGACTCGTTTATCTAGTTCCATGCCATTGTGTTGGCTTTTTGGTGCCTGGACACTCTCTTGTGTACTCGTGTAGTAGCGGTAGACTAGGCATAGTTTCATGCCATTGTGGTTGACTTTTTGGTGCCTGGACATTGACACTATTTTGTGTACTCGTGTAGTAGCGGTAGACTATAACTATTATAACTCTTATGTCTGTACTCGTAGTGCGGCTACCTGCTGTTTCAATTTGGGACCGCGCAGGCAATCCTCCTCCTCCTCAGGAGATGAATGTGGTGTGATCTTACAATTCTATATAAATTTGAGAATCAAGCTGGAGACAAGATTTTGTGAACCAAATCCACCAAAGTCACAGAGGCACCCGCTCCGCGAGGTATGGAAATCTCGAATGAGTTTCCGGCAGCCGCGTTTACAGGACGGGTTATCACAGAAGACTCCTGTATCTCTTCTTGGTGTTCTGCACGTTAGCAATGCAGCTCATAGAATGGCGGTCAAGATGAACCATTGCCGGTGACTCAGTCTGTCCCGATATTCGCGTTGAGAAGGAGGCATAATTTATACGGAAGACTAGTAAGGTTGAGCCGTCCTGACGACATTGTTTATTCTGAAAAAGTCAGGATCAGGCAAGGAAAGATTCAAAGAACCAGCAGAATCAAGCCGAAGGACAGACAAGAGGTTTGCTTTTCGAGCCCGCAAGGGGGACCGAAAATAAAAATAAAAACTCGTACTATGATACATCAGAACCGCGTTCAGTTTTCCATACCACGATCCATTCCACGATTCTTGCTACGTTTGCCTCTAGATCTTCCATGGATTGGCTTGTGAGCTCGACGACAATTTCTGTAGGGTACGACGATCGTGCCTCCTCCAGAACTACTTGCATTATCTCTGCCTCGTTGTTTTCTTGGATTTTTTTTAGTGCGTAGTTCCTGCACGTATGTCAGCAACTGCAGGAAGGACTGACTGCAATGACCGACCGCTTTTCTAACCGTTCCCACAACTGCGAGTGATCGCACCGCAGCACGACCACCAGGTCTGCCCATCGTTCAGGGAAAACTTCGCAGGTGTGCCAGTCAAGAATGACGCCTCCCTCAGCGACCAGTGGCTCCAATTCATCCAAGAGCTATTCGAATGTCGGTTACCATGCCTGGTCCTGACACGCGCCCTACCTTGTCCTCGTCGACCGTGTAGCTCTGCCATTCCTGATCAAACTCGGTAAACCAGCCTTTTTCCTTGACCCATTCGCCGACGTTGATGTGGGTTAGTGGAACGGGAGATTCCTCAACAAGAAGTTGGGCGTGGGTCGACTTCCCGGTGCCCGGGGTGCCTGTGAGGATTATAACAGGACCCTTGGGCGACATGGTTCAAAAAACTTGAAAAAAGATTCCTGGACCTTTACATTGACGGTGGACCACATGACCCATCATGTGACTTAGCGAGTGTGGCGGTGCTGATATAATGAATTCATCTGTCACGGTGCGAAAGGAAGCGCGCGACCCTGCGTTGTCAACACCTCTCTCTCACCGTTTTTACTTTCTGGCCCAGCGCCTCTAAACTATGAGCACCTCCCGCCGCGGTGCTCTCTGATTTTTTTCTTCAGCCCGTTCTTGTTGCACAGATGGCCGCTTCCGCGACGTGGCAAGCGTCTCGCACACTACCGGCCCAGCCCACAGTCTTTTCTTCAGATCCTCAACTGATTGCCCCTCGTATAACCCAATCGCCCTCTTGCTGCGAGCAAAATGAGCTGCTCATCGAAATATCGACGACCCTTCTTGTGCCGGACTATGCTCGTTATTACAACACCCCAATCCTCGCGTTTCAGCCCAACTACCTGGCCCTCCCGGATGGCTCCCTTGCTACTGCTGCCCTCCTAAACGATCTCACGAGGTCTTACCTGAGCCTGATGGTGACCGCTATGCTGGTGACCGTCTTCCTGCGGAACATCATCGTTTCCTTCGACTACATTCGTCGAGCCAATATGAAGCGCAAGACCCTCTTCTTTCTCTTGTTGTCCAGCCAACTTCTTTCTGTCAGTTATTCTCCAAATCCCATACTGCACGCTTACTGGATTACAGATTGGCCTTGTGCCCTTGCTTGTATCTTACTTCAGCTCGCATCTTGATTGCACGGCGTACGCGTTTCATACCGTACTAATTCTTCTCATTCAATCTTTCTAGGGTTATGACTATAGCTTCTGCCACCACCGGCGTGTCCCTCACATTGCTGGTCTGTCCCCTTTCTATCCCGATTATGCAATGTTCATGTTGTAAGCAGATGTCTGGCGTTCTCGGCTTGAAGGCATATCGCTGCTTGGATAGTTCCCGTGTCGTTTTACTGGCTTTGGTTACTTTCTTCGTTGCTTCCTCGACGTTCCTAGTCTTGCAGGTAGCGAGCATACGCGGACTTCGCAGGCTTTCTGGTATGGCCAGTATCTATACCTACTAACTTTCATTCTCATTCTCAATCCAGGCAGCTGCTGCACTGTTTCCCATGATCCACGATTCATCCGAATTTACGTTCTGATCCAATTGGCTCACTCCTTTTTCATATGCTGCTGCTGTACGAAATGTTCTCTTCCATGCTCTGAAAACCTTTGACATCTGTGCCTTCCAGTCTTTCATGCTGTATGGAAGTCGCGCGCTTCTCCGGCCGCCCGTGGACGACTTTCAGTCCGCGTCAGTTTGGATGATTTTCCGAACGCCAAATTCGACAAACCTTCTCGTGCTTGGTGGCAACATCTGCTGGGACTCAATGGCACCGTTTCCTCCCATCCAGACCTTGATGTTTCCAGTGGCGCTGCGGACATCGCATCCGACATGCGAGAGAAGAAACCTCCTGAGAGCGAAGTTAACAACTACTCCCCCCATGACGTTTCGGATCCCATCCTCGAGCAACCATCGACTCACCGGGTCGCGACTCGGGAGGCCGACGCTCCCTATCGCAGACTATCCTCGTTTTCGCGTCTCATTCCGCGAATGGAATTATTTAACAAAGTTATGAAGGATGAGGTCCGAACGTTCAATCGTGCATTGTCCGGCTTTTCTGATTTGTACCGCAGTTGTGCTACACGACCACCATCACGGCAACCACGGTCATCCTTGCACTATTACTTGTGTTTGGGGTCAACTTCGATAACGGTCTTGATATGACCGGCTGGGTTGCCGCGAACTGTGAGTTGCGTCGCGTTGATGCTAGAGCCATTCCGTGCTCACAGGGACGTAGGGGCCATCATTTCAGTACTCGTGATCCATAGTTTTGGCAGGGTTGTCCGTCGCCATGAAAAGGATGCCCTATTCCAGCACCCTTCTTCCTGGTGGCCGGAGCGCGACATGATTCATCGCAGTCCTTACTCAAGGAGGGCTTTCCCCCGACCCCGGCAAGGGTCCTGTGCCCCTGAAGCCGACCCATTCAGCGATTCGAGGGGATTAAGGGAGTCCATGACCTCCTGGAATTCCGGGTTTTCCGATTCCCCGACGTCGCCGATCCCAGTCGCCTCCACCCGAGATCGGCGACTCAGTTTGCCCTCGCCATTTGCGGATATCTCGAGTTCAAATAGGAATACGCTTTTCGATTCCATTCCTCCCCACGGCCCGGACCGCACTTTTGTTTCGCCTTCAGGTGCTAGATTATCTAGCAGCTTCTCTGACTGAGTGTTGTGGGCGTGTCAATATGTAAAGATACGACGACTTCAAGTGTATGTATTACTAGGCGAATGCTTCTAAACTTCAAGCTAGAAAACCGGTCATGTGACCAACGTAGCCATGGATTTGGACGACGAGGTTGTTAGCAGGATCCCCATCCGCTACTCCGATTCTCTGTCTCCCAAGATCCAGATACACCAATTTCCTCTTTTGACGCGTCCCCTTCAAGCCCCTCCGTCCGCTGCCGCCAGCGGTAAACGGATTACCGCGCGCATCAAACCTGACGTCCACAGATTAGAGGTCCATGTTCCATCCGACACCCGAACTGAGGTATGGAACAGCGACCGCGGCCGAGAATTGGGGGTGGCCCGCATAGACGACGACCGTGAAAAAAACCAGGAATCATCCAAAGGCAAAGGCAGGGATGGCGACGAACCGCGATTAAATGAAGTACGCATGCGGAGTGAACAGATTCAT
The DNA here is from genome assembly GCA_029282135.1 of Mycena belliarum. Lineage (NCBI taxonomy): Eukaryota > Fungi > Basidiomycota > Agaricomycetes > Agaricales > Mycenaceae > Mycena > Mycena belliarum. Next base: position 132,253 of record JARJCN010000003.1, read on the forward strand.
CAAAAAGGCGTCCATATGCTGGGAATAGTCCGCGATGGTAAGCCGTCCTTGTCTTTCGTTTATCGCATGGTCAATATGCATACAGGTCAGCTGCATCTGCATCCCATTAGCGAGACCCATCAACTACGTCCCACTCTAACCTACCTCGACATCCTCTCCCGAAAGAGTAAACGATCTCGGGCTGGCGGATCCGATTCGGATTCCGACGATGGACCTCCTCCGGACCCGGACGAGCCTGCACCTGCTCCTGCACCTAAAAAAGAGAAGAAGGCCTCCGGAGAAGCACGAGAGGTTCAGGTTACAGCACGCAAATCGGAGGACAAGGGTGGCGTCCAGCCCGTTCATGGCGGACTGTCAAGTGCAAGGAGAGAGATGCTTATTGCGATTCGCGCTGAGGAAGATGAGGCCTGGCAAGATCTCGAGTTTTGCGATGTGACTGTGCGCGCAGCTTTCATACGACTGCGGCCATCCTCGACTCATATCTCAACCACTAGAGCGGTGAATCCGAAGAAACTTTCGAGGGTATCTTTTCTCGAAGCGAAGTTGTTCTTGAATGCAAAACGGATGTAACAATGTTTCTCAAAGATATCACCGGGTTATGATTTCCCTCGGTTCGCCTCCCCCGTCCCACATTGCTAGAATGATCTATAGTAGCTGAGCCTGTAGCTGAACTTGATCTCCAAGTTTTGAAGTCGCGTTGAAGCTTGAAGCCAAGTTCAATAACCGGTTAGTTCCAGCTGACTGGGAGCGGCCTGAGCGTTTTCTCGGCTCGGGGCCCGGACGGGAGTCGCGTCTCATTGTGAGCAGATTGCTTTGGCTGCTCCCACTTACTAAATGTTGCTTCAAATCAGTACTCCCCACCAACTTGGGCGAAAACAAGGATGATCCATGCGATCGAGCAGCGAAAGCGTTTGGCGCAGACCCTTCAACCCCTACGCGACATGATGAATCCCATTTATCAACCGCTGTTCAACGTTTAAAACCTGCGCTAATCGTGACCCGCGACCGCCCAGATTGATACTCAAATGTTGCGGCCGATGCAAACTGACTGGTACATACTAACGCCGTTGTTTCCTAGGGATGAACGTTGAACGACCGATTACCAACGGCGCAAGATTGGGCGGTCTATGTGCTCCGTCGACCCAACCTTTCATTTCAGGTTTGCAAGACTTTTCTGAAAGCATCGAGAATGCTAAACCAGGGAGACGATTGCGACTGAGCCGCCTCCATTCGTGCCGCCCGGAATTGGTACCAACTTCTACCAAGGGGCATAATTCGCGCCCAAACGAACACACAATCAGTTCAACGTGGCGCGGATACGGAATGTGAACCAATTTTGAGCGAAGTACTAGTTTCCTGGATTCCAAGCGAGTCGAAATGAGCTGGATGATAAGCGTAGCTCCGGTCACTTGGCTAAATCAACGTTAAATACTAGGTAGAACGTAAGTGTCCGAGTCCATGTCAAGTTTTCTATTTTTTTTTGAGGGGGGGAGGGGGGGGTTCAAACGTTCAAGTAGGGGGGGGGTAAGCTATGCAGAAGTTTGCCAGTATCTGTCCTTGTCAGCTGGTCTTTGAGGGAACAGAGACTAGACTAGCATTGAGCAAGGCTATTCGGACAGACATGACGCGCTGTTACTCTCGTTCAATGAAATACTAATGAGGCTGACGCGTCGAGTCACGCCACGAAGTCACACTTCCTTGAACCTTCGCTCATGCCAGATGACAGTGACACCGAATCTGAATCCGGAAGCCATGAGCCAAGCGTTGTTCTATTCTCTGAGCCCGTTTCATCCGTCTCTGGAGAATTTGAAGCAATTTCGAATGCCATGAAGGAAATTCGAAACATCGAGCTGGGATCCAGTGGCGGAGTCGGAGACGTCGAAGCGATATTGAAGGATACCATGACCCTCAGGACGATCTCGGAAGCGTCGACGATGATCTTGACCTTCCTGAATTGCATTCAAAGAACCCCCATGTCCCCCGAATACCCGCGTCAGGCACTAGCGGACTTTGCAGAACTTTGTACGCCTTATTTCTATCATGGTGATTCTCTTTACCAAGTGTATGGGGAAGCCAGCGCCTCATTTCTTACGGTCTTGTTCGATCACAGAAAACTATTTCACAAGATCGCCGCGCAATCATCAGGGTTGGAGCCCGGGTCCTCTGCAGCCCTAGTCTGCTGGGTAGATTCTATTATATCCAAACTGGGTGACGCCAGTATTACAGTGGCAACCGGGATTTCCTGGAACCTCAAAAGCTCACTTTTTCCTGGATCCCCTGAGTTAAGGTCCGAAGAGTGTCTTCGGGCTGCGTCACAAATGCCTTGTGGGTCCACTGCATTTTGTGTTCCAATCACGAACCGACACCTTTCCAGCAGATTGGACATCGGTCGCAGGAATAGTTTCATCTCACGAGGCTTCTCCTGCTGCCAAACGCCTCGCCCTGCGTCTTACGTTCTCCGCGTTCGTACTTGCGCCGCGTCTCTGTCGGAGAACACCGCCGAGCAAGTAAGCATTCAATTTTTGTGACTTTTCCATGCTCACTTTGCATTGTCGAATGTCATAGTCTGCCCGACATCGGAGAGATACTGGATCAGTGCGTCAATCAGACCCGAACAACCGGATTTTCCGCGAGCTTCGCTGGCGAGCAGCTTGCTATTCAGGAGCGCTTAAATTTTGCTATGATCCTATCGTTGTTTGTGGTGAATCAAGCTTTCCTTCGACGTTTGATCCTTTGACAGGTCTCCAGGTAGCTGACTGCGAACGCCAAAATAATGTCAATCAAGCCCTATCGCTACGACCTCATACTCTCGGGTGTCTTCTTGACATGTTGCAACATATTATACACCCAAACGAATCCGTATCGTCGTTACAGCTAACCACTCCCCCTGACGTCTTGGATCCTGCGCAAACAGTCATTCTGTGCTGGGGTGACACCGTATCTTGGTGTTGGGAGACCTGGGACGATCATCGCGTAGCCAACGCAGAGAGCATCGTTTTTCTCGTCGGTCTTCCTCCTCTCGCATATCATCAACTTTTTTAACTGGATAGCAGACTTCTATGTGGCTTCTTCACTCGGACAAACCATTTTTACCAGTGATGATCGCCTCCCAGCCTAATTTCACGACCGCCTCTACAGCTTCGAGCCTTGCCTTTTTGGTGCGCAGACATTGTAATCTAGAGGTTACTTGCTTATATGTTACTAGCGGGTACTTCACCACACTATGCTGTCACTTTCTACGGGATTTCATTCCAGAACTCTGCCCCTCATAACGACTACTGTAGTCTCCGGGGCATGCTACCACGCCTTAAAGTCCTTGAAACATCTCCTCTCTCGCCAGGAAGAAGGTGAACGCTGGATAGTCTCAAATCTTTGCAAATCCCTCTTGAGTATATTTGTCTTCCTGACGGGGGAGACCGATGAAGAACTCGACGGTGAGATTCAACAGGCGACCGTTGGTTCGCCGCCTAATCAGGCTCGTTAGTCACCGATTATATACTCGAAGCACTCAGCCTAGTTGACCTCGCCATATTGCATACGTGCCTGAAGCATTCGATAATGGATACAAGACTTAGCTTTCCCGCGCGACTAGATGAGCGTAAGTCATTTGCGTCAAGCTCGCTTCCGGGTACTGGTACTCATTTTCACAGGCGTAATTCGCGCCCACAAGTGTGTGCCCTTGTTGATGCGAAGTCATTTTTTTTTTTTGAGTATCCGTTTAGCACTCTGGCAGTTGGCGGCAACCCAACACGCAACTTAAACGTCTTGCGATCTGTTCTCAACTTTGCAACTCTTGTTTGGTCCAGCCAGACGACCGGATGTCTATTGCCACAATCGTCTTCCCGTTTACTTTCGGCTGCTGTGGAGTTTCTGTTACAGCACAATTCCCCTAGCTTACCGTCAAAGACTCTTGGCGGTGCTGTCCTCACTGCATCCGCCGCAGCGCGAGGTCTGCTTCCGGAAGTGAATCGAGAATCTCTATGGCGGCTTGCTATAACCTCCGCTCCTTCGGAGCTTGACATTGCTGGTGAGCTCTGGCTGGACGTTTTGGGACTAATACGAATCTCGATTGAAGCCAGTTTTGCACAATACATCTTCACATCAAACGACCTCTGCAATGCCCTATACTGCGCCGAGGCCTGGCGGTATCTAGGAGAGGTATTGTTGCTCATTCTCAAACACCATTACGATGAAGAACAAGAGCCCCTTGCGCTTCTTACTTGTCCGACCGTGTGTGCGGCCTTGTTGCGATTGCTTCAAGCTGATTTTGCCACTAGTAAGACGTCCACCTCAATACCCACTGAGCTCAACGCCGCGACTCCAGCCCAGTTCATGCTTTTCACTCCATTCACGCTCAACCTATCAGCAGATCTAAAGAGTGCATGTGACGCCACCAGAAGTGAAGAGTATTTTGTGATTATGAGGGAGAGGCTCAATTCTATCGGTGCTCGGTTATTAGACCAGGTGAGTCAATCTTGATTCTATGATTTTTCTACTGGTGTTTAAGACTGTGGGAGATTGCATGCAAATCGGGAAGAACTGCACATGACTCGTCGCAGGTTTGCTGCTCTTCCCTACTGATCCCTCCAGCTGACTCGCTGTAGGACGCAGTGCCCATGCGCCTCGTGTTCTATCGCATTTACGGAGCACCGCATCTCACTTTCGTTCCAGATCCATGACGGAGATGAGGATGTGTGAATGAGGCGGTGTCTTTACCCCCCATTACCTGTTCGTTCCAGCTACACGAATGTATATGTGGCGAGGCGAGTTCGCCGGCTCCGTACTTGTAATATAATACTTAGTTCTTTATGCATACCTAATTTGGAGTTGTATGACTGCACGTGGGCTAGCTATTGTCCTGTTCTGCTCCTACTCTGCTCCTACCAGTGCCACAACCTCAATGGCGTCTATGCGGTTGACGAAGCATCACCGTAGATCTGCCTCGTCGTCTCCCATTCCTCGCAGGTCGCCTGGAGATTTCCGGAGAGTTGCGAGGAAGAGAGCCCATCCTCAGCCGTTCGGATCTGCGAGCCCTGATATCTCATCCCCGCAGAAGTGGGACGTTGACTTATGGAGGAGAGGCAAACGGAGGCGGAAAAACGTCTCTGATTCGGTCAGCATCGTTCCGCCCATCGCCGAATATCTTCTCAAGCCTAGACAGTCCGAGTCGGATTCAATGGATGTGGACTTTGGACGGCCCACGTTCCACTCCAGCCCAATTACTGCCGCCCCCCCTACGCCAGTTTTTGCTGCAACCCCTGCTGAATTCCATCTGTTTCCGAAAACCAATCGCCCACCAGACCGAAAACGTCGCGCCACTCATCATGCTGAATCTACTCTCGATCTTGACTTCCAGACAGAAGCACGAACGGCCGACTTGACGCGACTTCGCTCTGAGGCCTACTGGCAACTTCATAGGAGCGTAGAGGAAAATGGGGAGGGGTTCGTAAAGAGCATGCGCGTGTACGAAACACGGAGATTGCGTACCAGTGCTTCAAAAGTCAAGGAAACGCAGCGCCGAGGGCGGAGACGATCCCCGATCCTCAGTCCCGCCAGCATCCTTACGCGAAACGACTCTGACGAAGACGACGACGACGAGGTGCAGATATTCGCTGGTGAACCAACGAACACTACCTTCACCAGTCGGGGTAAACCGAGAGCGTTCTCCGTCGGGGTGGCGGACAACGAGCCGCACCACTCTTCCGTCTTTCCATGCAGCAACCGATATCCATCTCCCGGCGCTACTTGCGACTCTAGTTCGTCCATCTATCTCTCAGACGACGCCTCTTCCAACCGAGCGCCTAATACTCAACACTCTCCTACACTCTCGCACTCGCTTTCACATTCTGCCGGCTCCTCGCTCTTCTCGTTGAACCTGCCGCCTCCATTTGCGCCCAGAGCGACTCTGCCGTCTCGATCCGAAAAGGCAATCGCTGCCCTTAGCTTGGCCATGGCAAATGGTGCGGGAGGGTTGGAGGATTACGAAGCACTAAGAAGACTTCATACTTTTTCGCCCGACAATTGCGAGGTTGGAGAGATGTGGCACTAGCTAACCCGCTGTATTTTCTTGGGACCGAGGAGCTTTTGTACTTGAACAGATATTACGTAATCAGACGAGCTATCCTTGCCTTGTGTCTTGACAGTAACAACTTGTACTGTCTCACTGTTGATGAACGCTCGGAAAAGGTCTGGCGAGGTTCTATACCGTCCAGGCAAGCAGCCGCGTATCTCAATGCGGGCACCCGACGGGGGAAATCCCAGCCCCGGTGGCAATGCCAACAACCGTGACCGTCTACGCGCACGCTGGGTCGCTCATTTTACAACTGGCCTCAAGAATGGCTGGTCTTTCGCGCAGGGCACGGTGGACTTGGTCGTCGACACCCTCTTTCCTCCTCGTGCGCGTCCTTCTTTCGGGGTCGGGGTGCTCACTTAGGCCTTGTATCAGCATCGCTACCCTTGCACAACACTGGCACGCCAGCTGCCCTCCCACTTCCAACGCCACCCAGCTCGCCGCCCCCTACGACTGGGGAGCTTATCCCGCAACTTATGGACCCTATGAGAGTGCCCTCGCCGACCATCTCGAAAGCCGCACCCAGTGCACCTCGACCGCTCGCGCTGACACCTATGTCCCCTCCGAAGATGGCACCGGTGCCCTGGCCATCCACCGTGAACACGCAGACTCCTTATCCTGAGATTGATAACGAGCTTCGTCGGCATCAGCGGAATTCTCTCCGACGTCAGCATAAACGAGCGACACGAGATCACATATTTGCGAAGCAGGTTGGTGAATTTAGCACCTTTTCTCCTCTGCTCCAATGAATACCAGCATAAAATACACGTACAAGCAGCAGTAGCGGGTGCGCGGGAAGAACTCTTGAAGGAGTTGTATACTCTCAATCAAAAGAATGGTTCGTCGTCACGATTTCATATACGAGTTCCTGACCTAAATTCACAACTCAGGCTACAGCTCCGACTTTTCGACCTTCAAAGGTAAGGACTATCAGCCTATGCGTAGATGTGGCTGACGACCGAACTAGGGTTCATGAAGAAGCAGGCGCTGATCAAGCGATATATGCGATCTCGTGCGTATAATATCATCGAATATGCTGCACCTCTTTCTGATTCGATCATCAGGGTCGTCTTCCTTAACAGACCTGGGTCGACATCCCCCGAAAACACATTCAGAGGTAGGCCTGCAACTTCCTCCTTCCCCTCTCGTTGACACCACCGTAAAGGATGATACAGACTTCTTACGGCGTGCCATCGAAAAGGCTCAGGCCACGCTTAATGGGTGGGTGTGGTTAGTCCGTCACTATTGCTCCTCTGACTTCGGATCATAGACCTAAACCTCTGCGCCCTCTCACCCCAAGTATCAACCAATTGCAATTCCGCTACCGTGCTAAAGACAATGAGCTCGAGCGTCGCATGCGCCCTGCATTACCATCAAGCCTTCCGCTTGAAGATGATGCTCAAGTCACAGTGTTCTTGAACAAGCGTGGAATTATCGCCAAATATGCCCGAGAACAAGTCTCCGACGAAGACATAGTGCGCCTGAAACCCACTAAATGGCTCAATGACGAGATTATCAATTTTTACGGAGCGATGATCCTTGGACGGTCTGAGGCTTGCAAAGAGAATCCCGTCAAGCACGGGAAATCTAAAGTGAAGAAGCCGCTGGATTCTTACTATTTCAATACGTTCTTCTGGACGAAATTAGAAAAAGAGGGATATGACAAGGGCCGCTTAGCTAAATGGACCAAAAAGGTATGCTCGATCGCTTTGAACCACTAGAGCACTGAACCAATATGTATGTTCTGCAGGTCGACATATTCTCCAAGGATGTGATACTCATCCCGGTGAACCACAGCAACATACATTGGACTGGTGCAGCTATCAACATGCGCCACAAAAGAATCGAGTCTTATGATAGCATGCATGATGATAGACGGCGAGTGTTCAAGGTGAGCCTACATTTGCTCCCTTGGTGAAACAAGCTCACCTGGCCCAGCTGTTGCGACAATACCTCGATCTTGAGCACCGTAACAAAAAGAAGACACCCTTCGATTTCACAGGTTGGCAGGACTATACCTCGGAAGTGAGCTAGAATGCCTCTTTCTTAGGTACAAAAGTTGACTCCGTGGGCAGGATACGCCGATGCAGGAGAATGGATTCGATTGCGGGGTTTTCACGTGCCAGTTCCTGGAGTCGCTTTCCAGAGGCGAAGACACCTTCAACTTTACGCAGAAGGATATCCCATACTTGCGTAGGCGAATGATATGGGAGATTTGCAACGCGACTCTTCGAACGGAGCCATAGTAGACCGACAGTCTTACATAGTTTATCTTTACATATCATTTTTGCTTGTTGAAGCGCGTGGAAGAATAGGAAGAATAAATTGGAGGTGAATTTCAGTGTCATCGTCGGAACCACCATACAACGATGAAGAACCAGAAGACTATAACGAGGAACACGATGTACCATAACCACCGGCAACCTTGTCGTGCAGCCATGTTGTTCATCCGCCTGAACGTTCCACCGAGAATACCGGACGTCTCCGCAAAGGCATCGTTCTGGCGCGACTCTCAGTACGACGAATAGTACACCACACAACCAAGATGAAGCCGTACCATCTCGCTCAGTTGCTTCGTCGACTCGCGGACCTCGTTCCCGATACCAATTGTGATCTGCGCCGAGAAACAAGGTTTCATTCATAACGAGGCGGAAGGACGCGCGACTCACGCACATCCTTGAGTAGTTTGACCTTGGCGCTCAGTCCGTCGAGCTGCTCATCATTTTGGCCCTCGAGATCGTCGGCGAAACGGTGGCCGCTGGGCTCATACAGTGGGGAGGAGCGCCCCGAGGCCGGCGGGGTCACACCCAGAAGGGATGAACGGTTGTGCAGCGAAGGGGTACCTCTTCTGGCAGTGAAATGAGCAGCAGCAGTGACCAGGGACGCGCGCCTACCTCTGCGACATGGTGTGGTACTTGGTAACGTGTACCGTGAAGAGTGCTGACTAATCAGCACTAAGTAATCAGCACTTCAAATGTCCCACCATCTGTTTCTCTTGTCTCCGTCGGATACACCACTGTATAGCCTAACCCACTATTCAACCAAGCCGGTCAACAATGTTTCTTCTCCCTTGTCATCGAACCTCCCAAACTGGTCTACCTCTGCTTTCGCGGGAACTCTAACTGCATTGTCAGGCGCGTCGAGTTCCGCGCATCAGACTTCTAGCGGTGCAGTTCGGATGGGAGGAGGTGTGCCGGACGTTCTGTGAAATGGGTCTCTTCATCTCTCGCAGGCCAGGACCGGCACGTCATTCAGATGATAGCGAACGCTAGCCTGGATGTGATTGAGGATATAATGAAAACTCAAAACACGATGTATGCCCGCGACCCAGTATGTCTACTGCTCTTATCTGCCTCCTAGGCTTTTGAAATCGGTGGACAAATTCAACGAATGGACGGTGTCGGCCTTCATTACGCCCGGAAGTGAGCGTTGTTATTCACTGTCGGTTGGTCCTATGACTAGATGGCGCGACGCAGACATGAAATTCGTGCTGCTGCACGAAGGCAAAAACGACGATGGAATCAAGGCCTTCTTCACGGATGTGTGGGAGTTGTATGTTAAGGTTCGTGCCCAATATTTGCACCGAGCTACAAACATAACATTGTACAGACGATGTTGAATCCGTTCCACACCGCGCACACATCCATACGCAGTCCGGTGTTCGATACACGAGTTCGGGCCAGCGCGAAAAAGCATCTGTGATTCTCGCCATTCGAATCGCCACGCAAACACCATGCACATGGACATGCAATCCTTTCGCACGATCGATTTCCAAGTCGGATGTTCCGGCCCCAACCAGGGTCTTCGAGGGTCAGAGAGAGCGTCCTGGTCGGCCTGCACGCAGCGCTAGCGTCGGGGGCGCGAATATGTACTTGTAACGCAGTAGCACAGGAATCGAATGTACAGCTGGATCAGTGACTAGTGACAGATTTCCATCTCGTTTCCTCCCCCCCTTCCGCTTTGCTGTTCAGCCTCTTTTTCCCTCATTGTTTCTCGTCTCCTTGTCGTCTTCCCGTCTATATCCTCTATACTAGTTTCTTCTTTTAACCCCCACAATGTCCGCTAATACATCAGCTCCCAACCGCGCTTCCCTCCTCGCTGGTCTCCGCACTGGCGGTGTACGTTCAAACTCCAATATCCCTCACACTGCCGCCCCTACTGGGACATTTAGCATCCCCCGCATCACGTCCAACCTCCAGTCTTCCATCTTTCCGGAGGAGGATGAAGAGCCGGGACAGTTCACCCATAATGTGTTCGCCAACCACGGCAATCGCGCCATGCCCATGACCGCAGCTGTCGATGGCCCCAACAATCGGTTCATGCAGCAGCAGCAGAATGTTAACCAGAACATTGGCTCCTTCAGCCCTGCCTTCGCGGCCCAGCCCAACCACGTCCAAGCTCAGGCCCTGCAGATGCAGATGATGCAGCTCGAGATCATCCGTATGCAGGCGAGTGTAGAATCCTGCCTTCATCATATTCCTTCTCATCGTTCAAGTTCAGACCATCCAAGCGCAACAGTATCAAGCGCAGCTGTTCGCCCAGAGTCAGCAACCGAGCCCAAGACGCGCCAGCTTCAACCCACCTGCCACAGCCGGGCCTACCGGGTCTTTCGACTTGCGCTCTGCAACTCTCAGTGCCCAGATGCGTCGGTCTCTTCGCCCTCAGGACGACGAGCCGGTCCCGATGACCGCCGCTCTCGGTGGGAAGTTTGGCAGCCGCGCCAACCCTCTTAATTCGGGACCAATGGGTCGATTCACCACCGACGATTACGACGACCAGTCCATTCCCCCCACCCCCAACTCCACCACCGTAATTAGCGGAGGCACATCCCTTGGTGGGATGACTCCCACCACCATCGCAAGCGCTAGCGCGGCCGTTTCAAAGTCTGAAACGGCCTCCAACTGGAGACGCGGCGGCAACAACAACTCTGTCCTCCGCGGAGGTAACCGGCCTGCCGCCATCAAGACGTCCCCGCCCCCGACTGAGCGGCGCCTTTCCCCGCCCCCAGCTCAATCCTCTGCCCCTCTTGGCAAATCCCGTCCCCAGCCGCTCCTCTTCAACGGCGCGGCGCCCATGCCCGCCGTCGCGATTGATCATTCAGAGGGCGAGAACGATGACGGGTACTCGACGAGCTCCTCCGAGTCCGCGGCGTCCAACTCACCCCCGACGACCCCCCGCTCTTCCTCCTCCCTCGACATTAGCGGCTCCCCGTCGAAGGACGCTGCCAAGGCCATGCCCGCCACTCTCGGCTTGGGACACCCGTCGGCCTTCGTGGTCCGCAAGGCTTCAAGCCACAGGTTGGCGAGCCAGCCGATGAGGCAGCCCCGCGGGCCGCCCTCCGGCCCCGACGAGCTCGGACCCCGAAACTTTGCCGCGAGAATGATGGTAGCCGCCTAACTGACGCGCTAACTTGATCTTTTGGGACGCTAGTTGGATACCGAATAATTTATACTACCGAGCTCGAGGCTCCGTGTACAAACTAAACCGCTCCTCAACCTGGTGCACCTATAAGCCCACATTCATTCCTTGTTAGTTGTTATCTCTCTTGTTATAAAACCAGTTTGCCAGTTTGAAACGTCGTGTCTTTTCCATGTTGATATTTGACTTCGTGTCATTCTTTTAGTATATGTACTGCTTTGGAACATCTCGGAACGGCATAGCTCACAAAGTGTGCATCGTATTTCCGCTCCATCAATGCAAAATGCGACGCTTGCTTGTACAGCGACCAGCTCTGTCAGATTGAATTGTACATGGTACAGATGCAGCGGGAGTCCGGGCGCGGGACTGAGTGCCCCCGCTCGACAAACCCAACGAGAATAATACTGCTAATGCTGTGTAATATAGAATGGTGCAACGTCCACCAGTGAGGGTAAGTACAGTTTCCAACGAAACATCGCCGCCTGAACAGGCTAGTCTATGCTCATCCGGTTCGGGTTCATGCTGGCTGCTCGTCGGTGGTGCTGGGATCCGGCTCGGTTATGGCTCATGTCTTTTTTCGCCACTTGACAACCCGTCAGTTGTCGGCTTTAAACTGGCTAAGATGGGGCACGTACATGAGTCCTTCAATCCTCGGCCAAAGTTTCGCAAAACCATGATTGAGAACACGATGGTTGCAAGCAAGAGCATGATCGAAATTACGGCTAGCAAATGGATGAGCGTGGGATTTGTAGTGGATAGGAGATCAACACACAAAATACGGTCAGCGTTTTCCATACAAGCTTGAAATCAAGAGTGTCCTTGTACTTGATCACTTTGCCCAGCTGCACAGAAGTTAGTTAGTCGAATGCTAAACATCCCACAGCGGAGAGTGGACCTTGTACACGAAATAAATCATACCCCCGGCGCACCCTGAGATGAATGTGAACATCATCGGCTTGCTCTCATGTCGAGCCGCGAGATGGCCCTCTACCAGCAGGATGAGGGACAGCGGTAGGGCCGCACATGTGACGTAGTACTCCCAGTCATGTTGGAGGAGTACAAGCCTAGAGCTTGTTGTTGGATACAGAAAATGGAATTGACTATTGGTACGTACCAGATGAACTGGGAAGAGAAGGTTACAAACAGGTGTCAGGGAAAGCGAGAGCACGTACTTGTACTGAAAACCCCCCAAAGAAGAAGACGTTGTATTTAACGAGACAATCGTAGATTTGGTAGGTTGCATGCTGGATGACGATAAGTGGACATGCGTGTGTTGCCATACGAATGGACACTCGCCATTTTCTTGATTCTTCGGTCGGCGCCCAAGAATTTGTAGACCTTCCAACCGAACTCGTTGTAAATTTTCCATCCCAGGGCAATGTAAGCCACTTCCGCGATAGCGATGACGATCGGGATAGTCGTGGTGAGGACATTGATTGGGATGGATCCGGTCACGGAGGTGGTATCCAGCTGCCGGATTTCGCCAATTTGTATGACAGCGTAGACAAGGAACAACGCGTTGAAGATCGTCAGGGAGATAAACTGTAGTGTGTTCCGGGCATACACCGCATCTACGGCCATGACGAACTGGAACACGCTATATGACCATCAAAACAAGGCCCTGGACAAGAATGACTACGCACTGTGCAAGAGCGAAGATACTCAGATACACAGGCATTTTTTGTCTAGAAACGCTACCCTCTTTCGGAGCCTGGACGTCCAGGTTCTGGTTGACTAGGATAAGTAATTCGCCCTCGATCGCTAGGTCCACTGTTGTCTCGATGAGGACAGTTAAAACGTAGAGCCGACAAGCCATGGACTCGGGCAAGATCTGTGCGGCGGTCAGGAGCCGATGAGATGAGTGCGGGGGAAGAACTGGCCTTTTGCCATAGCCCCACGCCGTCTGTTTCCTTCTCTGGTGGCCGGGGTGGATAGGCGACAGGCGCGAGGGTGTGAGCTGTGTCGTCCGAGTCCTTTAATGAGAAGTGGGGCTTCATCGGATATGATGGTCCTCGGTGGTGGTCTGCGGGAGCGAACTGGGGTGCATCGACCGCGAATGTTTGGTGCTGGGCGTTGGGGGCGTAGGGAGCGGAAAAGGCGAGGTCTTCGTCGTATGCAGACTTGAATTCCTGTGGCGGAGGGGCGAAGGGCTGGGACGCCATGGTGTAACGAGAGTGGTCCGAGAGCGTTGTCGGAGTCGTCCTGCGATTATAGTTTACTGGCTGGCACGAAAGGAGGGACGGGGAGGAGAAGGGCAATCGACTCCGTCCGCCGGGTATTTGTTTGGCCTTATTGCAAACTGGCTTGGCCTATAGGTTGTTACCGTCAAGTGACAAGGCTGCGGTCGGGCGGTCAAGCTGCGGTATTCTGATTCACAAATATTGTGCGGCGACTACAATAATTATACACGCTCCGTCACGGCCTCAAGCACCCGCCTTCTGCCTTACAGACCCAGTAACTGCCCAGTCACTTGTTCAACCAGCATTCTAGGGCCTTGACACTATTCAGACGGAGGACCAACGCAAGAGCGCACACGCACCTGCAATTCCCAACACAGTCGTTGACCCGGCGGCTATCTCTGTCCGCCCGCTGTACCAGGTCAACTGAGTTGACGGCATGATGCTACGGTCGAGTGGGCGACGTACGCATCCTGAATGGAACGTGCACACAGTTGCAGACTCCGAGCCTGCGCTTGCAATAGCACAAGCTCGTCTTCGTCTGAGCAGCGTACAACCGTTTTCTGATACCCTGTTTGTGCCCATCTCTTCAGAAGCTGTGAAGATAGTATGTAAGCGACGGTCTAAAATCCGCAGCATGCTCCGTACGGCAGAATTTTGAGATAACAAGGTCTTGTAGCAGGCAAGAGTAGCATGGCTAGAGTCCGTCAAGCGAAGCAATGGGAAAGACCCTGGATAGCCTCACGAGCACCTAGAAAATGAATTTTACGGATCAACATGTGGACTGACCCGCACTCACTGAGCTGCAATCTTGCCTGTCGACATTCCGAGATCTGTCCGGACGACAAGTACCTAGTTGTTGTTGGTCTTCGCGGTTGCTCTCCTGCGGGAACTCACCAGCTTGCAGTCGTCCTGGATCGTCAGCTTTGAGACATCGACATCCTCTTCAGATTCCGTATCAGACTCCGACTGCTCTATAACGTCGCTCTTGGGCTGCGAGCCGGGATGGGAGATGGAGCGTCTGCTGCCGGTAAAGTACCCCAGCCCCAGGGACACTGCAATAGCGGAAAAGTATGTGCCGCCGACCACCAGCGCGGAAGACATCTCCAAGTTCGAACTGTCCAGCTCTTGTCCAGCTCGCCTCCAAAATGAAAAGCGTGTCACCCGGTCCGGGCGTTCCGCTCCCCCGAAAATCAATCCAGGGTTGCTTTTTGCCGAAAATCGGCTCGAGATATATCTTGCCTCCGCCTCCGCAAGGGTGTGATAGCTAGGATCCGTCCGGTCTGCTCTCTGCTTCACGAGGCGATATGTACGCCCCGGGAAGGAACCGTTTCAATACCTGGCTGCCGTTTGGCTCACGTTCAACTCCGACGGCCGTCCGTTTCGGAGAGCACGGGGCTCACATTCGCAAGTTCGGACGTACCCATTCAATTATACGGGACCTTGTCTTGACCTTGTCTTAACCGCTGACCAGCGCAACCCGCGGGATTACTTCTCGCCTCCCATTCTTTGCAGGGCGGTAAGACCAAGTCGCAAGTTGCCCGATCAAACGCTTCTTGCCTGGAGGCTGCACGGCCGACCTTCGGTTCTGCAAATGGGTCTTGATTCCAAGCCTGGCGACGGGAATCTGTCTTGGTCCGAGTCTTCGTCGGCTGTTCAACAATGTCGGCCGATATTCTCAAGAAAATTCGATAAATGACTCGTGCAGAACAGCCACACCACCTCCCAGCGCATAAAAAGGCCTTCCAAAGCTAGCAATTCTGCAGTTTCGGACATGAGTCTCCAGCCTATCGCGATAGAACTTTGTCAAGGCTCTGCCCTGCGAGGACGTCGCCGAAGCTCCATCCGTCCCCAGAACCTCCTCCCTCTCCTCTTCACGCCCGGAGCACCTCCTCCGAACCAAAATGAGAGCGCCGTGGCAGATGAAGCATGCGCCCCAGGAAACATCTCCACAGATTCCCCTTCCCATTCGCTCGGCCTCCTCTCACCTATATCCGACGCCCACATGTCCAGTCATTCCTCTAGCTTCAGCACCAAGCGCCATCACGATGCTCTTTCGACGCACAAATCTATCACGACAGTCTCACCGACAGTCTCACCTTCGGACTCTGCACTCAGCCGCGACTCTTATTTCGAGCCTAGAAGGATACCCGACCATGATCCGCGCCTCAAATGGCGTCTTGCCAGCGCTCTCTTTCTGTATTTTTTGAACGGCTGGGGAGATGGAGGTAAAAGATCACCTCGGGCTCTTCTGTTGATCTGACCAATCTCAACAGTGACTGGGACTGCATTACCATGTAAATCGATCGAGTCTCATTCGAATCGTCGACTAATCATTCGTCTAGATTTTAGAGAGGAATTCCATCTGAGCTACATGACATCATCGCTGCTGTTCGTCGCGACCACTTGCGGGTAAGCCATACCCATTTCCTTCCTAAGTTTTTCTCCGACCTCACATTTTCAAGCTACACGAGCGGCACGCTTTTGGTGCCTCGTGTCATGAATTTTCTCGGTCGTTTCTACCTGACCGACATCAAACTGGGCGTGTTCCCGCTATCCCCGTTTCGCATCGCTCTCTCCAAAAAATCGACGAGCGGGGTTGGCCACTCGGCCTCCCAGGCGAGATATCTCGCACTCATCCTGTGCAGCGCCCTCCCCCCAACAAATTTTATCATGATGGGCTCAAAAAGCGGCTTTTTGACCATGTTTATGGCCTACGTTTTAATTGCGTTTGGCAGATCTATCCTCACAGGTACAAGTTTCTCCATGCTTGCCCATCTTGTTCTTACCTGTGGTTTTCGTGTCTAGCTCCTTTGTGTGTTTCTCCTTTCCCGATCTCCCATATAACCTCATAATCTCACAAGGAACGTTTTCCTATCTGAGATACCCAGCCGGCCTCTCGGACACGCTTTCGGTCTCTGGGGTAAATGATCTGTTTTTCCCCAGCAAGTGGTCTACTGATCAGTTTTCAGGTCTTGGGGCGGTTGCATCCCCTCTCGTATTTCAAGCGACCGCTGCAGCCGGCCTCCCTTGGGCGCATTTCTATTTCGGATCCCTAGTAAATCTGTCATTGTGCAAAGCTGAACACACTTATGTTCTGCTTCTCAGGTGCTCGCAGCCGTTAGCGCTGTGTTTCTGGGGATCACCTTCACGCCCACAGCGCGAGAATTTGCAATGGACCGCAAAAACGCGTTGGATGAAGCGGAATCTCGCTCAAGGCCCCCTCCTACCACCGCTTCTGATCGCGATTCCACCTCGATTCGAGTTCCGTCAGTCCCCGCCAACCGTGAGTGCATTTTACCCCAGTGCTTGAGTTATCTGCCACTCAATCGTCGCCAGAACTTCGGCTCGTTGCCTCCATGCCCTATCAATGGGCCGTTTCTCTGTTTACCTTGCTCTACTGCGGCAGCGAAACTACCACACAAGGCCTGGTGAGGAACATCCAGCTTATATCTACGTACCACTCATCGCGCACAAGATCGTTCAATACCTCCTGGCTGTGCGGTCCGCAGACCCAAACACAGTGGGATATGTTACATCCGGCTTTTGGGCAGGAATAAGTGCTTCCCGTTTCGCGTGGAGTTATTTTTCGCCGAGGTCGGTGGAGCTCGTTTTTTTCCCTCTCGATTGACAACAGATGAACAGGATTTCGTTTACTCGGCGAAAGTACATCATTCAGGCATGCCTGTAAGGACTTTTTCAGTGCGCTAAACACATAACCTACTAATATTCCTGCAGTGGTATGCCGTTCCAGGATCCCACAAATTCTCAGTGGTCTAAATAAGTATATCAGGTCTCTCACTGGGCATGCATCTCTTCATCTGGTTTATCGACTCCACCATCGAAAACGCGGTGTCTGCAGCCCTGATTGGAGCTGTCTTTGGCCCTGTGTTCCCGGCGTGTCTGGAGCTCGCCAACGACCTTCTGCCGGCAGAGGTCAACATGATATCTATGGGCATCGTGTACGTTTTATCGGTTCCGTGTAAACTCCGCATCTCACTCACATCATGGCCTAGATCTGCCGCAGGGAGCATGGGCAGCGGTTAGTCCCAGTTCCCCATACCCATGATGGGGTATCCACCTGCTCCTGACTGATTTGGGTGCATATAGCGATATTCCCATTCGTCACAGGCGTCATCACTACTAGATATACCATGAAGTGCTGGTCCTACATAACGGTTGCACAATGTGCACTCCTGTTCGGCACATGGTACCTATTCCCGACGCGGCAGCCGCCCCGCCGTGCTATTGCAGTGTAAAAGTCCGCGATGAGAAAAGGTTGCTGAATACGATCCTCGGAACTGAGGGCAGGCACCAAAACGTAGATTGATCCTTTGATTACAGAGATGTATCTTGCATACGAAATGTTGTAGATGAGGTAGATGGCGAGTAGATATTATGTTGTATATACTTTCTTGTTACGAACTGTCAGTGTCTGTTGACGAGCCTGTCTCATTGCCTCCTTCGTCTGATTTGACATGAGCGGGATGAATTGCGCGCATGCGAACACCTACCCAAAAGATAGTCATCCACGACTGGCCGAGGGGGAGATCGTTTGGGAGGCAAAATGTTCGGCAGCCTACCACGCACGCTCTTGGTGGGACTGCCGTTACCTCTATCAGTCAAACTGGGACTTCGGTTTGAATTATATGAAGATTCCGGACTGTCAAGAGCAGGAGAAGAAAAGCGGGAGGAGGGAGTTGAGGTGGGTTCGATTAGCAAGACCGTAGACGAGTCTCGGAGTTTTGATGGAACTTTCGATGGGGAGTGATGGGTCTAGCCAACGTATTGATTATTATGGCACTAACACGGAGCAGCTGGAAGCATACAGGATTGGTCGAGACACTGTGAGCATCTGCTCCAGCCTTGATGCGGGCGACAGGCGACCCTGTAACGTGTTTGTTGCTTGGTGTGGACGGGTCGTCCAAAAACACTCACCCGGGGCGCTCTGCTTCTTCTGTTTTTTGTTCGACGTAAGTTGCGGAGATTCCGGCTATGGATTATGCCTTGAGGTAGAGTGGGGGATAATGAAGGTGAACACTTGCCCGCTTGCGCTTCAGATTGAACTCGGCTTCGTCTTTTTCAAGATCAGACTGGCTCGAGAACGGTTGAATATTGTGATTTACCTGTTAGCTTTGTTTTGGACTTGCTCTTTCCTTTCAGATTTGAGCCGTCGTCCGTCAAAACAGCTTCAGGGGAGGTCGAGCGACCTCCGGCCTCCGAAGGCGGCCTTCAATTTGTCAGTAATAACCGGAAGTACGGAGCTAAGTTCAGATACTTGGATGTCTTCACGGTATTACCGCGCGCAGCACCTCTGCGAGTTGTCGCAAGACCCATGCACGAGCTCAGATGAGGTGCATAGCGACTGGAAGCAACCTAGATGTATTTGAGGTGAAACGTCAACAAATACGAGGTCTAGAAAGAGACCTGGCGAGAGCAGTTCACACACTCAAGGTAAAGATTGCCGTCGGCCTTGGCACTGGTAGGCGTACTTGTTCCTGTACCCGCTGAACCACTTGCTGCCGGGGTAGAAGGCCGCGACGGTAGCGGTTGTTGCGAGCCCCCCTGGGAATTCGAGGGGGTGTGGACTTGTTGACGAGAAATAATGAGACGCATCAAAGCGCAGGGGTAGGTCATTACCTGAACTACACCTACGTCTCACATGAGGAATGATTTACTTCTCAACCAAGAAATGAGATACCTACCGGGTTTTGCACACTGCGCAGATAGATCGGCTTCGGGCGGTCTCATGGTGGGATTGCAGGGTGATATCTGAGTTATTTACATGAAAACTCAGAGGCGAGACGAGCGGCGTATGCGGTGGTCGCGCCATACCCATAACGATGTCTTCCAGCATGGCAGAGAAAATCCTAGTAGCCTGGAGACTTTCAAGAGCTGCTACAGGTAGAGAGAGGCCTAGAAGCGCCTACCAGTGCGGACAAGGTTTCTTCCTTCTGGGACTTGACCATTGCGAGCAGTTGTCAGTTCAAGTTGAACTTGAAGCAGCAGTGATCGACCTTCGCGATCGGGAATTAAGCGGCTCCCCATTTAGGCATGCGCCAAGCAAGGTCCAACAAGAAAATCCATATTATAAAGTCTAAACGAATGCATGCTAAATTCCGTCCATTCACTAGTATCTCGACGAAAGACGCGACACAGCAAACACCCCGATGATAGCCACAGCAAGAGTCACGATGCTGGCGGGAAGCAGGATGTCTTTTGGAATGCCCATTATATCGTCAGGTGTGTGGTTCGGGAGGACGGTGTTCCCTTCTACGACAGATTTGACTTTCTCGGCCTCCACGGGAGTCGGGACTGGCGACGGCGCCTGTATGACAGGCTCGGGCTGGGCTTCCTTAGGCTCCTCCCCTTGTGACCATCCCTTCCCGCCGTGAATAACGAGAACCACACGGTCAGCACCGGAAGCCCGCGCGATCTTCACCGCATCGACCACGTCGTGGTCCGTCGTCACAAAGACACTGTCGCCGTCCTCATCTGTGTAGGATAGATGGAAGTCGATGGGATCCGGGATAACGCTCGGATCAGAGGTCGACTTGAAATCGGTGAAGAAGGGGTCGGTCGCCAATTTTCCTGCAACAATTTCGCGCAAGTGTTCGACATTATCGTTGCGAGCCTGAAACCTATGGGTGCGGCCGCTAGGGGTGCGGAACTTGAAAACGTAGGTGCCATCGTCAACCTTGGCCAGCCCTGCCATAGAAGGGGCGCCATGCTGGCTCGAATATCCTCCCATAGCAGACGGCTCGTCGCCTATGACGGAGGCAGAGTCATTGGGATGCACCTCCGACTGAGGAGACTGCGGTGGGTGGAGATTGTGTCTTGACGCCATTGAATGCATGTCCGGAGTGGCGCGGGACCCGGAGAGGTAGGATTCATTATCATCGTTTCCGATGGAGTCGAAGAAACGACCCCACATAGGGCCTCCTTCACCTTCGCTGGCGGAAGTATCGTTAGAAGTCATTGCGTTCATCTATCGTGGGCTTAGTAAGATAGAACACGAGCTGGTTAGTGTGACATACTTGTTCCAGGGTTGCATAGGTCAGCGTAAGGACGTCGATGATGGCAGACAGACGCCCGTCCTCTTCTACAACCGGCAGATTGAGGTAATGCCCATCTTTGAGCCCGAATCAATATGACACGCGGAATCAAACTTAAAAGGCGTACTGTGCATCTTTTTCAGCGCGTCGTGAACACTCATCGTAGGAGGAGCCGTGTCTGGATGGGGGGTCATAACTCTCACGACGCTGCATCGACCAGCATCCAATCCTGCTGCGATGACTCGCAGGACGACATCCTTGCTGGTAAAAATCCCCACGAGCTTCTCCACAGGGGCAAGCCCTGGGGAAGCGGGATGTGCACTCTCCATCACACAAACCGCGGTCGTTCGCCTCTCCTTCATAAGTCGCGCTGCTTCTCGTACTGTCGTTTTGGGGCCGACGGTGGCCGGGTGCGAGCGCACATCCATGACGGTCGTGAGGTCGGGGAGGGCGGTCTTCTCCCGAAGCTTCTCGGCCCACGCAAGCATCGCAGCCGCCTGGGGATTCGACCCTGCAGCGCCAAGTTCGGACTGCACGCCAGCCATTGCAGCGAATAATTGTTCAGAGGCGGCAGAGCTGCGCTCGACCTTGCCCAGTGCTTCGTGAAAGACTTTCGTGATGTCTAAGAGCCCAACCACGTTGCCCTCTTCGTTGCAGACGGGCTGTAAGAAAACAGTGATGAGCATGGAGGGTGTAAGATGAGATGTTTCATACCAAGTGCCTGAAGTGCTTCGAAACCATGAGCTGGAGGGCTTCCGTCGCGCTGGTCGAGTCGCGTGTGACCATAGGGTTTCTGGTCATGATTTGGTGCACTGGAGTCGTGTGAGGATCGAGTCCGTCCGCGGTGACCTAGCAATCGAAATCAATATCGCGTTGAATAAAGCGATCCGGTGCAAACGTACACGATAGGCCATGTCTTTCGCGGTAAATATACCGCTGAGGCCTTCCTCTTCATCCACAACCAATACACAGTCGGTTCTTTTAGCCGCACACAGCTGGCTGGCTTCCGCGACGGTGATATTTTCCGGGACCGTTAGCGCTGGACTCGGACGCAGGGCGGCAACCGTTCCCTTTGCAGCCGCCAGTCTACTGCCGCGCTTGTTGCTGCGCATACTGTTGGTCGTGGAAATGGTGCGCTTGCGGGAAAGCTCCGACTCAATTTTTTTACGGATAGCCTGCAACACCAGGTTAGGCCGACGACGAACGAAAGCATAGAGAGTGCTGCGGCTGCATATAGGAAAGCGTGCATACCTCATCCCTCTTCGACTGCTTCTTCCGCGTCTCCGATACGGACGCCGGGAAAGCCTGACTCGATAAGGTTGACATTGAGCTAGGAACGGGCGCGTCGCGTTGATCCGGGGGGAATGGAACTGGAGATGCGGAGAAGTGTCGGGGGGATGTGTGGGACGCAGGAACTGGGATTCGCGACATCAACCAGCGCAAGAGCAGTTGAGTCCCTCAGGCTGTTGACGTTTGTATTGCAACACGTTCGTGATCGCTACATACGGTAACATCCGTTGAGAAACTAAGTAGACGATTTCCTCATGCTTTGCGCTTGCCCCGCTTCGCGCCTCGCGTGGTGTAGAAGTAATATCCTCCCCCTAGCACGACGATTGCCAACAGGTTGGCTTCACGATTAAATTCAGCAAAGCAACAGCATGCAGAGCGCAGAACATACCAATTACAAAACCGTATACGCCTTGCAGCAATCCGAGCACAAGGGAGACGAGGCTTTGGGCGAGATGGAGGACGCTGCTGAAGATGTCTGTCGCGAGCACGACGATGGCTTGGAAGACAGCGAGGACAGAGTTGAATAATGAGAAGAAGATGCCTGTGAGGGCGTTGAGAAAGTCGGAGAAGGCAGATGCTATGGATGCCATGGTGGGGAGTTAATTGATTAGTTGAATTTAACAAACTGCTGCAGTTAAATACACAGAAAAACGACTCCACGGTTCGGACGTCATACAGGCATCATGTGGCCAGAATAGCATTGACAAGTCAAAATCTAAACAGCGCGAGTCCGAAACTGCAGTCAGCAACAGAAAAACTTGGTTATCTTCGCGGGCCGGCTCCCGCCCCGCCCGCCGGCGCGGCGTTCGCAGTCAATGTGGTTCCGACCCAGCGCCCAACAAGCATTTGGAATTTGTCCCACACCTGCCCGACCATCGGTGGGTTACCCGGCTTGCGCGCAAAGCCGTCGATGCGGGTTGTCGTGCTGCCAACGGCTTCGCGGGTGAAGGCAGACTGGTAGTAGCGCTGGCGCAGGAAGTGCACGAATACGATGGGCGACATAAGGGAGTTCTGGAATGTGATAGCCCCGAGGAAGACGCGCGCAAATATAACGAGCTCGGTGTAGGCAACAACTTTCATCGCAGTGTCGTAGTTCGCTGGAATCTCGTCAGTTGGGGAACCGGAAAACAAGGCGGGCGTCACAAACCTTTCACCCAAGCCTGCAGCCTCTTCGCAATGGGGTGAGGCGTAGGGGGGCCACCAGCGGAGGCAGGAGGGCCGGGCGCAAGGAATTGAGGCATCAAGGTCGTGCGGGTGAATGTCAGGGCGTGGAACAGGGAGAAGATCCCGTATGGGAGCAATGTTACTGACCAAAATAATCAGCAGGTGGAAGATTAACCTGGAGAGCATATCATACTCGCAATGGGCTTGGACGACCACCAGAAAAAGGCAAGCAGAAAGTATTGGACGTTCTGCGCAGGGGGATCTTTAGTCAAGAAATAGAGGAACAAATACAACCTACTTCGTCAAGCATCGCCCTCCTCACGAACGCCGCGTTGGGTTGAGGGGTCTGCCGTGAGGTCATCGATCTGCCACTACCACGCCGTTTGATAGTACTAAACGCACCCCCAATGATTTTCTATAGTGTGGAGTGAGAGGCGCAGGATATGTGAGGCATAGTAGACTTACTGGCAAACAATAGCGTAGCTGACAAGTGCCCCCAAGAAACTCGCTGGAAGACATAAGCTCAAGTGCGAGCGAAAACGATGATTAACGAACCCTTATACCACCACGAGGAGACGCTCTTGAACATCATCCACGCGACGAGATACCGGAGCGAGGAGAGCAGCAGGAGAAAATGGCCCGAGGCCCAGAGATAATGCTGCCAGCTCTTGTGAGAATCGGACACAGCCAGACACCAAGGGGTGATATACCTGAGTAGTAGCCATTCGGATTACAGTAAGGTAAGAAGAGAAATCTGCGAAGAGGTTCTTTTTGGTCCTTAACAAGTTCTGCGCGGCGCTCCACGTTGAACTGATGAAAGTGACGACAGCCTGCTCATCACACCCATAAACAAAGAAGGCGGGAGCTCGGGCCGCCTCCCCCATGCTTCCATGTCGAGCTCAAACTTAATCGCTCAGCACAGTCAGTTATGCCGGCGCCTCTGCAGCACTTTTCAATCCTAAATCCAGGCGCAGCTCTTGCCGTCCTTTCTGTTACCTCTCTTGCCCTTGGGTACTACCTCGGCCGAAGGTCTCCTCCGTCCCAACCAAAAACTCTCGACGACCCACTTTCAGAGGATGAGGGCGAACCGCGCGATGGAGATCTAAGCGCGGTGACCGCTGGATTTCTTGAACCTTGCAAACTCGTGCGGTGCCCGCTCCTCAACGCCAGTGCCCTCTGACTGAGCACAACAAAAAACAAAGGTTCTCATCGTTCGTACGGATCTTAAAATGACACCAGGCAAAATATCGGCACAGTGAGCACACGTACGCATGATGCTATAGCTGGCAGACCTAATACTCCCCAGATGCGGGTATGTGGCAGAGTCCTATGGTGCCTAAATTGTTGACATAGGCAAGGCAGACACGCGACCATTTCATGCTACAAGACTCTGGTTAAACGGAATCCACAAGTGCGCTTGACGCTCGCTCCCCATCTCGGCTAACCCTGGTGCCTTTTCAGCTGGTCAAACACTGGGAGAGAACTGGGCAGGTTTTGCTCAGGCTCGTTTGATCCTTGTACTCATCAGTACCAGCCAAGCGAAAATCGCGTTAAAGGCGACTTCAGAGAAACAACTTGTGGAGCTAGAAGCCATGGCCAAGGGACTCAATCTCTGTGCTCGCTCTGTTCGCGACAGGTCTGTGCCGTCCACCCGTATCGCTTCGTGTATCCCATGTCGTCTACAGCGGATTAACTCAAGTGGAACCAGGCGCCCGAACGGTCCTTGCTGTGGGTCCTGGCCCCGTACAACTTATCAACCGTGTCACAGGCAAATTGCGCCTCCTCTAAATAATCTCGCGTCTGTTTGATAGAATGCGAATAGGATTCTGTGCTACAAAAATGGTGTGGATACAGTGGATGTGTGGCTACAGTACAGATGATAATACGGCTCGAATGGATCTAGTATAGGGTGGTGCGTTTATAGGATGTTGTTGTCAGAACCGCCAATCCCTGCGCATGCCAACTATGAACGCCTGTATGGAGAGCAGGGGCTGGAAATCATACCTGTGATGATATTGACCAAGCCGCCAGTGCCGCCGAATGGACTTCCCTCGAGCGTGTCTGCGGAGTTGGTCCTCGAGAAATCGCTTGCATCCGCGTCGCCGGAGCTGCTGGCATCGCCACCATTGCCCGCGTTGCCTAGTATAAATGAAGTCCAGTACGCACAGATTGCACGCTCCGAGACGACTGACCGGAAAAGGCCGAGACAAGCGAGCCTGGGCCTGGCGAGCCGAAGACTGAGCCGCCGGGCGCGTTCCCGCCTTGCCTGGATGTCGTACAGTCGTCAGGATACGGAGCAGGTGGGGAGTAAGGAGACCATACGAACCCGGTGGACGCGCTGATCTCTGGCTTGTCCCAAGGGATGGGTGTGGCGCGTGCGCAGGCGCAAAGAACGGCGAGGACGCAGAAGCCGGTGACGGAGGTGGAACGCATGATGAGAGGAGTAGGGTGGGTCTGGTGGAAGGACTGGAGAGAAATGGGTTGACGCGTTGTTTGGCTATTTGTACCCCGGCGACGATCACGTGCCTCGCGAAAGGAGACAAATTGAATTATATTCCCGCGCTCCACACCTGTCGGCGTCCAGCGTCACTAGTGATCACTAGCACTGGGGATGACTGCTTCACAAGGTTGGGTGTGTGGAGACCGCTCAACCTGAACCATGGCCGCCCTTTCGCTCGCCCGCGCATATCAAGCCTCGTTCGACGCGAGACCCCACACTACCCTTGCGTAAGTAGCTCCGAGTCGCCTCTCTGTGTCTCTGCGTCTCACCTGGAATGGCCACGGCAGAGTAACTGGTGGCTGCTTAAACGCCCTCGGCGACATCGTCGCTCAGCTCTCCCACAATGCGGCAAGTCGCTTTGCACCGCGCTGAAGACTTGACCTCAAAGCTCATACATACCCTTTTCAGTTACGAAAACCACACGAGGAGCGCGCACCCCTCGATCCCATACGCACCCTGCGTTTCTTCGTCTTTGGAGCATCCATCAGTTTGTCCAATTCGACCGCACTTCTCGCCGATATAACAAACATGTGCAGGCCCCCTCCTCGGCCGGTGGAATATCTTTCTTGAACGCCAGTTTCCTCTGCGTGCGCTCAACGGCACTGGCAGAGTTAGCCTGAGAGCCCTCTGCAAAAGAGTTGCATGCGACCAGCTTGTCATGTAAGTCTCTACGTCGGTTGTCTAGTATGGCATGATATTAACGACGCGCAGGGCTCCCATTGGGGTACAACCGCTGCCAAAATCGTCATGTCGTACTAACAACTTTGCAGCTCGTTGCCTTCATTGGCTCCATGGGAGTTCTCGAGGCTCGCAGCGCAAAACAGATATCCAAAGTAGTATTTTCCTATATCGCTGCTCGTTCAAGGCTAAGTACCCAACAGAAATATAGTGATATGTTCATGCCAACCCTGATCACCAATTGGTCTGTGTGGCCTCTGCTGCAGGTCGTCAACTTTAGATATATGCCCCTTCCGTACAGAGTGCCGTTCCAGTCCACATGCGGTGTCTTCTGGACCCTCTATCTATCGACGGTCAATTCCAGGTACGTCTCTTCTTGTAGCCGCCGAACGCATTCTCACCATCCCAATCTTCTCCAGGGAGGAACGGAAACAGGACAGAGAAACTGCGATGCGACAAACCCTGGGATAAGCAATAGTAATTCCCGTAGACGATATCCACTGTATCTTTAGCACCGAAACACGATAGATTTGTAGATTCTACGAGGCCCCGTATTTGTGTACGAAATATGCTGGGGGTAGGGTCGCAAGAACGTCTACCAGAGGTCGCTCGACAACGAGCAACTCTCCCGGTGCCAAAAAATCCACGAAAAGGATCGGCCGATAATGCGTGATCATTTTGAAGTTGGCATGATCATCCGACAGCGGGTCAATTTTTGGACTCTTGTCGCCGTCGCGCCGCCGTTTCTTGGCTCGAATGAAGCTGGAGCCGTCCAGCTTGATTTTGCAGAACCACGTCGACCCCCAGAATAACGCATATCTTGGAGTCTTCGGGGTCGACTCAACATCGACGGGCTCAAAGGCAACGCCAAGTATATGATCGTGTGCCCGCTTGAGCCTTTTCGGAAGGTTGTTGCAAACATCTATCGACCAGGCCGGGAACTGCTTCGATTCAACGTCGAAAATCTGGATGCTGTTGTTCGGGAATGCCAGTATCAGGATGCTGGGTCGACTGGGGTCGAAGCATATCGTCTGGGTGGCCTGAGGGAATGACGGCAAGACGCAGTGGTGCTAGACAACGTACGTTCAGCTGGAGATGTACTAAGGGAGCCCATGAATCTCACCTGTACCGAGTCCAGGTTGTACACGTGCGTGCGTGCATGGCTATCGGACGTCGCTAACCACTGTCCGTCAAAACTGGTCGCTAGACGCAGAATGGAGGTGGTGACAGGGGTGGAGGACACCTCGCTCTCAGACTCCTCAACGGCAGCCTCCGCGGTTTCCTGATGCTCGTCAATGGGGCGTCCCTTTATCACCCGGTTGCTCAAATGCCCATGGCGATGATGGTCAAATCTCCGCAAGACCCGAGGTTTTTCGTCATCAACCCCAAGGTCGACGATTAGAAGGTATGACCCGACGGTTGTCGCAATGACGAGCTTTGAAGAGTCTGGGGTGAAGCGGAAAGCAAGACCACCTGTTGAGACGCTCTTCGCCGGCAGACTGGCTTGCAGGATTGACGGGAATTCTCGGATGCGTCTCGGTTTGATGGCGCCAGCTGACTATGTGAACGAGTTGACATTGTGAGATACAAGAGCCAAAACACTTACATCCGTCAGCGAGAACAACTTCGATTCATACAAATCTGAAACGACAAGCCATCGGCCATTGTCAGAGATAGCGCTGGCGAGCAGGTTGGTGTGGACATTGAGTTCCATGTCGAGGACCTTCTCCCAGCCGGGTGCATCCAAGTCATCCACGGAGGCGACCGCTTCATCCAGCGGTTGAGGCTTTTTAAGAATTTTCCAGATACTCAGACCGGCATCACGTATGCAACAAACAAGGCGAGCTTCGCGCGCGACTTGCACAGCGGACGTGGAGGACGGTCCCGATGAATAGGGAAGTCGACGATGATACGAATCCTCGAAAGTAGCATGTACGCTGGTAGATAGCGGGTTTACTATCTTCAGCACCGTGTTTGTTGGGAGAGCGGCAGGAGTAATCACAACAGACATGTCGAGGCCGCCGGAAGCTAAAACGGGGGCAACGTCGATGGGGAATTGACGTCTATGCGATGGGGGTAGAGTCGAGTATGGCGGCCAGATAGCGAGCGCCCGCACATCATGGGAGTGCATACGACGAGAAGATGTCTGGATCCAGCGTCGGGAAGCCGATTTCTCTCCCTTGGATGTTTTGACAAGGCAGAATTGGGAGATCTTCTGATCGACACCGGAAGTGTAGACCGCCGTACCTGTCTGGTCTTTTGTTTCAATATCCGTTGAAGAACAGGTATGAACAACTCACAGGGTCAACAGTTAAGCAAAGGACATCGGCACCATGGGCTTGAAAGCTCTGTAACTGTGTACAGGTGCGAGAATCCCAGAATTTGACCATGCCGAGTGAGTCGCCCGACACGATTGTACCATCGCTGGTTCGTGTCTTTTAATGCGAGGCTTGTGATTAGATGATTGAACGAACCCAAGAACACCAACAGACCAGACGAGTGTCCGCTCCCCTCGAATCTTGTCCGTTCCCATTCGATCAAGCACCCGGCCAGTTGCAACGTCCCACTTCCTGAGACTGCTGTCGGAGCCACCGGTTACCAGCCATACATCCGACCAGTCGTCCTCGTCGTCGTCGTCACTTGTGTCGTCAGCCGCTTTGCTACTAGTCTGGCGCGCATTCGGAGGACCCCATGCGATGCTGAGGACCCGACATTTTACACGGTCAAACCGGCGGTGATGTGATAATGTGTCGTTCGCCAAAGAGAGGATCCGCACAGTTCCGTCTTCGCATCCTAGCGCGAGCAGATTTGATGAAGGGTTGACGGACATGGACCAGATGGAACCGCCTTGAGAGCTGATGGTCCTCTGTACAGATACCCATGAGATTGTAACACAAGGGAGAGCGCTGGCTTACCCGGACGCAACCCCGGTCAATATCCCATTCGAGCACTTCACTACCTCCGCCCGAGGAAAACAAACGCAGGTCCGAGCAGGAAGGAACCGATTCGGCAGGTATGTCGCCAGGATGGCGAATAGCGAAGACAATGGAATCAACTTTTGAAGGATATGGGCCCGATAGTGTCTTGCGGCTGATTATTGAGCGCATCCAATGTCATTAATTCAAGAGTAATCACCGCTCTTATGACCCATGCCTGGGACGACTGCAGGTCCCCCTCCGCCCCTGTCCATTCACACAAATCAATGTTGCCATTGGCATGGCCGACGGCAAGAGTCCCGAAGCGCGCCGGTTGTTTCCCTAAAGACGAAGGCTTTTTGTTGGGCGAAGGGAGGGGAAGAGGAGGGAACGCAAGAGCAGTTATCGGCGACGGAGTAAAGTCGACAAATCTGCAGCGGTGCAGCGCAAGAGTCGTCGCTTCGGCCATGGTCGCGTTTTTAGACGAGCCTTGGAAAAATTTGTGACAGCGTCACCTAAACCGCGAAAGGAAAGTGCCAAAAAGTATTTCGTGCCGCGCACTTACCATGTCCAGTCTATTCGGTGGCGGCAGCAGCAGCTCAGGCGGGCTCAACCAAGAGAGGCTGGAGATGGCCATGACAGAGTCAGCTCCTCCCATCTGCCGTATCTCGCCCGCGCTAATTGGGGTTCAGGATGGATACTGTCACTGACCTCTTCAACCGCATGGTTTCGTCAGTTCTACTCGTGTTTCCCCGACCATCGCTCATCGAGTCCACCTCATAGTTCATGTCAAAACAAATGCATAGCCAGATACGCGGAGGCCGACCTCAGCAAAGGCGAGACTGTCTGCATTGACCGATGTGTTTCCAAATACCACGAAGTATACGGCAAAGTCGGAGACAAACTCAAAGTCAGAGGGGAAGGACAGCGCTAGGCCCCATGGTCTCTGTGTTTATCTTACAGTGGTGTATTTCGGCACACCGTGCACTTTCGCGCCCAAGCCGAGCAGTACATACACGGTCGTTGCAGGTCGTTGCGCATGGAAGATAGCCTCCCTTTGAGTATTCTATAGCTACTCATATTACAAGTGGACGCCAAAAACCCGGGAAAGGAACGTCTAGATAGTGGTCGTGGACATGAGAATTATTTGGCACCAGGGAAACATTCTGCCATGGTCTTTGAATGCTTGTTTTGAGCATGTTCCTCGAGCCTGGGATGGATGAAATAAGAATGGAAGACGCGACCGGTTGATTAGACTGAAACTGACGCGGGAGCGCGGGTGGTAATCAGCTTTTTTCATGAGCGAAGCATGTATTAGCCAGTATAAAAGATGCCAAGCAAGGATCCAACGCACGAACGGCTGCTTGCAGGTGCCGCAAACGATTGATTTCGCAGCCTCGTTGACCTGGAGATGTGCCGATGAGCGACTGGGACGTGCATGATCAAGGGGGAGGACCTTGGCCTGACTCTTCGAGCCCTTGGGGGCCTTCTCGGAGTTGCGCTCGCGCTTCTGAGCAGCTTTCGCACCCTAGCGGGGGTTGGGAAACGCGTCAAGTCGCAAGAGTGCAAGACATACGTTTCCCATGGTGAGTGCGCTGTTGTGGATGGAGGAGGGTGGACACTGTACAGCTTTTTTCAAGCCTCCGGGTTTGTTCGGATGTCGGCCCGGACCGCTTAAATGTTGGAATGCTCCGAGTCAGACTCACACTTGGACAGTCCCGGATCTCAACTAGTCGTTCCACCAAAATGGCCGCGTCTTTTGCGACTATCGCTGAGCAGATCAAGCTCGATATTCTGTCCAAGACACACGTCCAAGACAATGATGCAAAGAGGAAGGAGATCGCACGGACCTTCATATGTGAGCGCAATCCCGCAGATAGCGATCCCCCCTAAGTAATGAAAATTTAGCGGACACAATTACAGGTTTTTTGCTTTACCCTGGCTCAGAACCGGTCTGCCTTGTGCAGCTGGCGATGAGGGAAAGCCCACCTCGGATCTAATTGTCTGTCAATCTAGTTCCGACTAAGGAAATGTATGAATACGCGACTCTCTCCACTCTTGGGGATGACGTTTACTTCGAGCCTTCAACGAAGGCCCTCGAGACACACATGGCACAGCTCACTGGTAAAGAGGCAGCTTTATTCGTGCCGTCGGGCACAGCTTCGAACCAGATTGCTCTTCGATGCCATCTCTTGCAGCCTCCATACACTGTTATGTGCGATCATCGCGCGCACATACACAAGTAAAGGTCGCTCCCCGGCAGTCTTACACGAGACTGACCTCCATAGATATGAGGCTGGAGGTGCCGCTTTCCACTCTGGAGCTGCTGTAACCCCCGTTGTCCCCTCCAATGGTCAATCATCTGTTGCCGGACCATGCAATTTGATGACGAACATATTCTAGGCCACCACCTCACTGTAGATGACGTCCGGCGGAATATGATCATGGGTCCTGACGTCCACGAGTACGTGTCTTCGTTTTGCCTTGGTAGACCAATCTGCTTAATCTGTCCAGGGCTCCTACGGAGGTCGTTGCTTTAGAAAATACCTTGAATGGTACCATCATTCCGCAGGAAGAAATTGTTGCCATTTCGCAATTCGTCCATTCTCTCGGCAGAAAAATGCATCTAGATGGGGCACGGCTTTGGCACGTCGCTGCAGAAACTGAAATGCCTATCAAGGAATTGTGCGACCCGTTTGATTCGGTTAGTTTATGTTTCAGCAAGGGTCTAGGTTGGTCAATGTCCTCATTTTGCGCATATCTTCTAAGTTTTGATGTAGGCGCCCCCATCGGTTCTTGTCTCGTCGGATCCAACGCCTACATAACCAAAGCCCGTCGGATCAGAAAACTCTTTGGAGGAGGAATGCGACAAACCGGGATCTTGGCCGCCTCCGCTGCCTATGCACTCACGTACAACTTTCCTCTTTTGCCCAAGGTCCACCAGATGGCAAGAACACTGGAAGCAGGTCTTGAAGAGATCGGTGTTAAAATTACAAGCAAAGCCGAGACGTGCATGGTCCGTCCATCGTCCTTTCGTCCTGTCTTTCGTTGCTTTGACGTGGTCGTTTAGATCTTTTACGATCCTTCGACAGTAGGCGTTACCTACGAAGAAATTGCCGATCGGGCAAGTGACCTGCCCGAACCTCTTATACTCGGGGGCTCCAGGCTAGTCGTACATATACAAACTTCTGAGTCGGCAGTCGCGGATTTCTTGTCTCTCGTGCGTAAGTTGGCAGAGGAAAAGAAGGCCGCAGGTTTCGTGAAACCGGGGCCCAACGCAAACGGGACGACTTACAAAGATATATATGTGCGCCGAGCGCCCAAGCAGACCGCGTAGATAAAGATGCATATCACAAGCCTCTATATAGCGCTAGCCCTTTCCAACATACTTTTGCCTTTCGTATTCTGTCCATAAGCTTTTCATGATTGTTTTCCCACCTGCATCAAGAGCTGATACCATCATGGCGTCTCGACTGTGATCATTGAGCATACTGCACAGCGCGAAAAGGCCTGGTCGGAGCTCTTTCCGGAGTTCCGACGACAGGATGCACAGCGGATCATTCATAGCATCAATATACGCCTTGAGCGTATATGCAGCATGCTTTGAAAACGAACGCGCCAAAGATTGAGCTTGTTGCGCATCTGCGGTCGATGAATTGGTCCGGATCGTGGTCTTGGTAGTAAGTGTCTCCAACAGACGTGCGAGCGCCTTGCCCTCTTCCGGGCGCATAGGATACGCCGAATTGACCCAGAGCGGGAGAGAGTCTGTCACCAGGGCAGTCTGTTTGGCCCCCAGCTGTGGACGCGGCCTTCGTATTGTTGCGATCAACTGTTGCAGAACGAAGGCAAGATTTGGCAAGGTCAAGGAGACGAGGTCGCGGCGCAGTCGAATCAAAGCACCAATGGTCAAGGCGATCTCGTGAAATAAGGCGGTGCATGTCTTGTCATCATGCTCCTTGGATTTGGTGAGGAATCTGGAGAGAAGCAGCCAGATGCAACCAATATCCAGGGTCCGTAAGGAAGCGGCCTATACCAGAAGATTTAGCACCATGGCGGCGAGAAATGACCAACAATCACATTATCAGAGCACTGTGTACGAAGAAGCCGGAGGACCTCCTGGCGCAAAGGTAGCGGCCCAAGAGTGAACGAATCACGACCCACAAACATATTTAAGCAAGTGGTGAAGAACTTTTGGGTGTGTTTCAGAGTACCTGAGGGTGAATGAGATGAAGCCAAGGAACGAACGATGCAGCGCGCACCTGCCGGATGCTCAGACAGAAGCAGCGCAGCCATATGGATCAGATGAGGCATATCGTCGGCCGATTGCGCTGTATCGGATAAACCTTCGGACGTGAGATCAATACAATGCCAGAATTCCATTGCGGATAGAGTATTGCACGTCTGCGAAAGTAGGCGGTCGAGTTTCGTTTTGTCTGCGGGTACTCAGGATGCAACTACAGATAGTGAGGGAAGGGAACTACCATCTTGACTAATCAAGCGTGTCAACGACACGTATGTGGCTAAGATAACACCGAGTTGGGGAAGACGGTCATGATTAGGCAGCCCTTGAAGCTCTTCGGACAGAATCGCAAACGCGGTGACACAATTCCTATCCAGTTGGTCACGCCCGGGGAAGGAAGGATCGCCGGCGCGAAAACACAACTTCCGCCCGACGAGAGGCATTTCGTCGCCTAAGATGAAACGATTGAGACTACTCTCATTCAAACAACGGGACAACTTACTATTAGATTTTAACCACCGCCCGAAGGAAAGGCAATGTAGCCATAGGTTCATGACGTCGTCCCTGGCGAAGAGATCGTCCAATTCTTCGGCATGGCTGACAAGAGCGGTCGATAAACGTTGCTGTAAATTAGACAACTCAGCCTGCATTTCCTGCCTGAAGCTGGAACATGGAATGAATATTGAACCCATGTGCTATCCAAGAGACAGTCGCACTTGGATGGAGAAAACACTGTAGTCAAGAGCGACAAGAGGCAGACCAAGATACTCGACTGATCGGCCAAGCTTAGAGCATCGGATGACAAGCATGAACGCAATACGGCTAGCGTCGCTTGTGCACTCTCCTGCTCGGGAGACTTCAAAAGAGCCCTAATAACGTAAGGGGCTTCCTCGAGAGATAGAGTCGGCAACTTACGAAAGGTACAACCCAACCAAGCTTAAAGACACAGTTGTGTAGGCCTGCGGCGGCTGCG
Organism: Mycena belliarum; assembly: GCA_029282135.1. Taxonomy (NCBI): domain Eukaryota; kingdom Fungi; phylum Basidiomycota; class Agaricomycetes; order Agaricales; family Mycenaceae; genus Mycena; species Mycena belliarum. The sequence goes on from JARJCN010000003.1 coordinate 166,733, forward strand.
AAGCAAGAGTGTGATGCATGAGATGGTTCAAATAACGGGACAGATCTGTAACCTGGGTGTACTTTTAAAAGGAGCTCAGTGATAGCCGGCACGGCTCACCGGTTGGTCCACAGGCTCCACGTGCAAGGAGATATTCTGTATGAAGAGTCGAAGCACTGTTATGTTTGAGTAGGCGTCCTCAGCGTTAGCAGCAGAGTCGTAGTGTATGTCAGCATGAATCGCTCTTTTGACTAGTTCAATCCTATTAGTCCGAGGCATGTACTCGACAGGAAACATCAGGAGGAGCCGAAAAGTGGAGAAAATGGCAGCTCGACTGTCGGCGGTCGTGCTGGAAGAGGGATCGCCCGGTGACGACGTAGTTTTATCCGCAAAGGCGAGAATGGCAGCTGAGATACCGTTAGATGCGGATCTCTTTGTAAGTCTCGAGACACTGACTGCGCATGTTAGGCAGTTCCCAAAATTGAGCCGAAGACAATGCGCTGAGCAGCAGGCACGTCGCATCAAGACATGGCGGTTGGGCAGCATAACCGGTGCCGGTAGTCGTCACGAGGACCCTGATGAACCTCTGAAGCTGCGCTGAAGAGGCTATAGCGCTACGATAGGAGTTTAGTAGATATGGATTGGGATGAGTACACTCACTCTATGGTAGGTAGCCATCTGTCAATCAGCATGTGCATAATGGCTAGCACACTTTCCTGCTGTCCTTCACGCCCAGAGGTCAACGAGTAAGAAGCTCCTGACCACGATGTTTCCGAAGGTCCGCAGTTATTTTCAAGATAGTTCAATAATCGATCCATCGGACTCTGAGTCCTGGTAGGCTCATCGACAGGAGACCATTTGAGTAAAATGCGGTGCTGGAAGAGTTAAGATAGTGCATGATAACGAAGCGGAAGTGACTTACAAGCTCTAGACTCAGTTCAGGCAGTAAATGCCCATGCTCCGTCGCTGTGTCGATTTTTGACCATAGCTTCTCGACATACGGTGTATCCATGGCATACGCTAAGCGCAACAGTGCAGCCGTTATAATCTGCCACCCCCATGAATCGCTCTTCCGGATCATCTTCAGCGTTTTTGAGAGAGCTCGAGCCAGGAATTTGGTCCGGATCTCGTTCACCAGGTCGTCGACCTCATTAAGCGTTGTGGGTGGCAGAGCTCGTAATGGTAACGCTGAGAGGATGACAGACGCCAGCCTCGCACCGGATGAAAACGTTACAGCCAAGGTGTCGATATCCGCGACGGCAAGGATCTGGTTCCAGCATGCGTCGAGTGTTTCGAGCACAAATCTTACGACGTGAACGGTTTGGGTTGACGTAAGGAACTTCTCTGTGCTTTTTGCAAACCGTTCCAGATGTGTTGGGTGGAGCAGTGCACCGGACGAAGAGCATCGATACTGCTGTTGGATATCAGAAACGGACGTCTCTGGCTGTGAATTCAGTGCAGCGAACAGACTCTCAATGTGAGTGTCCATTGTCCGCGTCTTCACGTGATATTCCAGCACTAATTCCAAGAAACCGAGTGCAGAAGGAAACGGGTCTGATATCTATAGGAGGCTTGAGGAAAATCAGGCAGGGGACGACACTGAACGCACACGAAGAAGATTTGGCAGGATACGATGGAGATCTCCCAAGATCAAATCGGAATCAATTTGCATCAATTTTGAGAGACATGCAAGAGACGATGCGGCCTGCTCTGTACAATTGCCTATCGAATAATTGAGATCAAGATTTCTGAGCTGCACAGCATCCTACCAGCAGCCTCCGACTTGAGTACAGATAGAATGAGTGGCACAGCTGCCTTGAGACTCGTCTGCTCTTCGAGCTGATTGCTGTTGAATAGGTGTTCTTCCTCAACCACAGTCAAAAGACCGAGTCTGGCTTCCCACATCAGTGGGGTCAGATCAGCCGCACTGAACAGCACTTCACAGGAGTCGAAGAAGGAGAAGCTAGCTTCGTGGACCTGTTTAGTCACAGCGGCCGGAGTATGGCCCGACCCTTGAGCAAATAGAGCGTTACGATATTTTTTGGTGTTCTGCACGAACGACGAAAATATTCTAGGTAGCATAGGTTGGACTAGCTCGCCAGTGATAGATTGAAGGGCCAGAAAGAAGGGATGATCCTCGTTATGGACTTGACGCAGGGTATCCACGTTGAACATAGTCTCGATCCCAGCATTATAAACACTCTCTTGAAGAGCAGACGGCGCATGATCAGACGACAAAACGAACCACAGCTGAAGGTGGCGTTGTATGAAGAGCGAAGATAGCTAGAGCGGAGATCAGATGGGAGGCGCACGCAGATCTATTCTCACCTTTTTCTTGTTCGATGAATTTGCTACAGATGTACGAAGGGAAGATATCATGACGGTGCCGAGTCGCTCGAGGTCTTTGGGTGCAGAAGTTACTCCCATGAAGGTACCAAAGCACTCTAGCAGGGTCTCGGCGCTTATTTTGTGGACGGCAAAGGGCCAAATGCTGACGAGGCTTTTGGTGGCTACAGACGTAAGGGGACCGCGGATTTCGACCTTGGCGCTTTTGTAAAGCTCCAAAAACGACACAACAACAGGTGCTAGGGGCACACGGTTGAGGAGGGGTAAGAGCCAGTGCTTCACAGGCTTGGATTGGTCTGACACGATATCGGAAAGCAAAGACCAAAACCGAGGATCCAGAACGGGATTGGATTCGCTGGTCTGGATGAGAAATGCACATTTGAAATAAGAGGACGCACGGCAGATGTTCTTTGTCTTTGAGGAGCCTTGTAAGAACCCACTCCGCAATTACTTCACCCTTGTTAGGCATGTACAAGGAAGTGTCCGCCCATGCGGCGGAAGCGATCTGCACTTTGAGGGGCCCGCCGGGAGTCGGCGGATCTGAGGGCGCCTTGAGGGCGTGGTACACGGCTTGCGACGCCATAGAGTACCGCGCCTTGAAGTTGAGGTTGAGTTCAGAGTTGAGGAATGAAAATCTCGCTCACGTGATCAGCTTTTCTTCGGGTGGATTTCTGTTAGTTCTATGCCGCAACAACACGGACTACCGGGACGCGATGCCTCGCGGAGGCCATAAATATATGGTATGGTATGTGTGAGCTGTCACCGGGTTTGGAGTAGTACATAAGTATACCTAGTAGTACTTAGCTTGAGTCTTTGACGTGACAGAGTTGAGTCGCCGCCGGACAATCCTTTTCGGGAACACGGCCAATCCCAAATCAGAGTCTATAGAAACTCAGTCGAGTCGAGATGTCCAACCAATGTTTCTCTCGCGCGCCCGCCTCGAACTTGACACGAAAGAGGCCCACATAGACGGCACCACCGTCGTCGCTGCGCCCGATCTTCTCCCTGTCCCCACAAATGCACGTACATGGGGTGCTGTCCATCTTGCAGGCTATTGGATCGCAGAGGCTTTTGGAAAGTCTCTTCCCACATCCTATCGGTCTTCAGCTCATTCTACTTCCAGGAATCAGGTCGCTGGTCATGTCATAGAGTCTGGTCCATGGGCTGAATGCTTTCCAGTCAATACCAGGTTGCCTCCTCGGCGGTAGTTGCGGGTCTCTCACCCGGCGCAGCCATTGGAGCTGGTCAGTGAGGCTCTATACTTCTATCTGCGGGTTTGCTTATTGGGTCACCAGTCTTTCTCGGTCACTTCTTAGTCTGTAAGTTGTTTCCCTCGGGATCCCATACCTTGTCAGACCATCTTCAGCCATTGCCTGTGCATGCAACGGATGGATTGGGGCTACGTATGGGGTTGTGAGTCATCAATGCTGGCACCCCCATACTCTTGCGAATGAACCCAGAACTTCCCCGTACTTGCTCGCGCTTCCTTTGGAATCTCCGGGACTATAGTCGCCATCATGTGCCGCGCAGTTGCTGCGGTGGTGTGGTTCGGTACTCAGACGTTCCAAGGCCCGTCCGGTGATCTTCCCTAGCCATCCGCTATCATTAATTATCCCGACCAGGTGGTCAATGTGTACAGGTGATGCTGCGAGCGATCTTTCCATCGTTTAAGTCATTTCAAAACAAACTTCCGCCTTCGGCACATGTCACGTCGTCTGAGCTGCTTTGCTTCTTGTAAGCACTCAATCACCGACCCAAGTCGAATCTCATACTAGCCCTCCTAGCATATTCTATATCATCCAGTTGCCGTTGCTCTCCATCCATATATCGAAGGTAGCATCTTAGTGTGGCCGCATGATCTTGGCCGACCCCCACATCTAGCTGCGACATCTTTTCATGTTGAAAGTCATCTTAATGGTAAGTTCATCATCTCAAATTTGTCGCTGCTCACTCCTTTCTCTCCTTGTAGCCTGTCTTTGGTATCGCGCTCTGTATGTCCTCAGAAGCATCGGACAGAATTGCTAATCATTTCAGTTGGTTGGGCTGTCGGTAGGGCCAATGGATTTGGTCCGATTTTCACGCAGAAGACCGACGTCGAAGGGCTTCCTGTGGTTGTCGTGTTCTTTACTGCCATGACCTCGGCCATCGCACCTAAGGCAACCCTGGCCTTGAATATTTGCGTAAGTTATGATCGTAGTTTTAGTATCCGCGCGACTAAATCCTCTCTCAGGACTTTACCCGGTTTGCCAAGTCACCGCGGGCTGTGGTTTGGACAAACATTGTCTCCCTGTCTATACCAGTCACACTCTGCGCGTGAGTCTCCATCTCCTTGAAGCTTCGACCGTCGACCCTCTTGTATGTCGCACAGAATACTCGGGGTCGTCGTCACGTCCGCTACTCAGGTGATCTATGGCGTCAACACGTGGAATCCGCTACAGGTTTGCGAGTTATGGGGCAGTCGTGCTGCACAGTTCTTCGCGGCTTTTTGCTGGGCGTTGGCAGTGCTTGCAACCAATATATCCGCCAAGTGCGTCAGAATAAGAGACCTCCCCACTTACCGTCGCCGATGATCGGCGTCCAGTTCCACTGCGGTCGGAAATGACCTTTCCATTCTCTTCCCGCGGTACATCAACATCCGACGGGGACAATACATATGTGCAGTGCTGGGTCTCGCCACTTGTCCTGTAGGCCCACCTTTTCCGTTTTTCATTCCAGCCTCACGGCATGTGCACGTTCACAGTGGATCATACAAAATTCCGCAAAAAGCTTCACCGCATTCCTGTTATTTACATCCTTCCTTGTGAGTTATACTTGAAGCTGACGTAACACTAAGTGGTGGCTATTCCATATTTCTGGGTCCGGTGTGCGGGATCCTCCTAGCAGACTACGTGAGTAAATCCCCTTGATCTTTCTGTAAGATTTCCGACGGTGAATAGTATGTGGTCCGTCGACGGAATTTGGATGTCCCCGCCCTCTACTGTAGTGAGCTTTCATCATCTTACTGGTATGCCACGTATTGCAGTCCATATATGTGCTTCCATATAACAGTGTCGTTCAGGTACACCCACGGTTTCAATCTCCGAGCCTTGGGGGCTTTCACCCTCGCTCTCCTTCCAAACCTGCCTGGTTTTGCAAAAAAGATCGACAGCAAATACAATCCGACTTCGGGCGCAATCTACATCTTGTAGGTTTACTTTAGAACGTACATATGCCGGCCTCAATCACTCATGTTTCTAGCTCGGTTGTATGGCCCATCGGGGTAGTTGTCTCAGCTGCGTGCTATGTGCTCTTCAACATTGCATTCCCGGTTGCTTCGACGCAGGAACAGGACAAGCCCTCGAACATGATGATCGATAAGGACGCGGAGAAACAAGTCTGACTTTCTTGATACAGTTAGTGGGTGTACATTGGTATCATATTGCCTTGCAGTACATGTCCTTCTCCTGCGGATGCTCCGCCCCATATACCCGGCAGTCCACTATCGGCTCCACTCCAATCAAGACCGAAAGCATTCAGATTGATGTTCCACCCATAATGGTCCACTGAGTTCCGACTGGAATCTTGGACTCCATTCATTTTTGGCGGGTTCAAATTTTCGTCGAGGAGAACAGCAGGCTCGGGCTCATATTTGCCCTCCAGAGCAGCAACTACGTTGGTATACTCAGACGACGATCTGAGGCAATTTGCTACTGACTCGGCGCGCGCTAAAGCAGCAGACGCGAGATCCCAATAGTAATCATATTTGGCTGCCTGTAGCGCGCGAAGGAGGTTGCTCAACATGGTGAGGGGCATTGCTCGGCTGCTCGCTTGGATCGTCACACAACTTCGTTGAGGAGAGAGAGAGGTGGACACTAGTGCCGAAGTAGCAAGACTAAGGCGAATGAGGGAGGATGTCAAGGAAGAGAGTATATGTCCGACGTCTGTAAAACTTCTTTAGCGACTGATGACAGACAGAACACGTTGATATACAGATTAACCAAAATCCATCGAAGGAGCGCCCGTCTAGGGAGCAAATGTAGTCAACAGCCTCTGCGTACATTTCTAGTGTGGCTGGGTCCGGAGTGAAGCTGCAATGCCCATCAAGAATAATTGTTTTATATGTGGACACGTTACTCACGGACTGCCAAGGCCTATACTCAGTTCGATAGAGATACGTCGGAGCATGCAGCGGAATCCCAGGAGGCAAGTGAACAGGGAAGCTTCAGAGTCATTAACTCTAGCGAGGTCGAGTGACTGCAAAAAAAAAACGCTTACCGATGCCAGACGATGAAGCATGTCCCGCGTGGTCTCCGCGCACTTCTACGAGGAGCAGTTGGGTGTCGTCCTCAATGGATTTTACCTTTGCCAACCGCTCGGCAGGCACTAATGTGCTCGATGCAAGTGTGCACACTTGTGATTGCAATCGAGAGCAAAGAAGTGACAGCCGGCAGAGATAGATAAAGCTCTGTAGCGAGTGTGTATTATCCGGAGCATGTGGAGCATGTGGAGTGTTGGGGGGTGAGGCGCCGATGAGTTCCGGCAAGGGGGTTGAATGATTGTCAGCTTGGATGTGAGATGGTCGAGAGTTCAGGAAGGACATCCTTTGGTCGAAAAGGTTAGACGCGTGTGTACGGGCTGCGCGCAGACAAACCATGCATCGTGAATACGCAGAGCCCACCACAAGGAACGACGCAGATCTTTCTCCCAAGATGGAATAGCCCAGCTGGATGGATTGATGTGGAGGCCCAGGAGTTGTGCTTGAGCGATGGTCTACAAGCCGTTTGAGAAGGAACACGAAGCGTTTCGAGGGCTGAACGCACACGGGCCAGTAAGATATAGTTGGCCTGCATATCCAGAACAGGTCTTGCAGACAAGTCGAGGACTGCGGCAGAGACGGTTGATAGTCGGTAAAGGTCTTGTCCTGGTTCCTGCACACTGGCACCCATGATAGTGCGGATAGACATGATCGATGAGCGATAATGCCGAAAGTGGTTAAGTGCTCCGAGGCACAGTTTTGAGTGCAGAAGTGAATCAAGGGGTTGCTCATCGGGAGGGAGAAAAACAAGAGGAAATGCGGAGTTGGAGAGACTGAGATAAACATGCATTAATGAATCCACCGATGGGGGCGGATCCAAAAGGGATATGCAGGTTTTCAAAACAGACAGCGGCTTCTCTCCGGGGTTCACATCCGACCCTGCAGGGCTTTGAAATTATAGGTCGACAAAAGGGCTACAGATAACACACCGGTTTGTCTCTTCATGAAAATGATATACTATGGGTTTATTGGTCAAGCGTCGCAGAGGATGTATTATTTGCCTCACCTGGGGTTTGGAGCGGTCACATGAGATCTGGCGTATATAGGCTTCCGAAATTGCCAGTGGGGTGTCCTCTGGACCAGTGTGTCTGGTTCCTATTGGCAAAAGATCGTCTAGTAAAGACGGTCAGAGAGAGATGCATTACAGGTTGACGATCGCATGCCTGTAAGTATAGTCGTGATCACATGGGGATTGAGGGAACTGTCGATGGAAAGGTCAAGGGACATAGGTTCCAGCTCTCCAATTCTCAAGCGTTTCTCTTGGGCTGCAGCATAGCTCAGCGCTTGCAGCGCAGACCCGTCGTCTGGACTTCGCGGTCGTTTGATTGTCGGACTTGGAGAGTCCATTGTCAAGTGAGAGGATGTCGAGGCGAGATTAAGTGTGGGGGACAGCAGAGGCTTGTGCTTTTTCCGCTCTGGAGGAGAGTGTTCGAATGTACACTGCTTGTTCATCTGCCTAGGCTCTCGTCAAGGCAAACTTGTTCGGTGGCTGTCAACTCACTGGCATTCCACACAAGGCGGCCCACACTGCGGGATCGCGCAGCGGCTCTTGGCACGGCGCTAGTCGGATATTAGAAAGGACTATAATCGAAAAGGCAGGCACTAACACAACCATCACAAGGCCTGTGGATACGATTAGGATGGATTCTGTCGTCTGTGTGCGACTTGCCTGTTTTTTCTGCTGCGGAAAGGCCTGGAAAGCGTAGAGCTGCTATCAGAGGGAGGCTGAGATGCATTCCTGGACATGCTCGGGGCCAGAGAGAGAAGTAGAGACCAAATTCGAGTGCTGCAGCTGCCAACTTGGCGCGTATAACAAGCGTACAACTTGAAGGCCCGGGTACAAGCCCAATATAAGCCCCTTGGGAATAAGGTCACGGTCACGGTCACGCTATTCGTCCCTCTGAGCCAACCGAGCGGCGAGCTTGACGCCACTGACAATGCTGAAGCGCCTCCGTCCTGCATCCCCGCCACCCTCAGAGCCCAGTATTCCACTCATTTCTGAACCACCCCGTCACTCTAAGCGCCGTCGAATCCTCCCACCCTCCTTGGACGGCCAATCCAGGCATACCATGCTCCGCACAGACGAAGACGATGGAGATGGAGAAGAAGACGAGGGGGAGATCAACGTATCGGATGGAAACAATTCAGGCCCATCTGTCCTCACTGGATCAAACACAGAATATGAGTCCGCAAACACCGTACTGCATGACTTGCACGCGTTGCACCGGCACCGACTCATCTTCTCCTCTCCCTTGCCATCTTTTGTGCACTCCGGGCATCATTATTCTCCGCACTCTCCGGATAAGACACTCGTAACATCGCTGCCACACTACCCGCTTTCTCCCGATGCGAAAGACATGAGTGGCAGGCCCGACTTCAGATGTCAGTTGCCATCCGAAGAGGTACAAAGCGTAAAGGAGCGATACGAAGACACAAACAGGTGCGCTTGCTGACCCACCCTTCCATAATCTGTGTTTCACGCCCTGCAGACTTCTCGGATCTTTGTTTCTCAATCGTAGAAAGCAACTGGATCCAGAAAACACCTAGTGTGCGCAACAAATGCTCTCGCGATAACCTCATATCGCTTATCTTTCCAGACAGCCGTTCGTTGCACTAGACGAAACACCGCTCTCCGTAGTCCCGTTACCTATCACGTCGCATTGCACTTCATGATCAACCAGCAGTCTATCATTATCAACGCATTTCTTATGAATTACGCGCAGTTCTGTCCACCCCACCGATTCATAGGCCACCACGGTGGGCCTGACCCATTGACTGCATACGCACCCGGACTGCGTGGAGGAAACGAGGACACCACCGATAGCCATGAGATGAGATTCGCGAATCAAGTGATTAAACGAGTCATTACCATTTCTTGGTAGAGCACGTGATCGTTCTTTGCTCATGTACCGTCGACCGCCCACTGGCATAACCTTTGGAGTCTTGGCACTGGGCCGCCCGTTTTCAAGTTCGGCAACTGCACGAGCTCGCCGTAGCATTACTGAGATACGGAAATCTCGAGCTGCTCTGTATGCCGAGGAAACTACACCCGAAGCAGTTCGGCATCTTCTGGAGCGCGAAAGCGACCGTGCGTTTGGGCCAAACATCGCCGGGAATCCGTTGGACTATGTCAACAAAGCAGCAGATGCTGTCTGGAGTGTGTCTCCGTATCAATCTACGTCCCCTGCTCTGACAGACTGGTAGAGGATGTCTTGAAGGCCTCAGGCAATGACCCCCGAGTATTTGAAGCATGGCGTACGTTGCCTGTGGACTCTGCAATCTCTGAAATTTAACTGTACCGCCCCAGGAGAGGACATCAAATCAAGGGCGACTAAAATGCAAGTCTCATCCGTCTGTTCCAGTCCAGATCTCGGTAACGTCGACGCAGGGCACCGGGGCAGCCGCAGCGTTCCTCCCAAAGTAAAACACCTCCAGGCGGGAAACGGAGTTGAAAACCTGGCTTCAAAGTTAGTCGATAACAACATCTCTGTTATTCGAATAAACAACATTATTATTCGAATAAACAACATTATTACAGGCATGCCGTCGAGACCAATCCACAAAGTTGACCACAAAGTCGTCAGCATGCTGGCCGTTTCTCCCCTCGGCGGGAATATCCGCATCCCGGCGCAGCACCTAAATGAAAATTATGGATCTTTTGGTTCCCCGAAAACTTCAAACGGAAGTCTTGATTATTGGGATACATCTGCAACATCCACTGGCCGTTGTAGTGCGTCGCTTAGTTCGTGATTGAGCAGGTCCGACAAGGATTGGCCGTCCCTAGCGTAGACCCACGCATTCCGGTCTTCGTAGTAATCATAGCGTTTCGGCCCACTTCCTCGTGTTAAGCATATTCGACGGCTCTCGCAGAAGGCATCGGAGGCACACCTGAAGGGGGACGACAGCCATATCTGTTTATTAGGTGGTTGCTTATTTATCACGTACGTGCCGTGGTCTCCCAGTTGGAGCGTCAGGACACCGCTCTGTGTTGGTGTAAGGCAGGCAGCACTGACAGCACGGTCCGAATGGACGTACATGGTATTCCACTTCGTATGCAGGATTCCCCAGAGTATCCACCAAGTCTTCTAGAGCATGGAGGAGGTTGTCCATTGCAGTGTCGGAACACAGATTATAACGCTCCGTCGATAACTCGCTGCTGTCTACCTTGAGCGACATTATGCAGGGAAACCGTTGGTTTTGACCTGATATTTACTTGGGGCGGAGGAGTGCTCATTGGACGACTCCATTGGGCGTTTCGAGGCGCAGCGGGCCTCAACAACGGTCGAGGAAATCGAAGACACTGGATCGACGCGACGACACCAAGTCGCGCAAGACTTGCAAGCATTGTAGTATAAGTAAGGTTAGGGTTACAAATATCCCGAAGCTCTTTCATCCCAGATTTCCTCCCGCGGCTCATTTTGCCATTTCCCCGCCTTTACCAACCCATTCCAACCAGGAACCCTTATAGTTCAATACGCTATGAGAACAATGAAAAATTCAAGAAATGAAGAGACAGTTACGATAACGCACTTAGTATAGCCATTCCGCTTGGCAACATCGCTGGCGCTCGTGCTTCTCATGCCGCTTCTGCAGTAGAAGGTGAGCTCCTGCCCTTTCTTCGGCTTCTCAAAACCGTGCTTGGCTTTGAACACGTCCGGTGCAAGGTGCAATGAATTTGCGAGGACGGAGAGCGGGAGATTGACAGCGGACGGAATCATTCCCTGGACAACTTCTTCTGGTTCACGGACATCGATGAGATAAGAGTCCTATCCGTCGCGCGATAGTCAGAAGGATCGAGTGTCAGCGCGACATCCACTCACGGGGCTGGGACTCTGCGTTTTCGGCAGCAGCTCCTCGTACGTCAAGACCTTTGCATCCCAATCCTTTTGCAATTCATCTCTAAGATCCTGGGCAGCCTTGAGAAGCTCCTCGGGAGTGCGCTTCTCGGGTGTGCGCTTCTCCGACTCCGGCAGAGTCGACTCGAACCTTTGAAACCTCGCTGGCGGCAACAAGGTCGGTCTGGCGGCTCGAAGAGCGAAGGCCCTTGCACCCCGTACAGCAGCGATTCGGAACATGGTGGAAGAGATGAGACCGTCGGATGTCAGCTAATTAGCAAGCTATCAGTATGTATTCGGAATACAGTCGTGACCGGGAGTTCCGAATCGCAAAGTTGCGCGGCCACGTGATGAAGCCGAATCCTGCCGATAACGTTAACGCTGAACATACAGTGCACTGACGAGTTCTGTAACAGACGCTAGCCTTCCCGAATCTTCCCGAGTAAACTGGGGAACCAACACTTTGGTAGAGGAACGCACAAAAAGGTTAATTGATCGGCCAGTGTCTTTGACCCACAAACCATCCTGCTGCAAAAGACGCCTCAGAGTCGCGTTGATATCCTAGATCACGACCGTCAATATGCTGGCTAAGTCCCTCGCAACAAAACGGCCAACCACATCGTGCTTCCTGTGTGACAGTGTCCAAAGTATTCCTACTACCAACTCGGAAGATCCTACCTGGGCTGGCCACGGCTCACCGTCACGTTGTGCGTCTGAATCAGCCCGCCTAAACAATCCCCGTCTGAGTCGCCGAGCATGGAATAAATGGTGTTGTCGTCACCATTGAAATCCGATGATAACATCTAATGACTTCGTCAAGGACAAAAAAACACGACTTTCGAGGCAGAATAAGTACCTGCATTTTACTAACAATGCACTGATAAACCCCTTCCTCTGTCCGCAGGAACTCCGGACCTGATAGCTGGTGCTTCCACAACGCACCCCTTCTCTGTGCTTCCCGTCGGATACCTGGATTAACTTGTCGGCTAGCTGGTGGTCCTGTAGTAGTTCAACAACCCGATCACGATTGCAAGGTTTTTTTTGCCTTTCCGAGTCGCAAGCGTTAGTAGTCGGTTAGTTGGTCGGCGTCTCTGATCGGGGTTCGGCGGACCCTGTCAGCAAGGTGTGTCCTGCTTATTGATCGGGGATCGACCCTGATCTAGTCACGATGATAACTTCATCTCGCCGCTTGGCCGCGTCGCTTGTTCTCGCAACCGGTCTGCGTACGGAGCTGAGCAGCTGAGCGCTGTGGGTCGAACACGCGGCTACTCGGGAGCTACAGGCACCGACTAAACCGACTGTAACGTGTGTCATTGCCTGTCATTGCTTACCGCTGCTTACCGCTTATCCCTTACCGCTTATCCTTTGCCCCTATTTTTCATGATCGATGATAAACACGAGGATTTCCAAATCGGCTGCGGCCGCGGCCGTGTCCATTATAAAGAGAATTCGGCACGCACACATATACCCTTCATCGCGCCCATCCTCCTCCAATGCTGTTCCGGTTCCGCAGGAAAGAGCTTCCGTGGGAAGTCGTGGATAGCAAAGCCATCGAGCCGGTCCATATGGATTATTATGACGAGGACAAAGGCATGGGCCCCTAGTATGGACTTCGCTGGTGGCACTAACGCAACGCGTAGAGCTCGATATTGTATCTGTGGGCGAGGCCGACACGTGTGGAACATATGTTTTCCATGTCGAGCAGCTGAGGAATGCCGAAAGCCTTCGCGATGCGGTCGTGTTCGCGCGGCAGCAACTCCTCCGAGAAGTGGGCAAAAGGGGATTCAATGTTTTGCTTTCAGAAAGGTTGGATCTTGTTCTTCAACCACCGTCTCCCAGAGTGCCGACGATGTCTCCATAGTTGGAGTCTGACCATCTATCGGCGAGGGAAACGACACCGTGTCGAGGTGGGATACAATGGACGTCGTATGTCGCCCTCCTCCTTCTGCGCAACGGATCTAAAGCTCTTCCTAGCTGCACATGTGCTTGGTGACCTACCGCCTTTGCGACCACCACCATTTATGCAAGTCTTGCAGGATTCACTCTGAGGTTTTGACATTCTTTTTATAATTCTGGGATTCTAAGAGCATGTAATCTGTACTTATTGCCTTTGTCATACACTTACACTGTGTATGTGAATAACCACAACTTGTTGATACCCTTCTGGTGTGTTCTTCAGTGGGATGTTTCTATTTTGCTCGAAGAGCGGACACCGTATCCGGCCCAAGACTGCATCCCATCAGAAAACGGAGGAACGAGCAAGGTGATAGTCACCTCATCGTAAATGCTGATTTGTTTGACACCGATCGTTTGAAGTCCCAACCACAGCACTGCGGCCGTCATTCCGCTGCCGCAGCTGGTAATCACAGGGATATCTCCATTGAACACAGCTTGAGCACTGTCGGCGCCCATAACGTCGACGAGCGCAGCACGGAGTTCGGGTTCCGGTAGCAGCGTGGTGTACGTAGAACCATTTTGCGCGACGTGCTTCTGCAAGAACGTGTCAAACGGCACTGAGACAGAGTTGGGTATGTGGCCAGAAGCGACTCCGGATCGAGGGTCGGCCTCAGTTCCCATAAATCTTAGATTGAGCTCAGCATGAACGTGAAGAAACCCGACGACGGCTTACCGCCCACGGCCCCGAGCGTCCAATACTAATTCTGCGCCCGCTGTCTGAAAGGGTATCAAAGCAGAATTAGACACTATCTGCTGGTAGCTTCGGACTGCGTTGGGCGCGAGGGTCGGGATGTCGTAGTGGACTTTTTCGAGAGTTTCCTCTTGCGGTTCAGTGCTTTCGATGGGGAAGCCTTCTGCCTCCCATCGTGGTAGACCTCCGTCGAGAATAGCCGAATCTTGATGACCAAAGGCCCGCATCATCCATAGCGCCCTCGGGGAAGAGAAGACACCGTGGGTGTCGTACATTACAACGCGAGACGAGGGCGCTATGCCCAATTTCTCTGCAGATCTTTGAGATACCAACATCGACAAGGGGAAACGCAGATACCACAGGCTCGCGCAAAGACCTCTTCGCTGGGAAGCATATGTCTGTAGGGTTCCAATTTAGCCCGTGCAGTCCCCGCGCCAGGGGACGACACCAACTTCAATCCCAGTTCATGGTGACTCGCAACCTCATCCAGATCCAAAAAGTTTGAGCCTGGAATGCGCTTCTTTCGAAACTCGGCTTTGCCGGAACGGTCAGAATTGGGCATGAACCAACTGCAATCCAGCACTACAGTCTTCGGTGCGTCCGTCCGCAGGAGCTGGTTCAGACGGGCCGGAGAGAGAAGCATTTTTATCGCGCCAGACATGTCAGACGAGTTCGCTTTATACCCAAGATTTATCGGGCGGCCGCTGTTCCTCGCTTTGCTTGCGCCGCGTATGATATTACAGGCCAGAAGAGTTCAAGTTCACGAGGATCTTGGGCGTCGGCTTTAGATTACAACATGTCTATACAAACGCTACCTCTTAACCGTCACCGATGCCTTCAGATCAGAGCACTTGGTTAATTGCGGTACCACAGGATGGCGACTCTGAAGGGCTGTTCCAGGAGCTTTCGCCTAAGCTATCCCAGCAATCCAAATCAAATGAAGCTGCACCGTTCATGATCCCGACATTCAAGGTCTGTGACTGCATCAAACTATTAAATCTATACCTACGGTAGTCGCAGACAGGGACCTTAGATGGTCTCATATCCCTCTCTGAGGATCTTCCCAAGCTTGAGACCTTCTTCACTACTACCGTCGCAAAAACTGTCGACACCCTGCGCAATCTGCTCAACAACGACCCCTCTAAACTCACACAGCATATCCTGGTCAATGAGCAGACCGTCGACGAATACATCAAGGGATGGAAATGGAATGAGGGACGGTACGGAGTACAACGGGGACTGCGAGACATTGTCGATGCCTTGAACAAGGTGTGCTACCTTGCGTTTCGATGTACCATAATTTACACTTGCCAGGAAATGACCTCCATTGACAACGCCATGAAGGCTAAACTCACGAACTACAACCTGGTGAAGGGGTCTCTGGTGCAAATGCAACGCAAGAAAACGTGCGATTTGGTTCGCCGACATTGGAACCGAATTGCTGATAATCTTTGGTAGGGGGAACCTTTCTTTGCGCTCTCTCGTGGACGTCGTATCCAAGGAAGATTTTATCCAGGACTCGGAATACCTAGAAACACTGCTGGTTGCTGTACCAAAGTGAGCACGCTATGTTTTCCGGAAGCCTTTCAACCGACCCCGCCATTCAAGAGCTAATGCGAAGGAATGGAATTCGAAATACGAGCGCCTCTCATCAATGGTTGTGCCCCGGTCATCAGCGTATATGTTCAGCGGGCTTGACTTGCGTTTGAAGCTAATCCCCATCCCAGAACAGTTGCATCTGACGAGGAGTATACCCTGTTTAGCGTCGTTGTGTTTCGGAGAGTTCACGACGAATTCGTACAGAAATGTCGCGAGAACAAGTTGTTCCTTGCTCAAAATCACCCCTGCTACCTGCTTACCGATTGCCATAGATTCATCGTCCGAGACTTCGTATTTTCCGAGGAGGAGTTCGCCAAACAACACCAAGAACTGGAAACGGCAGACTCGACTGAGAAGGAGCTCTGGGTGAGTCTTGCAATATACTCCTAGACCTGACTGACTGTGAAATATAGACGGAGCTCCTCCGTCTGTCGAGGACCAACTTCTCGGAATCTATGCAGATCCTCGTCCATGTCAAGGTTGTACGCCTTTTCGTAGAAAGCGTTCTTAGATATGGACTGCCTGCAAACTACACTGGAATCGCTGTCAAGGTCGAGCATCCCTTTTTCTCGCATGTATTCAGTTTTGACCTTCCTACAGCCCGATCCCAAATCTGCAAAGAAGACTTTTGGTCTGCTTCAAACACAGTTCTCGTACCTCAAACCACGTTCGAATCGGGCAAAGAGCGGCCGTGGCGAGAGCGACGAGTTTGTGGGCGAATATCAAACATTGATGGAGCAGGAATTCTTCGACTTCGTCATGTTCGAGGTCCCATGGATCATCTACTAGTATCATGACCTCTATACCATTCAGATTCTTAACACGCATTCGGACATTCCTTTGTATCACATATATTCTATCAGAATGGATAGGAGGCGTAATGTACAAACAGTAGATCGAGAGGTAGTACAGAACCGTTGTGGGTCTTGCAAGGAAAGTAGGTGTAAGAACGTTGGCCGTCTCGATGTACATTTTTCAGACGCAATGTCTGTGGCTGTTCATGCTTTGGCGCATTTACAGCCCAAGATTGGAGATAACGCGCGAAACTTCTTCGACATCGAGGTCGGTTCTTTGAATGGCTGTACCGATCACAGCAGAACGTGAAATCGAGGTACCGTAAACGCTGGGGAACGAGGGGGCCGTGGCCGATGTGGGGCTGGAGTTGCCATTCTCGCCAGTCGACGTCGTGGGAGATTCGGGAGGTGGCAGTCGAGAGGACGATTCCGTGATGCGAGAAAGGGAATAGGTCAAGTCGAGCGACTGAGCACGATTTTGCAACGAGCGGGGCTTGGATATTTGTTCCTTCAGCTTGGCCTCCAAGAGCGAATCCGATCCTCGCTTGAGCGCATCCTCTGTATGTCTCGTGCGGTGCGGAATTCCGGAGCCCTGGGTAGGTCAGCAAAGGTATGATACGTAGAGAATAGACGTACAATAGGAGGCAATGGCGTCCAGTAGTCGAGTGAAGATCCTGATAAATAGCTAGCTTGAGGATCGCCATGTTCTTCAAGGTTGTAGATATACGCGGGAGAGTTAAATAGAGCTTTGACATCCGGGGATGAGTTGGCAAGCCTAAGTCTTCGGTCGCCGGCAATGTCTGGACGCCCCAAATCGTCCGATTCTGATGGGGAGATCAATAAGGCCAATGGATTGAAAGGGCAAGACGCGAACCATGGTGCGTTCGTGCAGTCGATAGGAGCTTGCTGTCGAAGTGGGGGAACGCTTCTGCAAAAGAATCACCTCGTTTATGAACGTGAGAAGCCGGAGAAGGGAAGAGGTGGATGTTATGGTTCGCCAGGAATTGTTCCAACATTTCCCGAGCAGTGATGAGGAAGTCACTGTTACTTCGTTGGCATCGGAACTTGAAGGTATACTCGGACGGCGCTTCCGATCCCGAGTCTTCGTTGACGATAGACATTTTCATATTGGGCACAACTGAAACCTGCAATTCCCGCTTGATGCGCTCTACTAGGTTGTTGAAATCCACCGAGACGCAGAGGCGTGACAATTCTGCGCTTGGGGGAACATTCATGTCGGCCTCGAAGGGGACGTGATCCTGGAGGACGTTAAGCATAGAGCTACCTCAGGATTCTGTCCACGTACCAGCAACATGGCAGCTGCAATCTGAACCTGGCTCTCCGGTCCAAATATGGTGACGATGTCTGAGGCGGTCTCTTTATGCGGAAAACGAACGTGAGAGTTTGTTTTGGTTTCGATGTCGTGGATAAAAATGCTTTTTTCACCCAGCAAGGTGCGATGGTACCGTCGAGGTATGGAAACGGTCTCGTTGATGTAATCCTTGTCCTAAAAACAACATATTACATTGCCTGGGGGAATCTGAATAGGAAGACTGACCTTCGGGTTGACAAGCTCCATCACAGACTGCTTGAGATTATCCAAGTTGATGGCATTCTTGGCTGGTGTTCTTGCCACTACATTGTCATCGTTATCGTTGTAGCCGCCGAGGGCAGCGAACTCTTCCGCATTGGAAAATTTGACATAAACACCGTACTTCTTCATTATCCGTTGGATGCTCCTGCCGCCAACGCCGATTATCCGCTTATGATATGCCTCCGGGACGTGGAAAGATATTTCTGCCGGCAGCTCCTCCTGCAAAAGTGATAGGCCTTGAAGTACAGAACCATCGGGACCCGCGATGTCGATCAAAAAGTTATGGTCATTGAAGGTCTCGAACTTGATTTTGACGTTCGTGGTTTGCATGATCTTGTTGATTTTTCCATTCTTCTTGCCACTGATGAACTCCCGGTGTTCGTTTGCGAGTTCGATCTGGAACCTGATCTCGTGGTGGAAGGCCTGCTTGAATACAACTAAGCACATAATATGTAGATACGGGCTGAATCACGGACCTGAATCATCTCAAGCTCCATAACCATATTGACAGCCGAACGAACTTCCTGTTCCAAACCATGCATTTCGAAGCACATGCTTTTAAAAACTACTTCCGCGCCAGAAGCAACGGAGATCTGTTTCAGTAGATTCGTCACTTGCGATGGATTCAAGGATGCTGGGGGTAACAGCGCATTGAATTGGATCGGCAGGAGCCAGAATGATCCAACGTAGTAGTTGCAAGCCTGGAAGTGATGTAAGCACTAATTCGTTGTCCAGGAATCAAAATGAACTAACGAGCTGCATGATTGACCTGATCGTGCGCTGGATATTGACGCGATGGTCCCCGTACACCGTGATCAAGCTCGTGGAGCTCCCTAGAGGGGGGAACTGGATGAAAGTCGCATTGTCGCTAACAATCGATTTGAGGTCATCAGCTCGGTCGGTCACCATCCAATCCAATTTGCGAGGCAGGATCGCAGTGTCGCGGGATATTACAGATTTGCTCTGTGGAAACCACGTCAAAAGGCGCTCAAAAACCGAGAGTGACGAACCTTATTGACCGAGACTTGGAACAACATGTCCCTTGCCCGCTGCACTCCGAAAAATTCACCGGTGATCCAGATTACGTTTCCGTTTCTCGGATTGGGCGTCGGAGAATCGGCCCCGAGATGCTCAGGACCAATGAGACCCTGCAGAGGAGAAGGGAAATATATGTTGGTCGCAGTCTCCTCCTGAATCGTTTGCAAAACCGCGCGTTTTCTACCGGCGATGATAGCGTGCAATTTGTGGTCAATCTCACACATCTCAGCATGAAGACCGCTCTGAGAGACAATGCGTTAGATTGACGTTCTAGAATGATGAAAAGACGAACCAGCTCATCGAGCATGACCAGGAGACGCACTCTGGCGAGGTCGACCGAGTCACCAGGTCCTGTGACGACAAGCTCGCACACGCGCTCAGTCTCGAGGCCCGACCAGCCTGCGGTGCTACTGACACCATCAGGGGGAGTGCGGTTGGAAAGGGAAAGCGGGCTATTGACAACGGCGATGTGTGCGAGAGTCTGTGACGCGATTTCGTCCAAGCGGCGGCGGACTTCGGACTTAAGCGTAGGGTTCGAGGAAGGGGAGTCGAGAATCTCGGATCGAGCCACCTTGATCGCTGCACGATGCTGGCCAAGCGGTATGTACGTCAGGCATTGTATAACCAAAAAGCAACTTTCCAGCACACACCTGGATTGGGCACTCCTTCAAAATCATACCACGAGCAACCATGACCTGCTGGTAGGCGCCAGTGATGTAAAAGTTCCACCGACCGGGGTCGACCATGAAGTAGGAGATGTGGCAGCCATGCAAGGACATGGCCATTATAGCGAGCTTCTGAATGGCTTCGCCATCTGGCTGGGTGGAAGAGTCGGAAATATTGTTGTTTACATGCTGAAGATGGTGTGCGGCAGAGTAAGAATCGACTGTAGAGAGCCTGATTTCGGCTCCTGGGAATTCGAGCGAAGAAGGCGCAGAATGAGCGTGTCGCGACCGGCGTGGATAAGTGAAAGATGTGGTGTAAACGTCCATGACTAGGTCGGGAAGGTCGCGATCGCCGAAGCGTGAACCCTGGCTCGCCCCTTGGAACTGTACCGCGGATTAGGATAGGTTACTGTACAAGGATGTGGGAGACGGCGGGTATGTGATAGGAGGGTATTGACACAAAGTGGTATCAATGTGCTCTTTCCAAGCCGTCTTGTTTCACTTCGTAGAGGAAGCGAGTCGAAGACGCGGAACGAGCACGGAGTGAAGGATACTGTGAGGAAAAGGAAAGAATGGGGCACGTCCCAAATTTGGCTATAGCTAATAGGATCCGCCGCTCGACCTTTAGGTTTACTTTCTATATACGTGGAGAACATATTCGAGATACATAGGTTCCCAAGAGAGCCCACTGCATTCAGAAACACTCTGACTGACAGAGGGCGAGGGGCGAAGGTCGGCTCCGATGTCGGGCTTACTTATCCGGCACACCGTGACGGCGGATACTAGTTTTCTGTTAGGAAATTCCCGGCGAACCTAAGACATCGCGCATATATATGTATTCTGGACAAAAACAAAATGCAAGCTTCATCTAGAAAGGCTGCCATTCATGGTCCTCGCTAACAAAGTCAAAAAGCTTAGAAAAGCAGGGTTGACCGGGTGTTGAGAAATGTTTGTAAGGATCGCTTGGATTCAGCTTTGCAGCGCATCTGTAACAAAAATGTGTTCCACAACCTCGCGAGCAGGTCATCTGAAGGATTCGGTAAGGAAATCGAGAAATTCAACCGAAGTAGCGATCTTACATGATTGCACCCAAGGTTCTTCTCGATGTTCACAGAGCAACCTGGGCAAGCCACGGTCGACGCAGCAAGCCATTTTTTATTCAGCTGCTCCTCTTGATATCTGGCAACTGTATAAGACAAAGTATGGAGCGAGAGAGGATGCCTTATACCTGGCAACAAGCTTTCGAAGCATGGTTCTGCCAAACCGAAGCTCCATGACGTGGCGCTCACTGGAATCCTCCGCCAACGCCAGGTACTCCAGAACGACAGTCTCTGCGTGCGAGATAGGACACTCCTGGACGGCACCGTGCCCTATCGAGAATGAGATCAAGTACAAACCGAAGAAGGAGGAGTTACATGTGCGTTTACAGAACCCGCAGAATGAAAATGAACAGGCAGGGCAAATGCGCAATCTATCTATTCCGGCATCTGACTCAGAATCTGGCGGTTTGGGTACCGGACTCTGGCAGAACATCATGGGGCAATGAGTGAGGGATGGATCTGTTTTGAGGCTACAATTAGTTACTGTCCGAGCTTATTTTTGCTCTACATACATAACGCACCTTTTTCAAACATGAATTTCTGTTTCAGCCATCTCCATCGTTGAACAGCTTGTTCAGAAACTACCCTCGCAATTTCCTCCTCGCTTGACTCTCGGCCCATCTTGATGCATTCCGGGTCGGGGCACCCAAGCTTTTCGATGTTTCCCTCTGTTATACAGAGGGACCAATAGTCTAAGAGGCATGACCGACAGAATATATGGATGCATGAAAGCTGAAGGCATTTAGAGCCCTTGATTGAGGTCAAACAGATTGCGCAGGGGTAAGAACCTTGCGAAAAGTTGGCAGACCTCGTTGAGTCGTCATAGGATACCAATAACGGCCCGAGTAGTTGAGGCGAAGGATGTTTAATTTGGATCACCCTAGATGATTTTAAATCCAAGGACCCGAGGAAATCCCCGCCTCGTATGATCTCAACCCATTCGTATAGGACACCTTCCCCTGGCGTCCACATCCCCCTAAGGATGGCTTGAAGCCGCCAAAGAAGAGGCGTAGGGAGCCACGAATGATGAGCGCGAACAGTTACAGCGGGCGGACCCTGAGACGGATATGCGGCGGAGAGAACTACGTGCAGAAGTAGCGGCGGCAGCGACGTTAGCGATAGAGTAGCGACATTTGAGTCGGTAACGTCGTCGACTAAAACAACCGTGTATGGCTCTCCAAGGTCAATGGGTATTTCCAGCTTGAGGAACGACTCGAACTTGTCAGGTTGGTGAGGTTGGTTAGTGGATATGAAGTCGGGAAAGATCGACTGGAGAATGGCACAGTTAGCGCTGAGCGAGATGCTAGAGCGATACGATAGACCTCCAATACTTCGAGCTCAGACATAAGTAGCACCTGAAGGCAGAGGTGGAGGTAAGACTTGAGTCAGTTGTGTCCGTCGTCGCAGCCGGCCCGGGGATTCGGTCGGAAGATCATTATTCAAGTCATGATCACCGGCCGGAACAATGACATTATCTAATCTAATCTATGAACATTGAGTTGGAAACTTGAAAGCCCTACCATCTGAATCAAGGAAGCACTGCTGTTACTTATCAAGTTATTCAGAGGACGAAGATCCAGGCGTCCTTCTGATCGATATCGTTCTGCACCGCGATGCCCATCTCAGTCCTCATTATCAACCCCAATTCCTCGCGATCTGTCACAACTGGGCTTGAGGAAGTGCTCAAGGCTACAGCCGAGACTACCCTGACGTTCTACACGGCACCAGCGGACGCACCGCCATCGATTAATGACGTGACGACGGGAACACTGAGCGCGGCTGTGTGCTTTCGGGACATGGTTGGAAAGGGCTTGATTGACAAATACGATGGCTTCCTCGTGAGCTGCTGTGAGTACCCCGCATGGAACAGGAGGGGAGAATAACCGAGATCGAGCCAGTCTCCGACCACCCGCTCGTGCAAATGCTGCGCGAGGCGACGAAGAAGCCGACAATAGGCATACTCCAGGCGGCAATCACCCACTCTTTGCTGTGCGGGCAGCGGTTTGGCATAGTCTCGACGGGCTCTGGGTACAGGTACAGCCGATATAGCGAGGTGAGAGCATTTTTAGGCGGGGACTCCGACAAGTTTGGAGGGTTGGCTATGACCTCCTTGGGGGTGGTAGAGCTCCGCGAAGGTAGCAGAGAGCACATCGAGCGTATGATGAAAAAGGCGGGCGCAGAGCTCGCGGGCATGGGATGCGACGTGATAATTCTTGGATGTGCTGGGATGGCGGGGATGGAGAGTCTTATCAGAGAGGGCGTCATTGAGAGTGGATTTGGAGCCGTGCGAGTGGTTGACGGAAACAAGGCTGGTGTGGAGATGATCGCGGCTCTGGTACGTCTAGCAACGGAGTAGACACGGAATATCGCTGAGTTTCGCGATTCATGTTTGTAGCTTGAGTTAATAAGTGTGGATCGCGGCAATTCCGAGTCGTTGTTGTCAGTTGAAGACATGTACACAACAGCCAAGGGAGATGAAAAAAAGGCGGCACCGCCACGGCAGCCGCCAGCACCGCCACTCGTCCTGTCGTATTCGCTTGTACGCGCGGAATGGACGACATGGATGTATTCGCAGCCATGGGCATCGCGGGATTTGGCAAGGCTGCCCCATCCAAGAAGCTCGATCCTGCCAGGTTCGACAAGAGCAAGCGCGAGCCAGCCAAGGTACCCAATCTCTCTCCCATTCAACAAACCTAGCTCACCTTGCATTCTAGTCGGCGCCTGTTGCGAGCTCGTCCACCGCACTTCAGCAGCCTCCGCCGCAAAACGAATCTGACGATGATGAGCCTGGTCCGCCGCCACCGCCGGGAAAAGAGCCAGAGGAGCCAGAGTTTGACCCTTCCGACGACGAGGGAGAGTCAGACTTTCCGCAGTTCCCAACGACGCACGAAATCATCCTCAAGGATCATACCAAGGTCGTCTCAGCCCTTGCTCTGGATCCCTCCGGCGCGCGTATATTATCTGGGTCGCACGACTATGACTGCAAGCTCTGGGACTTTGGTGGCATGGACTATCGTTGTAAGCCATTCAAGAGCTGGGAGCCTGCCGGGACTTATCATGTACAGTGGCTTTCCTGTTCATCGCTCTATCTACGCTAACCTATTGACAGATACACGATCTCAAATATTCAAACGACGGACAAAAATTCCTTGTTGTATCGGGAACCACGCAAGCCAAACTGTACGATAGAGATGGAGAAGAAGAGTGCGTTTTTCGTCGTCCCTTCAGTACCGGAATAGCCTCACCTGACTGGTAGGACGACCTTCGTTAAGGGGGATCCCTATATCCGTGACATGAAACACACCTCGTGAGTCAACGTGCGGCGCGGCGACCAGCATGCTAACATCACTAACTTCTAGTGGCCATGTCGGGGAGTTATCGGCGTGCATGTGGCATCCCAAAGATCCCAGACTGTTCATTACTTCTTCCGCAGACTCGACCATAAGGTGTGTCGTCCCCCCCTCTTCCTCCAGTGGTTTATGCATCAGCTAGGATATGGGATATTGAAAACAAGCGAAAGCAAAAGGCTGTTATTGTGGTCAAATCAAAGGAACGAGGTGCCCGAACGAAGGTTACTGCATGTGCATACTCGCCAGATGCCAGCATGATTGGAGGGGGTGCGCAGGCTTTTACTCTATGGGGACGATTGCTAATTCGTTTCTAGCGTGCCTGGATGGAGCGTTGCATATATGGCAAACAAGCTCGAATTTCGTTCGCCCCAATCTGTCGATCGAGGGTGCACACGTCAAAGGCACAGAAACTGGGTCTTTCGTGTTCTCCGTTGACGGTCGCACCGTGCTTACTAGAGGTGGAGACGACACGGTCAAACGTAGGTTTTGTTAGTCGCATGTCGAGCTATGCATTAACAGTTCACAGTTTGGGACATACGTGTCTTCAAGAAGCCGCTCGCAACACGGTCGGACCTCGCAACGCTGTATCCCAACACGAATGCCGTGTTCAGTCCGGACGACAAATACATTATCACCGGCGCTGGTGCGACGGCCAAAGGGGGAAAAGGCAAGCTAGTGTTTCTGGATAAGAATGGTCTGGATGTCGTCAAGGCGCTCGAGGTGGACGCTACGCCTGTCAAGGTATACTGGCATTCGAAGATCAATCAGGTAAGAGCTTTCGTGATTCGGCTAGGTGAGGGAAACTCAAGCCGTGCTAGATAGTCACCGGGCTCTCGAGCGGGCAAATATGCGTGCTGTACTCGCCATTTACCTCGCTCAACGGAGCGAAGCTGCTTGCGAACAAGGGGCCGCCGAGGAAGGCGACCATCGAAGACATGTCGGATGCATTGGCTGCGCCGACCATACATATCCCGGGCGAGTCCACGATGTTCCGCGAAGGTGATGGGATTATCAGAACCAACAAGCGTAAGCGGGACAACGACCGGCTCGATCCCAGGAAGGCGCGACGACCAGAGCTGCCCGTCACTGGACCGGGGCGAGGGGGACGAGTCGGGGCGAGCGCTACGCAGCATGTGGTGCAGAATCTGGTGCGGGACAACACCAGAGACGAAGACGTATGTGCATCTTTCCGTGATGGCGGTTGTCATGTCAGACTGATGCGCCCGATTCTCTCCCCTCTTCTCACCAGCCACGGGAGGCGCTGCTCAAGTACGCGCACACGCAAGACGACCCGCAGTGGACTTCGGGTGAGTGCACTCCGACTTTACGGGAGGGGTCGGGCGTTCACGTGTCCGGCCCACGGCGATGTCTGCTATTTTGATGGGATCTGACGTGGCCTTTTTTTTCACTCCTTAGCATGGAAGGCGAACCAGCCGAAGCCCGTTTTTGCAGACGTGAGCCAGGAGGAGGAGAAGGAGGAGGAAGAGTGATCCGGACGAAACAGTCTGTGCGGCGGCACTGGGGGTGGGTGGGGCTCGGGACTCGATGTGGTGGCCGCGGCAACGCCGCCGCCGCCTTCCTCGTCGTCGGGGGGTGTGGACGGGAGGGGTGCTGGGAGCGGAGGGAGGGGCGGCTCGAGCTTTGGAATACAGGAGATTGTTTCGGCATATTTGGCTGGGGCATGGGCCCACCTATAAGTACCCGGGCCTGCGTTGCAGCGGTCTGACTTCCGAAATCCCCCCCTCAATTCGAGTCAGGTGACCACTCTTTCAAATGGACGACGCGCCTGCTCCCGTCCAGCCACCCCAGCCCACCCAAAATGGTCTCGCTGTCGTCCCCAATGGCCTCCCTGTCTCCGAGCCTGCTGTCAACGGCGTGCCCGCCGTACTCGACGATCCTACCACCCCCGTCTCGAATGCCGTCGCGTCCGAGCTCAAGATTGACATCGATCTTCCTGGGCAGGAGAGTGACGTCCGACACGAGCCCCTACCCCATACCGCGCTTTCTTCAGATCCCGGTACGCTCCTAGCGTCGTCGCGCGCTTCCCTCACGGTCTTATTGTTCGGTCAGAACCCCACGCGTCAAACGGCGTCAATGGCACCAACGGCGACGTCCATATGCACGACATCGACGTCCACTCACCCGCGACGTCCCCGGGCGGGATCCCGCCGGCGTCCTCGAACGGCGCGTCCACGCCCCACACCTCCCCCGCCGACCCGTCAGCAGCCGACCAGGACGACGACGACGACAAGCCCCCGCCCGCTAAGCGCCCGAGAATTCTCTCCGACGCGGACAAAGCTTCATTCACACATGTAAGCCTAGTCTTTCTTTGTGCGCCGCAACGGGCGTGCTGATTTTCTACGCGTCCTGCCCCGTCCCTTCTTTCTAAAGTCCGCCACCCCACCTCCAGCGTCCGCCGCATCCAATGGCACTACTCCTGCGCCAACACCCTCCATTCGCCCCACCCTGGACATCGGCCAATGGCGTTTCTGCATCTCGACGATCCGAAGTTTGAAAAA
Source organism: Mycena belliarum (assembly GCA_029282135.1). Lineage (NCBI taxonomy): Eukaryota > Fungi > Basidiomycota > Agaricomycetes > Agaricales > Mycenaceae > Mycena > Mycena belliarum. The sequence continues at coordinate 193,493 of JARJCN010000003.1, forward strand.
GCAGAAGGACGCCCCCCCATTTCTTGCCGCTGTCGATCCTGTCGCCCTGAATATTCCCCACTACACCTCCATCGTCCGGACGCCCATGGATTTGGGTACCATTGAGCGGAAACTTGTCTCTTCAAACCCGTCTAAACCCGACCCCAACCCTGAAAATCCACGCTATTTCAGCACCGATGAATTCATCGCCGATGTTCGCCTGGTCGTCAAGAACTGTGTCCTTTTCAACGGAGCAGATCATCCCATTAGCGCCATGGCCCGGCGCCTTGAAGAGGTCTTTGACAAACAAATCAAGAATCTGCCAGTACCAGCAGAGGTGCGAGATGTTAGCTTACGCCTAGTCCTACCGTTGCTAACGACTGTTTCAACGCAAGGTCAAGCCCGCCATCGTAAAGAAAGTGGCCACTCCCCCTCCACCGCCTCCACCCGCTGCCCCTGTCAAGAAAGCTCAACCGCCCCGACGTGCGTCTACGTCGATGCCTGTTATTCGACGCTCAGACGCAGCAGAGGCAGCTGGTCGGCCGAAGCGCGAGATACATCCTCCACCACCCAAAGACCTTCCCTACGCTGACGCTCCAAAGAAACATCGCAAGACCAGACGCGTCAAGGATGACGGCACTGCAGAGCAGCTGAAATTCTGTTCCAGCCTGTTATCCTTGATGAACCGCAAACAGCATTATGACATTGCGGGCCCTTTTTACGAGCCTGTTGGTAAGTCAACTTTCTTGTCGCCGTCGTCTGTTCTGTTCTAAGCGAATCTTGGTTACTTTAGACCACGTTAAGCTTGAGATTCCTTCCTATCCGAAAATCGTCAAAAAACCAATGGACTTATCGACCATGCGCAAGAAGCTCGACAACCACGAGTACCCAACAGCTCAAAAGTTTTACGACGACTTCAAACTCATGATCCGGAACTGTTTCGCGTTCAACCCGTCTGGGACCATCGTCAATCAAGCAGGCATCGAGCTGCAGCGCCTCTTTGACGATCGATGGCAGAACCTCCCACCTCTTCACGAGGTCAGCGAGGACGATGATGAGGAGGATGATGAGGAGAGCGAGGATGAGGATACTCAACGTCCGTCTTCAACGCGTTTACATTTTCTCACTGGCATACTCAAAGTTGCACTAACAGGCATAGCTCTGATGGAGAGCCAGATCGAGCTCATGCGGGGAAACATCCAGGCGCTAAGGGGGAAGCCGAAAGAGAAGAAGAAGAAGGAGCGACGCGACAAAGGTCCTGTCGCTTCTTCGTCAAAGAGCAAACAGATGAAGGCGCTTTCCTCCAAGAAGAAGGGCAAAAAACCAATATCTGACAACGACGTCCTTACTTTCGAGCAGAAGAAAGATCTGAGCGAGGCCATCGCCCAATTGGATGGGCAAAAACTTGAAAAAGTGATCAAAATCATCCACGAGGGCGTGCCGGAAATCAAAGATGTATGTCCGTCTTTAGCAGATATTGTTCGGGTCATTGATAGTTATCGACCAGAGCACGGAGGAAATCGAACTGGAGATCGATCTGCTTCCGACAACCGTGTTGACGAAGCTGTACAATTTTGTTTTGCGTCCGCTGCGCGCGCCTGCAACAAAGCGAAATCGGACTGGCAAGGGCACGGGCACGGGTGGTATAAAGCGGAAGAGCATGGACGAGGACGTCGAGGCGGAGAAGATTCGTATGCTCGAGACACGCATGGCACTCTTCGAGCCGGGCGGCAGTGCTGCTGCAGCGGGCCACATGGGAAGCGAACATTCATCGGACTCCAGTTCCGGATCAGACTCGTCTGGTAGTGATTCAGAGTGAAATCATTCGCAGTCGTGCCGGCCGTTTTTTTTTGATGTTCTTGTTCGTATACGTATGGTGCTCTTTTCTCTTGAGTGAAGCACTACAATAAATTCCAACTAACACCACTCGATGTAGCAGCTACCTAAGTAGTACTGAATATTCTTTTCTTCGTTTCGTTCCGTTTGGGTGGCGAATGCTATCTTCTTTTGGAGGCAGATTTCTGGAATTGTTGCCAGCCGGAGCGGGAGGCCTGAGCATTGGATGTCGGAGCCGACACTTCGGGAATAGGGGCTGGCGGAGCTACAAGGACCGCGGGAGCAGAGGGCGGGGGCGGAGGAGCGCTCCATCGGGATGTATTGGGCTCCATCGATGAGACGGTCGACCAGCCCCCGGCGCGCAACGGAGGAGGCCCGAAATCCTCAGGAGGGGGCGGCGGTGCAGCGTTGGGAGGAGGCGGGGGAGGCGGGGGATTCGCAGCAGGCGGAGGCGCAGAGGGTGGCTGTGAGCTCCCGGTATCCAGATAAGTCCAACCAGCAGTCCGAAAAGCAGGATGGCCCGAGGAGGTAGGCACCGGCGGTGACGATGGTCTGGGTTGTTCCGGAGGCGGGGCAGGTTCAGATATCAAAGAAGAAGAGGCGCCGACTGTCGCCCAGCCCGACTTTCTAAGCGCAGGCTGAGATTCTGTCGGGCGACTGGCAGAGGCGGAGGCCCATTCAGGATGCGCCGAAACACCGTCGATATCCATACCGGTGCCGCCGTCGACACCAATGGGATGCGCCGGGGCTAACGTAGAGATTACAGCAGCAGAGGGCTTAGCCATCTTGATCCCATTAGCAGCCGCGATTTTCCTAAGCTCCTTTTCTTCTCGCTTCCGTTCTTTTTCTTTGCGCTTGTCGACATCGTCCTGGGGAATGATTCGGATGTTCGCCTGCATATCCTTGAAACGCGCTTTATGATGGTGAGCATAAGAGTTGGTGTGCTCCGTATATGCGACAACTGTTTTGAATTGCTTCTCGCAAAGGTCGCAGTAAAAGGCTTTGAGCGTGGTGGATATTTCGCTCTCAACAGCCGAACGCCGGGCAACCGCATCCTACGGGGTCAAGATCATCACACTATTTCGGGATAGATGTGGCACACACACTTCCCGGGCTTTCCGTTGGTCCTCGGTTTCTTTAGTCATTCTTTCCGATTCCATTCCACGTCGCTGGGACACTGAGTGCTTGTGAGAAGCTGAGCGCCGCGTCACTGTAAAGACCGACCTGTAGTTTCTATCATTCGAACGTCCTGGCTCAATTTGCCGAGACCCGTAGAGTCTCGCTTGATCTGGAAAGGTACGGGGTCGACGCGGCCTGAAAATGTTGCATGTAAGACGGGTAAAGACGTCAGAAGCCAGCCTACCGTCGCCAGAAACTCCGAGAGGCTGTCCTTCGACCCAGCCAAGCTTTGCGAGCATGGCGAAACCCTTGTTGCTCGGTGTGAGTTTGGTTTCGACAGTGATAACCTCCCTGTCGGGGGGAGCCATGAAATGATCGTAGTTGTCGACATCCATGCGATCTGGGGCAGGGGACGGCGTGCGCGAAGCGATTGAGATGTCATCGTCCGACTCATCGTCTGGCCTCGGGCGCTAGGAAGGAAAGCGGAAGGGCATGGAAGCATGAGGACCTGCGCTGTGGGTAGAGAGTACCTTCAGAGGGTTGGCCTCGGGGACCAGAGGGATTGCGTTCCACCGTGCGATGGTCTCTGCAGACATTGTCCAGCCTGACAGGGCGATCACGGGATCCGGAACCTTGATCCCTTCTCGCGTCAACCAATGAGCTCCGATGGGTACTTCGACGAGGACGACTTGGACGACGCGGCGTTTCAACAACTGGACGCGATAGAGGCAAATCACAGTCGCCCAGCCCCCACTCGCGAGTCCTCGCTCGACGTCGATGACTTTACCCTCGGGGACATCGACGAAAGCGAATTCGCTAAACTCGATACCTTTATCGAGGACACCTACCTGGGAAAGGCCCAACCCGTCGCAGGACCTAGTCGCACCAGCTCTCGTGGTACCCTGCAGACAACTTTGTTTGGGCAGGTCTTGCCACCATCACCGACCAAGGCACAATTCCAGACGACGAAGTCTGCCCCCCGCAACCCTTTTGGCCACCAGGCAGCAAAAACAAAGACGTGGGACCATACTGCATTTTCTAAGTCGGGAGCGAAACGAGGCAAAACGAAAGGGAAGGGAAGAGCGGCCTACGACGACGAGGAGGAGGAGGAGGAAGAGACTGTCGAGTTCGAGCAGTTTCCCGCACCTTTTGTATCTCGTGAGTCTTCTTGTCCTTTCCTCTTCGATTTTTGGCTAACTCACGCAGTTGGGTATGTTCAATTTTTATGGCTGTGCTCGTTGACCCTCACTCGGTATATTGATGTAGTCCGGTAGGGTTCCTCATGTGCTCGCTTCGCCTTCTAAACACTTTCTTAAGCCTCCCCCCATGAAGCTGAAGCCCGATCTGCTCGAAGCTAAACATTGGATATACCCCTTGAATCAACCTAAGCGCGATTATCAGTATAATATCGTTAAGCACTGTCTGTTTGACAATACTATAGGTTCGTGGGATTACCTTTCATCCTATCCCCGGCTTCACTTGACGTGTAGTGGCATTACCCACTGGACTCGGCAAGACCTTCATTGCCGGCGTTATAATGCTCAATTGTTCGTCTGGCTTGCACATTTGACTCACTATCGAGCAACATCACTTCATCAGATTATCGATGGTTCCCTGAAGGAAAGGTGGTCTTTGTGGCCCCGACAAAACCTCTCGTGGCGCAGCAGATTGATGCTTGCCATAAGACTTGCGGAATCCCTGGCAGTGACGCTATCGAGCTCACCGGGCAGAATCCTAAATCAATGCGTGCCCGGGCTGTGAGTTCTCCATCTTCACCCCTACGAATCTGACTCCTGCGTAGTGGAAGGAGAAACGCGTGTTTTACATGACGCCGCAGACACTTAATAACGATCTGGTCACCGAGAATTGCGACGCGGGTGATATTGTCCTTCTAGTCATTGGTAAACCGGTTCGCCATCGAAAACTCGCCCATTATTCAAATATATCGCAGACGAAGCCCATAGAGCCACCGGGGGATACGCGTACAACCAGGTCGTCCGTTTCATGATGGCAAAGAATCCGCATTTCCGAATTCTAGCATTAACCGCGACTCCCGGAGGCGACCCTGAGGCTGTACAATCTCTCATCGACGGACTCCACATCAGTAGAATCGAAATTCGGGACGAGAACAGTCTCGATCTAAAGGCTTATATACATCACAAGGTCGGTTGAATATAATCTTCGCGCTAGGGCAGACTAGACTCACTCGAGAGCAAAGAAAATCGAGCAACATGTTATCAATATGAGTGAGGAAGTGAACCGGATCAAAAATCCTTTAGTCGCGTTAATGAACGTACGTCGCGCTAGCTGATAAACTCATGCATTCTCGAAATTCGTCATTAGGCTATACTCAAGCCGCTTCAAAATAACGGGATCATGTACGGACAGGTCAACCCAGTCAATCTGCACACATTTGGTGTGCAGATGAAGATGCAGGGATTAAGAGCTGACCAGAGATGGGCATATACCCCCCTAGCAAACCTCTCAAGTCTGGCTAGAGCCATGGGGTACCTTGTGAGCATCTTTTCTGATCGCTCCGCCTCTGTTTCCATTTTGTAATGTCAAAAGATAGAAGGAACCATCGGGATGTGCAATACTTACATGCACGACCTGGCAACGGACAAAGAAGATGACCCGGAAGCAGGGAAGAAAAAGAGCGCCCCCAAAGGAAAGAAGAAGCTTCGAGAAGATCCATTGTTCAAAGCCGTTATCAAAGAACTCGAGCTGCAGAGACTTCGCGGGTTCCCCATGCATCCAAAGATGGACTGCCTGAAGGCGCTCGTCATTCAGCATTTCGCCGAGAAACTTGGTGAAGATGGACGGGAGACTGAGGAGACCAAGGTCATGGTTTTCGTTACCTTCAGGGAGGCCGTAGACGAGATTGTCGATGCCCTCAATTTGGAGAAACCACTAATCCGCGCCAACAAGTTCATCGGCCAAGGCACCGACAAGCAAGGGAAAAAGGGACTCGCGCAAAAGGAGCAGTTGGAGGTCCGTGCACTGTGCCCCATTCTTCATTCAACTTTCTCAAGACGGGCCCCAGGTCATCAAAAAGTTCAAGGCGGGTGAATACAATGTGCTCGTAGCAACCTCTATCGGCGAAGAGGGACTGGATATTGGCGAAGTCGATCTGATTGTCTGCTATGATGCTCAGAAAACGCCGATTCGTATGGTGAGCGATTCCACTAGCCTGCCTGCGGCAATATGTGACGATCAATGCTCTACAGCTGCAGCGTTTCGGTCGTACGGGGCGTAAACGAGAAGGGAAGGTCCACGTATTGCTCTCTGAAGGCCGAGAGGAGTTCAACATGGACAAAGCCAAAGGCACCTACAAGGAGGTTCAAAAAGCCATCGTTCGCGGCGACCAGTTGGAGCTTTACAGCGATGTGGGACGTCTCCTGCCGGATCATATCAAACCTGAGTGTCTAGAACAAGAGATGGAGATCCAACAGTACATTCGAGAGGAGGGCAGGAAGAAACGCTCTGGCTCCAAAGACCTTGCTCCCTCGAAAGGCACGAAACGAAAGCGCACTGACGACGCATCTCGCAACATCCCGGAAGGTGCCAGCACAGGTTTCATTAGCGTCTCGAAGCTGTTGCTCAAGGGGAGCAGCAACAAGCGGAAGAAGGTCGCCAAGGACTTCGAGCACGCAGGGCAAGACGATGCCACGGATGAAGAGATTGAATCTGGAATCGTGGGTCTTTCTCGCCGAGCTGCGTCAGCTTCGAGCTCTGCAGGCCCTGCAAAGGTCAAGTCAAGCCTACGGAGAGCAATCACGGAGTGCGGGGCCAAGAAGAAGAAGAAGAGCGCTCAACTTGTCGCACCAACACCGAGCCAATTTCTTCTGAAAGGAATTGACGACGACGACGACATGGAAATTGAACGCGGCGCGATCCTTAGTCCCGCGCAGAGTTTGTCTCTCGCACGCTCCTCGACTCAACGATCCCGATCGAAGGGTCCCTCGAAAAGTCCTGGAGATGTCATTATCATTGATTCTGACTCGGACCCTTCGCCACGTGAATATTGTTTTGTCCTACATCTGCTGGTTATTGATAGACGCTATATAGGCATTCCTTCATCCGATCATGATCATGCTCCTCCCGCTCACGAGAACGTGGCGTGGCTGCTTGACGATGACGATGACGACGAGCCTGACATCGAGATCGTTGACTTGTCCCCTGTGCTCAGCAGACGGAGGTCTCCCGCGTTTTCAGATGACTCAGCGAGCGCGGTGGTGGGTGCGACGTCTACTAAATCCATCGGAAAGCGCCGAGCCATTACACCTTTCGAGGATGATTCGGTTGAATTAGTGGAACCGCCTGCTTCCAAGCCTGCGGCGCAAGATGCCGACGACTCAGTCCAGTTTTTAGAGAACAGCCCAGTTATTCTGTCCCCGTCTATTCCTCCATCAGTTCGGAGATTCGATATGCTGCCTCCAGAGCTACCTTCCCGCCTCTTGGTATCTCGGTCACCTCCACAACCCTCCTTTCCTGTGCGGGCACCGGTCAGGACAGTTCGCACCAAGATTTTTGTCGAACCAGAATCTCCTTCGATGGAAATGCCGCCACCATCGCAAAGGCGCTTACACCGCCGCGACTCCCCTCCGATACGCAAGGACCATCGTCGTCAAAAATCCTCCAAGCCGGCACTTCGCCTTGGGGACGTATACGATGCCGAAGCTATCCATTCTGGTGATGAGACCAGTGAGGGCTGCTCTGGAAGCGAGGCGGAAAGCGAGTCGGACCGCCAATTCCTCCAAGGGTTGCCGGAGACGCAGATGTCACCCAGCTATGATCAGAGCTTCGCGTACAGGCAGAGCCTTCTGACGCAAGCGCCAGGCAGGGGCCATGTTCCGAGCTTCGCGAACGGACCTGCGCGACGGGGGATGTTCGGAGGCGCGCGAAACGAGAGTTCGCGGCGTAGACCGCAGGTTTCGAGTTCGCCGCCCCGGGACGACGAAGAGCCCGACGCCTATGCCCTCGGCAGCTTTGTGGTTGCCGATGACGAAGACATTTCCTTTCTTTCCAGCGATACCTAACCACAACCTAACCAAGTACTACAGAGTACTTATTACTTGGGTTGTTTGTTTACCAGGTAATATAACTCGTTGCCAAACATCGCTGCCTCGGGCCGGATCTGATGGCCGCACATGATCACCTGCCGAAATTGACGGTGTATAAAAGGCGCAGCCGCCTGCTTCGTTCCATTTCGCTGTAAATTCATCCCACCCAGCACGCACCACCACAGACCTGGATGTCTGGAGAATCTCTGTCTGCCGTCTATCGTGCCCCTCTGCTGTCTCAATCCCTCCAATGTATGACTGCCATGGTCTTTCCGTTGTCGTTGCGTTGGCCTTTCTCGCCCCTCCGGCCTCGCGATCGGTCCAGTGGTAGACTGAGCCTGAGGTCTGCACGTACACTCTGCTGAGTAAGCAGGAGATCACGTGTGCCAATTGCACATGACCGCGCGAGCTTACAAATGATTACGCTTATCTTTCTTTGCCGACCTTCACGATGTCGCGCCAGCCGCCCAATGCTGCAATCCTTGTCTCCTTCCCAAATGCAGATGCAATCGTTGACCCCCTCGCATCTTTTATCCTCAAGGCTCAAAAGGAGGCCGTTGAAAAGAAGGGCAGATTCACCATAGCCTTGTCCGGCGGTTCTCTCCCCAAGATGCTCACAGGTCTCGTCGGGAACCCCGCTGTCAAATGGGATAAATGGTCGGTCAACAGAAGTGGTGTCCGACGCTCTGTACTCACTGGGAATATCCCAGGCAGGTGTTTTATGTCGACGAGCGCGCCGTGCCGCTCGATCACGCCGACTCGAATCACCTCTCTTGCACCAACTACCTCTTCTCCAAGGTTCCCATCCCGCAGGACAACATCCATACCCTCGATACCACGCTGCTCAACGACCTCGAGGAGCTGTCGGACGCGTACGAGAAGTTGCTCATCCGCGAATTCGCTCAGAAGGATGCCGCTCGCTTCCCTGTATTCGACCTCATCCTTCTCGGCATGGGCCCCGACGGCCACACCGCGTCTCTCTTCCACGGCCATGAGCTGCTGGCCGAAGAAGACCGCTGGATCGCGTGCCTCGAGGACTCCCCGAAACCTCCACCGAAGCGAATAACTTTTACCTACCCTGTGATAAACCATGCTGCGCGCGTCGTCTTCGTCGTGACAGGCAAAGAGAAGGCTGAGATGCTCAGCCAAGTGCTCGATAATCCCGAGGCCGGGTTACCTCCGTCGCGGGTGAAACCTGTGTTTCCCGGGCAGCTGTACTGGTTTGTCGACGATGCTGCCGCGGCTGCCGTCCAGTATGCCCGCACCCCCTTCAAAATATAGACCAACGGGAGAAGAAGAAACAAACGAGCAGTGCGAACATTCTGTACCATTGATTCCCTAGTATGCCAGTATCTGTTGAAACCGACGATGTATCGATACCTAAACCCAAGAAAGCGAGGGGTGGTTTGGGTGCCTCTGGCTCAACCAAGAATTATCTCCACAGCATCATCGCCGCAATCGAAACGCAATCAATGACGTTTTGTTGTAACTTAACTCGTCGGCCCAGTCCCAACCGCATTCAGACTCAACCATTTTGAAGGGTGTTTTGCAGTCGAGGAATCTACTGTCGCGCATGAGTACTCTTGACTTGGGACTGAATTTGACGCAGACAGCGAGCGGACTGAATCGTCTACGAGGATGTACAAAGGCAGCAGAGTCGAAGGCAGCAAGTGGACGCCCATGTGTTCAAGTTCGAAGAGAAATCTGTCATCTGGTGAAAAAAGTTGTGTGCAGCTCTGTCAAGAAAAATAGGGATTTTCGTGGCACACAGACAAAAAGTTTGTTCAGGGTCGGGATGCTCCGAAGCACCAAGATGGAGCTCGGAAGTGTTCTATTTGATAGTTCTTGATTGCGCCGTTCGCTACTGAATGCAACCCGGAAAGTTGAGACGTGCTCTAAGGATTGAACCCGAGCAAAGTACGTTGAACCGAGAGGCGCTGGTCTACGTCCGGAGCGATGGTTCAGAAGGAACACGCAGGTTGGGAAGGTTGCCGAGCATGGATTTTCGAGTAGAACCAACGCGTGCCATTGTCGGTGATTGTGAGCCTGGTGAGAAGATACAGTCCGCGAAGGACGACGTTTTGAGGTTGACGGTACGCGATGATAGCATCAATGGAAGATCCTCCAACGACGGGAACACCTGAAATGGGAAAACGCGGCTTGTGTCTCATTCAGGTTTAACGGCGGAAGCATAGGAAAAGGGCGAGATGTTGGAGGCATCAGTTGATTTGAACACAAGTAGTGAGAATTCTGATAGCGTCTTCAAAGGATGGATGGATGGGTATCAGTAATTCTTGACATTTTGCGAACAAAGCGACCTAGGGAGACGGACAGCGCCAGCGGATTTCTTGGCGAGATATCAAAGGGTCCCGTAGAGCAGCTCGTTTGGCAATACGTCGAGAGACGCGTGAGGATGTTATGGTAAGAAGCAAAGATCGGTTTGGTACAAATCATCACAACAACCTTGTTGCGATGCTTCTCACGCTTCAAGCTTCACCGGCACCCTTGGCTCAGGGCTGAACGTTGAACGAGGGCTTGACGAGGGCCATGATCAAGTACATGCTCCTGCTCTCGCGGCAGGGAAAGCTGCGCCTCGCCAAGTGGTTCAACACGATGAACGCAAAGGCCAAGGCGCGCATCGTCCAGGACCTCACACAGCAGGTGCTCGCGCGCCGCCCGCGGATGTGCAACGTGCTCGAGTCAGTCCCTCCGCGCACCCCCGGCCGGCCGCGCTCTGAAGTGCCGTGCTCGCAGATATAAAGGTTGGTCGTCACTTCCATCCCGCGGTGATCCTCAGCGATGCTGACAACGGCCTCGACAAGACACGCGGGTAATCTACCGCCGCTACGCGTCGCTGTTCTTTGTCTGTGCAATCGACCAGACGGACAACGAGCTTTTGACGTTGGAGATAATCCACCGATACGTCGAAGTCCTGGATAGATACTTTGGAAATGTGACCGAGTTGGACCTGTGAGGCAGCGGTGTTCTTACTCTGCTGTTCACTCTGATTCCGCCTAGCATCTTCAACTTCCAGAAGGCCTATGCTGTCAGTCGCCCTTGTTTCCCGTCTATGAAGTCCTCTACTAACGGTTTGAAGGTTTTGGATGAGCTGATCATAGCTGGAGAATTCCAAGAGTCTTCCAAATCGGCTGCGCTTAAACTGGTGGCGGGTCCGTCACCGAGGGTCTCCCCATTTCTCCCACTCACTGTGGTCCGCAGAAACAGATGCATGGGAAGAACACGATATTGTAACGGATGAACTCATCAAATCATTTTTCTGAAGGAAAATTAGAGCATATGTTGTATTTTAGTGTTGTTTATTCCGTTACAGGGAAACTCCATTCGCTAGGAATCGTGCCCCACTGCCTCCCCACCAGCTCCGTCCAGATAGGCCGCGAAACGGGACCCATGCCATCCTTGCCCGTGGGGATGTGCACATCCTCGCCCATGTACCCGATCCTGTCCACTGGGCTAATCACAACAGCGGTACCTAACAAGAAAATCAACGTTCGTGAGGTTTAACGCGGGGCGCGCGTGCGCACCTGCTCCAAACATCTCGACGAGCCGGCCAGCCGCCGCGGCCGCTTTCACCTCCCTCATCGTCACGCCCCGCTCGGAGACGGTAAGTTTGTCGGCAAGGCCCGCGAGGCGCTTCTTGCCCGAAGCGTGCTCGCGCGCCAGCGTCAGAACGGAGTCGCGCGTGACGCCGGGGAGGATCATGCCATCCAGCGGCGGGGTGACCAGTTCAGTCGCTGGAGATCACCTGGGTCAACAACCAGGTCTGGGATAATCAGCTAAGGCACGCACACCCGTCCTCGGCGGTGAACACCACGAACATGTTCATGGTGCCGACCTGTATTGTGGGTCAGGCCGGTCATCTCAAGTCCCCGTGGCACGCACCTCGGTGAGATGGTGGTCCTCTCCGTGCAGCCACAGATTTTGGGAATATCCGAGGGCCACAGCGGACGTTTGCGGGAGGACGCCCGGCGCGTAATTGATTCCGAGCTTGTACGCCCCGGTTCCTGTTTGCGGGATAAGCATGTAAAAGCACAACGTCCGCGGACGCACCTCCGGGCGCTGCGCGCACGAATTCTGTGGTGCCGTAGAGCGCGACGGGCTTGAAACCCGATGGGTAGTACGGGCCCACGGGGCTCAGGATGACGAACAGGAGCGCCTCGTTGGGCGGGCCGACACCGATAGCCTTTTGGGTGCCGACTGCGCACGCGTGAGCTCCGGCCGCGGGGAACAACACGCTACTCACTGAGCGTTGGGCGAACATAGAGGCTGTGGCCCGGCTCCTGCGGTATCCAGTGCTTGTCGAGGCGGATGAGCTGCTTGATGAGCTCAAGCAGCGCGTCGCCGTCGAACGTCTATTGCACAATCAGCTGCGGCCTGAAGTCCACCGCGGCGCGGCGCACGCACCGGAAGCGCAAGGCGGCGCGCGCTGTTGTTCATGCGCTTCATGTTCATGTCGGGGCGGAAGAGCGTGACGTTGCCCGCCTCGTCGCGGTACGCCTTCATGCCCTCAAAGAGCGTCTGCGCGTAGTGCAGCACCGTCGCGCTGGGCTCCAGCTGCAGTGGGCCGTCTGCGCGGGTCAGACGCGCGGTGCGTACGGAGCAAGCGGGACGCACAAGGTTTGATTAGGGGCGTTCCCCAGCCCGAGACGGCATCCCACGGGATGGTGAGCATGTGGTCCGTCTGCAGCGAGATATCAGGATTGCACTGGCGCGCTGGCAGCAACACTTACGAACGTGTGGCCGAAGACGAGGGCCTTGGCTGGGGGCGGCGTCGCCGGGGTAGCATTCCGTACTATCTCAAGGCGGCTGGGCTCGAGGGGGGCTCGGTAGAGGCAGACGGCGGGGTGCAGGCAAGACAGACCTGGATGTCAGGGGTGCTCGACATGAGCTCGCCGGTCATGGGGTCGTGGAAGACATGCTTGGTCGCAATGAAGCGGCGGGGGGCGCAGCGGGCCAGCAAGAGGCGCTGGCGGCGCAGGGCGTGGAGGACGGACATACAGTGACTCGGAGTCGGACGGACAGTGACTCAGAGTCACCGTCCGGCGTCCAAAACGCGAACCATCACACCCGTCACGCAGATTCCCAACCACCAGTAATTGGCAGTAAATACAGCAATAAATTAACTACTCCTACGCCCGCGATCTACTCAGCTTCCGCAGCTTGCGCTTCTCGTCCGCGGGCGGTGGCCGGTCCACAGGCTGCGGCGGGCGCTCGCCGGCAGGCTGCGGGGCGCGCGCATCAGTCAGCGTGCTAGGCCCGAGGTCCCGCGAGCGTCCGCGCGTACTATATTCCGGGATGCCCACCAAGGGATCTGGGAGCCACTGCTGGGGGATTTGGGGGACTGGTGGGGGGGACGAGCTGGAATAGTCGGGTGAGGGTGGGTGAGAGCGCTGGGGCAGGGGTGCAGACAGGGAGGTCATCGCGCGACGTGAATTAGGCGATAGATGCGACTGGCTGGACTGCGACGTTGATCTTCGCGGCTCGGAGCTGCTAAAAGACCTCCTCTGGGGCCTGGGCATTAGGCTCTCGTCTGAACGAACGGCCATCGGGGCCCACTGATCGACGACGCTGAGCCGCGACGAGTTGGACACATCACCAAACGCGAGAGGGGCTGGCAAAACGATTTGGACTTGGCTGTGAGGCCCGTGCGGCACGCCACGGATGCCGCGACTGCTCCCTGAACCGACAGAGAGGGGTCTCGAGCGGCGCTGAGGGCGCAGGGACGACATCGAGCGGGGGTGCCGCGGCGAATGCGAGTCGGTGGAGCCAACACGGAGCGGCGTTGAGGGGTGCGGCGAGTCGGTGTCAGCAGTGGAGAGGGACGTGCTGCTTATGTCGAACGGCAGATGAGGGAGCTGCAGCGGCAGGGGCATGGGGGTGTTTGTGAAGGAGTCGTCCGAGGGCGACTCGCACAGGGGGGATTCGCTGACGAGGCTGGGATGGCGGAAGGGGCTGCCTCCGCGGCTGTCGCCAAACGAGGACTTGCTGGTGTATGTGTCGGACGGCGGCGCGGAGAGAAGGCCCGAGTCGTACCATGTCGGGGGGCGGGAGCGGGGGGCGTGTGTGTGCTGCTCGCGGTAGCGGGCGAGCTCCTGCTTAGGGGGGAGGGGTGCTGGTTTCGCTGGACGACGGAGGAGACGGTAAAGAACGAGGGCGACGACGACAGCGCCAGCGCAGGCGGAGGCGACGGCGACAATGAGTGTGGTTTGGGCAGAGAGGCCCATGAACGAGCGGCGCACCGAGCGTCTAGCGGGATGAGGGGGAGGTGCAAGGCATGTGTGTGTGCGGTTGTAGTGCAATGGCCTCTGTCGCGTCGACCAAGAGCGCCTTCAAGCCGTCCCTCGCAAAACGCCTGCTGTTCCCCGCCGCCCCCGCCAACGACCTCCCGCCGCTCTTCACGTCGCCCTCCACGCCCCCCGAGCTCACCGCAGAGCTCTACGACTTCATTGCCCTAGCCCTCCGCGCCTTTGTCAACCCCTGGTGGACCAAGATCTCCCGCTACGACAAGGACTTTCTCCCAGACATCACGCGCATCCTCACCCATGTCATCCGTGCCCTCGAGGCCCGGGTCCTCGCTGCCGACCTCGCCCCCCTCGTCTTCCGCGACGGCCCCGCGATCATCACCCAGCACTACCGCGACTACCGCAACGCCGCAGCTAAGCTCTCCACCTCGTATGCAGCCGGCGGCGCCCTCCCCCTCCCCGTTCTCTTCCACAGCCTCCAGCCCCACATGGCCGTCTCGGCGGACGGTCAGATCGACCCAGAGTACATGCGCCAGCTAGTCGACCACATCCTCAAGTCGTGTCTCCCGCAGGAGGACTACGCCCCGGAGCCAGAGCGCTTCGTCATCCGCGAGATTGTGCTCAAGATCCTCCTCAAGGACGTTATCCCCAAGATAACCCAGCCCTGGTTCATCCAGAAGACCATTCTCGACCTTCTCGGCCAGGACGACGACGTCGTAATCACCAAGGTGCGCTGCGTCCATCTGCTCTCTGTTGCCCGCCTGACCGCACGCAGCCGAGATCGTCCTCTCCGCCCACGGCATCGCCCCTGGCCTTTCACACCCTCATCGTGGTTTTTCTCTCCGCCATCCAGGCCCTTTCCGGCGCGTGCCTCGCCATGATTAACGGCTACAAGCAGGCCGTCGGCACCATAAAGCGCGTTAACCAGACCCCGTCCCGCCCGCCGCCCGCCCGCCGCAGCTCCTCGCCCCACCCCCGCTCTCCGACCTCCGTGCCGATCCCAATGTCGCCCTCCATCTCTGCCACCTCTTCCATCTCCTCCTGGGCCGCCTCCACCGAGCCCTCCGCATCTACTGTACCTCCACCACCGGACACGACGCCCAACGACTACGCCCTGCCTCCGCTTGCCCTCGTCTCCGAAATATTTACGACACCCGCGCGCATGGCCTCCGCCTCCATAACGCACACCCTCTCCCTCTTCCTCGTCGCCTTTGCGCCGTTCCTCGACCGGTCAGTCTTCTTTTCGCAAGGAGTGCACCCCCTACTTATTACCCCTGCGCAGCCTCCTCCCGTACCTCCTCGCGCAGGCCCTCTCCCCGAAGCTCCTCCTCACGACAACGCGCAACGCCAAGCGCACGCTCTTTCCAAACGGCTACCCCGCGCCGCCGCCCGTCGACCCGACACTCGAGGAGCAGGCCCAGATGCGCGCCCGCCTCCTCGCGTACCGCGGCAAATCACCCTGGGGTCCGTGTTTCCGTCCGTCGCCTTTTTTCACTCGACTCACGGCGCACAGTCGAGACGCACATACTGCCACTCGCCCTGGGGCCCGACCCCAGCGAGACGATCGCTGCGGCGCTCGACCCGCTCACCAACCGCGAGTGCAACGTGCACCTCGTGATGCTGCTGCTGGACTGTATTCTCGGGACGCTGTTTCCTGAGCTGCTCGCCGAGTAGATAATTTATTCTTAATTAGTGGCACGATTTGGCGACTTATTCGCCACGCTGGAGAGGTAGACTCGGGGTCATGCTTTAGAGCCCCGGTCGCATGTAAAGTAAGGTAGGCAGTACAGACAACGTCGCAAAGTAAGAACATGATGACAGGGTACATCGCAGCGCGCAATCAGAGGCCCATGCCGTCCTCCTCCGCGTCGCCCCACCCGCTGGCCACCTCCTCTTCCAGCGGGCCCGGCGAAGGGGGAGCGTCCTGCGAGTGCGGCTCGGGGGTGTCCAGCGCCGACGGCTGTTTGAGCTGCGCCGATGCTGGCGTGGACGACGAGCCAGTGTGCCAGGACACTTGCACCGGCCCCACCAGCGATATGTTGTTTCCCTTCGCAAGGCCCTGTAAGATGAAGAAGAGTTACAAGGCTGAATGGATTTGGACAGCGCTGGCACGCACCTGCTCCGCACCGCTCCGTGTCCGGAACGTAACAACAATGTCCCCATTTTCGACTGCGGCCACAGATTCGACCTGGCCCGTCGTCTAGGTGCTTCCACGTAAGAACTATGCGGGGGAGCGAAAGGGCGCGCACTAACCTCGTACCAGTCCCGGACACCCTGCTCGCTGTCTTGCTTGGCGCCTTTGACTATAAGTTTCTTCGGCCGGTTGTCGAGTTTCATGCTGGCTCGTGGGGGGCCGCCGCGCCCGGGCCCGGCGCCGCGATAATAACTCCGCGACGACCCCCGCCCGCGTCCTCGATACGGGCGGTAGGACCCGGACCCGCCCCACGAAGGCTCTGCCCCAGCATCGGACAGGCCGAGGCTCGCAGCCTGGTTTACAACAGTCAATAACTGCGAATCGATGCGCGACGAGCTCTTACCTCGGCCTTCAGCCGCTCTAGCTTGGCTTTCAAGTCCTCCGTGCTCTCCTCCTCGCCTTCCACCTTGACGGTCGCACTGTGCAGGTCAAGCTCCTTATCCAGCCGCTCGCGCTCCTTTTTCTCGGGATCTTCGCTCTTCACAGGTGTCACGGGCGCCGCCGTCATCTCTTCACCCAACTTCCGCAACCGGTTCATTATCTCCTTCTTCTCGTCAGGCGACGCAGTGGACAGAGACGCCATAAGCGCCTTCTGTTCCGCGATCTGCTTTTCGAGCAGCTTCTGCTTTGCGGCGAGGGCAGATGATGCCGCGGAAACGACCTTGCGCGCGGGGGTGGCCAGAGTCCGCGAGGACGTCGACGCCGCAGGGGTCGGAGGGACAGGCTCCGGCTTCGTGAAGTTCGCGACCATCGGCGCAGATGCGGCGAGCATTCGCACGCCAGCCTGGCCGTGCCCTTCCATCGGGCGATGCCAGAATAATTTGACAAAGCGATTATTGAACACCGCATCCTCCGATTTCCAAGCAGCATGCGCCTCCTCGTGGTTGGAGAAGCTGACTAGGGCTTTTGCGCTCGAGCTATCGATGGCGACGTTCGTGACAGTCCCGAAACGCTTGAACCAACCGTTGACGTGCTCCAAACTCAATTTATCATCCGGTATCTTCTCCACCACCAGCGTCTTGTCGTTTTTGCGCTCCGGGTTGAATTTGTGGACCTCTCCGTTGAAAACGCCCTTTCCTCGAGGCCCACCGCCCCCGCGACCGCCACGGAAGCCACCGGGATGCTGGTGCATCATGGCACCTCCCGCTTCCATATCGACGTCCATCTGAGAGCCAAGCATCCCAGAATTGCCGTTCATGGGCTGGTTCGTCATTCCATTTCTACTCGACCCATAGCCGTTGTACACTTCCGATGGCAGAGAATTCATTTGGGTGTGAGGCGAGTGCAACGGGAGATGGGGTGAAAGTCGAGCCTGAGTGTCTGCTAGTGGAGAACTTGGTGCGTCGTTAACAGGCGGTGTAAGGTCCTGTATAACAGGCAGCTCGCCGGAGCGAGGCATCCTGCCCGCTTCTTGCTGGGCTCGAGGAATCAGAGGGGCGCGCGGTTGAGGGCGGACAGCACCATTCGTTGGTGGCCGCATGTCCATGCGTGCTTCATGCGGGTCGTATGCGGGTCCCGCTCCTCCATTGATGCCGAATGGAACACCTCCCGGAGGAAACATGGGCATAAAAGGCATCCCACCGCCATTCATTCCTGCGCCGTTCATAGGGAATAGTTGGCCAGGAACGACAGCGTCGTCTCCATGACTGAACTTGCAGTACGCGCCACGAGAGCAATATCCATTATCTAGAGGCGGATCAGCCGAAAGGAACGTCCGAAGTGGAGGGCAAAAAAAACGCACTGTGGTAGTCCCTGCATATTCCTCTCCTTTGATCAGGCGGAAGGTATGGCTGGGGTCGTCTGCTATTGATTTGACCCCCTCCGTTCATGCCCATCGGTCCTTGGTTATTCATATGCGCTGGCGAGTCCCGATAGCCAGCCGAAGGTCGTTCTACTTGTGCCCCCCATCCGCCGGTAGACCGAGAATCGGGTGCACCTCCCCTCCCGTTTGTATAACGCGAAAATTGGCCCTCGCCGCTTATCCGGGGGCCTTTTGCTGGAGGCCGGCCGTCTCGTTCATCGCTATCGAAGCTGCGTTTACGGGTTCGGTCGGGAGATGTTGAGCTGGGAGGGTTGTCCAGCGGTATCGGGATGCCAGTATTGGCTGGGTTCGCCGGGTAAGTGGCGGAGGTGGACGACGAGGTCCCGTAGGGCAAATATGATTTGGTGCGTAGGACGGTGAATAGCGTATCAATGAATGGAGGGCATTCCGCTGGAATGGACTTAGAAATCACACACAGGAAGAGAGGAAATGAGTGGCGGACCTTTTTCAAGGAATTCGTCCAGCTGAAGGGCTAGCTCCTTCCGCATCTCAGCGTCAGGAACGTTGTGCTTCAAAAGCGCGAGGATATAGTCTGCCAGGGCTCCGGGCTCAGCGTCGCATCTGAAAGTCGTGGTTAGTTTTCGTCGACAATGTGCAGATGAGGGGCGTACATTGGTTCGAGGGTCCTGACGAGCCAGGGCTTAAGATGGACGCCAGTCGCGGGGTCAAAAATCATAAGTCGATGGACGGTATTAGAGGCAGAGGCAACACAGTGAAGCAGACTGGACGGAAAAGGCTGAGGCGTTCTTGGTCAGCAGAAATCGGCACAGCAATGATAGAGTCAAGCAAGGAGTCCAAGTCCACAATAGATGATTCGGGTATGTAACGAGCGGACAGGTGAAGCAACAAGGACATTATGGGTGGGAATTTCATCAGGGTAAACTACAGGTATAGCACGTATATTCGTATCCTCCGCTCCGCTCAGCAGTTGCAGCCATAGCTTTGCGAGCTCTCAGAGTCTAGCTGGATGGGATCGGGGTAGTCAACATACCTGTTGGATCTGTCAGAACGGTTATTCAGGTTGAGGACGGGAACGGAGTCTGACAGCGATTCCTCCTGCTCCTGTTGCAGTGCATTCTTGGCCACTGTTTGGAATGCTTGCTCGACGTTGATGGCCTCCTTCGCGGACGTCTCAAAGTATGGAATGTTGCCTTTGGCCTGGCACCATGTCATCGCCCGCTTCTGCGTCACCTGTATGTCCCATTAGCGCCTGCAGCAAAGCGCCGCGCGTCGACTCGCACCTGTCGTTTGTTCTCCTCAACGTCAATCTTGTTCCCCAAAACAACGAATGGAAAGTTCTCTGGGTCGTGGGGACTGGCCTGAATGAGGAATTCATCCCGCCAGCTGTCTAACGTTTCGAAAGACTTTGCGCTATTGACATCATATACCAGGACACAGCAATCTGCGCCGCGGTAAAATGCGACGCCCAGAGATTGGAAGCGCTCCTGCCCAGCAGTATCCCATAGCTTCCTGGCGTTAATTCGGTCCATGAGCAGCGGCATGAGCGCACCTGCATGGTGACCAGGCGGTCGTCAACCATAACTTCCTTTGTCAAGCTGAGCACAAGTCAGCAGTGGCCCCGCCCCCAACAATGACTTGACACACAAGTCAGCCCCAATGGTGGCTTTATACTGGTTGCTGAACCGCTTGTTCACATACTGATTCATAAGAGAAGTCTTTCCAACCCTGTGAAGGGATGTCGCATCAGGAGTGCGTTAGCAAAGACGAGGACGGACCCGCTGTCACCGAGAATGATAACCTAGGGCTGCGTGAGGTGCTGGAGCGGTGGGTAGAGCGCAGGACGTACCTTGAGCAAGACTCGACCCATAGTGCAGCAGTATGGGATGATAAGAGGCGTTACGCACAACAAGGCCACACGGCGCTGATCAGCCAAACTTGAACCTCACCCTCATTTACCGATGGCGGAACCGTCATGGCAGGAGCTCCTACGACTGCGCCTAGCAGAACGGAATGCTCGAGAGTCGGCATTCTCTCCCATCATCGAGCAGTGTATGTCCACTCTACAACGTGTATTTGCCTCGCTCACGCGCTCGTCCAGACCGCAAATTGGCCCAGCAAACAAAGCTCTTGAAGGAGCGGAATGCCTCTCTTCTGCGTGCTGTTGGCTCTGTCCGGGCTCCAGGTGGCTCTGGTCCCTCTGCGGGGGCTTCCGCCTCGAGCGAAGAGTGAGCCCAGTTGAATGGCTGCTCCCGCGTGCTCATTTTCGCGTCCCTCGCAGCAATCCTGTCCGCGCTGCGTACATGGCCTCTCTGGAGTCGCAGATCTCATCTTTGCGAGATGAATTGGCGACGGTATATAAAACTCAAGGGCAAAATGCCCAGCGGCTATTGTCGATGAACGAGACTCTCCGAGAAAAGGAAGAATTATCGCGAGTCGACTCGGAGAGCTTGAGAAAAACCAGAGATGAGATTGCAGTCCTTCGACGGAAGGTTGATCAGCATAACGAGTTGATGGCTGAGAAGGATCGCACAGTACAGGTGAGGATAACACGTTTTCAACTCCCTGCTCTCACACTATCGGCGTAGATCCTCCACGATGAAATCAGCACGCTGCAGCTCGAGCTCGGACAAATCGAAGAACGCAACCAAACCCTCACAAAAGACAACGCAAAGCTCCTCCAGCGCTGGTTGGATGCAAAGCAGACTGAGGCCAATAAGATGAACGAGGCGAACGAATTCTACGAGAATATGCGCTCTCGTCATCAGACAGTCCTTACCTGGCGAGACGGATCCGCCGACGATAGTGGGGCAAATGGGGCCGACTCAGCCTCACAATCCTCGGTTTCGGGAAACGGGGACGCGGAGGAGGGGGATCAGCCGGTCCGGAAGAAGGATGGGACACCATCTCCAGCGGTGAAGGCCGTGGATCTGACGCCGAATGGCTGATAATAGACGACTAACTGCTTCCACTCTCCCCCATACCCTCTGTTAACATTATATCCTGCATTTTCAAATTATTAAACACATCTTTCGGGCTTTCGCGAAGCTGGAGTTAGTTCTGGAATATTATAAAGTATGTCCTACGTCCTAAAATTGTTAGAAGCCATGTACTGTAAGATTGCCTGCCCATATACACCAACCCATTACCACAGCGGCTTGACTCCAGCATCCTTCCAGCCGTGTGCCCTGGCCTCCCAATATCCGCCGATATATTCCCACTCCTCGTCGCCAACTTGTCTAAACCACCTAGGCTTGGTGTCTTCACCGTTTCGCCGCCTTTCACGCTGAGCCTCTTCGACACGGGTCTTCTCCTGCTCTGCAATCTCGAGCTGCCCTTCCTCCAAGGCTCGGACATCGGGCCGACACCGGGAATCCGTGGGTGGCAATTTCCCTTCGATATCGCTTGTCATTTCGTTGAGCGTGATGCCAAACGACGTGAAGCCGTAGTATGCATGGGTATCTTTGGGGTATGGGGCTACACGCCATAGAATGCGAAAATTCGAGGAATCGAGGGTTTGAGACATCTGATCGTCCCATTTGCCCTCCAAACGCATGACGACCTGACCGGAGGCAGAGTGAACGGTACCGGAGACCATGTTGGAAGCACCCCAGTATCCGCTAGGTTTGAATTCGACGACACATCGAGCGCCAGTGTGGGTGTTTTCGATGGCCATGTTGCCAACATGCTCCAGATATTTGGTGCCGACCATGAGATTTCTCATGAAGGAGGATGGCTTCTTCCTGTTGTATAGGACTCAGTGGGGGATATCAGCTGATTGCAGAGTTCTGACCACTGGAAATGGTCTTCTCCAATCTTGAGGTGCGTCGTCCCTAGAGGTATGATCTCGAGGCTCTTACCTGCGGATAGCTATAATCGACATATAACGCGATACGTACTATTGACGTACCCCAGAACTTGGTTTTGCCCGCGGACGTCGCGTTTAACTCCCAATTTGGACCTTCGGCGTGATAGGCCATCTCGAGCGGATTATGCCGGACCTTTTCAGCGATGAACTTCATCCGAACGTCTTCGAAAGTTTCCCCGAGCATGGGATTACTGACGTAAAACATGAGTAAGCAACCGGTAGTAGGAAGGTGCGGGCTCACAATCCCTTTCTGCCTGAGCGATGTCGTGTATGAGCATAACTGGAAACAGCAAAAGCAGCCGCGTAGCAAAGTCTGTCAACAGGATCTGCTGCGCCCGACGCGAGAGTCAGGAGATCGTAGTATTCAACTTCCTCTGCTGCTCGCTGAAGAAGGGTCAACGGCTCATTGAATGTGATGGGAAATGCAATTGTCGAAAGATCCTGCTCATAGAAATATAAGAAACCTTTCTGTAACACCGCCAGCAACACTAGCCTTGCCGACATTCTTCTTCAATATGGCAAACAGACTTCCCTCGTCCCCGACTGGAGCGGCTGGAAGATGGGTTCGTCGGTTGATTTGAACACTGGCGTCTCTGGGGTCCACGGTGGAAGATTCACTGGGACCCCTCGCTGACTCGCCCCCGATATCGGTGTCGACACTGGAGCGTCCCAGGCTGCTTCTGCTATCATTGCTCATTATCTTGCTGGGATTCCGAGAGTCTAGTTGCGCTGGTGGAATATCCAGAATGAACTCTTCTGCACCGTCGTTGATACTGTCAGCATCAAACCACTCATTGATGCTCTCGCTGGTGGTTGTGGTGAGGATAGATGCGCGCTTGCGGGAGATTGGCGTGGTAAACGAAGCGGAGGGAGAGTAGGCTAGAGGCGATTGCTGTTCTTCCTCCTCAGCAGTGATGGGAAGGGGGGATCCTCGAAGGGATTGGCCCGGGTCACGAGTTGCGAGGGTTTGGTAAGACTTGAGAAGGGCTGCATGCTGCGTCTTGAGCGTCGCAAGCGCGTCATGCAGACGTTGAGTCGGAGCTTTCTCCGATTTTTCAGGCGGGAAGTTTTCCATGTCATGGATCGCCGAATGGTGAGAGGCTGAGGTAGAGTCAGTCATAGGAAGCCGAAGTCGCTGATGAAACTACCTCGCTTGAATAGTCCGAACACTGCATGCTTGTCTTTCTCATTTTTCAATCTCTCCTTCTCGTTTTTCGGCTTTGAGGCTCTCTTCACAGGCGACCCATCGTAGGGTAGAGCCAGAAGAGCCTCTTCGAGCTCAGCCAATGTCTGTGCATAGAATGAGTGTGGATCAGGTCGCGTTTAGATACAGCGTACGGAGGTCATTTCCTCCAAAACTGCCCCCGACTTATTGACATTGATGCTTCCCTGACGTGTCAAGTGCCGCATACTCATAGATCTACGGGATTCTGGTCCAGGACCGATAAACCTCCTGCAACTCGACATCAGCGACAATAAGCTTGATCGTTTTCGTTCCAATTGACCTGAAGGCAGCCATCCACTGGTCAAAATCGTCTGTGCTGGGGGCTCTTCTTAACGGGGCTGCAAAAAAATGCACAAGAACTGTTGATATTTACCTTAGGCATTTTATATGAAAAGTAGTCGTAGAATCAATGTGGATGTCTTTCCGGCCAGGAGCCGTTGAAATAGCCGAGTGGTGTAGCGAAACCTGGTCGCGGACCGGTTGCCCACGATCGAAAGCATAGGTGAGGATTCCCGACTGGTAAAGAGTAAAGTAACGACGTGCAAAGCCTGTATATTGACGCGTAATGAGGTGAACAGACTGGTGGAGAGGGGGACAAGGTCGAACCCTGCATCTTCTTTCGGCGCTTCTTGAGGACCCAGCCTTCGTGAAGGATTGTGGAGGCCATCGGTAGGCCAAATGCGACGGATGCTCCGACCACGGAGTTGGCCAGAGGGCCTGAACGAGGCATTCAAAGGTATATGGAGGAGACTGACTTGTTGTGATCGAACGATTGATATGTCCGAATGTTAATGCCGTGCAACGCTAGCGCTCAACCCAGCCTGGCAATGCTGCTTTGGTGCTCGGACTGGCGGGTATGGGTATATTCAACAATCAACCAGCCTCCAGGTCAATCGAATCCTTGGTCGAGCTTTCATCGACATCCTCGATTTGGCTGACGGTCGGTCCACCGGTCCGGCCAGTCCAGGCCTCATTTGCTATTGTATTAATTAAATATTAATTTAATTAATACAGTCAATACTACTACTAGTATTATTAATACTACTACTAGTATTATTAATGGGATTGCTAAGGCAGCCGGGAGTGCCCGCGCCCCATCTTAAGTCGTCGGCCCAGCGATTATTTAACGGGCCGGATTGCGTTATTGTGTCAGTGACTCTCTCTTTACAACCACTACCACTCCCTCCACCTGCAATCATGGCTACGTATGTCTCCGTCCTCCCGATGCCATCGCCGTCCGCCTGATCCCCCCGCCAGTGGAGATATCGGTCTCATTGGGCTCGCCGTCATGGTATGTTCGCGCTATCGTACGCGATCGCCTACTCGATCGCCTGCTCAATGTCCCCAAGGGTCAGAATCTTATTCTGAACATGAACGACAAGGGCTTCACCGTTGTTGCCTACAACCGAACCACTTCCAAAGTCGATGCTTTCCTCGCTAACGAAGCCAAAGGTAAATGATCCAAATCGCCAGGCCAATCACCTTTTCTTACTGTCGCTACCGGAAAGGGACTAAGATCCAGGGCGCCCACTCCATCCCGGAACTCATCTCTAAGCTTAAGAAACCCCGCAAAATCATCTTGCTCGTCAAGGCTGGCTCGGCCGTAGATGACTTTATTGACCAGCTCGTCAAAGGCGGTCTTGAGCCGGGTGACATTGTCATCGACGGTGGTAACTCCCACTACCCCGACTCCATACGCCGTACCAAGGAGCTTGAGGCCAAGGGCTACCTCTTCGTCGGCTCTGGTGTATCTGGAGGCGAGGAGGGTGCCCGCTACGGCCCGTCCCTCATGCCCGGCGGTTCCACGGCTGCATGGCCCGCAATCAAGCCCATCTTCCAGAAAACCGCTGCCCAGGCGTACGGTGAACCATGCTGTGATTGGGTTGGTGAGACCGGTTCCGGCCACTACGTCAAGATGGTTCACAATGGCAAGTCCCACCTGATACTTGCCTGGTGCCCTGTGTAATCCGGGGTCGGTTTCGTGCCTTAGGGATTGAGTACGGGGATATGCAACTGATCGCCGAAGCCTACGATATTCTCAAGCGCGGTGTCGGCCTCTCGGAAGACGAGATCGCCGACATTTTCTTGAAGTGGAACAAGGGTGTCCTCGACTCTTTCCTCATCGAAATCACCGCGAATATCCTCAAATTCAAGGACGACGACGGCGAGGCTGTTGTTACCAAGATTCTTGACAAGGCCGGCCAGAAGGGTACTGGCAAGTGGACTGCTATCGCTGCTCTCGATGCTGGCACAGCCGGTCTGTATCTCCCCTCCCTATTGTGATTGCCGACACTAATCACCATCACTATCAGTCACTCTCATCGGTGAAGCCGTGTTTGCTCGTTGCCTGTCAGCGATCAAGGATGAGCGTGTCCGAGCAAGCAAGGTCATTGACGGGCCGAAGAAGGAGCCGTTCCGTGGGGACAAGCAGCTCTTCATCGATGACCTCGAGCAGGCTCTGTATGCCTCGAAGATCATCTCTTACACGCAAGGCTTCATGCTGATGCGAGAGACGGCGAAAGAGGCAAGTCCGTAACACGACTGCCAGCGTTATATCAACAACGCACCAGGTTGGCTGGAATCTCAACTATGCTGGTATCGCGAGCATGTGGCGCGGTGGTTGCATCATCAAGGCAAGATATCATGTCTGTGCAATAATCTAGAGTTGACTCCCCTTTCCAGAGCGTTTTCCTTGGTGACATTACTGCTGCGTACGTCAAGAACCCAAAGCTCGAGTCCCTACTTTTCGATGACTTCTTCAACAAAGGTGAGTATCGTCTTGAGCCGTCTCCTTGCTTACTCATTGAATGCATGAAGCCATCCGTAACGCCCAACCTGGCTGGAGGCGTGTCATTGCCCAGGCTGTCCTCTGGGGTATCCCGACACCAGCATTTAGCACTGCTCTGGCCTTCTTCGATGGCTACCGGAGTGAGATCGTCCCGGCCAACCTCCTCCAGGGCCAGGTACATAGCCTTTATCAACGATTTTACTGGTCACAACCTAACGCGCTGTCTAGCGCGACTACTTCGGTGCTCACACTTTCCGTGTTCTGCCCGGCAAGGAGAATGCAAAGTTCAAGGCTGGAGAGGACATCCGTATGTCTTCCTTTTTTTTTCGCGATCTTTGTTACTAAAGTGATTAACCCAGATGTCAACTGGACTGGACGTGGTGGCAATGTTTCTGCATCCACCTACAACACGTAAAGCCCAGCGGAACAGGAAAAGGCAATCAGTCCACCTCCTTAGAATTCGTATTATCAGTGTATTAGAAAAGCGCGAATGTACGGTTTGCAGAGGAAATAAGAACTTGTTGTATTTGCGGTCACTTATCGAGAGGTCGCATGCGCAGTGTCTGTCGTTGGTGTTCGGATTTCGTTTTGATGGCAACAATTTAGTCTGCATTTCTGTATCTGAATCTCATGTGCGGGGTTTTCTTTTGCGTTCGACATAGCAAAGACGACTCCCCCGCTCTTCTGGAGCTATGTGGACGTCTCCAGTATACCAACGGGGCCCGGGGTTAGTCCTCTGTGTTCTGAACGGGCCTTCAGCATACGACTAGGAGCACAGGACCTGACTCACAAGGCACACAACGAATATCGGTGACTGGTCCTGACGAGCTGAATCATGCGGCTCTTACTTTGGATCTTTATGCTTCCGAGTTACGGTTACGCGGCATTGCTCCCATTGTGCAACCACATGAGCAGGATGGCAATGTGTTTTGTTGGAACGGCGAAGTTCGCCTTTCATCTTCCTGAAATACTCAGCTGCTCATTCTCGATTGCACGAAGATTTTTGATGGCATGGAGGTCAGTCATGTCCTGCGCACACTTCAATTCTGAGCGGGTATGCATCTACATAGATCTCGAAAGAGGAAAACGATGGCGTCAAATTGTTTCGTGCTCTGCGCGCCCTGGAAACTCTAGAGCAAGTGTGCGATCTGTTCGGAAGGATAGAAGGCCCGTAAGCACCAATCGCATATTCGATTGCTTTCACATAAGCCCCTTCTCTTCCAGGTATGCATTCGTGTATTATCATGTAGGATTCTTCTGGTGTTTATCAGTCGCGTTTTCAGGGCTCAACAGTCACTTAGGCAGCTTCTCGCCGCGTTTTATTTGCCAGGGATCCTCTGGGGCGGCGCTCGCTCCTTATTCACAGGCCCACCATCGAGAATCCATATTTTCTCCTAGCTTCCGTTTCTACTGGGTCGGA
The DNA here is from genome assembly GCA_029282135.1 of Mycena belliarum. Lineage (NCBI taxonomy): Eukaryota > Fungi > Basidiomycota > Agaricomycetes > Agaricales > Mycenaceae > Mycena > Mycena belliarum. Next base: position 221,025 of record JARJCN010000003.1, read on the forward strand.
CCCGGCCTGTGAATTTCAAGAGGTTTCGACCGAGTATATATACTGCCTTGAACTTCTCGATCTGGTCATCGGCGACAATGTACGTGTTTCTGCCGGGATTTCAAGTGGCTGTCGCATTGTTCTCATCAGATCGCAAGCAATTTTGACTCTGCCTTGGCCAAACTGCCACGGAGTTCTGGAGCCGGCACTTTATATGTAAGACTACTGATATTGGCGCTGTACACTGATGTATACACCAATATAGAGTCAGCTTTGTTCAGTTAATACGACGCTGCCTCCGGATGACTGGCCTGTCATCACCAGCCTTGAAACACCCGGTTATCTGACACAAGCAGTAGACGATTTTATCGCTCGCTTAGACAGAAGCGTTGAGCTCCGGGTGCGCAATGTACCTCAACCGTCGTGAGTAGGCGCCCCATTTTTCCAGGCACGTTGCATTGATGCCCCTCTGCGGACAGACCCAGTCCAAGCACAAGTGTCCCGAGGATTGCAGTGCTGTTTAGCGGAGGCGAGAATTCGAGAATTCGGCGCGCAAACTACTGACCAATCTGTCGCAGGCATTGACTGTACCACTCTAGCTTTCCTCGCGCACAAGTGATCAGTTTCATTTATCTCTGCCCCGTTGATTGATCCGTGAAAGGCATCTTCCCCCCGATGAACCGATCGACTTGTTGAACGTTGCGTTCGAAAACCCACGAAAAGTAAAGCTGCAGGCTGGGGAGACTGGCTCCAAAAGCAAGAAGAAACACCCCACATCGGCTGTCGAGCCGCGTCCGCTGTATATGGTACCAGATAGAGTCACCGGGTTACAAGAGGTGGAAGAACTGCGCCGTTTGTGTCCGCGCGTTTGGAATTTTGTCAGTCCCCTGCATCCCTTTGATGTATTGCTCATTGTGCCTGTGGTATATAGGTGGAGGTTGATGTGCCCTACGAAGTTTTGTTCTCTTCGCTATCAAGACGATATTCTGATACAAAAAAAACAGGAGTCCCAGCAAGCTATCCCTGTGATTGAGGCTTTGATGTTTCCGGCGAAAACTGTGATGGATCTGGTATCGTCCTCCCTTCTCCATTATGTTTTCCTACGAACGTTCTTCATAGAGTCTGGCCCTCGCGTTATATTTTGCATCCAGAGGGAAAGGGCAGATACGCCGATATCCTGGGGCTGATGGAGTCACATACACTACCCCGGCAAAGGTCTTATTGAACGGCCTTGGTTCTGATGAACTGTTGGGCGGTTATGGTAGACACCGTACCGCCTACGGTTCCGGCGGATGGAAGGGAGTAATAGACGAGGTGATATTCGATCCGCGCTGTGTGAAAGCAGGTGTTCAATCTCTCCCAGCTACAGCTTGAGATTGACAGGATCCCCTCGCGCAATCTTGGCCGGGACGACCGTGTAATTTCCTCCCACGGGAAAGAAACACGGCATCCATTCCTTTCTCTTTCAATTGTCTCATTTCTTGCAAATTTGCCAGTCCACCTCAAAATGGATCCGCGCGCCGAGACGGGATTGGGAGACAAAATGTTGTTACGATCAGCAGCGAGGAAGATGGGACTTGTCGAAGCCAGCAGCCGAAAAAAACGGGCTATGCAGTTCGGAAGTCATTCGGCCAGGATGGATGGAGAAAAGCGAGGAGATATACCGTTAAAATTATAGCACGAATTTTTATGTTTGTGGCGGTGACGCGTTGTTGTGAGCTGTCCTCACCGCCCGATACGGTCATGGCCGCTCTTCCGAACTCTTTGCTCAGAGTTGCTAGTAAAGTTGGATTTTTGCTATTCTAGACCTGCACTGAATACTGGCATCTAGTTCCACTAGGTGGACTCATCGTTCTCGCAAGATCCAGTATATACGATGTGCCTGGAGGCTACCGAGCAGTTATGTTCGACAGGTTCTCTGGGGTTCAGGACAAGGCCAGTCAACCAATAGGACCTTGAAAACACTTTCGAGCAATCTCTCTATACAGGCCTCGACTGAAGGCACCCACTTCTTAGTTCCGTGGTTGCAGAGAGCGATTCTCTATGACTGTCGCATAAAGCCTCGGGTTAGTCACAAGTGTTCCCGTCCGTTGACCAGCGCTGATTAGGCAAAACTCCCCCCAGAATATCTCTACAACAACGGGCTCGAAAGATTTGCAAATGGTCTCTATCACCCTCCGAGTCCTCTCTCGGCCAGACGTTGGTCATCTCTCCAAAATTTATCAAAGCCTGGGCATGGACTACGATGAACGTGTCTTACCGTCCATCGGAAATGAAGTCTTGAAGAGCATCGTCGCCCAGTTTGACGCTGCAGAATTGATCACTCAGCGTGAAGTGGTACGCGACTTGGTTCTGCGGAAGTGGCCAATGCAGTGACACAAGGCAGGTATCCTCCAGGATCCGAGCGGACCTGCTTCAGCGTGCCGGAGAATTTAATATCCAGCTCGAAGACGTCTCCATCACCCACCTTACGTTCGGAAAGGTATGCTTGAAAACTTAGTCCGAAGTCCTCACACGGACTGAAATGTCGTAGGAATTCACTCAAGCGGTGGAGGCGAAACAAATTGCACAGCAAGGTTGGTTCCTATTCTAAGGCTTATTCTCGGAGCTGAGTCTTCGCATGTCAGATGCTGAGCGAGCAAAATTCATCGTCGAAAAGGTGGATTTGACATCATCATCCTTCTATGCTTTCGTCTGACCGATCTTTTAGGCCGAGCAAGAGCGGCAAGCAGCTGTGATCAGAGCGGAGGGTGAAGCAGAGGCCGCTGCCACCATCTCAAAAGCTTTGGAAAGGGCCGGCGAAGCATTTGTGGCGTTCAGAAAAATCGAAGCCAGCAAAGCTATTGTACAATCGTTGGCGGGAAATCCAAATGTGACCTACATTCCCTCCGGTGGGGGTAACGTACTACTACAAGTACCTACCACAAAGTAGTCCTCTGCGAGAATAGAGACCTACAGATTTTTACTTGACGATGATGATTCAGATGATGAGTCAACAAGTCACAATATCTAGCCACCTCGACACCACTGCTCACACCAGCCTCGAGCTTTTGGGTTTCCGTCCGGTTTTCCTCTCTCTCCTCTCCTCTCATCTCATTTCCTTTTATCGCGACGGACTTTTCACATCTGTCTATCTGTCTATTGCCGACTCCGGTGTTTCGTACGGGCGCTTCGAGTTGTTGACGACTCGTTTCCTGGCTAAACATCCTTCAGATCTCATTTTCCTTCCTCTTTTTATCTCGAGCCATGAACATGATGAGTGCGAGTGATACAGCAGCGGTATGCCCATTTTTCGTTTCGTCTTAATCCGAGCTGATCCTGGTTCCGTCTATCCCCCGTTTTTGCTCTGTTTTTTAATCGACGTTGCTGTCTTTTCTGGATGGCGGAAATGCAGAGGCGGGCTCATCTCTATGTTGGGAATTTGAGCCCCCGCGTCACGGAGTACATGCTCACCGAGATCTTCGCTGTCGCCGGTCCCGTTCAACATGTTAAAATCATCCCCGACCGCAACTACCAGCATGGCGGCCTCAACTACGGCTTCGTCGAATACATGGATATGCGGGCTGCGGAGACCGCCTTGCAGACCTTGAATGGCCGCAAAATCTTCGACACCGAGATACGTGTCAACTGGGCGTACCAAGGACAGCAGAATAAGGAGGACACCACCGGACATTACCACGTCTTCGTCGGTGATCTAAGCCCTGAAGTCAACGACGAGGTTCTCGCGAAAGCCTTCAGCGCGTTTGGCACCATGTCCGATGCCCGTGTTATGTGGGACATGAACTCAGGCAAATCTCGTGGTTACGGGTTCCTCGCTTTCAGGGACAAGACCGATGCAGAGCAAGCCATCGCAACCATGAACGGCGAGTGGCTTGGCTCTCGCGCCATCCGCGTCAATTGGGCGAACCAGAAGACTCAAGGCGCGCCAGCCTCCGGCATGCCTGCGATGTCGTCTCCGCGCCCCAGTGGCATTGGAGGAGGAATAGGAGGAGGAGGAGGAGGAGGAGGAGGACCGCCTCCTATGAGCATGGGCAGCGCTCCGGCTCCCATCAACTTTCAGGGAGGCCCTCTCTCCTACGAGGCGGTTGTGCAGCAAACTCCCGCATACAATTCTACTGTCTACGTCGGAAACTTGGTGCCCTATTGCACACAAGCCGATCTCATTCCCTTATTCCAATCCATTGGCTACCTCTCCGAAATCCGCATGCAAGCTGACCGTGGCTTTGCTTTTGTGAAGCTTGACACTCACGAACACGCGGCGATGGCCATAGTCCAGTTGCAAGGCCAGAATGTCCATGGAAGGCCAATCAAGTGCAGCTGGGGCAAAGACAGGGCAGACGGAACAACCACACAGCCTTTGAGCCCAGCCCCCGGAGCGACTCCGTATGGAAACTTGGTGCGTCCCTCCTCTTGTATGTTTCTAAACTCATCTTTCCCAGCCTATGTATGGAATGCCGCAGGCGACTTCGTACGGTCAATACCCTTTCAGTGGCTACGCCGGGTTCGCCAACCAAACCGGTGCTCCTGGTGCTCCTGGCTCGCCTGGCATGCCTCAACCAACAAGCGCCGGAGCGGGCCTCGGACTGGCAGCTGGAGCTGGGCAGTCGGGTGCTGATCCGAATGCGCTGGCTGCCGCAGGACAAGCTGGTCAAGCGCAGTGGGGTGGAGCGGATCCCAACTCGTACTATTCAAACTACTGGGGTGGTGCGAACTTCATCTCCTTCCAATTCCGACTCCTTAATTCTGACTGCCCACAGGTTACTATGGCCAGCAAGCTGGTCAAGGAGGGGCGGACGGCCAGATGCAAGGAGCTCCTTAATTGTACTGATAGATGTTGAAATCGCTATTACGCTGAAGCCTTTCTCTTGTTCGTCACCTCCTCTCTTACCCCATTGTAGCTCAACTCTAGCATTCCCTTTGCCAGTCAATCTTCCCGTTTTGATTCACGTTCTTGAGCTTTTCCCTCCAAAATCCACTGATCTTGCCCTTCCCTTTCCTACTGCATGTATCCTCCCACATGGTCTCTGTGAATCCTATTATTGATGTTTTACCGTTATATTTCGCTTCACCTTCCAAAGAATGACAAATCGGACAGTACTCAACCGTCACGAACTATTGACATGTGTTTGTAATTGCAGCCCTTGGCACTGCGTATATTGACTTTTGTGCTCATAACCACAGTTTGTCGGCCATGCTTCGGGTCAAAAGGCTGCGAGGCGCGCAGTCGAGCAGTCGGCTCCTCGCAACATACGCCCCTCTCCTTGAGAAAAAATGCGACTCGATTACGCCTCCGTACCCAGCTTTAATCGAAAACTTGTCGCAAGTAAGAAAACACGTCAAGCACAAGCTTACGCTTGCAGAGAAAATTCTCTACAGCCATCTCAGTGACCCACAATCTTTGAGCGCAGGCAAAATCCGTGGTCAGGCATATCTCCAACTGCGGCCGGAGCGAGTAGCAATGCAGGACGCCTCAGCGCAGTAGGCGATGCGCGACGCTGTTCTCCTCTCTATCTTATCCAGTCTTTGTTCAGGATGGCACTTCTCCAATTTATGAGTGCTGGCTTGCCACAAACGCGGACACCAACAAGTATACACTGCGACCATTTAGTCCAGGCTGTCGATGGGGCGAAGGAAGACTTGAAGGTACTGATTTTTAATTGGGACATATCGTATCAGACCTCATAGTCCTCACATAGCGATCCATCATCAGCAATAAAGAAGTTTTCGACTTCCTCGAGAGTGCTGCTCGTAAATATGGGATTGAATTCTGGGGCCCGGGCTCCGGTATCATTCACCAAATCGTACTCGAAAATTACGCTGCTCCAGGCATGCTCATGTATTGTTGTTCCAATGTTGTCGCTCTCACAGCTGACCTGACGTTCCAGGTTGGGAACAGGTGCGAAGAGGCGAGCAAGACGGAATTTACTTGGTAACGAAGTATAGATTCTCATACTCCCAATGCTGGTGGCCTCGGGATGTTGGCAATCGGTGTTGGCGGTGCTGACGCTGTCCGTCGAGTTTCTTTCCAATTCCGCCACCACTCTGAAACTAGCTTATAGGTGGACGCAATGACAGGCACTCCATGGGAACTCAAAGCCCCGGAAATAGTCGGTTAGCATCATAACTAATACCAACAATTTGGCACCGTTACAACTTTATATCAAGGCATTCATCTGAAGGGGCATCTGAATCCGTGGGTCTCACCGAAGGACTTGATCCTGCATTTGGCGGGCAAACTCACCGTCAGGGTTAGTTCTCTGACAAGTTTCATGATCTGTTTCTTACTGTTTCACAGGGAGGAACCGGCCGTATCCTTGAAGTACGTACATATTGCACTATATTCGCATGTTTTGTTGCTCACATGCCAAAATCAGTATTTTGGTCCAGCCGTGGCTGAACAATCCTGCACCGGTATTGCGATCATGATGCTAGCATCGGTCTTCGTCATCGACTTAACTTATCAAAGGTCTGGCCACTGTTGCCAACATGGGGGCCGAAGTCGGTGCTACGACATCAACGTTCCCCTACACCCCAAATATGCGTGCTTACCTCAACGCGACCGGTAGAGCACCCGTAGCACGTGCAGCGGACCAGGCCGCTTCCCATGGATTCTTAAGTGCCGACGAAGGAGCTGAATACGATCATGTCATCGAGATTGTATGAATTGCTTCCTGTGTTTCTACTTGTCCTCTGATTCTTCGACACAGAATCTCTCGGAATTGGAACCACACATCAACGGTCCCTTCACCCCAGATTTAGCTACGCCGCTCTCGAAATTTGGCGAATTCGTAAAGAGCCAAGGCTGGAAAGATGAATTTTCCGCCGGGCTCATTGGATCATGTACCAATAGCTCCTATCAAGACATGGTAAGGTCGACTCCCGCGTTTCAGCTGCCTTTGTGACGCCGCTGGTAGACCAGTGTTGCAGATCTTGCTCGACAAGCGCAGTCTGTAGGACTTACGGCCAAGGTAGGCCCTGGTCATCTTTTCGTCCAGTCAGTCATTGATGGACCCCAGGTACCTTTCCTGTGCACACCGGGCTCGGAGCAAATCAGGGCCACCATGGAGCGTGATAATGTCACGAAAGAAATAGAAAACGTTGGAGGATTGATTCTCAGCAACACGTGCGGCCCGTGCATGTTGAGTCTTTCATTTCGCCAATCTGTGACGCACTGACTGTTATGACAGCGGTCAGGTAAGACTAGTTCAAAACTTCAATATCCAGACATCGTTCGGTGCCGAGGACGTCCCGTGATGATCAGCGATGTCTTCCCCATATCTCATTCGTTCTTCTAGTGGAAAAGGGATGGCCAACAAGCAAATGAAAACGGTTTGTGTGAATGCTGAAACCGACCTTCACTCATCCCAAATATCTTTAGCCATCTTGACAAGTTTCAATCGAAATTTCAAGTCTCGTAATGACGGAAATCCTCTGACGATGAACTTCCTCGCCTCTCCCACCATTGTAACTGCTATGGCGTTTTCTGGGAAACTATCATTCAATCCGATGACCGACTCTCTACCTCTACCCTCTGGTGGAAGCTTCCGTTTCACTCCACCCTCCGGACAAGATCTTCCTTCGGCAGGTTTTACCGTCGGCGAGACGTCATACTACCCGACACCGACACCAAAACCCCAACCAGACACTGAGATTGTGATAAGCAAGGATTCCCAACGCTTGGAGCTGCTTGAGCCGTTTCCGAGCCCTTTCGAGGGAGGGAGAACGGAGCTTCCCCCATTGAAAGTTCTCATGAGGGTAAGGGGCAAATGCACCACTGATCATATCTCTGCCGCCGTGAGTTTAGATCCGATTTCTTGCGGACGCGGATTGATTTGTGCGCAATAAGGGTCCATGGTTGAAATACAAAGGCCATCTCACAAATATATCTGAGAATCTTTGTGTGTCCCATGTTACACTATCGCGCTTCGAGCACTGACACGACTTAACAGTGATCACGGTATACATACACTCTCCATCTGGGAATAAACGGGCTCACTGTCGTTGACTAGGCTGTGAACGATGAAGGTGGTGAAGTCAACGTAGCATACGACTATGATGCTCCTGATGGCCAGACATCATCAAATACGATACCTCGAGTTGCGCAGCTTTTCCGGTCTCGCCGGCAGCCTTGGGCACTAGTTGTTGACGACAATTACGGTGAAGGCAGTGCGCGAGAGCATGCTGTACGTCAACATCCACTTGCCACTTTCGCTGTTTCTGAATATCAACCCAGGCTCTCCAACCACGCTTTTATGGTGCGGGTTGAAATTTCATGCTTGTACGGTTTCTAACTCTGCAATAGGGTGTGGCATGATACTGGCACGATCATTTGCGCGTATCCACGAGACAAATCTCAAAGTAAGTCGGCATGGTCCGTTAGTACGATCGTTACAATGTTCCCTCCTTCCAGAAACAAGGGGTGTTGCCTCTTTGGTTCGCCGACAAGAGCGATTATTCCCGGGTTGGATCCGGAGATGTCCTCGAAACAATAGGGCTTTCTGAGCTCCTCGAGGGCACCCCCGATGTCCAGATCAAAGTCAAGGTCACCAAACGCGACGGTCAAGTGTTCGATATACAAACGAAGCACACGTTATCTAAGGACCAAGTCCAATGGCTTCGCCACGGTTCAGCCTTGAACTTCATTCGCACTCAGATGAACTGAAAGTCTGTATAAAAGTATCTTAAAAGTTGCACTCGACAAGAAAATATTAGCACATCTCGCCTGTTTGCATGAGGCCCTGCACCAGATCAAAGATTGTATTCCCTTGCAATCTCGTCCCGATTCGACCCGCGAGTCCGAAGATAGCCTGCTTCTTGAGAATCTTGCTAGTCACAATCCTAGGGGATATGAACCATGTATACATTGAGCTATCATTGAGGATCTCGATTAGTCAGAGCCTCTCCGACCTGGTAAGTTTAGGAGTGCGTTACCTGTCGGACTCGCCTTCCAGTTGCTTTCGGACATGAGAACAGCCAGCTCACTTTTGTGTCTTTTTTTTCAAGACCAGCTGTCCCGATTTAGCAGCAGCAGTACCCAAGTCGTCCCTCTGCTCGCAATATCACATCCTAAATAAATCAAAAGTCTGTACAATAATATTATAACGCTTTATACATATACGGTCCAGGCTCAAGGGTTTGAGGACCGATTACCGATCGGAGCGAGGTGCTGTTAATGTTTGCCCGAGGGAGTTCAGATCTGCAGCATTTGAGGACGGGTCCTCCCTCCTACTTTTCAGCCAATTCAGTGCATCTCTTGCTACTGCAACTGCTGTTTGAGGCATCCCTGCAAGCTGGGCGACTTTCAGCCCATGGCTGTCACGATTGACTCCGGGACGCATGCGGTATGAATAGGCGAAGTGCCCATCCTACAAGCAAACATTAAGGTTCTCCCTCAAGGCAGATGAGTCCGCTTACCTCTGTTTCGTCCACGTCAGTACAGAAAAATCCTACGTCACTGAAGACTCCTCGTTCCTCCTTGGGCGTTGAATGTCCAAGCATGTCAGTCACCTCGTGGAAGTGCGTCGCAAACAGAGCCCGGCATTGATTTTGCGAAACGAGATGGTGCACCGTCGCAAATGCTATGGCAAGGCCGTCTTTCACTGTAGTTCCCCGTCCAACCTCGTCCATGATGACCTGTTCCACCGGTTCAGCAAGAGACGACAAGAGATCGGGGGGTGACCTACAAGGCTACGCGGCGTAGCCCGCTGGAGAATTTCGGCCGTTTCTAACATCTCGACCTGTAAGGATGAGCTTCGCGAATTATATTAAAAGTTGTGATGAACCATGAAGGTGCTCCTATCGTGAAACAAATCATCCTTAGCTCCCACTCTTGAAAATAATTTGTCCACTATTCCGAGCTGTGCCGAATCCGCAGGCACGAAGGATCCCGTTTGGGCCAAGACAGCGATCAAGGCGGTTTGGCGAAGCAAAGTCGATTTGCCTGCCATATTGGGTCCGGTGATGATATGCAAGCGAGAGGATGGCGCCAGTTGGACAGAGTTTGGCGTAAATACTCGTCCACTCGTGAGGAGGCCCAGCTCGACAGTGGGATGCCGTCCGTTGACAACGTCATATACTGGACTGTGAAGGTTTTAAGCTGTACCGGATTCATGTGCAGCTTAGACTCACTCCTCTGTTAAAACAGGTCGGGTGAAACCCATTTCTTTCGCAAGGTTTGCAAACGCCAAGGTGACATCTAGTTCATCCAATATGCGAGCATTGCGCCGGAGATGAGGGGCATGACTGTTCACCTTGTCACCGAATGAGAACGACTAATAACGTAAGCAAATGAAGATGCTCACTTCCATCCTTAGCAACTCGAACGCTTCCCTCTCTGCCGCCACCATCGCAATTGTAGTTTCGACGATTTGGCCACCAAGCTGAGCCCATTCCTGCACCGAACTTTAGAACGGAGTGAAAGGTACAGCTAAGAAGTACCTGGTAGAAGTAACATTTTGTCGTCGTGCTTTCGGCAATACTGACGAACCCTTTATGTTTACTTATTTTTGTTCGATCACGTTTTGCCTTTGAGAGATGAACGTGCATGCCATGCGCAGGGGATGAGCGCAGAGTGAGCGAGGGCGCATCTACAATCAGCGCGTTAGACGATCTCAACTGCGATACAAACATACTTACCATATCGAAGCTGAAGATCAGCCTGCAATTGTTCACGCCGTCCGAGGAGGTCCTCAAGTGTAGCATGCAGCAACATGAGCTTTTCAGAGTACCTGCAGCACCATTGAGCTTAGCACCAGGGAACAACGTGGTCTGTACTCCGGCTTAATCGTCCAATTGTTGTTCCCCAGTTTCCAGCCGGCCCTGGGGATCTCGGAGCCCAGTGGAACATCGCTATCTGTATCATCAGGCTCTACGCTCGCAGGTATGTTTTTGCCATGGTCACTTCGCTTCAAAGCGGCGCCGATACGGTTTGATAGCGCCTGCAGGTCGGACATCCGCGCCAGCAGCGCGTCGAAGCTCGCCCACTGCACGTCGACCCGTGTCGCCCGCTGCCCTTTGGAAGCCATATGCGCCACGTTGGAGTCGCCTTTTGGATCAGCCTCGAAATCACGCTCCTCGTACATTCGCTCCTGGGCTATGCGTCGTTGGAGCGCTACCCATACATTAATGGTCGAGTTCACCGCGTGCAGGTCACCGGGATCTCCGCGCCCTAGGAGAAACTTCTGCACGATGCGGCCGGCATCCTCCGCGCCGGCGAGGGCAGCGACGAGGTCCGCGCGAAAATGATCCCGCTCGTAAAAAAATGCAACGAGCGCTTGACGTGCGTTGATCTCCGTTACGGAGGTACTCGGAGAGCCTACCAAAGCATGAGTAAGGCTCGCGGAAAGAAAGCGCGACTCACATAGCCAACGGGCGAGCAAACGCGTTCCGCTGCTTGTACTTGTGCGCTTGACGACACTGAGGAGACTGCCCTTAACTCCGCCTTCGCGGATGCTCTCGCGGATCTCGAGCGCCTTGATTGTGTGCGAGTCTATCTGCATGCGCGCGGCGGTGCCCTCGCGCGCCGGCATGGCTAGCTTGGGCATGTGGTCCAAAAGGTTCGCATGGAGGTACGTAGTAAGTAAGTTGATTGCGGCCACCTCCTGCGTCGTGAGCTCTGCCAATAAAGGAGAGAGCGCCTCGTCCTCGGTGACGTCGTCAACTGGTGTCGCGTCAGACACATGGCCGCCACTGCCTTCCCGTTTCTCCTTCGTCGAGTCCACGTCTCTAGGCGTAGTGTGACTACGTGTTTCGTCGTTGGTAGTGGATGGAGTGATATACGAGACACAGTGTAGCTCCTCTGCAAGGGCATGCTCGAGCTCCGGGGGTTTCTGGGTCTCGAGCGATTTGTCAAGCACGATTTCCCGTGGGCTGATACGCGCCAGTTCGTCGCGCAACAGGTCGGACGTCGCGGGCTTGGAGTAGAACTCGCCAGTGGACACGTCGATCCACGCGAGACCGACATCGCGCGCGTCAGGCGCCTGACTGACCGCGAGCAGGTAGTTGTTCTCGTATTGGTTGAGGAAGGATTCGTCGATGAGCGTGCCTGGGGTGACGACGCGCGCGACGCGGCGGTCGAAACCCACAACCCCGTGCGCGGTGTACCGCGGGAACTCCTCGCAGAGCGCAACAAAGCGGCGATGCTGCTGCACGAGCACCTTGAGGTACTTGTCGATGTGCTGCAGCGGGAAGCCGCAGAAGGCGATCGTCCCGCCGTCCCACCTGCGGGACGCTAGTTTGATGTTGAGGAGGCGCGCGACCTCGTTCGCTTGATCAAAGTAGGACTGGCCGAGGGGTCAGTTGGCTCTGCGAGCGGTGCTGGGCTGCTGCTACCTCATAGAACTTTCCGACGCGCGTTAATAAAATGCAATGGGGGAACCGCTGTAGATTATCATGGATCTCTATACCCAGGCTAGCTTTGGGTGCTGCATCGTCCACAGAGGGACTGCTCTTTGGCCGTTTTCGTGGTTTTGTCGATGCTGTGCAAGGGTTCGATCAGAGAGCGCAAGCCGAAGAGGAGGTACGCACGAGGCGCGTCGTCGTCCGGTTTCTTTTTAGCAACGCGTTTGGCGCGCGGCGGGGCATCTGCTGGCTTGAGAATGGCTTATTCGCGACGAATATAAAGCAGCGCACCGTCGTCGACCACCTTCTTCTTGCGGCTCCTCTTGGGTTTGGGCGCGTCTTCGTCCTCTGCACAGATATGAGTGTGACAAAAGACGGCGGAATGGGCGCACCCGGGGTCGTATCCGCTTTCCGACGGCGCTTTGTCTTCGGCGGCTCGGCCTCGCCGCCCTCCGCCTCCTTCACACGCTCTCGTTCCGCGACCTTCGCATTCAAAATTGCCATCGCCCGCGCCGATTCGTCGTCCCTGAGTGCGCGAGCTGCCCGCGCGTAAGTTTAAGATATTCTCGCGCGGACAGAAGCCATACATCTATGGCCCGCATCACTTGCCCACCACTCCTCGAGCGGGGGCGCGGATGTGCCGTCCGGGAGGAGGTGGACGCTTGGAAGCTCGCCAAAGGGCTTCTTGGTCGTGGTGACGCCGGACACGGGCAGCGCAGCGCGAAAGGCGCGTCCTCCAGGACGCGCGAGGCGGCATGCACGGCGGGTGTACGCATATCTGGCCGCGAGCATGCAGCCTGTTCTGCAAACAAATTTACATACAGCAACCCAAATTGCTATGGCGTGATAAATAACAGCAAAGTCCAGTCCCTCCATCTCACCACCGAAAATGTCTTTCGCCGGGAGACGGCGGGGCAACAAGGCCAAAAAGGGCGTCCAGTTCACGCTCATGGTCGTCGGTGCAGTCCCCTCTTCTTGTTTTCCATGCTCTGTGGCTCAGACGCAACCCAGGCGCCTCTGGTACCGGTCGTACCACGTTCGTAAACACTCTGTGCGAGAGCGAGGTGCTCGTGCACAAGGTCTCTGACAGGCCCGAAATGGCCCACATTGAAGAGGGCATCAAGATCAAGCCCGTCAACGTTGGTGCGTCGCGGCCAGTCGCTTGTTCGCTCGTTTTGTTGAGAAGGGCACAGACCTGGAGGAGGACGGCGTGCGCATTGCGCTCACCATAGTTGACACGCCCGGCTTTGGTGACAACATCGACAACGAGTTCGCGTACGTGGGCGCACGGTGAGGTCGATACAGTGTCTAAACTTTACTCGCAGGTTTCAGGAAATCATGGGCCACCTCGAGCGCCAGTACGACGAAATTCTCGCGGAAGAGTCGCGCATCAAACGCAGTCCCCGTTACCGCGATAACCGTGTGCACGCTTTGCTTTACTTCATCCCGCCCACTGGTCACTCGTGCGTTTTTACGTGACTACGCTGAAATTGAGCGAACCTTTTGCAGGTTGCGTGAAATGGATATTGAGCTGATGCGACGCCTTTCCCCGCGTGTCAATGTGATCCCTGTCATCGGCAAGGCGGACACGCTCACGCCCACTGAGCTCAAGGGCTTCAAAAAGCGGGTGCGTCTGCCTATCTGGTGTAGAAAAAGAGCGGCATGGCTGAACTGGCGCAGATCATGGAGGATATCGACCACTACGACATCCCCGTGTACAACTTTCCGTACGACGTGGAGGAGGACGACGAGGACACGATCCAGGACAACAGCGAGCTGCGGGTGAACTGCACTTGTTTTAGGCCCGTTGTGATTTGTACTGATACTAGGCTCTAGTCGCTGCTGCCGTTTGCGATCATCGGCTCGCAGGAAGAGATCGAGCTTGACGGGCAGCTTGTACGCGCGCGGATCTACCCCTGGGGCATCGCCGAGGTGGACAACCCCAAGCACTCGGACTTTAGTCGCCTTCGCAGCGCGCTGCTGAAGTGGGTTGACACGCCTGATCCTTTGGTGCTCTTGCTAACCAAGCGCGACGCCGCAGTTCGCACCTCTCGGACCTCAGGTCGCTGACTCAAGAAGTGCTGTACGAGTCGTATCGCACGGAGAAGCTCTCGCGGAGCATGAATTCTGACGCGCAGGACACGTCGATCCTGCCGGAGGAGATGGCGAGCCAGAGCGTGCGGCTCAAGGAGGAGCAGCTGCGGCGCGAGGAGGAGAAGTTGCGGGAGATCGAGCTCAAGGTGCAGCGGGAGATCAACGAGAAGCGGCAGGAGCTGCTTGCCAAGGAGGAGTCGCTGCGGAATCTGGAGAGCCGGCTCGCAGCGCAGGGCTCGGCCGAGTTCCGCGATTAGGGAAGATACGGATACCCACTGGATTTTTTTCTGCCTGGATGGTTTTGCGACTGCTACTACGTGTTGTTGATTCGTTAGATGATTTTCTTGTCAGATACATAATGGGAGTGGTTTGGCGGGCAGAATGTTGATGGAGCGCAGCGGGCGTTCTGCGCAGATCCGTAGCCATTGGATCGCTTACAACAGAAGATGGGTTGATGAGGGATTGACGCAGATTGCTGGGAAGGCTGGCAGGATATTGGGCGGGCGTGTTGGGAGACAGGTGGCCTCGCAGGTGGCCAAGAGGGCACTTGAGGCCACGAGCGGGCACATGGGGGGCACATGGAGGACGACTGCAAGCACCTGAATCACTGACAGAAATTTGTGGTGGTCGAGAGAGAGTCACGCAGTGATCACTGTTCTGTTTGGAGGATACTGGGACATGGCCGAGGTCACTCACCACCACCAACCCGCCCCCGACTGGCAGCGTCCCGCAAGCATGGCTGCCCGCCGTCGCCCGTCCTCGGCGTCCCAGCCCCAGCGGCCCCCCCCAAGCGTCCCCATCCCCAACATCCCTGTCGTCCCGCCGCTCCCAGACTCCCCCGAGCAGCCGCGCCAACCCCCGCTGGTGCTGCCCGACGACGACCTCGACGACCCTCCGCCGCCCTCCGTCCTCCACACCCGCAGCGATTCCCACTCGCACAGCGCCGATCTCCTGGTTCCCGAGCCTCGCCACGAGCCCCGCATCCCCTCCTCGCGCCGGGCGCTCACACGCGCCCTCGAGCTGGCCCGCGAGGCTGTCCAGCTCGACTCCACCAACGAGGAACCCCATGCCGCCGTCATGGCGTACGGCCGCAGTGTCGCTCTGCTCAGCGAGGTCATGGAGCGGGTCCGCCGCGGCGAGGACAGCACAGACCCCTCCTCGCGCAGGCGCAACGGCCGACCCCGCAGCGCTGTTGCCCAGGAGGAGGAGGTCCGCAGGCTGCAGAACATCGCAAGTGTCCCTGCTGTCTTACTCGCCCGCTACTGACCGTCGGTGCAGCACGATACATATGCAGACCGCATGAACATCCTCAGCATTATCTACAGCATACCTCCGATGCCCTACTCGACCACCAGCGAGTACTCCGCCATGGCCTCCCAGCCCGATCCCCACGCCTCGTCCCCCACTGGCTCGCTCTCCCCAACTTCCTCCGACACCATACCCTCCGCCTTCTTCCCGCCGGACGACCGGGAGCACGAGCACGACCAACACTCGGGCCATGACCGAGATCCGCCTCCAGAGCCTGAAATGTTTCCAATCGACCCTCCGCGGAACGGTCCCCCTGCCCCCATCTCCCATCCGTATGCTACCGCGGGCGTCGAGGAGCCACCTGCCGCGTCCGTTCCGCGCGTCCGTCGGCCAAGAAACTCCTCGGCCGCCGCCCTCGCACCTCCCCCTCCGCCCCCCATAAATTCCTTGCCTCCCGCGCCCGCACCCGCGCACTCGGACTCGTCAGGTCTTCTCGATGTTGGCCGCCAGCGCGGAGAAGCCGCGGGGCACAGGCGCACAAACTCGGGCAGCCGACTGGCCGCCCTTGAGGAAGAGGTCCGCGAGGAGCCCCCGCAACGCGAATCCCCGCCACTGCCGCCACTGCCCCCTCCCGCGACCGCCCGCAGCTCGGCCATGGCTCCAAAAACACCACCGTCGCCCCGCCTGCCCAACCTCATCACCCCGCGCCCGCGCGGTTCCTCGTATGTCACGCCGATGGTCATCAACGGATCCACAAATCAGGGAACCATCTTCCAGCGGCGGTCAACAAAATCATCGGCTCCGCCCAGCTCGCGCTCGTCATCGCCTGCAGAGTCGACCACTTCTGTGGGCTCGAATCCTCCCCCGAAATCCGCCTCGTCGTCGCTTCCAGGAAGCTCAAATTCATCCAACGCCGCAATTATTCCTGGCCGAAGTCGCTCCGTCTCGCAGCCTGGCCGCCGACCTTCACTGGTCAACGGCCGGACATCACCTACAGACGAGCGCCCTCCGCTGCCGTCCACGGGCTCGACCAGCGGCCTCCCGCGCAAAACGTCTTTCCCGCAGAGCCTCGCGCCTCCCAGTAACCTGATGGTGCAGACGGACCTAATGCCGACCCCGATCTTCGGCCAGCTCCCGACGACACCAACATCTCCTTTGCCGCCCGCGCCGCCCGCGGACCCTTTGCGCAAGCCGTACCACATGATGAATCTCTTGCGGATAACCATGACTTCGGCGACGGGTGGGTACGTGACGCGGCGGCTGCACGTCCCGCAGGAGGTGTGGTCGCAAGGCGGTGCCAAACTGACGAGTGTGTCGGACAAGGTCCGGGTGGTTGCAATTCTGTGCTCTGCGCTCGAGGACCTGCAGACGAACAGCTCCGAGTACTTTGGGGCGGGCAACGTAAGCAGCGGCATGGCGCTGGGAATCGGGAGCATAGGGCGCAAGGAGGGCGAGGCGTGGATCGCGCGGCTTGAGGATTTTTCAACTGTCTGCGATGGGGTCGTCGCCAGCTTTGGCAAGAAACTCGGCGTAGGGGAGGGATTTGTAGTCAAGAAGACGACTTGGGGAGATAAGCTCACGCGCCGGTTTGACAAGTTCACCAATGGGAAGAAGTGCGTACCGTCTATTATAGTAGTCTTTTTTTGGCGTGTCAGTCGCTCGTATGCTTACGTCGCTTTCTTCCTCACCCAATAGCCTCGACTCGCCGGCGGCCTATGTCGCGGGCCTGCGCAAGCTCTTTCTGTACGCGCAGCTGCTGGACGAACACTCGCGCGCGATCACCTCGCAGCCGGTCGCGCCCGCGTACGCCGCGCTGCCCCTTGACGTCCGCGCCGCGGCGGACATGAAGCTCAAGCGCGCGTCGCAGTTCTTCGCGACCGTTGTGCTCACGTTCGTCATCCGCGACCTGTCGCAGCTGCTCGACAAGTACGCCAAGAAGTGCGAAAAGTGGCTCGCGGAGTAGACTGTCCCTCCGAGTGGGCGGTGGCAGCGGAATGTAATAGTACCATGTGCCAGGGCCCGGGTGAGGTTGCGCGGCGCGGCGTGGGCCCGGCGCGCTCACCATCGGCTGGCTTTGTGGGCGCGTGCACGATCGGACGTGCGGCGCGTCCGGGAGGGGACGGCAGACAAGTGTGCGCCGTGGAACGGCCTGTGGGTGGATTGGTGTGTATAATGTGAGGATGCGAACCTAGATCGTTGTTGTTGCTGCTGTTTGCCCCTCACTTCGTTCCCTGTTTATTTCACTCATCTTATCTTCTCTTGCATATTATTACATACATTCTTATTTCTTCCTTCCATTTGCCGGGCTACTATGCATACATTGAATGTAGGATTACCATGACTGTTGCTACTTCCTTGAGATAATGTACTGATTATTGAGGATCCGGGTCCGTTTGTACAAAAATAATTGATGTAATAAAAAAAATCGGGGCCCTCAGACGAAAAGGTCATCGTGCCAATGAGAGAGTCGGAGCGGAATGGTGCGAAGTCCCTCTGGTTCAGGTGTCGGTATCTTGCCCCTAACGCGCGCGATGACGGAGAGCCGCTTGGCTGCATGAACGAGTGAGCCAAGCGTAGGAACGGACGGCGGAAGTGCACAAACCGTGGTCACGCCGGACATGCTCGTCGTCCGGTTCCTCGTCCGAGTCGGCCAGGGGGTCCGACGACGCGATAACATGCCAGGCATCTGCGGCGAAGTCAGCTTGCACGCGACGCCGTGCACCCGGGAGCCACTTACGTTGCAGCATTGTCCTCGGGCGACTGTCTTTATACGGCGAGTAGCGGTGCGAATGGTGCTGCTCTGGAGGCAGAACGGAAAACGCCCTCGGAGGCGGCGGCGGTGGAGAGCGCGGCTCGCGTGATGGCGAGTACCTTACTTGACGGTAGATAGGGCGAAGCGGGGTGCTTACTAGACGCAGGGTAAAATGATATTATGCCAGAAGAGCGCAGGCAGACCTTCGGGAGCGACCGAGGTAAACCCCCCGTTGTCGTCCAGCTCCGGTTTCGAATTCTCCTCCTTGGCCGCACGCTTCAGGGGCGCACTAGTCCCGGCCTTGGCAGTGAGGCTACGCTTACCCTTGGTCTTTGCAGGGCTCGGCGTCCCCCCTGGAGTGGTCGCCCTGGCCTGGCTCTCTTTGGCGCTCTCCTTCAGCAGGTGTTCCTGGACAATGGCCTCCCGCTGCGCGATAAGTCTCTTGGCCAGGGCCTTGTCTTCTTCGGGTTCGACATTCTCCAGAGCGGCCTGATCAGGGCTGAGGACAACTAAACGCGGCGGTTTGCCTATGTTGTCCGGGTCAGAGAACGGGTTCATCCCAGACCCGTCACTGTCATAGTCATCATCGCCGGAGGGGGGTCCTTCGTGGTAATGGTAGCACAGCCAGAGAAAGGCACGGGCGCGAGATGCAGACGACGTGTCGTTGGGGAGAAAGAGGTCCACAAACTCCATATCCGACAGGTGTTCTCGCCCGATCTCCGCAGAGTGATTGGAGAAGACGAAGATGAGATTGGGGAGGGTGGCCGGAGGGATTTGGCCAGCTTTCTGATGGCTTGTGAGGTCGGCCTCGCAGCATTGACGAGGCGTGCTTACGACTCTGGCAAGGACTTGAGCCGGGGTAGCCGGGATATGTTTGGTTTCGCCCTCTAGGACGCTCGTCTTTAAGATATGCTTGATGCGTGGACCGTCCAGAAGATTCCCGCTTGTGCGCTGTAGAGACGGAATGGGGTGGTACGTGCGCTGGCTGGTACGCATTTCAGCAAAAACTGCGCGCCTACGTCAGCTGCGGATACGATGAAGTTTTACCAACATACAGCTCATAGTGGTCGCAATGCGGCCGACGTTGGTTAAGAGGGCGAGCATAGCAAAGTCAGTGGCAAATGCAGGAAGCGCAAGCTTCTCCTTGAGAACAGCCTTTGCCTTTGGGGAGCGAAGGATAGCATTGACAAAGAGGTCGCGGAAGGAGAGCTTGGTGGGGCCGGTCTGGGGGTCGGAGAAGGCCTTGGTGTCGTCGGCAAATATGTGGTGGAGAAGGTCATACTGGAGGTCGGCACGGGTGAGGGGCTCGCCGTCGCTGTGGTCGATGGCGACGTGGCGAGCGCGGCTCGTTTTCGTGCGCATCGGGAGCAGCGGCGAGTGCGCAGAGGCCACCGGATCAGGCGCCTTCCATTTTGGGTGGGTCCCATTTCGGTGTTCCGAGTCTGTGCTTCACACAGTGCTTGATCCAAGCTTGATCATCTTCGTTCGCCAACCGTCAAAGTAAATATACTGGTGTATGCATCTCTGCGTCTCTTCCTTCGTTCTCCCATGCAGCGCATGCTCTGAAGTTCCTCAAAATGCTGGTCACTCTGGGTTTCCTCCTGCCGCTCCCTCTAACTTATGCCGCAACGTCGATTATCTATCCATCCGACCCCTCCATCGAGTTTTCTCCCGGGTGGAGCCAGGAATACTCGCAGACTACCCAAGACTTGTACATGCAGACAGATGTTTTTCCTGCGAGCTTGACCGCGACTCTCCCTAGTGTGTCTCGTATCTGCGCCCTTCAAATGCGTTCCTCACGTCCTGCAGTCTCCGCGTCCTCCGTGAGCTTCGTCGGATACAAGCGGAATGGTTGGTCTTTGTACGGTTACTGTCTTGACTGTGTCGGTGCCGAAGGTTGTCGTCCGCCGCTCCCTGCAGCACCTGCCGCTGATAACCCTTGCAGATGAATTACTCAAGGCAGCAAACGGAACCGACCCCTCTGTGATAGACACTTCCCTAGCGCTTGAGGTGCGTGTTTCCAACGGCCTGCAGCTCCCGCTCACGCCAACCAAGTCGACATTATTTACCGTGGCCATGGACCCGTCTACTGAACACACTTTGACGGTATATAACCTCCCCAACGACCAACTCGGCGGATCCGGCGAAATCACTTTTGACCATCTCTACGTCTTGGTCGCGGATAATGATTCAGGTATACATCATGATGCTCCCCATCGAAAAAGTCTAATTTGAGATCCTCTCTCTCCCTTAGCACCCCAATCAGGTATTTGCGAAGTATCAATGCAGCCAACTGGATTATACTGACGCGGATCAGGGCGATTTCAGGGCGCTACGCCGGGCGCCATCAGTGGCGCAGCCAGCTCGACACCATTGAGTCAATCGACCTCCAGTAGCGCTGCAGTGGCAGGTTTGTCGACAGGTACAGCATTCTCGACGGCATCTCTCAATCAATCCACCGCAAGTGGCATGATCCCTGTGCTACAGCACCCTACGTCGTCTCCCTCGGGCACTGCCGATCCCGTGGCTGCCTCCTCCGGTCCAGCAACAAGTCGAACCGGAATCTCTAAATCTCTGGTTGCAAGCATGTCAATTCTTGCGGTCATCCTTGTGGGATTCGCTATCGCGTGTCTGGTTGTTTTCCTGCGCCAGCGGCGGCAGCGGCGACGCGTCGGTGCCCAATCCTCCCACACAGGAAACAGAAGCCCCACAGGGTCCATCATCCCCATCATGCCGCCGCCACTGCAGATGCGTATAGCCTCGGCCAACCCCTTCTCAGACCCGCCTTCTCTTACCGGTGCCGCGTTACCGCTCGATGATCCCTCCAAGAATTCCCTTGTGCAGCGAAGGATGGAAAATCGGAGCATCAGCCCAGGGTCTGCCCCCACCATCCCCCTTCCTGACCTGCCGCCAGATCGATCGATGAACAGGTTAGAAAGTCGGCCCAACACCCCTAACTCTGCCTTCGCCAGGAATGACCTTTGGATTGCGCGCCCTGTCCAGACACCAGTATAAAGCAACCTTGATGGTCACTTTACTTTGTAGCGTTTTCGTGTTCGTTTGTATAGAAGTCCAACCACGGAATTGTATCTATACATCAATCTACAACAGGAAGCCCAAGGGCCAGGTATGCAATTATCCGGCGGGAAATATATCCTAAAAACAGAACAAATGACAAGTGGATGGTAAAAGATACAAGCTTGCGCAGTGAATTCCAAACAGAAAAGATACTTGTGTTACAATAATGATATGCGAACGAAGAAAATGAGGGTAGTTTGGAAGCTGTTGTAATTTTAAAAGCGAGTTGCTCCAAGGATGTGTTGGGTCGATATCATCGATGCTCTGCATTCTGGTAAGATTTCCCGTTGCCTGGCGAACAAGGACTCACCCGGTTGCCAGTAACCTTGCAGTTGCTCCAGAACCTCGACAACAACACTGCTCTTGTACATGAGAGCATGATCAGCTCCGATGACCACCTTAACATTGCATCTGTCCTCGCCCATGTTCTTCTCCATCCATCGCACGGCGTTTTCCGCAATCTTCTCGTCCTTGTCTCCGTACCATACGTTCACTTGATGTGGATAGTGCGAGTAAGAAAACCCCCATGGTTGATTGTCGTGGTTCAAGATCTGCAGCAGATCATTGTGCATTCCCTTGGCAGACTCCGCGTGTGATGCAGCGATCAGCGCGTTGCCCAATGCGGACTGGTACTCGGTGCTTGGAGCAAAAATCGAGGTAGAACTGGTGTTATAGCTGCTTGCTGCTGGTGACGAAGGCGTCGAGTGTGGGGACCATTTGGTTTGAGCGGCCGTGAATGACATTGAGCGCCTCCCTTCAGCTCTGGGCATGGTGGTGTAGAACTTATCGTTCGCAGATCTAAAGTTGTCGGTAGTCTCTGGCAGCAAAGAAACTTCCGAGCTGCCCGGTTTGGTCCAATTGATGTCATCGAAACCTAGTCCAAACTCAAACTTGGGAGGAGGGGGGAGCTGGGGGCTAGACGGGGCCTTTTTTGGCAAGCTGTACGGCGACGAGGACGACTTGCCCTTGAGCGATCCCATGGATCGTAAAGCCTTCAGTTTCCTCCCGGTTTGTAATACAGGGCTAACTTTGTCTTCGGTCGGAGAGGAAGGTTGTGATCCTTTGAGTCGGCCTAAAAAGCCGCGGGAGGGCTTTCGCTTGGCCGATTTGCTATCGTTCATTGGTCGAGGCGTAGCCGCATTGCCCAGAGTGCTCCTGCTCTCGAACCGACCGTCAAAGTCCCGCAGATCGTCGTATTCGCTGAAGGTGCTTCCAATGCTCGGACGGGGCCGACCATCAGCTGGTGTGTCCGTGGAGATAGTGAGACTCTTGGGAGGAGGTTGCGAGTGTAATTTGGGAGGCGAGCGGGTTGCAGTGTAACCTATACCTTCGTACGCAATGGTAGGAGGCTTGCCGATCATCCACGCCTGTACCTTCCACTCTGCGGCTTGGGCGGTCTTGAGAATGCCGTTTGGCACATATTTGAGCCATTTATACCCACCTGATACGACTCAGAACGAACCAACTGGGATGAATGAAAATCGTACCATTCTCGCTGCCACCCACCCACGGCGCGAGTAAACATATGTTGCCGCGTATTCGATCAGGGAGCTTATTTGCAAACGAGAGAGCATAAGGCGTTCCTGCAGAATGAGCCATGACGCTGCACTCATTTATGTGAAGCAAGTCAAGGACTTCCTCAACCACGGAAGCCCACTGCATAATCCCTTTGGACGACTTCGCTCTCGTTGCAGTCCGGCCCAAGCCCCACCTGTTGAAGCATATCAAAACTAAGTTCATGTAGAATAGACATTGCAACGCACCGATCTATAGTGATGAGTCTCAGCCCGAGGCATTCAGCCATATCATCGTATAACCCCATGATGTGTCGTACGCATCCCAATCCGAGAAATACCACGACCGGAAACCCGGTCGGACTGCCAAGGTCCGAAAGACTTACAGTCAAAGGATTGTCTTGGGACGCGTGTGGTGAACGGGTAAGTTTCAGTAGAGTGGTCAATCGGGCCGAGCGAAGATACTGGGCAACGGCCTGAGAAGGTGACGGCCTTGTGAGGAAGTTGAGGTCAATAGGAGAGGTGGGCTGATAGTTTGACGCTATCGATGGCGCATATAAGGAAGAGTGGGCGCCGCCGTCTGATAGAGGAGAGGAAATGCTAACGCTGTCAGAAAAAGTCGAGTGCCGTCTCAGATAGGAGGAGGGAGGAGGGATTGGCGGTGTCGGCTTCGACATGACTTGGTGGCGTAAGGTGCGTAGAACTTCGTCGGCTATACTGTCGACCGACGAACGTGATACGATATCTTCGTCAAGGGCCACTGCTTCAGGTTCGGATTCTTCGTGTACGGTCGAGTGGCCATGGCTATGCGAGTATACCGACGAACGCGTAATGATCGAAGCTCGTGATCGTGTTTGACTCTGAGGAGCATGATTTCGGATGATCTCCGATATGGAAGGGGCGACCGTCCGGGATTTTTCGGGAGGAGTGCGATTCCCTCGTTGTGGAATAGTGTCCACAGAAGTAAGAGTCGGAATAGCCGGTTCATCTGCAGTGAGATGCTTAACCACAACGGGTGTAGAAGTCGTGGTCGAATTAGAGGCATTGCGGCTGGCAGACGGTCGAGTCCGCAACCGACGAGGTCGAGAAGCTGCAATTGCTTGACGCCGTGCCTCCTCTCCCTCGCTCTCTGAGTTACTGGAATGTGATTCCCTCTTCGGGCGCCGATGCTTGGGTCCCCCTAGGACTATGCCCGGCGGAGGAGTAGGCAGAGGTGGTTCATATAATGGGTGATGCCCGGGAATCCCAAACCGCTGGCGGCTTGAGGAGCTGGAGCTCCGACCCATGATCTCGTCGCCATGATTCATCCCATCCACCAATGCATCCATCGTCTCTACCCCCGATACGGGTGCCGCTACCTGCGCAAAATCCGTGAACGAGCTGCCATCTATGCTGTCCACCGGCGTATCGGGCGGTGTTTCTGTGTGCTGCGTGGAGGATCCCGAGAACCGAAGGTCGGGGACTGCCCCCAGCTCTGTCCAAGTGTACCGTTCCTGTGGTCGACCGGACGGCCCCGTATACGACCGGCTTCTCTGGGGTAAATTCGCCGGTCTCGAGAATGAGTGTGCATTTTCGAGTGGGGATTCCACTGTCGGAAATGACACGGGAAGTTTCTCTTGGACAGGCGAGGCGTGTTTGGAGGTTGGGGAAGGCAGTGGATCTCGGGGTTTCGATTTGGAAGGTCGAGCGGGTGCAGCCCGCGGATATGCGTCAAAGTAGGACGAGTGAGAGTCTGGGGGATCGTGTGCTGATACGGGTGACAGTTTTGTCTTTTCACGCCTGAGAGACATAAAAGAGGTGCTTTTGCGCGGGACGCGGGCGGAGGGGTTGGGCGCCAGGGGCTGGGGACGAGAGACGATGGACTGCATCGTCTCTGATGAGAAACAAAAGAGAAGGAGCGACTATGCTGGGCTCGCCAGGACGGCGCGCAGGACGGCGCGCAGGAGATATGGGGAACTTGACTGGGAAAGCCGAAATTGCGGCGCCGACGTACCACGTGACTAAACTGATGTCAATTTCGGGCTCAATTTTCGCTGACAACCGGTTTCGGAGTACATACAGGTAACATAAGGCTACCTAAAAGGCTAACGTTGACACGGGGTCAAAAAATACAACGAGAGCGCAAAACAATCCCTGAGTCCATGCGAATGAGGCCTTACTCTAGAGGTCCATACAACAAGCAATTAGAGCGTCCCCGTCAAAGCCGCCAACGCCGATTTTACGCGCGCAACGAATTCATTCAGCCGTTGTCGGGTTTTTTCTGGGAGAAGGTACCAAGTAAGGGTCCAGGAAATCGACAAAGGGGAAAACACGGCATGAGGAATGGAGGCAGAATGCGCCTACCAAAGAGCAAGAAGAGGAGGGAGGGAGGAGGTCGAGTTGTCAGGTACGTGCCTTGGTCCCGCTCCTGCTCTTGTACAGACATGATTTGCTGTTCAAACTTGCGTGTCGCGAGGTCGGTTTCGTGGAACGGACGGGCAGATGCCCAAGCATGTGTCTCGAGGGCAGCGTCGAGTATCATCTCGTTGAGCTCTATGCAGCAGCAGAAAGCAGCAAGAACAGGAGGTTAGTAGACTTGCTGCAGCCAACAGAGAGCTTGCGAATATCGAATGTTGTTCATTGTACGCGCACATAGGACTCGACGAAGGGCGGTGGCAGCCTATTGAGATACAGCCAGTCTGAAAAGAAGCCCACCTTTTTTGAACGCCTCGTCCTTTGCCGCCTCGTCTTGGAAAGGAAGAACGACAGCAGTTTCACAGTCAAACGGCGGGAATGGTGCGCCAATCAGCTCCACCAGCGGGCGGCTGCGCGGCAGATGAGTCTTGACCTTGGATTGAGCGGAAGAGGGAGGACTGCAAGGGCGCGGAGACGAGGCTTTCTCTGAGGTGTGGGGGCTGCTGTCGTGACGCGAAGGAGAGTCCATGGCAAGCGATGAAGGAACGTCAACACGATCAAATAGAACACGATCACGCCTTAACTCGAACCAGAACCAAACTGAGCTCCAACCACTCCAGAGGATCGGGATGGTTATTTCATTCTTACTCTGAGCACTGTCCGCAAGTACAGTTCATGGGAACTTCATTCCATATCTGTCCTCTGACAAGTCGCTGATCTCGCGGAAGCATCGGATCCGCTCTTCGGAGCTTCCCCGTTAGTATCGCACGACGCATTCAGATAACATGCCTATCGAAAAGGAGAACACAGCGCCGCCCTTGCATCTTGCAAACCTGGACCCCAATGCAGCAGACGTGTTTGAAGAACGGCCTGATCATGACTTCCATTACAAAACCCTAAGCTGGCAGGTTTGATACTTTCTTTGAATGGAAACCATAACCTGAGCATCTCAACGACTTTTCCGTAGTTCGTGAGCTTGCTTATGATAGCTGAAATCGTGAGCAACGGAATGCTGTCTCTTCCATCGGCTCTGGCTGTCGTTGGTGAGGAATATGTCCTATTGCATCGTGGCCGCTTACAGTACCACTTTCTTGGAAGGCATTGTTCCTGCGGTGATCCTCATAATGTTCTTCGGCATTTTTGCGTTGTATACGGCAAAGCTCTTGATAGATTTCAAGGTGGGTCCTATCCGTGTTGGCTGGTCTGTGCTCAGACTTGGAGTTCGCAGCTAAATCACCCGGGTGTTCACAACATGTGAGAGCGATTATCGTATCTTGATTACATTCCGATCTAAATCGACAGGGGAGACGCAGGCTACGTCCTGGGTGGGTGGCCAGCACGGGAAATCCTTTCTTTCGGTACTATGGTCTTCGCGATATGTGGAACGGTGAGTCCTACTTCTTTACTCGAGATTGTACTTGAACCATCGTTCAGGGTTCGGAACTACTTTCCGGACAGCAAGCCCTATCAACACTCTCGAATAACAGCCTCTGCACTATCTACCTCCTCGTCATCTTTGCCGCCGCGACCTTGCTCGTTGCTCTCCCGCGCACTTTGGACCGTGTTGCATGGCTGGGGTTGTTGAGTGTCTGTCTGATCACTCTATCTGGTGTGGTTGCAATGATTGGCGCCGGTATCAACCCTGTTCCCCGTAGAACGATTAGCGCAACTGTTCCCACTAGCTTTTACCAGGCATTCTTGGCTATAACAAACCCGGTAGCGTCGTCGTCTACATAAAGTTGCCGCTGATCCAAATCTTCGTCAGGTCTTTGCATATGCCGGTCAGTAAGCTATCCAGGTAACTCCTGTCGAATTCTGACTCACCCATGGCAAGGTCATTTTATGTACGAGTAAATCCACTGTTTTGGGGTTGATTTAATCTTGGACTAGGTTCTTCATCCTTATCTCTGAGATGCACACACCAAAAGACGCGATGAAGGTTGTAATCTGGCCGTTCATTCTGCCCGTTTACTTATGGTTCGAGCGAAGGCTGCGTGGTGCCTCCAAACCTTCGCCACCTTGTTTTACACCATTTTTGCCGTCGTGATGTTCGGCGTGCTCCGCTTGGTTGTACCTTGATCTAATCTTCCGGCAGATATGTATATCTTGGAGACACCGTGGCTTCTCCTGCTCTCCTGTCCCTCCCTCCCTCTTGGGCCAAGGCTGCATTTGGCATCGCGTTGAGCAACTTTCTAATGTAAGCCCAATCGTTCCGTCTTCCAGTTGATTCTAAAGATGACCGCAGCGCGGGAGGATTGTACTCCCATACAGCTGCTAAGATTATCTTTGTGCGCTGGTTTCGAAACACAAAGCATATGTACACACACACGGTCCTCGGATGGATCGTGTGGGTTGCACTGTGCTTCGCAGCCGTCGCTATTGCCTCTATTCTCGCCATTGCGGTTCCTATTTTCTCTTACTTGATAGGTGAGCATCTCACATCTCTTAATTGACCAAATGTAGATACCCCATTACTAGGCATTGCTGCGTCTCTTTTCGCATCGGTTTTTACCTATGGCCTCTCAGGGTGCTTTTGGATCCACGATACTTATCGTTTTGGAGGATGGCCTAGCCTTCAGAGGAAGCCGGGGCAATGCGTGCTTGCGGTATTCACGATTGTTTCGGGCGCATTTATCTGTGTCGCCGGGACTTATGTGTCTATAAAGGTGAGCGCAGGTGCGCCGTGGCAATGGACAATTACTGACCGGACCAGCTGATCGACGATGCATACAAGGATGGGTTAGTGGGAAAGCCGTTCAGTTGTTAGTTGGTTGTTAGTGTAGGCTGTAGATTGCTTGCGTCAGTGTGTAAACGTGATCCTACTGATCTCAGCCTGAGTCTTGTGCCAAGATGACCGCTACAAATGCTACAACTACAAGCCCGGAACTGTATTATACTCTTCCCATCTCCCAGCGCTCCAAGAGTCTTACATGGACGAGGACTTTGCTTGCCACGGCCGCTGCCATCGTCTTCGCCACGGCGTGCTTGACGGTATACCCTCCGTCCTGGCATCCACGGCTGCATTCAACACCCTTTAGTAGATCAACGCCACTCAAATCGGCTTTCTCCTTCCCTTACGCCTGCTTCCATTCCAATGGGCCCGTCAGATCTACACAGACTGTATTCGCTTCACTAAGAGGGCGTTCGGCTGCCTCCTGAGTACCTCAACTGCCTTTAATTCGACTTTCAGCGCTCACAGGTGCCCTAGTCCTCATGTGCCAGTGGTTCGCGCCAACTTCGCTCGTCATCTCCTTCGAGCGCGAAGGAAAGGGTCGTTTTACGCCCGAGCAAATTGAGAGGATCGTGCGCAAGGACCAGGACGGCCGGGTTGTCTCGTTAGACCTCCCTAGCAAATTTGTTCTGATAGCGAATCACCAAGTCAGCAGTCTCCGCGTGTCTGTGGTCCTCCGCGATATCCAAATCTTCCACACAGGTTTACGCCGACTGGTGGTACGCCTGGTGTTTCACGTATTTCATTGGCGCCAACGGCGTCCACGACTCGGTATTCATAACCCTCAAGAAAAGTCTCCAGGTCAGCTCCATGTCAAGTGTTCCCTTCTTGAACTCACTATCGCACCAAGTGGCTTCCCGTTTTAGGCTGGGCGATGCGCTTCTATAACTTCATATTCCTCGCTCGCTCTTGGGTCTCTGACAGAGTTCAGCTCTCGACACATCTGTCCGCCCTCGGCAAGGCCGCTGAGCAGGAAGATAGTCCCTTAGTATTCTTCCTTTACCCCGAGGGGACGGTGGTGAGCAAGGACACGCGCCCAATAAGCAAGAAGTTTGCAGACAAGACCGGAATCGTGCGTTCCTACATGTAAACTGTCTAGTCAACTAAGATTGTTCCAAGGACGACATGACGAATGTCTTGCTCCCGAGGTCCACTGGGCTGCATTACAGTCTTCGCTCATTGGGCCCCCGTATTCCTGACTTGAAGCTGCTTGATATCACTACAGTATACCCAGGTCTGTCTGTCCACCTGCCACGTATCTTGGCTTATAGAACGCGCAAGGGATACCACCCATGGGGTACGGTCAAAGCTACTACACCCTCCGATCGATATTTCTCCATGGCATTCCGCCACCTACAATCCATATGCACCTGTACGTTTGTTTCATCCCACGTTTAGTCTGTTCTTGACGGAATTGCGCAAGGCGGATGTTTGACGTTGCAACCAACGTTCCAATCGGTGACTTGTCCAAGACGAATGCCGCCGTCAACCCCCGCTCCAGCTCTGCCGTCGAGGTAGAAATTCCCGAGAAGGAGAAGGCGTCTTTCGATGTCTGGCTAAGAGAACTGTGGCACGAAAAGGACATGTCGATGACCAAGTGGTTTAACGGGGCATCCTTCGGGGAACCGAGTTTCGAAATCCCATTAAGGCTGCGAAACAAGACAGACATGTGCAATGGTTTAGGTTTCTTTTTGCCCACGATTGTCGGATATGTCTGCTCGAGAATAGGGAAATAAATTCCAGGGTCTTAGAGTACTTGTAATTGATGTGGGCGGTCGCCTCATGTAAACTTCGTACTTCCACCATTGGCAGCAGCCCGCTGTTCCTCTATTTTCCTTACCTGATGACCTCAGCCTCTCGGCACGGCGGCTGAGATTTGGACAGGACTCACCATGAATAGTGATGTATCGAGGAATCTCTCAACACAGTTGGAGCTATCATTGTCAGTTCCGTTGACGGTGCCGCTGAGTGGGCAGCAACTCACAGGCAGCTCTCCTCACTGCGCGAGAACCTCGTTGACGGCGTCCCAGTTACACATCTGGGTATCATCGGTGTGAGAACGCGGTTTCGGACAATCGAACGCGACTTGCTTGTCCCAGCATATGCCAGTGAAGTTGTGGATTGCAGAATTGAGCCGCGCCTCTGCTTGCTGTTTTTCGAGGAAGCCAGCGAGTTCTCTCTGTGTTGCCTCATCGAATTTATCTGCCATTGCTATAGTATTCCTGGACGCATGTCTTTAAGATGCACAGAGCTGTGAGGAGCTGTGACGAGCCTGGGACAGAGGATTCTGCGGGCGGCAACTACAAGAAAGTGCGGAAGCAAAAAGTTCGGCTGGTCACGCGGTCAAAGCCACTCTGCTCTGAGTTACCTCTTTGGGCCCTGCGCATAGGCCGTTCCTCCTGCCTCTACTTGCTGCTCCGTAGACCCGTACTCGTTGCAAGGGTGCCAAATACCGGTTGTGACCCAGCTCGCGCCATGTCAACTATTCTGGTTCCCGGACCCTCGCGTAGTACCGGTGCAGGATGGCCCCCGGAACCTATCCCACCGTAAGATTCAAGTCTCTCCACCTTGAGCTCAGTCGTGATTCCACTCCAGCGTCGGATATCTCAGCAGGAAAGCATTGCCTATTAAGCGCAACGATGCAGAGCCACTCACCCGCGAAGATGTGCAATATGGTTCTTACACTTGGTTCACAGAAGAATATATATTCTGACGCGAGGGCCCATAGATTTGCTTTATCATATATTCCAGGATAAACGTCCTGTCTTTCATTCTCCGATACCAGGAAAAATGTGCAACTTTCGGGATCTATACATCCATGCCTTATATAACTCGACCAAATGCTCCAAAGTCCTCAAAGACAAGATGATCGAGACCCCGGCATTTGCTGTTGAGCTATGCAAGATATCTCTGCTCACCAACGTCGGGAGAATCAATACGACTATGGCATGTGAGATATTCTTTTGGCTCTTCGCTACCAAATATGTATTGATCAAAGGATCTGGCAGTCTTTCCAGAAAGTTTGCATCGTCGGCTCCCTCGTTTACTCACAATTGACGACCTCTTAGTGAAGACTGCCTTGCGGACATACCATCCCGTTCCGTGCTTACAAAAGACCGACGGTAATGCGCAGGACGCTCCTCGTATCAAAAACTGCCTCAAAGCTGCCCTTCTGCCCTCGGAGTTCCGGGCGGTGCCGCCATCAACACCGGACGAGATTCTTGCCAAAGTCGTGAGTCTGGTACTTGCTCTACTGTTCGACTTCATAATCTCCTTCGCTCCAAGAGAGCAGGTGTGCGTCCCTCCACCAGCGTCGTGAACCTGATCTTTGTGCTCTCGAATCATGCTGCTGTGAGCCCGACAAACAGTTCATCAGTCTACCTACCTAACCGCTTTTTTTCATAGCCGTTAGCCAACATTCATTTTGACAGCTCGATGAACTTTCTAGACCTGTTCCTGCCGAAACCATTGTCTTCGCAAGACCGTGCAAAAGTGTTTCTTTGGTTGATGTACCATTACTTGGTGGACCCAGATGGCCTGAATCCCTGGGGTGACCATTATTCTCGAACACATCGGGGCAAGGCACCCTTGGTCCGGAAATTGACGAAGGAGGAGGAGAGCAAGGAGAACGTCGACACTAAGGAAGAGAAGGAATGGGGTGTGATGATGTCAAGTCAGTCTATGGTATCTTCTACCCAAGACCCCAGACTTAGACCCAAACAGACCAACGAAACGCATTTCTTTCTCGACTTGTCCTCGCTCATGATGACAGGAAGACGAAACCTAATCTGGCAACCTTTGTCACAGGTTCCTGCTCACCATCCGTCGTTATGCCCCAAGGCTGACGTTTGGCTCAGCGCCCCCAGAATCTACGCGTCGCCAACGGACGTTCGTGGCCGATATACCGAAAGAACAGGCGTCTTTCATGTATTATGTTCCTAACCAAGATCCACCAGCCGCACGCGATGCACATAAAAGTATGTTCTTTGCACAGTTGTCTAGGTCTTGCTCCTTAGTTCGCTAGGCGCTCTTCTGCCTCAACGCCCGACCCGACCTTCTTCGCCTATCGAAGAGCGCTCGATGTTGGACCGTATGTGTCCTATCTATCCCGATACGTGGTCCTGATACGAAACAGAGGCGTGGCATACGGTCATGACCTATGATCCCTTGGTCGATTCCGACGAAGAGAGCCAAGACGAGCACGTTCGAGTCGAATATAGTAAGCGGATTGGCGAATCAGTTTCGAAAATAGCCTCAATTGCTTCATAGCCCGACGTCTAGGCGTCATATCCCGACTGAGGGGTCGACCACCTACACCTGAGCCGTCGATGGACGACGACAATGCGCCTTTGGGGAGATTTCAAAAGGTACAGTCATGGGATTAGTTTTTTTTGGGTTGTTGGACTGGATTTAGTGACTATTGGTAACATCGGGCACGGCCCGTACAGAACAGATGTATTATTGTGTGCTGGGAGGGCTCTGCCCTACAGAATTGTAAGGAGTGTGATTAGATGTATCCCGCTTTCGAGGTGGCTCAGCCAACCTCGAACGAAACCTCTGGATGCGATTTGTGTCTTGCCTTTCTACGAGTGTTGTTGTTATGATGTGTCCCACTATCGTACATACATCCTTCCCAATGACTGAATCTGAAACTTTGAGTGAAAAAACGAGGCGAAAACCATCACATGAATGATTAAAGGGAAGATAAGCGTCGAAATCTTGGGATTAGAATCCACCGGGCATAGCGAGAACTGGGTGCTCGAATCCAGAGCGAGCGCGGGGGCTAAGCTCTGCGGGGGCACTACGACGCTTCCACTTGCGGTCGAGGGCGTGCTGGGCGTCGTTCGACGCGCCGTAATCGGAGAGACCGGTTCGTTTCCTGAGCGTGGACAGCATGTTCTTGGCGCGTCGTTCGCGGGAGTTGAGAGCAAGAAGGTTGACCTCAGAGAGCTCGGTGGGCGACGAGGACGAGCTGCGAGGAACGACGAGCGTTGTCACCTGGAGGTTGGGCGACAATGGGTAGCATGGCGAGCGTGGCGGCATGTTGGGCAGATTCTCTGCCTTGGATGGCATCGTGGAACGGACGGGCATTTGCAGCCTGCCGACGCCGATGGAGATCCTCGGAACGGGCTGGCGCGTTTGAGCGAGGAAGGCGGGCAGGCGCAGCTTCCTCTCTGCAGCTTCGGCACTTGGGGTGCGGACGTGACCTTGGGAGGACAGGCGAGCCGAGATCTGATCGAGGGATGGGATGGGTTTTGCTGGCTTAGCGTGGGTGGGTTTGATGGGACGTGGGATGGCCTCCTTCGCCTTTCTACGATCGGCAGGGATGCGAAAGTCGACTTGTTCAACCCACGGCTCTCTGTAATAGGACAGAGGACCGTAGGAAGGGTTTTCATTCAAGGATTCAAATAATGCAAGAGGCGAAACCAGGCCGGGAGAAGGAAGTGTCTGAACAAGGAGAAAAAAAGTAAGAGGCAAGGTCGCGACCCGAGACCATGGACGCACGTAGTTGAAAATGGCAGGCGAATCCGGAGGAGTCTTGGGCATCAAAGTGGCGGTCGGGGACGGTGGCGCGAGGACCTTGGACAGGAAGAGTGCGCGACGCTCGACTGTCCACATGCACTGTCAGCACAACGCCACCTCGGAGCGGCGGACTGGTGCGCACCTTGCTTTCTGCCATGAGCCTTCAGGGCTATCTCTTTGCGGAGATCGTTCCCCTTCTTAGCCCCGACTGCAGAGTTTCTCTCTTTGGAAGCCTTGAGTAACGCTTCGAAGCGTTCGCGTTCGAGCCCTTGGCCGGTGACGGTGGCTTCGGAAGGACGGAGCGGCGACAGCTGCTTGACGAATCTCGTTGGAGTCGTGGTGGGCGGGGGGGTGAGGTGCACTGGTCTGAATCCGTCGTCCTCCGGGACGACGTGGGCGATTTTTCCCCAGGAGAAAGGCGAGTACGGCTCCGCCACCATTGTCTCCTCGGGGGCAGGAGACACCGAAATTTCCGGGACATGTGCGGGAAGGAAATCCATGGCGAATGAACAGGAAAAGGTGGTCGAGGTGCTTGTTACAAAAGAATGGCGTCCAGCACCGGTGTAAAACTGCGAGGAATTGCACAGGCGACGGAGAGAAGGGAAAGCAGAAAGGACGGATGAAGAGAAAGCCCTGGGGCAGACTAGCTGTAAGGAAGAAGGAAAATGATGCGGGCACCCACACTGGTATAATATTCCGCCAATGCAAGGTAACTAGGTCACGCTGATACACTATCAATCCCTTAGCCTGCGCTACACGGTGGACTACCCGACATCTCGTCACCCGTTGTCCCCGCTGTGTCGGCGTGCATGCTGTCCTCCGCTCTGGCCACGTCGTCCGCAGTCCAGAATCGTCGGCACACACCCGTTGTTTCATCTCCGCCAGAACATCAGAAATCTATGATCTCTTTCGAGATCGTCTACCTATCGACCGCAGCAGCAGCCGCCGATTTCTCCTGGAACAGTTTCTCGGCATCGGTCCACACCCGCGCAACACGCCGATCTCCGTACTCCAGTAACGAGGGCAGGAGATCCATACTAAACTGCTCCGAAGCCTCACGCGGAAGGAGCGTGGGCAGGTGGTCGATGGAGATTACCGACAGTCGGGGATTTTCTGGTCTAGATAACAGTCAGCACGCGTCGCACTGCGATATATTGCATACGTACCCCACATCGACCGGAACCGTCGGCTCCGAGAACGTAGTATTGATGTTGTAGATCGGAATGGGATTGAAGGGATTCGTTGTATCGCAGCTGACATCGACTACAACAGCCAGCCTGCGCTGCTTTCCTGCCGCAATGATCTGATCGCGGGTTATGAAGGCCGGAATCGAGCTGTTGAGATAGATGCAGTTGACAAAGATGTCGACATCGAGAATTTCCTGAAACGGGCCGCCTTTCGCCGTCTCATCGAGATCCCACTTGAGAATATCATCCCTGGGCAAGGATCAGCTCGGGGACACCGTCAGGCGGATCAGACGGGACCTACTCAGCCAAGCCGATTTTCCTGAATAGATCGACTGCGCCTCGTCCGCATCTTCCAAGGGCGCCAATTACCAATGCTCTGACGCCTTTGGCGCTGCCGCCTAGCAACTCTTTGACAGTGGAGACCATCGCGTTCTCGTTTGCAAACGGCTGGAGGTGCCCCAGCTTTTCTCCCTTTCGTTGAGACGAGAGTGCGAGGGCACCCGCCGCAGCACCAGCGAATCCGGCATGGAAACCAAACGCAGCGACGCGCCGGCCATTGGCGTCGTTCAAGAACTCTAGATCGTACAGGGTGCCTCCCCCACGGCTAAATCGGGACAGCACAGATGCCCATCCTGCTTGATTTTTGTAGCAGTGCGCGAACTGGATGTGGGTGTGAGGGAGAGGGTCTGTTGATTCCGGGAGCTCCTTCAAGCCAATGATAGTAGCCGTGGTCGGTGCAGTGGGCCAGGAGTTGTTCTCCACCAGTTTGCAGCCCACACTGGATGGGCTGAGATTTCATAGAGAGCGACCGGGTGGAGACCTACGCTTCATACTCTGAGTCATCGAATATCCTCTGTTCGTCGCGCTCCACGACGATGTTGAACCCCGCGTCGAGCAGGCGCTTGGCTGTGGTAGGTGTCAGCGCGGCGCGGCGCTCGAATTCCTTGGTTTCGCAGCGAAGCCAGAGGCATGTTTCAGACATTTTGAAGGTTGGAGTCAGGATGAACTTTTGGTTTTGACTCGTTTGCGCACGTGGCAATTCGGGGGTTTCCGGCAGCTTTTCGGGGGGATGATACACGACTGCAAGGTACGCAGAAGATTGCTTGGGATATTTGGACGTATACGATGCACACTTGATGCACGCCGGTTAGAGAGAAGACTCTCTCGCAGTTGCAAGGTCGCACGATCGGTGGCGGTGCATCCCATCAACAAGTCATTCACGACATACAGACATCATTACATATGTACCCACGGTCAGTCAAGCGGGCACACATTGTGAATAGACTGTCCCAGTCAGCCAACGTCAAAAATAATATCGAAAGCACTCACAATCGTTGCTGAAGGTACATTTGTACCCTGCGGATTCGGATCAGGAAATGCCATACAAGACTGCCAGGTTCACATACCTGAGACGCAAGTCGTTGGTCCGGTCCAGTTAGATCCCTGGGGTGCGGTCAGCCAAGACACAGATAGTTTTTGAAGCACGTACTCCGCACTGGCCATAAGCACCAGCTGTCCCGGTCGACGTAGGCGGGGATGAAGTGGTTGTCGAGGATGCTATGGTTGTCGAGGATGCGGTGGTTGTCGAGGCTGAGGTGTTTTTTGAGGTGGTAGTGGAAACCGATGTGGTTGATTTTGAGGTCGCCGAGGTGCTGCTAGCGGTCGATGTCGGCGGTGGCGTTGCACCCGAGGCGTCACCGTAAAAGATTCCTAAGATACAGATGTAACCAGGCGTTTCCAGTGATGTTGTAGATATGCTGACCTCTGCCATTGGTTCCAATGTAGACACTGGAAACCGTGATGTTAATGAGACATCTGCGTATGAGAATACACACCCACCGTCCGTAGATTCTTGGGTCTCCGGAGATACAGTTGGAAGAGGCAGAGCCCTGCACCATTATCAAGCCGAGACCATCCACCGATAAGCCGCACTCACAAATCCGTGCGCAGCATCATTGATCTTGACCCAGTTCACGCCCATGTCGTCGGATCGGAAGTATCCGATACCTCCAATGTTGGCGGCAGCGAAGATTGCGGGGTAGCTGGTGCTGCTCTTAGGGGCGCCCAGAGCAATAGCCCAAGCCGCAGAGATGCCCGAGATGGCGGTGAATGAAGTACCAAAATCGGTCGAGTGGAACAAGCCCTTGTCCGTG
Organism: Mycena belliarum; assembly: GCA_029282135.1. Classification (NCBI taxonomy): domain Eukaryota; kingdom Fungi; phylum Basidiomycota; class Agaricomycetes; order Agaricales; family Mycenaceae; genus Mycena; species Mycena belliarum. The sequence goes on from JARJCN010000003.1 coordinate 258,017, forward strand.
GACACCCACACATCACCGCTCACTTTCGGGTTGACGATCACTTTAGCGGGCGAAGTGGAGGAGCTGAGGCTAGCCTTTGAGGCGAACGTTTTGCCACCGTCGGTCGACAGATAGAACGTGTTGACGGCAGCGCCATAGAAGATGGAATTGTTGAGTTTGTCTGACGCGATGGCGGCCGTGGAAGGAAGGGAAGATACCGCGGCGAACGGGTTGGTGAACTGAGACACCAGAACGCCATTGCCGTTGGTTCTCCACAGGACGGTATCTCCGTCCGCTGTTGGAACAAGCTGGCTCAGCTATACGAAGAGGGCGCATAAACGAAGGGCTTGCCAGATAGTGCCACCTTGCCGCCTGTAATTGAATTTAGCAAATGTCAAATAACACAGAAGAAACCATTGACCTGTAACATTATCTGCCGCACCGTAATCCTGAGACCACGTATTTCCGCTATCATATGACAGTGCAACTTGCTTCCCTTGGGTTCTGGTGGGGCATCAGTGGAGGAAACGAAAAAATCGTGTCACAACATACGAATCTCCAGTACCGATCCGCACGATATTGGTTGGTTTATTTCCGGCGAAGTCAAGGTCGGCAGTGGTCGACCACTTAGGATTGATCCAATTAACCGTTGGTGCCTTTGTAAGGTCTTCGTGGACAAATCCTGCGCAAGATTCGGCGTTGGATTATTCTGAAAAGGAAATGGTCGTACCTTGGATGTCTCCCAGAGCGGAGATCAGCGTAGGTCCTTTGATTGTATCGGTATATGTTGGAGCATGAAAGCCAGATAGAGATACGAACCCGTGGGAGGCGACAGGACGGCCTGGACGGACGTTTCTTCGATTCCATCTGCAAGGGACGAGATGCTGACGTTGTGAATTGTGTCCCACTGGGGATATGTCAGATGGGAGGGGAAAACTGGAGGCACTGTGTCTGGCGTACCTTGAGAAGATCGTGACCACCGTAGATGGTGGCACCGGTACCGTAGAGCCAGTGGTTTGAATCAAATGGATCGATATTCAACGCTGAAATTGACATTAGCTAGGAAACCCCGCTATGAGGGAAATAAAAACGAACATTCCATCATCCAACCAACTGAGAGAAATTAAGCCAAAAGAAAAACAAACAAAGAATGAAACACAGACTTTGGAGATCTCCGGGCGTACCATCCACGAAGTTCGGTCCCAACCATGGGGCGAGGCTGTCAGAATACGAGTAGAATTTATTCATCGTGGGGTAGCTCTGCCAGCTCCACAACGGCGACCAAGAAGCACCGCTGTTTGTGGAACGGAAGATTTGGCCATCTGGCCACCTAGAAAAGCGTTAGCGATAGAGATAGATGCACACATCCGGATAGGGGTAGTGATAGGACCAGCCGACGGATCAATAATCACATCGATTATCACATTACTCATGGCGCAATAGAACTGAACGCGCACCAGGAGTTGAGAGCGGCCACCATGATTGTCCCTGGTACCTTCAAATCGACGGTTACCCCGCCGAAGCCGAAGGTCAAGTCGGAGCCCGTCACTGGGGTGATGTCCGTCCCTGCGAGAGATTAGCGCTCATTACATGAAAGAGGGATGCGACGCACAGGTGGAAGTTGCGAGGTCGTACTTCATGACGCTTCCAAGAGTACCGTCATATGGTCCAGCTGGTTCGAGATGGGGATGCTTTCAAACGGAGGAGAACAGATAGACGCACCGCCGTTGGAGTAAGATATGTACAACACCTTTTCGGCTGGGGAAAGAACCCCCTTGTGCGGGAGGTAAGTCGTGTTTTGACCCGCGACGGCGGACCCTGTACGAGATAGCATGGATAATCGGTTGGAGAAGGATGTTGAGCTACCCACAGGTTGTTCCACCGTTGGTGGTTACAAAGATGTTGGAGGATCCTTGGTTTGCGACGCCCACAAAGATGCGAGGCCTGTCCGGCGCGGTTAGTTTCCACGAAGGACATTTGAGGAGATGGTGTACGTCGCGGAACCGGCCGTTCCAGAAGTAGAGTCAAAGGTGACCCATGCGATACCTGTGCATCGATTGTAAGGGAACAGATAGTATGACGAGGACCAAGATTCAACACTTATATGAGTTGTGAGTTGTAGCCGCTGGAGTCTTTAGGATCGGGAGCGTAGGTTCCTGGAGTCTGTTGAGACCATGATGTTTATGTCTAGTTTTCGACTGACCGACGCTCGGAAAGCTGGTAACTTGGGTCCTATGGACAGAAGAGTCAACGATGAGCAGCTGAAGCTAATTGAAACATCTTGACTTGCCATGTAACACCGAAGTCGGTTGATTTCCAGAGCCCGTTTCCGGATGCCGCTCCAAAAAATAATATTCCGTTGCTGTTGGGATCGACTGCAAGACGCTGACCACCGGAAGTTAGTTCAAACCACGAGCCGTCCCACGTCACTTACTTCTCCCTGAAATTGTAGAATGAGACAGCAGGTCGTCAGCATTGTTTGCTAGATTTCGTACCATTCCTATTCGAAGTTCCTCGTTGGCTTCATGTATCTAGATTTCTCATGAATCGAAGACTCGCCTCGTCCTGGCATGTTTCCTGGACGCTGATTAACTAAAGAAGACGGATCCTTACGACGCGCACTAACCTCCAACTTTGAAAGGCAAGGGTGAAGCGGTGAATGTTGAACCTTTGTCTGTGGATATCAGAATATTGCCGTTCTTCGGACTGGGAGTGACCATAGTCAGCATTTTGGGTCGAGTAAAGAACGCATCAGACACTGACTCCCAACTGTTGGTATATCCACCGGTCGCCTGTGGGATCGAAGTCGGCATTGATTTGCCATGAACATGCCAGAAAATGCAATACCAGGTACAGGCGGTTGGTCTGGACTGGATCAGTCGCAAGGGCAGCCACACCCCAGTAGTTCCAGGTGGAATCTGCCAGCACGTAATTCAACCGGGATCAGATATGGGAGAAGGATGACGGTACCGTCGGCAAAATCAAGCAAAGGAGTCCAAGTGTCTTCTCTGCGTAAGGAAGGGAATAGACCTGCAGAAGATACAGACCCACCAGTCGCGGCATTCAGTTTGTAAGCCCCGCCAATATCAGTTCTCGCATATGCCAAGCCCTGGATTCCAACCACTTATAACGGAAAACAGATTTTAGTCGGTGGACTATTTACCTGTTCCTTCGGATTAAACACAATGCCTGGGACAAACCTGTTGGGAGGATACTTCAGCTGATTTTCACCATTGAGAGCACGCTCACCCTCCACCGCCCCCAACTTTGACGTTTTTCCATGTGTAGGCCTGAGATGAGACTGCATGGACCAGCGAGGTAACGCTGGCAACCGCAGCCAATGCTGCGAGTAAACTGTAGTTGGGCATCGTTCACTCGGTTCACGCGCTGCGAGTGCCTGCTTTATAGATGCGCCCGTGCTGAAGATCGTTCACGGTTCGGAAAAATATGCGGCACTCTGAGACTGAGCGCTGACTGGATCATCTGAATGCACGGAGAAATGTGCATTGGATGACAGGGAAAATCAGGACCAAGCCGTGTCTGGGATGAATCTCGGTGATTTGAGGTCCGACTGGGTTTATGGCAAGCAATGATCAAGCAGCGCTTCATGGACGCAGGCTAACGCAGGTCTACACAGGTGATGACCTGTTTTGTTCCTTGATCCACGTATTGCGAGGTACGGCGCGCAACAGGGTACGAGATCATACGGAGAACAGTCGGTTAATACGCAGGAAGGGTGGAACGGCGTGGTCCCTCACATATCACAGCGAAGGTTGGAAACAAAATGAAGTCAGGGGGTTCAAGCCCGGGCCGATCGGGCCGTTTCTTTGTGCACTTCCCTTGTCCCGCATACGGTCTTTTGTCTTTGGCAACTTGCGCCGCGTTCAAGCCGCGCTGACGGTCACTATCGCACCCTCGTCTCTCCCACCACACTCATTTTTCTACAGATCTCATGTCCCTTCACGATTTCGACTCGAGAGCTGGCCTCGAAACGATGTTTCTGCATTTCGGCCATGATTCCTTCTCCTCATACTCGTCGCCCGCCACGGCGTTCGATGGATACATCGTTGTACCTAAGCCAGACCGTGTACCATTCTCAGACAAATCGCATAACATCCCAGTATGTTCTTACCTTGCTCTCCCCGCGCAAACATCTTACCAGAACGAAGCACCGCCGAGTCCCAATAATCCCTGCCAAGTCTGGGTCTGGCATAGTCCGGGATGCATCCCTGGTGGTCCCCAATACACGCCCTTGTACTCCTGTAAGACATGACTTACATGCGACGAGGAATGAGTCACCCATGGCCTGCCAGTCATTTCAGCCTCTTCCCCCTGTTCTTGTCAATTCGCCACTGCGTCTACCCTCCTTTCTCGATCTAACGCTCCAGTCCTTTCAGTCGTTGGACTATGAACCTTCAGCCCCTTCCCACAAACCCGAATCGCCTTCACCACGGGCCATCCCTCGGCAATTAGCCATCGACATTCCTTCAGTCCTGCACCCAAACAGTCCCTACGTGCCCTGGGCGTCGCCCGTCCGGCGCAATATACTCCGGCCTTTGACGCCGGCGTCCCATGTGTCGGTTTTTTCGACTTACTCGCGCCCATATTCTCGCAGTGGCGCCCGTGCCCCAGAGCCCCAGGACCCCGATTCCCCTCCGCCTGCGCAGAATAAATTCATTCGACTTTCCAAGAGCATCAAGAATCTTCGAAGGACAGTGAAACAGGGTGTGAAGCATGTAAAACATGCCCTTACGAAAACACACAAAGCCAAGTCGCCAGAACCGGTTGATCCACCGATCAGGTGTCCACTGCCAGTTCCGCCGTTGCCGTCTCCCGTATCGTCGCGCGAGTCCTCCAATACAGACACGCTTGCCGAATGGCTTCAACAATGCGAAATGAAGGTAGAGCGTGCAAAACCCCGCTTCATGACGTTCCAGGAATACGAGGAACGAGGCAGCTGGCTGGATCTGACGAAGGGTCGGGAGGAGTCTGAGACTCGATCCTGGCTCGTTTCAGAGCCTGGCGTAGACGATGAACAAGTTCTCTTTCCTGGCCCAATGTCGCCGACAAGTCCCAATTCCGACTCATTCCCGCAACTCATGCACAACATCTGGCCCACCCCTCCTTCATTCCTTACGCCGGTGCGCGGGTTCTCTGCTACTAGAGAGCGGGAAATGAGCATGCCGGGCGGTTGGGATTCTCCTGCCGCATATGTGTGACTACCTACTCTATTTTCATCTCTAATCCCTCTCCTCTAGATCTGGGACCACATACCTTATCGTTGTACTAGACGCCCGCACATATATCATACCATTAGACATCGATTTGTATCCATTGTAGCAAACCTTCCAATTCGAGCTCACTGCATTTTCAGATCGGGCACGTGCCGCCTTGTGTCTCTTCGCTTTGTGCTGCATCGGGCACAACGTCTCCAATCATCTATGTGGACCCTCAAATACGACAAACCGGTGCTCGGGCGCCACACCTACCATTTCAATGCCCTCCCATTCCCTCCCGTTCAACTTGCACCGTAGCGCAGACCGTCCCTTATACGCTGTGTTGGACACACTTCCAACTCTTGTTCAACCCTCCTTGGATGACCTCCTGATACCGGAGCGGATTTCCGCCCGCGGGGACAACGTATCTAAGTTTTTTCCAGCTCTTTGCGCTCGGTATCAGCCTTCCTCTGCCGGCGATAACCGCGCAGAGCAACGCACTATAGACCAAACCGAAGTTGTTCCTGCCCTTCCTGTGGACTGGACACGGAAAGAAATAGCTGTGCAGAGACGGAAGGCACCTAAGCCGCTGCCCGAGAAGTATCAAGGAGGCGTGTTGCAGAAAAGCATATATACTCCGCATGGAAAATGGGCTTGGGTAGCTGGTCTGCCTTACAAGGATTCAGAGCGTAGCATCCTCTTATCATGTGAGTGCGCTATGATATTCTTCTCCAACTAAGTTCATGTAAGAGTCCCTAGCCGGTGTAATGTGTTCGGCTTTCCTGAGAACGGGAACAATCGGCGACCAGCCAGTTAAATACATATCGAAAGTGTACGTCTCGGTCGAGTGGCGCGCTTAACTTCATCTCAAGCTCGAAATCTTCTAGCTGGGCCACGAAACAAAAATGGCACGGCTTCTTCTCCGAGGTCAGCTATTCTTTCTTCCAATTGCATTACGGTCCCTGACCTCTCTGCAGCTTGCTCTTTACAAGGTGCAGCTCAAGTCCCTGCAGGGACGCGTGGTTCCGGCCATAATAAACGTTTACTCCTCTGCCGGCGCTGTCGATGTGGCAATGGAGCCGCCTCACCATTCGTTCTGGATTGAGGCATCGGCGGATATGCCCCACGTCCTGAAGAAACGCTGCGTGCAAGCATTCGAGAAGCTACATGCTGCTGGCGTCTATCATGGCGACATCGAGTTGCGCCACATGATCATCGGAGGCGACGCGCGGGTGACAATAATCGACTTCCAGGCGAGCCGCGCGCTCGTGCCAAACTCGGCAGTCCAGCTCGCAGCCGCCACCGCGGACGACCTGCGCATGGAGATGCGCAAAGTCAAGTTCAAGCTGGACTATGAGGGGGCGCGCGCTTGGGAGGATGAAAAACTTATGCGCAATGCTCGTCTTAAACGCAGGAATCGGGCGTCCGGCGGGCATGAGGAGCCTTTGGAAGAAGATCGCATTGATCCGCCTATAGATTCACGTGAATGGAATCTCGAGTGGATAGGAAAGCCAGTTGAGCCTACGCGCTTTGTGATGCCCGGGCAGAGTACAACCGATCTGGAGAGCGCGGTGGGGCAGTTCCTCTCGATTCTCGAGAAGCTGGAGGAGGAGGAGGCGAAACAGGATGGAGCTTCGCTAAAAGCACAGCGCAAATCTTCCCCCGATTTTAAAGCGCCGGCTGTGCCCAGCAAAGCGTCAAATACACAGGCGATCGGAATGGGCTTCGGGGCGACGGTGTTACATCCGACGAAAGCGATCCGAGGGCCGCGGGCTGCGCTCAAACGGAAAAGTGAATGCGAACGACCTCAGGATTCCAAGCGCATTCGGGTCGAGACTCCCTTCCCGTCTACATCTAGCCTCCTCCCTCCTGTTAACGAACGCGATGCTCCGCCGCCGCCTATCCACTCCTCTCCTCCTCCGGCTAAAGTCCGTGACTTCGCAATCGAGGCGACGGTCGCGGCCACCTCCAAGGATCTTCTTGGTCGCGGCCCCCAACTGGCGCCAATGCCAATGATATCGGATGATAGACCCATTGCATCCTCGCCAAGGAAGCGGAAGCGCAACGACGAACCACCAGCGACGCGCGGCCGGCCCAAGCTCCGCACGAGTGTGGCCTGCGACATCTCATCGGCTATCTCCGGTGAACACGCTACTGAAGACCATGCTGTTGTTACCTCCACCTCGGCTTTGTTTCGATGGATCGGAAACCTTTGGCGATTCGTGTATTGAGTTGCGATCCTAGCAATACATGTAGATATGCACGTAGTAGTATGATTTGTACAGTATACCTAGTAGCTTCCTAGATTATTCAGATTCTGCTTCGCTGAGTGAGATCTTATATGATGGAGCTCGGACAGCTTTTCGGCTGTTCTTTGTTCCTCTGCCTTTTCCGACTACCGGTCAGTCACAGCGCTGCTTCAAGATACAACCTTCAACTGCCTGCACGATGTTCCTCCCAAGCCTGATATGGTCGTTGGAAACGATGCACACAACGGGAGGTTCACTACGCACCTCGAAGAAACGGCGGCGGTCGCCTACACGAACACCGCGACAGCTCCTGAGACCGAGCGTATGTATTTTGGGGCATCCGTCCAGGACGAGGAACAAGCCGTCGCCTATGTGTCGTAGTTTGAATGAGGCATTTTCCGCGGATGTAGGTCTGAGTACATACTCGTCATTTTCGTTTCGGCGACCTCGAGCCGCGCAAGTTCAGGGCAGGCGGAGAGAAATGGCGCGGCGTCGTCGTTGATACCCGTGTTGTTGAGGATGAGGGACTCGAGGCGAGCCGGAGGGGCACCTGGCAAGCCTGCGAGGTGATGTGATCGCAACGCCGGGAGGCCCGAGAGATTCAACCACTGGATACGCGTGGGCGTGAAGATCAACGATGTATATGTTTCGAGCAGACCTTGCAGTTGCGGCCGACGGCAGTGATAAGACGCGTAAGGGCCGTTGCAGTTGTACCGAGCTTGATGTTGCCTACGAGACTGAGGTTTTCTAGCGCGGTGTAGGACTGAAGAATGGGGACGAGCTTGAGAAGGACATCATCGGTGAGGGTCATAGAGGAGTCGATAGATGCGATGGAACGGGGGCTTGCGCCGAGGGCGCCGAGAGCGAGGGACTTGAGGTTAGAGAGCCTCGGCAGGAGCCTGGCAAGGTCCGCATTGGAGACGGGGGTCGACGTGAGGGAAAGCTTTTCTATATCCGGAAGAGGCCCCGCGTACGAACCGAGAAACGGGTGGCGGACGCCAGTAAAGGAGATATCGAGGCGGCGGAGGTTTGGACAAAGCGGAAGGAGGGCGTTCAATGAGACCTCGGAGATGGAAAGCCGACAGAGCTTGAGCGAACGCAGGTTGGGTAGGTCGAGGTCCCGACAGAACATCTTGGCGAAAGTAGCGTCGGTCTACGCGCGGTCAGAGGAGGCAGTTGGAAGGAGAATTCGAGTGTACCCAGTTGGAGATTCCCGCCAACTTGAGGACTTCTATACGTGGGCAGGCGAGGAGGAGGGGCTGGAGGGCCAGGGGAGTGACAGTGGTGTAGTTCAAATTGATTATTTGAAGCTGAGGGCACGATGCGGCTGCGGCGGCGAGGGTTTTGGCCCCAACGAGCAAACAACCCCTGCATTCTACTTAGTTGCGGCGTGCATGAAGGTGGAGACTTGCGGACCGCAGAACGAGACGTCTGAGAGCGGGAAGGCGGGGGAGAATGGATGCGAATGCAGTATCGGGGATCTTGGCGAAACCGGAGAGCTCGAGATCACGAAGGTCGGGGCAGCGATCAACCGCGCGAATGGTGTGAGTCTGCACGCCCGGGAGATCACTAGTGAGGGCGAGAGTGGGGCCATGGAAGAAGTAGGTGACAAGGAACTCGTGGGTGAGAAACGTAGGGCAAACACGGACGAGGTCGGCGAGCAATCGAGGTAGGAGAGCCTCGGGGAGGGACTTGAGATGGCCTGCGAGAGCCGCCCACACACGCTCGTTGCTGCTGTTGCGCAGGCGGACGAAATTGTCTGCAAAAACGCGGGAGCACAGGGTAGTGAGAGTCGGTACGGAGCTGCACGGCGGGCGTCCGCGATGGCTAAGTGCTGCCGAGGATGGGTCCCCAATCCCCTGCGTCGGTGCATCGTCGACAGAGGGTGCGCCAAACTCGCGAGGCGCTTTCCCAGTGCGCGCGCGCTTTCGAGACATGGATAATCTGGCTGCGTGCAGGTTCAAACGTTCACCTCTTGCTGCTTCTTTTGGTCCGTGACCTTGGTTGGGTTCCCTCTTTCCCTCTTTCCCTCCGCAGACCATGGACGAGCTCCCCAGATCTGCTAGCTATCCGGCAATGGTCGCTTTTCGAAGGATTCTAAGGGGCTCGCCTAGGCTGCTTCCCGGAACAGTACGGCCGTACGAAACCAACTCAAACGATATACTCCACGAGTTCAGGGGAAGAGGGACACCGCCAGGCGACGTTGGACGTCTGGGAGACGTCTACTGGGACATCACCTTCCCTTTCTTTCATCTGCTATATCTGTGTCTCTAATGATACCTGGACACCTTGGAATTTCTATGCCTCGTCAGGTGGACAAATTCTAGCCCAGCATCCCGTCTTCAGTGACCGCCACCTCTGGTTCATCCCAAATCCTATGAGGTCTGGTCTCAATCTGTCCTGGTTCTCAGGTCCGGCACTTGCCGACATGGAGTTCGGTACAAAAGTTGGACACACACTTGACCCCCCGAAACAAGAGCTGCTCGCCTGCACCCTCTTCTCACAAATCAGAGCTGGAGATTCCACAATGAAAGGCTTGGCGCTGGACGTGGCGGATAGTCGGCGACGACATGTGGCGGAGGTGCGCCGGCGGCTCCAGAACAATGTACCTGTTGGTGGGCATCTCGACTTCGAAAGAGATACTAGTTCTGAGTCTCTGCAATCGTTTAAGGATTATCAATGACACCCACACTTTCTCCCTGGAAAAATGAGGCTGGATTCAATGCTGACTGTCAGTTTGTTTTACGCTGCAGCGCGTCTCATCTAATTCGAACTTCAGTGGACCAAGCACACGAAACCGAAGGAAAACACGCTTTCTGTTTATGCTTTCCGACTTCTGACTATCAAATCCCACTCAATCACAGCTCGATCTGAGATACCTACTCTCAGCGACGCTGGAACCCCCGATAATCAGCATGGTGATACACCTTCACACAAGAAAACAACATCCTGATTGATCTAATTTCACTCTCTAACATCTAGCCTGTGCCCAAGTCCAAGCTCTCCAGAACAAGGTCCAGGCCCTCGAGAAGCAAATTGCACAGCAACACAAGGCTCACAGGAGCGAGGTTCAGCTTCTCAAGAATGATAAACTCGTTGTTGAAGCCCTCCTCGAAGAAGCTCGGGGAAGCGGTGAGGCGGACACGATTGTAATTCCAGAGTTTTCACTCAAAAATCAACCTTGCAGCCTGAACATCAGGCACATGTCTACACATCTACATCTCCGGGCACTGTTGACACCTTCCTAGTCGAAAACATCTCGCGAGCTTTGAAACGAAAATACGAGGAGGAATCGGACCCTGCGGCTCGTGAGCAGATATCACTAAAGCAGCTGCACTGCTCTTTCTGACCCAAGTTCCAGGGGTAAATGATGAGTGGGCAGCTCGGCATGCTCAAGGTTTTAAATCCCTTTTCGCTGGTATACGTGGCTCACAAGCCGCAGCGGAAGCAAGGATCAAAGCGGTCGAGAAACTAAGAGAAGAGTCCATGGAAAATGCGAGGACGCGTGGTGAGTTGTATTGACCCGCAACGAATCTTTCATGTTATTTCGCCACAATAGAAATAGTACTTACACAACGTCTCAAGAAAGGTAATTCCTGGGTGCATAAAGCTGACAGTGGAGTTGACGTGCTTTATGCAGCCGAAAATCTTATCGAGGCTCTCAAGAACGAAATATCCGGTTTTGTAAACCGCACTCAGCGGCATCTTGATACCACAAATCTATAGCCTCATGCGGCCGCCGTGTTGCGAGCGACTGTTCGCATTCTACTTGGATTAGAGCGGACACTCTCCGAGCCGGGCGTCGCGCGTATGGCCGACAGTTTACCAGATCAACAGCATGAATGAATGCTGACCAGCTGCATACTCTAATATGGAGCCTCGTAGCCTCGTAACCATTTGATTCAGTTACGTGCTCAAATGAGGAACTGGGTCCGGAAACACATGGAGCAATCATCTCCGCTCTCAAGCTACATACATTCAAAAGCGATTCCGCAACACCCGTCCTGTCAAGTACAGATCAACGAAGTTCAGTGAATCATTGTCAATAGATGCTTATGCCCGCGTTGCTCTCGATAAGTAGCGAGCGCGACGTCGTGCGCTCAAATATTACATTGAAGGCCAGCTTCGCAAAAGCCGCGGCACGGTTCCCTGGAACGTATTCAGTTACAGTCCAGTTCAGTCTAGCTCGGGGTGGGGACCATCACCGGGCTCTCAGATAACGGACGTACGGATGAACCGTCCGCATCATACGCGAGAAGACCCTGAGCGGCTGTTGCCATTGAAGCATTGGATGCCTGGTTCTATCTTTTCGCGTTGAGAATGAAAGTACATAGAGGGGAGCTCCTCGGAGGTGTGCCACTCCTGCAACGGGGTGCAAGCGGACGTCACTGCGGAAACGGGGTCTGTGCACACTGCATAGTCAGCGTACGGAGCGCGCAGCAAATGACTGCAGTCATGTAAAGAGAATATCTTCTCTTTCGAAATAGAAGAGTAGGGCGGGCGGACATCAACGGACAACCTGCGATCGTCTTGATTGTCGAGGCAAGCGCAGAATCACCGGAAGAGAAAGATTAGTAGGGACCACGAGGAAAGTTGGACTCGGAGGAAAGGGTAAGACCCTACTGGGAGATGCTATAGCTTTTTGCCGAATGTCCTACCTCGAGCGCAAGTTTTCGTTACCAAACGACGTCGGCGACTTCAAGTTTTTGGAGCGGAGGGACACACACAAGCGACTTGCAGCAAACCGTCTGAAAAGAGCTTAAAGTGCAAGGGCAAAGGAGGCGGCCAATGAAAGGCTTTGGCGCACGAAGGTGTCAAAGCGGGAATTATCGATCGGGACAAACGATCCCAAATATGTCCTTCAAACGCCAAACGACTTCAAGCCGTCCTACCGCGCCGCCCGTGCCGCTCGCCTCCACCGGTGTACCCTCGCTCGACGACATCCTCGGCGGCGGCATCCCCCTCTCCTGCTCCCTCGTCGTCATTGCCCCCGACCTCCACTCGCAGTATGCAGAGCTCGTTCAAAAGTACTTTGTCGCCCAGGGCCTGGTCTCGCGCCAACGCGTTTGCGTTGTCGGCACCGCCCTTTGGGTTCGCGAGTGCATGTGGCTGGCCGCTGGCGCGTCCGACGCGGATGAGCCGATCCCTAGCGACGAGAAGATCAAGATCGCCTGGCGCTATGAGCAGATGAAGCAGTTTCAGACCACCGTCGCGTCCTCCTCCTCGTGCGTCCCCGCGCTGACGCGTCAGCGGCGTTAACCCACCCCAGAGCGGCAGAGGACGCGTGCCGCACCTTTGATCTCACCACGCGCATCCCCTCGGAAATTGTCGCGGATGCCCTCACCTCTGGCCAGCTCTCTTTCGTTGATGTCGAATCTACGCCAGGCCGCCCCACGACGGTCTGCGTATTAGAGCGGCTCTCAGAACTACTGGCCAGGGGCGATACACCGCTACGGATATGTGTCCCGTCACTGGGTTCACCGGACTGGGGCGATCTCGCAATTCAGGTATGCATCGGGCTACATTGCATGCATTGCGCGATCCAAGCAGCTTTCTTATCCTTATGCCCGAGCTAGGACATACTGCGGTTCTTGCACGGGCTTCGTGCGCTGCTGCAGCGGCACAGTTACGCCTGCGTTTCGTCGAGCTTGGCGCCAGCGCGGTCGGCCGATTCCGCGGGCTGGTATCAGAAGTTGGGATGGGTATCGGACGCTGCGATCACGATGGCCGCATTCACAGGTAATTAAACATCTAGCATCTAGGCTCTACAGCAGGCTCATCAGGATGGATCTAGCCAACCCCGCGCTGGCGTCCGCGTTCCCGGCGCACCATGGACTTGTGCAAATCCACACGCTGCCCGCGCCGCAGAGCCTAGTGCCGGCGAGCGACCGGTTCTCGACGCTGCGGGGGGCGGTTGCAGGGGGCGGAGAGAACAACTTGGGATTCAAGTGCACACGTAAGCGACTGGTGTTTGAAACGCTGCACCTGGATATTGATGGAGGTGTGGGAGAACGGCGGACCAGTGCCCCAGCCGCAGTGCTCTCACGGGCATCAATGGGTGCATTGGTAGAGGTGGAGGTGGAGGGGACTGTGGGAGGCATCAAGGAGGCTGCAAAGGTGTCGGGAGGCGTCGCAGAGGTGTCCCCGGAGTCTCGGAGACCCAAGAAGGCCGGAGGCAAGCGAGTAGGCTTTCACAGTGACCGACCAGAGGTGTATGATTTTTAGTGAATCAGAATACGAAGTGGTACCCTGCTGTTTCGGCGTGACCCGTCCGCGTGGTGTACATATTACTGATGCGGGAAACAAGCGGGGAAAGACAATAACTCGGGCTGATACCATAGCACATATCGCACTGGTTCGCGCGCGCTGTGGACCGCTGTGCGCTCGTTGTCTGGCCCAATGGACAGGGACTCGTGGATTTCAATGTCGTCTGAGGAGGATCGAGGTGTGTGGCGGTGCACTGAGGGTTCTCTCCTGACGTTTGGCAGACCCGCCCTCGCTGCTCTCGTCGATGAGCTCAAATGCCGTCATCAACAGGCCGGTCGTCCTCAACAGTCCAAATTCAAGTGAATCCAACCAGAACGTGGCTCTGTATGGCTTCCGGCCGCGCCATGTAGTCGACCCGAGCCAGTATCCCGACCCATACCCATACCGCCAGCCCCATAGTCTCTCCTCCACCCCTCCTGCGCTCTCGTCCTCCTCCTCGGCGTCCACCCGCTCATCCGCATACACCAGCGCAGGCAGCGCCCTCGCCTCTGCCGACTTCAGCCATGTCCGCGTCGCGTCCGGGGGCGATCCAGACGCGGACAGTGTCGCGGTCGGCATCACCCCCGACTCGCTCGTCCAGCTCATGGCGAACGACAGCCGCGGCCCCGTCGAACAGTCCCGCTGGTCCGAGCCGTATCCGAACGGCGTCCGCTCTCGCTCCTCTTCCGTCAGCAACGACCATCATCTGTCGCCGCGGCTCCAGCAGAAGAAGAGCTACGACATGGGCTGGCAGCGGGCCCTCGATGAGCGCGATGAGTTTGCCGCGAGCGAGGAGGAGACCGACGACGACCCCCTCTTGCTCGGTGACGAGGATGACCGCGACGACGAGGACGACGAGCGCACCTCCGCCGCCCTCATCGCCGACGAGGGGCGCGGCATGATCGTCCAAGGCGAGGGCGTCCTCGTCACAGATCTCCATGTCCAGCCCGGTACGTCTGTGCCGCGCCGCTGTCGCTCTATGCCCAACTGACTTTACCAGGCACGACTCACCTTCTGCTGGGCTCGTCAGGCTCTCCGAACGCCCTTCCCGCCTTTCTCACCGGCGTTGTGCCGCAGATCTGCACGTCCCTCCTCGCCCTCGATATCTCGGCAAACTTTTTGAACGCCCTACCTCCCACCCTCGCTCTCTGCGTCTGTCTTGAAGAACTCAATATAGCATCGAACCCGCTTCGCGTTCTTCCCGTCTTCCTCGCCGATCTCATGCACCTTCGTGTCATCATCGCGGACTCTACCGGCATTAGCACGCTGCCCGACCCCCTCGTTGATCTCGACAAACTTCACACGATCAGCATTCGGAGAAACAAAATGCACGCCCTCCCCAGCTGGCTTGCTTTGCTCCCAGCCCTCCAGACCTTGTACGTCGACGGCAACCCTTTCCAGGGCCCGTGGAAGGCCCTCGTTGAGCCGCTTCTCGCCAAAATACCATCCACTCCAATATACCCTCTTTCGACCCCCACCTTCCCTCTGCATTCCCCTTCAACCTCGGGCGACCAGGACACGGACGAAGATGTATCAGAACCTCCTAGCTCAGGACCCAGCAGCCGGAAATTTGAGACATTGTCCCCTGAAGAGGAGGATCACACGATCACACCCGATAGAGCGCGTTCGCCGCGGTCGCCTGGCCTGACTCGCACTCGCACCACCCCGAATCGTCCACACCCCCCAACGTCCCGGATAGAGTCACCGAAAGGCCAAGAGGACCCTGGCTATTTTGCGGACCACGAAGTACGACGGATGAAGAGCGCGGGCGATCTTCGACTCAATCGTGGAGGCGATCCCGCGACGCGGCCTGTCCTCCAGAATTATCCAACGTCGCGCTCCAGCTCGAACCTTCTTGCCCAATCCCCGCCGCGGCCCAGCTTGCAGAAACGGTTTGCGAGTGTGGGCCCGGCAACAGGTCTGGCCATGGATGGTAGCCCGCCGCGGAGCATTCCCGGCAGTGCGCGCCTTCCGCTCACTAATTTAATGTGGGGCAATAACGCGCCGGAGAAGGATGTTGGCGGCGGTCCCAGTCGGCAGTCGTTGCCTGTTGTGCCCACAACTTCTCCGCCCCGGGTAATGCCGGTTGACGATATGAACACGATTCGCGGCGTCCCTGGCAAGGACAAGAACCGGCGTTGGGGCTTCTTGAAAAAGATGTCGATGGGCAAGATGAAGGTCGACTCGCCTTCACCCCGCCCTCCACCATCCCATGTCCGTCCTCAGATTATGCGCGCGCCTGGCACTGCTCCCGCTACGTTTGGATCGCCTGAGCGTTCTCAGATGTTGCCACAAATCAGCATGCGCATCTCGACCACCGGCAGCCTCGACGCGTTCAATCCCCCTGCCATCCAGCACACCCTCCCCCCTTCACAGGAAGAGGAGGAACCAGCGTCGCCTCCGAGTGCCAACTTCCTGGCTCCACCGCCAACGGCGCGGACGACGAAGCGCCGGAGCTTCCTCCCGATCGACACGCCTCTCTCGCTCAACATTCCGATTCCCGACTCGTCCTCGTTCATGCCAGGGGTGACTGCGACGAACGATACGGACGGGCCGGATGCGCGCACCGAGACGCCAAGCCCCGTTGTGGCGACTTACATGCGGCGGGAAGAGGAGCGTGCACGCGAGGCGTACCAGCGCGCGCTGCGGTCGGTGATGGCGTACCTCAAGGACATGAACGACCTCGGATTGTCGCAACAGGCGAACTCTCTGGGGATGTATGGCGCGGGCGGGGACGAGGCCCTCGTGCCCCGATCGCGGCGGCCAACGGGGACTGGGCTTGACCGGGAGGTGTCCGTGTCATCGAACGGGAGCTCAACACTGTCGTCGCTCGACTCGACGGGGCAACTTCGATCGATGGACTCGCTGACAGGGCTGCGCGGGAGCTCGACACAGACCAATAGCGTGGCCACGACGGACAGTAGCGGGTCCGGGGACGAGCGAAAATTCAAGGACGACAAGGGCAAGCGCGCTATGGTTGTCCGCGAAATAGTGATGTAAGCTGACTATTGATTTCGCTTCGGCTGGTTGATCGACTATGACTAGGACGGAACGTACATATGTCCAGCAACTGCAGGAGCTCGTTGATCTTTACATCAAGCCCGGTGCGGCATCGGTCAACGTCCTGGGCACCTCCAGCAAAGACACTGTTGTCCCTGCATCAGAGCGCAAGATTGTCTTCGGTGGCATCGACGCGCTCTTCTCTTTCCACAAGGACAGCTTCCTTCCGGCGCTTGAAATCGCAGCAGCGCCGCTGATGAAGTCAAGTGCCGAGCTACTCGAGGCGGACGCCGACGGCCAGCTCTCACTGAACGTGGCCAAAGCTATCGGGAACATGTTCCTCAAACACGCCGCTTTTATGAAGATGTATTCAAGCTACATAAAGTAAGTGTTCCGTGCTATCATCATTACTGCCGGCGGGATGAACTTTCCCCTCTTGCAGCAATTTTGACAACGCCGTACAACGTGTCAACAATTGGAAAGCCACGACTGCTCCGACGCCCCCGCCACAGACTGTGTCCCCGTCGACTTCCCAGCTTGCGGGCCTTGGCCTGGCACTGTCTGCGATTTCAAGCCCACACGTTGCGCCGGATAACGGTTCTGCAACTGGTGTTCCCCCGCTCTCCACAGGCCAGCGGAAACGCCTTCGGACGTATCTAAAGCGGTGCCGACTTAACCCGCGACATACGCAGATGAATCTAGAGGGGTACTTGTTGCTCCCAGTTCAACGGATACCGCGATACCGGATGCTGGTGCGTCTTCGTCCGTTCTATACCCTTACATGACTCTGATCCTCGTCGAAGCTGGAAGGGCTCCTGAGGAGTACCCCTCCGACTTACGAATATATGGACGATCCTCTAGATCGCTCGTTGGCGGAAATATCATTGCTGGCTAATAATATGAACGAGGGGAAGCGCGAATCCGAGTCTCGCCGGAAACTGGTCCAGTGGCAGGCTCGAATACGAGGGAAGTTCCCCAGTCCACTTGTCCAGCCACATCGGTGCGTCTTGCTTTGCGCCGACCTCTTCCGGGGGCTGAACCTTTCCATAGGCGTCTCATCATGGACGGCCAACTATTGCTAACGCGGGTCGTGCGCAAGGCCATGGTTTCATTCGAGGCCATTAATGCTCAAGGGGACCCTTGCACGGTGCAGGTCGACTGTCTTGCCCCTGAGCTGACCCCGCGATCACTGGTCGGCATTCTATGCAACGACCTGCTGGTTCTCTGTAGGGATCCGTCGGAAGGGCAGGACCTGACTTGTTTCGTCGACTTGTGGGCTGTGCTGAGGATGCAGACCTTACCGCAGCCTGCGAGTATCGTGCATGGCAACGGTCCGGCTTTACTGTCATCTGTTTCTGTGCGCTTTCTAACGAGCCTTGCAGCGCTTCGTCTTGTGGACAACAAGGCCATCCTGTACTTTGACGCTCCTTCGCCATCTGACGCCTTGAACTGGTATCGGGGTAAGTCTCTTTTTCTTCTCGTGGGAGAAAAACCTCAAACTGACCTGACCTCAAGCTATCAACCTCCACATCCCCAAGACCTAGACGCGGCGTATGCCGCCACCCGCTTCATCTGCTTTCCATCCGTTTTAGATTGTTCATTGCGAATCTAGTTTCCACAAGCTTTTTTTTCCTGCCTGTTTCCCACAAAATGGCATCCACACTCCCTCACTGTATTACCCTTAACCTAAGTATTTAACGCACGTACTTTGTCAGGATCACTGTCGCACCGAACATCTTGTAAATGCTTTCCTTGGCAGAAAGGCGCATTGTAACTTGCCCCGGTTCCGATATAGGGACCTGTGGGCAAGCGGAAGGCGGGCCTCGAGAGTTGGCGTACATATGTAATATCTGTTTAATACACATATTAACGCAAAATAGCTGCATGTTGTAAGGATAATTGCAGCCTAGGTACAACTCAGAGCATAGTATATCTGAAGCCTGTTCGGCTGCTGGACTATGTATATGCCAGATCCTTTGTAGTCGCGGGAAGGTTCTGCAGAAAGTGTTGTCATATTCTGTGGGAACTTCACCGGGAACGTTTCGCCAATACCAAGATCTTGAACCACGGTTTCCGAGAATTTCCGCCCTGCGGCAATGCGGGTGTCCCCTTTCCTCAATCCTCCATATTTTTATTGGTGCAATCATTTGAGGGCATCCAGTACCTTGTTTTTTAGGGTGCCAGAGTTACAGTGGAATTTGTTGGAAAACATGCGCCAATTTACCGACATGAGTCTCAGAGACTATGCGTCCAGCGAAAGTGCTTTGCAACGCACAACCGGTGTTTAAAGTGGGAGGATGTCTAGAACTTTGACGTTCGTGGGCTCGAGTTGTTTGCGAAGCGAAGCAGTGGAGCTCGTCAAGGCGGCCGTAGAAGCCGAGTATTCTGGAACCAAAGGCGCGGAAATTAACCCCAGACTGTAAGAGATAGGTATGACCGAGGAGGAAAGCCCATCGGCCTGAATAGATACTGACGATGTCAGCAAAAGGAAAGACGTGCACATGTGCTTGGTTTGAGGAAGTGGGGGACCCGCGGGCAACCCGCGGGACACAGCGAGATGGTTTACATCGATTTCTCTCTCTCCATACACCATCAACAGGCATCAGATAGGCTGAGGTCGACCTCTTTGTTAAAATCGTGTTGGTGATGGATCCCCGGGCCAAGAACGACGGCATACAACTGGACAGCATTGGAACGAGCAAGGATACCATTGCGCAGCGAACGAGTCGACAGTCTTCTTCAACGGCTACGGGTCTACAGCAACGTCGATCTGCAATGTCTTCAAGAGTCTCCTTTTCCAGGTCACCAGTCTTTCCTGGCGTCTTCCACCTGGATGACTGTGGGGCGGCTTATGAAATCGCGAGATCATGAGCGCGACTGACGCCAGGAGGCGCCAGAAGTGGCTCCGTTGAGAGGACACATTTCAGCTTGGTCGATTGAGACGGGGAAAGCCAAGGTAGCAAAGAAAACAACGGGATATCGCCGCGAGTTTATATGGCCCGCTCAGGAGTCAGGAGGGGCTAGTAGCAGAGAGAAACAATGTTGGTTTGAAGGCAGGGTTGTTCTGCTAGCTGATCCATGTATATTTGATTGTTAAGGCTAAGAGGTATGCAGCTCCTCTCAGAGTTCTTCTGGCAGCCATCCATCTTCGAGGCATGTGTCCGCTTTGGTTGTGGTGACTGATGTCAAGCTGATGTACGCGATTCGTGTATTGTCAAGTGTGGCAACAGCAGGGTCGTTTCCCCACGTAATGGCTCAGCTTGATGCGCTAAGCGACGATGAAGGCGCGGCCAGCATCGTTGTATGTCCGCACCCATATTCCGCAATCCCATCTCAACCGCATTCCAGGAGTCTCTCCGCATAGCAGACGAGTTCAAGAGCGAAGGAAACGACCATTTTCGAGCCCGTCGATGGAACGAAGCCCTAGTTGCGTATCGCGCGGGGCTCGGCCGCTTGCCGAAGAAGGCCAAACCAGAAGTGCGGCCGCCGACTGAAGACGAAGATGACATCCCATCCACTGAAGAATCAACGGATACCGCTGCTGCCAAAGTTGACCAAGTTGCACTAACACCCGAAGAAGTAGAGTGCGCCAAGGCGCGCGCAGTTCTGAACGCGAACATTGGCGCGTGCTACGTCAAGCTGGTGAGGTTTGTTCTTTGCTTGCCTTATGGTCAGCGTTGACCGATTTGAATGCAGGATGACCACAAACAAGCGGTCGAAGCATGTTCGCAAGGTTTGGAGTACCCAGATCCCAACTGATCATTTGCTGACTATAAATCATTAGCTCTGTTGGACGATCCAAGCTACGTCAAGGCCTTGCAACGACGAGCAGCGTCCAACGAGAAGATTAACACTTGGAGCTCCTTGACTTCAGCGCAAGAGGGTAAGATACCAAACTGCCCTGTTTAGTTGCGATCTGAGGAAGAAGCAGACTACGCTACATTGCTCAAGATATTGCCCCCATCCAGCACCCAGGCAAAGGAAATCGCGAGAAGCGAGTTCCTACTGAAACCTCGTCTCGAAGCGGCACAAAAGCAAGAAACAGCCGAGATGTTGGATAAACTCAAGGGAGTGGGGAATAGTATCCTAGGTATCCTCTTTATTCGCTGAATAACTGATGACTAACAAGGCGCACAGGAAACTTTGGGTTGTCTACTGACAACTTCAAGTTTGAACCCAATGGGCAGGGCGGGTACTCCATGAACTTCACAAGATGACGGTATTCCATCGGAAGTATCCCGAACCTAAGTAGCTTTGCAGCCTAGATAGAAAGAGCACTGAGGGGCTTCGAGGTAGCGTCGACGATCTTAATAGTCCAGATATGTTGTCGGATTTCGGAAGATTGTACAGTCCTTCAACGGCCAGATCTAAACCTGATGTGAGTGAACCAGACTGAAGCTCTCTCTCACTATCCACCTTTGCGTAGAGCTTCCCTCTGATCAAACCCATTGATACTGGACCATATAAGCGCGAGTCGCGTGAATAAGCAGCGTTGTCGCCGATGATCCAGATGTGGCCTCTGGGAACTACGACATGTTCTGTTGAGGGCGCATACTGGCCTGTAGGGTCGACGCAAATGATGTCTCCAGGAAAGCCAATGACGCGCTTGCAGATAATGCGCGTCCGGTCCAGAGGAGAATATAACGTTATGAGATCCCCGCGCCGCAGGCTGCCGGGGTTGAAGCGTGTTGTCCAGCGGTTTTCAATGATGAGTTCCCCTGAGTTTGCCAGGGTTGGAAGCATTGAAGGTCCAGCCATCTGCGCCAGCTCAAAAGGGATGCGATATAGGCAGCAGGGAGTAGATATACCGTGGAGATGGACCCGACGTATGAAAGCACCAAGTGGACCGCGCCTAGAAAATTAACGGTCTGCAAGCCAGTTGGGCAGGGTAACAAGGGTTAAAAGAGGGTGCTCAACCTTGAGGATATTCCAACCGACGAACTTTGCATGAGTCGACCATGACTTGCCACGGGCGTACGCTGACAGTCGACTGATCATACGAAGTTGTTACTATGTCACGTTCGTCACCCTTCGTCACCCCTGTTTCTTTCTGCCACTGCACCATCGACTCGGAATCATCGTGCATGTGCGGTTAATACGAACCGTGGTCGCATGCCTCGCGTCAGCCTCCAGAATGGCACTCCCAAATCGCGCGAAGTTGGACGCAGCGGAGCCGGAGTGCTGAAGCTAATCATTCGCGAAGCAATGGACATACTGTCTTGTCCAACAGCGGTTACCCATGACTGTAAACTGTTAGCTTCGTTGTCTCCTGATCGAACATCGCAGTCGCTGCTCAACCTGAAAGGAAAAACGGACAGCATGCTGAGACACTGCTATCAACTTCTACTCCCTGCCTCTCTATTGACCGCAATCTTGATGGTTTTCCGGCGCGGTGCTCTCAGACTGATTCAAGCTCTATGTGTCAGTCTTGTCAACAACGAATTCTTTACCGGCTGGTTAGGTTACTCTCCAACGAACTCCTCGTGGCTTATGTTGGGCTTGGTATGGCCAATCTTCTCCCCTGACTGACACCAAGCTGGCACCACTCCTTTCCATACTCCAGATCGATCTTCAGATTCCGTGGAAGCAAACATCCAACCCACCACCACGTTTTACAAGCAATAATCCGCCATTGCTTTTCGATTACATTGTTGGAGTGCTCGCGGCTTCTCGGATTCATCTTCCATTTGCTAAAATCTCAAACGCGCAACATGCAGGCTCGGTGCTGGTATCTTCCCAGGCCCCAGGCCTCAGTCGCAAACACAAAGCTTCGCGAACTGCAACTTGACTGCAACTCTCACTATCAAGCTCCTCCAGGCTCCTCCCCACCCCTCCCTGTATATCATCCGGAACATTATGTGGATGCGCCTTTAGCGAACCATTCACTGCCAATTAACCTGATCTAGCCCCAAGTATCTCGCCCCTCAATGTCAGTGTTGCAGTTAAGGGTCTTAATAAGGGTCGCTCCAGAAGTTAAGGCCTTAGGGCAAATTAAGGGTTAATTAAGGGCCCCATTTTAAGGGTCAAATTAAGACTTAATTCCCAAAATGGAACAGACCGCAGTTTACCCTTCAAAGTTGTCTCAAGCACCCTCTAGTGCCCCCACATCTGGTTCCTTGTTATTGTATTGAGCTACAAGGAGTTCCAACCACAGGCCTTCAACAGGCCTTGTTCTGAGACACTGTATGAGGATGATGCACCAATTCAATTTTAATTTCAACACCAATCTTGTGATGGGCCATGTATGAACTTGTGCAAGGGTTATTGCTTGCATCAAGTTAGATTGAGCTCCAATTCCCTTTGAGAACACTTAGTTGAATTTGTCCTGTTTGGCCCAAGAATGGCTGCCACAATGGTCGTCCACAGGTCCGGCTGGACCGGCCCGGGTGCCGCATTAAGGGTTAATAAGGGCTTAACAGGTTTCCGTCCCGATGTTAAGGGCTACCCTTAACCTTAACTTAAGGGCTTAATATGTTAAGGCCTTAACACTTAACTGCAACACTGCCTCATGTTAATATGATTGTCATTTCCATTCTTTCTTTCACGCGCAGATCCGGCCGTCGTTTCAGATTGCAGCATGGGGCCAGAGGTGACTCTCCCATCGGCTTGTGGTTCCATTGCTCATTCTGCCCGTCTGCGGCTGTCTGTGTGTTGAGTGTCAGTCGCACAACGCGACATACGCACATCACACGACAGAAAATGCGACCAGGCACGCCTATGCGTCACAGCCTTGGCATCCGACAGATCGACAGAAGCACACGATGGCAGCTGACTCAGCAGATCGAGTCACAGACCGTCACATCACACGCCACGTGAGATTATGTATACATTCCTCGGATTCCTGTCCGGGTCAGAAACGCTGCTACCCGTTCAGCGTATATGCTAGAAAAATGCAACAACGCGCGTGTGAAGGGCGAAAGAGAACGGGTAAGCGACAGTGGTGGCGTGGCTCGCAGCGGCGCGGGGCAAATAAGAAATGTGTAACTACGGACGATACTGATACAGAAAAGGTCCAAGCCCGGGGAGAAACGGAAGATATGCAATCGGGCGGGGAGTGTTTGCGTGCGGACATCTATCTGCGTGCGTGCTTGGGATCGATGAGTGAATATGAATAATGCGTGGTTGAGTGGTGTTGCAGTTGAGTGGCAAGAGATGCGAATGCGGCATATGGGGTCAGCACCATGCACCATGAGAGGGCGGGGACATGTAAACATAGATCATATGGGGGGCGACGCCGTTCCCCTACTCCGGCCCGATGTACCCGCGCGCATCCACCTTGGAAAAGGCGGTGGTGGGCGTCGGGGGCGCACCGAGGCCGATAAACGACCGGGTCCGCCCTTGTGAGCGGAACGTCGAGACTCGTGGGGTTGATGAGGTTGGGAACGGCACAGCCCCGGTCATGTTCGAAGTCAACGTCATAGCGGACGGCGTGCGGGTCGTCAACGTCGGCGAGGGGGGGAATACGAAAAGCGTCTGAGATGGCGTGGCCAACGCCGAGGGGGGGTTTTGATTTTTCGGTTTCAGCAGCGCGCCGGTGCTGCGGAGGTGCAGCGGGGGCGGCACGGGCTTCTTCGACTCGGTTCGAGTCCGGGGCGGCTGTAGCGGTAGCAGCGGCTTGCGAGGTGCGCGCTTTTGGGGCGTGCTGTCCGCACTGTCCACCACAATCTTGATGGGAGAGGGAGGGACAGGGGGAAGGATTCCGATGGGCGCCGGCCGCCGTTTTGGTTTCAGCGGCAGGTCGAACGACGGGCGGATCGCCGTTGCCGGCGGCATAGGCAGACTGAATGATGTCTTCCAAACTGGCGCTGACGGTGGCGGCCGCGGGCGGCGGGGTGTGACGCGTGCCTGAACATCGTCGTCGGGCGAGCTGGTCGACTCGGGTTCAGCACTCGAGCCCCGTTCGTCGTCAAAGCCGCCGCCAATGCCCAAGAGCTCCTGCTCCTCGTCCTCCTCAACGAGGTCCTCGCTCAAAACACTGCTTCCGTTGGTCATGTTGCTCGCGATAGAGCCAGCACGTTTGCGGGCGCCGTAACGGCTTCGCCATGCGGCACCCATCCCGACGCCGGAAGATGAGGATGCCAAGGAAGACGATGACGTCTTCCGGGCAAGAACGCGGTCTTCCATGGCCTTGTCCAGGGCCTGGGCCTCCCGCAGAACGAGAGTGCTCTCCAGTTCGTCGTCCTCGTCGTCCGTCGGGACCTCGTCGAGCATACGCCGCTGTCGGCCCCATTCCTCGTCTTCATCGGCCGTGGCCGACTCGGGGCCAGAAGTCTCTCCGCTGTCACCTCTGAGCTTCTTCTCGTACTCCAACAATTGATAAATAAGGCTAGAACGGGTGTGAGCGGAGGCAGAAGGGTGATAGCGGTGGCATGCGCACGACATATTAGGTCCAACCCATTTGCTCTTTTCTTTCACGAACGTGTAAGCTCCTTGCATCCCCTTCAGTGCCCAGATCTCAGAGGGCACCGAGGGGGAGCGCTCCGCTGCTGCTCGCATTACCAGGGCGATCACCATCGTGGCAGATCGGGAAATGCCACACTGACAACTTGAGCAGGGATGAGCTTCTCAACGCACAGGCTCGCATGACGTGACGTACTGAATCAGCACGCCATCTCCGCGTTCCAGAGCAGCGTCGGTAAAGGTCATGGCCTCTTGGAAACCGTGCTCGACGAGATCCTGTTGCCCGTGGGACCACTGGAGCTTCAAATAGTGCATGCCGGGTCTGCCGGTGGCAGGGTTGGACGGGTAGTACGTGGAATCCTGGTCCTTGGGCAGGCTGTTGAGATTTGGGGTGGAAGAGAATGCGCGCAGCGCCTGGGATGGGGCAGCATCGAAGGGGGAAATGACCTCCTTAGCAACGTTGAGAACAGACTTGATGCCCCGCTCGAGCAGGCCGGTCCAGTCCTTGACGTTGTCCTCTGAGCCGAGCCAGATGCCAGGGATGATCTGGATGGGGCCGTCTGCATACGGCACTGCCGGGGACCCGTCCTCGCCCTTGCGATGGAGGCGGGTGGTGGGGATCGGGGTTGCGGACGGGGGGAGCGAGATGATGGACGGGCGACGGGGGCGAACCATGCGCACGGGGGGCTCCTGCGGCTGAACGGAGCTCACGGCACTCGCAGCGCTGGGAGGCCCGAAGGAGAGCAGCGAAGTGGTGGAGGACTGGGCCGAGGAGAGGTTCAGCGAGAGCTTTTTCAAGTTCTGGAGCGACCGGGGCTTGGAGGCGGGGTGGAAGGGGGGATAGTCCGACTCGGAGGTGGCAGAGGAGAGGGCAGAGGCTGAGCTGTCGCCGGTGGCCAGGGCGATGTGGGGGACCTGGACGGGGGCGTCGATGCGGAGGGACGAGGGGGGACCCCGTTTGCGCGGGGGCATAGGAGGCATCGTGAGCTGCTGGATGGGGGGGAGGTCGAGCAGGAGGCTATCCAACACGCGCAGCGCGACGGGAGAAAAGAAAGAGAAACGACCCGGCTGAGGACGGCAGAGGGCCAAACCGTTTCAACCGAGTGGGAAGAGCCAAACCGACTTTGTTTGGTTCGGTGGACGCTGCGCTTTTGCGGATGGGATAATCCACATGTCCCCCAGGGTCCATCACCGTGCACCATTGTCCACAGATCCTCCGCTGTCGCCTTGTACACTTGTCTTGCTGCTGTGTACGACCATGGGTCTGGACTATCAGTCTGCTTCAACTGTTGTACTAGTAACAATCGCATTATCGAGCTAGTTGCAATTGACCAAGTTGCGGCGGCGAGAACAGTGCCAGAACACAGTCTCGCAACAGTCTCGACTCTCGAGCCACAGTAGTTTCAGCAACGACAAGGCCTCGACCGCAGCAGCGGCATTACACACCAGTCGAGTTCCGTTCGGCCGAACAATCGGCTGCCACGGTGGGACCATATTATTATTATTTATGCCCAACCGTGATCAGCTCGCGTTCCTCTTTTCTGTAGCCGCGACCTTCGCAGCCCTCGCCCTTCTCCAGAGCTACCTCACCGCAAAGCTTGCAGCCGCCGGCTACATCTTTGCAGACGTTATACTCATCGGACTCCCGCGAAAAGACGCCCCTGGATACTACGGAATGGACTTTCACGCCGTCGACATACCCTACCTGGGCACCCACGACCTCGTTGCCCTCGCGTCGAACCCGGCTGTACTCGTCAGCGGCGCCCTCATTCTCGCCACCGTGGTGTGGGCGACGCTCATCAACACCGGTTAGCATTGCATTGCTTTTTTCGACGCGTTTCGACCTTGCAGCACAGGTAGCCGCAAGACATTAGACCCCAAAATCTGGCAGGAGTTCCCCCTCGAGAAGAAGACCCAGATTTCGCCCAACACCGCTATGTTGGCGCCCTTCCATTTCTCTGCCAGCACACACTAACAAACGCGACAGCTACCGCTTCTCCCTGCCGAGCGCCAACGCCATCCTGGGCCTGCCAGTGGGCAAGCACATCTCCGTCTCGGCCGAGATAAATGGCAAGGACATCACGCGCAGCTACACACCCATCAGCAGCGACGACCAAAAGGGCTCCTTCGACCTTCTCATCAAGGTACCCCACCTCTTGCTCCGCGACGAGACGCGTACTCATCTCCCGCAATAGTCTTACGAGAAGGGCAACATCTCGCGCCACTTCTCTCTCCTGAAGCTGGGAAACAACATCCGCGTCAAAGGCCCGAAAGGCGCGTTCGACTACCAGCCCGGCCTCACCGGCGCGATTGGCATGATCGCGGGCGGCAGCGGCATCACGCCCATGTACCAGATCATCCACGCCGTGCTCAAGAACCCCGCGGACCGCACGGCGCTGAGCCTCATCTACGCCAACGTCAACGAGGAGGACATCCTCATGAAAAAGGAGCTCGACGCGCTTGCCGTCACGCACCCCGCGCGCTTCAAGCTCTACTACGTGCTCAACAACCCGCCCGCGGGCTGGACGGGCGGCGTCGGCTTCGTCTCCAAGGAGCAGATCCAGACGCACCTCCCGTCCTCGGCCGGCGACGCGAAGATCCTCATGTGCGGTACGACGCGTCGCGCTCTCTTTTGTACATCGCTTACGTGTTCGATGCAGGTCCTCCCCCGATGCTGACCGCGATGAAGTGAGTCGCGCGCGCTGCTCTTGGATCGCGCTTGCTAACCTCTGCCCAGGAAACATCTCGACGAGCTGCAATGGCCCGCACCGCGCACCGTCAGCAAGCTTGCCGACAAGGTGCGTCGTCACCCCGCAACCCTGGATCTGTACTCATCCATCCTGCAGGTGTTTTTGTTCTAGGTTGTTGGGGTCATAATTACTGGGTCCACTCCACCAGCGCTGGTAGTATTAATCATAGAAATGTCACGATTGTGTCCAAGCCTGAGCTCTCCGGCGCGTCTTTCTGAGTCAAGTTGCACGGACAGAGAAAGGAGAGTCAGCGGGCTTACAAGACTTGTCGCTTTTCTATTGACTGCAGGATGGATCTGCGTTGGTTCGCACGCCGGCGACGCATGCGCGTGAACTTCATCACAAACATCAGAAGCCTTGATCGCGCGCGCCCAACAGATAAATTACAGCCCTCCTAATCGATGCCAATTCACTGCTCCCCTCCTTTCCCTCATGTCCAAGATCCTCTACATCTTCGCCGGCTCCGTCTGGGCTGCCGCCGCTGAGCTCGCCGTGTACGCGTCTGCCCGACGCGCGCCAGATGATACTCATCGCCTTGTGCAGCGCTGAGCTAGGCTACAAGGACGGCGAGAACATCACCATCAAGGTCGTCAACCTTGTCAACGGCGAGAACTTTGCGCCCTCCTTCGTCAAGCTCGTGCGTCCCGCCGCGCCGCCGTCGGAGCCTGCCCGCCTAACTACAAAACACACAGAACCCCAACGCGACCCTCCCGACGCTCGAGGCCGGCGGCAAGGTCTACGGCTCCACCGCCGAGGTCATCGCTGCGCTCGCCAAGGACGCGCCCGTCAAGGTCAAGGCCGGCACTTCCATCACCGAGACCATCCACGAAGAGAAGTACGACCCCAACTTTGCCATGCTCCTCTCTGTACGCGCGCGTAATCCGGCCATAGAGGCCAATGCTGATCTCCACACAGCGCAACGAAGCCGAGCTCACCGCCAAGGGCGCCGGCCTCGCCGGGACTTTCATCGGCAACCGTGCGTTCCCCCTTGCACCCGTACACCTCTATCTGACAATCCCACAGGCCAGGCCGCGCTCGAAAAGTACTCGCAGAGCGCCGACGCCGCGCCGTACAAGGCGTTCTACGAGACGAAGCTGGCTCAGAACGGAGGTGCGGCAGCTCGTTTTGCACTGCGGGCTATATTGACGCGTCTGTGTCTAGGTATGCTGGCGATCGTCACGGGCAAGGCGCCTGAGGAGCACAAGGCCGGGTTCTTCGCCAAGTCCCAGGCGCACTTTGACTCGGTCAAGGGGGCCGTCCTCGAGGTCCTCCCGGGCTTCCTGCCTGCGAGCGGCTTCATCGGCGGCGAGGTCCCGGGCGAGGACGACTTCCACGTCGGCGCGTGGCTAGCGCGCATCGCCGCGACGTGCGGCGCCAAGTCGGCCGACGACGCGCCGGCGGCGTTCGAGAAGGCGTACGGCGCGCCGGTGCCCGCCTCGGTCGCTGCGTACTGGGGTGCCTGGACCGCAAGGCCCTCGTGGAAGACGGTGTACGCCAGCGGCCTCCACTAGACACAGAATTAGCTATCAACATGTAAAATAACAAACCACCGCAACTGGATCATGACTCTGTAGAATCAAAGTCGGTGATGGACGCCTCGAGCGCCTCCAACCGACAGTCATTCAAGCTGGAGGCAGGTTAGGTCGGCCGCTGCGTTCCGAGTTGACTCGGGACGCACCTCTTCCGAATTTCCGCGACCGCCTGCATCCCGAGCGCATACTCGTGCTCCGTCGGCTCCTCCGCCGCGTGGCGCGCGAGCTGGATCGCCGAGTCGTAGTAGTGCAGCGCCGTGAACCCGTCGTCCTCCGCGGCGAGCAGCGGGAGGAGGAAGCGGAAGTGGTGCAGCATGCGGACGTGCGGCTTGAGCGTCGGGTGCGCGGGCATCACCATGTGCGCGAGGGTGTCTGGGGGGTGTGAGCGCCACTACACTGCGCAGCGGGGCACGGCGGACTCGCCTATTTCCGGGATGGTGTCGAGCAGCGCACGCCGGAAGCGGATGCCCTCGTATTTCGTCCCTGCGGCGTGTTTGATTCATTCATTGAACGGTGTGGGTGAGGGGGAACGCACCAGGCCGGCCCCACCCCGCGTGCACCACGTCCGTGGGCAGCGACTCATATGCGACGAGACACGCCCGCATGTACTCCTGCTCGATGTACTCGTGCACGGGCTGAGAACACGGACTGAGGACGGAGTGAGCGGGAGAGAGCGGGACGGACGGACATGCGGCACGTCGCCCCTGCGGATGATGGCATGCGGCGCCTTGGACATGCGCTGGAGGCGCAGGCGCACGGCGAGGCGGCGCTTGACGCAGAAGATGAGCGAGAGGGCGAGCACGATGGCGTACGCGGCGCCGATGACGAGCGCATTGAAGTTGCGCGTCCACGAGCGGGTGGCCGAGTGGCGCACGGCCTGCCCGAGGAGCGCGAAGCACGAGAGACCCGTCGCGATGATGGTGACGACGACGAGGAAGACATAGCTGGCGTTGGAGAGGACGCGCAACAGCTTGCGCGACGAGAGCATTGAGTACGGGATACGGATACAGATACAAGACACAACAAATGGTATTATATTCATCGCGGATGAAAAAGGCGCGCGCGCGCAATGTAAAGACGGGACGGTCTCGCACGACCAGTACATATACCACCCCTCATTTCTGCACATTGGCCCTGTAGATTGTTCAACAAGGCTGACTTTCAGAGAGGGAAAATCACGAACCCAAAGCTGCCAATGACATTTCCGGCCTCGGAGTACTCGCAAACGTAGTATTGGGCAGCCTGTGTCAAAGTCAGTTTTTTTGGGCTGGCGGATCGCGGAACAACGCACCCCAAAGCCAGCAAAGATTCCATCGCAGGTTGTGACTGTGGGTGAGAATTAACAAGATTGTTAAGAACAAAGAACAGGTGAGCTGGACGCACCGGCACACCCGAGGTCCGTGGAAGCTTTCCAGACGACTGGAAAGAGAAAGGTGAGCATTGGCCGAGCAGCTGCCAGTATACGGACCTTGCGTAAAGTGGGAGGGGGTTGGGTTGTTCGGGTTGTAATCGGCTATCTGCGAGTCAGGAACTGTCGAGATACACGGCGCATAACTGTACGCACAAACTTCATCAGTCCAGGCCTTGACAGCCTGCGCGATGCTGAATTTTCCAGTTCCGGCGGCAAGGTTCTCTGGAGACCTGTCAGACGTGGTTGATGAGGAACGGCGACGAGCACGCACCACCAAGGCGACCGAGTGTTCCGCCCGAGTGCTTGTTCAAGCACTTGTCGGACCACTCCTGGGCTTTCACAGCGACGGCGTTGTTCCATTTGAGGGGGGCGGCACCATGTTGGGAGCGGATCGAGTTGTGCGCGGCGAGGTATGCCTGGACGTCCGAGTTGGACGCGCGGCTACCGTTCCCGCCCCCGCTGTTGGTGTTCCCGCCCCCATTGTTGGTGTTCCCGCCTCCATTGTTGGTGTTCCCGCCCCCGTTGTTGCTGTTGCTGTTGCCAGAGTTGCCGCTCCCCGACTTGCCGCTGCCAGAGTTGCTGCCGGGGTTGCTGTTAGTGTTGCCAGACTTGCTCTTTCCATCGTCGAGGTCGTTGCTGCTACCCTTGCCCTTGTTGTTGTCACCGCTGTCACCCTCACCGATGTCGGAGAGGCTCTCGGCGGTCGTCTGGGCGGGCTTGGCGGTGGTACGGGTGGTTGTCGGAGTTTGAGTGGTGGAGGTGGTCTTCTTAGTTGTGGAGGTGGTCTTGGGGGTGGTGGAGGTGGATGAGGATGTCGTGCGGCGGATCGTGGAGGTCGTGAAAGTGGAAGACGCGCGGGAAGAAGTGGTGGTGGTCGAGGTCGACTTGACGGAAGAAGAGCTCTGGGTGGCAAGGCCCCCGCGGATGAGTGAGGCAACGGCCATGACAGTGGACGAGGCGGTGGTGGGCGCGGGCATGCTCGGCGTCGAGGTGGTCCTGGCGAGCGGTCAAGAGGCAGCCCAGTTGTAGCGGCTGGAGACATACGTGACACCACAGGCCTTTGCGACATACATGTCCCAGTCTTCGCCCGCCTTACCAGCGAGATGCATGACGGGTCCCCAGGGATCCGACGCCATCATGAGGCCGGGGAAGCCCCACTTTGTGTTGCACCTCGACATACAGTCGGCGGCGTCATGATGCTTCTGAGCGCAAGCTGGACCAGCGAGCGCGCTCGGGAGGACGGCGGCAAGGAATAATACCAGGGAGAGGGCCATGGAAAACGAGCGTGAAAGAACGAAAGAGAGGGAGGATGGGCGGGATCTACCCAGGAGAGTGGTTTACTTATGGGCCAGAGTTGATGGTCGCATCCATCTGATCGCGCGCTCATCACCGTGTATCAGTGGGGTCTGGGGGGTGCGCGTGCTGTGCGCGTTGCTAAGAGTAGGCGAGCAGGGGGCAGGGGTAGGCGGGCAGGGCGGGCAGGTCGGCGGGCAAGGGCGGGCAGGGCGCGGAGAAACAGTGTGCTGGCGTTCAAGAACAACGTACGCGACTGCTAGGCACCACAACGGGAGCCCGGGCCGCAAACAGCACACCATGAATCCACCCTACTACATCCTCTGCACAATCGCCCCCGCACCCGCCCTCCTCCACCCCACCATCCACTACCACTACGCCGACGACAACCCCCGCGCCCTCCTCCCGCGCCCCGCAGAACACGTCCTCGTCCTCGACTTCGACCCCGACTCCCCCGCACCCCCCACCGTGCAGAGCATCTCCCCGCCCGTCTGCGTCACCGGTCTCCGAGTCGAGGACGCCCCCGGTGCCGCCGCAGCCGCCGACCCGAACCGCAACGCCCGCATGTTCATCATCGACACCACCGCCGCCGAGCACAGGTCCGTGCCTCCCCGCGCACGGCACAGCTCACCGTTCACCCTGCAGGCCGATGGACGCCTCGATGGGCGAGCGCAAACCACCGCAGACCGTGCTCGCGCAGTACAAGCAACGGTGAGCCCCGCGTTTGGTTTCGGCCCAAGCAAAGACTGACCCAAGCACAGCAACGCTGCACTGCGCCGCGCCCTCCTGTACCCCGCGTCGCCCACGAAGCCCTTTCCTGGTCCATGACACGAGTCCAATTACGTATGAGTACTAGTACAGTGCAATCCAAAATAATAAGCTAGATATATCGAAATCGAATACTTCACTCAGACCACTCCTCCTCGTCCCCGTCCCCGTCCCCCCCGCCCCGCCCCAGATCTAGGCTGTCCATGTCCCCCAGATGCACCTCGTGCTCCGGCCGCAGCAGCAGGCTCCGCGGGCTCCCCAGAATCGACGCGTTCCCCGACGTCGTCGCCATGCTCCCCACAGACGCGATCGACCGGTTCGCCTGGTGCTGCTGCCCCCGCCCCGGCGATGCAGGCGCCCGCGGCAGCATCATCGTCGGCGACGCCCCCGAGTGCTCCTCGACGTCGCTCGAGTTCGCCCCGTCCTCGTGCAGCAGCATCGACATGTTCGACGGCGGCGCGGGGAAGATCGACGACGAGGTGCTCAACCGCCGCCGTTGGTTTTTGGCCGACGCAGGCGTCGACGACGCAAA
Source organism: Mycena belliarum (assembly GCA_029282135.1). Taxonomy (NCBI): domain Eukaryota; kingdom Fungi; phylum Basidiomycota; class Agaricomycetes; order Agaricales; family Mycenaceae; genus Mycena; species Mycena belliarum. Next base: position 291,393 of record JARJCN010000003.1, read on the forward strand.
CCTGGGTGCTGCTGCCGCATTGTAAGAGTCCTCAGACACGTCCTCCTCGTCGCGTCCCCGCCCGCTCAGTCGAAACGGCTGCGTCGTGGTGAGGTACCGCGAGCTCGAGCTCGCGACCGGCGCAGCCAGCCGCAGCTGCAACTTCAGCTGGCCCGCCTCTTCCCGAAGTTCTGTCACAAACTCGCGCAGCGCCTGATTTTCCCGCTCGAGCGCCACAGTCCGCTCCGCCTCCGCCTCGAGCCGCGCCAGCCGCTCCCGCAGCTCCGTGTTCTCCTCCCGCAGCACCTTGGTCGTGCGCTGCGAGTCCGACAGCGCGCTCAGCAGCGCCCCCGTCTCCACCGTATGCTTGTCTCTAAGCTCCCGAATCTCCTCCCGGTCCCCATCGCGTCCCCACGACGCCCCCGACACGGACGTCGGCGCCGTCGACGCAGACCGCGGCGTGTCCCGGCTCGACATCGTCAGCGTTGGGCTCTCCATCAGCTGGCTTCCCGTGCTCCCAAAGTAGCTCCCGCTCCCGCTCCCCCGCCGCCGCGCCGACCCCGACCCTGCCCCCGGCGACGCCACGCCGATCCGCGAGTCGCTCCGCCCGACCGTCGCGCTGCTCCGCGCCGACCCGAAGAACCGGTTGCGGCCCGCCGTCGGCGGGGACAGGCTGTCGCTCCCGTCCGCCGAGTCGGGCGAGCCGAGCAGGCCCGCCGCCATGAAAGCCTTGGCCGTGCGGGGGCCGAGCCATTCTGGGCGGTGCGACATGCTGCTCGCCGGACGCGACTCGCTATGCGGTGATGCATACCCCGAAGGCCCCTCCCCATCGACGCTCATGCTACGCTTGCGCGATCGCCGCAGCTTGAGGTTCCATGCCGTGGCGGTTTCCGAAGGCCGCTCCCGGACCGTGTTAGTGTTAGTATGACGAGTACCGTCGAGGGACGGCCTGTGTCGGTTAGTGTCGAGCGAAGCCCGTGAAGTCGACGCGGAGGAGGGCCTGTAGCCTACCGAGTCGAGACTCGGCCGGCTCGTGGGCGATCGTGAATTGAAGGAAGCGGCGGTGTTGTCAGACTGGAGCATCCTGCCGAGCATCGGCCGTCTGACCTGAGGGGTGGAAGTCACGGCTTGAGGTATGCGGCGAACGGGCGCTGGAGTGGATGCAGGGACGGGAGAGTGTGACCGCGAGAGCGGAGAGGGAGGGACAGCAGCAGTGGGCTGAACGGGGGAGGGAGGGCGGCTCAATGGAGAGCCCCGCCGTACGGTTTGGGAGTGGCCCGTGGACGAGGATACAGAAGCTGACCGTCGTTCGCCTTCCGATGGCGAGGTCGAGGGGCGCTGGATTGGTCGCAAGCGCGGTCGCGATGATTGGTGCTGTGGCCGAAGCCCAGGGGATTCTGGAGCGGACGGCAGAGGCGAATCTGACAGATCTACGGACAACGACTTTGCTCGGAGGGTGGTGGTAGTGTCGGAAGGGACCATGCGATTGGGACTCAAAAGAGCCGCGAGATCAGGGTCCAGAGCACCGAGATTGAAGCTGACGTCGGCCTGGTCGGCGAGCGCAGCGCGACTCGGCTCAGCGCCGTGGGCAATCCAGGACTTGACTGCATTATTCCCCTGCGCCCTCATGGCGTCCATCACTTGTGAAGTTAGATGAGTGGTCGAAAGATCCAGTGCAGACACTTCCTCGGCGGGCAGCGTCTCCGGTCGGAGAGAGGGGTGGAAGAGGTTGACGGGCGATGGAGAAGGGGAAGGTGATTCTGAGGGCAGGTGTTTGGAGATGCCCGAGGTATCTGCCTCGATGATAGTCGAGAGCTCTGGGAGCGGCGAGGGAGTTCGGATAGGGGGGATGAATACTGCGCAGGGTTTAGTGGGCTGTGATGCAAGGGTGGGTGCACTCACCCGGCGGGCGGTCCTCGTGTTCGGGGGCAGTGGTCGCAGGCGAAGGAGCTGCAACACGAGTTAGATTTTTGCAGCGCTCACAAGGGCTCGAACGTACCAGCGTCCTCCTCTGGTGTGCCCGGGAGGTTGAGGGTGGGGGTGACGGGAGTAGACATCGGTTGAGAGGGTAACGGTTTTTCGTCGTATAGTGATATCGACTTTCGCACAGGAATTTGAGGAAAGTCCGCAGAGTTGTCACCAGACGCCTGGTCGATGACCATCACCGGCAGGTCCGTCACCGACAGCGACGCATTGCGGTCCCGCGTTATCGACTTGCGCACCGCGGAGAACGACGCAAAGCGGGGCCCGCCATTGGGGACCGGTGAGGAGCCGCCGACGGGCGTCGAGTGCTTGTTCGGCCCAAACGGAAGCAGCGACCGCAGGGCTCTGAAGCCAGAGACGCCAGAGCCTGAGGGGGACGACGGGCCAGGGGTGCTGAAGGAGGGCCGCCTCGTTGGGAGGAGCGAAGTCGAACCCTTCCTGGTTGGAATGGACGAAGGAGTGTGGGGGGAGCGCTGCGTAGCCATTGGACTCGACCGGGAGCAGCTAATCAGCAGTGGGTGCTCATGCTATGCGAGGGCCAGACGGACGGTGGCGGGACACAAAGAGGTTGAATACTGGATATGTATTCAAGCTCAAGTGACAACTAAATCAACATTCGATCAGAAAACTATAGAAAGCCTCTAATAATATTTATTGATGCTATAGTTTACACTAGACGGTCTAGTAGACGACTGCTATCGCAATTATGCTACCGCCGCTTGCCCTTGCTATTGCGGCTCTTGGACGATGCAGCCGCCGCGGGGAGCGCCTTGGGCGCCGGCGCCGGCGCATCCTCAGCCATAAGGGCCGAAAATCTGTCAAAGTGATCAGGCACAAAGCTCAGCACAGAAAGGGGTCCGAGTCCCTCACCCTGCCTTGAGGTCCCCACTGGCCATCGCGTTCTGCATGCCCGCCATCTTTGCCTGCTGCTCCTTGAACTCTTTCATCGTCTCGGGGTCCATGTTTTTCTATACCAGTCGATAAGCGAAAGACGGGTGATAGACAGCAGGGACGTACCATGAGATACGGCATGGCCATGACCATGACCCCGCCGAAGACCATCATCAGCATCATGGGGTTCTGGAGCATCCCGAGAAGGTTGAACGAGTCGATGGGCACGAAATATACGTGCTGCGATCGAGGGGCTAGCGAGATCTGGGGAAGCAGGACGGGCGACGCCGGGTTCAGCGGGGTGCCGACAGAATATGGCCGCGCTTCAAACGTAGACTCGAGAACATCTATGCGCAGCTGGCGCAGTGGTCAATAGCGAAAATTCAACAAGCAGAATCGTCTCCACCTGATCGAACACAAAGTCGTGAGAGACAACAGAGAGGACATATGTCCCCGCCGGCACGTCCGGTCTGATCGCCAGCCAGTCAGTCGGGCAGCCAGCCAAAGTGAGGGCAAGCACAGGTGTTACATTGAGAAAGCCCCGTCGCGAAGAAGGTTGCCCTTGTATCTGCCCGCATCAAGGATGACCTTCGTGGGGCCGAGCGAAACGATATCTAGCAGGCGAATGAGGCCTGGCAGCATCGCGAAACCCGGACACGACCGCACCAGGACACACGTCGTTCCACTGTAACCTGCCCACAACATCCACAGCGAATGCCGGCAGCGCAAAGCTGTTGAGGTGTTGTGTTCATGACTTGCAGTCCACCGCGCAAGTACGAGACGAACCTGAGCAGCGCGATTAGCACCGGAGACGCGCGCATGTCGAAGTCGGGAAGTAGTCGCGAAGTCCGGCAAACAAACGCAAAGCACTCGTTCCTCTTCCCAAAATGCGACAAAAACGCGCCAAGGCGTACCGCAAGCTCATGGCCCTCTACTCCATGTCGTTTGGCTTCCGGCAGCCATACCAGGTCCTCGGTAAATTATTCCCCTCGTTTTCAGCCTCAAATCAAATCCCAATCATATATTTCTCCAGTCGATGCGGAAATGTGCAAAGCCGCGACAGAGTCGAAGATCGAGCTGGCGAAGCAGCTCGCCTCCGTCCTGCAAGGCGACGTCAAGCCGAGTATGCATGCATTCTTCCAACATAATCTCTGGCCGCCCGCTAATTAATTTGGCGGCAAAGCCGTTGTTCAGTGATCACCCAGTGCTGCATCCACGAACTATATCTCCTGGGGAAGGCGCTCCAGCCCGCGGTCGACCTCGCCAAAACGTTCGAGCGGCGGAAATGCAACCACCGCGAGCCAATACCAGGCGACGAATGCCTCACGAGTGTCGTCGGTGCGTCCAACAACGCTCCCCCGTACGTTTCCGAGGAGCTCTGAACTATGAGCAGGCGAAACGAACAAGCACCGCTACGTGGTGGCAACGCAGTCCCAGCCCCTGCGCGTCAAGCTGCGGAGCATCCCCGCCGTCCCGATCGTGCACGTCAACCGCTCCGTCATGGTTCTCGAGCCCCCGAGCGACGCGACGGTGCGCAGCAAAGCCCTTGTGTGTCGCGCCGGCCTTTCCAGTTTCCCTCATCTGTTACTCACCCTCCGAACAGAGCGAAGAGCAGGCGCTACATGCCACGGGCCCTGAGCAGCAGATGCTCTCGCGGCCATCTACGTCGACACTGAGTGAACCCCCCCGGAAAAAGAAGAAGGGCCCGAGTGGACCGAATCCGTTGAGCATGAAGAAGAAGAAGGCTGATGTCGTCTACAAACCCTCTGCCAAAGATAACAGCAGGGGTAAAGACAAAGAGCACCGGCCTACGGCTACAGGAGAGAAACGGAAACGAGACGACGCGGATGAGCAGGAGGACGGAAGGCAGCCTCAGCCCCCTCTCGATTCGCAGCAGGATGAACTGAGGCGTAAGAAAAAGCGCAAAAGAAAGGCAGTCGAAACATCGGTAACGCCTGTTGTGGTCTAGGGTTATCTTATGACTCGGAGTTGCATTTTCTGAGCGGGTTCGTTCAAGTTGAACTCCAAAGAGCCATCACAAGCGATGCTTCGTTCAAACGATACGTAAAAGCTGAGGTTGCGCGTAGGGTGTGGGCGTGATAGTAGTATACATTAAAAAGCGACCAGATCATCCATCAGGCTTCAAGCGCCGCCACGGAGACGAAGGACAAGGTGGAGGGTGCTCTCCTTCTGAATGTTGTAATCAGAAAGAGTGCGACCGTCCTCCAACTGCTTGCCGGCGAAGATGAGGCGCTGCTGATCGGGAGGGATACCCTCCTTGTCCTGAATCTTCGCCTTGACGTTGTCGATCGTGTCCGATGACTCAACCTCGAGCGTGATGGTCTTTCCCGTCAAAGTCTTGACGAAGATTTGCATACCGCCACGGAGACGCAGAACTGTACAGCAATATGAGAACAGTGCGGCGTATGATAGGTAAGAAGCATACCAAGGTGGAGAGTGGACTCCTTCTGGATATTGTAGTCCGAAAGGGTGCGCCCGTCCTCGAGCTGTTTGCCAGCGAAGATAAGACGCTGCTGGTCGGGAGGGATGCCCTCCTTATCCTGGATCTTCGCCTTGACGTTGTCGATCGTGTCCGAAGACTCGACCTCAAGCGTAATGGTCTTGCCCGTCAAGGTCTTGACGAAGATCTGCATACCGCCACGGAGACGCAGGACGAGGTGGAGGGTGGACTCCTTCTGGATGTTGTAGTCCGAAAGGGTGCGTCCGTCCTCGAGCTGCTTGCCGGCGAAGATGAGGCGCTGCTGGTCCGGGGGGATGCCCTCCTTGTCCTGGATCTTCGCCTTAACGTTGTCAATCGTGTCCGAAGACTCGACCTCAAGCGTGATGGTCTTGCCCGTCAAGGTCTTAACGAAGATCTGCATGCCGCCACGGAGACGCAGGACGAGGTGGAGGGTGGACTCCTTCTGGATGTTGTAGTCCGAAAGCGTCCGTCCGTCCTCGAGCTGCTTGCCAGCGAAGATGAGGCGCTGCTGGTCCGGAGGGATGCTGTTGCGGGAGTCGGGACTTGGTACGACCGATAAGCTGCGGCACTTACCCCTCCTTGTCCTGGATCTTGGCCTTGACATTGTCGATGGTGTCGGACGACTCGACCTCGAGGGTGATGGTCTTGCCAGTCAAAGTCTTAACAAAGATCTGCATAGTGATCTGTAAGAAAACTAGGTGAGCACGGAGGACAATAGTAGTCTCCCAAAGGCAGGGGCTGGGGCGTCGTGGATAGGGTCAAGGATCCCTATCAGATAAGGATACCCCGAGCCACTATGGTTCAAAGACTCCGCCTTCGAGAGACTGGACGAAATAAAGCGACTAACCGATGGGAGTGATTAAAGTGGTTGGGATGATGGGTGTTGGGGGGGAAAGTAGAGGAGTGACTAAGCTCGAAGTGACGACGTCTCTTATATACCCCACCTCGGGATTACGTAAGTGAAAGCGCAGCCCTCAAGTTGTGACTCGAACAGTCTCGAAGTAACTTAGTAAGTCTAAGTACAGCTTTCTCGGTGCCTACGCTTGATTAATTGTATACATCATGATTACATGCTCGGTCCCTCGTCGTACCATAGCCGAATTGTTAAATCCTTCTCCATGGACGCCGACGCGATTATCTCCTTTGTGGGATGCGTCTACAATAATTAGCACAAAGAAACAAATCAAGGAAGCGGCGACACACAGCAACAGCCAATACAACGTCTGGTTTATCCATTGTGAATGAGTTTCGATAGACTCACACGAGACGTACCTCGATGTCCTTCCAAGACCTGTAGGATCTGACGCGTCTGGAGGTCCCAGATATACACCTTGGCGTCTTCGCTCCCGCTGACCACATATTTACCCTTGAAACATGAAAAGATGCAGTATGTCCGGTTCGTGTGCCCGCTGTAAGTCTTTACGCATCGTGAAGTCTGATAATTCCACAATCGAATCGTCGAATCCTGCGTAGAAGCCAAGACGAACTTGGAATTTGGCGAGAACTTGACATGAGAGCTACACTGCATTGAGTTATCCCGGTTGATCTCAAACAGAGAACAGACCAGATTGGATTGTCGTCATCGACGAGAGTTTTCAAGCATTGCCCTGAATCAGCGTCCCATATTCGTCTACAAATTACCGAGGTCAACGAGGGGAAGATTGGGATGACCCGGGCTCACATTAAACCATCCATAGCACACGAAACTATGAGCGTGCCATCGTGATTGAAACTGACGGAAGTGACAGGATCAGAATGCGCAGGTAGCACTTTGAGAGATTTTGCTGGGTCCGAAATGAGACGCACTTCGCAGGGAGCAGCTACCAGCGCACCTCGTGCAACGTCCCATACCCTCACAGTTTCGTCGAATCCACCCGAAACGAGCAGATTAGAGTTGGGATTATAGTTGAGGCAAAAGACGAAATTGGTGTGGCCGAGGAGTGTTTTGATTTCGGTTCCCTGAGCAAGTGCACCAGTGCTCAGATTGCAAACACGTAGAGCAGGCCGACAGGCTTACAACTTTCATATCCCATATCCGAATTGTCTTATCGTCGGAAGCGGACGCCAGATGCTCGCCGTCGTTTGACCAAGCGATATCGGAGATCCCCTCGGTGTGGCCGACGAGGGTGCGCAGAACGTCACCCGTATATGTGTCCCAAAGCTTTATAATTTTGTCCGCGCCTACCTTTCACCGAGGAACAATTATTCAACTTGGAACGATGCTGAATCGCAACAAACCTGACGAAGCGAGCTTGGAGCCGTCTGGACTGAATTTGAGGGACGATATGGACCTCGTATGTCCGCTAAGGCTGTAGCGTATCTTGTACTGAGGCCCGTGCCGGGGAGATTTTCCAGAGCTGGCATCAGAAGCATCTGGCTTTGGACTGGACTCTGTCATCGGAACATCCGGCTTAGGTGTATGGTTTTCTTCTGAAGGTTCTGGAGGAGAGGGTCCATGACCGTCAGTGACTGCAGATTGAGGGGGGGGATCAACGTCCATTTCGACGGACATGAGCGTAAACGCGAAGAACGCGACCGCCGACCAGTAGGTACGAGAACGAAACTTGTCGCGGCACGTGAACCCAATTTTTGCTGGCCGCTTCCAAGTTCATGGCATCTTCCTGGGTCTCACCGGCGACGCGCACCGAAGTCATCGAGGACCTCGTCTCGGGCGTAGGTTGGCAGCCTCATCCTCCCGACCTACCTGAGTACTGACTAAACAAACAAGACCGATACAACCCGTCCAATGTAGGAATCCTCGAGGATTATCTCTACCACCAGATTCGCAGCCAGGAATATGACTGCCTCGCAAACCTGGCCATCTTAAAGCTTTACCAATTCAACCCCGACCTCTACAACCCCGACGTGGTCATAAACATCCTCATCAAAGCCCTTACCGCCTCGCCTCTTCCCGATTTTAACCTCTGCATCTCCCTGCTCGATGAGCGGCCCATAAGCGCCAACCTCGATGAGCCCGACCCGCTCCCGACCTTGCTGCCCACCCTGAAGCGCCTGAATGATCTGCTATACAGATGTCGTTTCCCCGCCTTCTGGGAAGAATACCAGTCGGACGAGCTGGAAAACCTTCGTGACAATTACACTGTTGAGTGTGTCGGCTTCGAGGACGCAGTGCGGGAGGTCGCGATTCGCGCGGTCAAAGCGACCTTCACACGGATTTCAGCCGACCGTTTAGCATCGTATCTAGACCTGAGCGGTATGCATTTTACTCGACGAGCTACTTCTCTACTCATGCATTCTCTCAGGGTCTGAACTGGCGGCGTACGTTGAAAAGAAGGACTGGAAGATGGAAGCGAACGTGGTCTCGATCCCCCCGAATCCTGACAACCAGATAGAGGCGACTGTCGTTCAAGAAAATATCAAGCTGGCTCGTGCGTGGCTCGTTCTTCTGAACTGCTCATATGCTTACCCTCTCTCAGAGCTTACCAAAATCATCGCCCACGGGGCTAGTGTCTAGTGTAGCTCTATATTGCATCTATATTCCATGGTTCATCCACCGCCCTTCAAGAGCTGGGTCGACCGTACGCACGCGTTACAGGATAAGAGCGACTGTGCCCCAGACAGCCATACTGGACGCAAGTACGATGATAGTCCCATCTAGTATCCCACACCTCTCTAGAATCGATGCCTTCGCTGCCAGTGGTCCTATGACACACAATACAAAAGCAGACGAACAGCCCAGGAATGCTAGGATTCGACTGAAGCCCGGCACTAGGATTGACACCATCACAGACAGTACGCTGACGCAAATTCGCAGAACGATGCGTAGTCCCCGTTTGACGTTTTCGCGAGAAGTCTGCGCCCCCGATAGCTTCATCTCTTCAATGGAAGAGAGGAAAGGCGAATCGATGCGAAGCAAAATGTCCAGCGTGGCAGTTAGCGGTTGTATCGTGAGCGCAAATTTTGACCTGATATGAAGTCAGCCGAGCGCAGTCTTTCTTACAGAGAGGGCTTGCAGTGGACTCAATACAAGCATCCAAATTGCCAAGTGGTTCAAAGGTTTGTAATAGCCGCTCGTCTTCAGAAGATCGATGCTGATCTGGCACTTCGTTATCTCATGCAACGAAGACTGCTTCTCATGGAACAGACCTCGCCGCTGACTGCGTTTCCAAACATCAAATATCCTGCCACCGCCAACAGTGCGTAGATGGCCGTCGCGATCGCCTGCGCATCGTCAATATCATTTTGAGCACTTGTTCCAAGTGATACACATACGAACGCTAGGTTGATCATCCTTTCAAACTTGTGCGGCTCGATCATGTCCCGGGCCAGAGAAGGTACAAGGGGATGGCACCCGAACTGCATAGGAGCATATGCGAGTTAATCATTTAAACACACTCAGCAGTGCATCGACCCACCCCCGCGATGAAGAGGCCGAAAGCGATCCCCAGATTGCTCCAGCTGCTGAAGCCCATGGTCGTTTCAGCCGGATCCCAGAGACTTCCCGGTGTGTTTTGTTTTGTTAAACCGTCGACGAAGATTACGAAGATTATCAAAGTGGTCGACAGAATTCCCAGGATCGAAGAGTACGAAAGCCGTGACAGAGGTAGGAAGACTGTTGGCAATAATCTGCGGGATTGAGCCAGAGATACCAGACAGGAAGCAAAATCCAAGCATACATCACAAGGCTCCACAGTTTGTATGTGTACGCAGAAATGTGGGGTAGGAGGGAATGCAGTGAGTCAGCGTACAGTGTCATTAGCAGCACACTGAGAAATTCAGGAATCAGCTCCAAAGCGAAGGCAGGAGGAGAAAACACTACCTAACGGCGAACAGTTCTAAGCAAAACATAATGCTTATCATCGGTGTCGCCCATGGGCCAAACGCTTTTCTGCCAACGTCCGTATAGCACCTCAGACTCGGGTCGGACAAGATGATGCGGCCAAGAATCTTTGCGCTGGAAACCATGTAAGAACCGCTCCAAGCAAACAATTCCAAGACATACGTGTAACAACTGATGGAGCCGTACGAAAAGATGAGGAACGCCCCTAAGACCCACCCTGCATGCGCGAAAGCGAGGGGAACGGCTAGAAGACCAATGCCGACGAGCATTGCAACACAATTCAGAAGCTAATCCTTTCTCAGCGTCGACCAACCCCTGAACGGGTTCAACATACAGTTTGCCCAAAAGTACTGCCATATGTCTTCGCGGTCTGGGAAGTAAGTGAAGTCGACGACCGGCGAAGGAGAAGGGTGCGCTCGTCCCCATGAATTAAGAAGTCGATCGATTCACTACGAGGCTGCACAGAATCAGCACCCGTATTCACGGGCGCAACCGTCTCGGCTTGGAAGTTGCAGCCAAAAGCTCCACCAGAAGGGGATTCTTCATCCTCTAAAAACACCGAAGCAGATCTCCCTGAATCGCTTCGTAGACATTGAATGCTCGCGGGCTTGTCTAGACCTTGTTGTCAAAATCACGGCGAGCAGATATCGGATCTTACAAGAGATGGCCATGGTGGGGATCATCTTGAAGCGCTAACAAACGGACAGCTGTATGACCCAGCTCTGAAATGTGACACGGGAAGGACACGGGAAGGCCGTGAACAATACTTATAGGTGGCGTAGATGAAAAAAAAACCTTACGACCACCATCGGGCATCTTTCCATCGACAGTTTGCCTTGAACAGGAACCAGAAGCACTATTTATTCGATTTCGCCACTTCCCTCGTTTCCTGTACCTGCGATGGTTCTGGCTCAGGACCACGGGCGGAGAAACAGGGCAGCGATTCCCAGCGCCTCGGGTTCGATTCGGGATGTAATCGTAGGGTTTGCTATCGGTGTGCCTAGTACCACCTGATATCTTCGAATGAAGCATTGGTTTCTTCTTTTCCTTCTGATCTCGAAGTTTGCTCGATGAAAAGTCCGAGAAAATAGGAATTAACCGCATCACAGGAGAATATAGAGCCCAGCCAGAGCCCGCAACGCACAAGCCGGCGGTACTAGCCTCCGAGTCTTGCGAAAAGTTACTAGATTCGAAGGGAAAAGACCGTTGCAGTTGATGAGATGAATTCATTAGGATTGATCTGTGCACGGGCCGCGCAAATGCAACATGAAGGGTACATATTGTAATGATGTCTAATAACAAGCGAAAGAAATAATGTATGTATGCGAGGGGATCTGCTAAGCCGCTGCGGCTGCCTTGCGATTGGTCCACGCCATGTAAGGTTCCCTCGATATGTCGTAACCGGTGGCAGCCTTGGTGCGAGTACTGCGCCTCGCCTCGGGAAGCCGCGCGTTGACGTTGACATCCTAAATCATATAAGTCAATGTCAGCAAAAACCAAGGGCATGGAGATGGTACCGACAGCGATACGACGTCGGAGGCCGGAGGTGATGTGGGGCCACCATTTGCTCAGCACACTCTTCAGTGCGACTTCACGGTGCCCCTTGGGGTTGAGCCAGGCCAAAAATTCGTCGAGCTGGTAACACATTGAGTAAAAGAAATATGAAGAGTGACGAAACTTGGGTGAGCTTACCTCTTCTTGGTCCGAGTACACTGCCCAGTCCCCGGGGCCAAGCATGCCTTCAACGCCTTCCTCTTCTCGACGGCGCTCTTCGATGCCCTCGTCCGTCCGCGCTACTAGAAGGTCGATGTCAAACTCGCTGGGTCCCTGGATGAAAAGTCTCCCGGCCCCATATTGAGTGACACCGCCGCTCCCCACCAGCGAGCCAGACCCCATCCCATCAAACCACCAAATCCGATTATGGAATCGGTCCTTGCCCAACGGCTTGACACGGATGGTGCATAAGAGTTTTCTGAAGTCGCGCTCGATACCTTCGAGCCGGCGTTCGAGTTTATTGACTTCCTCGTCGAGCCTACGAAGCTCAGCCGTAGCCTGCTTGATCGATGCTTGTTTCGCCCTGGCAGCTTCTCTCTGCTTTCCGGGGCCTGTAGACTGCACTTTGCTACCTTTCTTGCCCTTCTTAGGAGTCCCTTCCGCGCCTGAAGCATCAGAAAGATCGCTGGAATCCATCATGGTCACGTCCTGGTCAGTGCCATTAGTCGGAGGTGGGAGCGGATCTTGTTTGATTTCGACTCGCAGCGCGTTCATTTCCTCCGCGCTGGACGGGCTGGTCAGTACAGGGCACATAGTGTGGGATCGGCAGGACGTACTGCTGCTTCTTGAGACGATTAACCTCAATCTTCTCCTTCCTGAGGGCGGTCAGCTGTTCCTCGCAGAATTCCATGTGACCGTGGATAGCCTTGCTTGAAATGGCCAAATTGCAGATGAACGAGAGGATAGCGATACGGTCAGTAGGAGGAAGCGCATAGTATCTTTCCGCGGGATTGGACACAACCGTTAAGGCGGTGGTGGGGCTCGAGACACGGGAGCTGGAGGGCGAACATGGATCCACATGCACGTCAGGAGCAAACAACAACTTCGTCAGAACCTCTCGAAGTGGGGGGAAGTTTGTCAAAGTAGCATGCTGGAATTAAAATCAATAGCAGTTCCACGGTGTAAGGAAAATGAGTCAAACATCTTTCAAGCAACCAAAAAGCGCGTCTTCCCAGCCTTCTCGTCCCTCAGATTGTCGAAGGGGAACTCTTTCCCAATTATTGCCAACCTCGGCCATCGCCGCAGTAAGCTCGTCGATGGAGACTCCCATTAATCTGTCATCTTCGTGACCCTCTTCCATGAGGCGATCCCGAAGGCGGAGAAGAGATACAAGAGCACTGTGCCGCTGGAAAACGACAGTGCGCATGTTGTAGATGAGCGTGGAATGGACCTCTGCAAGTATCGAGCACGGTGGCTCAGCAACCGAATGCTGAATAGCGTGCTCGAATTCATCCAGAGTGAACGTAGATAAATGTAGTGCTTGACTAACAAGAACCAATCAGATGAACGGTCGACAATACACGGTCCGAATACTGTCACTGACCCGTATACCACGAGAAAATTCCATATCATTAAGAAGGCTTCGAAGGCCCCCGGTGTGTCGTTGAAAGGCAGGGCCACGCGACTTGGAACTGGCCGCTTTATTTTGACACCAGCCTTTATCTCTTTTTCGGTCAGGTGAACGTCGAGATCCTCCGCTGGGTAACGCAGGGGCTTCTTCTTCTTCTTCTCCCCTGCAACACGATCCGATTCTTCCTTCTGTATCTTCTGCCTCTCAGCCTTTTCTGTGGCGTCGCGTTCCCGCTTTTCAGCTGGAAGAGCGGTCAGCAAGTCGGTCAAAGAGAGAAAAACAAATTAATTATCACTACCTCTCTCTTCTTGAGCAGCCGTCATTTTCTTTTGCCTCTTTGTTGGAGGCGCCTCCTTGTCTTCCCAAACCTTCTTTCGCTTGTCGATTTCCCCCTTCTTGAAAGTCTCCACACCCTTCCGAGTCTCTTCAGGCATATCCGAATCGACGCCATAGCGCTTCGCGATGGCCGGCTTGACGGTCCAAGGAGAAGCCACAGCGGCTTCACGATCCACGCAGTCTCTGATGAAGCGACGTAATATCGATTTTGAGAACGACAGACGATCACGGCTGCGACGATCCCGTTAGCTTTGCGGGTCGTACAAGTCATCGCGCTACAAACCTCATCATGTCGCATTGAACCTCTCGCAGACTGTCGATCATCTTGCCGTCCTTTTCCGCGTTCTTGGCAGCGGTGGATTTTTGCTTGTCGTGGCTCTTCTCCTTCTCGAGCTCGATGATGTGGACCCAGTAGTAATACAAATTGGGATCGTCCCTTGCATTTGCGTCCTTGACTGGTTCCTTGAGGTCTCCGCCTAGACTGTGTGGAGGATCCTCGTCCTCGACGGGGGATGCAGACGAAGAGGCGATGTTAGGCTTGAACGCGTCGCGTGCCGACGTGTCGTTGCTGTACTTTGGAGGGAAGACTTTGTCTATACGAGCGTAGTACCTGCGCGCCGGTCAGTCTCGACTACGGGATGGTGCCATGAAGTGCTAGCATACTTGGTTCCGCCGAGATCTACCAAGACTCCTGGGGAACGCGGTCAACCGACGCGTCAGGACGTTGAGGAGGGCACGTACTCTCGTCCTTGAAGTAGCGATCCTTGAAGCGTTCATAGACGGCTTCGACCAAGTGGTCAAGACGGCCCATGACCTCTGGAAACGCGGTGTGAGTTCGTGTCGTGCTCGCAAGGATAACACCAACGCCATTGAACAGACTTGAGTACGGCAGACTTGAGGGGCTCGGAGAAGCGGGAGTGCAACGTGCGCGCCTCTTGCCTTTCACTCTGGACCGCTTGGAAATAGTCGAGGCCGCTCTTGCCTGTGACCTCACACTGGAAGTGTTTCTGGCGATAGAAGGACATGCGCGCGGCATAGGCCCTGGAACGAACAAAGATCGGGTGAGAACGCGTGGCGAAGGGGTGTCCGAGAGCACATACTCGTAGCTGTCGAATATTTCGCCGGTCTGGTGGAGGTAGAAGACATCCTTGGTGGGATCGGTTTTGGCGGCCTGGATGAGTGCGTCTGAAGTCTCGGTCAGGAGAACCCGCTTGCGGCGACATGTCGGCATAGGGCTGGGATGAACGAGGGCTGCCGCGGGCCTAGAGGCACCGACGAACCTGACGCCCGGGGAGCAGGGGAGGGGGGATGGGGACCTGGATGGGGGCGGGGGCTTTGACGCCGTGCAGAAAGAAGGAGAGATTGAGTGGAAGAGAGAGGAGGGCTCGAGCTGATGCGGGCACACACCCGCACACCAGATGTCTGTGCTTGTCTGTGCCGCTTTTTGAAGACTACTACAGTGTCCGGACACGCACTGTTCTTGCTCTCCGCCCCTGCCTCTGTCCACTATGCTGTGGCGCCGCGCCCTCCGGCAGGTCAACCGGGCTACCTATGCGGAGCCAGCAGGCTGTATCTGCGCGCTTCATCCCGGGCTGTTCCTCAAGGCGGTCGTCAAAAAGCTGGTCACACTCATATGACTTGTTTCTCTGTCTATAGGTCTGGAAAACAAAATCTACAAAATCGGCCTGCATTCTAACGCGACCTGGGCTTTCATGTGCACTTCGTTGTTCCACTTTGCCGCCGTGAAAGTGCCTGTCGCATTTTTCTTCTCGCTCTGTCTCGTTTAATCACGTGACTATATCGGGGCGGGGCGGGCATCCTTTCAGACTCCCGGTACACTCTTAGATGCCCCGGCGCGATGTTTGGGCGAAGGAAATGTGCGGGGCGGAGCGGGGGACACAGCGCAGATCAATATCTGCAAAGCTGGTAATCTTTGGTTGTCTCACTGAATCATACTGGCACGCCACACTATCGCGGTACCTCCCTGGGCCAGCTATGTTCTCAAACTATCACATCTCAAAGTATGACATCCCTACGGGCGCAAACGCTGCTTTCAATGCATTTCTACCATCCTTGTGCCATCATATGTATCAAAAACCTGCCTTTCATCTCCCTCCCAAAGTAAACGCGATTCTCCTCGTTTGATTGTAAGCGATTTGTTTTCTCGGCCTATCCAATCGCCGTAGTGCCGCTGTAGGCAGCCGACTCCGAGCCACGCAAAATTCCGTCGCAGACGCTGCAAATTTAAAACACGGAGAAAAACCCGCGTTTATGTACTTTGCAGCATACAATGAGATTGGTATTCGTCAGTGTCATGAAATGTCGTGCACGGTGATAATACTGTAGAGTTGTCCGTGTAAGTAGTGTTAATGAGTGCTTGTAAAGTATGATCCACGGGATAGAGCTATGTACACCGAGCAAGCGCAGAGAGTGTACACTAAATTCGAAGCAAATCCGCATTTAAGCAGTCGGATTCCGAGTCCGATAAGATGAGGGGAATAAATATGCAGCCAGCGCGCTATGCAGGACGCCCGCCACTCAGCTCAAGTGATGCTCCGCCGCTTATCCTCGTTGCGGGACGCCTCGGGCGTCCCGATGAGACGGAGTTTGTCGCGCAGGCGCGACGTGGGCGCCGGCTTCTCCTTCTCCGCCCTGGGTTTGGTCTTCTCCTGGCTGCTCGCATTGTGTACCAGCTCGATCGCGCGCTTGGTGTCCTCCTCGGTGACCTGCGCGTCTGACGCAGGCGACGCCGTGCCCTCCTCCTGGCGCTCGGAGATCGAGCTCTGCGCACTCACACTCGGCGGGGGAGGGTTGGAGTTCTTACGGGTAAGGGAGAAGAGCTTCCGGCGGAGGCTATGGGGCGTCCCATTCGACGGCGACTTGCTCTTAGATCCAGATTTGTTCTTGGCTTCGATCGCATCGACTGCGGCGATAGCTTTCGCAGCAGGGGCCACGGGAGACTGAACAGACGACGGCGATTTTACGGGCGATGCCGGCGATGCAGGCGGCGATGCAGCAAGGGGCATACCAGTTTCCTGGGATATCTCCCCTTGGCCCTCGGCACCCGTGCCCGTCCCCTGGCCCTCGATGTCGACGACAACCCAGCCCTTGCCTTCGGATGGCTCGGGCTCCTGGTTCTCACTTGCTGCGATCAAGCCTACCATGCCTGCCTCACTCTTCCGCATGGCGAAGTCCCCCACCTGGAGATCAGGGGATGCAACTCGATGCACCACCTCCTGCACCTGCGGCGTCGGCCCATTGTCCTGCTCCAAGGTGATTGGTTCACCGAACGCTCCTGTGTCTTCGGGTTTTTCCTCGATGGGCGTTGGTTGCCAACCACCAGGTAAAGTGGGGCCCGTAGAATCCCGCGTCTCCAGGCTATGTCGCGCTGCGCCGGTCCACTTGATGGCAACGGGCACATCGTAGGTCGAATCCGTTGCAGAGGAGAACGTAGAATCGCGCAAGGTAGAATCGCGGAAAGCATCGGGGCCCAGTAACGATGGTGTTCCGGGCGTCGAAGGATCGGACTGCACAGCAAAAGCGCCGTAGCCCAGAAGCGGCGGTGTACTGGGCGCTGAAATGTCGGAATGAGCGGCAAACGGCTCGTCTGAACTGGGATCAAGAGGTGGGGTATCATGGCGTGGGGTATGGGATGGAGGGTGCGCCTCGAGGGCTGGAGCAGTGTGTGGCGACGCACGACCCATCATGCTACTCCCTGGACTGGACGGAGTAGGGGAATGAGCAGGCCGGTCCGGACCGTCGCCGATGGGCAACATCAGAGGGAAAGAGGTCTCAGTGTGATGGTTGTGGCCATAAGGCGGAGTAGAATAAAGGACATTAGGAGTGCGGTCAGCGGCGCCAACCCCGGTGAAGTCCTGGAGGCTGGGCGAAACAACGCTAGGCAGATTGGCGCGAACCATTTCGTGAGGAGGGGCTTCCGAGTCATAGACAGAGACGGGGACCTGGGCTCGAGGCGCTGCCTTGCGCAGGAGATTAGAAGACGGTTGGGGAGAGCGGACACCGGCGCCAGCGGGGCTATCCGTGGCTGCCCGTGCATGTGAGTGGTGCATTACAGCATGCGCGGATGGTTCCGACGCAAGTCGCCTGTGGAGCGAGTGTTGACTCTGTGAGGATGGATCCGAGCCTGGAACAGCGCGTCTCAACTCGGCATGCGACGAATTGAGAATTGACGGTTCAGGGGACTCGAACAAGTCCATAGAAGAAGCGGCAGGACCGGTAAAGATCCAAAGGTCTTTGACACGAGAGCGGCTTGTGAGCGAAATGGATGTTAGGAGAGAAAAGGAATGGGCATCAAGTGACGAGAGCAGGGAAAGAATATGGCGGAGGGAATCTGTGGCGAAGGTGTCTTCGTGGAACCCTAGGAAAGCCGGTTGAATTTGTAGGCAAGAACAGATAGATTATCAACATACATTTGTATCCCTTTAGTTTGAATTCAAAACAATTTCCGCCAACTTTCTTTTCAGAGACGACGCCCCGTGGCCACGCTCCACGTACTGCCTGCAGAATGGCGGGTGTGGAATGGAGCGGTGGGGCAATAACGCGCATCATCGTTGCCGAGGTGAAGGATAGCGCAAACGGAACGCGCTTGACTGTGAGAGCCAAGGATGCGGGAAGAGGGGAGTCACCAGGGGAGAGTGGGGAGAGGGAGCGCACAGCGGGCTTTGAGAATGCCATGGCGAGACGGTCATCGCTTTCGCGGCCGTAGTCAATGGTGGAAAGATAGGTATAACCGTGCTGGTATATGACAGAAAGAAGCTCGAGCAGGAGTTTTTCTGTGGACAGACTTTTTGCGCTGGTCCATGGTTTGCCGACGAGAGCAATCTCACAGAGCTGCTGAGCGGTGTCTTCGCGGAAAGCTAGGGGCCGATGTTCGATGAGTCGATGAGGTAAAAGCGCAGTGCATACCAGTTACGAGATCTTGTTGGTCCAGAAGCCTTTGCAGAGCTGTCATTAGTGGAAGTGGGAAGGAATAGAGTCTGATGCAGTTGCCGCCGGAGATGGCGAGGAGGGAGAAGGAGTTTGGGGTAGCCTGGTGGTCGCGGACGAATTCACGGCGCGGGGTGAAGCCCGGCTCTGGAGAGGTTATCGACATGGCGAGGATGTGGTTGCAGTTGAGGAGGAGTGCAGACGCGTGGTGGAGTCGACTTTTTTGTTGCCGGCACGTGGCGTAGTACGTCATGCGGTGCAGACTTGCCAGAACTCGCTTGGACCGACACTGCTAATTAGTAATAGCAGATGAGCGCACATAGCAGCTGTCCCAGAAGCAGCGGTGTCCATTTTCACGAGCAAAAAGAACGGCTGCAGATAAGGCTGCAGACGGATAAATATTCCGTCCATCGGCCGCAGCAAATGTCTATTTATTTTAAATTTGCATCCTGGAAAAGCTAAAGTCGGTGGCTGTACGTCGAAGCGGTTCCGAAACAAGCCCAGAAATTGGTTTGACGGTTCTGAAATATATAGGAATGTCCTGAAAATATGCTGGGCCGTGTAGCAACCGACGTTTCCGTGCTTCGAGTTCTGTGAGGGCGCCACAACACCGACCAAACCGCACGAACATTCAGGGCGCTGATTTCATGCACACAGTGCAGGGACCCCGGAACCCTGCTCCCAAATCGGGTCAGCCCATCAATCGCGATCACGTGCTTTTTGCTGCCACGCTCCCTCGTCATCCCACAGAAAATGATCGGCTTTCGGTCAACTTTCCCGCACTCTCGGCCCGCACCTCCGCGGCGCACCGGTCGGCCCGCGCTACCCGGTCTTTAAAAGAACGTCTCGTCGTCCTCTCTTCCCCCTCCAAACGCCATGGCCGATTTGTCGAAACTCAATGTATTAATGTGTAAGACGCTTCTGCCGCTTCAGAGTTGCCGCTAATGCAAACACAGGTGGTACCGTACGTCTCGATCGATTTCTGCATTCCACCTTCTCAAATAGCAGCCTAGGGTGAGTATACCACCGGATGGGTGGGCACTGGCGCGTCAAAGTCGGATAAGAAGGTGTGGCCTCCCTTTTTTCACCGGGTTGGTAGCTGACTCCCCCCAGATTGGCGTGAGCTCCGTGGTTCCCGTCGCCTGAATCGTCTCATCGGGCTCGTCTAGGTTGTCGGTCTCACCCTCTTCGATCTTCGCCGGCTCGGAAAGGTAGGATTCGCTGCCTTTCATGCAATGGGCGAGGGCTTGAGCAATCATTCAGGTAGAAAAGCTCGGCATGGTCGGTGTCAACGGCGGAAAGTTCCCAGCGATACGGCAACATCTGGCGGACAATATCGGCGGCGCCTACAAAGACATGGATCTTTCGTCAGTCCGAGCGAGCTCTCATGTGGTTCCGAAATTCACCCGATCGTAGCTTCGACGAATTTCCGAAGCAAGGCAAAGTTGACCCGGAAGCCTGTAAGTCGAGTGCAGTCCACAAACATGTCGGTCTCACCTCTTTCCAGACAAGACCGCGATCGACAAGCTGTCCCCCGGGGATTCTGTTATCATATTTACTCCCGATTGTAAGCCGTCTTGTCGTCCGTATAAACAGGCGTCTTATCCGTCCCAGCCACGCATTACCCTATCGCAATCTACGCTATTGAGCGCGGTATTCACGTCCTTGTCACCAAGCCTGCCACCCAGCTTCTGTCGCACCACAATGAATTGATCAAAGCTGCTAAAAAGCACAACGTTGTCTGTGAGGGTAGCTCATAGCCTCCATTGGGTGTGTTCACTTACCGCAAACGCAGGTTTCGTCGAGCACCACAAGCGGTAGATATATTCTAGATCCAAAAGTTAACATGTCGACGCGATACTTTAGCTTTGATCCAGCATACAGCGATGCTAAAGCCCGCGCAGCATCATTGGGCGAGTTCAACTTCTTCAGCGCGTGGATGAGTCAACCCAAGAGCCAGCTTGAAACCTTCCGTGCTTGGGCTGGTAAAGACTCGGATATTAGGTTCGCCTCCGACCTTGTTGGACATTTCTTTTGGTGAGCTGACCCTTTGTTCGTCTGCAGCTATTACCTGTCGTCGCATCACATCGATATTTGCTGCTGGATCCTGCAGGACATCGCGGTCCCGACCCGCGTCGTCGCGAGCGCTGCAACGGGAATCGCCACGAGCGAGCCGTACAACTGCGTCCCCCAAACCGAAGACACAATCACGCTCATGGTCGACTGGCAGTCAATCAAGAGCCCGAAACACAAGGGCACCGGCGTATACACCGCCAGCTGGACCGCGCCCCTCAAGGCAGGAATACACTCCGCGCAGCATTGGTATTACATGGGCGAGAAGGTCCGCCCGACCCCGTCGATGCGCCCGGAAATTAAATTAACCCTCGAGTGATTCCTCAAGGGTGACATAACCGTTGACCAAGCGCACCGTGGGTACGACGTCACCTCGGACGAGACTGGAAAGGCATGGTACAACCCATTCTAGTAAGTCTCTTGTGTACCCGGGCGCGAACAGGCTTACTGACGCGTCGCGTCGCGTCCGCGCAGCATGAAATACTCGCCGTCCGAGAGCGGGCACTTTGACGGGCAGCGCGGGTACGGGTACATTTCGATCGAGAAGTTCGTCGACGCGGCGCGCAGCGTCAACGCGGGGCTCACACAGCCGGCCGACTACGACACACATGGTCTCCCGACCATCGCGAACACCGTGCTCACCACGGCCATCCTCAATGCGGGACGGATCAGTCTCGACGAGAAGAGGGCCGTTGGCATTAAAAAGGAGGGTGATCAGTGGATCCTAGAGTAGGCAAGTTGAAAGGGAAGAAGAAGGCGTTTAATGGAACCGCAGCACGACGGTGTTACACACACACATGTACTTGTAATCGGTTGGAAATCATTTATTTGATTCTTATCCAAGGGCGTTGTTCTCTATCCGGTGCGATATCATGCGCATCATGAGTCGCGGAGTGAACTTCGTGAAGGGGTCGAGGGAGGAATGGAATGGACGGACATTAGGATCAAGATCAAGTAACGAAATCCATATGCATCGGCGGCCGCAATTCGACTACTGCCTCCACATCCCTCCCATGGTTGCCCCTCGGCAGTCAGCTCGTGTGATCTGGAATGCTCGGCTTGGCTGTCGGTTGAACTCTCTGTGGGTAAAAATTACATTGCCTCCTACTAGGATGTCAGCTTGTACAAGTGCAATGGAAGTACTAAATGTTCGCGGGCGTTCAAGGAATTAATGCGGTAATAAGATCGTTGAGTGATTGACGACAGTGCATTTGGATTGCGTTTTATGTACAAGGAGTATGTAAAGCGGAAAGGGTTATGTGCGGTGAAGGGGGAAAATGCCGAGGAGACTTTTGTACCGAGGGAAGGCGACGACGCCGGGAGAGACCAAAAAATATATGGAGCTGGTGCACGAAAGTACCAGGTTGGTCGGCGAGAGGGTGAGGCAGAATGGAAGTATATAAAATGAGGAATAAAGTATACTTTAGAAACGGCCACCAGTAGAGAAAGAATAGCGGGATTGTTACAGGCTGTCGTCTTGTTGCAAATGAAAAGGTGGGGGGAACGATGGTGGATGATGGATGCATAGAGTACGGGGCGATGATTGACGATGACAGAGACCGGAAAGAGTGTAAAGCCGTGATTTATGTAGACGACGACCCAAGGAAAAATATATGGGCGGAATCGCGCGTGGGTGGCTTGGCCCGTATGACACTGGCAGAAAAAGGTAAAAGTCCGAACGTCGATAGACGGACTGTCGGTCGGTTGTTATTACACCTTCGCGAGCTTTCGCTGATAGAATGTGCGCCTGCCAGGATAGGAATGTGTCGATGGATGGTAAAGTGCGAGTGACAAGTGATGCATGCTTATTGAGGTTGCGAGAGAGAGAAATTGCGAGATTGTCGGTTGGCGACTTGTATGATGATATTACATTTTGCTGGTAAACTTTTGAGGCGGAATACAGAGATTCGGATGCTATGACACCAATGCCCGAGGGGAGATGTTGAGACTATGAAGGGCGGGTCGACCAAATACCACGAAATCGTGCGGGAGAAACTGCTCGGGGGGCGTCTCGATCCGGTGTTTGTTCAGCACAGGCTCGAACGACGTCGGCACGTTTTCCTTGTCACTAGACGCGGGCGGATAACCAAATGGATCGCTGGAGAACGCGGGCGTCGTTGGAGTGAGGGGAAAGTCGTCGGACTGGTCAGAGACGGACGTCGTGGAGCTCATCGGGGTGCTGACAGCGGAAGGAGGAGAAGGAGGAGAGCGTGTCGGCGTGACAGGGAGGGTGTTCGACGAGGGGCGAACATATCGGCCGCCCTGGAGGTAATACTGAACGACGAACGTGGCCGCTTTGGAGTAGAAGGCGTAGGAATATTTCTTCACCAGCGTCTCCGAAAGGTCGTTGACGTGCTTCGCTAGCCGCGTATCGAGGTAATCCACGATGTCGAAGCAGTCCTCGGTTTCCTCCCACACGCGACGCGCTTTACCGCAGAGGAAGCGTGCTAGCGTGAGGGCGGCGAGGGCGATGGACGATGGGGAGTACTTGACGAACTCGCGATAAAACAGAGTTATCTCCATCAAGAACCGCGCAACATGCTGGACCTTGGCGTCCTCCATGCAGGGGCCAATGCACATGAGGCGGAGCCATGCCTCGGCTGTGGGATGCCCCAGAGTCCACTGGATGGTCGACAGGACATGTCCTTCCATCTGGATGAACGCCGACTCATCGTAGGTGTCGCGACATATCTGCGCGAGGTCCTGGACGCTGGGCACACGTTCCTTGGCGTCCTCGAATTTGGCGGCAATCCAGAGGGCGGCGCAACCAACGAGCTGGTAGTGCTTGATGTACACGATGCGACGAGAGACGTAGCGGTCGATGATGTTGAGGGTGAGATACAGGGTTTCGGGGCGCAGACGGAAGGTGAAATGGATCTCCACAAGAAAGTCGACGAGACATGGGCGCATGTGCCACCGAATCTCGGGTTGCTGGTCCATGGACTGCATGGACGACATGGTACACCGCTGAGGAGGAGATGAGCACGGCGGGCAGATGCACGCGTAGGAAGTGGCTCTGACCTCCATATCGTGCATGTAGTAGCGTATCTCGTCACGGTACTCCTCCTCCAACAGGATGCCCTCTCTGCGCAGAGCCTGTATCTGAGCCTCGCGCTGGCGCTGCTGGATAAGGGCGGACTTTGCGGAGCGGGGGGTCTTGCGGGCGGGGCCGCGTGGGGGGAGGAGCAGAGGCGTCTTGTGGGACTTGGAGATGCCATGGGGGGAGGGACGTTTCTTGGGGTAGATGAGGGAGTTGCGGGAGTGCTTGTGGAGGGCAGAGACGTCTTTCATGGTCGCGAATGGATGGGAGCTGCGGAAAGTGGGATGAGCACACGAGGCACGGTGGTGGACGCGACGGGGACTGACCCACGACGGTCTACAAAGCATGCAGCGGAGGGAGGGACTGGAAGGCGGTCGTATCAGCGTGGGGGTCGTGAAAGAGGGACGGTCGTCGCGGTGCTCGACTCGCACGACGGTGGTCGAGGAGAGAAGAGGGAAGAGTGAGGCTATAAACAATAAACAAGGGACAGCAGCCGGCACTGGCGGGGGTCCGACCAGCGGTCATCACTGGACCGATGTGGATGTGATTTTGTGAAGCACTCCCACAACTCTTCACAAACGACCATCACAACACGAGTCCCAGTCCACAAGGACACAGCCCACGTTTTCCGATGAAGACTAGATTTCTCACCAATCCAAAGCGCACTTTTGTGCTTTCTAGTGGTGCAAACGAGCGACTGGGGTGAGGCGAATTATGCGCGCGAACTGAATCGGGCACGGAGGTAGTTGGCGGAGCGCTAGGCGGCACCGGGGACAGGGATAGAGAAAACTGGCGCAGCTGCTCGACGCGGGGCTTATGAAGGACGGGGGACTGCAATGCGGTCAAGGCGTGGACCGGCTGCAGCTCTATAACAAAGGGCTGTCCGGTGGATGCCTTGGTTTTGATACACGAGACCACGTTTTCTGCCTGCAGGCAAAGAACTACTGCCTGGTTAGTCACCCACAGATTCATCGCACCTCTACCACCACGCCCACCACGTAAACGCGTCGAATTTTCCATCTGTCTACCCAGGCCCGCGGCTGTCTACTTCTCGTCTCCGGTGGGTCCATATTAATATTTTTACCATGTAATTCAAGAATCGGCACAGATGTGATCTTGGCGGCGCCTCTTCACATCATCACCTTTATCGCCATCGCCATCCATCCCCTTTGCTCACAAGCAAGCCAGCCTATTGCCACGCACCCGGCTTTCTAGTGTAAGTTGCTTCAAGAGTCCGCAAGTAAGTAGTGCGCTCCTAGACAGAGTCAAATATTAAAACCTCGCATTCTGGACCGATTAGCATCCGGACGTTCCTCGGTACTTCGCTCGCCACTGCTAACGCTGCAGGTACCAATTACCCGACTCCATTTACATATCAATGATTGAAGACATCCTAGACTCAAATCTCTTCGGCCCGACATGTCCTAACCTCACCTTCGGGTTCGTGACATGACGTACAGCATATTTCCCATAATTTGCCTGGATTTTACAGCACCTTCAAGCGCGATCCGGTCGCAGCGTTTGACGTTGAAGCGCCCAAACACCGTTACACCGACACGCTCTGATAGAGGTACGTACGTATGTAATCCGATTTCTTTTTCCAAGCTAGCAAACGCGAAACCGCATAAAGAAATATACTCGGGTGGTGCAACAAAGGAGTGGTCGGTAGCACCTCGGCTCAGATCATCGTATGGGCGCATCTGGCGCATCCAATGATTACACAGTACTAATAGTGTTTCCGGAGATAGTCGTCATCATTGCCGACCCGTCGCGTAACATTTCTTTCGACATGGCGGCCGCCAGCTCCATGATCTACGGCGAATTTTCGTGGCCGCTGAATATCACAGGGCATAAGAATGGAGACCGGGCCTGATCTTGCGCAAGAAGAATGTATAGAGTGCAGATAGGGTAAGTAGAGGAACACCAAATATGCGAAAAATGTAAGACAGAAACGAAGGTAAGATATGTTGACCTATACAAGGTATCGAGGTCGGGAACAATATCCCGAAGTCAGCAAATGTGGTGATACAAATCAGTCTCGATGAACTGTGCCGCCCATTAAGAGCGCCATCAAGTCAGGCTGAGCGGAGCCTTGTTGGTGAGGGTGGGGGAGATGGTGCGACATCATATGCGGGGGAAGTTGCTGCTGCTGCTGGTGATGAAGTTGCTGCTGCCGTTGTTGCTGTTCCTGCTGTCGCAGCGCGTGGATAGGTTGTTGCATTTGCGCAGGTGGCCCTTGCTGTGGCGCAAAGCCTCCCATCCCGACCCCCCGCATACCCCCACTGCCCAACCCTAGCAATTGCGCCTGATTCGCGCTACGCAGGTCAAGGTTCGTGTGTCCAAGATTCGCCAGCTGATGGTGCTGGAGATTTCCTTGCAACTGGTGCGCGGAAGAAGGGGGGACGCGCATTTGGGGTTGCAGACCGGCACCGTAGTTGAGATTACCGTTCACGGCAAAGTTGTTGAACGGCTGTTGTTGGGGGGGCGCATTGGGATGGTGCAAACCGGCCGACGGAAGGCCAGGCATTCCCATGAATTGCGACCCTTCGAGGGGCGGGCGACCGCCCAGGTTGGCCAAGCCTGGCGGAAGTCGCTGCTGCTGGGAATTAGATATCGGGGAGGGCGCGCCGCGATACTGGGGCTGCATCGGCATGCCACCATTTCTGCCCCCCTGTTGTGCATACACAGAGGGCACAGGGTTGTACATAGGATCGATGCCCCGGTGGTGTTGCGGTGGGAGGCGAGGGGGGTTGAAGTGAATGGAGTCGTCAAGAGAATCAGAATACATCCCAACATTATCCCGGCTGCGTGGAGGCGGAGCAGAACGAAGCCCTGGAACCATGCCATCTGGTACAAAGTTGCGGTCGTCCAAGCGACTTTCGTATAGAGAGTCAAGCCGGTTGTTAGAATGCAGATGCAGATGTTGGGCCTGGCTATGGTGTTGTTGCTGCTGATGCTGCTGATGCTGAAGGATTTGGAGATTATTCTGGGCTTGTTGGCCGAAAGAAACACCGGCCGAAGGCGCAGAATTAGGCGCCATGGCATTGGGTCTGTGAACCTACGATCGCATACGCATATTTTAGTAGGGGCACGGAGAAGGGACATATAAAAAGGCACCTGTGCTGAACTATTGAGTTTGGAAAGCAGACCGTCCATTACACGATGATCCATTGGGTTGAAGCCTCCGTCGTGTCGCTGACCTGGATTCGTAGACGAGGACGTGAAACCGCCTGGATTCTGCGTTACTTGTGCATCTCTGCCTTTGCTGTCGAAGAATTTGGCCAAACGACTGCCCTTGCCCGCGGAATAGCCAGCGGACGACGGATCAAAGACGGTAGGATCGGTGAATGAGCCGGCCTCGATGTACGGAACTCGTTCTCCGCGCCGGAGCGGTTCCGATAAACCATTGGAGAAGCCCCCCTGTTCTCGAGTCTCCTCGAATCCAAAGGTGGCTGGCGACGGATCTTCAAATGGTGAAAATCCAGTCCGGAGAGATTCGGATTTAGGTGCCGCTTGATTGATGGGCAAATCAGGCGACATAACACCTGTGTTTGGAGACGCGGTGTGCTGGGAACCAGCATCGTGCTGGGTGATTCCGTTGAGGGGCGTAGGAAGACCCGCGGATTTGGTGGCGGAGCGAGCACCAAACGCCAGGAGCCGGGATCCTTGCGGAGGGTTGAACTGTGCAGACGGAGGACGCTCGGAGGGTTTTTCGGGGTGCGAGATATGGCCCTGGTTGTTCGGAGCGGTGTTTTGAATGCTCGAAGCGGAATTCTGATGATGAATAGGGTTGGGGAAAAATCTGGATGACACGGGGGTGTGGATTTTTTCAGCATTTGTATCCGCAGCGGGAGCCAGAGGAGAGGGGCGGATGGGAGGCTCCGCCTTGCCCAAGATGGACAACAAAGAATTGGAATCACGCGAGCGAGCGGACAAGTCCGATGTTGGCGCTGCACTGGAGGTGCTTGAAGGTACTGTGGAGGTCAAGTCCAAAGTAGCACTTTCTGAGGGTGTGGGCACTTGTTGGGCTATATGCATTTGTGATATCAGGTGCATTCATGAAGGCATAAGAACATGAACAGAACCGACCTTGAGAAGTTCTGGATGGACCGCGGATTCCTGGTGGAGCGGGATCAGCATCCCGAGAGACAACGGCGATCCCACTGGGTGCTGGGTCGACCTGTTTTTTTTCTTCCTCGCGCTTCATCAGTAGACGGAAAAGTTGGATCTCGTCAAGGGGCTTTTCAAGAGTGGAATCTGATGCAGCGGGTCGCTCTTCGTCTTTCTTCGGCGAGGCAGCCGTTTTATCCTTTTGCTCCTTTAGTCCCTTCTTCCACGCCTGGATCCCGTCGAGTTCGCCATCACCCCCCTTGCCTCCGAGAATCCCGGTCGAATCAGGGATGTAAGTGTCCATCCATGCCGGCTCCTTCTCCCTCTCGCGATCGCGTCGATCCTCTCTGTCCTTGCACTCCTCTGTTGATGCCCCAGTTCGACGATCACGGTGATTGCGTTTCGATCGGCCGTCACGTTCTTCCACCACCGTCCAACGCCGGTCCCCAGATGACTCGCCATTCTCTTGAGGTGCTTTTTCCCCGGGAGCGTGACGGTCAGCCCGCTTCGCCGCTAGTCTCTCGTCTCGCCTTCCATCGTCCCTCCATCGTCTCGGATCCTCATCTTCATCCTTGGTTGTGTCTCGATCGACGTCGCGTTCACGCTCTCTACGTTCGTCGCGTTCACGCCGATCATCTCTTGTCCGACGATTTTCGTCCCGGGGAGGTTTGCGGTGATCATCCCGACGATCCCCGCCAGGTTCCTTATCCTCCGTGCGTGCTGCTGATTGGTCCCTCCTAGACCTAGAAGAATCACGCCCTCGAGATCGAGGGCGTTCCCTATCCTCCCGGGTTGCACGAGTCTCGTATCCTAACATTCCTCTAGAGTTGGCATGATATTAACCAAGGACAGAGGACTTACGTTCTTGCCGCGTTATGTGAGTACCTGAGAGTGCGTTTGAGTATAGTGATGCACATGTGATGCAATTACAATCACCTCGTCTCCAGTCCTCACTCACTTCGCCGACCTTCTTCTTTGCGCCGTCTCGGGCTTCTGCTCGGCGAGCAGCGGCTGAAAGCGGAGCAGAACCTCTGGTTGCAGAATCCACAGCGAGGTGCGGCGCGATATCTCTTTCTTTACTCCTCAGATTTGGGGCGGCAAGCCGATCACGGTCGTATTTGTCGGAAAGCTAGGGTTAACATGAGCTACGAATGGAGGAAAAAGTTTCGACAACTTGCGTTTCGCAATCTTTCTTGGCCCTCTTTGTCTCTGATATCCCTCTCCCGGTCCTTGTCGCCATCCCTATCACGGTCGCGGTCGCGGTCACGTAGAGATTGATGCTTGAAGTTCCCCATCTGTGAAGGTTGCGATAATGTAGAACGGAACGAGGGCCGCGTCGATGTTTCTAAGGAGCGAGTATCAGTAACAACCACTATACCACTATGTTCAGCCACCGAAGCGACGACAGACCTCCATCCTCAGCATCCCTCCTGAACCTGTGATAGAAGGAAGTTTAGGATATGCCTTCGTTCAATCAGTTGAGTTACCGTCTCTCCCTCGCACTATTGGGCGTTGAAGGCTCGGAATCTTTCTTGCCAAGACTTGCTTCGTGTTCGCTGTAAAGATGGACTTCTAGTTGGCTAAGGTTAAAAAGCATATGCGCATGAACATACCCGAACCAAAGCTTCAGCTCTGGCATGTCCGGAGGGCATTTGACAAGAGGCGAGTTTTGAAGGTAGAGAATTTGAGCGCGGGTGTATATCATGGGCGGCCTTGCTGCAGGAGGTTTCATAGCTGTTCCTTCCGGCTCTGAGGGTTCCTCTTGCGACACAACCTGCGGAGCAGAGAGTGCAAGAATATCAGGGGGCGGTGGTACGGGAGAGAGGTTCAATTGAAGAGGATTGCCGTCGGCGTCGTTGGCCGGCATTGTGAGGAAGGAGACAACGCACAACGCAACGCAAGAGGTTGTACTCGCGGCGGTGAGTGATTGTCACGTCGGAGTAACGGAAGCACACGTCGCGAAAGTGCTCAAGCCTTCTGGCTTCTGCCTATAAGGCCGCTTCATAGCGCATTCTATGGTTCTTACTTTGCGCCATTTTATTTTGCAACAACAAGTGCTCAACCTGTACCGGTGCGGTCCTGTTACACCGGCCGACTCATGCTACTAGTAGTACTTACACTTCCCCTACAGATACGCGGTCCGTAGTGTACGTCCTAGGTACAAAACTATTCTTTCTGGCTCATAATTATCTTGAGATGGCAGTCGCGAGGTTTTTCATCCTCCGACTGCAACTGAACTCATTTTAAACTGACCGTGTTGTCCAGTCATACATGATCCTCTGACGAGGAAGGAAACCGTTCGCTGGATTCGGGACGAATTTGAGCGAAACCGCCACTTGACAGACTTAGTGCGTCCAGCTTCAAGCGGTTCTGAGTGCTCTATATCAAACCTACTCCAGGCCCTCATTGAAGACAAGCTAAAGACGGGGCGGCGAGAAATCAAGCAAATTTTGCCCACCGCTGCCACGAGAAATCTCCGGTTGTAGTACCTGCCTTCAACCACGCTGATGTGCAGCTTATTCGGAATTGCCGATCTGCCCCAGGCCGAGTCTACTATGTACCAAGCTTATATCTCATCCAAGTTCGTCGAGCAACCTCTGTAACTTTCTCGCTCTTTGAATAGGCTGCCCGCCCTTGGGATTGCTAGGCCGGAAATTGTTTGATTGTTTCAATTGCGCAGTACAAGGCTGTACTATGGCATTGCTGAGTTGGAGACCTGGGATGAGATCGATGAGAGCTGCGCAGCTGGCACAGCCTCCGAGTCGCAGCTGGAAGGCGGCACAGCCTCTGATGTAACTTATCTTGACAGCACAAGCAATCGGAGACCGGTCCGGGTCCCTCCGGCTCTCCTCGGCATACATAGACGCTGTCCCTCAAACGCCTCTAATCTCACGCACAATGTCATCCTGAGCGCCAAAGATCAACCATTTATACGTGCCAGTCGGACTCCGTCTTTCTTGATCCCAGGGCTCCAGTAACTTCCAGGGTATCTACAGAGTCACCCCTTGAAATTCAGCCATGGCCGACCAATCGCTAGCAATCGAAGTACACTTGCAAGGGATAAGCTTTTCCACGAACAAGCATCAGGTATCTAATCTTCCTTCCTTCGTATCGAACTCTCTGATCAATTGAACGGATTCTAGGTCGTCGCGGAATTGGCCAAAATTCTGCACAGGGAACCATATGCTGCCTTTTCAACTGTGCTGGGCCCAACTAACTTTCACGTGTACTTATTCAACGATGCCCGCGGAGGCGGTAGGCCTCACAGCGGGAGTGGCTCCTTGACTCTCCTTAAAAATGTCGGTCTTCATTTCCTCCAGGAATATGGAGAACGACCGGATGGGCGCCCTCCTCCGAAGCCCTTCCATATCGGCGGGAGGCGTGTCAAATTCTCCATGGGACGTAGAAAACCTCGGCAAGATGTGGTAGAGCGTATCCTGCGATTTCCTTACGCCGATCCCATGGCTGCCAAGGAAAAGGAGGGCCGCACACATATCTTTGAAACGGAGAGTATAATGTGAGGATCTCTACTGCATTGTGACCATATCAGGCTAACATCCACGCAAAGCCTGCGGACATTGCAGTTCGGATGGAGCTGCCGCGACTCTGTCTTTTCCGTCGAGTGGGAATCGAATATCACCGGAACCTTGAAATTCAACGACGAAAGGAGGGAACTCAGAATCAGCATATCCCGACCCAACGAAACACTTTTTGTTGCGATTCGTCTATCTCGAATACAATATGTTCAACTCACCTCCGACCTCTCGACCAACGCACCTGTCATATTTCTTTCCCTTTCTGATCCTCCCACTTTTGAAGCTGAAACCCAAGGTTCAGCCACGCGGCAGCGACTATCATCTCTCCCTATCTCAAACCACGCCGCAGTAGCTCCATTCACATCCCTCGCTATCCGTCTCATCTGCAGCAACCGAGGCGATCT
Source organism: Mycena belliarum (assembly GCA_029282135.1). Lineage (NCBI taxonomy): Eukaryota > Fungi > Basidiomycota > Agaricomycetes > Agaricales > Mycenaceae > Mycena > Mycena belliarum. Next base: position 323,099 of record JARJCN010000003.1, read on the forward strand.
CAACCGATTCCAGCGACTTGCAAAAACTGCCGGAATTCACAATATTTACGATTCCGAGTTATACACCGAACATCGAAAATTGTTTTCGCCGGAGGTCTTAGCCCGAGTACAAGAAGCGATCAAGAAACTCAGGTGGACTGTGGCGTTCCAAGTGGAAGCGCTGTTTCGGAACCTCAACCTCGATGCTACAGAAGTACTGGAAATTCTTCCTCTTGTGCGCCAGCTGGCGAAAGCAAAAGGAAGAAGTTATACCACATTATTCCTTCGCCACTTTGCCACTAGGGCCAGATCTTGGACTTTCGACACAGAGACATCCCAGACGGTCACTCGATTCTTCTCTCAGTCCGAAACGGAATATGCGGGTTGCCCTGCCAAAGCACCGTCGTTGGATCCTACCGATACCAGTATATTCCAGTCATTGCACGTTGTAATTTCTCCGACAACCATTTATCTGGAAGGGCCATTTGTAAGATTTCCAAATATTCTCTCCCATCAAATCCTGACTGCTATTCGTAGCCGGGCGAGTCCTGTCATAATATTTCCAGGAACCTAACATGGCTAATCACCAAACTAGAGCGGTCGAATCGTGTTATACGGTCATTCCACTCCCAAAGTCACGACTCATTCTTACGCGTCAGGTTCCGTAAAGCCATTCCGGCAGTAGCTGTCAACCTCACTGACTATCTCTCAGTTTTGTGGATGAGGGAGGTCTGCAATACCGGTGGGACCGAGAGTTAGATTGTGTCGCATTCACTCGACGTCGAGTCGGCGAGTTCTTGATAGACAAAGGGCTGACCATCGCTGGAAGGCACTTCGACTTCTTGGCGTATTCGCAATCGGCTCTGAAAGAGCACGCAGTGTGGTACGCGACTTAACGAACGACCCTTGCACCCGTTAATGTCACAACTTCGCAAGGTTTGTTAGACCTTTTTTGGATGTTGACGGCGAGCGTACTATGGTCAACGCCCAAAGCATTATCGACAACTTGGGCTCTTTCGACGGCCTCGAGTTTGACCCCAAACTCAGATACTGTCCAGCCAGATATGCTGCCAGAATTTCTCAAGCTTTTACAGCAACAGATTCGACGTCGGTTGAAGTGGAAGAAATACTCCAGCTGCCGGGTACGCTGTGTTTTTTCCCGATTCACCAAAGTTACGATTCCTTATCATCCCGCAACCCAGACATCTCTACTCCGTCGGGAGAATACGTTTTCACTGACGGAGTCGGTACCATGAGCCTCGAGTTGGCGGAAGCGATCTGGGTCCAGTTGAGATCATCGAAACGCCGGAACCGACGCGTGAAGAATCACCCCCGTGCGCTTCAGATTCGTTTCCAGGGCTCTAAGGGTATCTGGTTCACCAGAATACCGTGACTAGGCTTTTTTGACTATGGTTCTAGGGATGTTATCTGTGGATTACCGTCTTAAAGGACATGTGTTCTGTCTCCGACCCTCGATGATCAAGTTTGCTGCTCCCCATTCACAGACAATCGAAATAGCGAGAGCGTTCGATCGACACGGGCCATATTATCTGAATAGGCCCTTGATCATGCTGCTCGGTACGGTGATTTTTGTCTCGCCAGCAATTTTGGCTGATATCATTCTATTCATTAGAGGGTTTAGGGGTTCCGTTTGAGACTTTCAAGGTAACTTCGTTACGTCAGTAATGAAATCCTCAAGTAATGAATATCTAAGGAATTACAAGACAAAGCAGTCCACGAAGCCCAAGCATCTACCAGGTCCTTGAAAAACTTCTCCCGGATGCTCGAGGTCCATGGACTGGGAAGCTCGTTCAGACTCCCGTCTGTTCTCTCAGGTTTGACCCAGTTAGGTATCGATACCCTCATTGGCAATTCCTTCTATAAAAAAATGCTGGATTACGCCGTGCATCATGTCTTGAGATTGTTGAAAAACAAAGCGAGGTCAGGGTTGCACTGAAACCATGTTAGACGTTCTGACATGTGAACAACAGGATACCTGTACCTCACGGGTAAGGCCTGCTCCACCATATAGCAAGGACGCGACGCTAAAGTAAACATCCGAAACTATCAATCATCTAGCTTGACCGTGGTATGGTACAAATTGGATCAGACAACTCGTTACCGCTAACATTTAACTCCATAGGTCGGCGTCGCTGACGTGCATAAATATTTAAAAGAAGGAGAAATATTTGTTTGCACTCGAGAACCGGATAGCAACCGACTACACTACATCGAGGGCGACGTTTTGATTTCGCGCTCTCCCACCATTCATCCTGGCGATGTTCAGTTGGTCAAAGCAATTGGAAAACCGCCCCCTGGGTCCTGTTTTGCTCATGAACCGCTGCCCAACACAGTCGTATTCTCTGTCGTAGGTGAGCAGCATTTCGTCCTCGCCCTCCCACGGACGCCAGCTCAATGTTCGGTGCAGGCTTACGACCATTGCCGTCGTGTTGTGGTGGAGGGGATCTCGACGGGGACACCTACAATATCATACCTCTCAACAAATGTCCAGAGTTTCTCCCGACGCAGACATATCAACCCGGAAAATATACGCCCGCTCCCAAGAAGCTGGTAGACCATCCAAGCACTATGGTCGACGTCGCGGAATTTGTAATCGAATACATTAACAGCCATGTTGGTCAATTTCTTCCGTGTTAGCTTTTCGATGTCAATGTCTTTTGTAGGTACTCGGTATGGTTGCTACTAACTGGTTACTCATAGCGGACCAATCTCCCCGTGGAATATTGGATCCTGATTGCATGAAACTTGCGGCTTTACACTCGGATGCTGTCGATTACCCCAAGTCCGGACAGGTTGAGTGCCTTAGTTCGTCTCATAGGCACAGTTCCTGAATGCACTTGCAGCCCGTCGCCATGAACACTATCCCAAAGCCGAAGTCAAATCTCAAACCGGATTGGCATGCCCCGGAAGTCAATGTAGATCTGGGTATGTCTTTTTAGAACCTCGAGGCGCAAAATCTCATCAAGCATTTAGCGGACTACTATCCAAGCGAACGAGCCATCGGAAAGTTGTTTAGGGCGATTCAACTGCCCCAAATTCAGCCTGGGACAGTCTCGAGCTTCGAACGGCGAATGAAAAAGGCTGGACGACTCAGAGCACAAGACGTTGATAATCTGGCCAGCACTTTTGATGGTTTAGGCTTCAACGACAATGACCCGATTGTGCTGGCCATCGAAGGAGCTGTGCACAAATTCATCCCCACGGAGGAGCGGCATCAAACCACCGTGACATATATCGCTCAGATATTTAGTCGCTATGCCTCTGAGTTGCAGGCAATAGCCGTTGCTTGCACACTCTCCCATGCAAGAACAGCGCTGTTGTCCGAGGAAGAGGTCGTGGTTGGCACGATTGTTGCTAGAAGTTCTCAGCCACGGAAAAGACAGGACCTCATCGCCAATCTGAGGGAGAAAAGTGATTTTCTCGTCCGTGGAGTCAGGGAAGAGCTGTTAGGAGACGACGACGTGACCTGGGAGGAATGCCTCCAGCGTGCATGGCTGGCGTTCCAGCTCGCTATCGGAGAGGGCAAGTCCTTTGGAGCTCAGAGCTTTATTTGGATTGCGCTGGGGGTAATCTTCGACGCAATAAAGGAACTGAATGATGAGTCGAAGGCGTCGCGTAGCAGGAGGTTCTGAGCATCCGGTTCTGTCGTAAATGTACAAGATTCAAGGTTACGAACCGTATTATCTGACCCATCCAAACAGCTTCCCGCGAAATCTCACACGATGAGAGCGGAATAGATGGCAATGTACTCATGCTTGATTGCGCAAAACTAGGTGCAATGATCAGTAATGTTGACGAGGCGTCCACAGATAGCTTACTCAGTATGACGGAGTCTCCCCTACACATTGATAATGTAGCGTCAGTTGCGATGAGACGGGAGAAAGCTGGACACTTGCCGCAGAAACATTTTACTGATGAATCGGTCTTTGTTCACGGGCTTTTTATTCTTGCCTTTCGGGACCTCCGTCCACATCTATCCACCGATGAGCAGACGGACCAGTGTTCAATGGCAAATACGTACTTCTTTTACATTTTCGAGAACCTAAATGGATTTGATTTAGCCGTAGTCGATAGTATGATCCCGCAATGCGCACCATGTTACTATGCCTGTCGAACGCTTTTACACGGGCGAGAAGCTTCTTGTCGTTTCGTAAAGAAATGAGAACTTGAGCGTGGTTTCTAACGGCTTGTTGAAGTACAGACAGAGGGCCCTGGGAGATCTCGTGCTCCTCTAACTGGCGAAGCTGGGCCTCGTCCAGCTCCGATTTCGCGACGTGAACGTATTGACTTCAAAGTCTTGTCAGTTTGGACGGAAGAAAGAGCAAGCAAGGGCACGCACCTCATTGGCGAACGACAAGGAAGTCTATTTGGTACACTCGCCAGAACCAAACAATCTCATTTTTGATACAGCCATGGGTCGTCTACGGCAAAAGGGCAAGGCTGGCGCCGCGAAGGCATATGTCACGAGAACCTCCGCAATCAAGAAACTCCAGTGCTCCCTTGCAGATTTCCGTCGCCTCTGTATTTTGAAAGGTAGCGAAAAAGGTTAGGTTTCTATCACACTAATTTTTGGTTAGGCATATTCCCTCGCGAGCCTCGCAGCCGGAAGCGTGCTAACAAGGGCTCATCTGCCCCCACCTCCTTCTACTACGCCAAAGACATTGCATATCTTGCCCACGAGCCAGTACTCAAGAAACTCCGAGAACACAAGGCTTTTGCGAAAAAGCTTTCTCGGGCCCTTGGCCGGGGCGAATGGAGTGACGCCAAGAACTTGGAGGACAACAAACCTGTCTACCGCTTAGACCATATAATCAAAGAGCGGTAAGTTGTCTTTCTATGCTTCGCAGATCGTTTTATACATTCCAGGTACCCCACTTTCATCGATGCAGTGCGGGACATCGACGACGCTCTTTGCATGGTGTTCTTGTTCGCCTCCTTACCTTCAAATGCCCGCCTTCCTCCATCACTCATTGAAAATTGCTCTCGACTGGCGGCGGAGTGGCAGTTATATGTCATGCATACCCGGTCCTTGCGCAAGTCCTTCTTGTCAATAAAGGGCATTTACTACCAAGCGGAAGTCATGGACCAGACTGTTACGTGGCTCGTGCCATATCAGTTCACCCAGAACGTTCGTCCCCGAAGCCCTGCTAGTTTCCTCGAACTCATCTAGTTTTTCCCCCAGATTCCCTCCGACGTGGACGTGCGTGTTATGTTAACATTCTTGGAGCTGTATCAGACCCTCCTCGGTTTCGTGTTTTTCAAACTCTACACCGATTCCGGCCTCGTCTACCCTCCGCCTCTGGATATCAAGAAGGATGAAGGAGGGGCTGGTGTAGGCGCCTTCAGTCTCCAGAGTACCTCCCAGACTGCCTCCTCGGCGCCGCCAAAGGCCAAGGCTGTTCAAATCGAAGGTCGTACAGTCTCTGGGAAAGACGTGCGCCAGGCGATCAAAAGCATGGCAGGCGTGGAGGCCGATGGCGGAGAGGCTGCTGTGCAAACCGCAGACTCGAATTCCATGGAAGTCGACGAAGAGTTTGTGCCACACCCGTCGACTTCAGATCCCCAATCCACAATGACTCTCACAACCTTGAAAGCACTTGCGGCGTTACCCCAATCCTTGACTACATCTCTGTTCTCGCCCTATACGTTCTATCTATCACGCGAGACGCCACGATCCATCTTCGAGTTCATTGTAAGATCATTCGGTGGTCGAATAGGCTGGCCTGCATCATCCGGGAGCGGCTCCCCATTCGACGAATCGGACGACTCCATCACGCATGTCATTATTGATCGACCCGTTCTCGAAGGAACATCCGAGACTACGGAGGAGCGGGAGCGACGCTCCCGTAGAAAATATGTGCAGCCCCAATGGGTGGTAGATTGCATCAATGCCGGGAAAATCCTGCTCGAAGAACCGTACACCCAGGGCAGCACTCTTCCCCCCCATCTGAGTCCCTTCGGCGAGTATGAAGGCGCGTACGATCCCACTGCGGGACTTACCGGTCAAGCCGTCGAAGAGTCGGAAAGCGAGGACGAGGACGTTGTTCTTCCGGATGCGGAGGAGGACGAGGATCAGGAGGTTCAACTGGCGGAGAAGAAAGCCTTACGTGCCGCAGCCGCCGCGAACGATGCTGCGTCGCTGCGTGCCGCTGAACTGGCTGCAGAGGTTGCCGGGGTTGATTTCGGGACATTTGAGAAAGAGGTCCGGAAATCACGGAAAAAGTCCAAGGCCGCTCCGAAGGACGAGACGGAGGCTGCAGAGCAAGACATGAACAAGATGATGATGAGCAACAAACAGAAAAAGTTGTACGAGAAGATGAAATACAGTCAGAACAAAAAGGCTTCCGAGGTACGATTACATCTAGCGTCGGTTTTTTGTGCTAATCCGCCCCGCCAGCGCGCGACGTTGGAAGAGAAGAAGCAGCAGTTGCAGAAGCAAAAAAAGCGGGAGGCCAAGGCCGGGTAGATTGCCGTTGGACTTGCGTACCTTACTTAGTGATATTTAATGACATGTGGTCACATGCACGTATGCTATACGCACCCAAAATCACCTTCTCTATCACTCCCCGCGTTGGCCCGTTTCTCAGTCTGGCTTCCATCTTTCCTCGCGTGCATTTCTGAAGACAGGCGTTCAGTCGCCTCATTCATTTTCGGCCTCATGGTCGGACGTTTCTCTCTGGGAAACTCACAAGACTTGCCGCCGCCCTACAAGGACCCCGCCGCTCCTTTGATTGTCGCAGAGACGACGACGACGACAACGACCACTACCACAACACATTTCTTCTCTCTGCCGTTGTGGAAGAAGCGGCAAGCCCCGCCCGCCCCAGTTGTGCGCCATTCCGTGTTTGGGGTCGATGTGACTGAGGATGGCAGGATGCGCGGGCGAGAGAGATTCGTGGTGGAAAAGGATCTTCCCCCCACCCCGCCAAACGAGCCTGTGCTCCCCATGCGACTCGCGGAAACCAACGACGGGGGGCAGGCTCGCGAGGAGGATACCGTCGTGTCCCTGTTCCCAACTGCAGACTCCCGCAAGTCCTTCTCTGCCTCACAGTCCACAGCTGCCCTAGCTCACGCGTCCCTCGGGCTGGGTCTCTCTCATTCCATGCGCAGCACGTCGGCTTCCTCCTCCGCTTCCGACATAAATACGATTGCATTCGGAACGTCGTTAGACCTACGTCCAGAGCCTCTCAACCTACGCCGTGCCAAGAGTTCCCAAAAGCTACGTTCATTTTCGACGTTTGAACCGCCGGTAGCGGTCGAGGTCTCAAACTCGGAGGGTATCCCATGGCGAACGAGAGGGGTGTCGTTGGGAACCAGCGCTGCGTTTCTAAACGTAGGCGATGCCAATGCGAAGGGCAAGCGCAAAGAGATTGATGAGAAACCGGTGCGGCCGGCTCCAAAGGCGTCGTTGGCTCGCAGGGCTTCATTTTGGTCCCGTAAAAAGGTCACCACCATAGATTCATCAATGCCACCCTCACCACGGGAGCGGGAGAACTTTCCTTTACCCTCATTGCCCTCTGTTCAACCATTGACTCCGTTCACGATGGATGACCTTCACATGTCAGCGACATCTCATTCCCGAGGACTGTCCCGGAGCTACTCGGAGAGAGGTGGTCACCCTCAGGTACCCGTTCCAAGCGATAAGTCTGGGCATGGACGACCTCGCCGAACCTCGCGACGGCCAGCTACCGCTGATTCCTCGTCTCGCAACCATTCACTTCGTGACTCTCCTCCACCTCCTCTTCCACCGCCACCTCTCTCGTCAAATCTACCGACGTCTGAATCGGACCTGTCTGATCCTGCTTCTATGTCGCAGCCCTCGACCTCCCATGAAACATCGTCCGGCAGACCTCGTGCACAGACAAATCCACCCCTGCTTTATCGACTATCTATGAACCTGTTTTCGTCACCTTCTCCCCCATTAACGCAGGCGCCCAATCCAATTCACAATTCTTCCCACAACTCTCCCTCCATGAGCGTCTCCAACTCTCCTCGAGTCTCTCTCAACAAACCCCCTTCCGTGATCCCCAAACCGGAAGTCGACCACGAGTCGCCCGAAATCTATCTCGGGCGACTTTTGCTTGCTGTCAGCAAGGCTGAAGTAGCCGGAATTTTGGCGTCCAGGTACGACTGGATTGTCAACGTCGCTGAGCCTTTCATCGATGTCACCTCTTTAGCGCCGACCCCTTCCACATTCGCGCCCTGCGAGCTTACATTGACAATTTTGACTTCGTTGAAGACCCTCTTGATGTAGCTCTACGGAAATTGCTCATGCACGTCGGTCTACCTAGGGAGACACAGCAGATAGACCGAGTCATGGAGGCGTTTGCTGGCCGTTACCTTGAATGCAATCCTACCCTGTTCACTTCCGACGGTAAAGCCCAATCTCGAATCCCTGGGCACCGTTTAATTCCTTCCGCCAGACCATCCGTATATCCTGGCCTTCAGTCTGATAATGCTACATACAGATGCTTTCAACAAGTCCAACAAGCGAAAGATGACGAAAGCAGATTATGTAAAAAATACTCGGCTTCCTGGCGTCCCCTCAGAGGTTTTAGACGTAAGTCGAACTTTACGGAGCGTCGAATGCTGATTGGTTACTATTGCAGTGTTTCTACGATAATATCGTTGTGACGCCATTCATCTTCATCGAAGACCCATTAGATGTGAACGGCCAGCGTGGTCTCGTGTCAAACGGTGCACCCAGCCGGACCCTCTCTATGGGTAACCCTTTGTCCACCTCAGGCAGTGGCTCAGGAACAATGCTTTTGGGGAAAACCAATAAAGTAGATCCTTATTATCTTATTGCAAATGTGAGCCTTTCCGTAATTACAGCGCATCCGATCTCACCTTTTGACCGCAGAATATGCTGGGGCCATTGCGTGTCGATGTCGATGCTTATGTTCCCCGGGAAAATCCCTTCTCGTTCCAAGGGACGGCGGGACCTTGGAATGAACAGGACTTGCAAGCAGCATTCGCGAAGGCCAATGTGATTGAACTGGGCGCCGTGAGCAGTGCGCGGCTTCCGCCGTTGCTCAATCTCGGCCCTGGTGCACCACCGCTCACTACACTAGCCGGCTTCCCAGAGATCGCAGCGCCGGCTGGCGAATTTTCGACCCTTAGGGTTACCAAGGTTGGCATCCTGAACAGGAAGGACGATATCCTAGAAGGTGGAAGGAAATCGTCAAATAGGAAGTGGAAGCCTTGGAGCGTGATCCTTACAGGATCGCAACTCCTGCTATTTCGGGATCCAGCCTGGGCCACCGGGCTCCTATCTCAGGCTGATTCGCCCGATGCACAGTTCCTTTTTCCGCAGACCGTATTCAAACCGGACGAGTTACTCTCTGTCAAAGATGCCGTTGCTGTGTTTGACAGGTCTTACACGAAGGTATTTCTGCCGCTTTCTTGCAAACAACATGTTTTAAGAAAAACAGTATGACAATGCTTTTCGGTTTGTCATGCAGGATGGACGCCAGCTTCTGTTGCAATCTCCCAATGAACAGGAGCTCAACGAATGGATCTCCCGGATCAACTATGCGAGCACTTTCAAGACTGCCGGCGTTCGTATGAGGCCGCAGGGAATGTCTGGTAAAGATGTTCAGCTCACAGGTGTTGCTGCTGCAACGTCCCATCTGCACGATCTCCAGCATGCTCAGACCTCTCATCGGGCCCGAAGATGGGATAGCGACGTACCACGGGAATTGATGGGGATGCTGTCGGGTGAGGCGGACTCTCCCACCAAACCACCGGCGGCCAAGCGTCGGGTCACGATGATGAGCTTCAGAGGCGATATGGACCTCGACGTTCCTACCGCCCCGGAAATTGATGGCGCCGATCAATTCAAAGCTACCTTCGATGAGGTGAAAGCCGAGCTGGCGGCGGGTCACTGGCCCTCGGTGGAGACCGAGTCCCCTGTGGTCGAGGAGTTTACTCCGATCCCGCGCTCTCCCTCTTCTCCATCAGGTCATCCTTCCCGCCTTCCTTCTCGTTCACATATCATCCAGTCCAAAGTGAGAGATCTGGACGCCAGGATCTCTGCAACGCAGTCTCAACTCGACTCGGACTTGCGTTTTGTTCGCAACATTGGCACGCTCACACCATTCCAGAGAGCTACTCGGGAGCGCCTCCTGCTTGCCGTCCAAACCATCGCGAAACGTATCATGCAAGTCAGGCTTGACATAACGAAGCTTTCATGTCATCGTGAAGTCTTGTCGCACGATCTAATTGCGGAAGGTCGAGATTGGAGCCAGGCGAAGAAGATTGCGTTGCAAGTAGCAACGGAGACGCTACAAATCCGCGGTGACGACCATGTACCAAGGATGACTGTCTCAGTGCCCGCTGAATCCACCCCCGCGGAATCCACACCCGCGAAGTCCCGTTCATCTTCTTCCCATCGACCAGACTCTACATGCGACTCCTTCCATTCCGCACTCGATTTCTTCGAGGACACCGTGTCCTCCGGCTTTCTGAGTGCATCTCCACGGCTAGACACGTCGTCGCCGCAAAGCAGCACTGCTTCGCTCCACTCCTTCCCATTTTCCGATCCTTCTTCACCGTCGCGGCATTCTTCTGGGGGTACACCAGGCGATGGGCCAGAGGTCGTCCCCGTTCTCGCCACCGCCGGATCTCACGAGAAATTCTACACGGCTACTGAGAGCCCGGAGCCGGCCGAAGAGTGGAACCAGACGCGCTGCGCACAACGCGTGTCGTTGGTGCGAGTGCCATCGGACATCTATATCTCCTCTCGCTTCCAAAGTACGCGACGGACACATCGGTGACAACGTTAATATACCTTAGCACGACGTATAACTCTCTGATCTTGCGCTATCTTTATTCATGTAATCTTTAGAAGGGTGAATACAAGTAAGAATGTAGGGTGTGAGAAGGCGTGAGAAGATGCAATATTAAAGTTCGCACGTGGGCAGGATAAGATGAATATAAATCAGCGCGGTCCCATTTCGGTGAGTTGTAACTAGTGTTGTCATGGTTACACGTGCACGCAATTGCAATCGACGCGGTGCCGATTGTTAAATTAAAACATATCTCAAAGACATACTGGACTCTCCTGCAAGTTGCTCCCCCAACGGAGTCCACGGTAATCTCCGAGACCATGCATTTCTCAGCCCTCTTCTGCATTTAATAATTTAGGGCCGTTCTCGCTATGGGGTTGCCCTCGCTCGCAGTATAATTTGACATCGCATGCAATTGCCGCTTGTCGTTCCCCATTTGCCGGACACAAGTTTGAACCATTTATGATTTAACTCACCGCTCTCACCCGCTCTCCCTTTCACCACTCGCTGCGGGTCGACGCGATCCTCTCACTGCCCGATACAGTATCGGCTTCCATCCAGTTCAAGGACACGAGGAAACTGTTGGAAAAGGCGGGGAACATGAGCAGAGTTTACAACGAGGACTTTGCTCAGGGCCACGAAGCAGGATTCTTCATGCCGAGGTCGATCTCGTCCTCATCGGAAGCGATGGAGGGTACTTGGTCGTCGGGGAGAAGCCTACCACAAATTCACGAATCTCTGGATACGACGTCGGAGCAGGACTCTCGACGGAGCTCGTCATTGTCTGCCCACAGCTTCTCTACAGCTGAGAGTCCTTTCATTTCGTCTGGAGCAGACAGCCTGTCTACATCCACTCCTGAGCAGTTCCGCACAGGAAAGGTGTTCGGCCGACAGGAGAATATACCGCCTTCGCGCGCACCCTCAGGCAGAAGACAGTCGCTCAGCTCGGGTCCTGGTTCGCGATCGGTGCCTGCCCTCAATCTCAAGCGAAGCACCTCGCTGTTGGGGCGCCAGGAACATCGCGGCGTCTGGGATGAGGTCACAGGCGAGTTCCAAAATCGATATGTTCGGAACTTTGGGCCCGGAGCCATGTCCGAACGTCAAAGAGCGTTGACCGTAAAGCGGGCACGGAAGATGGCGCAGGTGTGTGTAGCTCGTTCAGATTGGATTTACCTAATCGTCGCCGTGATCCCAGTTGTTTGGCCAGGAGCCTCCGTCTGAATTGATCCAAATCCATGACCAGCGGGATAGCGACGTGTGCCGTGATTCGGTGGGCGCTACGCTGGCGGCGTACACGCCTCCCTTGAGGGATCGGGCGAACTCTGCATCATCGATTGGAACACTGGCAAAGGAGCTCGAGGGCGATGAGCCTCTTTCGACGGCGTTGTCCACCGATGAACCGAAAGCGAGTGATAGCTTCCAGGACCGGCGGCGCCGTGCCGCGAAACTCTCTCGCTTTTTCGGAGTCGGCTTCCAGGATATTTCGCTGCCGCCCGAGGCAGTGCCGATGCCCAGCCCGCAAACAACACCGCCCATTCCGGACCCACAGATAGAAGTCGCCGTCAAATTCAGCGGTCGGCGTTTCTGGGGTTTCAGCGATCGATCTAAGGACGGGGACATGCGGGAAGCAATCCAGAAACTGCGGGGACTGAAAGCGGGTTAAAAGACCGAGTTTCGGATGCCAGCCACCCTGTATAATACAATTTTAGCATGCCTCGTATGTTCTCTCGAAATAGCAAATGTATATGTAGGAGGGCTGTGCCCCTACTTGCGCATTAGCACGTATATAGGATCACCCAGAACTATGCTCGTCATATGGCGAAAAGAGCCCGTCAAGGAGAGAAGAAGGCCACCGAAAGACGCGTAGGCAGTTCTGTAAAGCAACACAAGTTATGAGCCAGTTCGAAGCGGGCGAATGAGATAGACGTACACGTGCTCGCTCGTTCCACTGTCAAATTTATACACCTGCAAGAATGTCCGAGCCTGGGCAAAGTGGGAGAACAACAGAAAACAGACGAACCTTTCCGTACATGACATACTCGTAATCCTCTTCCAGCCCGCGCCGGCCCTTTCCGTCTGGCCTCCATACGTCTCGGTCCTTGTCGTCTGCTTCTTCAGCGGTTCCATCGGCCCCCGCAGCGTTTTGCTGAGCACCACCCCTCGCAAGAGAAGAGGCCAGCGCGAGGGCAAAGCTCTGATCCTTTTGCAGGGGGAAGAGCTCGATGTTGTAGTCAAGCGTCAGCTCCATGTCATAATTTTTTGAGTGAGCGTAGAGGCGCGACACTGCGCAGGTGGTTTCAGCCAAGGAGGTCAGCACGAGCGCCGATGGAGCGAACCGCGGTCGAACTTCTTGCCCTCTTTGTCGACAGCGTTTATTGTGAAGATATCATCGAAGACAATGCTCGATGTCGCGGACGCCATGGCAGTCGGTGGGTTTGCGCGATCATGTGACGCAAGCGTGATTCTCGATGCTTAGGCGAAAACTCAACCAATGGCTCACTAACCCCAGCTGCCGGTGGCGGGGGGTGACGACGTCGGTTATAAGAACGCCTCCGCCCTCTGCTTCGCGTCTCTGTCCGACGCCCCTGCTCTTCGTTTCCGCCAAGGCCTGGGATCCCGATTCGCACACAGGGTGTGCAACTTTCACTGTATCCTCTTTTTCTCTACATATTCAAGCCATTCAAGACTCGATGTTCTCACCGCGACCCTCTCAATGAAAGGCTTCACCTGTATCCTCAGCGATCTCGCACTCCCTGCACCCCTGCCCCGCGACTCCGCTGAGTTGATGCACCATTTCGTAGCAGGTAACCGATGTCCATTCATCCACTCGCATTATTTTCTTTCCGCCCCGGATCCAAACGCTAACTCATGAATTGTCCCAGATTTGAAAGGGCAGCTCAGGCACACGGTCGCCTTCCCCCCCGTAATATTCGCCCGCGCCTCCGCCTCCCTCGTCGCCCAGACGTACATTGGCTCGAATCCCGCGACCGCCATGATGCTCATGGGCGCCATTCCCCCAACCAATTCCGACGTCCCAAAAGCCTTGCTGCCGACGCCTCTCGAAGAGTTCAACTTCGAACCCAAATTTCCCATCGCACTTCTGGCGACCGCACTTCAAATGGAGCGGCTTCGCAGGACTAATAGATTGGCGCAGGACCCGATGGTAGATTTGGTCACCACAGAGGACCTAGAAAGCCAGGACGCGCTCTTGAAGATCGAAGGTTGGCTTGATGACTTGGGCATTTAATGGCCCCGCTAAACACTGCAGTGATTTATGTTCATGAGCTGCGAATTATGATAATTGGTACAGTTAGTATGCGAGTGACATGGCCCTGACGGCCGTGGATTAGGTATACAGCTCCGAAACGTAAACCGGTAATCAAGAAATCATGCATTTACAGAGGCTCCTCCTTCAGCTCTTTCTTCAGCACTTGCTGCACCTCGACAGCAGTAGCTAGCCCAGGTAAGATGACCCGCCACGGTTCCCGAGCGGCCAGAATGCGACGGACTTGATGCTGTATCAACTCGTGAAGTTTGGGAACATTGGCCAGCTTTGCGCGGCTGCCCATTAATGAGGTTGTCGTGAGATCGAGAGTAAAATCGGGAGGAATCGTTATCGTGATGACAGGCGTTGGAGATGACAGTGAGGGTGGCGTTATGATTATCTGCGCAAAGATGTTCAGAGGCTCGGTCCTCGCAAGCGGAACGAAATATCTCATACCGAGGACTTGAAGAGGGAGAGAGAAATCGTCAATGATACAGGTAGCCGCGCGAAGGATGGCATGGGGTAATTGAAGAGATATGATGTAGATAGGGCGAGTGATATTGTGTCAGTGTATCTTGCTTCGAATTCCACTTCCTGCTCGTTGTATTTTAGCACCAAGAATGTTATGTTATGATAGAGGAATATGTTTTTTTTTTACCGAAAGAGGCTCGGAACAGTTTTGGCGTTTTATTTGGGCATTATAAAGACGGGGCGCCGACACCCCGAGGTCCACAGACTGTATATTTATGTGATCCTAGGCCGTCTAAGTCGAGGTGATTCTAGAAAACAGGAAAGCGAACTCACCAAAAATCCGGGTGGGCGTATTTTATTGGCGTAATCCTCTATTCGCTTGCGCGCAACCTCGTCCCCCTCCGCTCCGGCGAGTCCATCCCGCAGCTTGGAGCGATAAATTTCGAAGACCTGGTCAAAGTTACACCGGATGCTACATTGCCGAGGGTGATCGACTTGCCTGGTGCAATAGCATGTTGAACCATTCTGCAGACTCGGCCTTGTCGTCGAGGCTCTCGGGCATAGAATGTGAGGAACTATTTCGTTTTCGTAGGAGCAGGTCATTGTCGACGCGAGGATGATACGAGGACGTTTCGAAGGGATATTCGGTCGAATCGAGGAAGAGATACTTGAGAATGAGAACGAGAAGGACCAGGATGGAGAGCTGGCCGAGGATGAGGCCCTGGGTAAAGGTGGGCTGGAGAGAGAAGACATAGTTGCTGCCCATGGCGGTAGTCGTCAACCCTTGGACCGAATATTGGCAAGAGCTTGTGAATTTTGCCGGGTGATAACAAATCATGATCCCTCTCGACGACTATCATGCTTAACGCCGTCGTGTCGTGGCCCAACGCACCCGTTACAAAACGTCTCGTTCTGAACGCGCTCCAGTCCCTAGATCCCCCGCCTGCCATCGTCGCGTCGCCGTCGGATGGTTGCAGTCTACTATGGTCGACTTACGACGACCTCGATCATGAATTAGTACATTCGCGTCGCGACACGGTCCTGTCTTCCAGTTACACATTCAGAAAGGTCTATCGGCATCACCTATGGGGAGACGTCCATGAGTCTAACGCGTCCTCGAGGCCCTGATCCGGAAACACTTTTTATCGCGGTGTCTGCATGCTTATTTGACCAAGCACCCCGACTCGATACTCAAGGATGCTGCGCCCAAGACGTTTGAGATTGAAATCTCTTTCGTGGATGAACTCGAAGAAATGTTTCTTGATGAGCTTTGGGAGCTCGGTAAAGAACTGGAAGACGGCGGGAAATGGTGGATGCTCAAGCCGTGCGTCCAGTCTTACTCCCATCCCATCTCGTTCCGGAGCTTTGCTCAGTGGCATGGCGGATCGAGGAAATGGCATTCGTATGTTCAACAGTAGAGCTGCCCTAGAGAAGATCTTCGAAGACTTTGAGGAGGCCGACTCCGACGACGACTCTAGGCAAAGTGAAGAAGAGGAAGATAGTACGGCGGTAGTCACTTCGCAGCTCCGCCACTTTGTGATTCAGGTACGACGAAGCATCGAAACATATCTAGTGCTCAAAACAATCGCTAGGAGTATCTCAGCAATCCCTTGTTGTTCGATCCTGGCGAGGTACCCATCGACGGCTCCCCCAAGGCAGACAAGCTGCACGGGCACAAAGTTGGTTTGTAACGCAAGGAGGAAGTGTATCTGACCGTTTCAGCTCTCAGTTTCACTTGCGGGCCTACTGTGTAGCATCGGATGCACTCAAGGTCTATGTACGTTTTTGCCGTGTGATACGCGATCGTGCAATTGAAGCTCCGTCCCAGCTGTTTCACGAGATATTGGCCCTCTTTTCTGCTGTGCCGTACACCCAACCTATTGTCAAAGAGGACGAGGATGGGGATCCACTCCCCGTCGATCTAGCACCCCATCTAACAAACACATCCCTCCAAACTGACCGTGGAGAGGAAGGTGTCCGGCTTTTCAAAGAATTGCTTTCGTGTCAAGTGCTTTCAAAGCCCTACTCTATGTCCAAGTCGCAATTGGGGGCAGAGGACATGCAAGCGATTATGGATCAGATGGTCGGTATACTGGGCGAAACATTCAAGGTATGAGATCACTTGCACCTTTCAGGCATCTTCCTTCAATCCGATTCAATCTCAGGCCGCACTCTTGAACCCTATCCACTTTCAGCCTCTTCCAAATGCTTTTGAGCTATTCGGGATAGATTTCCTAGTCACAGACTCTCCTATATCACTTCCCCGATTCCAAGTGAAACTACTTGAAATAAATGCGGAACCTGCCATAGAGCTAACTGGTCTCATCACTTCTACTTTTGGGAAAGTTTCCTGACCTATCATCAGGGCCTCGTTTGTCTTGGATTCTGCAAGATCTATTCACTGCGATTGCGAAAGTCTGCGTAGAACCCTTTTTCAATCCAAATACGGTTGAAGCCGAGTGGTCGGTTGGAGAGAATAGGCATGGATTAATAAAATGTCTCGATGAAGAGGTCCGCGGAAAGGCTTAGAGAGTTGTATGATCCCACAAATTACCCCAAATGGATGAAAGCGGTTGTTGTCGCTTATTTCCTATTGACTTCTGAATCATGTCGGACTCGTCCGTTTCAAGGAAACGGTCGAAGTGGGACGAAGATGAGGATGAGCCATCTCTCCCCCAAAATCCACCCCCGAAACGCAGGACGAAGCAGAAACCGGCGCAAGGGTCAACTAGCGTGACACCCACCCCTCCTCCCCAACCATACATCTCGCAGCTACACAGTCATTATGTCCCGCCTCGTACACATCACCCCCCTATAATGCCCTCTCGCTCGGTTTATTGTTACGAGCGGCTGAACCAGATCGAGGAGGGCTCCTACGGCGTCGTTTTTCGCGCTCGCGACAAACAAACCGGGGATATTGTGGCGCTGAAAAAGCTGAAGTTGGATGAAGAGAAGAACGGCTTTCCCATCACAGCGTTGCGGGAAGTGAACGCGCTCATGACGTGCAGACACGAAAATGTTGTCGGAATACGCGAGGTCGTTGTGGGTGATACCTTAACGCAGTATGTGTCGTTCACTACTTTCAACTCGATTATCAACTGACTTCTTTCAGGGTCTTTGTTGTGATGGATTTCATTGAGCACGACCTCAAGTCTCTCCTCACGCTTATGCCCTCTCCGTTTTTGCAATCTGAAATAAAGACGTTGATGCTCCAGCTTCTGTCTGCTGTTGGCCATTGCCATTCCAATTGGATCTTGCACCGGGACTTAAAGACGAGCAATCTGCTCATGAACAACCGCGGCACTATCAAGGTCGCAGATTTTGGGCTGGCGCGAAGATATGGTGACCCTGTGGGAGTAGGTGGCATGACACAGCTGGTAGTGACCCTCTGGTATCGGTATGTCGACTCCTTTCTGCCCTTGATTTACAAGTAAGCGGCCCAAAGTGCTCCAGAAATTCTGCTCGGTGCAACCACGTACTCTACCGCTGTGGACATGTGGTCTGTTGGTTGCATTTTCGCGGAGCTCATCATGAAGGAGCCACTGTTCCAAGCTAAGGGGGAGATTGAACTTCTGTCCATGATATTCAAGCTTCTCGGCCCCCCAACATCCGATTCTTGGCCTGAATATTCGACATTGCCCCTTGCAAAGACGATATCCCTTCCATCCCCGCAACCTCCACAGTTTCGTCAGAAATTCCCATACTTGACGGCTGCAGGCATTGATCTGCTCATGTCGCTACTGATGTACGATCCAGATCGCAGAATAACTGCAGAGGAGGCGTTGGAACACCCATACTTTACGTGTGTTCTACCAACCCTCATCGCTTCTCTAAAACTCATTACCCGATAGGGAGTCCCCGTTTCCCAAGCATCCTGATCTATTCGGCTCATTCCCGTCTGCGGCCGCTGGAGAAAAGTGCGTGTCCATGTAGCAAAGTTAGCATCTTTCGTAACGACATCCACAGAAAACGTGCACTTTGGAGTCCTTCCGCTCCAAGAGCCGCAGATCACAAACTCTTAACGGATTTCGATGCACCGTCAGTGAACTCAGTGATCCGTGATTCAACCGGCTAACATCGTTACGAAGGAATTCGTGAGATCTGCTGCTGTCAGACAAATGCATGTCTGCTCTGTCGAACAAAACGTAAAGGTTTTGTTCTGAGATATTGCGGGGACTCTTATTGTGGCTAGACCTATCAAGGAAGGCTTTGAAGTCCCACCTTAAGATGAGATTTGTAAAGAGCCATGTACGATTATATCGTCAGCGACGCTTGTGTTCCTCTGCAGGATACTGGCGGAAAGGCACGAGACATCCACTGGATTCCAATGAATGGCTAGATTCCGATGATACGACCTGAGCAGATTATGGGGGACTGGCATCTGAATCAGAATAGTTGTTATTATATTTACTTTTGTAGTATGTTCCGTCCGCGACACTAAAAGTACACTGCGAGTTGTCTAGATGTATATGATCAGGCATCTGTGTTGAAAATTAGTCGAATTTCCATCCGTGTGCGTCGAGCAACAACGTACAATAAGATGAACCGGTGAGAAGGGTCGACAATGCTGCAAGTTGATCTTCATTGAACCGGGCCGAATCTTCGTGCCATGTATCTCTATGGGTACGGCTGAAATTGCGGGCGCATTTCCGCACGGTAGTAGATATAGGAGCCTGGAACCAAGGTTAGCGCATAAGGAGATGATAGCCAAGGACCGCACCGGATCGTAGGCGTGCTCCGCCAATATATTGGCAAGAAGGTCTGGTGTCCATTTCTCGACTGTATAAGGAACACTGTCGACCAAGGCGCAAACCCCCAGAATCGCAGCATGACGCTGTCGCACGCCTCGTACGTATCCGGAGTCAGTCCGAGGCGGAATGTGACTTTTCTTAATAAGCTGGACAAAACGGTCCTACCGAGGGGTGTTAGCGCAATAATTGGACACGAAACCAGAACATGCTCTTAGAGTCAGGATGTGGCGCCGCGGCGACAACCTCAGAATTCCTGATAATGTGCTGTAGGAATAATATAGAAAGCTGGAGATGGCAGTGATGAATGTACACACGTAGCTGCCATTTCCCGGACGTCGACCACCTCATCATCAAGACATTTACATAGAACCTAGACGCGTATTAACGCCAAAATCGACGAAGCCCGTGCGGCCTACCTCTAGTATTTCGATCACCTTCCCTTCACCAATTAAGGGCAATTGCCGAAAGTAAAAGACTGTAGGCGATCATATGAGGGGAGCACGATTGAAGAGGTTCTACATACCCTGGACGAGAGGCAGAGCTTTTAGCCGCACCCTCCATGACTGTTGAGTGATTAGGCTGTTTGCTCTGAATGACGGACAGGGAGCGGCGAACCGATGAGTTCTGAGCATCAAAGATCGCATCGAAGAGGGAGTTTATGAGCTCCCTGGGTGGATTGACGCCACACATTTGCACCAGAACATCGTTCGATTTAGTAGCTAGAGCTTCATTGTCGCTGACTGGGTGGAGTGAGCCTTACACCCTTGTGAAAAACGACGGCTTACCTTCAGTGAACCGAAAGAGCTCCGGCTGCAACAGCTATGTGAGAATCATGATGCTTTGAAGTAGCCCTTACACACACCATCAGTGGCAGGATGTAGTCAAACACCGAGATGGCGGAAGCATCGAGCAACAGTTGAAACAAAAAGTTGCAGATTGTTATGCCGACTCTGCGACAGGTAAGTTCCTCGTTAGTGGTAGTGGGAACACACACCGATCATATGTGGATTGGAAAGCGCGAACGCCAGGTGCACGTTCCGACCTCCAAAGGTGGAATTTCTCCACCAGTTCAGCGATTCTTTCCCTGTGATAATAGCCACGCATGCCCATGATGTCAAAGTCTACAGGCAGGATCCGACATTCTTTGAGAAAAACTTCCGTCGTAGGATGCGAGGGACGTGGGCGAGTCTTGATTTTACTGGAGAACACGAGTACTTCACTAATGAATGACCGGACCTCTTCATGTTCGCTAGTATCGAGCTGCGCCCAACAACGTTCAACAACTTTGTCGGTCCATGCTGCAGACGGTTGAAACAGTTCAGCGAGCATAGGAGGCACCAGCTGGCAAGAAGCACCTGTGAATTTCCAATTCAATTCTTCAAAAACCGCCTTAGGGTTAGGTTAGGTCAAATTAGGTTAGGGTTAGATTAAGTTACCTTGAAGAGCGTGAGAGTCTTCGTCGCGTCGAAAGCGAGCTCGGGATCATAGTCCATGTTTGTCCAAATCTTCATCAGATGGTTCACCAATGGCTGAAGACGGCGAGGATCTTTGTTATAAAACACATACTACGCCACGTGTCATACTCCGTTAGTTCGCCAACAGCTTCCACAAAAAATGCGCCAACCTCCAAAAAGGACGCCCATATTGTCACGGTGTCGGTCTTGAGGTTTGGACCGAAGATGTTGACCATGATCGGCTGGAACCACTGCCATAACGCGTCCTGTTGGGACAACGGCCAATGTTTGGAGCCTGTAAAGCAATTTTAACACCCAGGGGCCAATGAATGCAGGAAGAACAGCCACCTCCGATTAAGCCAGCGATAAACTCAGCTAGAGCTCGCTGCTTGTCAGGCTCCTTCTCCGAGATCAGGGTATCGAGCGTCGGTCGAAGTGCCTCGAATGGCGCGTTCTCGAGAAGTTGAACTGGAGGTACATATGAGCGAATTGTCTCTCGGTATGTATGAGTGAACCGCACAGATGCTCTTCACATATGAAACATTGTCCATGATGATTTCTGTTTCCGTGTTCTGTTCGGCGAAGAAAATGGCTAGCTTTGCCCAGAACGTCGGGGTCAGCACAATCTCGCGTAAGGCCGCGATAGCCGGAGCACTTTTGGTTTCCCATGGCTGAAAGGTCGAACTTGTCCGGTCTGGTAGCTTGTATACCGTAAAAGAGCACCCCCATACGAGCCAGCCCGGAGGATCCTTGTCGAGGAATTGCGAATCATTGTCGACGCGGTCAAGATCCAACGGAGCCATATAGGCATCCAGAAGCTTCTCAGTCTGTTCATGGGACGGCTCCATGCTGAGTATCCGCTTGAGAGGATGGTGGTTCCGGCCGAGTATCAAGTCGGTCGGTTGCCAGCTGAGAGTCCTTAATTTGACGTTGCGCAGCCCTTTGACGATAGCGCGCTGGGCATAGTACCGTATGCTTGGATTGCTGTCGTGAGTTTTTTCTACGAAGTAACGTATCTGTTCGGCGGAGAGGGGAGCATCGCGTCTGAGGATGCCGCGAAGGCATCTCACGGCAGCTATCCCATATTTCCAGTGAGTTTTGGGGGAGCTTCCAATGGCCAAAACGATGGAGGTCTGAGACAGTTAAACTGATGCCATCATATTTGACTGCTGTCCCTCACAAGCTCTCCAGAGGATCCGTTCATCAAGTGAATACGCGCGATCCTATTGTCGATACATCGCTGAATCACTTTTTGTTCCTCGTCTCGGAGAGCCAGTGCTGCAAAAATGGAATCGAGTTCGGGCGTTGCCACGTCGTACACCAGGAAGCAGGGCTCAGCCAAGCTGTTCAGACCTACAGAAGGTCAAGTGATGGAATATATCCCCTGGAGTAACTCTCACAGTTCTCAGACACTACGGCGGCGGCGGCCTGTATGGAAGGCTTTTCGTTTTGTTGGCACGCAAAAAGCTTTTGGACAAGTTCCGGGGCTAGTGTGAGCTCTGAATCCACTGTGAGGAGCGGCCCCGAGGTAGATCCATAGATACTTTAACCCACCTGAAGCCACATATCTACCAAAAGAAGAGAGATTCAGCAGCCAGAGAGCCCCTGCACCCATTTAAAAATAGGCCAACTGGAGGTGTGCCGGACAGACCTTTCATGCGATCATCGTCTGAGCCGGGAGGCAGTACTAATGCTTGGTACAAGGTCGGAAGAGCTCGGCGTCGCACACCATCGTACACCTGGCCCCACAGATAAGACAGATAAAACATGATGTATTCGAGTGCTCACCACGCAGATGGATTCCAAAGTGGACTGGCTATATCTGATGCATAGTGAGCCGGCCATTACACTATCAATGGTCGGTTATTTACGCACGAACGTATCGTCGCATAATGCCACAACGACCATTCGACAAGGTCGTCAATCAAGAGATCCTCGAGGGGCCCACGCAGTCTTTCAATGGAATTCCAATGCAGCCGTGCTGAATGAAAAAACCTCGCCCGTCGCACCCACACAGCTCTCGGCCAGACCTTCTGTTTAGAGAAGAGCCTGGCAACATTTTTCTCTACATTCAGTCAATGATTCTGCCGCTGGGGTGTGTCAATGAACGTACCAGACTCGTAACGTTTCTCGTTGGAGTAGTAGGTCTCCTTCGAATCTCCATATTCCAGCATGTACGTTCGAATACCCTCGATCTGCGACGGGGCAGGATCAACACATGTCAGAGTTGGGCTCAGATCGACGTACGAGCATCTCAACAGCATCGACCGTGTTCTCTTCCCCGTGCTGTAACAAGGTTTTGGACGCATCATGCAGGAATTCACCGAAACGACGACGCAGAGACGATATGTAGACATAACGTGGATCCGTAGGATCTGTCAAGACAAAACCTGAGCTCAAAGGCTCGATGATGCCAATCATCTCTTCGATTTCATTCCTGTTCGTGTTTAGAACGTGGCCACAGACCAGGACAACCTGATACGGACAGAATGTCACTCGTCTTCATGGCGGCTCGCAAAGCCTCTACGTCGAAGACGTCTCTTATTAAAGTCGGTATTCCGGAAAAGGCCTCTGTAACGAAAGAGAGATGTCTGCAGAAGTCGTTAGACCAAACAGTATTTCGTGTTCCTGATACGGCCTCAGCCAACGGAGGAAGAGCTACAATCCCGAACGAACCGGGTTCGAGCAACTGTATGAGCGCATCCAGCGTTGGCTCAACTACTTCCTTGAAGATCCGGATAGTGAAGTCTATCTCGCTGGATTTAGGAACGTGCCAGGAAACCTGGTAGGATAATGGATCAACAGAATGACTATATTAGTCGTTCAACCATACCTTGACCTGTTCAGACTTGTAAAGCTTTCCCCAGTAGAGATGATGGTTGCGGCGGAACTCTGAGCGTGAATTAGCGACTAATTGCATTCAGCCAAAGCCTGCCGATTAGACGGATCATGTCGGCAAGTCCGTCGGCAGACATCGGCAGAGCCGGCTCATGCCGGCTTGCGCCGATCCGCTACCCGAAGGACAAACCGGAATGGTGCGCACCCTGACTGGCCCACTCGTCTGCATTCACAAATTTGGAGTCCTTTTGATGAAGATTAGGGGCTGGAATACAAAGTAATCGCAAATTGGCGCACCAATGTATAGATACTGCTCAGCGTGAGCAGCACATTGGACAACAGCTTGCCACTCCAAGCAAACCCGCGGTTAGAGAAAGTCTTTTCATGAAGTAGTTTCAACAAGGGGATGAGCTCATCTGCGTACGCAAGGACCTGTATCAAGTTCAGTATGTTAAGAAGATGGATCAGTTGAAAGGTGGCAGACAGCATCGCCGTTGCTGCGCGTGGTCAGCTTTGGACCAAAATGAAGATGGGTGTGCTTACTTGTAAACGCATCCGCGCAAGATAGCCAGATCTGCGAAGGGTCAGAATGACTTCCAACTCAGAAGCGAATATGGACGGACGCCAGTGAAGGGTAGCGTCAGATGGAATCGGAGACGACGCAGATGAACTCGTCCGGAGTGAACTGGCACCCCCTTCCAACTCGATCTTTATCATCCGAGAGCACAGTGGAAAGAATTTAGCCAGACACTTGACGGGATCGGCGCTGGCCAAAGCTTCGATCAACAGATGGATCCCTCGGACGGCATTTACCCGAACGTTGGTGCTCGCATAGTCGTAGACCATGTTCAGGACAAGATCGTAGAGAGGCTCCGACAAGTGGGCACAGATGCTTTGGCAAGCACGGCCCACGGCATCAACCACCTGCACTGTAAACCATCTGAGCTTTTCGTAAATACGTGGATGGGCTCTTGGGCGAGATACCTTCGGAGGAGCCACCCCCTTCTTCGGGAAGATTTTCCTGGAGTTGATATACACGTCGGATGAACTGAGTCACCCAGTCAGCAAAACTGCCCGTCATGTCCTAGAGGCGTTCAGATTATTCAGCTGTTACAGCGCAGTTGCAACCCACCTGTACTAGCATGTCTTCCTCTTCGTCGGATAGCCGTGGGAATTCCGTGTCTGATTGCATGTCGTCCAAGGAAAACGAGGGGATGAGAGACGCAGGAGTTGCTGGCCGCGTCATCGGCCGCGTGGAGAGAGATTCGGGGTCTAGATGAGGCGTCGTATCAGAGAACATGATATACTGAGATATCTCCACGATGAACTCTGCTGTGTGCAGCGTTTTGGTTGGATCGTTCTATTTTGTTACAGTCAGTTATCAGGAGTGAGCACGTCGAAAAGAAATGAACCAAATCGATCCCGGGAATCAACAGCTGCAATACAGGTACGATATGCTTTGCACCCGGATAGTACACGTTTCGGGAAACAAGGGTCGGTGCAACCGCTGCAAGAGCCTTGATGACCGCGATGGTTCGTTCCGTCTGCAGATAGCTAACGTTCAGCAGAGATACCAAGATTAGCGCACGACATGCCTCGATCAGAGTCTCCAACGCCGGCACTGCTCTCTCTAGTATAGGATGCAAAACGAGATCAGGTTCCATCATACTGATGGACTTGAGAGCGCTTTGGATATTGGAGACAGTTGTGGCATCTTCGGAGAACATCGCCAGGAACGCGACTGTCCGCAACGTCTTGGCGAGCTCCCGCTTCATCTGTCTGGTCAGCCGTCGATTCTAAGAGGGTTTCAGAAAGGGTCGCATGCACGGATTACGCAAACCTTAGGCGTTTTGCAGTCTGGCTGTTGTTCCTCAAGCCAGCCTGTACGAATGTATGAGAACGATGCCCACTCCCGAAGGGGTTTTATATACGTCGGTTAAAATCTGCGATTATTGCATGAGAAACGGGTCAAGATTAGAGAACGGATTTGATGTACCGTACGCGAGATATTTGATGAAAGCAGCCAGCTAGCAACTTGGTTAGCGCTCGAAGACCGGTCGACGCTACAGTCCGATAGCTGATGCTGATGCGTACATCAGCTGTGAATGGCCCAGAGTTTGAGGGGTGGAAGAAACTCTCAGTCGAGGCTATTATCTGGGACAAAGATTCTAGCGCCTTCGATCCTGCAAGATACGTTTTTTGTTTCGAGGGCACCGCCCCAATCCTCGCGAGAGGAGCCGAGAGGTAATCACGCAGAGAGTTTGAGGTAGGGATTCGGGGCGTATTCATCCCAGAAGGGAGAGGCGTAAACACGGGGGTGGGGGCATTCGATGTGGGAGATGGTATTCCATCCGGAGCCATAGAATAAACTATGATGCGAGCCAAAGACTCTGTTGGGCGCCATGCGTCAGCCAAGATCCTGCGTGGCCCGAAAGAAAAAGACCAACGGATTCGCCACTCCGGTTTTGGCAGCCGCCCAATCTCACCTGCGACATTGCGATCGGCAGTTGGGCCGGTGGTGAGGGACCCGCCGTCCGCGAGGGGGATCTCCATGGAATTGATGCATTTGCACATTAACAGGCTCCACTCATGCTCAGTAAAGACACCAACGTCCTTGTAAATACCTGGCCAGGGAGAGGGCGCCCCGAGGTCCTCCTCAGACCATTGTGGTCGGCCTTCTCCGGCTGATTTTGCATCGTCGGGCAGCTCGGCGGCCTTACGAGGATCACTGACATCAGAAGCGACATGCATCTCTACAAGGCTGGCAAGGAAATCGAGCATCCTTTCATCAAACATATAGCTGTTAATCGACTCCCATATTCTGAACAGCATGGGCAGATATGTTTGCGGATGCGAAAGGGGGAGGAAGGTGAGCAGCCTGTGGAAGTTCTCGTAATCGCACAAGGTGGGAGACATCGAGCCACTTACATGAACTGAGCCGCGAGAACGTCCTGTACAATTTGCCGTTAACGACCAGAGAGTTATAAACGAGGGCGCAGCTCACATCCAGGTCCGTCCCTTTGAAAAGGGGAACAAACACGGAAAGCATCTCATTCGCCGCCGCAGGGTGGAAGAATCGGCGCGAATTGGCGCCAATATAACCCATGACCCAGGGCAGTTGCCTGAGAGGGAAAGCATGACGGTTCGTTCACCAAGCGTTCAGAAAACGCACGTGTACTCAAACTGCCTTCGGGCCAAAAACAGCTCCTTCGAGAGGATGTCGTAGACCGGGCGCCACGGAAGCCTCATATCCCCGATGGATATTTTTTTCGTCGATTCGGTAAGCGTTCGGAAGCCATCTGCACATGTTGCCATGACTTGATTTGGCATTCCGGGAGTGGTGCTTCATGAATTGAGTAAGTGCAGAGTCCTTCAGAGAAGGATATTTCGCCGACCTCATATACCAGTAGATTTTCGCGAGCCTTACGCGCGTGTCCTGCAATACAGATCCATATTAATGCCGCGGACAGGATTTAGCACAGTTCAGCCACCTTCGGCATCGGGTATTTCAGCATGAGCCAGTAGGACAGCATCGAATCCCACTGCAGAAACCCGACCTTCAGGAACAAATAAGCCTGCCGTTCCGCCCAAACACAACAACCACAACCCGACCTCGTAGTCGCGGGCGATGCCGCACTGCGTTATCCTCAGCACGATGAAGTCGAGCATTTCGAGCATCCGCGCTTCGGGCTCGACGCCGTAGGGGAGGTTCCGCACATACTCTCTGTACTTGCGCAGAAAGCGGTCCGGCGCGTCGTGCGGGCGGGGGCCGGGGTCGTCGATGGTGAGCGCCGAGATGTCTGGCATCGTGGCCATGGCCGAGTTGGGAATCAAAGGAGAGATGTTGTGGGCGGTTATTTGCGGGGTGTGGCGTATGTGGCCGCGTAGGCATATTAGATCTCAACCGCCTCCGCGCCCGTGTCTATCGGCAGGTCCATATCGTAGCCGAACGTTTCTGCCACGGTAGATCTGTGCGAGCCAAGTGCGAGCGGCCATTTGCGCAAAGAGTCGGACAAGAGTCGGAAAGACGCTGTTGTAGAAAGCACGCGATCACTGCAGAGACCCTGCCAGGTGCGTCTAGCAAGACAAGCGCTGGCCAGCGCTGGCCTTAAGCTTGTGTTCTCCGAACGGTAGTCTCAGATAATGTATATAACAAATACGACCCCATTACACGACCGTAGAAAAAGCGACCTCCTGCAGCTCCTCCACCGCCCTCTCCCGCACAAACGTCCACACCCCGTCCCGCTGCGTGCGCACGTCCCCCAACCCCTCCCGAATCTCCTCCAGCCGCTCCGTGTACTCCCGCCCGTCGTCCTGCAGCTCCCTGAGCGTCGCAAGCGACTTCTCCAGCCCCTCGCGCTGCGTCTCCGGCGACGCGAAGTGCGAGTGCTCGTACACCGGCGGGCCGCCGCCGTTCGCGAACGACCACAGGAACAGCCGGTGCGCCGCGACCGCGAGGTCCGGCGCGCGCGCCACGCGCTTCGCCACCTCGTCCAGCCCGTCCGCGCCGTCGTCCACGTCGTCCGCATCGTCCTCCTCCCGCTTCGGCACGACCTCGCCGCCGCCCCCGCCGCCCGCAGCGTCCGGGTCCGCGCCCGAGCGGTCCTCGCTGATGACCTGCCACAGGCGCCCGAGCGCGCGGCGCATCGTGCCCTCGCCCTCGATGAGCCCGTTCGTCGCGTGCTCGAGCTCGTCGAGCAGCGTCGCGCGGAACGTGTGCGTCACGGCCTTGTCCAGCACGAAGGACGAGTAGCTGAGGTGCTGTGCCGTCGGGGGCGGGTAGGGCGCCTGGATGGGCGGCGAGACGGAGCGCGCGAGGTGCGCGAGGGACGGCGGGGACGGCGAGCGGCGTTCTGGCGGGAGGAGCAGTTTCATGCGCTTCCGCGCGCGCTCCTCTTCCTGTCGAGAGCTATTGAAAAACGATGACAATAAAGCGCCTGAGGGCGTACCTCCCATTCCCCAACACCCGGTCCCCAAGAGGTGATCTTCCCGCGGCGCGCCCACCGCGCGCGCCGCTTCGTCTTCGCCCCCCAATTCCCACCGTAGGGCCCCGCGGCGCCCTCCTCCTCCTCCTCGTCGTCGGAATCAACTCCAAGGGACGGGTAGAACCAGAAATTCTGGTCGCTCAGCGGGAGCGCAGGGAAGCTGTTGGCGGTTCTTCAGTGGCGGCGCAGGAGGTCCCGGGAGACATCGACATACGAGGGGTCGTCTGCGCGTCGTTTGCCGTTGGTGAGTGGCCGCGCACTGGCATCGGTCGACATCGCGTCTTTGTGCCAAGAGGGGATCAATACATGAAAACAATCGCCGTCTAAAATTACATCTAGTAATGATTTCTTTATTTGGGTACGGAGGCTTGAAGTGTCGCGTCTGGAACGTCGACCTCTGGAGTGAAGCCCTCCTTCCGAGCGACGCTGGCCTGCTCGAAACTCCGCATACCTGCCAGACCCCAGCGGCTCATCATTGCCTTGTCCTGAGATAAAAAATCGATTAAAATATTATCAATCGCGCAAACAAATGGCTTTACCTCATCCCAGGGCGAGCCTTGCAAACGAGAAAGCGCGTCCGTCAGTCACTATCAATTGCGGAAAAAGAACACGCACAAGGCGTAGTCAGCATCTGCTCCCCGGTGAACACCGCGTTCGCGCCCGCCATGAAGCACATAGCCTGTTCGGGCTCTGCGAGCGTGTTCCTGCCCGCGGCGAGCCGGATGATAGTGGACGGCAGCACGATCCGCGCGGTGGCGATCGTGCGCAGCAGCACATGGTATTTCACGACCTAACACCTTCGCTGAGCCCCGCACCTGGACACGAGCGGACAAAGCGCACCTCGTTTCCCTCGAGCGGCGTCCCAGGAATGGGAACCAACGCATTGACGGGGAAGGACTCGGGGTGTTCGGGCATTCTGAGGGGAGGGGGTTATGCTGGATGTTGATTAGAAAACGGAGCGCACGTACTGGGATACCTCCCAGATCAGCCCCACGCGATCTTCGTCGGATTCCCCGAGCCCCAGTATGCCCCCCGAGCAGACGCTGATACCCGCGTCCCGCACAGCCGTGATCGTGTCCAACCGCTCGTCGTACGACCGCGTCGTAATCACCTGCGGGTAAAACTCGCGCGACGTGTCCAAATTATGGTTGTACGCCGTCAGTCCGCTGGATAGACACAAAATCAGCTCGATAGAGGCGGAAGTGTGCCGGAACGCCCTACGCCTCCTTCAGCTGCCGCGCCTGGTCCGGCGAGAGCATCCCGAGCGTCGTGCACACCTCCATCCCCATCCCGCGCACCTCCCGCACCATCTCCAAGATCCGTTCGAACCCGCGCTTGCGCCCCGCGAGGTCGCGCCACGCCGCGCCCATGCAGAAGCGCGTGCTGCCGTTCTCCTTCGCCTTCCGCGCGGCCGCCAGCACGGGCTCCAGCTCCACCAGGCGCGACGCCGTCGTGGGCGTCGCGTACCGCGAGGACTGCGAGCAGTACGAGCCTATTAGGCTGCATTAGCACTGCCGCCTCAAAGTGGGAGTGGGAGGAGGGACTCGCAGTCTTCCGAACACCCCCCCGCTGAAATCGCCCGGCGTCAGTCAGTAGGGTAAGCGACAGGCGGCACGCAGCGATATAGAACGCACTTTTGATGTTCATGAGCGTGCAGAGCTGGATCTTGCGCGGGTCGTGGTGCTGGCGGTGCACCGCGGCGGCGCGGAACACGAGGTCGAGCAGCGGCGTGTCGTAGACGTCCTGGATCTCTTCCCTCGCCCAGGCGCGGTTTCGCGTCTCTGCGTTAATCGGGATTGCGGGCGCGGCGTGCGTGGCGAGCGTTCGGCCCAGGCGCGGCGCGCGGGCGACGTAGCGGTACATGGCGGAACGGTAGTGAACCTCAGACGCGGGCGGGGCAAACGAAGGACTAAGTTAGTAAAGTACCAGGCTCCGAAAGTTTGGGGATTTGGCGAGGCCACGTGATTTTGCCGCGATGCTATCTTATCTGTTCAAGCTCCGCTTCGCTTCCACCTTTGGTTTCTTGGCTTCAAGTAAGTATGCGCTTTCGACGTTGGACGCGTCCTGGACGTCGGACCTTAGGCCTTCTGTGCCCAGTCGATCTCTTCAGTACCACCCACCTCCAAAAGCCTTGACCGCTCGGGGCATACGCGCCAGAACTCGCATACGCGTCTATGGCCGCAAACTTGCTAAGTGGGGCCGCACAATTGCCACCTGGCCCATTAGCGCCAACTGGCGCGGAACGGTGGCCCTCCGAGTGCTTCAGCGCGAAAACTCACGTCTTTCAGCACTGCTGCCGCCGCTGTATGATACTCCACCAGTCGGGATGACATCAACTTTGATCACAGATCTAAAATAAACCTGTCGGCGGCTTTCCTTTCCTAATGGACTGCGCGCTCGCTAACGCGATCAAGTATTCCCGCAACACTGTGACTGACGCGGACGACCTGCGGGCTGTAAAGACGTTCGACTCGGGCACAGAGGAATCACTTCTAGGACTGATTTACACGGCATAAATACAAGGCAGAAGTACGTATATGCGGGGTGGTAGGTACACAAATGTGGGGACGCAAAACAGGGTGCGCCGCGCGCCGCTCGTCTCGGCGGGCAGGCGCCTATGATACAGAGATTTTAGAATGCCAATTAATTCCGGGTCAGGGCGGAGCTTTAACTGCGCAAGTGGCTGCTCGTCAGCGTGAAGCATACAGGACCACACGGCGGGGGTACTCACATACACAGCTGCGTCCTGCAATGCCGAGTCGTGGTTGGACCGTCATTCAAAGCGGATGCGGCTTGTCGGGGCTAGCGCCGTGCCCAGGCTTTGCTAACACGTTTGCGGAGTCCGAGGCCTGCAAAGGGCCTTATTAAAATTAAGCAGCACGCAGGGCGGAGCGGGTCGCGGCTAACCGTGCTTGGCGTCGGGCTTGGGGGTGCGCGAGTCGTCTTCAGGCTCGTTTTCCTGGTTCGCCTGGGACGGGGACGCGCGTGCGGCGTCACGGTGGGCAGCGGCAGCGGCTTTGGGGGGTGTAGCTCGACTGCGGACGGCGTTGCACTGGTTCTGGGTGTAGGCGTAGAGCTGGCGCGCGTACTGGACTTTCTTCTGCTCGACGGTGAGGGTGGTCATGGTGGGCGGGATGGGTATGGGGGATAAATTAGGGGAATGGGAATGTTTATCGGGACTTTATAGGACGCCGTCATTGGGGTGGCCTCGCTTGGCCGCAAGGAGTAGGTAGGCTGCGAACGACAACATGACGTCGGTGTGTTGGACAAGTGGAGCCGCCAATTCGCGCTTTCTCCACACTTGCTATACCCTCTTTCGCGGATCCTTCTAAAGTCTGTTCGAATCACACACACATCCGGGCGAATCAACGTTAATTAACCAGGGAACGGTTGTTCTATTATTTAAATTTAAACCTTGAAATCTCTGATCGAAAATGATGACATAAAATAAACCGTGTCCCCAAAAACCCAGGTACCCACAGCTGGCACAGCTTACCCGTGGCAGGAACCTAACCGGAGCCAGCCATTGTTTCTTTCATTGTCCATGAGCAGTTTCCAGCCGGCGTGGTTCGCGTTCGCGTCATGTACATTATACAGCGACCTTCCGGCTTTGACTGAAACGCATGACGCGCCGGGCTCCACCGAGATCCAAGTGGATATCCGCCCGAAGTATCCCAGGTATCCCAGTTCATTTGCCTCCGTGCATTCGGTGCTTTGCCTGGCGAGAACCTCGCTCGATATTGGTTGTCCCAGAAATAATTTCGGCCGAAGACACGCAAACCTTTTCTCACCTGTCGCTGAAGCCGTCCAGTCGCCACCAAGGAGCCATGCGACCTCCGACGAGAGCGAAACGAGATATCCGTACCGCCTCAGCGCTGACGCAAGTCCAGATGCAGATGGATCGCCATGCCGGAGCAGGAGGTTCTCCACTGAGCTCGGGAAACCGCGTCTGACGGCGCCGTCGCCCGAGTCGTCATATATGATAGTCCAGTCATTCCTTCTTCTTCTTCTGCGCCACGGCGAGAGCAGCCGTTTGCAGGCCCTACAACTTACAGCTTGCCGTGCGCGTAATTCGCTGGCCAGATGACGTGGGCCACGGTCCCCCTCGATCCCATCCCCGGCCGCGCCGGCGGCCACTCACGCGTACCGCAGATCCCCCAGAGCGGCCAACACAGGATAAACACACAGGATCGATCTGAGGATGGATTATGTGGAACTTGGTTGGAACTTGGATTCTGGATTCTGGAAGCCCAGCTGGGTCCCCGGCCCGCGGCACACACACCGCATACCGCATACCGCAGATCCCCCAGAGCGGCCGTCCCGGGATACAGTACAGCCCGGCGGCACACGGGCACCGGGCTGTCTTCACGTTCCAGCCACGCAAGCCGCGCGAGAATGCGAAGATGCGCAACTTCCGTGCGGAGCCAGCGCTAGTCCTGGAGCTTGAAGTATCGACGATCTACCGAGGGCAGGCGGAGCCCAGTGCCCACAGACACGTCCGTCCACCGATGTCGCCGCCCAGGACGCTCGGCGGCGTGTCCAGCCCCCAACCCGTGCGAAAGTGCGAAAGCCCATTCGGAGGCAGCCCGGCCAGAATCGACCGAGGGCAGGCGGAGCCCAGTGCCCACAGACACGTCCGTCCACCGACGTCGCCGCCTAAGACGCTCGGCGGCGTGTCCAGCCCCCAACCCGTGCGAAAGTGCGAAAGCCCATTCGGAGGCAGCCCGACGATCTACCGAGGGTACTTGAGGCCAACAGCCGCGTCCACCGAGACGTCGCCGCCCAAGACGCTCGGCGGCAGCACGTAGAACTCGAGCAAGCGAAGATCGGAAACCAGCGCATCGCCCCGACCATGGCGACCCCGACAAGCCCCGACAGCGACACCGGACAGGCGAGCCGCACGATAGCGCGCAACAAGTTCATATCAAAACAGGGCCCCAGGTCGGAGGTTTGCGATTGAAGTTCAAGTTTGCGATTGGCGCAAATTTGCATTGACACTGGCAAGAGGGGCGGGCGATCGATGTCGCCGTGTCCCAAGTCTGCTCACCGCTCACTGCTGCGTCCAGGCTGATTTGGGAGGGACGAGGACAGGATAAACGTGCAGGCAGAAGACCGACGGCCTGAGCGCGTGCTTGCAACTTCTCGAAAGTGGCTTGAACCAAGTTCAACCTTGGCTTGAAAGCTTGAAAGCTTGAACCTTGGCTTGTACCTCGAACCTTGCAAAGCTTGAAACCCACTGAGCCTCCAGCGATCTTGATTCTGGGTCGACGACGCCGACGGACTGCGCGCCGAGCTGGTGCAAAGCGAAGCGCGCAGAGTCGGACTCGTGACGGCCCTTCAAGAATTACCGTATCTGGACCGCCAGTGGCGTGGCGATCAATTGGCACACGCCCGACTTTCGGACGTTGTGCGGACCTGTCGAGCGGGCCTGGCCTCGGCGACGACGCGACGATCCAAATTGAAAGGATCGGTCGCGGGAAATGGATAAATGCGCGGGCCCAAAATCCGAGTTTGCAAAGGACAGTTTTTCGTGTTATACACCAGGCCGCGTCGGGCGGCAAATTATGTAGCGACAAGTAGAGATACAACAGGGTGGTTGGTAAAAAAACAAGCAAGCAAGTATTAGTGTGGCGCGGCGGCCAGAAGCGATTAAACGAATTATGCTATGTCGCCCGCGAGTTCCGGCGGCTCGCGGGCGTGTGCGGGTAGGGTGAGTGCTACACATCAGAAGGTTAAAAAGACAAGGTGAGCACACTATGCGGAAGGTCCAACGGTCAGATGTATGTTAGTAAAGTGGGTGAAGTCATTGTATGTGTTGTGGTTTTTCGTGATAGGCGTCGGTGGAATTAGTTCGTGAACGGCGTGGAGAAGAAGAAGGCCGTGCGTCTAGATGCGCACGGGCGAGCGCCAGGCGCGGGGCGCAGCGGGCTTGGGGCCGCCGCCGAGCATGACGCCGCCGGTGAGGACGGTCGTCTTGCCGCCGTCGTAAGGCGTGATCTCGGTCTTGGACGTGTCGATGTACACGCGCGCCTGGCGCGCGCGCTCGCGGCGCGACTGGCGCGGGTGGCCCTGGTCCGCGGCGGAGGCGGACGAGCGCGAGGCGGAGGAGCGCGACGAGTCGGCGGAGGAGAAGGAGAAGCCCGAGCTCGAGTTGGACGAGCGCGAGCTGGAGCGCGAGTGCGAGGAGATGGCGGAGAGCGGCGAGAGCGAGCGCGGCTTGGGGAACTCGGCGAGCACGGGCGTGGTCCACGTCGGCGCGGAGACCTCGGAGGCGATCATGGTGAAGATCTGGTCGTCCGACTCGGAGTCGTCCTCGAGCAGCTGCTGCGCGACGGTCTTGCCGCGTTGCTTTTCGGCGGCGTGGGCGGTAGCGCGGGCGTAGCTGCGCGGGGACGGGATCTCATCCGCCCAGAGGGTGACGAGGGTGCTCGCGGGGCCCTTGCGGTCGCGGCGCATGGAGACGCAGCCGGGGTCGACGAAGAAGTCGAACTCGCGGCCGCCGAGGAGGGCGATCCAGTCGAACCACTGGACGCCGGCAGCGATGCACGCGGCGTAGACGGCGCGGGGCGGGAGGCACTCGGGCGAGAGCGTGAGGCAGCGGCGGCCGGAGCCGCGGAGGGGCTCGGCGGGGACCCAGGACGGGGCGTAGAGGGCGGTGAGGTTGGCCTCGAGGGAAAGCTGGAGCTTCACGATGATGGCGGGGGCGTAGGACCGGAGCAGCGGGCGGGTCAAGAAAGAGACGGCGTGGGCAACCGAGGCCGAAAGGGAGGACGAAGCTGAAGCAGACATGATATGATATGAGAGATAGATATCGAATGGAGGATCGCCCGGCGATGGAGATGGGTGTGCGGTAGAGTGCGCGCGGAAGAGACGAGACGAGATGAGATTAGAGAGACGAGACGAGCGACGAGAGCGACGATGCGATGGACGTGAGAGACAGAGAGCGAGCGAGCGATGCAGCGAATATAAGCTTAAAGAGAATGGAATTACTGAGTCGTGGTGCGGGGCAGACTGGAGGGGGGGTGAGCAGGAGAATATATAGGGTGTGGAGGGTGAGACGCACTGGACGAGACACGCGGAAGGAGAAGGGGCCGGAATGGATGTGTTGGGCGGAAGGAGGGCCTTTTATGTGGATCTGGATCACGATGTGGGGCAAACAATAGGATGGAAGCGGTGTCAGCTTCCCTTGTTCTCACAATGGACAATAGTGCAGAGACCGCTTTGTACTCGCGCCCTTTGTACAATAACCCGCGCTTGGCAAGCAGGTGGTCTGGGGGTTTCAATTTACTCCTGGGCGAGATGAGACGACGGGGGCGACTGCGCAGTCTGTTTCGGTCGACAATTAACAGTGACACTCGCGAGAATTGCACTGGCAGAGTCCATGTCGGCTGCCTATTACTTCAATGACAATAATTGCAGAGTACCCTACACACGGATCCGAGGCTCAATGAATTTCTCAATGAATTTCTCACCTCGACTCACCGCGCGCGGTGCCGCAGAGCCGTATTTATCTCGGCTTGCCAGTTTTGCACAGCCACCGCGTCCTCCACCAAAACTCTTCCACCATGGTGCGCCCGCCCCGCTGCCCGTCCCCGTCCCCGCCCCAGCCCCGCTCACACCCCCACAGACCCTCGCCGTCGATCTCCTCAACCCCTCCGCCGAGTTCGAGAAGCGCCAGCACAAGCTCAAGCGCCTCGTACAGTCCCCCAACTCGTACTTCATGGACGTCAAGTGCCCCGGTGCGCACCCGAGCGCCCTCCCCGCGCCTGCCCCCCGCTGACCCGACCGCGCACAGGCTGCTTCACCATCACGACCGTCTTCTCGCACGCACACACCGTCGTGCTCTGCGGCTCGTGCGCGAGCGTCCTGTGCCAGCCCACCGGTGGTAAGGCACGCCTCACCGAGGGTCCGTCCCCTTTCTCTCCCCCCCCACGCGCGCCCTCCCTTACGCTCCCCCAGGGTGCTCGTTCCGCCGGAAAAACTAGATCTTTTGCGCACGCTGTTTACTACATACTCGCATTGGTTTCTAGCATTCTTGCATTCGCGTCCATGTCAAAAAAGATATGCCGCGGCGCCGCCTCCGTCCGTACGGTCATATTTTACTGTATCCATCCAAGGAATGATAGCGTCCGTCGTGTTCCTCTAAGCTGGTACTACAACGTTCCTTTGAGCTGGTACTACAACTTGGCCTCGGGTCCCCGTCTATCCGCACGAACCACGCCCTCTTGCGTCGTAACCGCGACGAGCGTCCCATTCCGCGAATACAGCTATCGCGGGTTGAGCTCGAACATAGCCAAAAATCACACACATACCTGACCGTACACGATGGCGCGTCCAGATGCCTGGCGTGGCGACACCATCTATCCATAACATGAATGCAGTCCGGGGCAGAGAGCATTGCACTCACCGCGTACAACAACCAGTCGCCACAGTCAAATGTGTCGCTGCAAACCACTCAGCATCCACCGCGGTCGAAGGATCATGAACGCACTCGTAGAAACATATCGAGTGGTCGATCGTGGACTGGAGCAGATGATAAGCGGTCGAACACAGGGACAGCGGCGCGCGTACCGACATGCTCGACGCATTCGGGCCTTTGCCAAAGCGCTCCAGGCCCAGTGTCCGTTGCGCAGCCGTAAGTCTGAAGATACGTCGTAAGTCGTCCGGCCAGCACTTGACTTGAACCCGCACAGGTACAGGTCCGACATGTAGCTGAGGATGCACTGAAGAGCACGTATCAGCCAGCCGCGCCAGGCCGGACCGCGACGGACGGCGCGCACGCACCTTCTGGAACGGCGCGTCGTACGCGGGGACGTCGCGCGCCTGCATCCAGTACATGAACCGCGGCGTGTTCCCCGCCACCGGCTCGTTCTCCCCCGCGAGCTTGATCGCAATCGGGCTCCGCAGCCGCTCCTACCCACCGCACAGCGCATCAGCCCGGCGCCCGCCCCCGCACGCACGCACGCACGCACGCGCGCACGCACGCACGCACGACGCAAGACGCACCTGGATGATCTCGCGGTAGATCTGCTGGATCTTCGGGTGCAGGCCGCCGCGCGCGAGCAGGCCGGCGTAGCGGTCCTCCTCGAGCTGGCACGCCTCGGGCGGGGGCACCGCGGGCATGCGCCACTGCCCCGCGGGCTGCCACGGCTCGGGCCGCTGGAACGAGCACATCATCATGAAGATGATGTGCCCGTTCTGCAGCGCCTTGACCGCGCGCGAGAGGTACGAGCGCCCGTCGCGCAGGCGCTCGACGACGTACACGATTGGCGTCGACGCGGACGCGCTGGAGAGGAAGTAGCACTGTGCGCGCGTGAGTTGTGCGGTTTACCGTCGGGCGCGCGGGAACGCACATGGAGGGACTGCGGTTGTTAGCTTCGTTATGGCGTGGATGGATTATGTCCTCACATGCAGGCCAAAGCCGGGGTCTACGGAGTTGGTCGCAGACATGAGCGCCTGGCTGATGACTTGTCTGTGCTGCAGTCAGCCCCGGAGTCCAGGAGTGTGGCGCAGCGCCTACCCGCCAAAGACGCCTCGAGCGCGCGTCGGCAGCCAGAGCGTTTTAGAGCGGAAGAGGTCGACCTCGAAGCGCTCGACCTCGAGCGCAGTCGAGATCTGCTCGTGCCATTGTGCAGGTTCCGCGGAGGTCATTTGGGTAACAAGTGGATAGCACCAGAAAAATTAGGGTTTTTGTAGGGTAGGGTGTCGAGCCGTCGGAAAGGATTTGGCGACCATCGGACTGGGAGGGTTTATAACCGGAAATGTGATTCCGTATCAAACATTTGCCAATCGTTCGACATGCAACGTCAACCCTAATCTCACAACTCCTCAAAGTCGACCGTGAACCCACACCCGCTGCACACCTGCTGCGCCGCCGCCCCCCGCCGCGCGTGCACGGGCCCAAACGAGTGCTTGTGCTCCGCGTCCTTCTTGCGCTGCCACACCGACTCCTTCGTCCGCCGCCGGAGATCCCGCAGGCCCTCCTCGAACTTGCGGTTCTTCTGCTTGCTCTTCTCCGCCGTGCGCCGCTCGTACTCCGCGTCCAGCGCCTCGGGGGAGCCCCACTTCTTCCACGCAAACTCTTCTACCTGGTATCGTACGTAGAGCATCATGTTGGCAAAGGTTGACTTGTGCGGGTTCGCCTTCAGCATGTGCGGCAGGAGTTCTTCATCCCGCAGTTCGGCTAGGGGACATGAGTGGGTCAGGGATCGAGGTGCAGGAGAAAGGGCGCACGGTCCGTCAGGAGGTAGTCCTGCCCAAAATGTCACCGTCCATCTTGTTAAAGCACCAATGCAACGCACCTGCTTGCATTCCGTCTTGGTTAACAGACTGTACTTCTCCGGCTTCTCGTTCTGGCAGGTCTTGCATACGAGACAGCCAAAGTGTTTTCTGTAGTCGTGATCAATAGACATCGACTGGCACTCTCTGCATTTCGGATTCAATGCAGGGTCCAGATACACCGCTGCACAAGCGCGTTGAGACCGCAGTAAAGTGAGAGGCGAAAGAAACGTCACGCACCCGGCTCCATGTTCTTCTTTATTCGCTGCAGCTCGCGCTCCTTCTCCTTCCGCAACATATCCTCGTCGACCTCCTTGTCATCCTCAATCAAGAACCCGCCCTTCGAGTTGACCATCTTCGAGAGATCATAGTCGAAGTACTTCCCGAGCCGCGAATCCCGGTTCAGCGGTTTGTACTTGGGATGTCCGGGCGCGGTGGGCGAGGTGGATGTCGCAGGGACGACGCCAAGCGGGCGCTTGTTGTTCGAGTTGAGTGTGCTGCTCGATGAGAGGCTCTCTTCCCGCTGCCGCTGGTTGGCCTTTGCTGGAAACGAGTTAAAGCCTGACTCAGAGCTGTTGGCCACAGTGTCGGCGGGATACCTTTCAGACGGTTTATCTCGACCTGCTTGACCTGTTCCGGGGTCAACGGGAGGGCAGAGGTGCTTTGGTGAGGTGGCGGGGTGACGGGGCGGTCCATAGTGGTCGCGGTTAAGACCAAGTCTGAGATTAATAAGTCGCGTCGATCATGTGCTCGCGGTCATATACAAGGTAATTTATATTGAAAGCACAGCGAAAGCAGGGACTACTACAGGTTGAAAAATACAATCAAGCGTTGGTGTCAGCGGGATCGTCCACCGCCATCTCATCAGGCTTGGGAGAGTGCCCTACGCCGTTGGCCTTCTCTTCAGCGGAGGTGGACCCGTTCTCAGTGCTCGCAGGCGGCGTGTCCGCGCCGTCGTCCACGTCCATCTTCGCATGCCCAGTCGACAGCATCCGCGCCGCCGTGCTGTGCCCACTCGGCCCCGCACCGAGGGCGGAGGGTGCAGAAGCCATGATGCCGAACTTGCGACCGCCGGCACCCTCGTTCCCGCTCATCCTGCTGGTGCCGTCCGGATCCCGATGCGACGCGTGGTTCGTCCGCCCGCCGTCCCCCTCGTCGTCCGAGTCCGATAGCTCGCCGTCAGCCTGCCGTCGCGAGTCGAGCATGCGCCGGTGCCGCCGAGTGTCGGGAGGAATCAGGTCCTCGTCCTCATTCGGATCGTCTAGCGCCATGTCAATGGGGAGACTTGGGATATCTGGAGAGCTGAATGTCAGCTTGCGCGCAGGATTTGAAGAACAAATACTTGCCACTCATTTGCACCCCTGGTGGGCCGCCGGTATGCCGGAGGTTCTCCATCACAATCCGCTTTACGCGGTCCAAATACGCCGGAGTGTTCATGTCGTCGGTATTCGATGATTTGACATCCAGCTCGTAATCCGGACCAAAGTACTCGTAGTACTCATTCACCGGGATCTCTGGAGCAGGGATAAGCAGCGTCAACCAGAAAATTTAAAATTTATCAGAGTACTTGCCGGGGCCTAGTTCAACCCCAGCCGCGAGGCCGGTCTCATACGCCCATGCGCGGCTGACGTTGCGCATTGTGTAGCCACCACCGCCGAGGAGCAGCAAAGGGCGGTTGAAGGACTTGACAAACTTGACGCAGTTCGCGTGCCCTGATCACCGCGTTGAGAGAGGGTCGTGTACTGATATCCAGGAAAGCAACACACCCCGCATAGAAAGGTTCAGGCAACCGAGTTTGTCGCCCGACAGTGAATCCGTACCGCATTGTAATACGATAGCGGAGGGATCATAGGAATCCATGACTTGCTGGATGACCTGTTGACAAGCCCGATTGGAAACACTGCGCATCTGTGCCCATGAACAGGACTGACTGGTTCAAAAACGGACTTGTAGTTCTCGTCCGAAATGCCATCACGT
Organism: Mycena belliarum; assembly: GCA_029282135.1. Classification (NCBI taxonomy): domain Eukaryota; kingdom Fungi; phylum Basidiomycota; class Agaricomycetes; order Agaricales; family Mycenaceae; genus Mycena; species Mycena belliarum. The sequence goes on from JARJCN010000003.1 coordinate 363,908, forward strand.
AATGGAAAGTTTAGCGAGTAATATTTTCCTTTCATGACCCCGACATCCTGTGGGAAACTCTGAGGAAGGATTTCTCGTCAGAACAAACTATCTCACCCGCAATTCACCTGTTCCGGGGAAGTATTCCCCATACTTGTGAAAGCTGACGGTCATAACTCGGTCCGTAGTGTAAAACGCTTCCTCGACACCGTCGCCATGATGTACATCGATATCGATATAAAGCACCCGGGTGTGGTAACTGGACTGAGATTGAACGGACGTGCGATGTCTGCAGAAAGATACGTACCGAAGGAGCTCGAGTATACCAAGCACGATATCTAAGACACCGGTTAAGTGATCATCCAACGCAGGCAAGGAGAAAGTACCGTTGACATAGCAAAAGCCACTAGCTTCACTCTTCTTCGCGTGATGCAAACCTCCCGCCCAGTTTACTGCAATATCACACTTGTCTCGACTTAACCTGGCCGCTCCCTCTGATGAGATGAAGCAAATGAGTAAAAAATCCAGAGAGAACCGAATCACAAACCCATTGATCCTCCAGCAGATATGGAGCAGTAATCAAAGAGTCCGTCGAATACGGGGCAATCGTCACCAACATTATCTAGTCGCGGATTTTCGGATTTAGCACAGCGAGAAAGGAGAAATCGAGGACCGACATTTATGTTGCTCTTTGATGTACGAGTTCATGTTGCTCGGTGATATACGATTTAAGAACTCGACGTATTCATCCGAGTGAAACTGCGTCATTTCACGCTTGGTAGCAGGTTTGGCCCGCTAAGGTTGCAGAAAAGCCGCGTTGACAGCGCACTTCAATGACAAGCAGGGACGGCCACTTACGAAGATCTCCATCTTTTTGTAGAGACCATAGTTCATCACTAGGGAGTGGCACATCCGTATGCGGGTCGGCTTCATACTGCATGGCGGATTCGGTAAAATAAGCCTGCAGCTACGGCAGACAAAAACAATCCTCACGGGTGTCCTGGGCCATAGTGGAAGCCTCCGATGTCAGAATCGAAAAAATAACACTAGGGGGAAAGGTAAGTACAGGAACGGACTGGAAAGGTCTTGGAAGACAAAATAAATACACACAACGCGCTTTTTGCTCGTCTCCCCTTCCAAAGGGACCATGTGCGACATTTTGGCTGGTGCGACGAGGCTTGGTACCCGTCGTCGATGTCGCAAAACCAAGACGCGCTGTGTGACCGTCACATCCCGAGGCTCAAATGAGGTCTAGATATTTCTAGATAGTTCGCGATTCTTTCACGGAGAACCAAGTTTAAAGCAGTACGACCAAGCGCGGCGATATGATTAAACGTGATTGGTGTACAAGCTATCATTAAAACGACGGTACAGAGGATCAACCTGTATGGAGGTTACCAATGCTCTAAATCTTAGCTTTTCCCAATGGAGCTTCCCGTCCTAGGTAGCAGAAAGAGTCACTGTCAGACAGAGGTGGGGTGCGTCAAAGAAAGGGCTCACCTTGGTACACCAGGGTAGACGGCGCGAACCCGAAATCATCTGCTAGTTTGATGCTCTAAAGAGTGGATGATGAATCATGGTATTGCAAGAACAGAAGGCAAACGGATTACTGACCAGTTCCCCCGCGATGACACGAACCTGTAAGTGGCAATTAACGACGGCGTTGAATGAGAGAAGGAGGGAGCGCACCATGGACCAGTGATGTACGCAATGGAGCGCACCAAACCATAACTATACATGCACAGTCGACTTGCGATGTTGAAGGAATGTTACAATAGACTAACCTCTCGACCAAAGGTGGTGCCAAATTCCTGCAGATAAGGAGTGACGGCTTGTAGAGTTAGCGGAGTATTGGGGTCGGCCCCTGGGACAACGTCCTCGAGGCGCTGTATCGTTGCCTCCAATTGGCTTATGGCAGCTTCGCGATCTTGTTCCATTTTTGTGTTGCGAATTCTCACATCGTACGAGAATACGCGCGGCGGAGACGACTGGATTGCATCCAAGAGGAGCTCAAAGTGATCCCTAGAAATGACTTGAAATGTCGCGTCGCGTAACTTGGCACACGACACACCTGGAATGGCGCAGGTGCTTCCCTAGAACATGTTAATAATGCGTCTCAGATGATGAAGATACAAGCACACCAATGGTTGAGCCAGGCAGATACTGGGAATGAATAATGAGCTGGTCGTTGGACGTAATGTGGTTGTCCAGCAAATCAATCCCTATGCATGGTATGACTCTGAAGAGACTATGCTGTCGGCGCGCTGACCTTGGCGAAGGATGATTTTGGACACTTGGAGGAGCTGCGTAAGTGTGGTCTCCTCGGGCTGCGCGAAAGTGGAATCTGCCTGCATGGCGGTAACTCTGGAAGACGGCCGCGGGTCCGCAGACACTATATAAGTAGAACAACGCGAAGAACGTGAGGCGGCTGCCTTGCCTCGATGTTAACCCTGAGCACATTCGGATCAAGTTGGATATGGATATGATTGGGAGTAAAGACTACAGGGGGAGAGAATGTGTCTGCCACCTAATTTCGAGCAACCCACGGAGAAATAGGCGGACCGAACTCAAGGGGAGAGTCCGTCTGGCACCGAGTCTCTTGCGAGGAGAGACAGGCAGAAAACGGTTTGGTTCTTTCGCCGTCGTCTCGGAGTGCAAGGAAAAATTTCGCCAACTTGGGCCTTATATAAGCAGAGCACTGCCACCGGCACCGCCGCCAGCACTTCTCCGATAGCCTACCATAAATTTCAATGCTTTCATCTTTGCGGAAAGCACGCACTCTGGCCCGGGTACGTTCGTAGCGTGCACTCTCTTCTCCCATTCATCACCGCGCATAGGCTGCGTCTGCAGGTCAGAGGCGTTTACTTTCCATTCACGAATACCAGTCGGTGACTCTGCTCAACTCCGTATGTATTCCATACCCACCTCGCGTAGGTTGCTCACATCCGAGCGCGTAGTATGGGATACCCACACCAAAGAGCATTGCTGCAAAGACTCCAGAGGAGGCATTCGACGTTGCAAAGAATTTTGGTCTGTCGTTTAATCGTGACGATGAGCGTCCCACTCAACTGTTATGCAAGGCCATGACCAACTGGTGATCAAGGCGCAAGTTCTAGCTGGTGGCCGAGGCAAGGGAAAGTTTGACAGCGGCTTCCAAGGCGGCGTGCACATGGTTAGCAGGTATGCATCGTCGCGTTCATCATGCTCCCGTCTGACTATCTATAATCTTACAGCCCAGAACAGGCACAGGAATACGCTGCCAAAATGATTGGCCATAATCTCATCACGAAGCAAACTGGAGCGGCCGGACGAATCTGCAATGCCGTGCGTTCCTCGAAACATTACACATTTTCTCAGACTGAATGCATCATCAAGGTTATGCTCGCCGAGCGCCGCAATCCGAAGCATGAATACTACGTTGCCGTTCTCAACGACCGTGTCTCGCAGGGCGTTGTTCTGGTGGCTTCCGCTCAGGGTGGCATGAACATCGAGGAAGTCGCCGCCAAAGACCCCGACGCCATTATCACCACCCCCATCAGCTTTGAGCATGGTCTAAGTAAGCCAGAGGCTCTTGCGGTCGCTGGAAAATTAGGCCTACAGGGCTCGGCACAAGGCGAGGCTGCGGACATCTTCATAAACCTCTACAAGATTTTCAAAGAGAAGGACGCGACTCAAATCGAGATCAACCCCATGGCGGAGACCGATGATGGGCACGTACTCTGGTACGTCGCTCCGTTTTCTCTGTGAATTTTTCGCCTTCAATTCTATGGCAGCATGGACGCCAAGTTTGGTTTCGACGACAACGCCGAGTTCCGCCAGGCGGATGTTTTTGCTCTCCGCGATATCTCCCAGGAGGAACCTTCGGAGGTTGAGGCCCAGAAAGCGAACCTCAACTTTATTAAACTCGATGGGAGCGTTGGCTGTCTCGTCAACGGCGCTGGCCTGGCCATGGCAACAATGGACGTGCTCGCCCTGCACGGTGGCAACCCCGCTAACTTCCTGGATGTAGGGGGGTAAGCGATGCTCATCTTACTCTAATTGCACACACTGACTCAATTTTTACGCAGAGGCGCAACTCCGGACACTGTCAAGAAAGCCTTTGAAATTTTGCTCGCGGATCCCAAAGTGAAGAGCATCTTCATCAACATCTTTGGCGGTATCATGCGTTGTGATTACATCGCCGAGGGTGTCATCAAAGCCACCAAAGAATTGGCGATGGATATTCCATTGGTTGTTCGGCTCAAAGGGACCATGGAGAAGGAGGCCAAACAGTGCGGTTCTCATATTCCTTCTTGAACGCCTGTTGATTCGATCGTTTTGCAGGATGATCAAGGATTCCGGCTTGAAGATCATTGCATTCGACAGCTTGGATGAGGCCGCCGAGCGCGCCGTACAGTTAGCCGCCTAGTCAAGTAGCCACAGCTTCAATGCTTATTTAATAGTCAAAGTATGTAACGCAATGGGAACTTAATATCTCCGACGTTTTTTGAAGGCAGAGAGAAACAAATAATTTTTAAACTATGCACCATATGTACAGTAAAGAAACCACATGCGCGAATGTTATGAAACAGTGCAGAGACTACCAGGTGGGTCGCACGAAAGACGTTGAAGGAACAGGATTGTAGCCATTTGGCATCGGGTGTCCGTTCGGCTGGTGCTGTGGATGTTGGTGTTGCTGCATTGGCGGGTGGCCGTTGTCATTGCGCATTTGGCCCCGGCCAGGCGGCATATTCATGTAACCAACTGGCATAGGAGGAGCATGCATCAGGATAGGGCTTCCCTGGTACATGGCGTTCTGATGAGGCATCACCGGGCTCATCACCGACGACATGCTCCGTCCTCGTGGGCCATTTGACTGTTGGGGAGTGTTCTGCATGGGCTGCGGTTGCGGCGCGTACATCGGTGTTCCCGCAGGAGATGGGTAGGGCATTAGTTGTGGATAGGGCGATCCCATAGGCCGCATCATCCCCCCAGGATTTTGAGCCATCCAGACGGGTTGACTGTACAGCGGCGCGTGCCCCGTTACAGTCATCCGAGCAGGTACGGGGCTAGGTGCCATAGGATACATCATGGTGGGGCTCGGTGAGCTCATCATCGGTGAGTAGGGCCCATAATTCGGTCGCATCATGTGATTTGGGGGAGGTGGTAATGGATAGGAGTAAGTTGGAGGGCGAGCGACGGGGGCGGATGTTGACGGGGGAGAGATAGGAGGTCGAAGAGAAGAGCTCGAAGACGACGAGGGGACTTGCTGGAACGCACGGGTGACATCGTGAAGCGACATACGAGAAGAAGCAATTGAAGTAGTCGGTGGGGGTGTTCCACCGTCCTCCGACTTGACATCCTGCAGAGTGAACGGTATCGCAGTCAGATCATCTGCAATTCCTTCGAGGGAGTTGACCGTCTGTAAACCGGCCTTGTTCGAAGTTTGCGACCAGACGGCCTTCAGATGCTCGGGATCAGGCCCGCGCAGAGGATCTTTCAGAGAGAGGCTTAATGAGGATCTTGCCCAAGAGGCAGCGTGGTGAGGAGGCGTTATCGGCGTACGGTCAGTCTAAAGACGGAACATTAGGACCAGACGTTGAACTTGGAAGTTGTCTAACGGCTTACCGAATCGTCTGAACTCTTGCTTTCCGCTTTGTTATTAGAAATCAAGGATGGCACGCCAATTTCAGGTGAGGAGCTCGGGGACGAGTTCATGCCGTTCATCCTGTGCGTGAAAGGTTTGCTCTCGCTTGATAATGACTCGCCCTGGACCAGAGAATTTGACGCCGGCGAAGAGACCATGATGCTCGGCTTAGATTTGCTCGGAGTATTGTTCTCAGAACTTTGCCGCGAATCTTCCAATTCGCTGCTGACAAAGAAGTTGACTGAAGAGTTTGTATCCGATTCGACTACATCTACTCCGGATGCGCGATAGAACGCAACTGCAGATCCTGCGGGCATCTTCGGCTGTGACCTCGATCGGGAGGGACCGAAGACATCGTCAGATCTGGATGCTGTTAATGCGTCAGTTCTAGGGATAGATGCGACGTTGCTGGTTTCTGAAGGGAGTTCAGGGGGAGGCGAGCGGCTCATAGTATTAAGACCTTGCTCAGAATCAAGGGTAGTCGAAGCCAAAGCAGGCGGTTTCCGCCATGTCGAAAGACCGTCAGCTGAAGGCCGACCAAATGCGCCAACTCCGTTGACCCTGGGCGACATCGGAATGTTGACTCTTGGACCCAACGCTTTCGTACTAGGCAAGGCCACTCTGTACTTGCTCTTGCCCTTGAACCCTCCCGTCCGCCGGAACAAGATCTCATTCACTGTGAATTCCCTCCGACTCATGCCCTCCACAGGTGGATCGAAAGAAAGGACGTCCCAGCGAGACTGCATCGGCCGATTGAATAGGAGGAGCTGCTTTCGGTTCACAGGCTCCAAAGGCTCAGAAATTTTGGGCAGGCGGATGATAAAAGCGTTCCAAGCAGGTTTTGGCGATCGCGGAGGTTCGCATCCTGTCACGATGATCTCCTCAGGCTCCGCATCGAATTGACGGGGACGGAATGCGGGAATTGCCCAACGATCCTTTTGAGCACTGAGATTCGGGGCCGGCGAGGGATGAAATACCGTCGAACGCGCCACCGGCGCTGCCGAAATTTCAGGGGAGCGATGCTCTCGCTCGCTGGTCTGCATGCCGTCAATTGCACCCTTTATACGGGACATGACATCGTCCAAGGTGGACATTGTTGCTTCCTTGTAGAAAGGTTGGGTCCGCGGGGTCCGGTTTGCATGCGAGGGGCCAGAGCCTGCTGGGCTCAATGGATGGTGACTTACAGGCAACGATGTATCCCTCGTGTGTCCAGTCGGTAATGAGTCTGACGTAAGTGAAGTTTCAGCGGCGACCTCATTCCTTGAACGATCTTTACTCTCGTCCGATTGCGCGACGGACGCCTCAGAGTCTTGAACGCTCTGCCTTCTCCAATTAACAACATTGGTCTTCTCATGAATAGCGGGGACAGCGATAATCTCCGGCGAGCGAGACGGCCGGTCATCGAAGAAATCGCTAGCAACAGGGCGTGGAGGCCGCGCAGCCGGCGGAATTACTATTGGTTCCTCATCCGGTACAGAGGTTTCCTCTTCAGTGACGCCGATGAACTTGCCCAGATCGGAGAAGTCGACCACCTCAAGCTCCTCTTCGGGATTCTCCGCAAGAGATTCAACCTGAGCTATTGCGGATGGAGGGGAGGCGAAGGAAGGCACCGGCGGTCTCGGCTGGACTTGCCGCGCCGGAGTAGATGTGGTCGCTGAAATGGGACTTGCTTTGGTTCTCCACGAAGATCCTGTATCGACAGGCGCAAGGGCAGGCGGACCTGGAGCGCTTGAACTCGATATTCTCCGCGGGGGAAAAGGGCGAGATTCGGCAGAAGGCTGCACGGGATGACCCATGAGAGAGGGCCGTCTGATAGGCACCTTGGGCTCTTGAGCAGTAACGACAGCGGCCGTCGGCTTCGCGAGCACGACTTCCGGCCTGGCCTCTACGCTTTTGACGGCCGTCTCGATTATATCTAGGACGTCCTGCAGGATTGTTAATACAAGTCGAAACAGAGATGAGAAAAGAGTGACCTGTGCACGAGATGCCTCTTCAGCCTCTTTAGCTTTTGCCTTTTCGGCTTCGTCAGCTTTCATCTTCTCCTCGATTTCCGCTGCCTTCCGTCTCGCTCTCTCCTTCTCTTTCTCCCGTTCCTCTTCCTCCTGCTGCCGCCGTGCTTTGGCGCGTGCTGCGGCAGTCTGCATGACATCCTTTCTGACTTCGTCAAGGTCTGCACCAGACATTTGCAATACAGGAGCGATAGGGGACTGCGGAACCGCAGAGGCATGGGAAAGGGCGGGAGACCGGGAAGGGTGGCGTGCTGAGGTCGGAGGTTCTACAGCGGGAGTACTCGGAGGGAGCCTCGATTCCCTCGAAGTCGATGGTCGGCGCTGTGGCCTGATAGATACACCTTCAGACTCTCCTCCAACCAAGGGCAAGTGTGGCGGTCGCTGTCGGCCTCCCGATGCCGCGAAGCCAGCAGGTGGCGCTGGAACCGGTGGAGGGCCCATAGTTGACAGATGCCTGCCCCGAGTTTCGGGGACATCGGCATCCTTTCTCTGCGTCCACGGATTGACAGGAGCGCGCGAACTCTGTGGGGTCGAGTTGGCCGGCTGTGTAGGTATCCCATCTCTGCGCAACTGCTGCCGTTCATTATTAAACGCCCCGCCGAAGCCCCGGCCTCGATTTTGTAGGAGCTGGACGTTGTTGTTGTTCCCGGGCTGAGCTGAGGTGAATTCTGGATATCCGTCGCCTCCTCTCTTCTGAGCAGCACCCGGAGGGCCGGCCGCTCTGTTGTATGGCTCTAGCTTATTTGAACGCTCGTTGAATAATAACGCTCGCGAAGCTGAACTGTCCTGCGGCGAATGCAGAGGACCGCCATGAGCCAATGAGATGGCGGGGGACACCGGGCTCGGGGCTGCGACGGACGACGATGAGTGAGTGCTAACTCCAGGCAGATCTCGGGTGGAGACAGAGGGCGAGGCACGGGAACGTGGCCAGCTACGGTCAAAGTCGTCCGCGAAACGTTCCTCCTTGCTCACAGGTGCGTTGGATAACGGCCGGGCCTCCTCTAACCTCGATCGTGAACGAGACGCGTTACGCGGCGCAGACGCCATGGAACTGGTGCTTTCGGAGGTTGCAAGGGTGATGTTGGAGACGTCTGCAGGGAGCTCCGAAGACTCGATTTTGTACTGCCGTCCGTCCCCGAATTCGATGACCCCGTCAAGGAAATTGTCGTCATCTTCCTCCATCTATCAAGGAATGATTAACACGAGCAGTAGTAGGCAGCGAAGACTTCGACGCACTTCATCCCAATGGTGAGCATTCGGGTCCAAGTGCACTCCACGAAATGTATCTGCCTCCTCCATTCGCGCCTGCTTGTTCGCAGCCGCCGAAGCCATCTCGAGAGCTGCAGCCTCCTTGTTCGCGAGGTTCCGATCGGCCTGGGTCGGTTTCGACTTGCGCGGTGCAGCCGCAACTAGAATAATGTTTGAAACCTTGAGTACACGTCGCAGATATAGCATACGTACCTTCAGCTGCCGTCGGAAAATCACTTTGCGATGTCATATCGGGGCGTTGCTGCTGAGGCTTCGCGTTACCCCACACAGGTTTGCCCACACTGCTACCTGGGCGTACGTTTTCCCTCGATCCTCCTCCTCCTCGAGCCGGCATCGGGCGTAACTGGGGTTGGATCGCGGATGCATGAGGAGGTTGGGAGCCGCTACTTGAAGCTGTTGTTACATCTGTGGGCAATGTGGGTGTGGCGCCGTTGACTGCGGCGACAGCAGGTGCAGGAGGGGTAGCTGAGGAGGGGCGGGACCAGCCTGACCCCGCGGGCGACAGGGTTTGCGGGGCAGCAGTCAGCTTTGTTGTAACAAGGCGCGAGTGTGGAGTGGCTGGTTGCACTTGTGGTCGTGCTGAAAGACGAAAAAAAAGTTTAGATAATTATAGCACACAGAGGATATTGAAACGGACAGGTAGGGCCTCCAGCCTTTGAGGCCGCAGAGTTAGATGATGTCGGCGCGGAAGTGGATGAAGAAGACGAATTCTTCTCAAGAAATTTCTTGTTGATGTTGACAGTGCTAAATCGTTTGGGTTGCGGAGTGGGGGCTGCTGGCGCGGCCACGGCCTGCGAGCCCAACGGGACAAGGGATGAGCGCACAGGCGCGACGGGGTTGGGCTCGGCCAGCGGGATGGGTGCGGGATCTGCATCGACGACGGGAGGAGTGGGGGGAGAAGCTGGGACGGGGATATGCTCAGGACTGATATCCTTTGTGCGGGAGGCGTCTTCTGCAACGTTCCCGGGCGTCAGTTCTGGTAAACTGCTAGCAAGGATGTCTGCATTGGCCATAGACCAGTCGAGGTTGGACTTGTGATTATTTCTGGCGTGAAAGGAGTAGATGTATGGGTGCCGGCGGGTGACGAGGAGGAAGGGAAGGGGCGCCGAGGGGAGCTCGAGCCAGGACTTGCGTGTGGAAAAATACAGACGTCCGCCGCTATGGTGAGGCGTGTGACTTGTCACCCACGAAAAGTCAACCACACTTCAAGCTTGGAAGTATCTTACACATCTCTACTACTACTACCCTACGACCTTTGCAATTCCGCGAGCTCGGCCTCCCGAGCATTCAGCGCATTCACCTCCGCATCCAGGGCGACGTTTGCTAGCTCAATCTGCAGCACATTCGAAATAAGCTCCGTCCACCGCGTTTCCAGGCTGTTCAACTGGTTCCCCAGTCGCGTCTGCATGTTCTTCCTTTCCCGGTTCACATCGACGGTCATCTGCTTCAGATCCTCTAGTGCTTGTTCTGTCTGCTTCACCGTCGTTTCCAGGAGATAATTGTGTATTCGCCACGCGTTTGGCCCGTATGTTTGTAACAGCGTCAAGTTGGTTTGCCTGCAGGCCTGTGAGTCACGGAACTGAGCAATCAGGGAATACGCACCGCAGGCGCTGGTGCTCCAATTGAGCGTGTGCGTTTTTCAGCGCAGCCTGCCACTCCTCATCTGTTCCTGGTGCCGCTGGTGCAGGTAATTGATATCGTATACTGTCGAGCGCTGGAAACGGTTGATGAGACTCGACGCGGTCCAATTCTGCTTGCAGCAAGGGGTTTTTCTGGCAGAGACTGAGCAGAGTCACGAGACGGTGCGAGCTCGACGCACAGTAAACAGTTCGTATGGCGGTGGAACGCGGGGATGCAGAGTCGTTGGCGGTTTCGGTTCGCGCGCGAATTCGCGGTCTACCTTTTCCTTCAGCGCAGGGAACTGCTCCAGATCATTGTCGTAGTAGGGAAGAGATTCGAGGAGATCTAAAGTTTGGTCCATGGAGAGAGGAACGTTCTTTGTTTGTTGACGGCGCCGCTGCCAAGCAGCCCTCCTGAGCCCTCCATGTCACTTCGCGTCGCCGGGCAATCGCTGGCAAGGGCCGCAGCTGCGCGCACAGCCGTTGCTCGCCCTGCCTTGCGCCGCAGACTTCACGCCTCCCAACCCGCTGCCATCTCTCCGTCGCCCTTCACAGAGCCCACGTCCTCTAATCCAGCCGTCGAAAAGTATGCCGAAGCTACGAGCGCACTCCACACCTACGGCTCCTACCTCACCCAATGCCTCCCCAAATTCATACAACAGTTCTCCGTACTAAAGGACGAGCTCACTCTCTACACCGGGCCTTCCAGCATCGTCCCTCTGATGACTTTCCTACGCGACCACTCGCAGTGCCAATTCAAATATCTGATGCAAGTCACTGCTGTCGACTTTCCGGAGCGCGAGAAACGCTTCGAGGTCGTGTACCATCTCCTTAGCACCACCTCCCAGGGGAGGCTCAGAGTCAAAACGTATGCTGGCGAAGGCGATCACGTCCCCAGTGTGGTGAACGTGTTCCGGAGCGCGGACTGGTGAGTATCTGCAATCACGGGTCATTCTTTCCCTAATGAACCTCAGGTATGAGCGGGAAGTATGGGATATGTACGGCGTATTTTTCAGCGGCCACCCAGATCTGTATGTTCTCCAGCAGTATGAAACGAACTTATACTTACTGTCAACTAGGCGTCGGATCCTCACCGACTACGGTATCTGACCCGTTTTCCTCCTCCAACTCCATTTCTGACGCACCGCAGGCTTCGAGGGACATCCTCTTCGGAAAGATTTCCCTCTTACTGTGAGCGTTTGAGCAAACTGATTGTCTGAGCGATGTTCATCATCCTATTCTATAGGGCTACACCGAGCTACGCTATGACGAGGAGCGTAAACGTGTCGTTTATGAGCCTCTTCAACTCACTCAAGCTTTCCGGTGCGTCTACGTCCCGTCCAAGATAATCCTAGCCACTTAGGTATTTCTAGCAACTTTGAATCGTTGTCGCCGTGGGAACAATTAGGAGATGGGACAACCGCACCGAGGCCGGCTGAGTTGAAGCCCCTCCCTCCGCCACCACCCGCCGAGGAAGTCAAGAAGTAGACGTTCGTATGTTGGGTAAATGCATTTCATGCTTGGAATTATATGATACAGAGAGAGAAAGTATCCCAGAGAGAGAAAGTATCCCAGCAAGTGTCCCGATTTGAGTTATACAAGCAGTCATGTCTCTTCTCCGGGCTTGGGCTTCTCCACCAGCTCGCCGGGCTCGTCTGCCATATCAGCTTTGCTTTCTGTCACAGACCCCTCGTCGGGTCTGGCATCCGTACCCCACCCCATTCTCTTGACGACATATTCCTGACCGATAACCTCAACGCCCACTCGCAATGCCTCCGCAACCAAGTCCTCCACCCAGTCGTACTTTTCCCACATACCCTCCGTGAGCCAATCCCCTGGAACACACTGGGTGATCGTGCTGTGGGTGAGCTTGTGTGAAGGGTCGGAGAGGTGGATGTGGAACTGCAGCTGCTGCTGTGCTTTGGGCGCCGAATCTGAACCAGATGACGAGTCGGGGAAGGTAAATGAAGTCAGGAAGGGCTGGATCCGAAGATAGATATGTGAGTATGTCGTCGGCGTCGAGATAGTCGATTCTGGTTTCACGGCTGTTGCTTTGGTGTTGTTCTTGATCAAATCGTCCAGGTTAGCCTGCACAGCAAACGTCAGACAGGTAGCGTGAGAAGCGCAAATAAGACTTGCCTGTGCGAGTTTGGACGCCGCTTCAAACCCTTCAACGGCATTTAGGTCTCTCGTAGAATCTTGCGATTTCGGCCGCGACTCGTCGCCTCGGTTAACGATAAGATCTCCGCCTTCAACTTGCTCCATTATCTGGGTTAAGAGTTGGTTCGATGTGAAGCAATGAGGGCTGAGATCTGTACCCACCCTAGCGAGCGCCCGGTATACAAGAGACTCGATGCCTTCGTAGCCCTTCATATCATGACTGAGCCATACTTGTATCACCTCGTGCTCTGAGATGGGGGGCGCGACAACATTGAGAATATCCGTCAGAGTGGACAAACCCACGCGCTTGAAATCTTGTCCTGAGAATTGCTCAGCACCCTGGAACACATAGTACGCAAGGCGAAAACCTACCAAGTTTATCAAGCTGCGCGGTTTTGGCGTACTCGATCATGCCCTCGCCCCACTTGCGCGCCTGCTCGTTCTTGGGAAGGTGTTTGACTTGTTCATCGACAGCCGATTTAGCCTGCTGGATGGCGGCGGACGCGCTGCTCCAGACTGTTCCCCAGCCCCAGCCCCCGCCAGAATTGGGCTCAGCGGCGGCTGTGCTGGCCGGCGGCGCGCCCGCATCTTTCCTCAAGGAGGACGAAGAAGGTGTACGAAGCAACGGGGTGGTCCCACCACCGAGACGCACTCGTTCGGTGCTCTTTCGCACTGTGGGTGTTCCAGAGCGCGAAGCAGGCCGCTCGAGGTGTGAAGAGCGGGGAGTAGGCTCTGCGCTCTTCTGTGTGATCTCGTCGATAAATGCTAGAACTTCGGCTTCTCCTTCTCCTCCGCCAGTGCTGCCGGCCTGCACGGGAGTAGTTGAATTGGAAGGGGCAGCGTCGGGGGGAGTAAACGAGTCGAGGTCATCGAGGAAAGCCAAAGCCTCTTCCTGTTTCGATTTCGACTTGGACATGATGGCTGTCCTTCGGTGTGACTCAAGGTCACACGTGCCCCTAGACTGGGACTCAATAACTAAATAGCTCCGAGTCGTTATATTCTCCTTGTTGACCTTGCCCACGATGCCCAAGAACAGCAAACGTAAACGGGAGGAAAGTGAAGAGGAAGAAGAGGCTCAGGAGGAGGAGACCTTCACAGTCGGTTCGTCCAGATCCACTTGATTCCAAGTCTCGCACTAGATATATCTGGAGCAGAAGTTATAACGAAGGCCCGCGTTGACAACGATGGAAATTGGGTGCGTGGTGCTCTCGTTTATATCCTCCGGGCATTGTCTTACGTCTCTGCCAGGAGTACCGTGTCAAGGTGGCCACCGATTCGCATCTTTCCTCTCGCAGTCAAATAACATCTACTCAGTGGGCCGACTACGGTTCCGATGAGGACACGTGGGAGCCACAATCTTGTGTGGCTAGTTGCCAGCGCTTGCTGGGGAGCTTCTGGCAGGAAGTTGGTCAAGACGACCAAGACTATTTTCCAGGGACTGTAGTTGAGCCAAGTTCGAAGTGGATCAGTACTTCTTTTCCTTTCCCGTCAGTAGATCGGTGCTGAACATCCTGCAGAGAGAGAACGGGAACGATTCAGGCGTGACTTTGCGGACGGCCAAGAAGAAAAAAGGAAACAAAGAGAAAGGGCTGACCGTAAGAAAGAAGAGATGATGGCAGCCAAGAAAGCGGTCAGTCTGTAGCCTTCTTCTCCTCTCTGTACTCATTCGAACCTTGAAGGCAAAGAAACGCAAGAAAAGTCATGAAGCAGCGTCCTTACCGTCGCGTAGTGCATCGTCCTCTTCTGTCCCTCGCGTTACCACCCATAAATCTGTTCCCCAGTATTCTGCTCCTATCGCCTCATCTTCCACCCTTCCTAAGAAAAAGACGATAGTCATTTCTGATTCTTCTGATTCGGATGACGATAGGCCTCTGGCTAATTCAAAGCGGAAAATGACTCCAAAAGCTCCAGTGTGTTGATTTTGGCCAAGGCTTTCGTTCTCATCTTAACTCGGCTCAGATTGCTGAGTCCTCAATGATGCTTAGGAGCGAATCTCAAGATAAGGTAGTTGTTTTTAGCCGTTTGGATGCTCATCCTCAATGCTATCGAACAGGACAACATGAATGTGTCCGCAAATAGAGCGAAATATAAAGAATCGTCCGATAAAGTACATCCATCACGACCTATTGACGACGTTTCTCATCGCAATGTAGGCAAAATCTGTCCCGCCGTCACGGCCTCCGACTCCTCCAGTGACATCCCTTTTTTCACCCTCGCCGCCAAGTTCTCCAGAAATCACGCTCAGCTCACTCAAAGTCCAAAGCTCCTCCGTAAATAACAACGCGAAGAAGGTTGCGGCACCTAAGACCAAGGGTGTAAACAAACCGAGCCTTTCAGTGAACACGGACAAGGCCGCCCCTTCAGGATCGTTCCCTTCCGCCACCAAGTCAACCTCCGGTACGGTGCCGAAGCCTCTTCCAAGCAGGCGAAAGACCGCCAGTAATGCGGGATCTGCGGCGTCTTCGACGTTCCCTTCTCGCCCATTTGGAAAGACGACTACTTCCACGATACTATCTGCCAGCAAACCTTCGACGCCTACGACTCCTTCTGCATCCACACCAACGATCTCTTTTCCTAAAACGGCCACGCCCACCGTCCCACCTTCCGCTATCCCCGCTCACATCAATCGTCATGGATCAGGGTCATCGCGTGGTGTTCAATTTAGCAACACACCTGATCCCTCGAGCGCGGGCTCAGGGAGTGGATTGTCAACTAAACAACGTCTGTCGCAGTCAGCGTTGACGCTAGCGCCTGCCAAGGACATGGCTAAGAAAAAGAGCAATCTTTCTGGGCTCAACTTCAAGAAAAATGCTCCATCATCAACGCCCAACCTCCCGACAGCCAGTGGAAGTTCACATCAAGCTAAAAACCCACCTCTGCCGAAACGCAAAACAGTGGATCCGTTATTTGACCCCGAGCCTGACCTCCCGACAGCCAGTGGAAGTTCACATCAAGCTAAAAACCTGCCCCTGCCGAAACGCAAAACAGTGGTACCATTATTTGACCCCGAGCCTGATGACGAACCTTTCGGCCAGTTTGATGCTCCTCTCGATATGGATCTTGAGCCGGACGAGAGACCGTCTATCCTTCCGCCCGCGTCAGTGGTCGGCAATCTAGCTTTCACATGACACACTGACATCTTTACAGACTGTCGCGACGGCCCAATAAAGCAGAAACCATTGCTCAAACCGACCTTCGTTCCCCGTTGGTGGTCAACTCCGCTCGATCTTACCGAGTCCGCTCATCTACGCATCGAGACTACCCCCTTCCCCTCCCCCGCAGGCGAGCTTGAGCGCTCAGGCTGACAGCTTTTTGAAGGAAATTATACCTGTGACGTATGTCATTGCACGTGGAAGTTGAATCCTTGACAACGTTATTTAATGCCGCCAGGTCAACACCGTTAAGGTAATCTCTCCTGTGCGTTTGGTTTACTGTTCACCTCATGGTCTCGCCAGTGCAAGTGCCGAAAAACAAGATGTCCCTGGTCCGTCCCGAAGTCTAGGCCTCAAAACGAAGATGCCCCCTCCCAAGTCAGCTTCATTTCGAGCCATATAACGAACGTCCTTAGACATCTTCCTCGCAGGATCCCAAAAAAATGGAAGTGGACTGGCAAGCTTCTGGTCGATTTGGCCGATAGAACAGACCATTTTTGCGACGTTGTTATAAACGACCTTGTCCCTCCTTTGATAGATGGTCTCCGTATCAGTGATGCAGTGGCATCGGTGGAATCTCTCCGTCTCTTGAGTTTTCACGATCTCGTGGATATGTCTCATTTCATCAAGACTTGTCTTAGCATTCAAACCACACCGCCTCCACAGCAGCTCGCCCGTTTAGGTCCCGCCAGTGAAAAGGATACAGAACCTTTGAAGACCATGGCAAGGTACATGACGAAGAAAAGCTTTGTAAGGTCGTCTAGTTTCATTCAACGCTGTAACTTATCATCATGTCTTTCACGATTGGCAGGTCAGCCTCGTCCCGGCCTTCCAGAACGGAAACCTTGAAGGACATATACTCTTGTTTCCTCCAGTAATGAAGATACTCATCCAAATATTTCATGTCCCATCCGAGTTGGCCAACAACAGCTCTCTCATTGCGGCCATCTTGCCATGGAAGGTGTTTCCCGAGGAATCCCGAAGGTCTTTCAGCATTAATCCTCCACGCTCTACATCACCATCACCCTCGATGGCGGATTGGAAGAAAACCATGCGAAACAGCAAATACCAGCTCGGGCTACGCGTACTGAAGTTTCCGACATGGTTGCATGAATGGATGTCCAAGACGAACCGTCCGTATTGCATCTGGCCTCCATCCGGGGATCAGGCAGCGACCGGGGATCTTGAAACTCAATACCTCATCGCGATATTGACCCAATGTGGAGCCAAGAAAGTCAGTTTCAAGACCGATATCCGGGCCATATTTGTCCACGTGGGTTCATTGAAACACATCCGGAAACTGCCACTCCTTGCTGGGCGACGAAGTCAGACGTGCAGCATTCGTTTTTACACTTACGGAACTCACGAAACTATTCACCCTGAACATTGGGGAATACGCGAAATATACCCATTCGGTAATTTACCCGTTTTTGCGACGGGTCCAGCTCGCTCAGTCTTTTACTAGGTGGCGTGGTCACCTTCACGCCGAACGCGCTCTACGAGGATCCTTGGGGAGTCATTGGCACAATGAAGGCGGTCAACAAACACCCGCTATGGACGTGTTATATCCTTCCTTCTGTGCTGGGCATGGCCACCAAACTTTCCAGCCCAGAGGAAGACCCACTGGCTGCGTTCGACAAAGGAACATTTGTGTTTGAGCTCCTTTTGAGAGCAATTGACGCTGGCGAGGTGTCTCTCGTACGTGCTCCGCCTCTCGACCGAAGTGCACGCAAGGAGTCCGATTCCATTGCGGACTGGCTGCGGGACCATTGGATAGCTCGACCTCTCGGGCCGCGGCGCATTTTGGAATTCTGCGTCGACGATTTCAGTGCCAAGTACTCCAACGTCTCGCAAGAGCAATGGACGAGCGCCGTAGAAACCGAAATAGCGAACGACCTCGACTTGATGCAGCAACAGCCAGAGATCATGAAGCATCATCGGCGATACGTGATAATTAGAGCCGAGAGCGATAGTTCTGTGATTGCAGAAGCGGATGGGGTGCATTTTTTTTCCTTTTCCGCCTATATATAATCTTACACATATTCTCCACCAGTTCGAGCGGGTGACCAATTCGAATTTCACATTCAATGATGCTTTTCCAAAAGCTCCACCGTGCCCTACTTTACAATCTTCGTGAAAGTGGACTCGGAGACGGTTTTGTGTTTACCGCAAACTTGTGTACTGTAACACGGGCTATCTATGTAATCTTATCTGTGGGGCTGTTGCATGTGATATCCGCGTCGGACCAAAAGTTGGGACCGGCCTCACCTTCCGCAACTGCCAACGATGTCGACGCTCGAGGCCATTATCTCAAATCCCGCCTACCAGCCTTACCTGGCTGTCCTCAAGGTATACCGCATGCGCTTCACCTAATCAGCACATATTCTCATGTGTAAAGGGCGCTCGTAATGGCTTCGTGTACGGGGTCAAGGTCCGGTTTCCTCATGCCCTTGTCATGTCCATCCTGTTTGGCCGCGGGGAGTAAGTGCCCGTCTCGCACCTTGGATCGTGCTCACCCAAAATCAAGCTGGAAGTCCCGGGTCCGCCTCATCTTCCGCGCCACAAAACAGCATGCGTTCAACCTCGCCAAGTTTGTATCGCTCTACAAGACGTTCATGTTGATCCAGCAAAAGGCGAACGGAGGCAAACCCCGCAGCTCTGACACGTTTCTGGCTGGTCTCCTCGGTGGATACATCGTCTTCGGTGATCGCACGGCGGTGAATGAGCAGGTGCGTTGCGTTGTGTGCACGTAGACGTGCAATGACCGACCTTCTTGCCCAGATCGTGCTTTACGTTGTCTCCCGAGTCGTGTCTTCCTTCATACCCCGCGCCTCATCTCCCTACTCCTCGTCCGCGCCCCCTGCTGCCGGAGCCGCGGTCGTCAAGCCCATGCCCCCTGATTCACGGTACTTCACCCTCTTTGCAGCGCTGTCGTGGGGTGCGGTGATGTGGCTCTTCGAGCACCGCGGAGAGACCATCCAGCCCGGCATGTTCAACTCGATGACCTACCTGTATCGGGATTCCGAGCGCTGGAAAGACCTCAAAACCTTGCTTTGGGTTAACAACTAATCGCATGTAGACAAGCCAGTAGATATTAATTCACAAGCTAATAGCACTGGACATTCATAGTGGATTTTACAGCTTTACACAACCTTTCATACATGGTACATGGCCGGCCCCGGGTATAGGAGTGGATCCTCGATGTTATGAATAAAAATACCGACCGTCCTCAGCAGTCGGATGGCAGTTGGTCCAGGCGTCTTGGTACCCTTCTGCACTTGTACGCGAGCATTTGAACCGCTGCGGTAAAGGCCTTGGAGCAAGTGGGGCAGCTCTGGAATATATAAACCAGGGATTCCATTTCGCCTGCAACATCTGTATCTGCGGGCTACCTGTTGAGAAATATCGTAACTTACACCAAGATACGAACACTCACTCGTTTCTATTTTACTAGCAAGGATAAGGCGCGTCCGCTCCCAGGCAGACTCGGCGCTGGCGTTGTGTGTGGAGCACCTTCCATACCCTGTGGCGAGAATCAGACGCGCCCAAGGCTTCGGACGCTTAGCTTTACCGTGGGGGAACAGTTCTTCCCGCAACAGAACGTCTTGCAGCGCCTTGACACGGAACGTTTGCAGACGGAGGATATTGTGGTAGTCAGGCACAGACGGGATGACCTTGGTCTCTTCGGCAGAGTACCAGTCCAAGGGCACGATATACTGTGACGATTCGGACGCGATATACGGCATGTCGAGCGTCAGACTCAGCCCGTACACCGTCAGCGCGTCGCCCGGCGCGTGCGCGAGCAGATGCGCGCCAAGGGACTCGAGCACGGTCGGATCCAGTGCATATTTGTCGGCCAAGCAGAGAAGCAGGCGGAGGACAGGCAGGGGAATGGCCGTCGCCGCGTCGTAGCGCACCGGGAGCTGGGTGTTCACCTTCTCGCCGATAGGCTCAAGCAGATATTGCGCTGGGGGCGGAGGTGGTTCGTGGAGGAGCCGAAGAAGCACCGCGAGCGCGCTCCCGGGTTCGTGAAGATCAAGCACCTGCGAATTCGCTTCCCCGGCGTTGGAGTCGCAGCACGAAAACATATCGCCTAACAGACAGAAACACCAATTAGAAGGTTCGGAAAAGAACGAACGTTGGAAGCCTCACGGAATACATGGGAACCGTCGCCCAACTTGGCTCGGTTCACGCGAAATGTCGTTCCGTCAAGCCAGGAGCGGACTGTAAAATCGGCGTCTGCGAACTCGTGAATAGGAGCCATGCTGTCCGCAGCATGTAGGAGGCATTATAAGTGTCGATTGCGCAGCCGCAGACGTGTACTCGACGTGTGGGCGCGTGTCACAGCCGTTCAAAAGAACTTCAAGAAGAAGAAAGGCAGATCAGAGGGCCAATCCGAGTCGCACAGCTTCGTGGCCCTGACTGTGCGGAGCCGAGATCTACTCATATGGTGAGTGGCAACATAGTCTCCGTAAATTGAGAGGAAAGGGACATGGGTGAAATGCAGACGTAAGTCATACTGTGTGAGGAAAACGAAAGGGGGGACTGGTATCATCAAAGGAGGTAAAGGAAGGGAATCTAAGCAGGCAATGCAATCCCAGAAAAAGTCCCTACAAGATAATACACTTCTTCTCCTTCTTCTCTTTCGGTCTCCCGGGATTAGGCGCGGTGCCTGGATCTAGGTTTCTTGTTTGTCGTAATGCGCGCACGAGACTTGTGAACACCCGTTCAACGTTTTGCGCGGTTTTGGCGGACGTCTCGATGAACTCGCAGCCGAATTGCCGCGCGAGCGCTGCGCCCTCCTCCTTTGACACCTCCCGCTCGTAAGTCTTGTCGCATTTGTTGCCAACCAGCATGAGAATGGGGTCCCCCCTTTTCGCGCGCCGCACCGACTGGCGGAAAACCTCAAGCCGGTCGAATGTTGACCGCGATGCGATCGAGTAGACGAGTATAAATCCTTCGCCCTCCCTGCTTTGTCATAAGCCGGAGCCGGACAAGAAGAGAAAAGGCACGCACCGCACCCACTGGTCGCGGAGTGTCGCGTACTCCTCTGGCGCGCGCCTAAATGAACAGCGGAATGGATGTGATCGACGTGGAGACATACCCTGACCCGCAGTGTCAATCACCTCCACGAAACACATACGGTTGTCAACTACAAACTGTTTGCGGTACGCATCTTCTATCGTTGGATCGTAAGTCTGGGGGGGACGATTAAGCTCGCTGATATTGCGATGATGGCTGATCAGACGACAGTACCTCTAGAGGATGTGTGAGTCTGACGAGCAGCGGTATCACAGACAGACAAAGACGCACCGACGAAACAATTGAGTGTGAACTGTGGCGCATTAGGGTGGTCGGCGTGCGGGGTGTGGGTGGGCTGTGCTCACCTGAACAGCTAACGCAGTCTTACCAACCCCACCATCCCCCAGGACGGCGACTGTCCATTGATCCATTTTTGCTTGTCGTGAATGAGCCGAGGTACGCCGAGGTACCTTGGTAAGGTGAAAGATGAGGGCAAAGGAAGGTCGGAGAAAGAGCAAGGGTGTAGGAGACTCGTCGGGATAGGAGGAGGAGGAGAAGCAGACCAAGAGGATAGAAGGAAGAAACCAAAGTCGTCGTGCAAGTTCGTGGAGAGGTCGTAAAGGTGGGCGCGGGTGGCCTCGTCGACTTTCGAGTGGTAGGACTGAAGGATATTCGTTCTAAACACAACCACACAGGTCGACCCATCACTATTACAATATCACACCATCCCAAATATCATGCATCCGAATCGCTGTGCGGCAGCAAGCCGTGGCCAGCTGAGCGCACGCCCCGTTCCCGTCCTCCTCGTTGTCTGCGCTTTAAGGTTCCGCCACACGTGAAGCCTGATCGGAACTGAGGGCGTGCCTCGTTCGTGTTCTCTCTGGAGAACGTCCAGAACGCGGCATATCGACGCGTTGGTTGTCCGATGCGTGCTGTCTGGGTAGCCACTCTTACGCCCACACGCCCACACGCCCGCCATGCCTGTGCCTGGGACCAGCAGCTCTGTGATGCCCACCCGAATAGTCCTGTTCCTGCTCGCTTGCAAGAGTGCAAATTCCCATCGGTGCAAGGTGCGCAATCAGCGTCAATTATGAACGATCTACTGCAGGTCATGGGGGGTAGCGTTGTAGGATTCGGCTGCACACGGTAACTGTCTATCGTAACTGTCTATGTAGTGTGTAGTGA
This sequence comes from Mycena belliarum, assembly GCA_029282135.1. Lineage (NCBI taxonomy): Eukaryota > Fungi > Basidiomycota > Agaricomycetes > Agaricales > Mycenaceae > Mycena > Mycena belliarum. The sequence continues at coordinate 385,929 of JARJCN010000003.1, forward strand.
GCCCTCTATAGCTGGGTCTAATCCTAATGGATGTTTTTGTCGTCAAGCCCAAGATAAACCCCCAGAGCGCGCATCGCGTCCCGCCGTGGAGGGCCCTCGATCCCAAAAGAGGTTCTAGCAATGTTGTTCCCGTCGCGCCATTTAGTCATCGCTTCCTGTTTGCCAACAGACCCGAGTGCTTGTGCTTGTGCTTGCCACAGATTGGCGCGTCGTGGTCGGCCGTCACTGGCGGCTGAACTCAGCCTGGGTGAGGTTGAGGTGGAACGACCCGGGCTGGTTCGCGGGGGGCTGGATCATCTTCACGGGCTTTTTGCCTGGGGCGGGCGCGATAGACGGGAATGGGCGCAGTCCGCGCGACGTGGGGAAGGCGAAGGCGCGCGGGGGCGTGATGCGTGCGGCGGAGTGGCCCTGGCCTGCGAGGGGCGAGGAGATGGATGGACGTGAAGCGGTCATCGCTGGAGAGGCAAAAATAAGTGGGCTGTGGAGGCATCATGAAAGCGCAATTGCAAGAAACGCACACATTGTTCACAGACGGCGAGAGATAGAGATACAACAGAGGTGAGAATCGTGGACGAAGGGCAAGAGCAAGAGCAGCTGTGGGGAAGCTGGGGAAAGCCAGCTTATATCAACAAAAATAATTTGGGGAAGGATTGACTTGGGGATGACGCGGCGTTAATGCGGCCGCGGCTTTGATTGCCGTGCCCTCCCAATCCTCAATCCACACAAGCCTTCATTTCCTACTTGCAGTTATTCGGGGGGTGAGTACTGAGCACCGGCGGGCCACCACACCGTGTCTCCAGTTCCAAGCTGACTTGATGCTGACCCAGATCTAGAGCTAGTCACTGCCCAGCCTCAGTGAGATCGGGCTTGCCCAGGTATCTTGTGCAAATCTGCGAGATCGGAATACTTGCAGAGATCCTCTTGGGACCAGATGGCGGTTCAGGACCAGAACAGGGTCTGCCTCTCGACCCTTATGAGATATCCGGCTATCTCAGGAAGCTCCGCACTCCAGCAACTGACCTAAGTTCGGACCGTCCATCAACTCAAATCCGAGTCGCTGGCGCTTCATTAAATGTATATTCAGAAATGGCTACCAAGGGCAGGTGATATAGCACAAGTCAGGCAGCGCCAGTATGATTAGTGGACTCGAATGATGAGAGGAATCGCCGGACGAATGGGGATGGGAACGGGGTGTGAGCGGCGTGGGGATGCATGTACACGACCCACTGCAGTCGGAGTCAGTTGCCTGCAGAGGTCAGCAGAGCAAGGGTGGTCGGGTCCGGATCGGGCGGCGTGGATGAGACGAGGCTGCGCCGAAAGGTGACCTACGACTGCCCCTGCCGCCAGCAAAGGGGAATAACTTGAATGTGCCCGAGACGGAGTCTGCCCGCGGGGACTAATACGATTAAACGGCCTGCCGGGGTGGGTGTTGTTGCCTTGTGTCGATGGGTGTCGGTGGCGTTCCACCTGCCGTCAGCCCTACTGCACGTCGACGAGCAGGTTGCGCTCGAGGATAAATTTGCCTTCCTTGTATTTCTGCGAGGCCTCGTATGCCTTGTCCTGAACAAAGACGGATGAACATCAGGCTTTTAGCTTCGACGCCGGGTGGAACGTGGCGGCGGCCTACATATTTCCAGCCCAAGGTGGTGCCACACTTGATGCAGTAGATATCCCGCACAGTGTGGTTCCCCGTAGTCATCGGGCGATCGTTGGGTTCGCCTTCAATGACATTCACGCTGGAAAACGAAGCGCAATAAATACAGCGGCTGAAAGAAAGCGGGGAGGCAGGCTTACACGCCGTCGAACAGGTATGCTCGGCCGTGCTGCCCATTGAAGGCCTAATAGCAAACAGAATAAGTCGGTTTCAATATCCGCCGCGGCTGGCCTACCCTGGATATCATGGAATGGATGGTAGCGAGATGAGTCCTGCATGTCGAGCAGCCGTAGATACGTTCGCCCGCAAGATAGCGTCGATAACTCATGCCCATGGCTGCTGACGGCTGTGGCGGCTTTGGAGTTAGGCGCGTAAGCAAAGATTCTGGGGGGTAAGCAGGGTTGTCTCTCGCAGGCCGGCGCAATAGCGAGGGCACTGGTCGGAGACGGAAAGAGGAGATGAGTGCAGGAAGCTGAATGCGGAATGGGAATTTCCATTTTTGATTTGTGATCAGTCTGGTCCAACTCTGACCCGTGCGGCCCGCAACTTGTCGCATATCCACTCGTAGTGCTCAATAAATCATGACACAGAGAAAAAAATCCTACGATTCCGGATTCATTCCGAGGCTGACTAGGACTCAGTCTACTGTCGTGTTATATTATGGGTCATTGGGTGTACAGGCGGCTCAGACGCGGATGGTGGGTATCATATTCTGCGGCGAAAGCGCTGTCCTCGGAGATAGCGCGGACGGTGTCCGAAGCCCGTTCTCCAAGTCTGCGTCCGCATTCGCCAGCCCGGGCTCAGTAGTCTCGACCCCATCGGCCGTCCCTGACCGGGCGCCCGCGTTGGGCACCATGTCTATTGGCGCCGGTGGCCGATTCTCGTACCCAGACTTGATGCGGTTGTTCGTGGCCGACTCTCTGTCGCGCGGCGTTGCGTTAGTGGGGGCACGGAGAGAGGGAGAGAGTATGTGCACGGACCGTATTTCTGCGATCAAGTCGTCAATAGCGTACCACGACAGCGGGCCGTATGCTTTTGACCGCCACCAGCCCATCAGGTCGGCAGGGGCGATGTAGGCGTGCGCGTGCAGGTGGTCGCTCACAGGGATTTTGCTGTCCGTGAGGAGCGTCGTGAATCCTATTTGGAACTGGGCATTGGGCCGCAGGGGCGCCGAGCCCGAGGGAATGGGCGCGAGCAGAGACGATAGCAGCCGGGTTGCAAGGGTTCTGATGTTGACGAGGAGGGGGAGGTCGGTGGAGGACTGCGGAAACATTAATAGCTAGCTATACTTAGGCCGCAAAGTAGGCGCACAAGGGTGTAGATCGAGGGAACATGGAGACTAGACCTGGTGTCAGAAGGAAGGGCGGGGGAGAAACACAAGGCGCACTTGAAGGCAATGATTATATGGCCCTTGCTGGACACTGGGTGGGCCTTTTCTCGGTAGGCCGTGAAGTTATCGTCGCGCCATAGCAACTCGGGCTGGGTGGATCCAACGGGGAACGAGGGCGAGCGCGGGGAGTTGGACGGGGCATGCGTCGAAGTCGCCACGATGCCGCACATCGGGCAGCCAGGCTTCGGAGCGAAGGACATGATGGTCGTAGAGCTTGAGCCCGGGCAAAACAATTGCAATCACTCACATCCGACGCCTGCTAACTTAATCATGACCAGAGATTCGGTTCTCGCCGTATTCGAGCAATTCCGGGAGGACATCGACCAGGGCAACGACAGACGAGAGCGTCTCATAAAGGTGCCTGCCCCCGTCCGTCAGCCCCGGGATAACTCAACAAGACAAGGCGAGCAGGGATGTTACAAATATATCCAAGAAAGCCATCTTCCTCCTCCACCGCATCGTCCTCGAGGACTCGCCCGACGACCGCGCCCTCGCGCGCCGCGCGGCCGCCAGCGGTCGCGAAAAGCTCTCCGAAGCGCACGCCATCTTCGCCGCGATGCGCCCCGAACTCGTCGGCGACCGTTTCTGGCGGTACCACCGGCAGGTCTCGCCGGGCGTGCAGGAATACATCGAGGCTTTGAGCTTCGCGCACTACGTCGAGCACGACGCGCTCATCAGCTACCAGCAAGTGCAGGACACGATCGGCGACGCCGACGGGCCAGTGCGTGCCCCATATTTACCGCGGGTAGGCTGTGAAGCAGCTCGGTCAACCTAGTTCTTTCCCTTGACCCTATCCGACTACCTGCTTGGCCTGTCCGACCTCACTGGAGAGCTGATGCGCTTCGCGATATCCAATATTGCACGGCGCGGAGGACGGCCCAAGGCGAATCAGGTCTGCGCCTTTGTGCGCGGCTGCAAATCAGGTTCGGATACCCTATCCTGAATCCCCTTACGCGAAGAATCATTCTCTCCGTCTAGATTTCGAGGCCTTCGTTCCCCACGTCAGAGACTTGTCCAAGAAACAGTCTGTTACCGCAAATTCCCTCGAAAAAATAGAAGCCGGTATGTGGCCATCTTTCTCTGTAGTCCCAGGCGTCCTAACTTGTGTAGCCGCATACGCAGTGGCGGTCAGGGGATCAGAATACGACCTTCCCCCAGAAATGCTCGACGACCTCGTCGCGCAAACGACGTCCAAGTTCAGTCTGACCGACGGGCTCCGCCGCGACCGAGACGAGGGGTACATCGAGATGCACGAGTAAGTGTACCAGCTACAGAAGTAATACTACAACGCTGTACATCCGGAAAATACCTGTAAAACGTTCTGCATGCAATTTTTATTCACCAACCAATTTTCAGCTTGCCCCCGGCCGCGCTCGAAAATTCCACGATGAAGACCCCATCTTTGGTTCTCTGCCCACTTAATTCGACGTCTTGTCGGTTCAGTCGGATTGGGACTTCCTCGAAATGCGAGGCGGGATGCTCGGCTTGGCACAGTATTGTGCACTTCCCCCCGCGCACGTCGACCGAGATGCTCGACGAAGTGGAGACAGCAGGTGTCTGCTCCGCGGACCACTCTTCAAAGGCGGAAACCTCGACCCGCGGCTGCGGCTGCGCCTGAGCGTAACTCGCCTCCTGTTGCAGCAGCGGCGTCCGCTCGTCCGCCCTCCGCGTCGGCAGCACCGCGGGGCGCGGCCTTCGGAAGAAGCGCGCGAACCACGCGAAGAGCACGAAGAATATGTGGCGGATCATCGTGAGCACCCCCGCGCGGCGCCGCGACGCGGAGTGCAGCACCAACTGCGTGCCGCTGCTCGACGACGCGAGGGAGCGCTCTTCCGGAGAAACAACGCCGGGGAGGCGGAGGAACGAGGGGTCTGGCGATGCAGAGGTCGCTTCGGAGACGCGGTGGGGGAGGGGGCGCAGGCGGGGGGAAGGCGGGGGCGTTGGGAGGCCGTCTGCGGATGAAGTCGCGGCGAAGGGCGGCACGACTGCTACTCGCCACCGCTCCTCCCCGCGTTCGACTATTTCTACAGGCGCCAGGACAAATTGGCCGCCTGATTGAGTCATTAAGAAGGGGATGCTCTCGTCCGATGCTTCCGCGTCTTCGCGCGAAAAGAAGCGGGCACTGCGGTGGGCGAATACGCAGAATTGTGAGGGTTCGGGGATGAGAGATGCCAGCGTCTGCGGCGTCAGTAGTATGCTATTGAGCAATTTCGGAGAGGCTATCAAGATGACGGCCACTTCAACGAGATATCTGTCCATTGGAAATACCAAAACGGCAGCGCCAGGGATAACATTCGCGACTCGAAATCGAGGAGAGGAGCAGTGGTTCTCCATTTTGGACATGACCAAATCAACCTCTGCAGCAGAGTCGCATACCGCGAGCAATAAGGAGCCAGTCCCTGAAGTCGTGATGGCTCCATCAGCCGTAAAGGATACTGACCCAGAGGGTGTTGTCCCACAAATCAGGGTAGGTGGACAGGTCACAGAATGCGAGGCGAGGCGAGGGACAAGGACAAGGAGAGCAGAGTCTTTGGGATAGAGAAAACTGTGCAGCGTCAAAACTATGGGAGAAGTACTCGAGGCGAAGGCTAAAGCTAACCTGTTCTCGAGTACATCATAATCAGTAGGACGAGCGAGTTTTGCCACCTCGAGATCCTGGACGGCGCGTCCATCCGATTCCCGACGGTACGATCCATCGTCAGTTAGAACCCACCCTTCACCCAGAAGAACAGGATTCGACTCGGGACGGGTGTGGTCTAGGACCAGTGACCCGTTTTGGCCGTACTGGCCAAGCCATTTTGTTTCTCCTGTCGGATAAACCATCCTATAAGTGAATGAAAAGCGCTGCCCAGGTAGTGACGGAACCGAGAAGTCGAGCGCAAGCGTGGTCCGTATCATATCGTCCTGTTCGTCAGAGAGCAGCGAGAATCCATCGTCGCTCAGAGAGCCAGAGTGAATCGGTCGAAAGTCTGTCTCGCCCCAGTCGCCCGAGCTTCTGCCCCCCGCCGGGATGTCGGACCAGACCTGGAGTTTGGCGTGGCCTGAAGCGACGTGCGCGTAGTCCTCCAGGGACGGCATCGTCGCGGTGAAGTGCAGCTGGATCGCAGACTTTCGTGCAGCATCGGCGGAGACATGGACGGTTTCGCCCAGGGCGGGGCTGAAGGCAATCATGGTGTGGTCGTCTGCGGCAAGCCTGGCCTTTGGGACCATCGATGACGTCATAGAGCTACTAATACCCATACATGTTCAAGTCACCAGGATCGTCTTCTCCCCACTGATCCCAATCAGATTCGTCGTCCGACGCGCCGTCGTCCGACTCGTCCTCCGACAGCGTATAGACAACCGGCGGCGGCTTGTTCACCACAGCTCCCTTCCGTGCAGCCGCGACGTCCTTCCAATTTCTAGCCCAATGTCAATACACGCGAGATAGAGTTTCATCGGAGACACTGACTGTTGCCGCCCTTTGAACTCCACCAGCTTCCGGCCGTTCGCCCGCCACTCTTCGTCGCCCAAACACAGCATCTGGATATGCGTGTCGACCGTCTTGTCCATGCAGATGTTCTGAATCATGGGCACGGCTGCTAACGGTGTTCTGCATACGGGGCAAGTTTTCTGGACAAGGCCAGTCGGCATTAGACTGCGGTGTAAGTCGGAAGAACAAACTTTCGCTGCGAGCCACTTCCATCCACAGTCCCCGCAGAAGCTGTGTCCACAGGGACTAAACAGGTGGGTCGCGACGCTGGAGGGCAGTAAATGCGCTGCTCCGTGCTCGAGAGACTGGGCAAACGTACAAGATGTCAAAACATCTGACGGAGGTTAGGTGGGCGGCGGTGCAGCGAGTCAGCCTGGGACGTACATCGGGCAGGTCAAGTCCTCCTCAAAGGCGGCCAGTATGCGTTGCGAGGCATCGACCGACTTCCGCCTCTTTTTCCGGGAGCCGCTGTCAGGCGATCCGGAGCTGTTAGTCTTGCGGGACGGGGCAAGTATCGCGCCAGAGGTCGTCCGTGGTCGCTTCGTCCCTGCCCTGATGGGTAAGTCCTGGTTGTTCCCGTCAGAAGACGAGTAGTTACGCGTAGAAGCAGCCAGCGGGGGCGGGACGTTGATATGGAATAGATGCGACAAGTGTACGGTGGCAGACGTTGATTGTGCTGCATCTAATGGCGGGGTATCAGAGTGTGGTTCATTCCGTGTCCCAAGGAACACACCGGTTAGCGGTGGAGTTGGCTGTTGGACTGTAAAATTCACAGTGGGTGCCGCGAGGAAACCTGCCAGTGCCCCGTCTTGAGGCAAGAAACTCGGAGGTTCCAGAGAAACGCACTTGTGGAGGCAAACTGCGTGCTCTCCAGCACATCCAACTGGGCGAGCACAGAGTCGTCGAGGGGGTCGTTCGGGAAGTACTCCGGAGACGATGGCGGCGCAGGTCCGAGCTGAGTATCATTTTGGGTAGGCCGTGTGGTGGCGGGGGCTGGGGTGGCCAGCACCTGCGTCCAGTCGACGTCCGCCTCTGCGAACGGGTCCGGAAGTGCATCAAACTCGTCGAGTGCTGGCTCCGGCTGTTCTGCGCTCGGAGTCGTAGAAAGGAAATCCGACATGAACTTGAGGCTGATTCAACTTATTGGGTTTGGTTCGAATGATGTCACGCGATCAGTATCACATCACAACACCGCGAGCCTAATTCATCACACGGCCAAACCTGGACCCACTCAGACCACCACCACCGTGTCGCGCACGCGTTCTTCGTTCGTGCTCCCGTGGACGCGTGTGGGCAGGTGGCCTCTGATCTAGGTGCTTGAGCTGACCTCGACACGCCAGAAGACCATGAAATACAATCGGGCAGTCGAGTCGCGACTCGCCGCTCGTCACTCATGTGTTCAGGGAGTTCAGTGCGGTGAATCAAACTGCTTGAATATTCAAGCTTCCAAGCTCTGCGGTCGAGTCCACTCCGAGCTTCGATACACATCAGGACCCTGGCCCATGCATACATCTATTCACGTGTCTGGCACTATACTCGCGCTCGCAACAACTTTAGAACCCTTCCAAATACTGCTACGACTGCTGCAGGCTGTCCCGACACCACAAGACCGGGGTAAACAACCCCGATGCAAGATCTAGCGGGGCACATCCTTCTCGCTGCGCCCGCGGACTCTTGCCACTTGCAGGCTTATCTCGCCGGCATCGACACCGTCCCCGCCCACTGGCAACTCTTATGTCTATCTCTCGGCATTGATCGATCCCTTGCATAAAAGACTATCCACGCTATTAATGTAAAGGGCGCGGCGCGCTTCGTCTCCGAGCCGCCTGCCTGTGCACACGGAGCAGCAGCACAGCTTGCAGGTTGAAGCTGTTCGGCGAGGCGGCACCTGTCCGACGCCGCCGCCAATCGCCTCGCCCGAGCTGGGTGAGTACACTTCCGCCCCAGAGAAGTGCCGTCGTCGCCGTAGGATTCGGAAGTCGCGCCGAGAAGCCAGCCGCACCGTCCTCGCCTGCCCAGGCCTTCCCAATCCACCGCGTCCTTCCCGCGCTGCGTCGTAATAGTACGCGGCCTCCGCGCGTCCCAGAATAAAATGCCGCTGTGCTATTCCGGGTTCGGCCCAGCGCAGTGTGCGCTGCCGACCGCAACGGCTAATTCTGCGCACGAATGTCCCCACACCTCGAAGTGCCCAGAAATAACGCCATGCAAGACTCCGTTCCCTCCGGCGGACCCGCTCCAGTACCCGTAACCTATACCCGCGGGTATTTTTGGTGCATTCGAAGGCGTATCTATTTATAGAAGAGAGTGTTAGGCAATCCCGCTCGCGCGCAGAGGTGGCCACCAGGGTCCAGACGTCCACCGCCGCACGCAAGATACGAGGACACCTAGGCCCTAGGACTAAGGACGCCGCGACGGACAAGCCACGCTCGAACAGCTGTGCAGCTAAACTTGGCGCGGCTGGGATCCGGAATACATGCCAAGAAACTCTTTGTATTGACCCGAATGTTCGGGAGAATGTGCTAAGTAAAGGTCTTGGTTTTGATACGATAGCAGAGGTCAACGTGTCCTAGTAGTAGAATGACACGGAGCAAGATGATATACATACAGCGGGACATTCAGGGCCAACAACAAATATAGCGAACAGAGCATAGCCCAGACAGATCACGACTGGCTCCCTTGTCGACGGTCAGACACGGACAGCGGCGGTTCGCCGCTGCCCTCCCGTGGCGGGCCAGATGATAGCAGCGAGCCAATCGTCATTGATCCTCTAGAGCGCGGAGAGTAGCCAGCGGAATCACTGCCGGACGAGGAGTAGGGGGAGGGCGGCAGTTCGGAATGGGGATCGTTGAGTGATTCGCGCCGATGCGAGGAGGAATGAGACGGCGGCGGTGGCGACCGCGAATGCGAAGAGCGGGCGCGTTTGCGGCGGTGGTCTGTCTTCGGGCTTGCAGCGCGCAGCGGGGGCAGAGAGTCTCTGGCGTATGGTGGCGAGCGGGGTATGTGGTGGTACACATGGCGTGTTGCGAGCTTCGCCTCTCGAAGGGGGGGCGATTGTGTAAATTTGGGCGTTGGGTAATGGTGATGGCTACCGTTTAGGTGCGGAGGTGCTGGCGGCGGCTGATAGACTTCTAGCATCGTGCGATGGAGCGCCGCGATGGACGCAAGCCGCTGTACATAATTGAGTGTAAATGTGGTGCATGTGAGGCGATAATTTTGGGGTGCGAACCTGGTCCTCGGCCGACTTTGCGTTGAGCATGGCGAGCAGCATGTCGCGGTCGCCGTCGCCATTGGCCTTGTACGCGCCCAAGATATCACGCAGGCTGGGTGGGGGTGGCTGCACGCGAGGTTAATGGATGGTGAGGCGCAAAGAGGGAAAGGAACATACCTGGGCAAGCACAGAGGACGCGGAGGAAACGACATGGCCGAGCGGTGGGTCTGGATCGCAGGAGTGGCGGTAGCGGGACGAGGACGGGTCGGTGTAGTGCTGTGCGCTGACACGGTGCATAGTTGGCCTTGGGCGGGTTGGCTGAGGGCGGGAGGGAAGAACGAAGTGAGTGGGTGTCTATTTAAATGAACATAGTTTGGCTTGGCCGTGCAAAAATAGACAGGGCTTGGCGTTCTTGATTTGTGTAGGATTATTTTCTCGTGTGAATATTTGGATAACGCCATTTCCTGGGCCACCGGTGAAACCAAGGCTCAAGTGCGGCTTGGGTCAGGAGCAGCGCAGGCCCAGACTTGCTCAAGTCCAAGACCTCACAAGACATGGCCTCGACGGTGCAGTGGCTCCTGCGCCAGGCGGGCGAGCCTCGATGGAGCGGCGAGGTGGTGACGTCCGCGAATAGGCTGATAAAATTAGGTGGGCGTCTGCAGAGACCGTCGCGGAGGATGCACGGTGGGGAGCGGTCTGGAAAGGTGCTCGCAGGCCGGCAGCGAGACACATGGGAGGCGGGAGATTGGTGCGTTGAGACCGTGACCGCAGCCGCCAAGAGACCAAGACTGTTCCAAGCTGCAGGATGTCGCTGGGTATAGAGCGGTGTATCACTCCCGGCCCCGGTCAGTCCCTGTGACAGTCACGTCACACACATGCCGACGCAAAATTAGAACGGCTGACCCTTACTCCTTCCAGCCCAATCCAGCCTGCAGATGCAAGACGCCCGTCCCCCGCCTCCAACGACGCGATATTCGTGGCAAGATGGCTCCACCCGCCGCATCTACGTCACAGACACGGAGCAGGCCGACGAAGAGCTCGCAAAAGCGTTCCTGAACAACTCCCCGGGCAGGGACAGTTGTGGACTCGACATCGAGTGGAAGCCAAATTTCGTCAAGGGCCAGGTCGGACATCTTCTCTGCAACAAAAAAAAACAATAGTCATACGACTTCACAGGTAGAAAATCCGGTTTGTCATATGCCCTGAATATATACCCAGTATCGCGGCTTACCCATGCCAGGTGGCTCTTTTACAGCTTGCAAATATAGACACAATTCTCCTGCTCCATCTGTGCCACATGAGCAGTACAATGGGCCCAATATATCTCGGTGCTGCCTGGACTCATGCTTGCCAGGTTTCCCGAAGAACCTCCAGACACTTCTCGAAGACCCGAATATCGTCAAGGCGGGCGTCGGAATCCAAGGTCGACGCACCCAGCATGTTCACCGGCTCCACGCTGATCTCCACTGTGCCAGGAGACGCAAAGAAGATCTACAAAGACTGCTCGGTGAACATCCGCAATTGTGTCGATCTCTCGCTACTTGCTCGCTCAGTCGACAACGCGCGCTGGAAAGGCAAGTACAAGTAGGTTTCTCCCCTTCCCATTTCTTTGCCTGACGCAAAACAGCGATCCCATCGGTCTCGCGCGATTAGTCGCAGTGTACGAGGACCGTCTCATGGTGAAAGGCAAAATCACGCGCAGCAACTGGGAGAACTACCTGAATCTGGACCAGCAGGAATGTATGGCGAGTTATCAGTCTCCCAAATCCCATCTAAGCTTTCGCCCACGCAGATGCCAGCAATGGTGCGTGGACCAGCTCACCGGATATCATTCCGCGCTCATCGAATTCGCTCAGATGGCCACGCAGGATATGCGCTGTACATGAAGCTCTCCGGCATGCTCCCCGCCATGCCCAACCCTCCAAATTCCACTTGCTACACGTTCAACTCTATCCGCGGCCGTCTGTGCGAGTCTTCCGGACTAACGTGGGCACCGTTCAACCCCGACTACGACCCGGGGCCGCCGCCCCCTCCACGGCCGGTCCCGGTCCCGGGTCCTTCTGCGGGAAGCTCGTCCTCTCATAGAGGTCCCGGTCCCACGCCTTCGTCGTCCGGCAGCTCTCGACCTCCCGGCAGCAGCTCCCGCCTAAAGCGGCCTCTCGCCCCCGTCGACAAACCCAGGAAAGCTAGTGACGCCGCCGAGCCGACGCCCGCCGTGAAACGCCCCAAACGGCACCGCACCTACGCTTCCTAGTCCTCTCTCTTCCTCGTGTTACCTCTTGTTGCATGCATGTATACATAGCTCGGGTTCCGGGTTTCGGGTTTCGGGTCAACGCGCTGTTCTATACTTAGCTGCTTGGCCGCTTGGCCCCAAGACGATAAAGATTTCTTCATCTACTTGGCGGGACACTCGTACACTCTCATACACCTTGGCTACAGACACAAAAATAAAACAAATAAAAAATACACTAGCAGGCCCCGTTCTTGACCCACACGCCCACCGAGCCTATTTGGGTAAGTCCATGTATGGGAATATGAGCTGATGGGACGGACCTCCGGGGGTATCACCCTGTGTCCACCTGCATACACAACATAAGTACATGAGACAGGCGATGCAAGTCAACGATCCCGACGCACCATTGAGCAGTCCAAAGGCTGGAGCTAAATCGAGATCGTTCAGCGGCTGATGTGATGTGCCTGTCGGTGACATGGACGTACGCGAAAGTAGCTTTCTGCCCGCCGACGTAGACCGCCGTGCTCACCCACGCCGCCACTCCAGCACAGATCCCGCCAGTGGGGCTCGTCGATGGACCGGTAGTGGTTGTGGTCGTCCTCGTGGCCGTCGTCGTCGTGGACGTTGGCGGGTCGCTGGCACCCTTACACGCGCTGACTGGGCACCAAACCGCTCAATCAATCATCGGGAAGACGCGTGCTGCACGACCACCCACTTGCACTCCAGTCGCCGTTGGCATTGGCGCCCGGCGCCGACGAAGCCCACCATTTCGCCTGCGGTAACTTGAGAGATGAGCTCGGAAGCCAGCATCATTCGCACCTGCCATATATACCTATGTATCCACCATTTATTAGTCGCGATCGGAGAAATTTGTTGAGGCACATACCCCTGGTACGAAACCTTCGAACCGCCGACATATGTCCCCGTCGTGGAATAAGTCGGGGCCGTGCAGGCTGGGTAAATAAATCCAGTTCCACCCGCAGCTGAAAGGAGGAGGAAGATATCACTGTGCGATCCCGCCAAGAAATAACAAGGTATCGTACCGACGAGCGCGTTCTTGATTGCAAGATCGAACCGATTGTTTGCTTGTCATCATAAGAAAGCCGGCGCGTGTGAAAGGGAATGAACAAAAATACCATACGCCTGAGACTGTCAACAGCGAATCAATCCAGATGGAGCGAGACGGGAATCCAGAACACCCACTGCGTCCCATAACATAACTCCGCCGAACGAAGGGAAACTTATAAAGGCAGCGGTTAGTGGGAGCCTTCCAGCAAGAAATGTGTTACCTTTGGCGCATCTGCACTGCAATGTTGCTGAGGGTGTTGATATCTACATATCCCGACCCGGCCGCCCCAGTCGATGCTGGAGCGCCAATGTACACGCGCACATTTGGGTTGGGGCTCAAGGTGCGTGCCCATTGATCCCTGATAGCAGCTACGTTGAGAACCCAATATACATCGTTGGGTTGAATGAGCTCACCAGATGCCGAAGTTCCATCCCTTGTATGGAGGTACGATTAACTGCCTTTACAGTGGGATAACGTCGCTTACCGTGACGGCGGGGAATGTTGCCAGGCTGTAAGGATGAGTACCGGCAGTGGACATAGATTACGCGAACCCACCTGCACGGATTATTGTAGAACTTTTCGACAAATCAGTCGTGGAAAGACGTTTTGGGCGGGAAGCGCATTACCTGGACTGCGCGCAGAAGGGTTTGAGGAAGATCAGCGAATGTGATGCAACAAGCACACACCGTAGATGGCATCGAAATTTGCGCCATTCAGGACGCTACCGAGGGCAGCGTCGGGATAAACGCACTGGGGTGCCGCTGTGATGTAGTATCTGTGGGCGAGTCAGACAGACAGGATGAGGTACACATTGATGCCATACCGCTTGCTGGCACCGCTGGAGAGCGACCGGATCTGATTGACGAATGCCACGTATCCAACACCACCTCCTCCCTCGATGCTGATCACGACATGTTGAGAACCCAATGCAGTACGTCATTTGCAGATTGCACGAACTCGAGATCGACACTAGACGCATGGAATTGAGAAGCTGCAGCAGAAAGTGTGCAAATGAGGTACAGACCCATCTAAAACCGCAGACCCAAAGGGGCGGGTGGACGAGGTACCGCCTGGAGTGGTGTTCAATGCACGGCGCGGTTATCATCCATGCCATATACATACCCAGGAACATGTTCCAAATGGTGTTCGCAAAAGTTACCCCTTGAGCGTCCGAAGCAAAGCCGACCGACCCGGTGGCTCCCCCCAGGGAAATGGTCACCAGCTTTCCCTTGGCCTGGCAAGTTGTGATATCGGAGGCCAGTTTCGAACAGTCCGGCAAGGCGGTTCCAGGGAAAGTGGCGTTGTCCGTCTATACACAGAGATCGGTCAAAGTCACGGCAGATTCCAGGTTATTTACCGGGTTGCACGTCTAAATGGTATCGCGAACAGTCAATTCGAGTTGTTTTCAAGGCAAATCACTCACGTTCGCAAGATTTATAGATGGCGCGCCGCCGGTGCCAAAGAAAACATTGATGAACGCGACGGGGAACACGTCGACCGCATTGTCCTATTGTACTTACGAGTGAGTAAGCAGTGGTTGCACGATGTAAACCTCCAACATTGCAGTAGAATGCAAGGTTCTTCTGGTAATTGGCCGGCGGCGTCGCAGAATTGGCCCCAATAGAATTCTGGCCCCAGTATCTGCACGACGAAGACATGGGTCAATGAAATCCCCCGTTCTACTTGCAAGCCTTACACTACCGTCTGATAACGAGAAATCAGCATAGTAGAAGGACGAGTGGGTAGTAACTACATTGTCGTATCGACTATTGTCGAAGGCCAAGGACACCAGGGAGACTGCGGCAAGAAAACCTAATCGCAGAGCCATCTTGTGGTGAGTGGGAGACAACGCGCCTGCTGCACAGATGCCTGATATATATGCAGGCAGAGTATTCGGCCATGTGTTAAGAAGTTGTTACCGCCTCGACGCTGGAGAGACGGATAAGGGCTTCTTGGCCGCGCAGCGGACCAGTGTTGCAGAGAGAGCAGCAACATGTGAGCACGATAAGCATGTTCAATTCCAGAAAAACATCAGAGAAGCCCTACCTCCGATCAATAATGACCCCACTACGGTCGACTACGCTGCTCAGCAGTGGCAGTCATAAGACACAGATCGGATGGCTCCCCTCTAACAAGTGAAAGCAAAATTCTATCGCAGTAGGTACATGAAACGTACAGAGAGCTGGAAAGCAGGGAACCAATATGCACCAAACAGCCTTCGAAGATCATCCGGACGAGGAATCGCTTTCGTCGGCCGGTGCAGCAGTCCGAACGGGATCTAAATGAAGCACGCGACCATCAGATAAGATGCCAATTAATCCCAAACAGGAACATACCAAAATAAGGCTGCCCTTGGGCCTCTTTCGCCGTGAGGCGCTCTTGATGGTCGTACCGCAGCAGTTTGTCCAACAAATCGATAGCCTCGTTGGATATGTACCGTTGGTTCTCCGACGTTATGAAGCGTGTCCACGGCTTCCTGGGGTATCTGGACGACAGTAAACGACAGCGGAGAGAGACTTGCCAGGTGCATTCATTACCTCCCGAGGAGCTCGTCGTATTGGGGGTCGAGCCGGATGTTATACTTGTCAATGTACGCATATAGTTCGTCCGTACCGAGCACCTTGGTTATTTTAACCAATTGGTCGTAATTGTCATGTCCGTGGAAGAAAGGCTCCTTCCTGAAGATCTGAAGAATAGATACGTCAGGCAAAGCAAGGATCTGAAGCAACGCATTCCACGCACCATGGAGGCAAACATGCATCCGTAACTCCACATATCCAAACTGTAATCGTATTCCTGGAAATCGACGAGCAGTTCTGGTCCTTTGAAGTACCGAGAAGCCACGCGGACATTGTATTCGGTTTTAGGATGGTAGAACTCGGCCAGTCCCCAATCGATCAACCGCAACTAAAAAGGAAATCATCAACGGAAGGGTGATCAAATGCCGCGTAAGGTTCGCGCACCTTCCGATGTTCGTGGTCTATCATAACGTTGTGAGGCTTGACATCCCGATGCATGATGCCTTTGGAGTGACAATAGTCCAAGGCCTTGAGAAAGGCGAGAGAGGTCAGGGAATTGAAGAAACGCGTAAAGAGCGTGCATACCTTGAGCAACTCGAACATGTAATACCGTACATCCAGGTCTGTAAAACGAGGATAGAGCACCTTGAACTCGATGTTATGGACATATTCAGTGATCAGACTGGGAATCTTGGATGCCGGATCGCGAACAACATCCAACAAAGCGACGACGTTTGGACCGCCGGCGAGGTTTTGCAATATTTTGATTTCGCGCTTTATCTTCTTCTTCTTTACGGGCTTTAACACTTTGATGATACATTTCTCTTCCGTTACGATGTTGACGCCCTCGAAAACCTGGGGCGGTTGAGATGTCGACAAATGCACGCCTCATGCGACGCACCTCACTGTATTTGCCTCTGCCCACTTTCCGGACTATCTCATAGTGGTCCTGAGAGCCCCATTGAACCTGTAGGTTGTCTGCGCGGACGATAACATTTAAAAGCAAGGCTTGGGTGGTCGCTCTTCACGCACCGTACTCGTGCCAAGAAGGGCCCAATTTGGCGTTGACATCGGGGTAGACGCGAGAAACAGAGGGTGTGGATGATCGACCCATACGGACAGCAGAGGACAAGGGCCTCAGTAAAGTGGCTGAACGCAACAGAGTCGTCCGAAACCGTCTTCACGGCTAACCGTGACATCGAGTCACACCGCCCGGATGGCTTCGACCAAACCTCGACGTCCTTCAAACTGGCCGCACAATGTCGCATATATCTCAACTTGTCCCATCCATTCTTCCGTTCCTTCGCAGACTCGCGCCCTTCTGAATGCTCCTGCTGCAAAAACTGCGTTCGCTGAAAAGTCTTACAACCCCCATTCCCTCGTTGCAATTCGACCAATCTCTGACCCAACGCATCCCGCCTGCGGACAGTTCGGCTTATTTGCAGCCAGGTAATGCGGACTCTGGACTGAGGGAAACTCTGACGAGGCCAGGAAAATTCCAGAGAAGACGCACATAGTCGATTATCGTGGTACCAGCCCTGCTTCACCATGTTATTCATCTTCATCTAGCAACAAATGCTCAGGCGAGATTCATTGCGATACGCGGGAGGACTCTGACTACGACTTGTCCCTCCTCCGTGATGGTGATTTGAGTGTGGGGATCGACGCGAGTAAGATGGGCAATGAGGTGTTTGTTATTGACAGAAGCCTGTCGGGGGCTGCTACACTCATGCTTTTTGGCCTCACAGGGACGGTTTGTAAACGATTACCGAGGCATCCCGGGCCAGGACAAACCAAACGCCGTTTTCATGGACGTCAGGACCCCCGAGGGCGAGCTGAAGATGACGATACAGAGCTCCAGGGTGATAAAGAAAGGGCAGGAGATTCTGGTGTCGTATGGCAAGGCCTGGTGGCAGGCGAGGCAGAAATCAGACTGATTCTATGTACGACTTTTTGGGAGTTCGAAACAACGAAACAGGGGCGAGTAGTCACGCGCACGGCCAGTTTGGATGTATTTATCGGTACCCCCAACTTTTTTATTCTTGCTGATTGCGTTCATGCACGCTCGCCTCCCGTTGAAAGGCTTCTCGTCATTCCTTGCATTCTACTCGTGCTCTCGTGCTCAAGGAACTCAGGCGACGCGGGCATTCTCTATCTACCGCCCCCAATGTCTTCATAACAAGATATCACACCGGCGTCTCACGAAAAGCATCGGCCATAA
Source organism: Mycena belliarum (assembly GCA_029282135.1). Taxonomy (NCBI): domain Eukaryota; kingdom Fungi; phylum Basidiomycota; class Agaricomycetes; order Agaricales; family Mycenaceae; genus Mycena; species Mycena belliarum. Next base: position 403,695 of record JARJCN010000003.1, read on the forward strand.
AGTACGCTTGCTCCATCATTAATTGGATTCAACTAACCGTATCAGCGTACTATACACGCGTCCGCTCCTCTTCGAGCCCAGAAGGACCCTTACGAAGTTCTCGGCGTTGAACGAGACGCAACGCCGGCCCACATAAAAAAAGTCTACTTCTCGGTCAGTTTCCGCGGTATATTACATTATGTTGTTCTTAGATCTCTTTAGCTTGCCCGAAAGTATCATCCGGATACCAATTCCGACAAGAGTGCACAGGATAAATTTGTTGAGATTCAGACTGCATACGATGTCAGGGAATGTTCCTATTCTCTGAGCTGACGCTGACATGATGCCAGATTCTAAAAGACGAGAAGAAGCGTCAAGCTTTCGACCAATACGGATCGGCCTCCCAAGAACCTGGTTTCGATCCCAACGCATTCTCGGGCTTTGGAGGTGGAAACTTTTCTGGGTTTCAAGGCTTTAAATCTGCGTTCGGAGGCGGCGACGCTGATCTATTCAGTCAACTATTTCAAGGGCTGGGTGGGAATCGTGCCGGCTTTTCGCAGTCCCGGGGGAGCGATCTTGAAGTCGCCATTCGGATCAGTTTTCTTGAAGCTTGCAAAGGCACTTCAAGAAAAGTCAGTATTACTCCCGTCGTCGATTGCTCCCCTTGCTCGGGCAGTGGCTTGAAATCTGGCGCCAAGCGTTCGTCCTGCTCTGCCTGCAAGGGCACAGGAACACGTACTTTCGTCATAGACAGTGGCTTCCAAATGGCCAGTACCTGTAATTCTTGTTCTGGTACAGGAAGCACAGTCGGACGCAATTCTGAATGCCCCCACTGTGCTGGCGTCGGCAAGGTCCGTTCCAAATCAACAGTCCAGGTGGACATAACTCCAGGCAAGTCGACAATATTATATCCTGGCGTATCACTAATCCCACAGTCTAGGTGTTGAAGACGGGATGACACTCCGAGTACATAAACGGGGCGACGCCCCGATATCTGGGAAAGGGAGTGCTGGTGATTTATTGGTGCGGATTCATGTCACTCCGTCCAAGGACTTTAGCCGGCAAGGCAACAATCTCTACCACAAAACGCGGATTCCAATGCACGTTGCCCTTCTCGGCGGAAAGGTCCGGGTGCCAACACTGGACGGCGAGGTCGACGTGCGTATTCCGATGGGGACTCAGCAAGACGAAGAGATGGTTCTCAAAGGCCGCGGGGTGCCATCCCCTCATGGGGGCGACGGTGGCGATCTATTCGTGTCGTTTTCAGTCCAACTACCAAGGTCAGCGAAAGACGTTACTTCTGGGGCCACTCTAACACCCTATGAATAGGGTTCTTACGAATCGACAACGAGAGCTCTTGCAACAATATGCGGATGATGTGGAGGGGCGAAGTCCTGGAGATACCTCAAAGGACTCTGCGAATGATAACGGTACGGCTTCTTTCACTCCCTCTTCATCCACGCCGACTGCTGGCTGGATGGATCGCACATGGCGACGTTTGCGAAGGCTTACTGGCATTTGATTTATTTTTCCCCCTCTCGGCATGTTCATTGTCGCTGGCAATACCCAGGTAGCTGACCCTCGCCGCAGCATCGCCCAAGACACCCGTCGAGGAGAAACCTGGTGATCGCAAGAAGGACAACGAGAAGAAGCGGAGGGCGACGGCTTAGAACTAATTTAGATTAGAGACTTTATTTCCCCAAAGCACTCAGCTCAGCCAGTGCCTGATCTATCTGCATATGGGTTCCAGCGCAACTCCAACTGAGGGAATAAGACAGATTGGCGCGTCTTCCTCCTGGGGCTAATCTCCGTCCCCGCGGCCTCTCGACCCTGGGGTTAAAGGCGGGAAACAGATGCCGACATTGCCAATAATAATGAATAAACCACATATAAATTCGACCCTGAAGTCGTCACCGCCATCCGGATCGTGCTAGCGGCAAGCCGACATTATGCGCCTCGCAGCTTTTCTCCGGACGACCGAAATCCAACGATCTGCACACCCTGCAGATCCATCATGAGATTCACCCAGATTCCTGGTTTGCAACGAGGCGTTTGTTTTTGCGGCACCATTATCCTTACTAATACCTATTCGACTTGTTGGGTCTGTACACCCAGAATCGACCGGACATCTACTTTCGGATCGCTGCAAAGAGCTCTTGTTTGGCCAAGAGGAAAGGATCTCGCCAATCTCATCAACGCACCTAACTGTATGAGATCTCGGTTCTTCCAGATTCGGCCTCACTTTATCTCCCGGAAATCGAGATGAAAGACGGTTGTCCTTTTCCAGTTTTTGCTCTTCAATATAAGATGGCGTCTTTATGTCTGCTGGTTTCGCTGCCTCCCTCTGTACTCCCGCAAATCGTCGAAGTCGGACCTGGACGCGATGCCTGGACGCGATGCCGAATCTTCGAGTTCTTCATTCACGACATTGGAAGACCTTGATGCCGCGAACGCTCCCCCCGTCGAGAACTCGCGCACGCTGAGCAAATCATCGGACCCACCACTACCACCCACCACCTCTTCGATACTGTCCCTAGAGACATCTTCGTCCACCACCTTCGACGCGTTTTGCGAGACGTCTCCTGAATTGTCCGTAACCCGGCTTCTTGCCGCGCACGTTGGGTCCGCTGGTATCCGTTGCGTGTCTGGAGTGTTCTGACACTGCTCTCTGAACTCAGGGCGGCTTTAACTCTGTTCTTGGCCACCACAGATGCAGTGGGTTTGTTTTTCGGCTGTGTGCGTCAACGACTCACTTTATTACAGACGATCGTGTCAACTAGTCTTCCAACGATAGCAAGTGAACTGAAAATGACCCAAAACGAATACAGCTGGGTTGGTATAGCGTATATGCTGACCCAGACGGCGTTCCAGCCTTTGTATGGGCGCATCTCCGACCTCGTTGGCAGAAAGGCGAGTCAGGCAATCGTCCTTGTCGTGTGCGATGTTAAAATGAACGCGCAGTTGGTGCTATACTTGAGCATGTTCGTTTTCACCTTGGGATCGTTACTTTGCGGCGCGGCCCAGGTTTGTCCCTTTCTTTGCGTTGGTGTTATGCTTCAACATATCTAAATTCGCTAGAATGTCCCAATGTAAGTGCTGGCCTCGCTCTGTCTCTCGTCTTCTAATCCTCGTAGGCTTCTCGCTGCCCGCGCAATCGCTGGGATAGGTGCCGGGGGCATCGTGGGCTGCGTTTGGGTTATCACGGCAGAAATCGTCGAAGTTCGGAATCGCGCAAAGTGGTCGCAAGCCTTGAGTGTTACATGGAGTTGTTCAGCTGTTGCTGGTCCATTGCTCGGCGGTCTGTTCAGTGGTACGCAGTCGCCTTTCGATGCTTGCGTGCTTGCATTAATGGGCTCAGGCAATCACAATCAATCAAGCAATCTGAGCTGGAGATATGGGTGTATGTCCCAGGATCTCTGACAACCTCATCGCTCAACAGCTTTCAGTCTACCTGAATCTTCCGGTCTGCCTTGTTGCCTTCGTCGTTTTAGCCATTGCTCTCCGGCCAGTACAACTTGGGAGGGCCTCGAACGCATCGTGGCGTTCCTTCATAGACACTTTCGATTTTGGTGGGCTGTGAGTTAGTCTGATTTAGTTTTGGCGTTTCTTACCGAACGGTCAGATGCTTGTTTATGGTGGGAAGCAGCTTCATCGTTGTCGGCTTCAGTCTTGCGTCACAGAACGGCTGTAGGAATTGCCAGCATGCCGTTCTCCTGATCCTTCTAATTCCACATTACGACAGGGACGGCGCCGGTGACTCTACTGCTTATATTTCTTGGATTCGTAATTCTGCTGTGTGGTGGCGTATACGAAACACGAACGAAGCGAGATTGTTTGTTTCCTAAGGCGACATTTAGCGATCGAAGAACCGGTTCGTCATCCTTCCTATCATGGCACCAATTTTCCGACATCTCGTATTCCAGTTGTCGTTCTCGTTATCACATTTTTCCACAACGTCTGCTTCAATGCTGGAACCTTTTATCTCGCTCTGTATTTCCAGGTCTTCGTCCAGCGAATTCCGGGATCTTGGCACTTGCTGATTATCCTTTCTTAGGCGGCCAATGGCTTGTCGCCTTTGCAAGCTGGCTTCAAGCTATTGCCATATTCTCTGGGGTCTTCCGTAGCTTCTATGCCAGCAGCGTGGTTCATGAGCTATTGGCAGCAACGCACCAATAGCACTCGTGGTCAAAATTTGGTTGTAACAGTCGGTCTGCTGATTGCGACTTTAGGTTTCGGTGCGAACCCTCAGTATTGTCCGATCACATTACTCATCCTGATAGGGTTGCTCAACTTGCTGGATGAGAGATCCTCGATCACAGCAGAATTGTTCCCACTCGTCTCCGGAATCGGATTGGGGATGTTATTCCATGCACCATATCAAGTCTTTACAAGAACGTTGAAGCAAAGGGACCTAGCTGCTGGTACCAGCGCTTTTTTCCTCGTCCGATTCACTGGTGCTACCGTTGGATTAGTGAGGTCATTTGATTCAACGTTCCTTTTTATCGCTGATTGGCTACTGCAGGCCATCGCTGGGGCTATTTTCGATGCTCGGGCTTACACCCGAATTCCTCCGGATCTTCTAATCATCGGTGGCTCTTCAATAGATTTTACTCGGCTTGGCAGCCTTCAACCACCGGAACTAAAAACACACGTATTACACATCCTCGCTACTTCCATCCAGGTATGGGCCTTGTCTTTTCGCTTTCCATTTTGGAAATTAAACGCTGCTGAAGACTATATGGACGGTCTGTGCGCCATGCCTTGGACTTTCCTTCCTGTTATCATTGGCGCTTTTACGCCAACCGGTTGATTCTACAGAATCACCTCACGACGAAAAGGTAGTTGTCCCAGATCTGGCATGAACAATAATCAGAAACGTGGTCCGTGGACGGACTGAAAGATATAATGACACGACCATCGAGATTTAGCGAGCCGCAGCGCCTATTCTCTCTCCCAGCGCGGAGCACTTGACATGACATAGATAATGCTTCCTAATACTTAATGACAACATATATATAATCTCATGAGCGGCGCCTGACATACATAAGCTTGACATAGGCGGTCCCGGGACTGGGCGGTGGAACTGCGGTGGATAGAAAATACGGCGGAAGTGTCGTTATGAGGTGTTCTGGATGCCTGAATCCCGTTAATTCCGGATTAAGTTCCGCGCCCGCGCACGAAGGGTTCAATTAGGAATAGTGTCGAATGTAGACAGAAGATCATGGAGTTCCGGACTTGAGTGGCGTGGATTAATTATGCGATGCGAGAAACGTTTCGTCAACGTTTCGTTTGAGTTAAGCAAGAATCGTCACGGGGCGCAGTCCACTGAGAGTCACTACTCCGATGCCACTGGAAATCCTTAATCTGTGCAGCTGAACGTTACATATAGAGAAATTACAGCGAGAGGCACCGGGTCGGACATCAACGGCGAGGATGCCGTATGTGGCTGAAGGGGAAACCCTGCACAGTCCCCGCGGGCGCTTAGAACGAGATAAGGGCTCAGCGCGGCGGGTCAGCGCTCCTGGACAGGCCGCTGAGAGCCTTGGACGCCATCTTGTGCGCGATTCACGGAGTCATTGTCAAACTTGAACGAGCACACGACCGTGATGCGTGACCCATGGTCTTATCTGCTACCCTCATGGGAGCCATGAATTCTCCTGTTATCTCGATCTCCCAAAGATCCCCCCCGCTGCAGAACCCAACTGACATCCTTGTCGCCTCTTCCGCCAACTCCTCCTCGTCCATTCTGTTCGCCGAGGGCGACGTTGAGGTTGTAACCGAGCAGGGCCTGCGTCACGCAGAGCTCAAATTAGATGCCAGGTCAGACCTATTCCCTTTTAATTCACTGTAGTCAAGCTGGGAACCCCCCGGCGAAGCTGACAGGAAAAGCAGACTATATGAACCATGGTCTGGTTTGGTCGTTGAAAGAAAATGTCGCTTCGTGCTAAATTATTATTTCTTTGAATCAGACACTATAAGCGCGCTCCATTCGCCGCTCAATTGCTTCAATGCCTTCGATCTCTCAAGATCCCTACTTGGCTAGGTCTGGACATAACACCACAGGATATAAGAATCTTTAAGGTGTCTGGTTCCTTGACCAATGCCGTGTTCTTCGTTTCCTCGACGTTACAAGAGCCGCGTACAATGCTCCTTAGAATCTACGGCCCATCCTCCGGCTCCCTCATCTCACGTCCAAGAGAGCTGCATGCTCTGCATGTACTCTCTTCGCAATACCACATCGGGCCCCGCGTTTACGGGACATTTGAGAATGGGCGTGTGGAGGAATTCTTCGAATGTTATAACGTTCTCCTTTCAATGTTGGCTTCTATTAACGCACACATTTCAGCGTCCGTTTTAACGGCGTCAGACCTTCGAAATCCCAAGATCAGCCGTTGGATCGGTGCGCGCATGGCGGAGCTTCACTCTGTGGACATTGAAGCTATCGAGGGGACGTCACCGGACAATCGGGGCGAAGGCAAGGGGTGGGAAATAGGCGCAAAGAAGAACGTGAAATCCTGGATCCACCCCGCACGAGACGTCCTTGCTCTCCCCGCGGTGTCGGAGGCAATTCGGGCAGAACTGGATCTAGACGGCTTTAAGGGAGATTGGGACAGCTACATGCGGTGGTTGGCCACAGTAGACGACGTGCAGCGCGGAAGCCGTCGCGTTTACGCTCACAACGACGCTCAATACGGCAATCTACTGCTTTTAACTACCCGGAATGAGAATCTCCCAGAGCATCGACAGGTATGTCGCCACTTGATGGCACGAGACTGTGGTCTGACATTTCAAGCTCATTGTCGTCGATTTCGAATATGCCTCACCAAACCCCGCGTCTTTTGATATCGCCAACCACTTCCACGAGTGGACAGCAAACTATCATTCGGACCACCCACACATCCTCGACAGCTCGCGGTATCCTACTAAGGAAGAGCGCTACAACTTCTACGTGGCGTACCTCGAGCACTCGGCTTTGACTCCTGACTCCCTTCCGTTAACCAAGCGCGAGATCATGGTGATGCTCCCTGATCTAGACGCGCAGGTCAAAGCTTGGAGTCCGGCAACCCACGCGATGTGGGCGGTCTGGGGTCTTGTCCAGGCACGAGAGGACGTGGAGGGGGCGGTCGAAGAGCCCGAGTTTGATTACATAGGTTATGCTCAATGTCGAATGTCAGCGTTCCGTAGAGAACTCAAGGGGCTTGGGCTCTGATTTCAGCATGTATGAGTGCACATACGTACATTCTACTCCAGGGAACTATCCTTGTATTATGCGTCCAATGTAGCCCTAGTTTGGTAGTCTACTACTTAGACGTTGAGGGATAAATTAGGATGGGACAAGAACGACATTGATTGAGAAATAAAAACATGTGCTGTTGACGACGGTGATTGCATGCAAACAAGGGAGAGATAAAGTAGGCCCTGGGGATTGGTCAAGAGAGAGGGAGAGATAAAGCGGAGGGAGAGTAGGACTGGGGGTCGCAACTGTATGGAAAAGCAAACAGACACGGCGAAGTGAAAAGATCCTGCGAGATAGGACGAGAAGGAGGTGAACAACGGTTGCAGTGACATTGTCCGACCGAGGCGGCAGTCATATTCAAGAAGACCGTTCAAAAAATAGAGAAAAATACGCGCAAGTCTTCCTGCCGCCCGATTGTTTTATGCTCAGGCCCACGCTTTCTCATTCAGCCTCGAGGAGCCCACCGCCAGCTCTGTCGTCGACCATGGTGAATTGGCCGCGGTCTCGGTCGACGGACTAGACTGCCCATAGGCCGACGTCAGGTGGCTGCTGCGCGAGAAGCTACCCCAGTTCCCAGCGCTTCCTGCTCTGACATGTCCATTCGTACGACCGGCGCCGGATGGGCTGTCTCCCGAAGGCATGTTGAACGGAGAATGGCTCGAAGCGGGAGGAGACGGACTAAAGTCCTCCGATCCATTGAAGGAATGCCGGACACTCGAGTTCGAGGGGGCTGGCGCTTTGGACGTCCGCTGGTGCAAAGTTGAGATGTAAATCTCAGTAGGAAGGTATCGGAATAGAGATCACCCACCTGGTTGTAACCCACAATCTCTAGACGCGAGTTGTTGTGGCGCCCCAGGTCGGGTCCCGCCGTAACAGGAGCGGGTGACTTGGCCATCATGCGTTCCGGGGGGTGAATCAGCACACCGTTGCTCGCGAAGGACGGATAGGCTGATTTGTTTTGCTTCAAAGAGGCGCCCTCCACAGAAGTGTCGACTCGGAGCGAACCGGTCGGGGGACGAGTGAACTGGAATGGACTGCTTGGGGTAGCCTCTGTGGGGGTCGGTGCATTGTTCGGATCGCGTTTAGCAATGCGCGCTAAGAGGGAGACGGAGCCTTCGTTCGGGTCGCTGTTTGTACTCAAAGAACGCGCCCGCCCATCTGAACGTGGTGGCGGAGGAATAGCTTCGCCCGCAGCGCCCGACGGTGGCAGTTCCGTGTGTATGAAACAGCACCTTTTGCCGTAAGGGCACGAGCCCGACACCCAGAAAGTCTAGGAGAGTAGATAAGCCAACGAGTTACGTGAACGAGACGAAAACCCACCCTACAGATCTCGGTCTTATACTGATGCACATAGACAGATGAGTTGACAGGAGGAAACGGCACAGACACGGCTCGACAGACCTTGGGGTGACGCGATACATTACGGAGCTCCTCCTCGCCGTGGGCGAATTGGCATTTACCTGCATACCGACATGTCCCCTTCTCCTCCCAACTCCGGCACAGCTCTGTCTTATACAGACCGAGTTTTCGGTTGTTAGCGCTGGGGCCCTGCCCGCTAGTGCTGTTCGGGCTCAAACTCCCATCTGTCATGGCCATCGACGGGGACATAACACCACCATACGGACCAGTGTATTGCGCCTGCAGGCGGGCTGCCATCGCCTGTGCGGTCGCAACATCAGGCCGCCCATAGGCCTCCTGCGCCGCATAGAATTGGTTGTGGTACATCGGAATTCCCGTTGGCGGAGGGGCCATCCCCTGAGGGAACATATTATTCGCAAACGCCTGCATGTTGCTGTTTAGCAATGCTAGCGTCGCAGCATCTCGAAGTGCAGAGGGATCGGATGTGGAGTGGTGGTGTGCACCCCGGAAAGCGTTGTGTTGCTGCTGGACGCGCGACACAGCAGGGTGATGGTTTTCGTGCCCAGGAAGCATCATCTCGTACAACTGCTGTGAGTTGCCGAGGGAGAGATGGGGTGCATGAGCAGCAGGATAGCCAAGCGCCGTTGGACTCGGCAAAAGTCCCTGTGGAGGAAACCCCCGAGGCAGAGGCTGACGGTAGGACATTGCGGGGACACCATTATTCGGCCGCCCGGGGATGAAGGCTGGCGGGGCAGCGACATTCGATCCCTGCGGCAGAGGATTGAAATTTCTCTGCTGAATATTGTAATCTATCTGAAGGTCGTCACGATTGGGGGCATTCTGGGGTGCACCCGTTCGGTAGTCGTACAATTGGGGATGGGGTCCAGGTTGCGGGCGATGAACCGCGGCTCCGTGGGCGGCTAGCGAAGGGTACGCCGGCTGCTCGGGGGCGAACTGCTTGTCGCCCTCCCGGAACTGGATCGATGCCCACTGCTGCTGGAATGGAGTCTCTTGGGCTTCTGACGGGTCCCCCACGTGCTGCAGCCGCCGCAGATCAGCGCTGGACAACCCCCCGCTGAAAGAATGCGGGCGCTCCTTGACATCGCTGGAGGACTCTAGTTTGACGGGGGCCTGCGCCACCATCGTGTTACTCGCGACAGAGTCCTGCGAGCTTGAAGCGGTAGTGTCGGTGGACGAACCACGAGAATGAGAAGCCCCGATATGGTCGGAGGCAAGCGGGGAAGAATTGACGCTCGGAATCGATGCGGTGTCGAGCGGGCTCGTCTCCACAAGTTGAGCAGAAGCGAGCTTGGACTTGGGTGGCGTTCGGATTGGGATATCCTCTGCAGCGTCTCCCGCCACATCGCCTATCTTTAGCCGGACAATCTCGTCAGCGAGGTCCCACTCTGCCGACTCGGCTTCCGAAGCGACGAGCTGGCCGTTGTTGTTGAAGCGCCAGCGGTGAGCGCCGTCGGTGTTTGTGGACGGAGCGTCCATGGGCGTTTGGAAAGGCATTTTTTGGCGGACGGCAGGTGGGCGGCGAACAGACTGAAAATTAGAGGACGTGTCGTTCAGATGCCAGTTCTGCAGCATGAGCAAGAGGGTGAATGAGCGAGCAGGCTTGAAACACGAGGCACACGTACCTCTAAAGAAGATTCCCCGTCGTGATCGTGCGTCTGGGGCCAAGTGCGCGTGTCTGGATGGCCGTTCGTGAGGGTGACTGGGTTGGTCGCCGTTGATGTCGTTAATGCTTCATGCATTTAAAACTGGGTGGAACGCGAGTGAGCGGGACCTGCGGGGAGCGGGGAGGCGGGAGAGCTCGCCTGTTAATTAAAAGGAGACGTCCCTTCCAATGCCGAGGAATAAAGACGATGATGAGTTGAGTGAATAATCAAGTAGATGCGGTTGAGTATAGATAACTGCGGGCTGGATTTTGAGGGCTGTGCGGTATTATAAGGCTGGCGTGAGGAGGTCGTGAGGGATGCGGAGGCTCTGGGGAGAGGAAGAGCTGGGAGGAAGCGGTGGTGGAGGGGAAGGTTAAGAAGCGGAATGGAAGTCGGTGAGGCAAACTTGAGGCAACTGATCCTGGCACACAACGTGTTGTCCGCTAAAACTAATCGATCTTCCCCCCAGCACCGATCCAGTCTATTGCATCCAGTTATCTGCTCTCTCCCTCGTCTCTGTTTTTTTTCTGCGGTACAACGGGCGCTCGACATCGCGTCGCTGTTCGGATGTGCCGTTTTCGACCGGCGGATCTCGTGCTCAGCTCAGCCTCGGACACCGCCACGCCCCGACCCTCCGCCCACCGAGCACTCTGCACAACGACGGTCATCCTCTTCCTTCGCCAGCCTTCGCCTTCATTTACCTCCGCTCCGGATCAGTATCACTCTTGATGAATTTGCCTCGTGTTCTCCGACTCATCATTACATCCTGCTCAAGCATCCCGACACGCAGCACTGCGACGAGGCTCGCCGTTTCCCACCCCCGGGGATCCACTTCAATCCTCCCGCGATCGTCCTGCCTTGGCTCGCTCCTCACCAGCACTCTTGCGTCAAGATGCTGCCAAAAATGGGTGGAAGCACCGCTTTCGACACTCGGATCGAAGCCCAGGCCGCCCGAGCCCATCTTCCAACCACTTTTGGACCGAATTCGAGCTACCTGTAACCTAGCTCAACCTTTCAGGCGACCCACCCCACCTCTAGTTTCTCGTCTCCCGCAAGTCTAATCTTGGTCGATCCTCCAGAGATCCAGTTGCTGGCTGGCCGGCACCTTTCTCATCAGTGTCATCTGTCCCGGGCGGTTCACATTCACACCGGCAAACGTGAAATAAATGTCGCTTCTCGGTGTTAGTCCGGCCGTCCTGCACCCGCATGTACCCCACATTCGACGCCTTGTTTCTACTTATCGAATTCATAAATTTGTATGGGTACAACACAACAATTGAATGTCCAGGGACTCCGCCTTTGAATTCTTCACGCATCTAGATCAATCGCTGTCAGCAGTCGCACGCATCTTTGACAATGTGGAGAATTTACAATAGGATGTACCAACAAGCATCGTCGAGAGACTTTGCAGCTGGTCTTCGTCAAATAATAGCTGGTCTTTGTGCCAAGTGTCCTATCAAACGCGGTCAATTTGCGCTGCAACCATCAGCGGAGGGAATGATAACGTACTTGATGAGTCTGCACAGGAAGCAGACCCGGGTCAGTCAGTCAGGGGCTCCCCAGGATTCTCGAACGTCCATTTTTCTCACCTTTTTGAACTCGGAAGCACAGTTTCGGATCGTGGTGGAGATAGGAGGCGGATCGGTTGCGTGGGCTGCGAGTACTATGCGGGACACCGTCGTGAGCAGAAGGTTTGGCGCCGCAATAGTACGATTCTTTACCATCAGTCAGGGCGGGCATCCATGGCTCCACAGAGTAAGGGAAGCTCTCGATTAAGGCGCACAGTCCCAAGATGGCAGAATGCAGCGATCGCAGAGACTCGGCGTACAAAGGGTCTCGCCGTCCTGGTAAGATTGTTTTCCGTGCCAAGGCAAGGAAGCGGTTCTGCGAACGGAGGACATGACAACTGATGCATGGCCGAGTTTAAATGGCATACCTTCAAAGGGACAATGCTCTGCCGTTGCGAGCAGCGGACGACGCCAGAGAGAACCTTGGAAGCCATTTGCCGTACTTCTACGTTTTCATCTGCGAGACAATCCAGCAGGACGTCCATCACCTTCGTGACACCCTCTGACGATATAGACAGGAGGTTTCGGTAGAAAAATACGACGAGTGCAGGCAGCGCATGAAGCCGGATTCGCCATGACTGCCGTGAAAAACAGGCTCAATAAAGTAAATTTCCTAAAAAGGAGAATGTACGAACATCTGATGAGTTGATGGCGCTGACATAGTTGTCAAGAATTTCTTGCACGTATACATCTGGAACCGCCACGGCCGATAGCACATATAGCACTGCAGAAGAATACACTTGCAGGTCGGAACTGTCATTTAGCTCCGACATCCGCAGAATTTCCGGCCTAAGGATGCGGTCAGTATCCCTTTAAATATTTGGGATGTGACATACATCATTGGCACAGCATACGGGAAAATCAGGGCAGAATGCGAGCTGTATGCAGAGATCCAGATCCATTGAAGCACTGATACGATGTCAACAATGAGATTGTGGAAAACCCAAAAACCTTACATGTCAGCCCGATTTTGTCGTACTATTACGAACGCATTCAGTTGTAAACTCGGTTTGTGAGGTTGTCGACATACCTCCGACTGGCTGACACGAGGAGGCGGCAGCCGCTCATCTTTCAGCTTCGGAAGCTCACTCATAATTTGATTGACACGTTCGCTGTACTTCGGCGCCCTGCTTACAAATCAGAGCCGGCGCATGCATACGGCGCGACATACAGACCGTAAACTCAGTGGATCGGGAGAGTCCGAACATGCCGCCAGCAACGCCTCGCTGGACGAGAATGTTGGTGTCCATTGATCTCGGATGATGATATGGAGGTAGGCGGACACATGTGCCCGGATCTAGGTCACTGTAAGCGGTAGAATAACCGTTGAGAATTTCTCCAGACCTCATTGTAACCGTTGTTCGCATTATCAAACAATAGACTTATAGACTTGTCTGCCCTTGGTGCGAAACGAATACCCAAACCGTCTGCGACTAGGCCGAACAGGTATAGCGATTTGCTCACTGGAAATGACGTCAGAGGGCCGCCGACAAGAAGTCGTTGCACATACTCGCGAACGCGGAATCCCCACTGAAATCTAACGGAAGTGCCAGAATCCAGTCAATCAGCGCCTGGTTACGCCGAGGGTCTCGGTCTTGTATCTGAGCCTGAAAGAAAAAAAATTAGCGCTGAAAGCAGATTAGAGGATTTGAGTCCCACCGATACAGCGCCCTGCCAAAACGGGAACGTGTCGGGCTTGATTTGAGCGAAGATTGTATCGAGACGTGAGATGCTCCATGTCCAGAGCTTGTCGCACAAGGGTTTGGACCAGTGTTTGGACCCTACGATTGTGTCAGATGTCGCATTGCGGCGGGTATAGCATGAAGTTACCTCGCCAAAGTCCGGTCAGGAATTCAGCTGCCAAGCCAGGTGAGCAACAAGAGCTATGAAGTCCTTGAAACGCACCTCCGGCACGTTGCTTGAATTTATCCGAATCTGATAGCAGAGGATCGATGGTGCTCAAGATGTCTTCGAGGACTTCGCCCTCAAACATCTTCCCTATCATATCTATCCATCAGTAAGCGACAAGGACGAAGTTGCCAACACAAACCCAGGGTTTTGATATAGGCGACATTATCCCCTCTCAAATCGACATTACCACCACTTCTACCGGACTCTTGACTCCAAAGCGTGGCAAGCTTCTGAAAATATCCGTCTTTCATCATGAGCTCGCTGATAGCTCGGAGACTGGGTTGAGAGGGCGATTCCCACGACAATGCAGAAGTATCGCCCACGAATTTGTAGCCCTTGACGGATGGAGCCCATAGAAGAAACCCTGTATTAATTTTGTCGACATAGACAGCCCTAACGGAAACGTTCAGATCCATCCAGAATTTTGAAGCGAGGACCATTTACTCTTCCGTCTCACCAACAGCACTCCCGAGGCTTTGGAGAAAAACGGTGGGATTAGTAACTCGAACAACTTTCTCGAGCGGGTGACTCCATTCATCCAGCCACAGCTCCTCGGGGGACTTGGAGTATGTTCTCATTTTGACAAACGTAGCCAGCTTCACGATCGCCCTACATCAGAAGCGATCAGTTACAGAACACGTAATTCAACTCCACATACAGCTGCGCGGAAGCCCGGATCGTAGGTTGGGGGCTGATCGAGTGCTCAAGGAAGAACTGAGCAACACCAGGCAACACGGGAACATCCCGACGAAGGAGAGCCGACAGAAAACGCGTTGCGATTTGCACATATCTCCACTTGAAATAACAAACGTCAGAAAGCAAGCTGGTAAGCAAAGCCACGAGACATGCATGTGTTTTCGGCCTCAATGCAACTTGTAGGATCGAAATGACCTAGGACATGTTTAGCGAACTTGCAAGGGGTGGATGAGTTGGAAATACCATTGCCGTGTATCTCTCACTACGCCGTGATGCACGGACAAGAGACTTTGCCGTAGCTTCATCCACAAGCTTCTGATCAATGACCTGCGAAGAGAACTCTGTCTCTAACGAAGCTAGCGCGTCCTCTAAGCGCGCAATCTCGAGTGAATACGCTTCAGTGTGCGCTGATTCTTCTCGAATATGGGCCGCGCAGTCTGAAGCCACCGAGGTCACAAGTTTTTGTATAGAAGGCTAGGAAACGTCAGTAACAAAGCACAGACATGTATGTCGGTTGTCTGACCTTCTCCTCGTGCTGACAATCCAACAGAGCCGAAAACAACTCTCCCTGGTACACTAGATCTGCAAAGTAATGAGCATAAGTTGTCGATGATACACTGAGCGCACGCACCAGCGAGCGTATACGCCACTAAAAACTACATCAATGTCTGAGGCGTAGAGGACACAAGATACCGTACTGATCCCTTTATTTCCAAGAGTATACAAGGCGCCCTTGATCCGATCTGGATCGTTACCCTTGCTTAACGCACTCAGCAAGGTTGGCAAGACATATCGAGTAGATCGAAGGTAGTACTGTTTTCAAAACATTTCATCGCGTCGATTGCTCACATGCAGGCCGGTTATGATTGACTTACCCCGGACTGCGTAAAACAGTAAGATATCATTTGATTTATCGCCAAGTGGAGGAATGCTCACCACGTTGTGGAAGATACTTTGAGCTTGCCTCCGTATTCTTGTGTAGGGCGAAAGTGACAACTCGATCAGTTCTCGGATGAGCTTGTCGTCGAGTGCCGACCGTTGGCGGTAGAGCCCATGCATGTAAAGCCGGTTGCAGTGGAACACCTGAGCGCGTTTGATGAATACGAGCCGCGAGTTTTCCTTCTGCTGTGACCATATGCGATTTGTGCTGAAGAAAATGAGACAATGGGTCAAGTGGACGAGGCAGGCGCTCACTCTCTGGCCTGTGTGTAGTTCTTATGCAATGCATCTATCGCACCTCGCGTCATTGCGTAGCTCAGCAGATAAACGTCGATGGATCTTGCAACACCCATTACTGCATCAATGTGGTCCTCGCCACCGGTATTCTGTCGCAGTGCAAATGCGGCACGTGCCACCACGTCGCCGAAGCGTAGTCGATGGGCGACAACTTGCTGATAGCGCGGATCGTTCTTGTCCGTCAAAGTGAATCCTGCTTGGACGTCCAAGTGCGAAACAACGAGTTCTGCAATTTCCACGTCCTCGCGGACCAACGGGTCCACTACGTCCTTCACATACTCTTGACAAAATGTGGGCAGACCAGTCCAAATTGACCGACATGCGTGTAGGTAACGACAAAAGTCGTTACGGTCCGCGCCGTTCCACGATGTCGTGGTGGCCAGAAGCGCTTCAACCTTATCCAATGCCTGCTCCCCGATGCGATCGAGAACGTCAAGGACAAAACTGATCTCTCCTTCCGACGGAACTAGAAAAAAATCAACACAGGATCATATTGCTCAAAAACACCCCACCATGCCATTCTACAACAACATCTTTCGCTTCATAAAAGCGACCCCATTGGGCATTATGATCCTTTTCAAATGCTACAGTGGTAGATAGATCAGATGATGTTATGAGAAGCATGGGATGGGAACACACCCGGGTCTTGCCAATCACTCGTGTTGACGAAGCGGCTATTGATCGGGTAAACGCCTGCGACATTGTGCAGGATGCGAGAGATCATGCGCTAATATAAAATCAATGTAAAGAAATACGAGATGACCGGATTTCGAACGCACGCCCGTTCCACTATAACCACGCTCGCCTTGTGTCTTCTCAACGAGCAAAGCCAAGAGTCCGAGGACTTGTTGCTTGTGCTTGAGAATTGCGGCCCCTCCGTAGCCCAAGCACCCGCGCAGGATTGCCATATCTGTACCAACAAAGCATAAGGACGACGTCCCAGTCAACAATTCGCACTCACTCCAATGCAGCGTTGTGTCGGACGGCACCGCAGCGTTCTGAGATGTCGTCCTCACACTTGAAGCGCCGTGTTTCAACTCCTCCTCCACTTGTGAGATGCAGTAAGGCAGGAATTTCGCGAGAGTGGCCTCGGGCCGAACGCGAGCTAAACACCCAACGAGCTGTCCAAAGGCCCTCACTGCATTCGACTTGGCGTTCGTCGTACCGTAGTCGTACACAAGCCGAAGCACGAGATCAAAGAGGTGGTCCGAGAGGTGTAGACATACAATGTCTATCATACTCTTGATCGCAGTGAGTACCGTTTCCTCTTGCTTCCCACCGGTAGTGTTTTTGCGTCCGCCCTCCTCAGGCAGATTTTCAAACAGCGCTAGGACACGACGGAATAGTGACGTAACCCAATCTAGGCGAATGTAAGTGATATACAGAATATACGAGGAGAAAAAGTACCCGCAAAGCTAGCTGTGCTGTCGCGCACAAGTGTACGTTCTTCGTCCCTGCTGAGTACGGGCGTATCACCCGCCTCAGTACCAGTGGGGAACGGGGTCATATCCGGGTCCGTCGCATCCACGTCCATGACCTCGTCGAACACAGGAAGAGCAGAGGTGTGCGTGGACAAATCTCCGATGCGCACGTGTTGGATCGCCGCGACAATAAATGTCGTCGTACAGCTCGTTTTGACGGGGTCATTCAAGTCGATCCCAGGGATGGAAAGCTCCAGCAGCGGCACTAAATGTTTCTGGCCAGCAGACCAGAGTTTTTCCGATACCAAGGTGCGAGAAATTGCGTTGAGCATAGTCAGCACGGCAGTCGTTCGGTGCGTCTCGTTCACCACCTCAAGCCCGCTATACGCGCGGTCTAGAAGCTCTGGCATTATGAGGTTTGGTTCGAGCATCGCCATCGCACGCAGCGTCGCTTGTGCGCAACCCATTGATACCGGGTCCTTCGAGAACATTGCAAGCAGCGCTGGAGTGCGCAGAATGGCTACAAACGCGCGCCGGATAGCGGGCGTCAAACGTTGGGCCTGGGGATTTGATCAGTACTAGGCGCGAGTGGATGCAGAAGATGACATATACAGCAGGGGTCATGCACGACTCCTGTTGTTCCTCTCCAATACGCTGACAGAAGAAGCCGGCGAGGTATTGAATGAAGGACGTGAGCTAAGACCTCATGAGTCCTGCGAGGGAGATCGATGGGGAAAAAGCCCAACCGAAACAGTGTACGGGCCTGAATTAGAAGGATGAAAGAAGGATTCGGTGCTGGTGATTAGGCGGTCGAGGGTGTCAAGCGCCTTCGAGCCGGCAATAAAACCTGTGGGCTGCATGAGTCGCCCATCCGTAGTACGCGGTGGTGCAGTCGAGGCGTCGCGGGCGGGTCCGTCGACCGACATTGAATACACCAGCATTCTTGCAAGACACTCTGATCGACGCCGTCAGATGAGATCAAGAGTAACAGAACTGAACGGACGCTGTCGACTGATAGTCTTCTTGATCCTCAGCGCCCATTTGTGCTGGTGGTCCGCATGGGAAGCCGTCGTGGAAGCGTTCTGTTCGATGATTAGATTAGGTTTTTCTTGAGAAAGATTGGGCATACTCTGTTCGTCCCTACCGGGACATCTATGAACAGTATGAGAAAGATATAATGGTCGAGAGGAGAGAGATAATGACCCATAGAGGTTAAACCTTTGCCGACGAGGAAATTCCAGTCGGTCTCGGACCAGATGCCGATATCCTTCCACTTTGCACCGCCTGCTTCGCCTGCAGGGCCAGCCGCACCAGAGACGTGCTCTTGAGACAATTCGCCCGCGAGTTCGAGGAGGCGTTCGTCGATAAGAGTAGAGTTAAAAGCCTTGGAAAACGCGAGCAGTGTGGGAAGATAGAGATGGATGTGCGTCGGGGGGAGGAACGAGACAAGAACGGGGAACATTCCTAACATGGTCTGAATGGATTGAGCAGACTGCGGTACAGGCGTACAGAATCATACCGATCTGGTCACAAGAGGCAAAAAGGCAGCCAGCATCTCGGGGATATCACCCGGAGGGAAGTATAGCTTGGCGTGTTCTGCCGTGAAAAGCATGAGATTGAGCATGTTCCGTCCGCTGCGAAGGTCAGAATAGGGAGAAAAAAGTCGTAGAAGGAAGACGCTTACCCGAGGTCGCTGCGTTTGCGACCAGAGGGCCAGAGTTCCTTCTTGACAATACGCCAGAGCGGCTTCCACTCCAATTGGAGGTCTGAAGACTCGAGCTTACGACGTGTGCCAGGCTTGTTGGCTAGAACGCGGTTGAACATATGCACCCAATTCCGACATGTACGAGCGTCGATGCCGGGAAGCATTATTAGTTCATAATAGAGGCGGACAAGCTTGGCTCGCAAAGGCTTCGGGACCGGATACCGCATAAGCAACCAGCTGCGACGATGAACGTCGGAAATCAGACTGAATGATTCGAGAGATCGGAAACAGAGACAGACCATTCAAGAAGACCGTCCCACGTCGAAAGAACGAGCCAGTTCTTTGCCTTTATGCAGACGTGCATTTTGGCGATGATCTGCTCAAGCTTTGCCAGCATCTCCTCGGGGGATTCGCAGCGGTAGGGCGTGGCATCGAGGTACGTCTGAAAGGCGGTGAGGTCGTCGGTGTCAACGTCAACATCTGGCTCGATATCGACGTCCATGGGTGTTTCTGCGGGCGAGGTCGATGAGAGAGATGCCATGGCGCGTGCGCGGCCCTCGAATGTTTATTTGAGGGATCGGAGGCACTTACGCGTCGATTCGACGCGTCACCGTCCAACTAGAGTTGAAACACGTGTAGGATCCCGGCTCGGCCTCGCCCGCAGATTCGGCTGATCCGCCGCGCTGTTCTCTCCTCCGCCCATGTCTCTTTTCTGAGTCGGAATTTTGAGTACTCATTACTCAGTACTCATGACTCGAGTCTTTCCCGGGATCCAACCGGAAACTCCATTGCCTTTATTCCGATTCACACGAGCAGAATTACTCGCAGATTGAGCCAGACTGTCTGGCAATGTCTGTCAGAATTTCAGGCTTGTACTATGTGCCATGGAGGCACAATCATAGAACCATCGGTATTGCTGATGTATGCAGATCCGCCGCCAGACATGGAGGGTTTGTTTGAGACCAGAGTGCGTGTCTTGCAAGTGGGGAGAAAGGTGAGAACCTTCCCTTAAAAGAAGGTTACGCCTTAAATCTCCTTCAAGACCGGCATTGATTTTTCCCTGCGGCTCTCAATGCCCGTGTGGGCCTAGTGATTCTTCGTACCAGTTGCCACGAAAAGCCCCGTGGCCACAACAGTCTGGGACAGTGATGATATTCCGGGTCAATTCTGGCTCAAATTCAGAATCCAGTTGGACACTCAGCGCTCAGCCGTTTCCACTCGATAGGTATGTAGGCATCAGCTACACAAAAGATGCAATTTACAATTCCATGTAGCAGCCGAATATCATTCCACGCAAGTCACTGCGCCCACTGGTGCACAAGGTATCCGTGTTCTTGAATCTATTGAAAAGAGCGAGCACGTATGCGAGCTCAAGAAGAATGGCAGAACCTATGCTGGAAATGGCCATACCACGACTTTTGCGTCATGGTGCCAGCTGCCTGTTGAATGACCGGAGACGAATGCACTGCCGGTTTTTATGAGCAGCAAAGTACTCACCACCAAATTCCCGGCTGGTCATTTCCTCGATCCCGATCCCACACACATACTGTTGTTCTGGACCGCCTGACACTCGCCTGGCTTTGGGGTTTGTCCGTTTGTCCCTCGGTTAAACTAGGAAACCCTCGCGCAAAAAGATTGCAGGTGTTCGGCTCCTAGGTCACGACATCGTCTCATTCAAGCCTTGCGTCTGAGTCCACAAAATGTGGCTAGACGGAAAAGTTTAGGCCAAGTACTTAACCCAAAATCAACCTGTACGACGGCCCGCTTTAACCGGATGGGTCGAGTCGCTCGGGTTTTGTTCGGACCTTTGTTTTACCACGGTTGGCCAACAAGTATTAGTTCACCTGCTGCAAATAAGTATTGACCTGCAATGGTCGTTACCCTCCTCCAGCCTCTAACAGACAAGTAGCATTAGCGAGGCAGGAAAGTACCTTCGTTCGCTTCACGTAGTCAGCTTGCCAGTGCATTTCCGAGGTAAGACCGCACGATTTCCCGTTCAACAGGCTCAATGTTTAGGAAAGGGCTAGGGACGACACGAATCATACGATAAGTCCTTCATAGTCACAAGGCCACTACTTTTTTCCCGACGTTGTCGTATGCTCCCAATCAGGTGGAATGACTGCTCGCGGGGCCAGCGAGTGCGTACGAGACCTGGGACGCGCGTCCCGAGACCTCTACGGTACCGGTATATAAATCACTGGCGCGTTGCACCTTTGCATCCATCGTTTTTCAGGCCCCCTGTCTGTCGCTGTGCCCCAGGATCAAATAACTAGTGCTTGATTGTGAGTGAAGTGATACTGGCGTCTTCATGCAGGGCTAAACTGCGCTCAGCCCTGAAATGAAACTCTCGGCGCTCTTCTATGGTGTTCTGGCAGCGCTTCCCCTGGCGCGGGCCTTCAGCAACCCCGTCATCTGGGAGGACCTGGCAGACCTTGATATTCGTCAGTACAATGGGACCTACTATTATTCTGCGTCCACCATGCATTACTCTCCTGGCGCACCGATCCTCAGATCCTACGACCTCTTCAACTGGTACGGTTGGCCAGCTCTTGGTTATCCTCTTTAACCTTATCCTCAGGGAATATGTTGGACACTCTGTTCCATCGTTGGCAGATTTCGGGATCAGGTACACTCTTACTAACGGTCAGAACGCCTATGTAAAGGGAATATGGGCGAGCTTTTTCGCGTTCAATTCACACACGAGCAAGTGGATCTGGGGCGGTTGCATCGAGTTTTCCACATCGTACATATACACCGCCAACGCCGTCGATGGTACCTGGTCAAAGACTGCCACGATCAACAAGTGTTACTACGACTCGGGTCTGCTCATCGACGACGACGGCACTCTCTATGTTTCGTACTCCTCCGGCGGTTCCATCTACGTTGCACAACTGTCTTCGTCTTACTCCGAGGTCAAGTCTCAGCTGGTTTGGACCCCCCCGTCGTCCATCGGTAAGACCCTTGCGTTCCCTGATAACAGCCAGATTGAATTAACTGACATCATGCAGGCGACTGTGAGGGCACGCGCATGTACAAACGCAATGGCAAATACTACATTCTCACCGACCATCCAGCGAGCCAGGAGTACACTCTGCAAGCGTCGAGCCCCTTCGGCTCATACTCTTATAAGGTGCTTGTCAACAGCATCACAGGTCCCGTCACTGGCGGCAATCCACACCAGTAAGCCTAGTCTGAACACAATCGTGACAACATGCATTTCAAATTTCAGAGGAGGCATCGTCAGTACACCGCAGGGCAACTGGTATCACAACCTTCCACGACCACCAACTTATATTGACTTGTTATCTAGGTATTACATGGCCTTCGAAGACAACTACCCCGGTGGACGCATCCCAGTGTGCGTTCTGATAATTGTTTAACGATAATACTTACAATGGAGCCATTGAATCGTCTTCAGGCTTGCTCCCATCACATGGGGTAGTGATGGCTTCCCGACATTGCAGGTCCATCTTTCCATTGTATGCCTGCTGAGCGATGGTCTTTACTCATTGACCACGGTTGTGTAGACTGTGAACGGTGGATGGGGCCTGACATACTCTGACCCAGTGACCGCTCACCCGCTCGCATCGCTAACGGGTGCGGACTCTCTCTCTTTTTTGGGTCCTCAGTGGGAGTGGAACCATGTCCCGGACACGACCAAGTATTCCACGGGCTCCAATGGCCTCCTCCTCAAAACCGCAACGGTCACCTCCGACCTTTACGCCGCACGCAACACTTTAACTCACCGTATCCTGGGCCCAGCATCAACCGCCACAGTCAAGCTGAACTATGTATGTCTTGGCCTATCGGCGCTCGCAGCCTTGACTAACTGTTGCAAGGCTTCGATGGCCGACGGCGACCGCGCGGGACTTGCCATGTTCCGTCATGTGTCTGGTTGGGTCGGCGTCAAGCGCGACAGCGGCGCATACACCGTCTGCATGGTCACGGGCATCACGCAGAGCGAGACGAATTGGTCGACAACGGCGACAGGCACGACGTCCGCGAGCGTCAGCATCTCCGGCGGCACGATTTTCCTCCGCGCAACCGCCAACATTGCGCCAGGCTCTTCGACCACCGCAATCTTTTCGTACAGCACTGACGGAACGACCTTCCACACCATCGGTAGCGCCTTTGCTTTGAACACAGGTGAAGCCTAAAGTTACTCAGCAGTATCACACGAGTCAATGACTGACGAGACGGCATTAGACTGGCAGTACTTTATGGGCTACCGCTTCGGTATCTTCAACTACGCGACGGCTGCGCTCGGCGGGCAAGTCACAGTCGGCCTCTTCCAGCTCGACTCGGGCAGCGGTGGTCCGGTGAGCGGCGGTGGATCCGGCACAACCACAATCGGGACAACCGCTACAACCACGACCACGAGCGCGGCCACAACGACTACTGGAGGATCAGGCGGCTGGTGGGTGCTGATTCGAACAAGGGAACATCCCTGAAAGCGATCTTTTCGATTCAGCACGACGGCTAGATACGGCCAATGCGGCGGCACGGGTGCGCGCTTCGCCTTTTTGTTGTATGTTTCTGGGCTCATCACCGGGTAGGGTATACCGGCTGTACGACCTGCGCGTCGGGCTCGACGTGCACGTACTCCAACGACTGTGAGCCCTTTCATTCTTCTGTTGTTGGTTTGGAAGCCAACCAATCGTTCGCAGTTTATTCGCAGTGCCTGTGAAAGGTTGTAGGATGACTAAATTACATATGAATGTATGTTGTACTCTCTAGTTTCAAAAATATTTCCGCTCGGCTTGGATCGTCTGAGAGTGAGTCTCAGTCTGAGTGCCCCGCAGTCTGCGAGTGGAGAAAACGAAGGTCACGTAATCACCGCGGTCACGTCGCTCAAGCGTCGCTCTCTCGCTCTCTCTCGACAGCCACGATGGTTTTCGCTCGTTCCTCGTTCGCTCTGCGTCCGAGACGTCTCGCTCTTGCCTCCTCTCTTTTCGGGTTAGGCTTATATGCACTCATACCCCGGATACACGCGGATAGCGACGCGGTCGATCCAGACACGGGCATCGTATTCCCTCGCACCCTACGCGTCCCGTCCCAGTTCAAGATCCCACCACTCGAGCTCGTCGGCCTGGGAGTCCGCACTGTCTCCTTCCTCGGCATCCAGGTCTACTCCGTTGCCTTCTACGCCGACCTTTCGTCCCCCGCGCTTCAGATTTCACGCACCATGTCGGCCGAGGACAAAATCGACCACATCGTCCGCAACACCGCCTGTCTCCTCCGCATCATTCCCACCCGCGGCACATCCTACACGCACCTCCGTGATGCCTTTCTGAGGGCCCTACAGGGCCGCCTCGTTGCCGGCCAGAAGCAGGGAACCATCACCCAGGACGATGCGCAGGCCGTCGCTGGTCCCATGCGTGCGCTCAAAACCCTTTTCCCCAACACTGCCCTTGCAAAGCACGCATCTCTTGACCTATACATCCCCGCACCCGTTTCCGGACAGCCACGTCCACTCATTGCCCGAGACCTTGGCGCTGTGCAGAACACCTGGGTCGCCACAGAGCTGTTCCTCTACTACTTTGCTGGTGCTGGCGCCAGTCCCAAGGTCCGTAGCTCATTTGAGTTCTCATAGTCTGACTCAAGTTCCGCAGCTCAGGACAACTACTGTGGCCCGTCTCGAGGCGTTCGAGACTGCCTAGTGTACAACAGATCTTTGCGATACACCACCTCGACGCGGCACCCGATCCAAGCCTGGAGTGTTATCGCTCAGAACAGACCGGGGTAAGGTAGCCAATACTTATTGTTGATATCAATATGCTGCCGAAACTGATTTTCCTTTCGGGTCCAAGAGGAGTGCGGGATGAGAATCCCGGCACCTATAGTGCCCTATTATATAGCCTAGTTAGATGGGGAGATATATTGGATCTCCCAGGCTAACTAGGCCCGCTTCGCGCAATAAGTCGTGCTCGCTTTAAATCTTGTTAGTTCTAGCAATTAATACCAATAGCTCCGAGCTATTTGACGATAGCGATGAGATAGCACCGATAGCTTAGATAGCGATGAGATAGCGTAGATATCGTAGATAGCGATGAGATAGCGTAGATATCGTAGATAGCGATGAGATAACACCGGCTGCAGCAACCCGGAAGGTAACCGGTCATCTCCGCGGTCGGCATCTGCCGCCCGCCCTTCGGTCGCATCAAAACCGCCGCCGCTGACCGTAAGTCGTCGCCCACGGCCCAATTAATCACCGTAAAATCATCAAAAAATTCGAGTATATACACAATATGTAAGCAAAAGGGGCCCGCCCTTTAAGCGGACCCCTGTCCCCGGAGGCACCGGCGCATGCGTGGCTAAGCATCGCGCTTCTTGCGCGGCTTTCCAGCATCGCTGCGGACCTTGCGCTTGCGCGGTGCAGGCTCGTTCTCCTCCTCCTCACGGTCCTTCTTCCTCTTCCCCTTATCCGAGCGCTCCTTCCGCCCCTTCCGCGGAGCGGTAGCATCGGCGATGGAGTCGCCAGCTGCCGCTGCCTTGTGCACCTTCTTTGCACTGGTCGTCTTCTCCAAGGTATCCCCCTTCCTTTTCTTCGCGGCCTGCTCGCTGTTGATAGGCGCAAGGGCGCACGAGAGCCCCGCCACATGAGATGCGCCAACGGCGTTTGAAGCGGTACGTGTAGCCTCGGAGGGCTGTATGAGTGTGCCGCTCGCGGTGCGATCAATACCTTCGATGCCTGTGTAGGTGCTGCTTGGGTAATCGCTCGGGAAGCGTCCGCCATAGTTGTCATGCGAGACGACCCCCCCCGCGCTATGCCCAGCAGGCGTCGCCAGCTCGTTCGCCTGGGTTACGAGCGGGACACCTCCGGGCCCGTAGCTGGCGCCTCCCGCAAACACATCGGTGTGGGACGGACTCGCCGCGTCGCTCGCATCGGGGTGTGGCTGCAGGGGGGGGCTGTGGCTGTGGTGCTGCAGGGGGACGCCGTAGCTGTCAAACGAGGAGGCGGCCTCGGCGTTGCTGGGCGCATCGAGGTGGAGCTGCAAGGGGGGGGCGTAGATGTCGAGCGAGGCAAACGAGGAGGCGGCCTCGGCGTTGCTGGGCGCATCGAGGTGGAGCTGCAAGGGGGGGGCGTAGATGTCGAGCGAGGCGAGCGAGCTGGGGCCTTCGGCGTTGCTGGGCGCATCGAGGTGGAACTGCAGGGGGGTGCTGTGGATGCCCAGCGCGCCCGCGAGTGCCGATCCGTGGTGGTGCAGAGGGCCACCGTAGGTGTCGAACGGGGCGGCGGCCTCGGCGTTGACGGGCGCATCAAGGTGGAGCTGTAAGGGGGGGGCGTAGACGTCGAGCGAGGCGAGCGAGGTGGGG
Source organism: Mycena belliarum (assembly GCA_029282135.1). NCBI lineage: Eukaryota > Fungi > Basidiomycota > Agaricomycetes > Agaricales > Mycenaceae > Mycena > Mycena belliarum. The sequence goes on from JARJCN010000003.1 coordinate 429,788, forward strand.
CCTTCGGCGTTGCTGGCCCCAGAATCGTGCATCTGGTTGTTGGCGCCGAAGCTGTAGTCATTGGGGCCGAGGCCTGGCATTGGCACAAGCCCCGCAAAGTCGAAGGAGGCGGGGTCGAAGGCCTCCGGATTGAAAGGGGCGTAGTGGCGGTAGGTGGCGACGGAACTCGGAGCAGCCAAAGGGGCGGCTGGGGCGGATGGAAGCGCGATGGAGGGGGTAGCCGCAGCCATGGCGGCGGAGGCGCTAGTCCGCGGCGCGGCACGAGTCGAGGTCGTAGGGGCACGGCCTTCGTCCCCCGAGTCCTCGTCATCACTCCCACCCCCACTGCCGCCGTCGCTGGCGCTCTCATCCCCTTGCTTCCCCGCCGTCCCCTTCCCCGCCGCGCCTGACTTTGCCCTCGCCTTTCCCTTGTTCGGCCCGCGCTTCTTGCCAGAGTCGCTGCGCTCAGCACGCCTTCTCAGCGGCTCGCCCGTGCGTGCCAGGTGCTCCTGGCGCTCGTCCTCGTGCTTCCTGACAAGGGCGGCATGGTCGGGGGTGGTCATCCGGTGCCATTGGATGCTGCCGTCCCTGAGGTAGTCGCGAATCTTCCGCGCGCTCGTGGCTATGCGGTCATGTTGTCCGCACATTATCTGAATTTCTTGTGTATTTCTATCTAGCAGCCTCAATACCTCAATAAGGCCTCAATGTTGGCAGGAAGGAGCCTCAAATCCTGATCCAATGTAATGTCGTCCTCGAGACTATATTATGAGAAGAAATATACGATGAACTGGACGAGGACCCCGTAACTTGCCCTCCTTCCCCATATGGTGTGACGTGTCCGGGATTCTCATCCCGCACTCCTCTTGTTCGGGTCTCTCAGTTTCTCAATTTCTCAGTTTCAATAAGAAATGAACACGCACGCCCATCGAAACGGTCCACGAATCACATCAATGAGTTTCTCACGCCCTGCGGAAGAGGCACAAAGACCGGGGAAAGCAATGTCAATGAATGTGCGGCGGAAACATGAGGTGTTCCTTAAGTGAGCGAATAGTAAATAGGCGGATGTATATACAAAGCGCCCAACAATCCTCCTCCTTGTAACTGGGTATGTATTTCAGACCAAAGTGCATATGTAGGAAGATTAGTTGGTAGGTATGTACTGTGAGGGAGTGTGGAACAGCCCGGATTAAGTCGGGGTCAGTCAGTAGACAGATAGGTATAGATCCTTGTCAGAAGCATTAGGGTATAGCCTTGTTTCGTTGGTCCTTCTTCACTCGGACGGCTTGTCCGTATGCTCGTGTCCGTCGGCCCCGTTGCCGTTAGCTATGAGGTTCATTAGGGTTGCGGAGGAGAGGGCGTGATCACGACGAACCATGCACAACTGCATCTTCCTCGGCAACAGCGGGCGCTTCGTCGACATCCTCCTCCGTGATCCCCAGCGCAACCTGTGGGCCGGGCGTCTCCCCGCCGGGCAGCAGCCCGTCAGTCAACTCCTCTGGTGCTGCCTCTTCTGGGCTCGGCGTGGGCGCCAGCTGCGATATCATCGTCGACCCGCGCACCAGATCCGGGCCCACGTCCACGACAGGCACGGCAGGGATGTCCACGAGCTCGTCGTTCGCCGCCTCCGGTTCACGAAGTTGTTCCATGTGCGCGCTGCCATCCACTTCTTCTACGGTGTTGAACTGTAGCCCCTCCGCCACTTCCTGCGAAGCCGGCTCGACGATCGGCATCTGGATGGCTTCTTCAACCGAGGTTGCCTCACCAGCCTCCGGAGGCGCCTCGATGGGTTCCATGTAAGGGACAGGCTCAGCCTCGGGGTCCTGAGAAAAACAAAACGGTCAGCGTCAGTCAGTCAAAATCGAAAGAGACGTACAGCTGCGGCTTCGCCTTCAACTACCGCAGGGAGCGGTGTGGGCTCGTGAGGTGGAGATGGAGTCAGGCCGCGCTCGATCCGCTCAGGAACGGCATCCGGCTCAGCGGGAGCCTCCGCCTCAGCGGACAGTGACTCTTCAGCAGGATCGGAAAGCGATTCAGGCTCTGCGAGGGGGGTAGAAGTCGGCTCCTCTGACGCCTCAACAGCATCATCCTCCACCTGGGACTGGTCATCCGGTGGAGGAGTAGGCTCCCGAGCAATGACCTCCGCTTCGGGTGCTGCCTCAACGATGGGCTCCTTCTCCATCTGAGGCTCCACAGCAGGGGGTGGCGTTGGCTCACGAGCGATTCCCTCCGCTGCCTCATTGATGGGCTCCTCGACCTCTACAGGTGCAGGACTAGGCTCGCGCGGGATGACCTCGGGTTCCGGCATCGCCTCGACGATGGACTCCTCGACCTCAGGCTCGACAGCGGGAGGGGGAGTGGGCTGACGCAGAACCGCCTCTGATTCGTGCACTACTTCGATGGCAGTCTCTTCGACATCAGGCTCCACAGGTGGGGGAGGAGTAGGCTCACGGGGCACTTCTACTATTTCAATGATGGGCTTCGGAGTAGGAAGAGGTTCCTGAGCAAGAGTCTGCGGTTCGGGCGCTGTGACAGCTATGGGCGGCGTCGATTCGCGAGGAATAGTCTCTGGCTCGGGGGCGGCTTCCACATTGGGCAACTCGACTTCGGGCTCTGCAGAGGGGGGTGTTGACTGGCGGGGAGGGATCTGTGGATCGAGGGCCGCCTCGCCCATACTTTCCTCGACCTCAGGCTCTGAAGGAGGGGGAGTTGGTTCACGCTCCGGCTCGGAAGGCGCCTCCACGATGGGTTCTGCGACCTCCGATTCCACAGTAACTAGAGGAGGGGTGGACTCGCGTGGGATGGCCGCCGCTGCCTCAAGGATGGGCTCTATGATCTGGACAGGAGGGGGAGTAGGCTCCCGAGGGATGCTCTCTGATTTGGAAGCCTCGACGACGGGCTCTTCGACCTCTGACTGTGCATCAACGGCGGCACGAGGAGGGGGAGTGAGTTCGCGAGCAACGGTTTCTGTCTCATTCGCCGCACGCTCCTCTTCAACCACGGCCCCTGGGACGGGCAGCTCGGGCTGCACGACGGCCGGAGGAGGACTAGGTTCGCGCGCAGCGACTTCTGCCTCGACGAGAGCTGCCTCCGGCTCGGCCACAGCCTCCTTCATGACGACCAAAGGAGGGGTAGGCACCTGTTCCGCGACGGATGGGGCGGAAGAAGGAGGGACCTCGCGCTTGACCTCCGGCTCTACCCTTTCCTCGGTCTGATTGTCCTCCGTTTTATTGGCTGCGGCAGCTGCAACGACGGCGGTGGTACCGAGGGCAACTACCCCAGTTGCAAGAGTAGCGATGCCAACCGGAACGGCAGGCTCTGTGCCGTTTGACTTCGCAGTCGCTGGCACATTCTCCTCCTCCTCCTCCTCCTTCAAGATTTCACCCATTTCGCCCACCTTGGGTCCTTTGCCGGTCTTCTTCTTTCCCTTGGTTCCGTCCGTCTTTGTCGTAGATGCGGAAGACACCGAAGAGCTGCTGAGCGAGGTGAAAAAGCTGAACCTCTTCTTCTTGGTACTTTTTGAGTCCGAGTGGAAGGACGGCTTGGGGGAAGTCGGACGCGGCCGCGCTTGAGGCTCCTTCTCTGTTGTAGTAACAACCGACAAAGGAGGCCTGGCTGTGACGAGCCGTTGCTCGATGATCAACCACCCAATCTTTTTTCCATCCGCAGTATTAGCAGGAACGGAGGACTTGATTTTGCAGACCACGAAAGCGGGCCAGTCTGATGAGATGGGGTCCAACAGGGCGTCGCTCCAGAAATCGATGAAGGCCTCGTCCAATTGTACAACCGCAAACTTTGTTGCCTTTGATTTGCCCTGTTTGACCTCCTTCTCTTCATGGGCAGCAGGCAAGTCAAGACTCTTACCCCTAGAAGAGGGGAGGGGGATAAGAGCTGGTGGGAGTTTACGTCGCGTGCTCGATTTTCTGGGAATGGTGACCTCGACATCTTTATTGTCCAAAAGAGTGGCTGCCAGCTTGGAATCACTTGAGTCCCCATTTTCAGAAAAGAAGCCAGATGTAGAAAATTGGCCCCAGTCTAAAGCAAGGGGATCGGTGGAGGCGGTACCACTAGAGTTGGACGATGCAGCCTTGACGTGGGCAGCGGCATTGACAGCGGTAGCCTTGTCCTGATCGCTCAGCGACATGCTTCTTCTGCGACCCACTTTGCTTGCAGGGACGAAAAGTGTAAATGGGGGTGGGTCTTGGGATTTTGCCCTGATGTCCGATGCGGTGGGAATGAGTGAAAGGAAACGGATTGTTTCGTCCGCGAATAGATTGCTTAACCCGGGGTACGATTCGGAGTCAGCATCTGCTACCGAAACATGCTTTTTGAGAGCTTCCCACAGCTCCAACTCTGACGATGGTGACGCAGTGTTGGATGGATCGGGGGAGGACGCTGACCGAGTCGATGCTTTGAGTGCATCAGCAATAAGCCGGAGAGGGTGATTTTTATGTTGCCCAGACTCTGTCAGCATCTCAGTTTCGATGCGAACGAACAGCGCGTCGTATAGGCGCGTTGAGAATCGAGGCGACGGGAAGAAAGTCGCGTCTGCGGCAGTGGACGGGGATTTCACGTAGGGGTAGTGCTTGACAAGCTCCATAAGTCGCGTCGGCATTCTGTGATCAGCCGCCTCGTCCCTAAAGAAGTTGAACACTCGCCAGCATGAAGATAAGGGGAGGGTGCGGACCTGATTCTGGCCAAGAAAAGATGCTCCATGATGTGGCCCCATTTCTCCCATCGAGCATAGAAAGAGAGAACATCGTCGCCTTCTTTGACGCGTGGCACCGAAAGAAGCCATAAGCCGAACATTTTGCTGAGCTTGCTTCCGGAAATACTGTTTGCTTCTCCGTGGGCTGCAAGGCTGGAAAATATCTCCAGGGCGGCGGTGAGTAGATGCAGGTGTGCTGACGGCAACAGAGGAACTAGTTGATCCGTGAAGGCTCGGGGAGGGTAATTTGCGGCTTTCTCAGCCTGCAAAAATTGACTGTACCACTGCTCATCCTTACCGAACGAAGAATTGTCGAGTTGAAGATGCCGGATAGCCCAGCGAAGAACAGCGGCAACGTCATGTGGAGAGCGCGTGGCGCTAATTTCAGATTCGAAAGCGGATACGGGGGAGGACGCGGTGGGCGACAGCGTGGTGATGGGACTCTTGGGAGCCAACGATTGGATGAAGAGAGAGATAAGTCTCCTCTGGCTATGACATAAGACACATCCTGAGGCTTAGATATATGGGATACGGACCTGGACCGCTGGAGAGGCGGAGTACCAGTGCGGTATCATGATACCGAGAGTCTCCAGCCCTGCGGTGTTATAAGGATCATCTCGGAGAGGGACCCAGGGGACGGACCTCGGGAATTGATCGCCTGAGAGCATGCCTGCACAAGCAAAAACGCCTCCAGAGGACTCAGCTTTCGCTCAGCAATGTCCGACTCGGATAGCAAGATTTGAGCATCAGGGTCTGCTTCAAAAACTACACCAAGAGCACGGGAAGATTCCTCCTTCGGCCCCGGGAGGTTCAGCGAAAGGTGGTAGTCGTTAGTCTTGCTGGGCGCGAAAGACTGATCAGGTGTGGCGACAGGCGGTGTCCGAACGGATTTGTTCTTGAAAAGAGCAAAACCGTCCTTCTCCTTCTCCTTTTCCTTGTCATTGGAGCTCCCATCGGCCTGAATATCGAAGCGAGGAGTTATGGGAGATGGAAGGGTGGGGACTGCCTCAAACTTGCCCTCGAGCAAGGACGCGTCAGAGGAAGGTCGATGCTGAGAACGAGATTCCTTGGTGTCGTCCTTCTTGCGTCCGAAAACCTTGGACAAGAAGGAGGGCATCGTGACCTAAACGATAAAAATAAGACTGGATTCTGGAAGAGATGGACTCATGGACGAGCAGTGACTAAACTGACAGACGACCCTGCGTTCGTTGGTCAACGACAATCTGAAGAGACGCCTGGATCACACCAGGATCACACACAACCAAACACCTCTCGGATGGCTCTTCTTTCGCTCATTCGCGTTCCGCCGTGTTCCACTCGAACATGGACCACCTTTTGTCGCGCAAGGCAATATGCGACCCAGAAGAACATTAATCCGAACCCTTCTCTTCTGTCTCAGTCGTTGGACCAGAATCCTAGGCAGGACAAGGGCCCTTTCCAGCTTGGACTAGGACTTGGTCAGCCCGCCGTCCAAACCGGAGAGAAAATTCCCAAGTGGTCCGAGCTAGACACTGCAGGGAAAGGTAATGCCCATTCCGCATAACCCGACTTTGCTCACTTCCACGCAGTGAAGCGGACAACTGCCCGGACAACCAATTTAACCGTCATTTTGGTCGGGGCAGGACTGTCTGCAGTCCTAATCTACTGCTTAACTTCCGAGCTTTTCTCTAAAAATTCGCCCTCTGTTTTATATGACGATGCCTGCGAGCGAATCAAAGCATCTACGCGGGTTCGTCTCCCAGTAAATTGGCCTGGAACATTTCAATATCCCTCATAGTTAACAAAATACCTCGACGGCTCCCCGCGTTTCCATCTCGATCCTCCGGCGGCCGTCCGACCAAGGCACCGCAATCGCCATGTCTCTTCCTCCATACGTTTCGATGCGAGCGGTCGAGAGCATATGTTCCTCAACTTTTATATTCAGTGCCAGCCTAAAAAGCCTTCGTTCTCCGAATCACTATCCGGCTGGTCACAGGACAAATTATCTCTTCTAGGTGAGATGTCACTTGACAATGTGATGGCCTGGACGCAAGAGTCCGCCTGGGTAGCATGGGAGAGGTCCAAAGACGCCTTCAAATTTTTGAGCGGCGCGCCGTCACCCCCATCACCCGCAGATGCATGGTCTGCGGACGCCAAGGATGAAAGGAAGGAGGAGACCCGCGGCGGATTTATGGGAATGTTTTCTTCTCTTCGCGGCCCTCGAGGAACGTCGGTGGAGACTCCAGAGGCCGACGGTCGTGTCTTTATAGAAGGGGAAGTTCACGCAAACTTTGTCAAAGTACGTTTATGCACTGTTTCAGCTGCCATAGGCTCATCATGCATCGGGTAGAACAACGATGGAAATTTTGTCCTGCGATATCTCCTCGTGGATCTCCCCAGTAGGCGCAGACCATGTTCAATATACGATGTTCTGATGAGTGTGCAAGATTCACGAGCAAGAAATCCTGTCCGCGTGTTTGTGGAGCGAGCGCCAGGCGTGCGCGATAGCGAGCCAGTGATGCGCTGGCATTCATGATCAAACGCTCAGTTAAATCCGTCGCGATTCCGATGTAAGGAATCGGGCATGTATTATTAGTAATGCAATGAAGCTGCATTTAATGGCATGAAGTCTACTCTCCAAAGAGCTTTTGTACGCGTTTGAGCACTGAATCTTTGGACGGGTCTGTTGCAGTGGTCAATGCAGTCCCCATAGACGAATAGGGGTGATGGGATTACCATAAGGGTGGTCTTTCGATGGGATTTCAAGGAGAGCTGGGAAAGCTTGCTGGTAGCGGTCCACAGTAGGCCTTATCTTCTCCGCAATCTGGATTCCCTCGTCAGCCGATCGACGGTTAAGAGGGGGACCACGCACATGCTGGTTAATCAACAGAATGGCAATGTCTTTCCGCTCCGTGAATTCCTGGAAAGCGGCCTCTATCGTGGATACCTGGGTCTCTTTCGGGGGGGTTTAAGCCAGCAGCCGAGTAGCAATAGACGAACGCACTTGCGTCCACTACGAGAAAGTTCTTCTTCTGGTTCTCATTTATGTGTCCGATTCCCGCAAGGAGGAGTCCTGTGATTGAATCCTTTGCCGGTCAGCAATGGATGCAAGTGAGATAGGCAGAGTTGCTACCTCGTCGCCAATGACCGCCAGCAGATTGCGGTTCTTATACGAGGTGCTCGTTGACATGATGATTTACGCCAGGAAAGGAAACCTCGGCTGTCCACCCAGCTTGGCTGTGCCGTCTCGTTCACACAACCCATCCCGATTCCAAATGGATATTTTCAACCGGACGCCCGCGATTTCGGAGGATACGCTTCAATATTCACTCTACCCTTCTCCGTCCCTTGCCGACAAACCCTCTGTCACATCATTTGCAGCATGCATCTCTGCCTGGGTCGATTTGCTGCTCCCCGAATTTCTTTGGCATCGCGATGTGTTCGAGCTCAAAGTCGCCACGCGCTCTGAGTCAAATGAGTTTTATCTTCAAGGCAGGATGCGCGTAGGAGACTGTGTAGACGACGAGTGGTGTGCTGTCTGGCTGCTAAAACAGGTCAGCGCGAACTGGGACATGGCTATCAGGTATACGCGCAGATGCAAATTTTTCAAACCGGCTAACTGAATCCAGCGTTTTTGATTCAGATGGAGACTTTTTGTTGATTGAGGCCGCAGATTTCTTGCCTGCATGGGTGACCCCCACGAATTCTGAGAACAGGGTGCGCCCCTTCTTGCTTCAAGTAGTCGCATAATTTCATTTCATCTTCAGGTCTGGATATACGGCTCCCAGCTCCATCTCATACCACTCTCACACGTCTCCCCGCCGTCTAGAAAACGACTGCGTCGTAAACTTCCCGGAAAGCCCGACAGCGACGACGAGGATGAGGCGGAGCCCAAAGACTTTATCGCGATCGAAGATGCGCTGGTGCTCCTACGTGATGAAACAGTCCATACCCTTGCCTCAGCCGAGGTGCAGACCGTTGTCTGGGCGCGGATAAATGGGTGAGATATGATAAGCCATTTACCAGTTGTGGACTAATCGTTACGTTCAGTTATCCGGCTGCTGCGAAAAATCATGTTCATGCTACGAAAGCATACATTCCCCTCGATATTGCGACGGCCCTGGCGTCTAATCCATCATTAATCCAGAAGCCTGTCGAGACGTTTTACACAAGAGATGCCATCCAGCTTCGCGTAAGGCCTGGAATATCTTTTTTTTTCTGGCCGCCTTATGCTATATAAGGCTGCTCATCGCATGACGCGATTCTCGCCGGAGTCGGCTGTCCTTGTGACCGTCAACATGACACGGACCGCGTATGCCCAATTGCTCGGTCAGAAATTCTTCCCCCCAAAAGCATTCGGGCAATGGAGAGCGCCTCAAGACTCCGACGAGTGGAGATGGCGAGATGTTGGCATGAAAATTGTGAGTTTCTTCCAGAATCATGAATAATGTCCTCATCTTCTAGGCTGTCGGCTTCGAAATTCTGTTTCAGGAAAGTAAAGGCAGAATCGACCCCTCGAGCAGCAGTCCAGATACACTACAGTCATCCGTGAGTCGAATATTTCCTTTCAACTCTCGCACATCTGATGCCATCATAGGTTCAAGCCAAAAAGGATGCACTGCAAAGAGACCCACAGTACATAAAATATATTCAAAATCTCGTCTCCGTCGACTACTTCCGAGGTGAGGCTGAAGGCTCACAACTCTGGAACAAGCTTGAGGACAAGGCGGTCGCTACTTATGTAGATACTCTCCGTGAAGAGTGAGTGAATCAGGGCTCCTACCACTGCCGTTGATTCATTCAGGCTCAAGTGACGCTACCCGTCCCTCCTTTGCCTCTCTGGTGACCGCGGCAATATCTAAGACCCCGCGGGTGGACCTCGCAACTACACCGGTTTACGAAGATAACAGCGAGTGGTTGAATGTTGATGCAAAAGATTTCGAGAATATGTTGGAAACGACTATGGGGGTGTCAAAAACGCAAGCTGCCATGGACGTCGACCCGCCGAACGAAGAAGAGTCTGTAGACGATCGTCTGGCCTCCGAGCAAGCCTCAAGACTTCAACACCTGGCCGCCAAAGTCGAGGACTTTGTTGAAGGAAAAGGCGACTTAGAAGGTGCAAGATTCACAGAGTAATTTTTTCGGAGAAATATGTCTGATCACAGATCAAGCTCACCAACACTTTTAGTGAAGAGTCGTCGGACGATGCTGAAGAATTTAGTGACGACGCCATGTCTGACTCCGACGATTCAGAGGGGGAAGATCCAGTGGCGCGACAGGCAGCGCTGAATAAATTAGTTCCTGGTCTGGATCCATCTGAATATGGGAAGATGCCCGCTTCTTTCCGTGCGAACTCGCAGAAGGTCGCTCCTGTGACCATCGCTACAGATGTCGTACAAGAAGCGGAAGACATCAAGTCCACAGCGCCCGCCGAACCTCGTACCAGGCCGATTAGACAACCAATCATCCCGCGGGACAAGTACGACGGGGTTGATTCGGACGACGAAACTGACGAGGACGAGGAAGTAGAGGATGAAGAGGAGGATGAGCGTCCTCAGGTTGTGGGAGATATCGAGGTCGACATGGGAGAGGAAGAGGACGAGTTCCTTGAATTTTCCCGTCAAGCTCTTGGTATCACTGACGATCAATGGGGCCAAATCTTGCAAGATCGCAGAAGCCGTGGAGGTAAGTCAACTTGTGTATGCCCCTGAAACAAAACTCACAATCAAATCAGCATTCGTCCCAGCCGGTCTCACCGTTCCCGTCATGCCCCCTGCTGAGCAACCATCGAGGCAAAAAACTGCACCTGTACCTGAACCTTCGAAACAAGGAAGAACCCCTCAGCCCGGACCACGGCCGAATGTTAATCCTAATCTGGATTCGTTCGAAGCTGTGATGCTTGCTATGGACGAGGAGCTTTCCCGCTCTCGATCCAGCAAATCCAAATCCAAGCCTACGGTTGCTCACGTACCTTCGCCCAGGACACAAGACAAGGGTAAAGGAAAAGCGTCTCTTATAATCGACGAAGAAGAAAATATCGATGCAGCCATGGATGCTGAACTTAAGGCTGCATTAGAGCGGGAAGATGACGGCGATGAAGACGAAGGGGAAGAGCCGATGGATTACAACCTGATTAAAAACTTTTTGGAAAGTTTCAAAAGCCAGGGGGGTTTGCCCGGGCCTGTCAGTTCATTGGCTGGCAGATTGCAGCCCGGCTGGCAGCTCCCGCGGGATTCCTCTTAGATATCGTTATGTAATCGGCCTGCGTCACTCGTATTACTAAGGCTAGCAGTATCAACTTGGACATAGGCCTCTTCTTGCTTCCACTACATGTATACTTAGCGCTCAACCCACCATGATACACGCTGTTCTCATATGTAAAGTGTAGGTTGTTCCTTTCAGACAGAGACGTTGATGCGTGTTCGCAGTCAACACCTCTGGTGTCGCCCGCTTGACGAAATTCTACACCCCACTTCATCAATCGTCACAAACCCTTATTCCGAAGATTTTTTCTCTCATTTGCTCCCGGCCAGCCAGTCTATGCAACTTTCTGGATGCCCCAGAGCTTGAGGCGTTCCTCGGACCTAAGGGGGAAGAGGACGAGCGGTGGCGAGTGGTGTATCGCAGTTACGCGACACTCTATTTCGTGTTTGTCGTGGATGGCGCGGAGAGCGAGTTGGGGATCTTGGATCTAATACAGGTTCGTGAGACCCAACGCGACCTGGTCTCCATTTCGAGCTCCCCTAGGTATTCGTCGAGTCGCTTGACCGAGCTTTCGAGAACGTTTGTGAACTGGACCTCGTGTTCCAATTCGACGAGGTAGGGCATGCACCACGCCTCGCTACTAAATTCATTCACGATCCACAAGGTCCATCACATTCTGGCCGAGATTATTCAGGGAGGACTGGTTCTGGAGACTAACGTCGAAGAAATTGACAATTCAGGTGCATAGCTCAAAATCCCCGGGCCCGAATCACCCCTCATCTCCGTGACAATAGTACAACTAGCCGCCAAGCTACGGAAAGAGTCATTTGTGTCGGCAAACCCACTGTCGTTGGGCATCGGAGTGGGTGGCGCAGGCTCCCGAGGAGGGGGTTTGAAATCACCACTTGGATGGTTAACAGGCAAGATAACCGGAGGTAGGGCGATGTAGTAGAGGCGGACAGGGAGTATACTTGATCCTATTCCCTGAAATTCATACCCTCAAAAACAGTGGATGTGTGCGGCCCCTCCGGTGAGCATCCAGCAAGCTAAGCAGTCGGTACAACAAGAGTTCCTGCAACGTACCATACAATCAATATGAAAATAAACAGATATTTGATCTTACTTTTCCGCTTCTTCTTGCCTGCGCCCGGGAGCGCTCGAGAGGGGGGTTCTTGAGGCACTTGGGGCGCTGCAGGCGTTTTCGCTGTTGCTGGAGCAGGCGCCGGGGTAGCGGAAGTCCGGACGCCTTGCGTTGCTGGAGTCTCTTCGACAATCATCTCAGTGTTGGTTTCAAGGACACTAGCCGAGAATGCGGTCTTGGAATGCAGGGCTGTAGCACGCATCGCGTTCATCAACAGCAAATTGTTCTTCTGCCTGCAGCGACTCAGCTCCAATCTTGAGCCAAGACGAAACCTGTTTTCACCTTTGCGGGACCTTGGGCTTACTTTCAGGAGCCTCCGATACCCCTCGGCTTTCCGAGCCTCCGTCTTCTCCCGGAGCCTTCTTCTTGAGTTCATCTGTCGGTGGTGTTGCAGCGTCGACGATAGGCCATACGAATCCCGTTCGAGGTATATAGTCAGGACGTCGAGTTCGTAAAGAATCCAGCGAGGACTGCAGTGAGTAAAGAGATGTCAACTGGCCGGAAATTGTGTTGGCAATAAGCAGATCTGGCTGTATGAACAAAGCGCACCAGCCTATTCGAAAGGACAGTATAAACATCAGGTGACTGGTAGATCCTGTTGTTCATTATAAAATATGCAGATAACGGACGGACTTGTTATTATGAGAACAGTTAAAGAAGGGCGATCCAAAACATACCTTCTTCGGGAGAAATTCGGTCGCGTTTGTGGATGATGAACATGGATGGAGGTTGAGCATGTACGACGGCAAACTCGACTCCGGTGAACCGTCTGCTCCTCACGTCAAACTTCCTCACAACTGAGAAGTGTTCATAGGCCTGCCTCAATTCCTCGGCCTCGTTTGCAATGGCTGTTCCTGTATGCATTGTTTGCATCCTCAACACTTGGTTGTTACTTTGCTTGTCGTAGAACATGGATGTGGCGAAGTATTCAAACACATTCTCGGCGGTTAGCGGTCCATTCGCCTATGCTCGCGTCTGAGCATATTGAGTATCGGTGATTCCATGTGCCCACCTGTATCCATTCATGCCAGATAAAGAACCGGTGGCTGTAGTCGTCCGTAGGGTGTAGGTCGTTGACATCCATGCGTGACTGCGCGCGTGACATCACACGACGAAAACACACCCGATGGAGCAGGATCAGACGTTTTGTTGAGACTTGAAGTCAGGATCACTCATTGGGAACAGAATCATTAGGTCAAGTACAGACATACAGTGGAAGCGGAGCGTCAGATATATGATAAATATAGAAGCAACAACATGAAGAATATAGAGAGATTTGTGATACTAAGTATTTATATCAACTTGTCGAGCGAAGCAGACGCGCAGACGGAAGATAAGAAAATTCATATCGGGATCACGTTCGTCGCGGGGCCAAGCACTAAGACAGGGCGGTACGATACGCGACACGCCGAATGACGCAGGAAGGGACACAGAATCTGGGTTGAGCAAAGAGCGCATGCGGGCCAGAAACTGCGGGTGACGTAAGGCGCTCTGTGGGTCGAAGTCAGCGAACTGCGGGAAAGCGCCCGAACAAGAATCTCACACGAAAAGGATTGCGAGGAACGATAAGGGTCTGATCTAGCTGCAGTCGCAGTCGGCTGCGTGTCCAACAAGACCTTTTCCGCAGCGCTCGCACCACCTGCGCGCTCCTTGTTCCACACCAATGGAATGCTTCGAGCCCACTGAATGGTGGGAGGAGCAGACAGAGCCCTCGCGCTGGGACTCGTCCCGATGAATGCTAATAAGATGACGCCCGAGATCGTGTTTGCGGCTGAACGAGCGCCCACACGACCGGTGGGGGCAGACATGGGGCTTGAGCCTGTTGGGGTCGTGTGTGGCCATGTGTGTTTTGAGATTATATGCTCTGGCGAACGCTACAAAATGTCAGGGGCGGGTCATATGATGCGAAGGAGCCATATACCTCTTGGACACGCAGAGCATCTGTATTTCTTACGCGAATCGCCACCTTTGTAGTCTTCCTCCTCCGGGACGTGAGCCATCTGATCGTCTGGGATGGTGGGGAGCTGGGTGGAGATGTGGGAGGGCGAAACAGTTGGGCCGGCGATAGACTGGACGTTGAAGTTGAGTTGATTGTACAAATCGACAGGGATGGATGGTCGTCTGGTGGAGGGACCGTAGTCTGAAAAGGTGGTACGGTGTCCGTACCCTTTTGTATACGCCTTGCTGCTGCGGGAGATGTCAGGCGCCGCGGTGGCACCGAAGGTAATACGATCTGCTGCGCCATCAGAGCCCGTCTGAGCTGCGGCATATTCTGATGCGGCATCGACACGTATGCGCTGGAAATCCATCTCCAGGTCAAGAGGGAAGGAATAGTTGGAAGGAGGGTGGGGAGAGTGAGGGTAGTTATAGAACGACTCGGAGTATGACGAAAGGGAGTCATAGGCAGACTCGGACGAGGCAGTTATGTTCGAAGGGGGGCCACGAGTGGGCGTGTCCGACCGGAAGAGTGTGTATGCGTCGTGGGAGTCGATAGTCAGCAGCTGAAGCTCATTGTCGTCAAAACCAGCAAGAGAAGTGTCAAGCTCGAGTTCGAAGAGATCGGGATGGGGGGCGAGGATGTCAGAGGGGTTTTGGAAGGACACGAAGTCCAGCTGCTTGTTGTAGTCCGCAGTGAACTCATCGAACACAGTGCTGGGAGGATATGGCGTGGCCTGGGGGTTTGACATGGTGTAGACTTGGAGTCACAGCTGAGGTGGGGGTGAAGGACAGAAATGGGTTGCTGCGCGTCACTGCACAGCCTTGGTACAGCCTCAACCTACTCGGTCATCTTACGCCGCAACGACGAAGTAGCTTCAAGTACTTATATTCCGACCAGGCTCAAACAAGGCTCAAACGACTAACGACGCCAACTTGACTCTGAGGTCTTGATCTCCAACGCTTTATCTACGACTATACCTTCCCCTCGTCTCGACTGCGCGGTAACCACCTGTGGCAGGGCCATGTTTCACTAGGTAACAGTTCCACTGATCGTCCACTCAACATTGCAACAAATGAACAAACCTACGTGGTTGCATCATGTTCAACGCGCAATTCTGGTGCAGCATCTCACTGGAGCGGAATTCTTGCGGCCGTCATAATACAGCTGTTTACGAAAAGATAGAGGGGTTTCCAAAAATATGCACATTCGATTTGTGTTTACCCTTGCTTGCTCCTGTATTTTGCTCGCTGGGCACTCAACGACACTGGCACGGTGCTTCGACACCCACCGGACTCTGCCCCGCACCTCAGGCATCACCAAGACTCAGTTTTTAGAAAATAAGACACCACCAGTTCTGGTACAGTGCAAGTTTCGGCCTTTCGGGGCTTTCGGCCGATATTCGGCCATACACAAACACTCCAGTTGAAACCTCTCTGTGTTGCGGTCAACTTGCGTAGCACAAACACAGGACATAACTAGATTTATTGGTGGAGAAACGAGGCAGAGTGGATCATCCTTGGGGGCAGAGCGCCGTTGAAAGGCTCTGTGGAGTGATGCGGTGTCAAACAAAGGTAAGCACAAATTGAGCATGAATATTTTTGGAAACCCCTCTATCTTTTCGTAAACAGCTGTACCTTGCCATACAGAGTCTACTGATACTCCAATTCAGGTTCCAGACCGTTCACGGTTATCCGACTATCATCTTTATATCCGCTGGGCACCAGGACTAGTACTAACCCCCTCTCGTCCCTCAAATAACCAACCTACTGAAGAGTTCTGTGGGACCCACTTGCATATCCATTCATTATCCAATCCGGATCCGAGTCAGATCCGTGATCTTTGTCCCTGCTTCGACGCAGAAACTCCTCCTCTCTCTCTCTCAGGAGGACACTTCAGTCCAGCGCTTCGTCCAGCACTACAAGCAACCGTGACAACTACGGAAAAGAGCCAGTCAAGAGCCATCAATCTTGTCTGATCCGTGACTTTCTACTCTCCGAGGCAATCCTCTCTAGACGCCGGGCACCTCGGCTGTTTGTCATCCAGTACTCTGTGCAACTTTTACCCTCATTCGGAATCTTCCCGTGTCAAGACGACCATTCGGTAACCCCAGCGATGTTTGCCCGATATCCTCGTTGTATCTCAGCCTTTGGATTCAATCTATGACTCATTACCCTTATTGGACCGGTTGGCTTAAATTACTCGCTAATCCTCTCTGAGGCCGCTGTTGTCTCGATCTCGATACAGGTGTACCCTTGATGGCGGACTCGTCTCCGCTGTAAATTGTAATCGAAACTGGTTGACACCAAGTTGAGACTGTTGCAAACCGCGCCTACTCATGTGCCCGCCTAGCTCAATCGGATAGAGCGTCAGACTCTTACAATTTCATAGGCGGGTATCTGAAGGCTGCGAGTTCGACCCTCGCGGTGGGCTAATAATCACTTTTGCATCTCAACGCTCGTGCTTTTTTTTTTTTTTTTTTGCATCTCATCAACATTATCACTTCTATGCCTTCCGTCGTCTGGTGAAAAAATCGTGGCATACAGCGGATTCAGAGTCCGCGCTGGAACCCATGAGAAGCGGCAGAAAGACTGCACGACCTCGGATGGCAGCAGACGCGGGCCGCTACGAGAGGACTAAGCTAAAACAACTATGGAAAGGGGACGGTTGGAGGGGAAAAAGGAAAGAAGCAGCTGCATGAACTGCAAGCATGCTGTGAGATGTAGGTAGAAGGAAAGTGAGACAAAGAAATGTACGCGCACGCGACGCGATGTGTCAATCAAATGGACGTGGGAATGTCCTCCTCTTGCATAGACCCCGGCTGATGTTCTCAACCGTTTCTTTGATGGACAACCTATGTAAGTAGCGGATCGACGAACCTGGAACAAATCGACGTCTTAGAAGACTTCTACTGTACAATGTTTATATCATAATATTCGTCGCGGACTCTGTATCAAAATGTAAAGTCCCTTCTGTTGATCAAAAGGTTCAGCACATGCACCAATCTTACAATGAAAAATCTCGACGGTCAGAAACGTACAACGGAAAAACAGTAGAAAATACAGTAAAATATTGATAGCCCACCGCGAGGGTCGAACTCGCAGCCTTCAGATAACCCGTCCCACCTGAAACAGAGCTGTAAAAGTCTGACGCTCTATCCGATTGAGCTAGGCGGGCGACAAAACCCTTATGAAGGGCAGCAATTGAGTAGGGTCCCGTTCACTTTCAGAAGAATCCCAATGATTGCCAGGACATGCAACTCATGTTGCCTGTCATTTCTTCCGGAAAACAATGGTGTGGACCGGCCTATATATATTTGTGAACTTTGAACTAGCACGCCTTATCTCACCTGGATTCAGAGCCGCAACGGGCAAGCAAGCTGTAGCCTCACTGGCCTGTCGCGCGTGCAACCTATCGGCGTTAGTAGTGGACGTTAGCCTCCAGCATGGACTCCGAGAATAATGCGTATTGTAAATGAGAGTAAACCGTCGCGGATCGAATACTTGATCAACGGCCCAGATATAAATGTTTAACCAAGTCACACCGCGGGGAAGGACCGCCGGTGAACTGGCCGTCAAGATTCAACTTAGGAAGAGGGGAAGAAGGAACTTAGCGCCGACAGCCTGGCAGTCAGACTTGACGTTCCGCAGCATGGTTCGAAACCCTGGTGGCGGACCCACTTGCCGCATTCTGCAGCGCACTTATTACCTCAGCAGCACTAGAATGAAGGTAATTCAAGGACCAAATGCATGTATCTGGCTGACGATGGGTTCGCAGCCTTACTACCAGCCCGCACTGCACTCGAGCCATTGTTGTTTACGAAGAAACTCCTGGATGCAGTTTTGAAACTATATGTCTTGCGCATGTTACACTGGTATACAGAATTGAGAAAACAGAAAAGCAATATGAACGACAGACAGCTCAAACGCCCACTCTAGACAATAATGTCAGCAAGCAACTCACCGGGAGCATAACCGCGAACAAACCTGTGCACGACTTTTTTCTACTCCACGAATCAGCCACTGAGATATACGACAAAGACTGTACTGACCTGACCCGTGAAACGAATGATCTCGCTCTTCTCCATCACGAACAAAGTTCGTTCAAGTGCATGGCTTGAATATCCTTGCTGGGTGACGAATTCGCGGACGAGACTCTGGTAGCTCGTACTCCACCCGACGGGAAGCCTTCTGCGTAGTTCTCGCTCAATTTTGACCAACTCCTCGTTAAGCTCTCCTCGGGAGAGACCATCAGCAGACCCGGCAGAGACTGCATCCATTGTGGAGAACTTGAACAAACGGATAGCTTCTTCCACATGATGGTTTTGAACCACTGTTGAAAGAGTCATCTTTGCCAGTGATTCCGATATACGAATAATTGCTTCAAGTTGTCTGGGGATCGGTCGAAATCAGTTGCCCAAGAAATTCTGCGATTACATACCGTACTGTAATCGGGATCGAACTTCGTTCGTCATTGTCGCGTTCGACTTGCTGTACTTGCTTACGCAAACTGACAAAGTGACTGCTCAACATCTCCTGAGCCTCGGCTGACAGCCGTGGAGCACATTTGCTAGTCGACAACGTCAAGCGATGACCACGTATCTTTCACATCGGCGTACCTCTTGCAGTACGCAATGTATCGCTTCATAACGTCGAGACTGAGCTCGCCAACGGCCTTGTCGACGTTTTCCTCCGGCCGATTCATCTGAGTATTCATGACGTGTCGAGCGATCATCTGAGAATACACATATTAATACTGAGCGCAATCCGTACACGCCACACCCCACCTTGTCTCGCTGTTCATTGTGTTCATCCTTCACGATGAAGATCATGTCAAACCGTGATAGGATAGTTGTCTGGAAGTCGATGTTCTAGAATCGGTCCAGTGAGCGTCTGCAGGGTGTCGAGCCGTGGATGATTGGTACCTCGCCAGGACTTCTCCCCTCGTCATATCGCCCAAACACGGGATTAGCGGCCGCGAGTACGCTAGTACGGGAGTTCAAGACAGTGGTAATGCCAGCCTTGGCGATGGATATAGTTTGCTGCTCCATGGCCTCATGGATGGCCACGCGATCTTCATCGCGCATTTTGTCAAATTCATCGATACAAACTACACCAGTATCAGCTAGAACCATGGCACCTCCCTCGAGATAAAACTCGCGCTGACGAACCAATGAGATCGGATTGGAGGTAGCCATAAGCGTGAGACTTACAGAGACCGTGTCCCTTTGAACAGAAGCGGTGAGACCTGCCGCACTAGATCCTTTTCCCGACGTGTAGACGGCAATAGGCGCGACCTGGTTATGATAAGTTCAAGAACTTTAGGAAGCGAAACAGAGACCCACCTTCTCGACAAACTTGAGCAACTGACTTTTAGCTGTTCCGGGGTCGCCCAGTAGTAGAACGTTGATGTCACCCCGAAGCCTCATGCCATCAGGAAGAATCTTCTTGGATCCACCAAAAAGCAGACAGGTAATGGCCTTCTTTATGTCTGGTCCGCATTTCAGGACGGGCGGGCGGTCTCAAGTATCGAGAGAATAGACTTACCCAGACTGCCATAGATACTTGGTCCAACACTCTTGGCGAATCTCTCGTAGAAGCCTTCGCTCCTTGCCATGGCTCCGAATTCCTCCTCTTCTTCAGGCGTGAATTGGACCCCGAAAGGATTTGAACCAGACCCGCTCGTTGGTCCGGATGATAATTCTAGATGGACGACCCGGAGGTAGGGTTGGCGGAGAGCTGCCGCACCTGCATTTTTCTAGAATGTAGTGTCAACAACTGTGTATGTTTGGTTCAAAAGAACACACATTCTTAGCGGACTGGAACGTCGAGTATATCCCAGTTGCGATGACTCTCGAACCGGGAACAACCTTCCCAGTCAAAAATCTGTCAACAGATAGAAGCATATGCCTGGGCAGCTCTCCAACGGGGACCATGTCTGGGGCCTCTTGTAGCTTTAGCGTCTGCTGATCGGCAAAAGTGGATTTAGAGTGAACGATAAGGTACGGGTCAATGGGACAGTCATTCTTCTTCCCTCCAACTTCAGGTGCATCGCAGAAACGGGGCAGTCCTCGGTCCGACCCGCCGCCGACGCCTCCCATGCCACCAGAAGGATATATGTCCTTGGTCGATCTACACGACCGGCATTGGAGATGTAGTTTGGTTGCGCGCGATGACAAAACAGAAGCTGAAATAACGATCCCAGGAATGCGGACGAGCTTGTTCATAGTATTCGCTGTGAGCTCGCGAAACTGCAGCATGTTGAGGCCGGAGCGAAGGTTGATTTGGATGCTAGGGATGGCCTCGGCAGCATCCTCCACGTTTTTCTTCTTCTCAGCGTCTGTTTGACCCACACTTGTGAGCGGGAAAAGGATTGACCGCGCGGCTTTGGTGGCTGCATTCTCAAACTGGAAAAGAGAATGAGGAGAGAACGTGAGGCTAATCATATTCACGCGCCAGGGGGAGGGTGTCCGCGGGAGTGTCCTGGATCGCGTGAGCCAACTCGTCGTTGTATAAACTGATGTGTCGGAGGTCGACTTCAAGGATACGTTGTTTAAGAAGCAGATTGGCCCGAAGTTTATCTCTACGCGCTACAATCAGACTGAAAAATCGGATTGGCGACCTTCCTACCTGTAGAGGAACTCGCCACCAAGGCGATACTGGAGAAGAAAGTCAAGCAAGAGTTTCTCGGTCTCAGAAGGCGAGTCAGGGGATATCGCCGGAGGAGCATCATGGGCTGCAACGGTGAAGACCTGGTTCGCGTCGAAGCCAGACATGACACAATTGGGAGGCGGTGGTGGGGAAGAACGCGTTAAGTCACATCCAATCGCGCCCTGTCACATTGCCCATTATCTAGATACTGGATAAGTAAAGTACTACTAGATCCTACCATGCATGCCAAGTAACAAGTAGAATATCATTCTGCAATCCGAGAGGCCTTCGAGCCGTATGCCACACTCCAAGCTTCAAGTGGAACAGTGTCCTCGAATGGCATGTCCCCCCAATCGTTCATCGCCCTCTCGTGACTCTCCTTGCAAAAATCTGGGAACGCCAGGACAAGGGTCCAGGGGCGTTACCTTCTTGAATGTAAATTAAGATCGAGTCATCCCAACTCGGTGCTTGTCTGAACAGAGACAACAACAGAGACAGTTTGCAGGACTATTTCTCTGTTGAACCCGGCTCGACTGAATCGAGAATCGAGCAAAGGCCGCCAGAAGTGGTCAGATAGACTCAGCGATCTTTCCTTCTTTGAGGCCTAGACTCTTTGATCGTTTTCCAAGAGGCGATATGAATTTGAGCCGTCGAAAACGAGACAATGGCGTCGAGGACCAGTGAGTACAAAGTGAGACAAAGTGACAAGGCAAGTGACATCCAGCACAGCTTCGCAGGAGTCACACAAACGCCGCGCTTGCGCTAATCCACGATGAGCGCAATGGACACTGACGAACTTCCGGTCGTGCTACCGTCTTCCACAACATCTGGACTCTCGCTTTCATTGTGCGTATCTACCGAACCGCCCAAATCGCGTCTCTACACATTCTTTTTCCCAGGCATCCTCTCCCGATCTTAAACATCTCAGAACACTTGACAAGATTAAAGCTGCAGACCAACACCAACTCCCCCTTTGGTGTGTGAGCTAGCTTAGTGGCTCCCGACGTATTTTAACTCTCTCCCAGTCCTTGGCGCTCTCCTGGGGACGCAAAATGGCCGCGAGGTAGATATTGTGAATACATTTGAACTTGCCGTCGAAAGTGGCGGCGAACTAGTAGACCACGGGTTCCTCGTCTCCAGGCGCGATCAGTGTGCGTTCATCTCCACATCCACGTCTCGACGCGATCTCATGACTATCCTTTAGACAAACAGGTGTTTCCTTCACTTGAGTTCATCGGCTGGTACACTGTCGCCGCGCGACCCACTGCGCGCCTTATTGCATTGCATGAACAAGTCTGTCTCGATCGCGCTGTTTGTTTAGCGACTGAACTCGCACAACGCAGTTTACTGGGTACTGTTCAACGCCGCTACTGCTCATTCTGCAGCCCTCGATCACCCTTGTTGCATCCTCCGACGTCAACGCCCAGAATCTACCGTTTAAAGCCTACGAGCCCACAATAGAACTCAGAGATCGAAAATCTCGATCGGTGTTCATTGAGGTCCCGTACAAAGTTGAAACAGGGGAGGCCGAGCGCATTGCTGTAGACTGGACCGCGAGAGGCGGGGGAAGCGGGACCAGCTGTAAGCACAAAGATAACTGACCATTCACTTCTCTCGCGGAGTTGGTTGACACACGCCCAGTGGAGTCGCATCTTCAAACGCAGCGTGCGGCTGTAAAAATGTTGCACGACCGAATTGTTGTTCTAGTCAAATACGTGACCGACGTTGTGATGGGTAGGTCGTTCTTTCCAGGGACGCATAAGCCATCCTGACCGATTGTGATTAAATAGAACAAGCGCCGAAGGACCACGCCACACTGCGGGCACTGTCTGCTCTGATCGCGTCCCTGCCTGCGACCGAAAACAACGCGTTTCGTGCAGAATTCGAGACAGTTAGTTTCCCCCTCGAATTTTGACCAACTGCTAACTGGATGCCCAGGAATACGAAGATGTACAGCTCACGGCATTCCTGGCCTCCTTGACCAAGTCCGCGAATATACTGAACGACGTGGGTTGCGGTTTGGTGAATCGCAAATTCTGTCTCACTGTTAATGTAGCTGGTGGACAAACACATTGTAGTGACCAGCGGAAATGGCGAACGCGGACCCAGTGGGCCGAGGAGGAGAGGGATGGGAATGGGAATGAACAGACAAAGCGATTGGGACCGTCATTGAGCTGTTAGTCTGTTACTTTCGTTCTACTGTCTATATCTCTACTTGTATTTTTTGCACATGCGGGGCCGACGAGAAGAAAAACATCTAAATATGTGCGTGGTGCTAGGATACAAGTACAGTTGCGCTCGGAGAAAGTCTAGTCCGATAAATTAAGCGTGAGGGGGAACCTTGTTCTTGACGTTCTGCATCGACGGAGCCCGCCCGATGGTGGCGCCCTTGATTTTCTTCCACAGGCCGGGCGAGGTTCGTGAAGAAGACACACTAGACGACAGAGGTCCGAAGGATGACGGTGATCGAGGGGATTGGGAAAGCGAGGACGCAGAGCTCGACGATACGGGAACCGTTAGCGGCTTGGACGCCGCCGCCTTGGGCACAGGCAGCGGTTTCGAAGCTGACAATGGAACGTATGGAGGCGGCAGGGCGATGTCCGCGATAACACGGCCTGGCTGTTCGGTGGTAATTCTGGGCGGACTAGCTGGACTATTCGGAGAAGACGCGGGGCTGACGCTTCCTACTGCGTCTATGGACCCTTGATCGGATGGCGACGAGGCCGATGGGGAGGACGATGAGGCATTTCCGTAAGATGGCTCCATCTCCTCTGGCACCCCGACCGCTTCTCGTTCCGCCCATGAGATGATTTTCGAGCGTCGGTTGGACGAGTGCTGCTCGGCATCCATGTCAAAGACTGCGTCTTCATTGATTGCTTCAGTGTCTTCTGAAGCAAGCTGCTCCAGTATGTTGCGGCGAAGGAGGTTCGTCGGCGAGTTAAGAGTCGTTGCAAAGTCCCAAGAATCAACGGTGCCATGGAGTATGGGGCCATGTGCGACGCGCCGTTCTTGGCGGTGGGTCAGCGGCGGCAGGTCCTCTAAAATCCATAGATAAATGTGTATTTTGAGATGGACGAGAAAAGATTCACTTAAAATAGCACCGACTAAATAAGATTTCTTCTTGGACGCCTTGAAGAAAGGACTCTGAAGCAGTTCCTCGGCGGTGGGGCTTAATGATCGTAAGTGGATGCTTGATCTGCAGAGAATTTAATTACCGCTTGGACGGGTCCTTGACTAGGCAACTGTCGACAATCTCCTTGAAAGCCCGGGAATATTTGAAGGTTCCACCTTCTCGATCCAGTGAAGGTGGAGCCTCTTGAATTCTGCAGGGTCATTAGAAGGGAACAGATTACCGTTCACCGCTCACGTCTTTATTAGAACCCTCTGCGGCGACTCTCGGGACCGCGGTGGCCTACCCTGCGTTAATTCCAGCGCCGTGATACCGAAGCTCCAGATGTCGGCGGAGAAGTCGTAATGCCGAGCCTGAATTACCTCCGGAGCCATCCAGCATGGCTACTCAGGGAATAAGCGATTAGTAGAAGCTCCTTGGAGAAGACTTACTGTCCCTACGAAGGACTTACGTTTGCCCATCTTGGGGCGACTACCGCTGACGGGCGCTTCAAATGAGATACGTTTATGTCCGTTGCTACTACCGCTGCTGCTGCTTCGCTGGGAACGAAGAGCGGCCTCTGCGGTGATGATTTTGGGCTTGTGGTGCTGCGATGAAGAGCCCTGGTGGCGCGAGGTGTCCTCTGTAAGGTCCGCCGCAACACCGAGGTCCCCCAGAAGAACCGTGCCGTCATCTATAACCAGTGAGATGGATCGCTATCGTTGATTCGGAGGAATCACACCATCGATTAGGAGATTTGCGGCCTTGACATCTCTGTGAATGAAGCCATTGACGTGGAGGTAATTGAGCCCCTGGAGAGCCTGTTGCAGAATGCAGCGAACGACGTCCTCTTCCATGCCCCCGGGCCAGCCATAGCGCATGACATCGGCTGCGCTTCCTCTGTTCATGAGACGCAGCGCAATGTAGAGCTTGTGGCCATCCATCCATGAGCCACGGACACGCAGAACATTGGGATGCTTCGAGAGGGACATGAGGGTGGTTTCGCGCTGGAGCAGGGCCAGGGAGTGTGGCGGGAGGGAGTCGAGATCGAGGACCTTGAGGGCGCACGGTATCCGCTTTCCCGCAGAATGCTCCGGGCAGTATTCGGCGGCGTAGACAATCGAGGACGCGCCGAACCCGATGGGCGCACCGACGGTATAATCGGTGAAACGGTCGCTGGAAGGTGTGAGGAGTTGGACAGCGAGAGGAGCCAAGAAATACCTGAATAAGTCCCATTCATCCTCGACCGCTCCTATGAATTTCCTGGACGGCATGAGTTGGTTAGGTGGCGCGGGGGCCATTTATACGGAAAAGTAGGGTGACTAGGGTGACTAAAGCCTGAGGAAGATGGCTAAAAAGGGCATGAGGGCCGGGCAAAATGTAATGGTAGGAGAGAGGAGGAAAGGAGTGTTGTCACACTGCGGGATGTCGTTTGATTTGTGGTCTGGCCCCCGTCGCGGCAGACGCTCTCGGAGTCTCGGTGCCGCTCTTGCTGCGATTGTCTGGACGCCGATAGCTCTTTCGCTGCTGTAAATAACGCGATTGAATGCAAGTAGTATATCTTGACCGTGACAGAAGCAACTGTAAGCAGAAAGAAATGGCGGCGAGCAAAAATACATGGCTGCGGCGCATCGCACGGTTGCGGGGACATGCAAGCAATGGGCAGAGTGGACCGGAGAGAGAGAAAGAAAGGCCGAGGCAAGGCAGGGACAGGACAAGACTCGTTGAGGCCGGACCGGGTGTAATCAAATCGGTTGCAGCCAATCGCACGCTGCGATAGTCTCTCTCTGCCCCTCCTCGTCCCCCGACGATGGCCCCCAGCACCAAGCAGTGTGCAAAGTACGTCTACGTCGCTGCGGGGCCCTCCATCCTCCCCGTCGACGAGCCCTCCTGCAAGGACGAGGAGAGTCCTGCAGAGTACAACACCGGCGGATATCTCCCTGTCAAACTCAACGACTCGTTCAAACACGGCCGATACCGCGTCCTCCGCAAGCTCGGGTGCGTCGAATTTTCCTGTTCCTGGTCCCCTCTCTCATCGCACGCAATCCTCCCGCTAGATGGGGCCATTTTTCGACAGTTTGGTTGGTCAAGGACACCCAGTGAGTCACCGCATCCCCCTCGGCACAGGGCCCCGCCCATTCCTCACCTGTATCTCCAGTGAAAACCGCCACTCTGCCCTCAAGGTCGTTAAGTCCGCCGGTCGTTACGCCGAAACCGCCCGCGACGAGATCAAACTGCTTTCTCGGGTGGCTTCCGTCGCCCCGTTGCACCCTGGGCGTCAACATATCGTTTCCTTTCTCGACTCGTTCGTCCACCAGGGACCTGAGTCGTCACACATCTGCATAGTCTTTGAGCCCCTTGGCGAGCATCTGCTCGCTCTCATCGAGCGGAACAAGCGAAAAGGTGTTCCCCGCGCACTGGTCAAAGTCATTGCCAAACAAATTTTGCTCGGGCTTGAGTACCTCCATGACGAATGCGACCTAGTTCACACCGACATCAAGCCGGAGAATATACGTGAGTGTCGAACCATATTGCCCCCGCCCGCATTAAACCACGCCTATTTTCTAGTCATTTCCATCCCTGACGTCGAAGCCCACATCTTCAATGAACTCACACACTCCCCCTCCCCCACTTCTCGCCGCGTCGGTGTGCCACTCCCCACAAAGTCTCGGCCCGCCGTATCAATCCCGCAGACCCAGCAGCGATCTCGGCGCCAGGTTCAGATCTTCGACTCTCAGCCACTCGCAAGCCCGGGTAGCCGCAGCGCCGGTGGCTTAACGGGTAGCGGATCCAACAGCGTTGCCGGCAGCTATGTATCCCCGGTACACATGTCGCATATGGCGAAATACGGGGTGAATGGGCTAAGCTCGAGCGCACCCAAGGTCCCCAGTGGCCTTTCGTCGTCCTCGCCAAGGAGTCTTGTTCCAAGTTCCAAATCCAATCCCGCCACCGCGGCTTCTTCCCATGCGAATTCGCCAATTTCGCCACCCTCTACCTCCTCTTCATCTTCATCCGTCTCTTCGACTCCGTTTACCGTTGCTGGGTCTATTGGGACTCCCCCCACCTCTCTGTCGAATTCGTTTGGGAGCGCCATGGCTGGAATCTTGAACGCCGCGAAGGAGAGCCAGACAGCACTCACCGCGGCTCAAACAATACCCAAACAACTGATGGAGCGCGTTGGATTACCTATGAAAGGAAAACAACAGACCGTCACAGAACCCAACATGGAAACTGCGATCTCGCCATCGTGCAACATGAAGAACGGGTTAACGCCCATCTCCGAATCACAGAAGTCCAACAATTCCATGAGCGGCAAGTCCCGGATAATTCACGGACACACCAGGTCAAGCTCCGGGATGTCCGTTTCCGGGTCTTGGAAAGACCCAGGACTTTCCGCGCCTGCGCCTGCACTGGTTGTTTCAGCGGTAGTTAGTGCCGACGGCGACCAGCAAGGAGATTATTTCCAGCTTGCGGGCACGAGCAGCAGTCTCGCCGAAAGCTCCAGCACTGCAACTTCAGAAAGCTCGTCAGCTACCGTGACAAAAGCACGGCCTTCTCCAGACCGGATACCCCCGCCCAGTGTCAAGGGCTCCAACAAGCTCAACGGATTCAAAGTCGATTCCGTTCCTGCCCCAGAGGCTCTCAATCCCGGCACGAGTTCGAGTTTTTCGGAGACGGTACCGGACAAACCGATCATCCCGAATCCATCCCTCCTCTCTCAGACCGCTCCGCGGACGCGAATAGGCCCTGAGCCGGGTGCTAAGACCACAAGTCTGCGCGTCTCACCCCCGCACCATAGATCCCAGCTTTCGGCCCACATGCACACACATCCGCCCCCTTCCGATTCGCCACACACTGCCGACAGTCTCGCTACCGCTAGACCGAGTGTCGCTCCCTTACCCGTCTCGCCCTCTTCCGCGACCTCTCTCACCCCAACGGCTGCCAGTCCCTCGTCGTTGTCGACCTCCGACTCGCCCCTTCCTCACCTCCAGACCCCGGCCCTCGCGCTGCCAAAGTTGCGCCCGACCCTCGTACCCGAAATATCCATCAAAATTGCTGATCTTGGCAATGCAACACCGTCCATGAAGCACTTCACGGAGGACATACAGACGCGACAGTACCGCTCGCCCGAGGCCATCATCGGACGCAAGGACTGGGGCACCCGCGCGGATATCTGGAGCGTTGCTTGCTTGGTGCGCCGGGCTTTTCGTCGGTTCCCTCTCCCACATTCTGATTGTTTCTTTGATAAGGTGTTCGAGCTTCTCACGGCCGAGTTTCTGTTTGACCCGCAAGGGCAAGGCGAGCTGTTCAGCAAGGACGACGACCAAATGGCCCAGATTATCGAGCTACTCGGCGACTTTCCGCTCGACGTGAAGATGGGGGGCAAATACAGCAAAGATCTCTTTGACCACACGGGTCCGTCTCGTCTACACTCCCTCACCCGTATTCTGATACTGAATCGCGCGTTCGTTGTATAGGTGCATTACGCTACATCAAGACGCTCAAGCCGTGGCCGCTCAAGCGCGTCATGCAGGAGAAGTACCTGTGGAACGAGTCCGACGCGGTCGTCCTCTGCACGTTCCTCGAGCCGATGCTGGCAGTGGACCCGCGGAAACGAACGGACGCGAGGGACATGCTTGATCACCCTTGGCTAGAAGTGTCCACCGAGGACGACGTCGTCGGCGAGTGGTGATGCCGCCGCCGCACACATCTATCACACCGCGGTGCCGCCGTCATGCGGCACCCACGAACCTAGAGCGACATTGGGCGGATCCCTCAGATTCGTTCCTTGCTTGCAGCCGCTTAGACGGTCTGTTCGTGTTTGTCCTTTCCTGATCCTCCCCGTCTCGCATACATTATTCCGCCCCCTTTTTATTCTACCTTACCTTGACATTTTTTTGAGCACACAATGCATACAATATACCTGCTAGATCCCATCTTTTCTGTGTACCTGTATGGACTGTGGACTGTCTCCGCTTGTAGCCATTTCATCGTTGCTCACCTCTAGATTTCGCGTGTGTATGTCGTACCGGTTTATTGCTTACATATCAGCCGTTCGGAGAGGACCGAGCCCGAGTCAGAGACGACATCGACGATTGACGACGGCGGTAGCCGAGGCCGCTCAGCACTCAGGCCTCAGGCTTTAACAAGATGTTACATGCATCGCGCGAACCCCGCCTTCCCATAGAACCTTGTTCCTCTGGGCCTGGAATTGAATTCATCTCAACTCGAATCTGAAGAGCTCCACCACACTTTAATCGGAAATCCCATGTCCACTAGTCAATCAAATACTTCGAATCCAACCGACTTCGACACGCAAGGACACAGGCGAATCGAACGTCAGGGAAAGCATTGACCGTCTTGCCTGCATCTCACCGTCCTTTCACCGTTCAACTTGTCAACGTTGTCAACCCTTTTTTTCAAGATCTAGGTATCTAAAAAGTCTGTATTTGCTAATAATGAATGAGGATCGCTCCTTCGTCGAGGTCGCTCTTCACAGGGTCATTACAGCGATGAGGGAAATGGTGAATGCGACGACAGATCCCAGACCCGGCAAGGCAGCGACGACAGCGGAGCCGTTCGAGCCGGAGCCTCCTGTGGCTTGTGCGGAGCCTGGGCCACCGCTTGCTGTGGAAAATTCAGTATTCTGACACCAGGCTTGTTGTAATACTAACCAGACTGGGCCGGTGGGTTCGTTTTGTTGTCGTTCGTTTCGATATACGCGTCTGTAAGTGGCTTGTTCATGCACGAAATGACGGGCTCGATTTTGAAAGCAGGCTGGTGCGCAAGGGCGTCCGGGAGGATGTATCCGGTAGCAATGTCGACCGATTGCTGGAAGAGGTCGTGCTCCAAGAGGATGAATCCAGTGTCGAACGTAGTCGCGTTTGCCTCGATAAAGTTCCAGTTTTGCAGAACCTTGGATGCCGTGGAGGCCCCAGAATGCAGATCAAAGTCTAAGCAGCTTCGTCAGTATCATGGGATGAAAATAGCAGATTTTCTTACCGTCCGTGTCAAAGGTAGCCATCGGGCTGATACGAGTCCACATTACGGGCGTTAGCCCCATGGCCTTTGCAATTGCCCGGACACGGTTACTGTTGGCAAGAGTTACAGCCTATGAGTCTTAGACAGGCAAGCGGGACGCACTCGATGTCACCTAGAATTGGGGTGATGAGGCGCTGTTTCTATATAACAGGAAAAACACCTACCGAACGGCGGGCGGAAGTGTGATGGAGTGACGCCGAGAACATCCTTGATGACCTGTTGCGCCTGGTAAGCACAAGCCATTTGACGAGGGGCAGCTGGACCTTTTTTGACCAGCCCAACTCTCCAATTATTTGAGCATTCGTGAGAGTCGTGAGTGATGGATGCGACCAGGTGTGTACGGCGATTTGGTGACCCTGCATGTATTCCGTCTGGAGGAAGCTGGGGAAAGAGATGACACGAGATCCGACGACGAAGAACGTCGACTTGAGGTTCTTCTCGTTGAGGAACTGCAGCAGATCGGGTGTGTAAGGCGACGGGCCATCGTCGTACTTGTGCGAGTTAGCTCCGAGCGGGGGCAGAAGAGGGGAGGACAGACGGTAAGCCCCCATGTAAGCTTGTCGGGGCAGGTTGTGATGTCGGTGGCCTGGACGCATCCGCCGCACGTCCACCAGCAGCGGGACTTGTCTGCGTCGGCAGCGGCAACGGGATTTGCCGGGCAGCCACCTGGATGACGTCAGCCTCGAAAATTGAATATCCCCGGGCGGCGATGACCTACCTGCAACAGTCGGCGCAATGTCTGGAATAGGAATTCCCGACTTGTTGACCTCGGAAATCCACTGCTGCACCTCGGGCGAGTCCGTGCGTACGATCACGTCCAGCGCCGGGTACGACGACGGCGCGAGCAGTGCCGCTGTCCACAGGTGTCGTATCTCAGCAGCGTCTCAGTTCGGTCGCCTCGGCTAGACGTACCGTTTGGGAGCGGAGGAGCACCCTTGACGGCTGTGGGCGTGGCCCCGGGCTGCGAGCGGGTTAGAAGTAGCGGGCGCCCACACAATGACATCCAACCGAAAATGTCGTTGGCAGGGCGTGCGTCGCCTGTGTTTGCGCATTCGACACGATGGACGCTGCAGGTGAAGTATCAGCACACGCCGCGATTCCAGGCCGGGAAACTTGCCTAGCGGGATAGCGGTCGGGTTGGTAGTAGCGAGCGTAAAGGAGAAAGAGCTTGGTGGTGGCGCCCCGGTGCCTGCTGAGGCTGCAGACGACGCGCTCTGGCGAGCCTCGAGAGGGTTGTGGGCAGCGACGGCGGCGACCGCGAGCGAGGAGAAAAGAATGGTCTTCATGAGGGTGGGAAGCAAGACTGGATGGGTCACAAGAGGCGGTGGAGCAGGATGGATGATGCCCGCTGAAAAACTCCCATGTTGCTTATATTATATCGGAGTCGCAAATATATATATAAATCAAGTCCACACACAGGCTTACACCTTCTGCTTCTTCGAACGGGGCTTCTCCAAATCGATCTCCTCTGCGTCGTCCTCGTCGTCCTCATCGTCAGAGTCGATGTCCTCATCGCCGCCGGCGGTACCCAGGAAATACTCAATTGCTTCAGGGAACACCTCGTTGGCAATAGTTATGCCAAGCTGCTGGGTTTTCAAAACCCAAAAAGAAGTCGTGTAAAGAGAGCACTCACTTCCGCGGCATCTGGACCCTTCTCGAAAAAGTTAAAAAAGCTTCCCGTGTCTACGGACATATCGTCCTCGTCCTCGCCGGTCGCATCGGGATAGAGCTTGGTCAAGGCCTTCTCAGGCTCCTTCCAGTCGATTTTGGTAGGCTACAATGCATGAGAAGGGCGCTATAGAGGCAACTAGCGGCGGAGCGGCGTTACCATAGCTTCGACATCGCGCTCCCATGAAAAGTCGAGCATCGTCTCAGTGACGCCATCGGCATCAGGCTTGTCGTCCGCAACAGAGGGGGCATTGTACTTGTACACTTTTTTTAACACGGTGTTAGAAAAGAACGGGTTTTCCTTGAAATACTGCACGGAAAAAGTCAGTGCTTTGAGTGGACTGAACAAGGGAAGAAAACGAACGAATTCAAGGGTGTAACACCGGTGCTCCATGGTGTCCCGGACAATCCACAGGTCTTCGAGATAGCTCAGGGCGAGCTGGTCTGCACTGTGCTGGGCGAAGAACGCAACGTGCGAGTTGTTCATCAATGCCACGGGCCAGAATTTGGGGATGGCTTTTACGACTGCCCGACGTTTTTCGTACGCGGGCAGGATTTTGGTTTGGCTCAGGCGGTCTATAACATGTAGTGAGCTAGAGCCCGGCGCAGTGATAGACCTGCGAACCCATAGCGAGCTCGACGCGTGCGAGGTCGCGCTGCGCCTGTTGAAGCTTTTGTGCATCCTCATCGCCGAGCTCGACGTTCGCCAGAGGATTCTTTTCGTCATCAGCGCCAGGAGATGCACGTTTGACGCCGCCTTTGGCCATTTGAGCTATAAAATAGAGGAGGAAAAGGAGACGTGGGAGGAGAACTTGCAAAGAAAAATGTACAGCGTCGTCACGTGCAGTTTCAGGGGGGGGATTAATAATACTATTAAAACGATATTTGCAGGTAGTAGGAAGTAAGCTCTAATCCACTCTCTTCTCCCCATCTTCGACAGAGGCCGCAACACGCTTCTTGCCGCCATTTAGCCATTTGGTGCTTATCGACGTCCCCGAGCGCGTCTTGGGCGCATTATCGCCACCGAATCCCTTCCCATGATGGGCGGACCGGAATCCAGGCCCAGTATAGTATATATAGTCGGTCGAAGGGACCAGCCGCGGCCAGGAGACGTAGTCGATCCCGTGAAGGAAAATGAAAGTGAGCGAAATGGAGAGAAGGGTAAACCAAAGAATGAAATAATAAAAGAGTGAATAATCTGGCCCAGATATCAGCGTCAGTGCCCCTAGCAAATAGAGAATACGGACCAGAAGTACGGGGCAAAGTCAACCCAGCACAGATCATGAACAGGGAAAAAGAAGCAACAAGGGGCATCTGCGTGCACTGTCAGAACTAGATCATGAACCAGCCACCCAGCTCACCGAACGGGTGATCAAGGGTCTTGGATCCGTCACCAAAAACATAGAACTTGCAGACGTCTTTCGTGGCACCCAGTTGCCAGCGATGAGGTCAAATCCATCCTGCCGCGCCCCATCGAAGAAGTTATTCTTCAGATATCTCGTGAGCGACTTGACACCGTCTTCCATCGCACCCTTGCGTGTCCGTTTGCTCGTTCGGGTAAAGTCAGACTTGAGCGCTCCTGAACCGCCGTAAGCGTTAGCGATTGCGTCCGCGTGGTCGGCCCACACTACGACAACAGTTAGGCGGACCGAGACGATATGGAATTACACCTACTCTCTCTGAAATCTTTGCTAATTGCCTCGTACGCGTCGATGCTATCGTCACTCGACAGGATACCGAGGGCCTTCAATTGTTGGTTCAATGTCCATCGGGCCAAAGCCGCCTGGACGACATTGGTGCGATCAAGATTGTCCATGCAATTTGTTCGAACTGTGCCTCGTTGCAGCTGCACGACTTCGCCTTGGTTAGAGGCAACGTGGAAGTACCTTTTCAGAGTATATGAGGAAGGTGCGGGGAGCAAAAATGAGATACTTGCCCGTGTCTTCTTATATCAGTCTCTAGTTCGTCTATGAGGACGCTGATGCGATCCCAGCGCATGTGTTTGCATTCGTTGTGGAAATCGAAATACTGGTACCGGACGCTAGGGAGATCGAGCTTTAGATATGTGAGCACTTTGCATGCGTAACAAGGGGACACTGAATTCAACCTGTTTTATGTAACGCTCGTACGCCGCCTTCACAGGGAGCTCGTGTCCTTTTTGGTTAACAAGATTGACAAGAGCTTGTTCTCCGTAGATTGTGACCTGTTCTTGCAGATGTCTTTGCATCATATTGGCCTGGAGCGCAAATAAGCTGGAGGCACAGATGCAAAGCTAAGCACTTGCTGTATCTTGCAAGTCCATGACCTGCAAATCCGGCTTGTATCGCAGGGTATTTACTTCGGCCCAGAAGACAGGAACACTGCCCCTGATCTGCACAAAACTCATTTGTGTACCAAACTCGCCTCCAGCAGGCGGTGCGTCCCCAGAGGCAACACCATCTACGACCAACAGAAGCTGTTCCGTTTCGTTGAAATTAGCGACGTGCCCTTCATGATCAATTCCACGTCTGAAGTACCGTGTGCCGGCACGGAAACGTGAACGGCGACTGATGAGACATATTTGCAAGGTCCGACCATGGAGAACCGCGTTGCGTATATCGAAGGCTGGTAGATGGATGTGAGAACACTGAAGTTTATATCAATGTGCACTCACTTCCGTACATGATCGGAAGAATATACGAGCTCAGCTGAAAACATATTGACCATGGAAAGAGATATTATGGCGCATGGCTCACGTCTTGGCTTGTGTTTCCCAGCGTAAGCTCTATCAGTCGTGTCTGTAGAAATCTGTCTGCATGAGCGAAAGGCTTGCAAGATCAAAAAAGCGCCCACTTGTTCCAGAAAAACCGATCATCCGCCTGAGAAGAAAATCAATAGGGGGGGTTCATTTTGAGTAGCTAGACATGCCGTTTCCCAGAATGGCTTGTTGGTGTCCTGTTCCCGAGTCTCCCATTGGGCTTGTAGCCGACGTGTCACATCCCAAGTATAACTGAATAGAAAGAAGCCCCCCGTGAGGTGGGACCTTACAAGACCGATCAAGTGCGCTTCAACAGGGTGGGGCGGATTGAAGACATTGAGGTTTGGGCTGAGCGGAAGGAGGTCAAAGTCGGAAGCACGATAGATGTCGTGTCCCATTAGACGGCCTTTGAATTCCCTTCCTGTAATCACAATAACATATTCTGCTGTACTCGGCCCGTGAGATGGGCTTGAGGTTACAAGAACATGCCTACACAGAGACAGGGATATGATTCCCAAGATGCCGAATATTATTTTACCGGAACGGCGGGCAGATGGTGGCAAGGAGTGTGGTGCTAAATGCACACGTCAAGAGGGAGTGAGGGGTTTCAGGAAGAGCGAGGAGCCTCACGGTTGAGGACCAGTTCTCCTGAGGAACGGTGTACCGTCAGGGATTGTGCACCAACGGTGTCGGGCGGCACGAAGATATAGGCATCATTGCCTTGGGTATACCTAGGAGAGCGTGAGCACAAGAGGGACGAGAAACGCGAGTGAGGGGCACGGACAGCTGGAGGCGCTGGTGAATGTGGCGCATGGCGGTTGACTGAAAGTGCAGCTCGACGCGTCGGTGTTTGGTGCTACCAAATAAAGGTTTCGCTGCTTGCCATGAAGCTAACCCCAGAGTTGTTGGCGCAGGCCACTTCCACGCTCAATCCCATTAAAGAGCGCCAACTCGATCTACGCGGTATCTTGTTTCCGTCTATCGTCGCGCTCGCACCCTCATCTCGTCTGCCAGGCTACAAAATCCCCGCAATCGAAAATCTCGGTGTGACCAGGGTCCGCCTTCACCACCTTCTTCCGCGATCCTGCACTCACGGCGCGCGTCGTTTAGGACCAACACGATGCTATTGACTTGACTGACAATTCCATCATCACCCTTGGAAACCTGCCCTTGCTCAAACGACTAAACACCCTTCTGCTCGCCAATAATAAAGTCTCCCATATCTCCCCGTCGATCCACATCTCCGTACCCAATCTCACAACGCTCGTCCTGACGAATAATCAGTTCACCGAGCTCGGCGATTTGGAGCCTCTCAAGGAGCTCCGGTACCTCAAATACGTCTCATTAATAGGAAACCCTGTGCGGGAAAAAAAATGGTATCGCGAGTGGCTTGCCTGGAGACTTCCTGGGCTAAGAGTTTTAGATTTCCAGAGAATTCGAGACAAGGTGCGCTCTCACAAGCCATCTTGCTCGAATGGGTTTCTTAAATGTAAACCCGACCTGTCTCCAGGAGCGACAAGCCGCAAAGGCGCTTTTTCTTACCGCGGAAAGTCTTCCAACTGCTCTTGCGACGACCCTGTCCACCACCGTGTCCTCACAGTCGACGAAGGCTGTCATCACGACCGACGAACCGAAAGCGGCACCGCTGATAGGGAAGGCTGGGCGCTTGATGTCAAAAGAGGACGCAGAAAAAGTCAAGGCTGCTATTGCCAAGGCCACGTCGATGGAAGAGGTGAAACGGCTGGAGAGAAGTCTGAGAGAAGGATATATGCCCGAGATAGATTCGGTAGGGGCATGATGTTTGTTCAACCGTGTATTTTTGGTTTACTTGCTATTCGTCGTGCATGGCCCATACATATCTGTTCCAGCACGGAATATTCGAAGATGTACATTTACAACTCATACTGCAGTTGAAACCAGATGTTTATTGAAGTGTACATTCAAAACTGCTGCGGTGTTTCTTTGAGTACGTTCCTACAGTCGAACTCCTGTGTTGCCGATCCAGAGGCCATGGAATCCCAGTGCAATCACAGCGCCAAGGTTGGCAAGTGAGCTG
This sequence comes from Mycena belliarum, assembly GCA_029282135.1. Taxonomy (NCBI): domain Eukaryota; kingdom Fungi; phylum Basidiomycota; class Agaricomycetes; order Agaricales; family Mycenaceae; genus Mycena; species Mycena belliarum. The sequence goes on from JARJCN010000003.1 coordinate 465,994, forward strand.
ACACCATGAAGCATACCAAACCTACGGTTCAGCGCCTTCATTTTGTCCGATACCTTTAGGGCACCGTCAGAAACGCATGCGGCCGCTAGGAACACTGCGCACCCCAGATTCCGAGTACGTTTTGCCTTCATCCTTCTCCAGCTTCATTCGCTCGAACATTGTCCTAACATGGAGAGTCAGCCATCCAGATAAACAGCGATCACAGCACAGCACTTACTTGCTCGTGAGAGGGCCGACGATGAAGTAGTTTGATGCCTGGGACAGGATAACGAGCGCCAAGGTATAAGCCTGTGCAACATCCGCAACGAGAGGGCTGCTGTAGTGTGTCAACACAGCTGGGTGGCTCAAAGTCCAGAGTCCGAGCAAAGTAGATCCAAGAATGATTGACAGGACAAAATAGATTGGAAACGTTTTGTGTTGGAGGGTACCAAACTGAACTCTAAATTGCGCTATTGAGCCCAATCATCCGTATGCTGCTGGTTAAAATCGTGCGCATACCGTGGGAGGGTTTTGTAGGCAATAACCCCTGCGATTGTCAGATGACTTGAGACAGTGGTGTGTGAACCTTCAATTCACCTCCAAAGAAACTAATCCACAGGCTCATTCCAAAGAGCCATGCGTAGGCCACAGCATAGAGGCCGCTCAAGTTGAAGAGACCTATGACGGCGGTCAAGGTGAGTTTCTCGGGTTGCATCATGGAAGTAAGGAGCAAGAAGCAAAGGTTACGATCCAGAACCGCAACGGCCGGAGCGGACTCAATGACAAAATATTGTTGACAAACAGTTATGAAAAGTCTACTCGCGCCCAGAGCAAGTCTTGATGGGCAAAACTTTATAGTATAGTCTACTGACACCCATGCGATCCTTCATCCGATGACAACTTTGCCTTCCGCGTCGTTGAAATCGTACGCCGGGATTTCGAGGTTCAACTAAGCGACATAAGCTTTTGTCCCCCATTCGGTGAAAGCACTTACAGGTGCAGGTCCTTTGCGTGCGCGGCCAGCTGATTAAGAATCAGAATGGATAGATCACGGACACCAGAGTTTGTGGACTTACAAATGTCGTAGTGCGAACCATGGCACGGGCAGAACCTATATGAGGGTCAGAGGATATTCCACAGCTGCCACATAAAAAACGCGCCATCCTCCATAGTCTCCAGCTTCACCGATGGGCACACATCCCAAATGCGTGCACACCCCGAGCATGATCAGCCACTCAGGCTTCTTGACTCTCTGCTCATCACTCTCCGGGTCCCGCAGAGACTGCCACTTGGTGTCCCTGGCCTCGTCAATCTCCGCCTGGGTCCTGTGGCGGATGAATACTGGCTTGCCGCGCCATTTGATGACGACATTCTTCCCCTCCGGAATGCTAGCCAACTCAACCTCGACCTTGGCAAGAGCCAGCACGTCCGCGGAGGCCGACATGGTTTTAAGGAATTCGGTGACAGTGGATTTGGCGACGGAGGCAGAGACAAGTCCCAGAGAGCCAACCATGAAGTAGGAGAGCGCGCGGTTGCTGTCGTTGTCATTGGCGCGGTAGTGGGAGAAGTCGGGGACTTCTGGAGCGCTTTTCACAGCGACTGAGGTGTGGATGAAGCGGGCGGTGAATGGCGTAGTGGAGGGGACTGTTTAGAATTCGAGTGAGATAAGGCGTGGCTACTATACACAACGCACGAGTGATGTAGCTCTTGGATACGAGCCCGGAGGACGTGCGCGAGACGCCGCCAGCCCATCGAGGGGCTACATCGGAACGAGGACCAGAAGCACCATGAGCATGTGGGTCGGCGGGTGCTCGCGCAGCGAGGTTGAGAAGGGGTGCGGCCGGAACGCCTGAAGGTAGAGTGCGCACACTGGGCGTCAGAGTGACCGCTTTTTTTAAACCGTTGAAGGCCATTGTCGTGGTCAACGATGAGCAGGTCTCGTTTTGGTCTCGTTGGCGGCCTGATCCGAAATGGTGACAAACACGGCGTGACATCACGTTCAAGGTCTATGTTGATTTTCTATCCAAATTCTATCTATTGTAACTGTGTCGCTCAAGGCACGAAAGCACCCTTCGCTTGGGGTATTTGGGGGCGACCTGGAGGCCTTGCTGCTGCACCCATCTCCGTATCACGTTTGGATAGTCCGTGATTATCCCGTCCACCCCCCAGCGAATCAAATCCTCAGCGATCTCAAGACGGTTGACCTGGGCCTGGAATTAATATGGATCGGCGATATCCAATTGTACAACTTACAGTCCAAGGCTTCACCAACATCCCAAGTTGATGAGCTCGATCCACCATGTCTCGGGTTGTCATTGAGCGCGGAGAGTCGTATGCACTGGAAGAGAGGATAGTTGCGTTGATGTGATGTGCAGCGCTGGCAACCCTTTCTCCCAGAGACGAGCCGGAGAAATTCTGTAAATTGAGGCCTGCCAGCCATGGCGACGGGGCATCTCCGACCATCAGCGTCGTATCACTACCCGACGATGAGGAAGGCCTAGCAATAGCATGGTTGAAACTCACTATTCAACCAGTGCCGAGGTGACCACACTTGGATCGAGGTCCTGGCAATCTCGTCAGTTGGACGGGAAGCCGGAAAGTGTCACCGACACAACCTTCATGGCAATCAGGGACCTCCAATCGAAGCTCTGATACTGGGAAATGTGAGCATATCATTGTGCCATGCTTCGAAAGGAAGCTCACGGTGATGGAATGCCTATAAGGGCTCGCAGCGAATAATGCGTGCTGGCTGTTGACAAAGGTTTCAACAGAACGCGTTCGGTCGGGAAATGCGGGATCGATTTTTGATTCGATGTTCCACCGGATGAGGTGGTCCGGATCTGCACATTCTACGAAATCAAACACTTCTTGCATTGTGGATATCCGGGTGGCGGGATAAGTCAGTTGAAAGGCTTTTGATAGTTCCTATGAGATATGGGCAGTGGGATAACTGGAAAACTCACGGAAATTATCTTGACGTTGAGAACCACAATCTAGCGTTTTAACTTGCGCCAAAGTTAGATTCGCTATAAACTTTCCAACATATGGGAATGTAGGGTCTGCTAAAAACTGCGTCGTCTTCTGAGACAATCCTTTGCCTCGGTGGAGAAACTTACTGCAGGTCCCGTATCCTGACACTTTGCGGCCACAATTTCCTCGTCGTGCCAGACCACGACCACCCCGTCCTGAATATATGTTAGCGTGCAGCGGACTCTCGCATGATCCAAGCCACCTTTGTAACACCATTGTCCAACTCCAATGTAGTAGCACCGTCAATCAGTCCCCTGAACGGAGTTGCATGACGAAAGTGATTTGAGAGGAGGGATCCTACCAGGCAAAGGCAGGAAGCGTGTTCTCAATAGCGTTTCCCCGACCGCCACGGTGGCCCTGCGGAAGTTTGGTCTAAGTTTGCAACCGCCGAGAGTAAAACAAAGTACCTGGACATCGAATGCGAACGGACGCGCAAGTGGCTCCTGGGATGCGGCAGAAACGGATGCCAGAAGACTGGAGGCGAGCAGCAGCAGTGCCATGCGAGTGGTCATAAGCAGAGAGTCCAAGCTGACTATTACCCCGACATCACGAAAGCTTTAATTGGAATCATGGCGGACCCTGTCCTCGTTCGTGGCTCAGGAGGACGAACGTTGCCAGCAAAATCACAGCTTTTTCACCAACCTCGCATGCCTTCTGGGTCTTGAATTGAGGACAGATAGATCCTGAAAACCTTATTTTAAGGGCGATTCGAAACCTTCGCTGGAGCGTCGACCGTGACGAGAATACGGACTTTGGCGGCATCTGCATTGGCGACGAACGTGCAGTCCAAAATAGGCACACACGGCATTCCCCGTCCGCGTTCTCCCGATGCCATTGCGACTGCATACAACAGTGTTTATAGCAGCTAGGAGGGCGGAGAATCTTTAGCTGCTTCCTTGTCTTCTTTCGACTGGAACCCAAGGTTTTTCCAGTCATCCCGCTCCATCAAACCCCTACAGACAACTGTTAAGCTCGTCGCATCAGCATGGATTGACGCAAACTTGGTCATTCTGCAGTCCAGGTAGTCTTTGCTCAAGAGCCGACACGGACTCGATGTGCTGGAATTGGCGCGCAAACAGGTCATGTATAGTTTCATTTGCTGTTTGCATTCACCTATCCATCACGCAAGTTAATATCGCAATAAGCGCTGGGTGGGTATTTGCGGACCATAATGGTCGAGAGGAAAGGAGCCGCGATCTGGTGGGGAGGGTTTGAACCCAACATTTATGGACGGCGGCCGTCCAAACGACATGGTTCTGCCAAAGGCGGAAGCGGCTTGTTTGCGCGTGTGTTCCTATTCGTGCCAATTGAATGCGATGTCATTCAATTTCAGTTACTGCTTGGTTACTGCTACTACCAAGTCTACTTATCTCTTCTTTTAAATTTTCCCCTTACCCTTCCCCTTGCCTTTACTCGACCCAGATCCCGACGGCTCGGGGAGTCTCTCTCCAACGGACTTATCTGATTCCGATTCGTTGTCCCCCGACGATTCTCGCCTTTTCTCGCGGCGTTCGCCACGTCTGGGCCCTCTCTCTGAATGCGTGTTCCCGGAGAGATTGATCCCCGCCAAATGTCCTCCCTTGAGCATGATAATTTCCTAGCAATCTTCAACGGTTAGGCACCCCACACATCGAAGAGACCCACCTTCAACCACCCATTCTCGCGTCGCAGGTCCGAGGCTTCCCGTTCGAGGTCTTCAGCACGGCCCGTGAGGTCGGAAACAGTTCTTTCGAGGTCGTGTGCTCGTTGCTTCTTCTTGATACGGAAACGGGCTAGATAAACGGTCAGCCCAGCAGCCCCAGATCAAACTTATAGCTTAAGTACCTGAGGCGGCCGTATTGCGCCTCCGCTTGTCGTCATAATCGGTATCATCTCCGGCTTCTGGCACAGGAGCAGTTGTGGAAGGACTAGCTTGTGTATGCGCTACTCCTGGTGCTCTCGATCTGCCTCTCGTCGAATTTGTGGGAGACGCGGCACTGTATGTGGGTTCCTGAGTCGAGGATGATGATGGGCCGTCGTGGAATAAAGGATATGGGGAACGAATGCTGTAAGAAGAAGAAGCGAGGTTTACAGGGGATAAGGGGGGCTGGTTTGGCTGTCCCATATCGAATTCCGGCTGGTGGGATTGTGTCTGCTGGGCCGCAGCTAAATAAGAGGGGTGGAGGGCAGGAGGAAACATGTTGCTAGAGGTTGTCAGCTGCGCGAGTAAGTCTGCTGTTCAAATTCAACATGAAGTCGCACAGAGAGACCACGGGTCACATTCACTGACCATTCTCGTTGCCAGTCTGAGACATTGGCCTTGGATTAGGGCCTTGTTCGTTGTGCATACCGAAAGAGTTGAATATTCGTTCCCAATGCAGTGAAAGATCGGAAAGAATCTTCAAGTCCGGGTGATCATCCTCGGAGCGTTCGAAGGGCATATGTAGGAGGGGTGTTGGCGACAGGTGCCACAGAGTTTAGATACAATGAACGTAGTGGATGTCGAGACGCAATCCAGTGCACAGATGGCGAAAATCGATCCAATTCCAAATTGGTTGCCGGCCCGGGAGGGAAACGCGCGTCGATATGTTGAGGTCGACGCGCTTTTGGTCGATTCAACCGCGTCGCCTTCATTATATTAGCGGGATACGCATCACGACCGCGTTTTGTGATGTCAGGTGGTCGTAAACGGTGTCAAAGCGTGAATTCGGAATTCATTGAACCGAACCGGTTCGTCGGTAAAGTGATTCACCGCCGAGTCGAGCCACGTTCGGTTGGCGCGTGTCACTAAGATTGCGAACTATTGCGAGTCAAGGCGCAATTGTTGCGAACCCATGAGCACGCAAGTTGAAGTTGATCTGCGATAGCACATATATTCATGGAATCAAGCTACGTAGATCATCATCTGTGGTTTGTCCTCATCTCGTCTCACATACTCCTGTTCCATTAATTTTTCGATTCGCATCTTGATCGTTTTCACGTCTGGAATGAAGTGGTTTTTCACCGCATCGACAGTCGCATTAACGAGTCTCTCGTGCATCATCTCTTTCTTTGCTTTCATGATGCGAACGATGGCCGCGTCTAATGAGGAGCTTCTCTCGCTATCGATAGCCGATTGTGTTTGTCTCGATTCTTCCGCCTAGAGGCCCCGTCAGCCAACGAAAAAAGCGGCACGGCTCATCCACGCACCGTCACCTTGGCTTGTATCGAGTTGATGTGTACTTTGGCTCGCGGATCAACGAACCCGTCGTTGAACCGAAATACGTCCCCGTCCTCTACGTCTCGCCCAGTTGGTTTCTTCAGCAGCACCTTTTTCTTTCCGCACGCGAGACTTTGCAGCGTAAGTCGAAGAATTGGGTCGCCTAGGAAGCCATTCAATTCTGTCATGCGCCCAGAGTCTGTTCACTGACTGAGATTGACTTGCGCGAAGATCTCCGTGAACGACAGCTCGTCCGAGTCATTGAATAGAAGCAGTACCGCAGACTGATATAAGCTCAGCGAAAGCTCTTTCTTGCCCGCCTTGAATCGAGCATTCATTGTCACCGTCGCCACGCTCGGCTGCCATTTCAGTTCGCGACCAGTATCTAGAGACCATGGTCAGAGACAAACGCAGCAGCACAGACATACACACATACGCTTGTCTTTATAGAATTTCTCAAACGCTAGGAGTTCCGCATGCATCTGGGGTTTGATGGGAACGAGAAAATATACCTTGGAAATAGTCTCACGTTTGGAGGTAAGCTCGGAAGAGTATCGTCTTGTTTGGAGTATGGCCATGCCCCTTGTTTGAGTACCATGACAGAAAGCCTACGTCCTTCACTATCTGAGGGCAATTTAGAGTGGTACTCCACCATAGCCTCTCGCGATAATGCCAAGTCGCTAAACATTTCTTCCCCCAAGCTGAAGGCAGGATCATACTCTGGAACAATCCTCGTTGATAAGATATCATGATGAAGATGGAGCGGGTACCGTCTTTCAGTTTTTTCAGCATTGTGGCCTCGAAATCGTTGGAGGCGCTCTTTTCCAGCAACAGTCGTTTGGAGAGCGCACGGAGATAAAAGCCTCTAAACACGTCCTTGTCATCTGTGAATCTGTACAACCCAAGCGCCGCGTTCAAGAGGGCGTTGAATTCGGCATCGGACATGCTACCCTGCCCTTTGCGCATGAGCTTGTCGAGATGGCGAGCGATCATTTCGGCCGGTTTGTTTCGGCGCGCTTTAAAACCTATAGCAAACGCATCGGAAAGAGCATACACAAACTCCTGGTTGGGACGCTTTCGAGGAACTGTGCTGGTGGATCCAGTTTCGATAGCAGTCGCACTGGTGATTTGCACCGGTTCCTCGAGGAAGCATTGCTTGATGGCGACATTTAAAAGGGCATGTAAATCGAGAAGTCGTTGAACCATCATATCATCCGCGGTCGTGTCTTTCACAATTGATTGCACAGTTTTCTGCGTTCACAAGTTAGTATCATGAGGAGCCGGGATATTTGCGATGAGGAGAGCTACAAACCTGTACGTGAGTCTTGAAAACCGCGCAGATGATTTTGGCGCCGTCAGCAGCTGGGAAAAAATCATTCATTGTTGTCAATTTTCCGAAATCCTTGTGATCGAGATAGTCGCCCAAGGCTAATGCCACTCATCAGTGAGGGGGAAGAATGGCGGTCGATGGAAAGAAGCTCACTTTCCTGAGCGATCCATACCATCCTTTCATGCAACAGGGACTTCAGCGTCACATCTCGCATGATACTCCAGCTCCCGATCGGCAGCAGCAACTTTGAGCGTTCGACCTCTTCCTCAATTCGGGATTGGACGTGGGAAAAGAACCGTTTGGGATCGTCCTTCATTTCCGTTGCTAATCTGGCTGACTCCTTTTCGTAGTACTCCAGAGTCATTTCCCGGTAATACTCCTCGAATACAGAGTACTGTTGGTGGGCACATAATTGGGCAACCAAGGCGGGGATATCGTTTGTCTTGGTGGCGAGCATCCTATTATCGAATAAGATCAACTTCTTCTCGCCCCTTGTTTCAACTGACCTGACATCTCGCTCTTCTTTCACCAAAATGTGAACGCTGCGTCTCAGAGTGTTCATCAACTGTGGATTTTCGAATATCGATCTCACGTAAAGTGATAACGCAAGCTGTCTGCAAGACGATTGAGAACACAAAGGACATAGCTACGCTGTGAATGACTTGCCGAATATTCGAAACCTGAGCATTTCTGACATAAACTTGATCCAAGTAGGTCAGAAGTGACTGGAGTAAAGCCTTTGAGGAGAATGAAGAACGTCCCAGAGATAAGATATGTGCCCGTACCACCTGCTTCTCAAACCACTGGCAAATCTCGACAAATCTCTTGAGCCAGGCGTCTCCTGGACCTTGTGTCTTTTCCAGTTGTAGGGACAAACGGGTGACCGCCTGTTCGAACTCCAATCTCAGGCTCTGGTACAGGCCCTCTCCCGCATTTGAGACGCAGACAACAGAAAAACATTGATTGTATATGTCCTCAAAGGTGGGCAAGTCCTTGTCAATTTCGGGCGATAGAATGCGCTTTATACATTGCTGGAGATTGATCGGGCGCGGTAGCTTGTTGCGGTCGCTCGCTCCTACCAGTTGGATCTTGATAGGCTGGTCCGCTTTGACGTTTATGGCTCTTGCGGCCGATGGCGAGTTGGAGAGCGTCTTTCGAGGAGATTCAGGCTCCGTAATAGAGTGAGATAGGGCGGTGAATCCCTTGGAATTGGCTGGAAGACTGAGCAGCTGCAGAACCGAGGTCATAGCGTCTAGTAGTAAGCACTGTGGCTATGCTACTTTTCGGCGCGACCCGATTCGATCAGAGCATTACGCGTCCGCGCGTCGGTCTCTGACGCCGTCTCAGCTCTTTCTTCTCTGCTACCATTATGGTACGTGTCTCTCCTCTTTTTTTCAACAATCTCCTGGCCGCTGAAGACCTTGCTAGCTTCTCCGAGTCAGAACCAAGGACGGAAACTTTCGTTTTGATCTGGCACCCACTGCAGACATTTCAGAGTTACTTGCAAAGGTCCGTCCATTCAAGAAGAGGATTTGCACGACTGACCCCTGCCAGATCCTCGAAACAGCCCCAGACGCGGATCCTCTGACTCTCACCATATCCAACCAGCCTCGGGGAAATGAAGCTGACTTTTCAAGCTTGAAAGGTCGATCCTTGCAAAGTCTGGGTCTCAAGTATGTCTCTCTCCATTCGCATATTCGACCGCGTCTGATCTGATCGACAGCCACGCAGATTTGGTCTTTGTCAACTACCAAGCAAAAGCCGCTTCTGCATCGAGCTCGTCCACTGCGCCCAGCGCGTCCAACCCCGAAACCACGCGCATATGGGAGACGGTCAAGGAAGATCCGGTAGATGACTATTGGCGATCACGAGACGGCAAAATCCCTCGAAGTCGCGACGCCCGATTCTGCACTCACGCCGCCAACGGAATGTGCGATTATTGCATGCCTCTTGAACCATACAACGCCCTCTATCACAAGGAGCATGCTATCAAGCATCTATCTTACCACGCATATCTGAAACAAATCACCCCCAAATCGTCCTCGTCTGCCACTTCGTCTCTCCCTCCACTAACTCCACTTTCGTACAAAGTGAAAATTCCGTGTCCCAGCGGTCATCCGTCATGGCCCGCAGGTATTTGTACATCTTGCCAACCCTCTGCCATCACCCTGCAATCTCAACCTTTCCGAATGGTCGACCATCTTGAGATTGCCTCGACCGACATCATCGATCGCTTCCTGCATGCTTGGAGGTCAACTGGTTACCAACGCTTTGGATGGTTGATTGGACGGTATCAACCGTACGACAAGGTGCCAATGGGAGTTAAAGCTGTGGTAGAGACTATATACGAACCTCCACAAGAGGGCGAACTCGACGGCGTTACCTTGGGCTTCCCCTGGGAGGAGGAACCTCGTATCAGGGAGCTGGCTGCCTCGGCTTCAACCCCCCTTACTATTGTCGGCTATATCTTCAGTGATTTGACTCCAACGCCAGAGGATCACACTAAAAACATCTACAAGCGGCATCCCGGTTCCTTTTACATGTCGTCGCTGGAGGCCATCTTCGCCGCTACCATGCAAAGATCGAATCCAGTGCCTTCGAGGTCCTCGCCTACTGGCCAGTTTGCATCCCGGCTGGTCACAGCCATCCTCACTGCCACCGAGGACGGCCAGGTAGATGTTGCGGCGTACCAAGTCTCTGAGCAGGCCTGTGCCATGGTCGAAGCAGACATGATAGAAGCCAGTGTCGACCCCGGGATTGTTCGAGTGAAAGAGGAGGATCGGGCAGAAGGCTCGGCGAGATATGTACCGGACGTATTTTTCTCGTTCAAGAACGAGTACGGGCTCGAAGTCAAAAAGACCGCAAAGCCTGCCTTCCCCGTTGAATATCTCATGGTCAACGTTAGTTTGATTTTGATGCTTCCCACTGTTAAGAAGGTACTAATGCGCACGCTGTGTAGGTAACTCACGGCTTCCCACAAGACCCATCGCCTTTGTTTCAATCTTCCAAGTTTGCCATCGAGAATCGACCTGGATTGGAAGACCAGCGCGTGGAAAACGTTATCACTGCCCTAGCACGGCTGGATGCCCCCAATATAGTGGACACTAGAATTTCCAAGCCCGGGGAGGCTCACAAGAAGAGAGAGCTGGCCGCCTGGCTCAGCGATTGGCATCTCGTCGCCTTCCTCGATACGACGCAACTGTTTTCTCCTGTGCGTTCATTCTACAGGCTATGAAATCAGCTCACAGTCCTTTTAGGAAGATGTGAAGCTGCTGATGCGTATTGTGACATCACCTACTTTGCTGGAGGATCTCAGCCAACTAGACCCGCTTTTGGCTACGGAAGGTTGGAACACGCTGATGACATTTACGCGCGAGAGTGGATGTATGTTTTTCTCTCCTCCTTCTCGATCCGTCTGATGTTTGCCAGCGAACCCGACGGTAGCATCGTCTAGAGACGAAGACATTCCTCAGGAAGTCTTCGACCAGATCGCAGCGGAAGAAGCGGCTGCGCGAGGTACAGGAAACGGGGGAGAGTCAAGTATCAGGATTTGTCCCCATTGCACGTTTGAAAATGCGCACGGCGGCGCCGACTGTGAGGTATGCGGCCTGCCACTGTAGCAAATTAGGAGTTACCGACGAAGGAAATTGTATCAACTCGATGATCCATGTACATACATGCGTGCTACAGAAGGAAACCCGATCCAAACCTCGATTGAGGACGTGTGTATATGTATGTGTATAGGCGTTCTATCGTTTTAGGTGTCTGCGCCCTACTGTCCGAATATCCACCAGGTGGCGAATGCTACTCCGAAGAGCACACCGAGTGCACGGGCGACGATAACGACTACAAGGGCCTTGCGAATTGCGGCATAGAAGGTGCTCAGCGCGGAGCCCGACCAGTTTATCCTGATCAGCAATAAGCCTCGAGACGATGTATTGAGTACACTGAACATACCGCCTGTCATTTGTGCCTCCACCTCTGACACTCGCCTCCCATCCGCGCACAACCTCTCTATAGCGCTTGCCGAACACCCTATCCCCAGTGTAAGTAGTCAGCCTATTTCTTTGGTATAGACGCACCATATCCAGAAATTGACGTCAGGGTAAGAGAATCTCGGAAACACACTTGCCAGGCTAGGGGCAACGACATCCATGCGCATTCCCTCAGTGCCAGTCTGATACGGAAGCTGCATTATGGGCGACAACGGAGACGAGGATCCAGAGCTGCCCTTGTGCGCCTCGGAGTTATCACGCATAGAGGAAGGCGCCGGGAGGACCATGTAGGACATGAGGTCGAGGGTCATGCCTGCCGGAATACAGATCGTAGGATTAGCCGCAATTCGAGCACTAAGTGAAGGAGTGGTTGATTACCGAGGGACAAACCCCAAAGCTTTAATTTCTGGTGTCGGCTGGACGGCGAGACAAACCCTTTTTCAAGGATATCATGGCTGATGGTTGGCTTCCCTTCCGGAGTTGTGGAAGGGAGTGATGAGGGCTGCACAATGATCGCGGGGAATTCCATGCTACCAACTAAGACTTGGACGAGGAGGCGAAGTGCAGTGGAATGCTTCGGGGCAAGTCGGGAAGCGGCATCGACAGTCACGGTGGACCATCTAGGAGGAGTATGTGCGGAGACGAGCGATGCGAGGGGAGTCCAATGCAAGGTGGTCGATGGTGTAGGGTCAGGGGGCGGTGCTTGCGCGGTCAACTGAAGGAAAACAAAGGGCGAAAGGATCATCAAAAGACGTTTTCCCAATGACGTTGTTATCTCTCGGTCATCCAATTGTCCAATGCAAGTGTAATCTCGCTCGGCGAGGTCGATGCCTATTTCTTCCCACGTCTGCCGCATGGCTGGCATGCATTGTCATCGAAAAGTCCGGAAAGTTAGGATAGCAACGCACCAGTATAGAGGCCGCCTTCGTCGTCCGCTTCGGTCCTGCCGCCGGGGAACGCGACATGCGCCTCATGCGTATTGCGCATCCTGCTCATGCCAGAGTCTTCTGGAGCAGGACTTTCGCGCTGCAGAAAAAGAATCTCGGGGCGTGCTGCTGAATCATTGACCCAGTCGAGCTCAAAGAAGTCAGAGAGGGTGACCGGGGCTGTAGGCGGTGGTGGTAGGACCGCGTTCGGGGCGGGAACTACGCGAATAATGAGGGCAACTGCGGCTCTTCGTGGTTCTAAAATGGATGGTTAGCATCGAGCACAGAAGACCAATCGCACGGCGCACGAGTCGGAGGGGACGCAATTATGCGTGGGGGTGTGGTGCGTATCCTGTGGAGGGCTTTAGAAAGCAAGGGAACAATGGACACAGGTTTTTCTGAACACAAGTCAGTAGAGAGCGGCGTGTCGCAGACTTGGGCATACCGGCCATGGGTGCGCAAAGAGAGTCTAACTCTAAGACCCCAAACGATTTGCTGCCCCATCTGGGCGCGCTACCACGTGCCGCGTTTGTGCCGCGCGCGGCTGCTTCCTTCTGTCACTGAATCTTTCGATTCGAGTTCGGAAATGTACACCGTACTCCAACCGGACTCATTTCGTCGACCGTGACTATTCAGTAAACAACAAGCCGACCGATCCAGTTCTCCTTTTTCTGCCCACAAACTGACTGAATTCAGTCAGCTCAATTGGACGCGTGCGGGGTCTGGGGCCCGGGGAATTGCCTTTCAAATTCAAGTTTTTCAAAGGTCGAGCTACATCATTTGATCTGCATAGAGGAAGCTTCAAGTTAAGACACCCCCGAAAATTTAAATTTTGTATCTCCGACTTCATCTGAAACTAATACATCCCTCCATATGCAGATTACTATACTACCTATATGTCCGCATGCCTACGCGTGTATCCGGCGCACAGCACCGCACCTGGTTCAACGATGGTTCCAGGTTCACACTTGGGTTCCAAGGAAGTGGGTATGATCTTGAGTACTAGGACTCAAAAATAATAAGGACACGAGGCAGAGGTGCTAATTAAAGTATTTCTGTAAAGGCTCTTAGTTATGGTGTCCAAGTTATGTTCGATTTGCTATAGCATTACTGCAAAGGCCCTGCATGATCTTGTTGAAGTAGCAGCGAGCGGGAAACGAGGCAAACAAGTCCGTACGGGTAACGGAGAAAAAGGTCGTGCCCGGGTTCGAACCGGGGTTACGAGAATCCGAAACGCACATCCAGATTACCAGAGGCTGGTCAAAATCTCGAGTGATAACCACTACACTACACAACCACGGACAAGAGCGGGGCATGCGCCAGTATGATGTGTTCAAGATACATATACGCCAAGCAAGCCCGGAATCTGCTGGGGTGATGAACAACAACAACATCACCATCAGCATCTACAGAGCACCACCCCCAACTTGAATGGGTCGTTGTTCTGCCGAACTCGATTTCCGATGATAGGTCTCTTGAAAACAGTCAATGCCGGATTTTGATGGGCAGGCAACGGAGAAAGCCGAGGACAGTGATTACACGGTACAACGGGCTGAAATTAAAAGCTAAAGAAGGCCCTGGGTAGCCAAACCTAAAGATTCAGGAAATCTGAGCACAGGCCTCACTGTAACGACCCTCGAGTGCGGGTTACAAATATTTATAGTGGGATGCACGTCGTACGACCCTGGCGAGTACTCCGGAGTTACAATGGTGTTCTGGGACTTGGATAAGCCTCCAAGTCCCCGAGATAGTGGCTCGAATTAAGAGTGAGACCACTCAGACAAGAATATCTTCGTCTGAGTTCCGATATGGTCTCGCTCAATCAGGGACAGAATATCTTATTCCCGATTCGAGATCCGACTAGCTCGGAGGCTAAGAGGATGCTAGATAGAGCCCTCAAGCTCTATGGAATAGATCAAGTGCAGATGTAGAGCGGATGCCAGTGGATAAGCTAATTACCGCTGGCAGATGCTTCAGTCTTTGAGCTCTTCGAACAGCACGCTGTGGTTCGTAATTGCGGAGACCAATACACTTAAGAGCACCTGCAGGCCTAGTACACAGTAGCCGTTAAGAGGGCTGAACTATGGACAGTGGGCCGTAGGGTGGTTAAGGTATGAAAGGTTATTCGTATTCATCGGCCCCGGCTACATAAGTACCGGATCACGTGACTACGAATATATATGGAATGAATCAAGAAAGTGTTCGTAAATAGTCATTAGCTGAAGAGTAACCAGGAAAGCGGCCATATGTAGTATGGGGCCCTTACAAAGCCCCCCACTCTTCAGGGAAGGCCTATGGTTCAAGCCTGTTGAAGACCGAGCTCACCAAACTCAAGAAAAAAAAATCCTGCTCTGCATCCATCCGGCTTGGCAGCTGTGCGTTCCTCCCCGTTGTCCGCTGGCGGCCCAATGCCTGTATCCATGCTGCTCTATATCGGGTGTATCAAGGCAATGCCTGCCACCTCCGACTCTGGACCGTATTGCACCGCTTGCTGCTTGGTCCCTCGCTCAGATTCTCTCAGATTCTCCTCGTGTTTCATGGATACCCTGCTCGCTTCGCTTCCTAGTATCCCCTATAGCCCCCCACGGAAGTATCCGCTAGATACACCGGTGAAAGCGGGTACTTTCGGAATACCCCAGACTATGCCATAACAATGTTGCAAGGGGTGGGACGGCGGGACATAGCTGAGCGGGAAAGATTCACAGAAAGGGACACAGCACTGCTATCACAGGCACCAGAGCTCGAGGGCTCAGAGGTGGTGTTTGTACGGGCCGTGCTCGACGATGAGCTGGGGCGCGCCGACGAGGAGGTCACAGCGCTTAGCGAACAGGCGCTAGAGGAGCTGTCGGCAATTGAGGATTTGGTCGACGAGCTGCTGCGGGTGGGGAGGAGCGCAGCACCGAGATCGACGACACGGAGCTGCTCCTGTAGCGGATGGAAGAGGAGCCGGGCGCGGAGACGAGGCCGATGATCACGATCAGACGCGCGAGATGCTAGAACGTGATGACGAAGGCAAAGTCGAGCTGCTTCATACACTGCAGGATGACACCAATCAATGAAGAGCTGCCGGTGCGGGAGCTCGAGCCGCTGGCACGGGAAGAGGACGACGCGACTCAGCGGCTGCGGGAACTGAAGACCTGCGCGCAAGTCAGGAGCGGTGGGAGCAGTCCTCTGGCTGCCCACTGCACGGTCCCCACCGCCGAGTCACCGCGCACTGCGCAAGCCCATCCTGCCATGCGCGTGGTGCTCCACCCACTCAGAGGGCATTCGCACACACGGTTTGCGTTGAGTGGGTCGAGAAGTCCCGCTGTAGTCCGAGGATTGAACTTTGAAAGCACCCCAAAGTGCCACAGATGCTGTTGAGTCTGGGGCACAGCTGGTCTTGCACTATCGAGAAGGGCTTCTAGGCGTCCGAACGAGGAGCTTGGCGACAAAAGTAACGAGGCTGGAGGTGAGACGAAAGACGTCGAGTGTGCATGTCCAAATTGTGTCCGGCCCGGGAATTGGCAGCGGAAGCTTGTTTGGCCATTGATCAAGCCGATGCCAAACAGTTTCGACTTGCCTCCTCATCTTCCTCCTCCTCCTCTTCAATCTCCCCTCGAAGGCTTCGATATCCTATGGGCACCGAACTAAAGCACTCCCGCTTGGATTTGGGGTGCTTAGCTGCCTCTAATTTGGCACTGGCAACTGGCCATTCTTGAAGATGTGCCAACCTTGCACATGGATGAAGTGCGAGATTTTGAGGCGATGCGACCGCGTAGCTTCGCGCACGCCGCGCGTGGCTTTATCGGGAGTCTCGGAGCGTTCTGGTAAGTGCAAAAACACAAGAACTTGAAGATGAAACCAAGAAAATAGGCAGAAAATGCGAAAAATAGGGAAATAAATGTAGCTGGTATCTTGGGATCTCCGAATGCTCTGAATCAAGCTGCGTCGGATGCCGCAGGAGTCGTCCAAGGGCCTGGGAGTCCCAGAAGTGCGTGTTGAACGCTCCGTTAATGCTTCGAGGCTGAAATTTGACAGAAAAATCCGAAAAATATGGGAGAAAATGGGGAGGCTGCGAGACACTCCAAGTCGAGTCGTCTCGCAGGTCGGATTGCCGTGACGTGTTGACCGGGTGAAGCTTTGAGGTACGCCCCGAAGTATCCACGAAATGATTTGAGGCTGAATTTTGCAATTCAGCTGCGTGTCTCGCGCGCCCGCGCCTGCTCTTTCAAGTCCGGCAGCAGGTGCCGATCCCTTCTCGTTCCCAGGCGATGCACGTCGCTAGTTCCTCCAGGATTATCCGCAGGAGGTGAGTGATCGATGTTGCCTGTATGATCGCGCTGACAAACGCGAAAACCTTGTAGTCCGTGTCCGGGGGATGAGGTAGGGGTGAGGTCAGAGTGCGAGGAGCTAGGGACGTCGCTACGCTTCGGACGAAGACAGATGAGAGGTCAGTGTTTGCGAGCACTACGTGGTCCAAGGTGCGTCGATCTTCTCCACGCAAATCTTCTCCGCGCAAAGCCGGATCCTGCTGATTTGGAACAGTGTCGCAAATCGGAAGGGGAGCGGGCCCTCCATGGACCTCGTGGAACATCCTCTCTTGCAAGATCTCCGGCCGCGGCTGCCGCGTGCTACTTTCCGCCGCCAGCCGAGAACGCGCAAGACAAGCTTCGACTGCCTGCCGCGCATCCCTTCCAGCGTCCGCTCCCTCCATTTGTAGGAGCACGGATGCGAGCCCTCCATGTTCATTCACGCTTGCGCTTGCCGTCATTCGCGTTTGCGTCTCCTCGACGCGCAGCCCCCCAAGCTCTACGGCGTCCGCAGTAGCGGGCGCTGGAGCGGGGGACTTCGGGGGTGGCACAACGCGCGCGACAGCAGACCCGCCATTGATGTGTGCTGCGTATGGCGCGCACCCGGACGACGGCGGCGATGGCGGGACCCGGAACCTTGCGGGCGGCGTACCTGAGCGCGATGCAGCAGCACCAGGCACGCGCGGACGCAGAGATGGCGCAGTATCAGCAGCAATGGCAGCGGCCGCATCAGGCGTAGACGGAGGCGGAGGAGCAGCACCTCGGGGCTCAAGCATGGGGGAATCTGATCGACACAATGCGTGCACGGACCCAGCAGTTCGCTCCGCCATGCACGCGTTCACTGCCGTTGGGTGCGGAAGTACGTCCCCCCTCAGTAGTTTATCCGATAAGTCATCATCTGTCTGCCCCCCAGGCTCATTCTCACGTAGCTCCACGCGCTCAGCGAGCACGTTTTGTGGCACGCGAGTTTCCTCGTGCATGCGCGCTTTGGAGCATGAAGCGGCCAATGCCGCAGACAGCGCCAGGTCTCGAGTTGCAGCAACACAGCTCCTCGCTGCCTGGATTGTGCTCGCAATGGATGGGTGGCAAACGAGGCCGAGAGAGGAGACATCGAGCAGACGGGGCTCTGAAGCTGGGACCTCATATACTGCGGCAACCTTTAGCTTTCCCCCGCCCCTTTGAAGTGCTTCCTTTCTCTGCGCCTGCGCTGACTCGGACGGAGCCTCATCTTTCAGCCCGCCGCCCTTGGGATTTGGGTTAATACTACGGGGCTCCGTGCTGCGTGCCGTAGCTGCCGGAGCCTTCCACGAATCGCTTTCGGGCATGTGGAGCGCAGCAGATCCAGCATCATCCACTTGGACGGACACACCGGTCCTGCTCGTAGCCATGGGGGTGCCGATCCGCTCAAATGGGATCAAGCGAGCGCGAGACAAGGCAACGTAGTGCTCGCACCGTGTCGACCCGCTCACTCCGGCTCGCCGTACTCCTTCAGACTCCGCGAGGGCTCCGGTATGTATCTCAGATCTGTCTACAACCCTGTCGCTTACCCTTCTCATGTGCCCCTCCACTTTGACAGCTTCCGGGGCTACAGGGTGACCATTCTCGCATACACTTAAGTGTTTGTACACTGGACGGTGGCGCCTGATGTCTTTGCGCGAACGGTGATTCTCCTGATCATCGGCCGCCATCTTGTGCTGCGGGGAGGACGGGTTGCACGAGAGGCCGTGTATAGGCTGAGGACTTCCTCGCCCGCACGACTTCTCTACTGCGGAGGGACATCCCTTCGCAACGCAGCTCCCTCCCTCCAACACCATCACGGACGTATTGGCGGGCAACAACACAGATCCTTGAGAGGACGCCGAGGAGACAGATATGGGCGAGATGGATGGAGTATGGAGGGGTTTGCCGGAACAAAGGTATTGTAAGCATCTCATCGCTCCGGCAAGCTTATGCATCAACCGCTCCCAGGACCGTTCAGCCAGCTCTCGGGGCACTCCCAACATGGTAACCACCCGGAAATCGGAGTGGTCGCAATCGAATAAGGGCCGTGCAGCCTGTCGATGCTCCGCAGCTGCATAGAGGAGATGCTTGAGCACAAAGGTAACCTCGCGCAGTGGTTCAGCAAGATGAGAGTGGATGGCGAGCCCAGCGAGAGCAGGAATGAAGTCGGAGGGGGAGATGGTGTATTGGAGTAGCGCGGCACAAGTATCTTGTAGCGTCGACATGCCCGGTTCGGGCGAATGTATGTATTTTGACCAAATGAGATCCAGATAAGTGTCGTGCATGATGAATGAAGAATATGGAGTGACCGGCCAGGAGGGAACGACGGTTCCCAATGTGTCCACCTTTGTAACGACCCTCGAGTGCGGGTTACAAATATTTATAGTGGGATGCACGTCGTACGACCCTGGCGAGTACTCCGGAGTTACAATGGTGTTCTGGGACTTGGATAAGCCTCCAAGTCCCCGAGATAGTGGCTCGAATTAAGAGTGAGACCACTCAGACAAGAATATCTTCGTCTGAGTTCCGATATGGTCTCGCTCAATCAGGGACAGAATATCTTATTCCCGATTCGAGATCCGACTAGCTCGGAGGCTAAGAGGATGCTAGATAGAGCCCTCAAGCTCTATGGAATAGATCAAGTGCAGATGTAGAGCGGATGCCAGTGGATAAGCTAATTACCGCTGGCAGATGCTTCAGTCTTTGAGCTCTTCGAACAGCACGCTGTGGTTCGTAATTGCGGAGACCAATACACTTAAGAGCACCTGCAGGCCTAGTACACAGTAGCCGTTAAGAGGGCTGAACTATGGACAGTGGGCCGTAGGGTGGTTAAGGTATGAAAGGTTATTCGTATTCATCGGCCCCGGCTACATAAGTACCGGATCACGTGACTACGAATATATATGGAATGAATCAAGAAAGTGTTCGTAAATAGTCATTAGCTGAAGAGTAACCAGGAAAGCGGCCATATGTAGTATGGGGCCCTTACACTCACCATATCCATGCATTAGTGTCTGAATCTATTATTCACAAACAGAGACAAAGTCTCTGGTTGTGCTCAGAGTACCGAAAATGTCGCGAGTTTGTCTTATGTAATGTGCATCTTTGTCAGCATCGTACGCGCGTCCTTTCGACTTCGACTCGCTCCGACTTCGACTCTTAGCTGTGCGTATACTGTATGTCTCAGCCGGTAGTCCCTCGTACTAAGCGTCGTATCGCTGGATCTATATCTGCCGGTAGCGAGCCACTAGCGAAACGGCAAAGAAAGGATCTTGTTATCGCTGGTAACTCGGATGCCATCGTTGACGCATTTGCAACGAGTATGTACTTCCTCTATAGCTCACTTTCTACTCTTACTACTTTCTCTGTATCTGTAGCTATCCCTTCTCTCGACTTTGTGCAACTAACCGATGCACAAAAATCACGTACCCTTCGATATATGCTGGACAAGTTTGTGGCACATCCGGCCGCTTTGTCCGGGCAGACTGCAATCACACTTGCCTGCGAGCACAAGATCAAGCGCCAGAGGAAGCCTCTCCTTATAGCTGCGCTTCAAGCTCACTCCTGCACGTGGGTTTGTCTTGTTCGACGTGCGGATGCCCAAGAAGCTGGCGAGCTTTCGCCGCATACCACACAGTATCTTCCTATAGACCGTTCCAGGACTTCGAAAGCACAGAACAAGGATGTCTTGACCCCCGCACGTAAGCGACAGCGAACGGAGGCATCTCAACGTCAACATGTTCATGCGGGGGAGAGTTTCTCTGCTAGTAGCTGGCTGGACCTCGAATCTGAGGATTCTCTCCACGAGGTATGTGATGGTATCATACTCTACATGTGTATTATCTTAGCTTTCCGCAGATCTTGAGAGAAAACCGAGCCCAAACTTCCGCCGATGCATTGTCCCGAAGTCCTTGTTCATTCTGCAATCGTAATGAGCCTGTTAAAGATCTCAAGTTCTGGGCGGTCACTGATCTTGATATCAGTCTCCTCACAAACGCCGTTAATAGTCTGCGCGTCCAATACAATCAAACACACATCCAATCTCATGCTCTTCACAATGGTCATTACCAGGCCTGCTCTACGTGTGCAAGATGTGTCCAGCGGCACAGATTCTCTAAGATTCCTCTATATAGCTGGGCCAATGGGTGCTGGATAGGTCCTGTTCCGTCTGCTCTCTATGGCCTAACATATGCTGAAGAACTGGTGATTGCTCGAGCTCATACAACCAAATGTTGGGCTAAAATTAATGCTGGATCTGGACCACGGCTTCTCAGGCAGAGATCTGCATCTGGCAATGTCTGCATCCATCCTCATGAGATATCTACTCTTGCAACTGTTCTGCCGCGGCCCATGTCGTCTCTTTATGACGAAATTGTTGTTATATTTGTGTCGGATGATAAAGAAGCTACTGCAGATATGTTCAAACGAACACCATTTCTTGTTCGAAGAGGACATATTCTGTGTGCCCTCAATTGGCTCAAAGCCAACAATCCTCTGTACAGAGACATAACTATTGATCTTGCTGCTCTCGCGGAATATCCTGATGACACTGATGGCTGTGTTCCTTTCCCTGTCCAGCACCAAACTCCGAACGAAACCATCATTGGTCAGAATGCAACATACACTGGACATGGGGTCGATACTACAGAAGCCATATTTGCGGAAAATGTGGATCCTGACTCCCCAATACCTCTCTCGCTTTCGGGCACATTTGATGTGGATAACACAGAGATAGCTCTCAATACTCGAAAAATTGAGGCTCTACGTCTGCTCAAAGCAGGTGGCTCATTTGTAAAATCCTCTACAACAGCTGAAACACTGTCTACTCGGAACAACCCAAATGTGTATGGCATGCTCTGGCCCACCCTTTTCCCATATGGTGTTGGGATGTTTGATGATCCTGTTCGATTGCAGAAAGTTTTAGGCTTCAAACCAATCACACTCAAATCCCATGTGAAACACTACTTGCAACTTGCAGATCGTCGTTTCCAAACTCACATCTCATTCCCTTTTGTTATGCACAACATCCAGATGATCCGTAAATCCTCTTATAAATCACGGCTCGCTGTTCGTCGAGCCTGGTGGCCTAATGCTATGTCAGCCATGGCTAAAATTGACGAAGCTACGTTAACCAGCCTAACTTCTGCTATGGCTGATAAAAAAGCAAAAAAGGACTACTCCAGATATGTGCCAGAGAATCCCACAGAAACTGCTGTGTTTGAACTCCTTCGCTATGTTGACTATGTCAGTGATCATATTGAAGGATCAGCTTCTGAGGTGCTCAAGATGAGAGAAGAAATCCATGCCATCTCTCGGTCTACTGGTACCATGTCTATTTTCTTCACTTTGAATCCTGCCGACACATACAACCCTCTTTCCGCATTCATGTCTGGAAGTGACATCAATCTGGACACAATTTTCGGTACTCATGATTCAACATTCACATCTTTTGAACGAGCACGCTTGCTGGCATCGAATCCTGTTGCAGGAGCAGAGTTCTTCAAACTCATGGTGGATCAATTTACTGAAATATTTCTTGGCTTTGGACGAGCCTGCAAACGAGGTGTATTTGGCCGTGTCAAGCATTACTATGGTGTTGTCGAAGCACAAAATCGTGGTTCTCTTCATCTGCATATACTGATATGGTGTGAAGGTGAGTCAACATGTTTAATTTGTAGGTCAATGTGATTCTTATTCTTGGTGATAGGTGCTCTTTCACCAAAACTCATTCAAGAGAAATCCTTATCAGATGGGGTTTTCAAGCAACAGCTCTTTGCTTGGTTGGAAAGCATAATTAAACATGAGCTGCCCCCAAACACTTGTTCACTGAGCTCTCAGTCTACAGCTGACCAGAAAAAATGCCTGATGGGACGCCCTCCTCATCCAGATCAGGTTGACTTCCACACCAAATGGCCACAATTTTTGCGCGAAATTCTTGATGCCTCCGGCCATGTTCATGAACACAATGATACCTGCTTCAAAAAAACTCCATTTTCTGTATTGTCTCTAGAGCCACAAGATCGAGATCGTCTATGTCGCTTCAACTATCCCCTTCCCCTTGTTCCTGAAACTTCAATGGATGAAAATGGGAAAATTTCACTGAAAAGACTGGATGCCTATGTTGTAGGCTATAACCCGACAATCAGTGGAGCATTTCAGTGCAACACTGATGCTAAGTTTGTTGGATCTGGTCCACTCGGTATGGCTCTCAGCATATATATCACACATTATGCTGCAAAATCTGGTCTTGATTCTGCGATAATCATGAGTGCACTTGCTGCTGCCATGAAATCATTACAACACTCAAATTCAGACCTGTCTGTCTCATATGATGATGAACGCTGCCGAAAATTGCTCTTGAAAACATTGAATCAAATCAATGGACGGCGCGAACTCTCTGGTCAACAGGTTGCCTCTGCTCTCTTAGGCATCCCAAACCATGTTACAGATGCTCAATTTGCATTTTTTCATTGGTCAAAATTGCTTACTTGGATCTCACCTGAATTCTTTCCGGTGTACAAGAATCCCAAACAGGGTACACTCCCAAATGAACCGCTTACAATGTATGTGTATCTGTCTATTCTTTTCTTGCACTTACAGTAAGTACTTCAGTTTTGATCTTACTGAATCTGTAGATCAAGATATCAATGTCCCAGTGTCAGTTCAATATATATATATCTGTCCTATGTATATATTCTAACCATTTCCAGTGCCAATGATGATGAAGATCCGGATGTGGCAATCCTTGAAGATCACTCTGATATAATCGATTTAACTGATTCCATGGTTATACTGGATGAAAATTCTGCTCCTCCACTCAATTCCCTTGTCTATGATGTCCTCTTTCGTCCAACTGAGTTGGAAAGTGTGTCAATGTGGTACCAATTCAGTTGGTACGAAAAGATTAGAAAATCTAAAGGCAAACCAAGTCTGGATGAAGATGATACAGAGGATGAAGACACAAATGGTGCCTACTTTTCTTGTAAGTATTGTTGTATGAAATGACTTACTTTATTTTCAGTTTCCCCCTCCAATCACTTGGAATTTATTAGTGGGCATCCAGAAAAAACAACTCATGTCATGCGAAAACGGAAAGTCCTTCATATCCCAGTATTATCTGGTACTCCTATTCCCCGTCGTGATCTCGAAGATCAAGCTGAAAAATATGCAATTGTTATGCTTGCTCTGTTCCGACCATGGAACAGATCTGCATCCCATTCTCAAAAGCCTGATACTTCTTCATGGACTGATGCTCTCAGAGACCTTCTTTCAACACTACCACAAGATGCTCTGCAAATCATTGACCACATGCAAGAGCAGTGGGAATGTCGACTAGCTGCTGATGATTTTTCGGCACAGTACAAGGCCCGTCAAGTTAATTTCAATGTTCCCAATAATGTCTCCTCACAACTTGATTCTATAAACGAACTGGCTGGAGATCTTGACTGGCAACTGGGCCAACTGGATGAAGCCATTGGTGGTGACCAAAATCCTGATTCTATTGAATGTTCTGAGTTTGACCAATTTTCTGAAACAAGTGGCTCCCGCACAAAATTGGCCACAGAAGCTGCTGTTGCGCTGGCCGAAGCTGCCCATTTTTATCATGTTCCAGTCCCTCCTGATAACATCCGTGAACTATTACTTGGTCATGCAGTTGAATCACTTGATAACCGTGCACATGTAAAAGCCTCTGCAGCAATACTTCTAATAGCAGAAGAGAAAGCTGTGGCTCGCAGAATCCATGCTCATCAGGGTACGTCCCCATCAGCTTTCAATATTGATTGGTATTCTGACTTTCTACTAGGTGAATTGCAAAGTTCTGAATATTCTCCAAACAACCATTCAACAACAATCAGAGCTCCTACCCAACCTCGACTTTCCACATTTGCCAAAGAATTGGAAGCCACCGCTTTGCGTATTTCTAAATTTCATAACGGAGATACACAAGTCTGGGATGAACTTCTACATTGGAGAAAAATTGCACTTGCAGTCATCAAAAGATTCACCTTGAACAAGAAACAACGATTGGCTTTCTTGCTGAAAGTCAATAGTCGCATGCAATGCCTTGTTCCTGCTCGTGATCATAATCCCTTCAGGCTCATAATAGGAGGTCCAGGTGGGACGGGAAAATCCCACATCTATGATGCTCTCAAAGCTTTCTACAATGAGCTTGGCATACTTGCTGAACTCAATTTCACAGCTCCCACTGGAGTATCTGCCAGCAATATTCATGGATCTACTGTGCACCATGAACTTGCGCTCCGCACACCATACTCTACCCTTACAAAGAACAACTCATCAGCTCTGCAGGCTCTTATTGCTAGACTCGAACCAACCCGTACTCTTATCATTGATGAGTTCTTCTTCCTGGGATGCGGCGATTTTGAAAAGGTGTCTCGGCATATCAACCTTGCCCGCGGGTGTACAGATGATCCCTTCGGAAACCTTGACCTCATTCTCTCTGGAGATGAATACCAGTTAACAGCTCCTAGAGCGATCCCCCTCTTTGACCACCGGCATATTTCCTTGCACAAAGATAATTCCCACCTGCAGGCATTGAATCCTGATGTTCGGCGTAATTTAACAGCCATAAAAAATTACTGGACAATTGAGAACTGTGTTATTCTCGATGAGATTGTGCGCCAGAAGAATCCCCGTTTTGTTGCACTTCTTAATCGCCTCCGCCGTGGAGTTTGCACTGTTTCCGGCCCTGACAATGACCTTGACTACCTGAAACAGTTCCAACTATGTTCACCGGGTTCTGTCGTGGACCCCGAATTTTCATCTATTATGAAATGGCTACATGCTCCGACATATGCTGCACCACTTATTTCGTACACAAATTCAGTCCGCAACAGTCACAACTGGATTATGACCCAAGCCTTTGCTCGTGCAACTGGTCAGGAATTTGCAGTTTATCATTCTGAGGACACTGTCGGTGGTGGAAAGAACCGCACAGTGCTCTGTGGCCAGAATGCCCGTGATGCATGGGATACCCCTATAAAATCTTTGGCTCAGGATCTCAGTGGACGATTGCCGCTTGTCATTGGCATGCCCATTTTTGTGGTTGACAACATTGCGGTCGAATTGGGACTTGCTAAAGGAAGTGGAGGCACTCTCATTAACTTGGACTTCGAGATACGAAATGGCCGTCGTTATGGAATTTCAGCTGAGGTTGAACTCCCTCTTTACACCTCCTCGGATCCCAACACAGAATTTCCTCACCGAATTCTGCTTTCGCTCATAGCGATGCCTGTTAAATTTTCAAAAGCAGGAGGGAAAAAAATATATTCGGCACGCCGTCACCAACTCCCTCTCATACCTGGTTTCAGCTTTACAGCCCATAATTCCCAAAGTCGCTCGCTAAAGGCAGCAACCATACATCTTGAGAGTTGTGCGACAATAGCTGCTTCTTATGTGATGTTGTCGAGAATCAAGTGTGGCAAAGACGAACTTCATGGTCTTGGTATACTCGGCAGCATTAATGCCAAGAACATCGAGAACCATGCACCACAAGAAGTGAGGAATGAAGAGGCTCGCCTCCAAATCCTTGCCGCTGCAACATTGGAGAGAGCAAAAATCAATCTTGCATGGTATACAAGCTTGAGCGGGGACTCATTTGACTAGAATGTGTAGCAGAACTTGGATGTATTAAAACAATGTGATAATATGTATTCAACATTACAAATTGCAGCAGTACGAGTTTGGACTCCACAGCCATAGAAAAAGAAGAAAAAAAAAAAAAAAAAAAAAAAAAAACCCTGTGTGTTGCCATGAAGCACTTTCGGTCTGCGCTTGACAACTGCCAGAACCCTTCGACGCTGCAGGCCACCGCACTATTCACTAAGACTTGCCTCGGCTTCCCAAGCTCCACGACCCCCGTGTTCTCAACGCCGCATGCCGTTTTCGCGATCAAGCCCAATAACGTGCCAATTCCTCCGCCAACAATCTACTCACCGATAGTTCCAGACCTTTGCGATGTTCATCCTCACTGTCTACAAATGCAGCAAGACACTGTATCAGGCAAGATCGGCAGAAATGCCCTTCATCATGCTGTTCCTGCGCGACGGGATCATATGGTTCCTCATCGTCTTCGGTACTAGCTCGCCCGTGCCTTCGTTTCCCGTGTTCGCGACTGAGCGCCGATGCAGGCGTGGACGGTCTCCAGATGCTCGTTTGGGCCACCGAACGTGCCACGCTCACGCAAGTGCTCATAATGTGCGACACATACTTCCCCCCCTCTGGCCCAATCTGTCGCTGACCGACCAAACGAACGGTGCCTAGACCCAGTCTCGTGTGCGTCGCTTAAATTGGTTCCACTGCACTGGCACTGAGCACCCACCGGAGCAGGCTGCATTCCTTGGTCGCATCACGAGTCCTCTTGAACAGCGGCTCGCTGCGGGGGCTTGGCGTACTCGAAGATGAACAGGGAGCAGAGCGGTTGCTGCCTGGCGCCGGGTCTTGGGGAGCCCGAAGAAAGCGCGTGGGGTAATGTTAAGTTTTGTTAACATGGCAGACTACACCATATAATGTCGGTGAACCGCTGCGCGGGCGAAGATTTATCGAGTCAGTTAGTTCAAGCCGAGCGATACAGGTTCTGCTGCCTGAATGTCGCAAAAATCCTAAATAGCACGCAACGTCTCCAAAGATGTTCTGAGCCGTTGCTTGGTCATGTGGTTTTGGTGACTTGTAGCACACATATTAGGTTCACAGAACATCTTGTAAGGGAAGTACATTTCTTATAAGCAGTCCCAAGCCTCCCTGTGCCAAATGACCTTGCCACACGTCGAAAGGCGTCTCCAGTCACGATGTGCGTGGACAGTAGAACCAAATATAGCAGCTATTGGCTGCTGAAACGAGACACTAAAATCAGGCCAATAAAACAGACAAAAGATGTTCATTGTGGGCTAGGGAGTACAGCAGTAACTACTGATGAGCAATGTGATCGAATCCTAGAAAGAATGAGGAAGCCGTTAGGATACGATGAAAATGAAAATGACATACCGGTAGCACACTGGGGAGCCGCGGGGTGCTATCAGGAGGAGGGGAAGACAAGTGAGATAGGGTTGCACTTGCAATGGATGCGGCATACCGGGTGATGGGGGGATACCAGCTACGAAGACGGGTATCAGCAAGGCAAGTGGGCTTCGATAGAGTGTGTGACATACCGATGGAGGAGTTGGGACAACACAGATGTGTGCCTTGCACATCAGCGAGTAGGGATGGATGGGAGGTGCTGCTCACCGATGGTCCCAGCGACAGCGCTGAGCGCTGAGCGCTGAGGCAGCGCTGAGTCCTGAGGACCGGACCGTGGGTGGTGGTGGTAGAAGACAAGGAGCGATGGAGTCACACGTCACAGGGATGCGTCATGATATACATGACATCAGGCCCCACTTCCTCCTCGTTGGCGACTTTAACCGTCTTCAGTGTCGCAGTGCCCCTTCGCAGGCTACCGTCCACCCGCCCTCCACCCACCTCCGCCCGCCTCTCTCAACGCCGCCCTGAATGCACGACAACACCGCCGACACACCGTGCGGTCCGGCACCGTGCCGCACGCGCAAAACCGCCCGCGCATCCGCGGGTCGCTGTGCTCGTGCGGCTCGGGCGATGTCCGTGTCGTTCACACCGCTGCCGCGGTCTGCATCGCGATATGTGCACCGAGCTTGTGCTCATTTCAAGGCTTACTTCCACTTGTGCAGCCGCACTGGCACTGCAGCCCAAGTCCACGTCGCCCCGCCCCGACGTCCGACAACGACTACAAGGCCACATCCAGTCTGCTCTGGATGCCCGCGCCCGCCCTGTGCTCGCGCGCGTCTACAGCATCTACATACAGCACGGTATGTACGCCGACCTCATCCCACATGCTTATCTACGCTTCGCAGCTGTCTTGCTACTCAAGTCCGCAGCCGACGCCCGAATCGCGCGCTCCACGCTCCACGCCTCCGCACGGGATGCCCGCGCACTCTCAGCGTAGTCCGCGCGCCCAGAGTCCTCTGCCCGCCGTTTACGCTGCCCCACTCGCCCCGTCGCTGCGTCACTCGGCGTCCGTGCACGCCCGCCGTTCCCCAGGCCGCCCAAACGCTGCCGTTCTCCCACAGCGCCGCCTCTGCTCATGTCCGCACAAACCTCATCTGTCGAACCCGTCGCCTCCCTTCCACAGGGGCGCTGCCGCCCTCATCGCTCGCGTCCGCGCCCGGCTGCCACGATCTTCGTGCATGTCGCAAGCCGTGCCGCCCGCCCTACTCTAGCTCGAGCCCCCGTTCGTACGGGCCCGCACCGCTCAAACTCAGGGACGGGCCGCTGCGTCCGACGCGTTCGATGCGCACCGACCGCACGCTGCGCTCAAGGATGCGTGAACTGTGTTTCCAGAACGCTTCTGGTACGCCCAGCTCTGCCATCCAGCGCAGGCACTAACCAAACACCCCAATCTTGGAGTCTTGGAATGCGCTTCCCCCCGCAACCGAGTCCCACGCCGCGCAAAACCAGCGTCGATGCGCACGAATCTGACACCGATACGCTAGCATTTGTGCGCTATACCACCTTCGAAGGACCTGGAGACAAGTGAGGCTGATTGATTGTATACTTCGTTGGTTTTTTTTTGCGCGGAAACCCATCATTAATGTAGAATATCGCGATAGCGAGTTAATCGAGAGACCACAAAGTCAAAAGAAACACACAAGCGTCTTGAGATTCGAACTATTGATCATCTCTCTGAAGCCTCAGAGATATGATACCCGTGTTGAATAGACGCCGCATCGAACGTCATTCTTATTTCTTTGAGCTAATAGTAGCTGGGAGAATGATACACAGGGAGTTTCCGACTTTTACAGCTTGGGCTTGGTCGCCGCCATACTCTGCCCCCGGAGCAGCATCGGCCTGATTGACGCCTGCATAGGACCGTCAGCCAAATCCCGCCCTAAATCATTCAAGCGGGGGGGGGGGGCAAACCTCGTACGCCTCCGTGACCTCCGTTTGGTTCAACGGCTCCTCCTGCGCGCGTGCCCAGAGTGTCTCGTATACGTTCCCATCGTACACGCCCAGCGCGCTGCGAGGTTGAGAGGTTGCAGATGAGGTTGGAGCAAGTGGACTCGCAGACCCACGCACCTGTCGAGCTCCCAGTCCGAGAATCCGAACGCGTCGCTGAGGCCGACCGCCTGGGGAAGCAGCTCGCCGCAGAGCGTTGCGATCGCAAGACGGAGCGCGCGCGTGGGGTCGCGTGAGCGCGGCGGGTCGCTCGTCGGCATCGCGCGGAACAGTCCGAACGACAGCAGGTCTACCAATGCGGACTCGATTGTGGTGAGAAGGTACTGCGCGCGTCCTCCGTCATTATATCAGAGGACTGCCTATACACCGCGCGTACCAGGATGTAAACCTTCTCCACGAGGGCCGCTTCGCGCTGCTTGAGCGTCTTACTCAGGCCGCCAATCATCTCGCCCACGCGCGCGGCGACGAACACTTCGGTGACGGCGCGAGAGATACGCTGGGTGGCCGTCCCTTCGGGCGCTGCGAGCGTCTGCGTGGCCTCGTGCAAGAGCAGCGCCGCACACCACTCCAGGAGAAGGATCGCGGTGGCCGGGTGCGTCCACGAGTCGGGGCCCAGCTCTGGTCGTACGAGTTGCTTGTCGAGCAGGAGGCGTAGATAGTACGAAGAGGGCGACAGCGAGGCCGCTGCGCGTGGAGGCGTCGTGCTGAATAGCGCTGAAACGGTGCACCTGAGTAAGGGCTGCAGAATGGTGACTTCGCGAAGAGCGGACTCTAACACAAAACCCACACACACACACACACAACTCACTACAACCAGTACAAAGTGCTAAGATTGAGTTCGGATCCTTCTGAAGTATACAGATAAGATGAATTCTCTCTTTTATTGAAGTGGGACAAGTATCGACTCGACAAGTTTTGGTAGAACTAAGTTCGAGATTACAATAGCTTCAGGTAGCTACCAACCGAAGAACAATCGCGAACACACGAAAACACAGACAAGGGGTTTCGGGTGTAAGGATGTTTTGTTGTGAAAGTCTCCCCGGCTCAAGTCTCAACGACTTTAACACGGACGTGAACGGCTTCCTGACGGGCGCTTGACCAGGCCAGGCAAGGGAACAACGACTACGACCAGACTGCTAAACGCGTACAGGTTCCAATAGCCCAACTAACCGAAATATGACCAGGCTGCTAAACGCGCACAGGTTCCAATAGTAACGGCCGCCTGCCTCTAGCAACTTAACTGAGGACTTTATCGAATTCTCGCCGTGACCCTCCACGAGACGAGGTGTGCTTATCTGGAACTGCTGCCGTGACCCTCCACGAGACAATAGCGTGTACCACCAGAAGCCTTGCAAGCTCAGGAATCAGCAGTTAGCTATAACTGATAAATCTCAAGTTCGCGAAATTGTTAATGGATCAAGACAAAGATATGTTTTTGGTACACAAATCTCCGCAGATACAGAGGACACCAAAGCCTTTAGGACAGAACTAGCTGATGGGCTATTTCCTGGGGCGAGGATGAACTACTGTAATGCGTGCTCTAGGTGCTATTTTATAGGTTTCGCTAAATACATGACAGACTGATATGAGTAAAGAAGACTAAAGGAAATGAGTAATGAAACGGATTCGGAACGGAATGGAACAGCCACGCGTCCTCTCTACAGTGTCCTTGGTGAGGCTCGGCACCTTGCCAGTCAGCGCGAATGACCAGCCAAGCCATATTTGATATATCGCGAACACGCCGCTGGTTCGCGAACACGTCTCCCGCCTGCCGAGCCTACGCACTAGGCCGGCTTGGTCGGTAATCCACTAGGATTACGTCCCACAGCTCTGTCAGAGCCCTACGTCTCCCTCCGGCATGTTAGCGAACACTCGGCACAGTCCCAGAAAGGATATTGAAAATCGCGATCGACGATCAAGTCCCCTTTTGGACTGTGCAGATCCTGCGAAAGTGCTTGCACACTTCTTGGTTCATTGACATGATCCCATGATGGTCCGGGTGAGGCCGGACACTTGGTCCTTGGGGTACAGAGGGTTCGCGAAACAGTACTTCGTTCGCGAACTGGTCCAATGTCCGTCCTTTTGGTACTAGGTCACTTCGCTACTTCGAACGTGACTTCGCTACTTCGCTATCTGCTATGTCTTTGGTCATGCATGATCCACACAAAGGATGTCTGAGCTTTTGGGTATATATCTCCGGGGTATGGTATCTAGCCTGCAGGGCAAGCCACGTCCTATCACTAGGATCTGACTCTATCTGTCGGAGCTCGCTACTCTTCTAGGACTGTCTTTGTCTGGCTCCCATTTGGTAGCGAACCGAGTCAAAGTACAGATCCTCAGAATAGGAATCCTCTAGCATCATTAATACTCAACCAGCAGCTCGGAGCTCAGCTCTGGCTCTAATTGTATATCACCGGACGGGAGTCCTCTAGCCATATGCTAGAAGTCGCTAAAAAGCGTGATTACACGGCTGGTCCGCTACCAGTCGTATCAGCGCGCGAAAAGTCTTAAGCGCCGCGCGGAGGACCTGCTGATCGAGCACAAAGTTCTCGCCTTCGTACCTTCGTTGATCTGTTAGTTAAAAGAAGTGGGTGTGCAGAAAAGTGGGTACGTTGCCGTGGGCAGGTAATCAGCATACATCCGCCCCACACCGGCAAACGCGCTGCGCCCGTCCCCCCCCCCATCGAGCGGCGCACGGTCTCCAGATCCTGAATAGCCGTAGTCGAGACGAGGACCTTGAGCCCACTCGTCATCACATGCATTTCTGCGAGGTGCGAGGTGTCTCCGGACGACAGCCCGCGCGCGAGGGCCTCAAACCCTTCACGAATCGCTCTAGAAGATAAACGTCAGCTGATGTTCGATCAACACAGGTGCAGAGGCTCGCCAATGCGCGACCGAGCTTGATGAACACATGTGGGCGGGCAAGGAGAGGGATTAGCCGGACGTGGAGCGAGGGATACGAGATCGTCTAGCGCTCGAGCCCATCTGGACCCGGCTCAGTATGACCCAAATCGTTGCATCTAACTCCCTTACCCCGACCTTTACCAGTGTCGGGACAAGGCAATCATTGCAGCATTTTGTGACGCGCCAGCATAAGCAAGTGGTGCAACAGCTGCCGCATTTTGAGATGTAGACAAATCAAATGAGATAAGACATACCACTGGACGAAGTGTCACTTAGTTTGAGTGAGCTTTGAGCTCAGCGTCAGTGGATGACGAGCAACACAATTTGCATAGTTTGTCACTATTTACTATGGAAGCTGTCACCCTTGTCGATCCATACGCATCTTGCCTCCTTCGTACGCTGTTCTCTCATAATCCTATGTACTCTCATCCTTGATCTCCAAACAAAACACTCGTATTCGATCTTCTGACTTGAAGCATTCACAATCCAACACGACGCTGCAGGGGTTACCTCGGCACCGCTGATCTCATCGAATGCTATACCCCAAACCTCTTTCGTTCAAAGTTGCACTGCCTCTCTATAACGCGGCACGACAATCCCTATACTTCAATGTTCTGCACTCCTTTAGTCCGCATGAATCCAACCATCTGCTCTTGAGATCTGAATGCATCTTATGTTACAATCTCAAAAGAGGCATCTTCTTTCGAACCGGACCTATCGTGTGCGTCCCAAATTCTTGGTTCACACTTGTTCCACTAACTAACAGGCTCCGCTCTGCTGGACTTCTGGGTACATAATCAGTTGCTTATCGTCTATCATCGCTGTCTCGCTTGATCAACTACAGTCGACTTACCAACTCCCTTTCTATGAATTCCGTCGGACCTTCCGATTCCGCTCCTCTCCGCCGTCCTCATCCTCGATGTGTGTATATCCATACCTCATGGATGTATGCTCACTTGGTCACAGTTACCGTTACAGTTCTCGAATCCCAATCCCGTGGAAATCTGCACATTCATCTACCACATCTTCTCCCAGGCCAGTCTACTCCGCCGCGTCATCCCAAATTTGCTAACTTCTTTAAAGATGGCAGATTATCGTTTATAGCTCCTTCGCCTCAATTGCTCGGCACCCGAATCTGGATGCGTGTGCACCCTACCTCATCCATCTTATGTTCCTGTCTTAATCCTCGCTCTCAGTGATCGTTGTGGTCTTCCATGATCCAATTCATGTCCCGGATCTACTCCCAGCTCTTCCAATTCCCGAATGATGCCTACGCCCATCCCGCTGATATCTTGTATCACCCTGTTATTCTTGTACTTCTCTCGCCGCCAATAGTTACAGCATGTTCATCATTGCCCATCCCTGCACAATTCATTTGGATCGAAGCTTGACATTTTATGCTTCGCCTCGAACTTGGACCAACTAACATGTTTATATTGAACAGTGTGCCGACCGCTTGATTTGCTGTCCCCCGTTTACTCGACATTATGGCTTTCAGCTCTCCTTTCCACCGTGACCATCTCCTCCGTACCAAGGAATATACTGCGAGCTCTCTCTTCCCCTCCGCATTTTCCTTTGCGAAAGCTCCCAAAGGCCACATCCTCAAATTAGTAGTTCCAGGTCCTATCGACCCCGATGCCCCAGCGCCGCCCGATGCCATCATCATAGTCATTGGGATGGTATCGGCGTCCAGCCTATGGCTGTCTCCCACGGGAAACTGGAGCCCCAACTCGCAGTATAGCAAATCACTCAGAGAGGCAAAATATACTTTCATCATCACGAAACCTGGTATGTTTCCTTGCACATCTTTACCCCTTGCTAACCTGATCCGCAGTCAACGACCCTACTTTTGCTCCTGATTTCGCAGCATCTATCACCGCGCTCAAAAGAACCCAAAGCTCGATCTCCAAGACAGGCAATAATAAGTGGTTCATCGTCAAAGATACCTCCGACGATGCAATACGCTTTGCAACCCATGTCTTCCAACCCAAGGTTAGTTTTGTGTCTCCATGCGTATATTCCATACCAATTTTCGCAGGTCCCCGACTCAGGTCCATACATTCTCAGAGTCTCGCCTAGGGTTCCTGCTGACTGTACTCTTTGCTACCAGAACTCGACCTCCCTGATATTCATACTTGGCCGGTCAAAACGGAAGCTCGCGAAGCATTGGAGGCCATCACCGAATCTCACTCCATCCGCGACTTCGTTGTCTTTGACACAGACAACTCTCGCATCGAGCCACTCGAAATTGCCAATAAACTAAGGGGTGCGATAGTTGAATGTTCCTTCAGGCTCAAGCACTTCCAGATTGGAGATGACGATTCGTTCAACGGTATTTGTCACTTTTATCGACCGCAAAACTCTATTCACCTTTTGATACAGCTGAAATCGAGCAGATCGTTATCTTGCGCCATGCTCCCTCCCAGCCGCCGAGCCCGTACAAGAAAACCACGCCATATCGTCCACCTGTAAGGGCAACCACGCGGCCCGAGAAGTCAAGGGTCCTGGCGTGGGGAATCCGAAGGTTAATTGACAGGCCGTGCTACTAAGTACAAGTATAGCGCACCTGGCGTGGGGAATCCGAAGAGAAGAACGTCTGAGGATTCCCACGCCCGGAGCCGCCTAAAATACCTACTGACTAGTAGCACGTGCGCGGGGTGATCGGAGCAACCGGAGTGACGCGCATAGGTCCCGTGCGCGGTCACAGGCCACGTGGTATCCGGAACCGGAGTTCCGGCGGGGTCGCGGGAGCGGGCGAGCGGGGG
Organism: Mycena belliarum; assembly: GCA_029282135.1. NCBI lineage: Eukaryota > Fungi > Basidiomycota > Agaricomycetes > Agaricales > Mycenaceae > Mycena > Mycena belliarum. The sequence goes on from JARJCN010000003.1 coordinate 501,377, forward strand.
CGGAGGGAGCGACGGGGGGAGCGGCGGAGGGAGCGGGGACTGGGGCGGAGGTCGGAGCGGAGGCGGGGTCGGGGGCCGGAGCGGAGACCGGAGCCGGAACCGGAACCGGAACCGGAACGGGGGCTCCCCTGACACCATCCCCCCCTTGGAATGCGGCGCCTCGACGCATCGTCCGGACGTGGACGTCGGGGTCTCGGAAGGGGAGGGAGTCGAAGGTGGCGGTCGTGATGGCGCGTGGTGCGGCGGGGTACTTCCGGTAGAAGTCCGCGACGAGTTCCGGAGCGAAAACGTCGGAGTGTTTAACCCACGAATCATGAGAGGAATTATAACCTTTCCACTGCACGAAATACCAGAGCGAGCCCCACCGGTACTTCGCGTCCACGATCGCCTCGACTTCCCACTCGGGTGGCTCGTCCGGAGCGGCGCCCGGAGCGTCCGGAGCGTCCGGAGCACCGCGGAGGACCGGCGGAGGCTCGTCGTAGCCAGTCCGACCCTCGAAGGGGTCGTCCTGAGCCAATTCAAGCTTGACGACCGGAAAGACCGGATGGAGCTGCGAGAGCCGGGGAGGGAGTTCGAGCTTGTACGCGCCCCGCCCGATGACCTGGAGCACCCGGAAGGGCCCCAAGCGGCGGTGCGCGAACTTAGCGGAAGGGCGAGTGGTCTGGATGTCGGAGGCGTCCAGCCAGACCCGGTCGCCTACCTTAATCTCCGGCGCCGGAGTGCGCCGGCGATCGTAGTACCGCTTATACTCCTCCTTAGCCTTGACGAGCGCCGCCCGGGCTTCGGAGACTCCGGAGGCGATCCGGTCGCGGAATTCGTTTACCGCTTCCACCTTCGAGCGCAGCCCGTTCGGCTCGAACCCCATCCGGGGGAGCCGTCCGGTATCGGTCATGAACGGGACCTGCTGCGTCGACGAGTGGATGTGGTTGTTGTAGGCGAATTCGGCGGCCGGAAGGAGCTCGTCCCAGTCATCCTGCTTGTAGTTAGTGAAAAGCCGGATGAACTGCTCCATCTCCTGGTTAACGCGCTCGGTCTGACCGTCGGTCTGCGGGTGGTACGACGTGGAGGTCGCCGGAGCGACTCCGATGAGGCGCCACAGCTCCCGGGTGAACTCCGCGATGAACTGCGGACCCCGGTCGGAGATGTACTTCTCCGGGGTCCCGTGGAGCTTCCACACGTTCCGGTAGTACAACCGCGCAGCTCCGACGGCGTCCAGGGTCGTGTGGCACTCGTTAAAGTGCGCACGCTTCCCGAGCGCGTCGACGACGACCATCACCGCGTCGTACCCGTGAGCTTCCGGAAGCTCGACGACGAAGTCCACCGAAACCGTGCTCCAGCGCTCTTCCGGAACCTCCGTCGGGTGCAACTCACCGACTGGAAGCTTCCGGAGCGCCTTCGTGCGACAGCACAAGTCGCACGTCGCGACATACCGGCCGACGTGTCGGGACAACTGGGGCCACCAGTAGTTCCGGGAGACGAGCTCCAACGTCTTGAAGCGGCCGGCATGCCCCGCCACACGGGTATCGTGGTGCTGCTCCAAGATCCGGCGTCGGAGGTCGTGATCCCGGGGGACCACGATCTTGCCGCGGAAGTAGAGCAGCCCGTCGTCCACACGCCACTCCGCGGACCGGAGCGACCGGGAGCCCCGGACGTTGAGGGCCTCTCGCGCGGCGATAGCGAGGGGGTCCTCGAGGTCCGGACCACGCGCGAGCGCGTCCCGGATGTCCCGGAGCACCGGACGTTCCGGTCCGGTCACCACTACACCCTCGATCGCGCGGACGTGGAAGAGCTCCGGAGACAGGAGGGTGACGTCCTGGTTGTCCGGAGCCGCTCCGTGGTCCGGGCGACGCGACAGCGCGTCCGGTCGCCCCATCAGGCGTCCGGGCTTGTGGTGGAGCGTGAAGTCGAACCGGGACAGGTACAGCGACCACCGCGCCTGCCTCCGGTTGAGGTTCTGCGACTTCCGGAAGTACTCCAGGTTCTTGTGATCGGTCCAGATCTCCACCGGATGCTGCGAGCCCTCGAGGAAGTGTCGCCACTCCTCGAGCGCGCGGACGATCGCGAGCATCTCCTTGTCGTGGATCTCGTAGTTGCGCTGGACCGGACTCAAGCTCTTGGAGTAGAACGCTACCGGATGCCACTTCCCGTCCGGACCCTCCTGAGAGAGAACCGCGCCGGAAGCCCGGTCGGAGCTGTCCGCTTCGAGCCGGTACGGCCGGGCCTCGTCCGGAAGGATCAGGACGGGGTCCGTGGTCACCGCGTCCTTCAGCGCCTGGAAAGCGGTGGCCTCCGGCTCGCTCCAACGCCACGCGGTGCCCTTTTTCGACAAGTCGAATAGGGGCCGGGCGATGTCGGAGAAGTCCCGGATGAACCTCCGGTAGAAGTTCGTGAACCCGACGAACTGGAGCACGTCCGTCTTGTTCTCCGGGACCGGCCAAGCGGCGACTCCGGCGACCTTGACCGGATCCATCTCCACGTGGTCGTGAGAGACGATCACCCCGAGATATTCGATCGACGACTTCTCGAACTCACACTTCTCCGGGCGCAAGTAGAGCTTGTGCTCCCGGAGCCGCCGGAGGACCTCCCGGACGATCTCCCGGTGGCGCGTGAGGTCGGAATGGGCGATGAGGATGTCGTCGAGGTATATCATGACGTCCCCGGACAAGATGAGATCTTGGAAGATGTCGTTCATCATTGTCTGGAAGGTCGCGGGGGAGTTGGTCAGGCCGAAGTACATCACCAAGGGCTCGAAGAGTCCCCGGTTAGTCCGGAACGCGGCTTTCCACTCGTCGCCTTCGCGGATCCGGACGTTGTTGAAACCCCACCGGACGTCCAGCTTCGTGAAGTACCGAGCTCCTTTCAATCGATTAATAAGATCGTTGATCAAAGGGAGCGGGTACCGGTTTTTCACGGTCATCGCGTTGAGCGCGCGATAGTCCTGGACGAACCGGAGGCCTCCGTCCTTCTTTTTGACGAAGAAGACGGGGGACGCCATCGGGGATTTGGAAGGCCGGATCCGTCCGGTCGCCAATCCCTCCTCGATAAACGCGTCGAGCTCGCGCTGCTCGAGGGGAGAGATCGGGTAGACCTTACAGTTCGCGGGCTTCGAATCCGGGACGAGTTCGATAGCGTGGTCCCAAGTCCGGCGCTCCGGTAACGAGTCGAACGACTCCCGGTTGAAGACGTCCTCGAACTCCCGGGCCCATTCCGGAATGGAGTCCGGAGGGGGCGCGGAGTTCCGGGCGAACGCCTCCGCTAACCGCTGTGAAACGGTTCCGGTGGCCCGGATGTCTTCGGAAGGGGTGAACCGGGTATAGAATATCCGGTCCCCTTCCTCGATCTGGTAGTCGTCGTCCTCGGTACCGGAGTCTTCGGAGTCATTCTCCGGAGGCCCCGGAGGGTCTTCGGAGTCATCCTCGTCCTCGTCCGATCGGTCCTCCACGTCTACGACGCAGATCGCCGGAACCGGACCGGAGCGTAGCCGCTTGAGCAACTGCGCGGCGGAGCGAGCCGCACGGCGCTCGGAACGAGCCTCGGTGGTGCACGTAGCGCAACCGGCAGGGCAGCGGCTCATCTTGACCTCCCGGGTTTCCCAGTTGATCTCCGGGTTGTGCTTCCGGAGCCAGGAATACCCGAGGATGAGCTTCTCCTTGCCGAGGCGCGTGACCGCGAGTTGGACGCGCTCGCTGTGACCCTTGTACGTGAGAACCACGTCCGCGATGTCCCGGATGTAGCCGGCCTCATTGGGGCTGCCGTCTACATTGAAGACCGGGATCGGCTGCGAAAGCCGTCGGACCGGGAACTGATTGGCAGCGACGTACTCCGAGTCGATGAATTCGGAAGTCGCGCCACAGTCCACGAGCCCGTTGGTCGAGAGCTTCGCAGCACTATCGGTGGACGTGAACTCGAGCGGGAGGTGCAGCGAGTTGGGAGCCGGGATTGCCGCGACGGTGTAGCGCTTCGGGAGCCTTCGCTCCCAGGAGGGCTTCCGTGGTGCACGCGGGATTGCCGGGGGGACCGGAGCGGTTCCGGAGTCCGGAGCAACCGGAACCGGAGGGACCGGAACCGGAGCTACCGGAGCGACCGGAGGAGCGCTCGGGCCGGGGGGTGCGTCTATCGTTTCGGAAGGTGCAAGAGATATATTGTCAGACTCATTACACAGGACGGCGAAACGATTGGGGGACGCGAACGAGGGCGCACTGCTCACTCGTCGCGGAGGGGAAAATCCTCCGGACCAGGAGCAGCCGTGGCAGCGGAATGCTGCGCGGCGGCCTCGGACGACGCGACGCGAGCCAGCAGCTCCTCCAGCAGCTCGCCGTCTAGCTGCCGGATCACCTCATCCAGCACGTCGACCGCGCGGATGTCGACCGGAACGGTGCAGTCCCGGGCGAAATGGTTCGGGTCGCCGCAGCGGAAGCAACCGCGACGGGGGGCAGCGCGCGCGCGGGTCCGGTCGACGTCCATCGGAACCGGAGCGGAGACCGGGGGCGCTGCGAACCTCTGAGGGGCGGAGGGAGCGGCCGGGACGGAAACCGGGATCATCCGGGCACGGTTCGGGGCGTGCGCAGACCTTCCGGGTGTTCCGGTCGAGCCGATCTTCGAGCGCTGGATCGACTCGTACTGGCGGTACGCGCGGAGACGCCAGCCGGGGTAGTCCTCGAGGTGCGGAGGGTCGCTCGAGCCGGTGATGGCGAGGTTGATCGCCGGATCGAGTCCGGTCCTGTACTTCGTGACCTTGATGAGCTGGTCTTCGAAGCCGGCGAGGTCGACGAGGTCCTCGAAGTCGTCGGTGTACCGGTAGATGTCCCGGTTGCCCATGTGGTACGCACGGGACTCGAGCTTGTGCAGGGCGTGGTCCTGCTCGTTCTCCTCGATGAACCGGAGGCGGAACTCCCGCTCGAAGTCCTCCCAGAGAAGGAAGGGGAAGGGCTCCTTGGCGCTCTGGCGTTCGGCCCAGCGCTGCGCCGCATCCTTCGCCATAAAGGACATGGCGAACCGGATGGCTTTGTCTTCGGAGGGATCCCCGTAGGCGTCCCGGAAGCCTTCCGGAACCAACCGGATGTACGTCCGGACCGCGTGCAGGAACGCGCGGCCTTGGGTCCGGTCGCCGTCGAAGACGAACGGGGGGTTCGGTCGGAGGACCGTTTTGTTCGAGGAGGTGGACTCCGGGAATAAGCCTGGACTCGCGGCCGGAGCGGGTGCCGCAGGGGCCGGAGCAGGTGCGGGTTGTAGGTTGGTGACCAGGGCGGTCAAGCGCGCGAGGCTCGCCTCGATGGCGGACATCCGGGCGTCCGCGGTCGGGTCCGGAACCGGAGCTCCGGAAGCTCCGACGGGGGTACTGCCGGGCATGTCGGCGACGATGCGGGGGGAGGAGGGGGCAAGATTCGAATGGGGTGAGGCGGGGGCGCTATCTGAGCTGTCCGAGCCGTCGACGCCGAACTTCGCAATCTTGACCGGTTAATCCCTAGAAGACGTTCTTCTGCTGTAAGGGCAACCACGCGGCCCGAGAAGTCAAGGGTCCTGGCGTGGGGAATCCGAAGGTTAATTGACAGGCCATGCTACTAAGTACAAGTATAGCGCACCTGGCGTGGGGAATCCGAAGAGAAGAACGTCTGAGGATTCCCACGCCCGGAGCCGCCTAAAATACCTACTGACTAGTAGCACGTGCGCGGGGTGATCGGAGCAACCGGAGTGACGCGCATAGGTCCCGTGCGCGGTCACAGGCCACGTGGTATCCGGAACCGGAGTTCCGGCGGGGTCGCGGGAGCGGGCGAGCGGGGGCGGAGGGAGCGACGGGGGGAGCGGCGGAGGGAGCGGGGACTGGGGCGGAGGTCGGAGCGGAGGCGGGGTCGGGGGCCGGAGCGGAGACCGGAGCCGGAACCGGAACCGGAACCGGAACGGGGGCCGGAACGGGGGCTCCCCTGACACCACCGGCGATGTCTCCCGTTGCGGTCCACGCTCAAGAACAGCTTTCTGTCAAGCTTTTCACTCCACCTATCTCCGTGGCCGGTCCTTCGAACTTGCTCAAGCCCGACAGTAACTTTCTTTCCCTTTATTCGATTGATATACGACTCACATGGTTTCCAGATAACAAGAAACGTGCAGCAAGCTCTGAGCCCGACGAACACCCTGACCCCAAACGTATCAAAGACAAGGAGCGCGAAAAAACACTAGTCGACGATGAAAACAAAGATGACGAGTCAGATGTCGAAGGGCATGCCTAATATGGTACCTGATTTTTCTCTACGGGATCCTAACTGTACTACTATCTCGTTTCAAATGACCGCAACTCCTGTTTGTGCCCCGCCGCTTGCCGGCCAGTACCTTTCATGAGCTCGAGGTCGTCCGTTCTCTCCGCTAAGTGTTATGTAAGCGTATTGAATGGTCTGATAGGCGAGCACAGCCACATGCGCAAATCGTGCTTCGACTTCGCAAGTTGATGTTCTTGGAAATTGAAACGTTGAAGCCTGTTGCAGCACAAGTGGAGCAGTGACCATGGATTGCAAGAAAATGACGAAGTACAGAGCGAGGGATACCGCCGTTCCAAATTGCACGGGATACGTTGAGAAGGTATTCATTTTGTTATTGGTCAAAAGAAATATCATAACTCCGCCCACCCCCCATCCGCCTCATCGCCCCCACTGAAAAGCGCGAGAGCAAACATGATCACGCTGGCGCCAAGGCGCATCCCAAGGCCCCGATACAGCTGCCCGATACCGGTGCTCCGCATCCAACCCTGCTCCTCGTCGTCCTGCACTGGCCGCTCCTCACCTACGCCTGCTCGCTCCTTCCCTTTGCTCATCCGACGCTTCCGATTCGGCGTTGAGATGGGGAGGTCCGAGCGCTCCTCGGTCAGGATGTGCCAGAACGCGTCGACAACGCCGTTATACGGAGCGGGACGCAGCTCCACGCAGCCCTTGATCGGCTTCGCGGTCCCGCGTGCCTGGACCTGGAGCCGCCGCCGGACGGTCTCGAAAGGGAGGGTGATGAGGAGGCCGAGGCAGCTGCCAGCGAGCTCAGCAAAGCCCCACGCGATGGGATTCGCGTCCTCAGATATGTTTGCGCCTATGTAGGATGCGAGCAGCCCGGGGAGGACAAAGGATACGATTGGGGGAAGCGCGCTGTCAATGAGGGTGGGGATGAGGAGGTGGGGATGAAGATAGATGCCCTTCAGCCCACCCTCTTCGCGAAGGATGCGGGAAAGGGCATCGATGGGTCCCGTGTATGTGCAATGACGGGAAGAGAAAGACTGAGCGATCAACCGCGTCCGGACAAGATCCAATGGGGAGAAGATGAAGCCCATGATGAGATGGGAGAGCACGGGGAGGAACATGGGGGGATGATTGAACACGACGTTCGTCGGGAGAAGGAGGGCTTGGAGAAGACCCCGAATCATGGGCTGGAAGGTCGAGGTAAGGACCTCAGTTATACAGGACGTTAATAGCCCTGGGGTCCGAATTAAATGAAATATGCAAAAAGATGTTCCCTGAATACCTTTCCAAAGAGCCAGCCACCCTTCGCCGCGGAAACGCCCCACCCGTCTCATCATGCCCCAGACGCCGTTGGCACTGCCCACCGGAATGATGTATTCTGGACGGGTACTCGCCTCCATAACAGAGCGGCGAACGATGTAGCCTTGGTCATCCGTTTGCCGTAAGGGAGGAAACCCGGCGGGCGGGGTGGCATTTGGATCCGCAAAGTATGAGTCGTTGTCATTCGACGATTCACTTAACTGAGTGAAGGCGTGAAAAAGGGAGGGACCATAGTGATATTAGAATTACGGACAGCGTCGTCTTCGTCGTCATCTGGGAGCTCTGAGGTGTCGTGCTCACCAGCATCCCGCGGAACCCATTGTACCTGAAGGAGTAGTTTCCCGACTTCCCATGGCATTGCTATAGCGCTGCTTGAGTACTGCAGTATCGCAGACGCAGCCAGAGTTTTGAGAAGATTGATAGGATCGATTCCATCTGACGGGTCTGCGAGCTCTGGTGAAAGGTCGAATATGGAATTGTGGGACGGCCGCGAAGACCATTGGTATGCAGGGGCGGAGGGAGACTGGGCAGGTGTAGAGTTTGTCGCCGCAGCAGGAAGAGACTGGACGAAAGACCAGGCGGACGAAGGGTCGCTGTACAGGCCTCGGAGAGAGGCTGAGGAGGTCATGGCATCGAGCGAAGCTTCGGAGGTTGATGCATAGCATACGCAAACATGCCCTGCGGCCTTGGGCTGTCTGCTGTGCTCTTGAAGTTGACCAGTGTCCAATTTTGCCCGCTCACTGCCCTGCACGAGGCTGCAATCCCAGCTTTGCCTCTCGGATACCCGTCTCGAGGTTCTTCTCGTACACTCAGGCTTCACTTGACCTCGTTCTTGGGCAAAACCCAAGATTTTGATTCATGCTGGCGCTCATAACGTGCACTGCGGCGGTTAACGTTGGCGACTTCAGCTTGGTCCTTGTTCTATTCGAATTCATGTATGCCGGAATCACTGCCCTCGTCATTCTTTCAGTGCTGCTACTGCTACCGCATGGGACACTTACGGCTGGGCTTGCGACATCTTTCGAACTATCACTGGGCTTCGGCAAGTTCCCTACCGGGCCTACCCGCGTCACTTCAAACATGCAAAGATTCAGAACTGCTCAGACTGGGATGATATCCTTCTAACATCTCTGGGCTCTTTCGCCCTCTTTCCTCGTCCTCCTTCCCTTGATTCTGCTACCACCTTCATCACAGATCTTTGGTGGGGTCATGAGTCATGACTGCCCTGACTTTCTTGGCAATTCCCGAGCGTGCTTTTCTCTTTTCGACGTCGAAATGCTGCAGAAATCGTAGTGGGCGAGGCGCGTCGAGGAGGATAGCTAGCACTATTAATAGTCATTTCGCAGCAGTAGAGGTACCGTCACGCGAAAAAAAACAAATTCATCCCGCAGTAGATGCTACGTCACGGATCTGAGCACCACTGCCCAACCGGGCGTGGCGTGGACTGATTTAAATAGCTTGCCTCATTACACCCGTTTGCACTTCCTCCTCCTCCCCAATGGCCACCAACGGCCTTGCCCCCGACTCACAGAAGCAGGCCGATGCTATCATGAACGACTCCGCAAAGGGGCGCGTCGCTGTCCACTCATTCGACCCGGAGGCCACGCCCGAACAAAAGGGCGCCGCCGCAGGCAAGGCCAGGGACCAGCTCAAGAGCGTCAAAGAAGACTCGGGCCCGGGTGCACGAGGTAGTTAAGCTCCTATCCCGACGCTCCACGGCTCAATCTCTACTTTCGCCAGAGCTCGCTGTCCAGACGGGCAACTCGAGTGTCATCCCCACAATCACTGTGGACGACATCGACGCGAAAAAGACGATGGACGACTCGGACGACCAGCACGACGACACTCCCCAGCCCCCAGGCGCCCTAGGGCCTGCTACGGGTCCGATTCCAGACTGGTACATCGTCGGCTGGCGCCAGGCCTCGCGCATTGATGCCGCGCCCCTCGCCGAGGGCGAAGAGCAGGACAAGGGTGTGCTCGACATGTTCCTTGCCGAGCAGTTTTACGGTACCTGGTACCACAACTCCGCCCTCATCGTCGTGGTAGGTGCACGCAACCGTTCCGTCCGCTTCACTCATACAAGCACCTAGGCCGTTTTCGCTTCCCACTTCTTAACCCGCTTCCACTTCGGTTGGGGATGGCTGTTTATAGTTCTCGCATTTTGCAACACTTACTACAGCGCGTCCATGGAACGCGTTCGTCGCACCGCACGTGACGATATTCAGCGAGAGCTTGTCAAGAATCGCCTCATGTCTGAGCACGAGTCGGCCGACTGGATAAACAACTTCCTGGACCGCTTCTGGCTCATCTACGAGCCCGTCCTTTCTGCCACCATCATTTCTTCTGTCGACCAAATCCTTAGCACCAACACTCCAGCATTCCTTGATTCTCTTCGTTTAACTCAATTCACTCTTGGAACAAAGGCCCCCCGTATTGACAAGGTCCGGACCTTCCCCAAAACAGCCGAAGACGTTGTCATGATGGACTGGGGCATCTCCTTCACTCCCAACGACATCTCTGACCTGACCCAGCGGCAAGCCGCAAATAAAGTCAACCCAAAGATTGTGCTCTCTGTGCGTGTGGGCAAAGGTCTCGCCACCGCTTCCATGCCTATCCTTCTCGAGGACATCACCTTCAGCGGTCTAATGCGCATCCGCATGAAACTCATGTCAAACTTCCCACACGTTCAAATCGTCGACCTCTGCTTCTTGGAGAAGCCCGTCATTGACTACGTCCTCAAGCCCGTGGGCGGCGAGACATTCGGGTTCGATATTGGAAACGTATGCGCGCTTCGTATGCCGCTTGGCCTCAACTAATGCTTCCCAGATCCCCGGCCTGTCGAGCTTCATTCGCGAGATGACACACGCGACTCTGGCGCCCGTCATGTACGACCCCAATGTGTTTACGCTGAATCTCGAGCAACTCCTTTCTGGTGCCCCTCTGGACACGGCCATCGGTGTCGTACAAGTTACCGTCGAATCTGCTCGCGGAGTTAAAGGCACAAAGATCGGCGGAGGAACTCCCGACCCGTACATCTCGCTGAGCCTGAACAACCGTGAAGAGCTCGCAGTGACCAAGTACAAGAATGACACGTATGTCCTCATTCTCGGCGCTGGTATCATCTGCTGACCCCTTGTTAGCTACAACCCGACTTGGATGGAGACCAAATTCATTCTCGTCAACTCGCTCAACGAGTCGCTGGTTCTAAGCTTGTATGACTACAATGACCATCGCAAAAATGCGCTTCTCAGCAGCACGAGCTTCGAGCTTGCCCAGCTGCAAGAGGACGCCACGCATGAAGGCATCGAGGCCACGCTGCTCAAGGACGGTAAAGAGCGCGGGATTCTGAGATACGACGTGTCATACTATCCTGTCCTCAAACCCGAGGAGGGCGAGGAAGAACCGGTGACGAGTAAGCCCCGACTCGGAGAAACCGCGCCTGTGCTCATTTCTTCCCGCAGGTGTCGGTATCGTACGCCTGACGATCCACCAGGCAAAAGAGCTCGACCAAAGCAAATCCCTCTCAGGCGACCTCAACCCGCTTGCTCGTGTCTACATCGGCGACAGCAAGAGCGAATCGTTTAGCACCCGCATGTTCAAGCACACTAACGCACCAGTCTGGGAGCAGGCGTACGAGTTCCTATGCGCCGACAAGGCGGGCTCGATGATCACGATCAAGGTTATCGATGACCGCGACTTCCTCAAGGACCCCGTTGTCGGGTTCATGTCCATCAAGCTAGAAGACTTGCTCGAGAGCAAGAAGGAGGCGGGCCGCGACTGGTTCCCGCTAAGCAACTGCAAGACCGGCAAGGTCCGCCTCTCGGCCGATTGGAAACCGCTCAACATGGCGGGCAGCCTGCACGGTGCTGATCAGTACAAGCCCCCGATTGGCGTCGTTCGGCTCCATCTGGACAAGGCGACGGACGTCAAGTACGTTCTTTCGTCCGCTTCGGCGAGTTTGTTGCTGATCGGTTTGCAGGAATGTCGAGGCTACCCTCGGCGGGAAGGTAACTCTTCATTGTGAACTATTGATGGACTGCGCTTCACGCTTTCGCAGAGTGACCCGTACATGCGCGTGCAGGTTAACAACGTTACAAAGGGCAGAACGGAGGTGATCAACAATAGTACGTTGCGCTCATTGTGATCAAACCGGCCTTAAACTTGCGCCAGATCTGAACCCCGTGTGGGACCAGATAATCTATATCCCAGGTAATGTTTTGTTTTACGTCATATGCGCCCCCTTGCTGACAGTGCTGGTCAGTTCACACTCTTCGAGAGGTAAGTAATCTGTGCGTCTACCTTGCATTACGCTTATATCAACAACCAGACGATGCTCCTAGAGTGCATGGACTATCAAAATTTGACCAAGGCACGTCAGTTCGACGATGCCTCTTCTCTGGCGACTGACCTTATATGTAGGATCGTTCACTGGGTTCGGTGGAGCTCCGTGTTTCAGATTTGGCGCGGGAATGCACTGATCGTCTATATCCTTTCGAGTCCACTGGCAAAAAGACCGTCGCGGACCCGATTCGCCTCGACAAAGGCAATGCATATAAGGGCCAACTGCACTACACTGCCGAGTTCGTGCCGGCACTGGCCCTCGAGGGTGTCTCCTTTGACGCACCAGTCAACGAAATCCAGCGTGCCGTGGATGGAGATAATGCTAGCTCATCGGGGTCGTCGTCGTCGTCGTCGTCGTCTTCGTCGTCTTCCTCCGGCGGCGTTGCGCCTACGCCAACCATCGTGAAGCCCAAGGATTTCGCCGCCAACGGGACGGCAGACTCTGCAGCCCCGAGCTCCCCTGCCACGGAGGAGCCCGAGAAAGTGGAAGGCGTCAAGATGGGAGTAGACGAACTACTGACCCACCGTGCGTATATTCGCTAGTCTGTTTGCTGATCTTATCCTGCTTTATGCGCAGAATCTGGTGTCATTGTGTTCAATGTTCTATCCGGGAACTTGGCCAAGAAGGCGCGCCTCGAGGTCCTTCTAGATGACGGATATTGGCCTTGTTTCGCGACGGTCCGTGCGCGGAGCAACAACGCGCAGTGGGAGACCGTTGGCGAAGGCTTTGTCAAGGAGCTCGATTTCGGACGCGTGTGGCTGCGCCTCAACGAGGCTGATGAGGGTGAGAAGGACGACATCATCGCGGAGTGGAAAGGAGACGCCAAGGCGTTCCTGCAGAGCACATTGGTCGGTCTTCCTCCCGCTATTCGTTCCGCCTGCTGACGCCCGCTGGTAGGTTGGGCCTCAGCAATTCACGCTCCAGAACGATGACCGAATGTCATCAACTGTGACGATTGAGTCTCGCTACGTCCCTGTCCCTGTGACGCTCGAGGCTCGCGAGAGCATCAATAGTAGGCTTCGCTTAGTGCCGTCCAGTCAACGTTACTTAATCGTCCCACTTAGACCAGGGTACACTTCGGGTTGACCTGCTTGATGGCAGCGATATTCGTGGAGTTGACAGAGGAGGTACGTCCCGAAGAGATATAGCTGGTGTCCATATCTCATATTGAGTGCCTAGGGAAATCCGATCCTTTTGCCTCCTTCAGCTTGAACGGGCAGAAGGTCTTCAAGTCGCAAACCAAAAAGAAGACTCTCACTCCCGTGTGGAACGAGAACTTTACTGTGCAAGTGGTAGGGAAACATTCGACCGAGCTACGTATGAAAGACTGCTCATGAACGTTTTCGATAGCCGTCACGCGTTGCTGCCGATTTTTCTATCGAGGTATTCGACTGGAATCAAATTGGAACTGCCGAGACGTTGGGAGCAGCGAAGATCAACCTGGTAGACTTTGAGCCGTTTGAGTCCGTCGAGCGTACGCTGGACTTGGTTTCCTCCAAAGGACAGTACGGCCACATCCGTGTACGCCTGATGTTCCAGCCCGAGATCATCGCTAAGTCACGCAAAAACACCTCCACCTTCTCTACAGCTGGAAGGGCTATGACTCAGTTTGGCGGACTGCCCGTAAGCGCAGGCAAGGGGGTGCTTCATGGGGTCACAGGGGTGTTCAAGAAAGGCGGAAAAGAAGAAGAGCACCGTGAACTGCCTGCGGTTCCCGATATTCCCGCAGGACAGGCATCGCACCCGATCGGCCAGCCCGACTCTCTCCAGGCTGATGGATCCACCTTGTCGCATGAAACCTCGGGTTCCAGCGAACCCGGCACCTTGCGGGTGACGATCATGGACGCAAAGGATCTGTCGAGTAGCGACAGCAAACCCTATGCTACCATTCGAGTCGGCGACAAGGAGTCCAAGACGAAGCCAACGCACAAGACTGCAACGCCCGAATGGTTCGTTTTACTCTCATGGTTCTGATTTACCCCTAATTGGAACGATAAAGGAACGAGGGGTTCAATTTTACGGCTGGACCTGCAACTCACAAGATGTATGTGTGGATTCACGACCATAAGACATTGGGCAAGGACAAATTGTTGGGCGAAGCCGAGATTGATGTGCGTACTTCGCGTCTGCTGCGTAGGATCTCTCTTGCTCACCCCTTCCAGATCTGGCGACACATCAAACCGGAAGGTGTTTCAGCAGCTGAAGTCTCCGCAGAGCTGCAACCACACGGCTTGGTACACCTCCGTTTGGAGTTCGACGCGAACGCACACCCCTCCGGTGACAGTCGCTCATCAACTCCAAGAGCCGAGTCGGGGCGAACCATGTCGATGACATCTCCATCTCGCTTCAGTCTCCGAGGGCGCCGCCCTGGAACCACTGACAGCGACGAATGATGATGGGTTGACATGGACATTTATTTATCTGCTACCTTACGGACTAGCTAGGCTCAGCTCTGGATAATTAAAAGTATCAATCGCTCATGTATGAATACGATAAGCATCTTGACTTTACTATCTTATTCTCATGAATCGTATTACAGACAGATGCTCGCGGCCAGCGCGTCGCTGCAGAACCACCTGCCATTTGACTTCATCAAGTGTGCCAAACGGATGGACATGACGATTCTGCTGCTTACCTTGCTTCCCATACCATAATCTTGCTGCATCCGCTGCTGTATATGTGGTATATTGTTTTGAGCTACGGCGACCAGATAAAACCGTCCGTGAGGAGCAAGAAGACTCTGCCAAGAGCTTTCAGATGCACATATAAGAGCTCAAAAGCGCATACATCAACCTGGGGGAAGAATCTATCTGTGATTTGCATCCCGTCGTGGCCACCTGCCCACGAACCGCCGATATCTCGGTTCACTTGCGCTACAGATGCTTCGTGATGGACCGTCGGAACATATGGAGGGTTGAAAAGGACAATATCGACAGATTTATGAAGACGCGCGAGTAGATTATCAGCCAGAGAAGTGTTCACAAGCTCCAGTGGGACCTAACTTCAAGTTCATGACCCGTGTAAAAATATATGGCTTTGATTTGCACCTTATTCTGACGCCCCGTTGCAGTGCTGCAGTCACAAGCTCGGGGGTTGATATCTGTGCAAAGGTACACTTGGTAGGTTCAGTGATTCACGGAATGGAATCAGACGAAATCACGCACGTACTGCAGACGGACCAATGATACTGCTCAGAAAACTGGATACACAACCTGAGCCAGATCTAATTCGAGGGAGTCGGTGTATGATTCAGCAGACGATGCAGGATGCAGCGGATCTGACCCAATTTCGAGAGAGACTAGTGCCCGCATACTCGTCAGCTCCTCTGCATCTTGCTCCAAAGCGTCCAACAGTATGAAAGTGTCCTCTGGCAGGAAATTTACGAGCGTGAATGATCTCAATAATACCCGAACATACCAGCAGGCTCATATACATGCTCGTAATCCTCTGCGCGGAGATGGCTCAAATCAGGAGTGGGAATCATTGGAAGGTTCGCCGTCACGTGCGCAAGCCACTTTGACGCGCCTCATTTGTCACTCGAAGAGTCAGACGCGTCAGACTTGGGTCAAGCTCCCCCGTTCTTTGCTGGATGATACGGACTTTGTGGGCTTCTAACCGACTGAGTCAACTGCAACCTGAGCCCTGGGCCGCACATCATGATTGAAGTTGTAAGTATTTTGAACTCTTGATTAACTCTCCTCATTGTCTCATTGTCTCCTTAGCCATCGGGAGCCGACAGCCCGGACCTCATAGTATTGGGAGTTTCATTCCCAAGTATCCCCCAGGAAACTTTCAGACTCATTTCTGATGACATCGACATGAGCCTCGTTAAAACCACGTTGAAAACGTGTGGCCGTGGCCGCCTCCCCTCCAGTCGTGTCTCTTGGTTCTTGGTATATCAACTCTTCCCCTCGTATGCTCAACTAGCCGTTCCCCGTTCCCGCCGAAATGGTGAGCCTCGCCCTACCGCTTCCAAATGGCGAGGTAATGTGCTGTAACCCTTGCATCCTGTAGATCAGTTTCATCTCAAGTGTATCACGATACTGTGGCTCCAGAAGCGAAGATGAGCTTGACGCTACACTCGAAGCAACGGGAGCGCTCAAAATTGTGATCCAATCTGCGCACATCGGTGGTGCTCGAAGCCGATGGAAACGTCCTCCGAAACCTTTCGTTTCGGTCAAAGTCAGCGACTCACAAGCCGAGACGGGAGCACAGGCTGAAACGCAAGTCTGTACCATCCAGCTCGGCTCACCCACTTACAGTTCGAAATTTTCCGCAGATACGATCCGAGCTGGATCGCTCAGACATTTTTCCTTTTGGTGAAATCACAAAAGGAGCAACTCAGAATCATACTCTACGACCACAAGACCTACGGTAAACCAGAGATTCTCGGCGCGGCAGCGATCGACATCTCTCGGCTCATCAAAAGTGGAATAGTGTTGGATGCGCAGCTGCCGGTCTTGAAAGAGAGTAAACAAAAAGGAGATTTGTTGTGCTCGCTTTTTTACTACCCTGTCTCAATATCGCCTAGTAACGGGAACGGTAAGCTCATCTTCAATCTCGCAAAAGCAATACTGATGCTCATCAGCCATCGGTATCGTTCGTTTGATTGTCCATGGGGCCGAAGGATTGCTAGCATTCGCTGAAGCCCACTCTCGATGCGTCAAGGCTATAGCTAAGATACGTCTCAACCTGGAGTCCGACGCACCATCGATACATGTTACTCCGCGCCGAAAGATAAACAATGGGTCGGTCGAGTGGGAGTCGATGCGTGAATTTCTATGCTTCGACAAAAACACTTGTGTTATGTACATTGACGTTTTTGACTCCCACCTCGACGAACAGCTCGGACATCTGTCTATATGCTTAACGGATCTCGTGGAAGCAACTCTTGCGAAACGGGGACCCTGGCCTCTGTCCGGATCTGCCATAGGGAAACTGGTAGCTTCTGCAGAGTGGAGGCCGTTAGATTATACTCCCAGTGAACAGTGATAGAGCACACCAGTAACTCAGAATATAGCTGACAATAGACATATCATGGGGAAACGAGCAAGGGAACCTTTTGACTCCACTCCCGTTTCGCGATCTCACCTACGACAAATGCCGCAAAGCCAATTCGCGTAAGAAGAACATGGTTTTGGGTCTTTCCGTCTCCAATGTAGCCAGCGATGACTTCCCTTGACGTATCATTGCTGAGGATCGGAACACGAACTATCGTCCAGCTCTCTAGTCCAGATTCTTGAATGACGGCAGCGAGTGCGCGTATATCCTTGTACGCGTTTCTCATCGAGATCATCACACTGGAATACGGTCAGCAATTTGACCCAAATCAAGAATCTTGGCGACCTTTTCACCATCAAAGAGTACGCAAGATTGAATTTGTCTTCTTTGGCCTCAACAGACGCAGTCCCCAGCGCTATGAGCCGAGTAACTTTATGCTGATGCATGGTTTCTATTATTCGGCTATATGCGTGCGCCAGTGGCGTTCCAAAGAACGAGAAGTGTGGTAAGGCGTCGTGAAACTTCGGGTGAGAGAGAGATGATACCAGGTGGCTGCGAGAACTGGCTGGGTCCCAGAGCGGAAAGGACGAGATCCACCCCTTCCATTGCTTTGGACAGAGAGTCTATGTCATCCAATTGCCCATCTACGACGATACAGCTTGGACTTGTCCTCAAATCATCGGGAAGCTTGTCCGGCGCCCGGACATATAAGACAGCGAGACAGCCCTGCAATGCGGAGAGGACTTCGCGAACAAGCTGTTGGAGGGTGAGTCGTCGCTGTGTCCAGACGCTCGGACCACTGAACCAGAATGCCTGTAGGACCCGTCGAGCCAAAGATGAGAACCCGCATGGTGGTAGGTAGGCCTAGGAGTCCCCGCCACGTCACGGTCAGTTTCTATATATACTATACGGTTCACCAGCAACCGCTAGCCAGTAAGTATCCCGGTCTTTGCTTGTTGGAATGAACTCTCCCCGCAGGCTGAGTCTAGCCCGTGAATGTATCTTCGAATGCTAATTTGCCGGACACTCTTGGCGATTCGGATTTATCGGGACATACTAGTTAACTCCGATACGGGCTTGCTTAAGCCTTATTCGTCCAAATTCAAGTACCATCCAGACCTATCGATACCTATCACAAACCAAGTCCAAACGCCCTTTCAATCTCACGAGATATCCCCCAATTATTCCTCTTGAGATTATGATGCCGTGTTGGTTCCAATTTCGTCACTGGCTTCATCCAAAGCTTTGAGGTATAAAAAGCAGATCTCCTGACCTGCTATCTCCCACAACTTGTCCCCCTTTTCGATGGCGAAAGTCGTTCCAACGCGAAACCTTGAGCAGATCGGCCCACGTAGCGTGTCATCTATCGTCCTTTAATATACTCATCGAGGATCGTGCAACACAGGCGATGCGAGCCAGTAAGTGCTTTCTCTATGTCTCCACCTATCGGCTGAGTAAATTGACTCAGATTCGACCGGGGTGATGTCTCTTTCATCATTGTAGCGGGGGCCCTCGTTTTGTTCATGGTCAGTAGGCAGGCATTCAAGATTGATGTCCCTTCACTCATTCGACGAATCGGAAGGTCCCAGGACTTGGTGAGTCCTTCTCAAATGACAAGAACCCCCTGTCGTTTGCTGAGTCATTTACATAGGATTCTTATATTCCGGGTTTGCCTCGGTCTCGCTTTGCGGACGCTTGATCATAACTACTAGCTCAAACTCCCTTTGCAAAAAAGGCTGGCCCGTCGTAAGAGCGCACGTGAGTGGACTCACTTCCTCGTTTTCCGTCTGCTCATACTCTATAAGTATCCCTTATCTGGGCGGTATCTGGAGCAAACGCTGTCACCATCTTCCAATGGTTGTAGTCATCTCGAGGAACGAATGGTTGTGAAACTGACAGATACCTCCAGGTTCTTCTGGGGATACTCACTCGCGTTCTCGTCTTCAGCGACCAATGGATACATTGGAAATCTCAAAAACTTCGGTGAGCTTGTCTTCGAAGTCCTGGTGCTTATAACGCTTGACTAGTAGCCTAGGTCTCCGTAAGGTCTTGGGAGACCCTTCTCCCGGGTCTCCGGTTCGTCGATCTATCTGTAGCCTGGACAAACGACTCGGCTCACTTCTTGTCTCTCCAGCTCATCCCCGAGCTCCTGTATTCTTTTTTCCAAATGGAATTCGCTTGTGTGACCGCCGCGATATTGATGGGCGGGGTTGCAGAGCGTGGTCGACTGTTTCCGGCAATGATATTCACATTTGTTTGGGTAACGTTGGGTGAATTTTCATTCAGCTCTTTCCGTCAGAGCCTAAACTTCGGCGTTTCAAGTGTACTGTCCAGGTGGGGCATTGCCTTCCTCCTCATAGTAGACTGCTGAGCTGAGACAACGTGTATAGTCGCTTGCTGGTAAGTGTGCAATCGGCTCTTCGAATATCGCACCATCACTGTCTCGTCAGGGTTTGGTCGGTCAATGGATGGGCGTTCCGCTGGGGAATTCTTGACTTCGCAGGTCATTAACATGCACGGCTTCGGAACAGCTTTAAAGTCTAATCGTTATCGCTTGCAGGGGGTGGACCCGTTGAAATTGCTTCTGGCGTCGGTGGTTTAGCCCTCGCCTGGGTTTTGGGACACCGCGGCAAACATGAACTACTGAATTTCAGGCCGCACAACGTTTCGATGGTCAACCTAGGTGTGTCGCAGAGGTCGAAAGCTGTCAACGCGTGCATGATTGAGATACCTAGGAACATTTGTGCTATGGTTCGGATGGTTGGGGTTCAATGGCGGATCGGCCTTTGGCGCCAACTTGCGAGCTATAATGGCCATCTGGAACTCCATGCTTGCCGCCAGCTTCGGCGGGATGGCATGGGTTTTGCTGGATTTCCGGCTTGAAAGGCGATGGAGCATGGTTGGGTAATTCCCTTCTCATCTCTATGCCCGAGCTCTGTTCTAACACGAGTTCAAGTTTCTGCTCCGGAACTATTGCGGGTCTTGTTGCAGCCACGCCCTCCAGCGGTTTCGTTCCCCCGTGGGCTAGTGTGGTCATAGGTGTTGCATCAGGAACACTATGCAATTTTGCTACGAAGCGTGAGTATCCAGATGCACGCGCCGACTATAATTTACGGAAAAAAAGTGAAATTTCTGGTTGGAATTGACGATGCATTGGATCTGTTTGCGGAGCATGCAGTCGGCGGCATTGTTGGGCTCCTCGGCAATGGACTCTTCGCTTCCGCAGATATTATTTCTCTGGATGGCGTTACTACAGGCATCCGCGGAGGCTGGTTGGACCACAACTACAAGCAGTTGTACATGCAATTTGCCTATACCGTCGCGGTCTGTGCATACACTTTTGCCATGACAGCCGCAATTGCGAAGGCTCTGGACCTTGTCGGTCTTCGCCTGCGGGTTACCGCTGATGAAGAGAGGCTTGGCATCGATGAAGTGGAGGTGAGCGACACGGTAGTTTCCAAATCCCACCACAAGACTAAATTGACTTCTTTTCCAGGTGGGAGAATTTGCGAACGACTACATTGAAGTCCGACGCGATTATACCGACGGTATGCGGCCCTTCGATTCATCCGAGACGAAAGGATCGCCTGTCGCTGCAGGGGACCGTCACGGCGTTCCGGACGTCGACCAAGAAAGTGGTGATCACTCGGAAGGAGGGGCAGCCACCGAAGAAGAGAAACACAAACTAGATACGAGCCATGGCCAAATGGAGATCAGCATCCAAGCGCGAGTAGCATAAAATATGATTGTCTCTTCATGTACTTGCCGCGTAATTGGGTATCTCAGCAATCCCAACCGAAAACGTAGTCGTCTTTGGCTGTGTCATTACTCGGCGCCGCAAGCCCACATATCCCAGAATCAAAGATGTCCTTCAGGAGCATGTCCACGACATTGCGAGATGACAGCGTCTCCGTCTCCATAGTACTGATGAATCTAGAAACGCGTCACAAAGGATAAGCTGGCATGTGATAGTACATACGGCTCGAACGAGTTAACGTAGTAGAAACCAGGGGCCAGCTTCAGGTTGGGGAATGAGTCAGTTGGTGGAAGGACAGGATACGCGTCCCACTACAACGAATCAGCATATCATACACTGGGAATCGTCTGCAAATCACCTCCTTCCGGTGCACCCATCCGATCTTGCCATCAAACATTTTCAATAACCACTTTTGTGGAATGGGTTCCTTGGAAAATATTTTCACAACCCATTCTCCCTCTGAGATCAGACCATGGTAAGACATAGAATTGAATTCGGGCTCTTTGCCCCCATTCCTTGCCCCTTCAAAAGTAGTGAGCAACATGGGCGGTACTTTGGTCGAAGCCGGGAGGTTAAAGGATTGGGCGGGAACACTGGGCAACGTCGTAGTGAAGAGGGTGACATGGAGGTGAATATACGGCTGGGGAGGAATTTGAGATGAGAGTTCGGCCGGTAGCTGGATGTTTGTCGAGTGCCATGGCGCAGCAAGGATAACCGCGCTGTATGTCTCTGTGCCGCGATCAGTGTCTAGGACCCATTGACCCGAGGCAACAGTAGCGGACTTGACCTTTGATAGTTGTTAGGGCAGTGGAAAGCAGAGAAATGAAGAGACAGTCACAGAGGTGTTCAAATACACATTTGCCCTCGAGCGCTTGAGAAATTGTTCAAAAAGCTGAAAGTTACCACCCACAACAGCACTTGATGCCAAATGATCAGTAAAAGGTAACATATGAGTTTTCAATACACACCTAGCTCCTGTCGGAGCCATAGAACATGCACCTTCTAGAGCATGTATCTCGTCCACGTTTTGTCCATAGTTTACACGAGTAGATGCCTCCACAAGCTCAGCTACGCAACGAAAAGTCAAGCACTTTCGATGAGCTATGTCAAGATGCTCACCTATGAATTTGTCCGATACACCTTCCGCCTTGAGGTACTCCGAGGTGGTCTGACTGACCAAGTGTGTCCAGTCCAGGGATGATGCCAAGTGTGTTAGATTATCCCACTTCGGTGTATCCACAGAGTAAAGAGTCAGGTATTTGGAGATCATGCTGTCTACAAATGCCTGGGTGCGCCTCGGAGACTGGAAACCATATCTGAATAAGACTTTGGCCGAGTCCCACCAGCCCCACCAGCCACCAGTTGTCTGAGTAAGTGGAAAGACTTGAGCGCGATGGGTCCGAGCAATATAGTAAAGAATATTCACGGTAAAGAGAAGCTTCTCGCCGTCCCAGACACCTAGTCCGGTTTCGTCGCGAAAGTCGCGTCGTGTCAGATTGAATTCATCTACGGCCCTCCAGAGATTTTTGTTGGCTTTGACAAATATGCTCGCTCCTAGCTCGACAGCTGGCAAGCTCGTATTATCATAGGGGTATACGACCGTGCTGCCTGTTGTCCATCGTCAACACAGTCACAAAACACGACGCTATAACGCACGGCCGCCGACATATGGCTCCCTCTCATACAAGTCGACCTCAACATCGATTCCGAAACGTTCCTGGGCCTTTGAGATCCAAAACGCGGCACTAGTGCCTCCTGCTCCAGCCCCGATGATTGCGACTCTTGGTCGTGCGAGGGGACGAGATTGTTGACCAGACGAATTGAAGAACGGGGCCTTGAAGGGTAGCTGGAATGCCGAGGCGCTAACAATTGGGAATAATGCTAGGCACCAGTGAAAACGCATCTTCAGAAGCAACAACGCTCTGAATCAGGTAATCAAAGCGCTGACAGCCGGTCGGACCGGTTCAACCGGACTGCTATAACTGCACTTCATGTTCAC
Organism: Mycena belliarum; assembly: GCA_029282135.1. Taxonomy (NCBI): domain Eukaryota; kingdom Fungi; phylum Basidiomycota; class Agaricomycetes; order Agaricales; family Mycenaceae; genus Mycena; species Mycena belliarum. The sequence goes on from JARJCN010000003.1 coordinate 524,008, forward strand.
CCGCTTCTGTTGTACGTCTCTTCAATGCACCCTCCCACCTCCCCAGCTGCTATTCTCTCGATCCCTGTGGAAATTTTAGAGCAAATCCTGCTCTTCTGCGATCCCCGCGACGTTATGTGCTTTTCGCGCACCTGTCGCTTCGGCGACGCCGCCATAAATCACGCTGCCGACAGTTATTTCTGGCGCCAAATGTTCCTGCACATCTTCGATGACCCCCGACAAGCTGTTAACTCAATCCCCGCTAATTCATCCTCCAACTGGAAGAGTGAATTAGTCAGGCGAATCAGGGCTGAACGGGCGGCCTTCTCGGGCTTCAGCAGCACAATCGACCGCAGGACCATCCTGGAGACGTTTGTCTCCGTAGCACAGGATGCTATCCCTATGTCCGACAGCAATCCATCTAGCCGCAACCTGGAATGGCTAGATACCGTACTTCGCAACTCGCACATACTCGACCTGACTTTCCCCGTCAATGAAGCCAAGTTCGGAAACCGCCTCAAGGCCTACATGGCTCTGTCGCTCAAAGAAGATAACGCACACAATGAGGAAGAACTTCACGTCATACGTACTCGGTCTAGATGTTTCGTGTACGATCTGCGAAACTATCACCGCCGGAATAGCTGGGGGCCTTTTCTATCCAATGGGAAGGTCAATCGGACTCGTGGAGACCCTATCTGATGGCTGATTAGCTGCAGGTAAACTGGAGTCATGTTGAGGCAATCATAAATGTCGTCCAAACCAATCTACGCGAGCTTCCTCTGCTGGACTCAAACCCGAGACCGCCGATTAGGCCTGGGTTACAAGGAATACGCGCACGCTCAGCACCCGGAGACTACACCGGTCCGGACTGGGCAGGCGTTGAAGGTGATTGGATGCAAGTACGGCATGCCAAATCATCGAACACTCTTCACAGGCACTTGGCGAAGATATGTATGCTTCATGGATTATCGGTAAGATACTTGACGTTTTGTGTTTGCACTCGTTGAATTTTCCGTTAGCGATCTGTTCGGTCAGTGGTCGTTTCCACTTTGTATGACACCTCATCGAATTTCCTGGCGTTCAGCGTTCAATGTGAACATCGTTCTGAATTGCTGCTTGGTTCCTTCTTAACAATGACACTCAGTTCTCTGACGCTCTTGATACGGGACCCCGAGACCCTTCATTTTTCGACGACCGAGATTTCCGAGAGGCAACACGCCTCATCGAGCTCAAGCTCCACCTAATAACTCGGGACGAGATGCGCATTCGATTCCCTAGTGGAGATCCTCCGCCTCCTTCGAGCCCGGACTACCCCCCGCTCTATTTCTCGGGCATCTCCCGCGGGGCATCGTTCGGCCAGGAAGCATCAGTCCAAGGATTTGTCTTCATGGGACTAGACCACCTTCCTAGGTGGCGGTTTGTGAGCTGATTCCGGTTCTTTGGTCAATACATAGAATTCAAATGTTAGGCAGACCTCCATACACGGCCTGGAACCACAATGGAGGTATGAAAAGAAACTTAATGACTGTGCTTGGTGACGGAAAATGGGGTACAGCTCTGAAGGCACCCAGATCGGGCATATAGCCAGTGCCATGGGGGTTGTTGGCGCGTGGTCCGCGTTCAACCACGGAGAAGGTACGTCTTCATTCTTCGGCGCAGCCACGGTTTTTTACCCGCGTTCTATAGGCGATCCGGCTGGGTAAGGTTGCGTGCCGGTCATGTATCACACCTACTGATCCTCATCGGAAGGCCGTTCTGGTTATGGAAAGTCAGCAAAGAACCTACTAGCTATGCCTGACCAGATTTCTCCGAGACTTAGATCACTCTCTTGCATTACTACCTCGGAGTCTGTTGTACTATGCACACATATGTTTACATTTCATATCGATCGTACAAACGGCACAGGAATGTCCGTACATTCAAAGGGTTTTGCTGAAAAAGTTTGCCAGCCTGGTGTACAAGTCCTCGAATCTCAAAACGAGCTTATGAGAGGCCATAGCACAGATGATACCAAGAGCACTCACTCTTGCTTATTCTCTTGCACCTTCAAGTCGGCCCGTGCGGCAGCCTCGAGTCCAGTTAGCATCTGGAAATGAAGGCAAATAGATAGATACCCATCCATGGAACCTTGAGGGACAAGGTCAGTTAGAAGAATCATCCACGAATAGCTTGTGCGCGTTACATGTTGGAGTAGTACTTGTTGTCGTTCTTGGTTGCGAAAGGCTTCTTCGCAATGACATCGAGAATCTTGATGAACTCGTCGGTAGATTCGTCCTTGGAGATGTAGATACCAAGGGGCACGGTCAGCTTTTGGGCGTCATCGACAGACAACATCCTAGATCGCATGACGTCAGACACCGAAAAAGTGTGGGAGGGTAACATGCGCTGGGTGGACAATGGATACAGAATCAAAGGGAGTGGAGTCGCCTCCGCCCAGCAAGGTAACCTTGCCGCCTACGAGTCATGTAAGTTGAAGGTCGCTCGCCGGAACGAGCGCATCACGGACCCCAGCAGAATCCGTAAGCGCCGATCTTCTTAGCGCCACTCGATTTAAGATTTTGGCCGAAGGCAGTTAACTTCTTTATCGCGGCAGGGGGGTTTGCCGTGCCGCCGAAGAAATCTTGCAGGGCCTTCTTGCCTACGAAGAAAATGTTAGAAACGCCATAGCGTATTGTGAGCGCCGGGCCGCGCGTTTCCAGACCTTCATCGGTTGTGGGCGGAAAGTTCTCGTTGGGAAAAGGTTGGTCTGGTTCGAAAAAGTCGGGCATATAGACCACAGTTTTCAGGGCCGACGCGATTATATCCGCCCCCTGCAGTGTCTGCGGGAAGTAGCCAAAAATATCGTAGACGCAAACAATGGCGGTGTCGCCGGGTGTTCCAGTGACATAGACCTAGCGGGGTCAAAACAGATATAGCGCGCAGCAAAAGACCGCCATACCTTCTTGAAGTCACCGACGGACTTGAAAGTACCTTTGGCGGTGTATTCCGACTGTACCGGGGGAATGGAACAGCAGGCAGTATTTGTATTGTGAACGGTGGAAGTGGCAGTGGACATTTTGGCTTTGTTTAGGTGGTGTGTAAGAGTACGGAGTCTGCCTGGAAAGCAGAAATTTTAATGAGGATTAACGATTTTGAAAGACTTGCCTATCATACGATGCAAGAGACGAGAGACGGTGAGAGCGCGCTCGCTTCGATGATACAATCTTGATCTATCTTGATAACTCACAATCCGAGCCGAGTGCCGCCGGCGTGGACCGGCCCGGTACGGGGTATAAAGATCGATTGATCCGGATCTTTTTTCTTCTCGAACCTTTACCCCAACTCTCGCATCTGCAGAGTAACTCTTCTTCTCGTTCACAAGGAAGGGTAGCGCGGCAAGGAAAGACTAAAGAAAGTCCATCTTAAGCCGGTCCACCTTCTAGCCTGTGCATCCACGCATTTGTTGTGGACGGGAAGGCGGATGACTATGGCCTTCAACACACCTCTCGCTTTCGATGTATCATGCCATTCTTTCTCATTCTTTCATAACCTACATGACCTACATAATCAACTATAACATATCATAAATCAGCTATTCCCCTTGAGCTGCGCCGTCGTCCTAACACAGTGCTCGACAACATGTACAGTGCAACTACAACAAATTCGCAGACAACGCCCAGCACCACGTAGAGCAGCCATTTGCCTGTGACGGGCTGGAACATCGCCAGCGTTGGGTTCGATGAAGAGTCTAAACCGAAGAGGTCTGAAGATGCCCAAGCCGCGAGGACCTCGTATGCAACGCGTGCGCCGAGAACTGGCAGAGCGAGCATAGCACCGTAGAGAAGCTGGCAAGTATCAACACCAATATGAGACCGTTCCTGAAATTCACGCACATTTCTCCGATAATGCCTTAGCTCGTAACGGTCCCCAAAACACCGGAGGTGTATGACGACCAGAACCACATACATCGCAGCGTATAGAGCAGATGCAGTCTTTCTCAAGATATCACCGATGTGGCCCTGCGCCGGAGCAATGTGGGTGCCGAGGATACCGCCAGCAATTGCTAGACCCATTGCAATGAAGATGAAAAAGGCCACAATCCTGTCAGGGACATCGAATTCATCTCCGCTGTGAGTGCAGACGCACTGACCTCTGCGAATGAAGGTCAGGAGATAATCTCGGACGGGACTGGCTTGACGTACGAATAAGCGGGTCGTATGGTGGTATTCACTGTATGTGTGTTGGCCTGCCAGGCCTCAAATGATGGTGAGCATTAAGCAAATGAAATTGTTAAGAAGGGTACCTAAAAATCCGATGGTGGAGAGCATAAGCAGTGCAAGTCCGGCGTGAAATAGGATGTATGCAGCGACAAAGAGGTCGGGGCTGGGTTTTTTAACCAATTCGCCCGCGACAATGAGGGCACCGCCGGCGAGTCGTACTGTGAATGACTTTATCAGCCGATTTGAGTACACTGTAGATGCGGTGCTGACTTGACGAAAAGATAAACGTGAATAGCCATCCCGCGTCTCGGCGTAAAGCATAGCGGATAACAAGAAAAAGCGAGAGGGCCGCGATAGGGAAATAAGCGCCTAGTTGGGCTGCTGCAATGATGCCTCGGGTATCAAGCTTGGGCATAGTCGTCGTCAGAGTCGCGCGAAAGTCGTAATAGGCGTGCGCGCTGGAGGGAGTGATCGCGGGGGAACGCGCGAGAAGGGACGTGAAGGATTCCGCAGAGGTATCGCACGCGAAATGAACCAGCGGTCGCGTGACCAGAACCTGATAGCTCCATCCAGCCAAGACGCGACGCGCTATCGACGCGCCGCTGGTTCCGGGGTAGATGAAAAACTTTCAAGGTCGTTCGAAGGGTTGGTTTTCATGCTTCAAGGCCAGCAGAACGCGTGCAAGACTGCCAGGATGCGTTTAGGGGCTCAACGCGATCCCGTGCATGATTACGAGATCACGTGAACGCCTTTCATTTTTTTCTGAAGTTGAATGAGACTGCCTCGGAGAGTACCATGGTCGTCGATTGCGGAGCTCGACCAGCTCTGCTCCTGGATCTACAGAGACGAATCCGACCTCGAGTCTAAAACGAACGCAATCAATCGGGTGCGTTGTCCGCTTCCACTTGCACCATCTGCTTCCTCCGACACCGTCCTCAGCTGGCTGCGTGGAGGGCAATAACACCTCTCCCCCATGCCCTAGAATCTACATTAGCTCTGCTCTCTGCGATCACACAAGATGCTGCTCTCTCCCAGTCGTCGCTGCATCACTCGCTGCGGCACAGCTATGCAGCCGCCATAATACGGCTCGTCAATGGCCTTGTCGATCCGCTCCAGTTGGGCGCATACGCCCGCTCCATCGCATCCATTGCAAACCAGCTTGGTTTGCCGCCGTGGTTGGTGGAGTTGCGGCACGCTGCGACACACGAAGACCTCCCAAGTCTCGAATTGCTGCGACAAGCTGCGAGGGAGGTGAGCCCACACTGCTCCTTTGGCTCTCCAACTCTAATGAGGCTAATCCAGTCCATGACTTGGCTGCTCCACAACTACTTTCTGCCCACGCTGAACCCGTCGACTGTTCCGCCGCCGCAAGCCGCGCCATTGCGGCCGCTGGCTCCAGCCTTGAAGCAGTACAAGGCCCTCCGGAAAATAGTCACTCGCGACGCCTCACTGAGATCCCAATACCAACCACAAATCAAGAGTGTCTTGAAAGATGTGGAGCGTTGGATCGCAGAGGCGACGGTGGCCGCCAACGTCGCCGGCGGTGAGCTGGGCTGGGATCCCGCACAGAGAGGAGATCAGAATGCAAAAGAGCGATGGGCGCTGGAAAGAATCTGCGATGCGTTGATGGAGAAGGGCGCCCTCGTCCCGCTTTCCAAAAAGTACACATGATACTCCATCCTCGGTGCCGCGTCTAACCTCCGCCTAGAAAACGCGCGTTCGCCACGGGCTCTTTTACACCCCCCAGCTCCTCCGTTGAGCTGTGGAAACCCCTCCTCGCCGAGCTGCAAGCTCTGCACCCGGATTTCCTCGCCGTCCTGTCGCGTAGAATCGTCGCACACCTCCTGGCAAGCGCTCCTCAGCTCGACATAGTCCCAATCGCAGTCGACACGACGTACGACACGTGTCTTGCGCGCTGGGCCCTGTGGACGATCGACTCTTGGGACGGGGATAATTCAGAGTCGGATCTTGACCTCAAAAAAGACGTGATAGTCGCACTGATCACTGGGCTCGGACCCAGCACCAATTCGAGCAGAGACACCACTGCGTAAACCGACTCTCCCCATCTTCGACAAGCGACTTATATAATTTGATGACAGAGCGACGTCGTTGTTGCAGGCCTTGTGCGTTGGAGATCCTGATATGGACGAAGCCGTGTCTATTCTCCTGCGACCACAGACCGGACTGCTTGGTAGAGTACGTCCTTGTTCGCCTCGACCCACATATCCTCATATCGTGTAGGAATGGTCACCTACCGACATATCCGTCATGAGCGAAAGACTCTCCACCCTCTTGGCTGACCCCATCACGGCAGAGACTGCACCCTGTGACCCAAGTGCTGCAGGTCATCCCGAGCTCGAAGATTCGATGTCTGCGGTTGGCTGGCGGCTGCTGGGTGCGAGCTGGAGACCTTGCCCCATCGGCGTCTATGTTGTAAGATAGCTGCGATGAAACGCCCAGTTCGAATGTGGCGGCGCTGGTGCCTTCAAATTCAATGAGCGACATGGTTTACAAGTTTACAAGTTTAATATTTATCTACTCGGCGCCCGAGACTCTGAAGCCTAGCCTTATAGAGTACACGGAATATCCGATTCGTAGTCCGATGATAAATAATGTATGAGTAGTGTAAGTATAATGGTCGCGATGGTGTCCATTGTCAATCCATTGTAGATATCTAGACTCAATAGATGATGAGTGCATCATGATGGCAAAGGCGTTAGTAGTTCATTGTCGTGGTTTGCTTGGCCGGTTTGGTCGTCGTAACGGCGAGACGATTTCTTGAGCTGTGTACGAGCTCGAACGTGGTTCGGAGATAATACCTGATACGCTCTGACGATCGCTGGGGTCGTCTCTCTCGCCGACGCGCTGCCCATCCGCGTATCGCGGCGGCAGTTCGACCACCTCCGTGCCTTCTTGGTGGTACACCGTCACCGGCGCATGGCCGGCGTCATGGTGAACGACATAGATGTTCCCGCCCCCGGTGGCGCTAGGGCTGCCGGAGTGCATTTGTGCACCGTACTCGCTCGTATACGAGGAATGGCGCATGCCCCGCTCGGCTGGAGGTGTAAATGGCTCTATTTGGTATTGTGTGCTTTCGCGCTGCATCCGCTGCATGGCGAAGTCGTTCGCGGATGGGGACTGACTGGTCCCGGAGGGGTCCTGGAAATTATGCCCTGAGGGCAAAGCCTTGTACTGCCCCAATGAAGCAGTCGTCGCGGTGGAGTACAGATAGGGGCTCGCTCCGTTATCTCCTGACGAATCGAACAGGGTCGGATGGCCCCGCCCTCGCTTCTGTCGCTGGCGGAAGTATACGACAGCCGAGATTAATCCTGCAGCCAGCCCCAGGAACAGGCCGCCGATTCCCGAGGCCACAGCGGTAACCGGCGATGCCGTGCCAGCCTTTGAGCTAACATAGCGTTGAAATTAACTATAGCGCCAAGAAGATATAGAGATCTTGACTCACCGGGTACCCGCTAAACAGCCTGTAGATGTCCCCTGACCACTATGTAAGGGGCCGTAAGCCCAAAAATTCATGTCCGAGTCGACGACGCTAATGAAGAACGACAAGCCCCAAGAAAGGCTGACCGTCCAGTTCATGGGGCTATGGTCTGTGCCGGTCATGTTATGTGGCGGATGGAGCGTCGGAGCGACCTAGCATACTTCTCAGCAACACATTGGCAGCATATTCAAAAGCTGACCGTAAATATATACGGCGGCGTTCCATTTTTTGGTGTGACCTGTATGTCCGAGCACTGGAAAAACTTGATGAGATTGGGCCAAGGGTTGCTATCTGATAGCAATTTACCTCGTCAATCCAGCCATACTGAGACAAAGGGCCGGTATTGACAGTCGCTGCGACGTCAAGGGGCCCGAGAGGAAATGTGACGTTGTTACACGACGGTGCTGCAGTCGTTGCGTTGGCGATCATCGTGTACATACTCTGGCATCCTCCGCTCGCGCCATTCGCGTCGAACTGCGAGGCCGAGATGTCCAGATTATTTGGGAGTAGAGGGGGATGAGCGTACCATGCATATTTGATACTGCCGCCAGATTGAGCAAAGCTAGATGGCAGCAAGATAAAATGGACGCACCAAAGTCCCAGGGTGGAAGGGCACCTGCCAATCCTGCGTTCCGTATCAGTGAGGAGAAAAGGGAACGATGTCGGATGGAGACCAACAAAACTCAGGCCACTACCGGCGGACACGATGAACGGGAACACAAATGCACTGAGGGAACATGAGATGGGCGCCAATGGGTCTGGGGGACTCACGAGGTGTATATTTGAAGGAAATAAGGAGCGACGGGATTCGGGCTGTGGATTATAGCTTAAATGTTGGGTCTAAGCTGGAAGTCTTAACAACTCACCCTGTGCCTGCACCTCGCGACCATGTGAGATGGATGGTTTCGCATTGAGCTGCAGAAAGGAATGAGGCATGCATACTTCTACGGCAAACGTTCGCACAGGTTACGGGCACCGGAACTGCCTGAGAGGCAATGTTGTAGTCGAAAAAAAACGACTGAAGAAGATGAGACCAGACGATGGCAGGGAGTGTCGAGGAGACGCACTTGTTCGAGGAATCCGAAACCGTCCGAAGCACTGTGGGCGAGTCCACAGAACGAGAGAAACGCCGCCCACCACAGATGTCGGCAGGGCATGAAGACACCGGAGAGGGCCCTTTGATTGTGGGCAGAGATGGGAGACCGTATGAAGCGCGGGGAGGATCCAAGTAGACCAAATGAGACAGGCGGCGTCGATGTGGCCAGGGAGGTCGAGACAAACTTTCAAGACCGGAAAAGGAGGAAAGCAGCAGTTATGATCGCCTCGCTTTAGCTGTGAATCTGATCGCCTTGCTTTGGCGTCCACGTGCCGCAGTCTCAGTCTTGGGGTCATATTGCTGACAGTTGCACCTTGACAGTGACTCTGGGGTCCCCGACTTCCATTGGCATGAAGCTCAACAGTCCCTTGCCTCAAACCCTCCCCAAAGAGTGCGCCAAAGCCGCTAAGATCTTCGAATCTTTTGTCGACAGTGGGAACAACGGCCTGGATGGTGTTATACCCCGCGCCGTCTTGGAGAATGCTCGCGGCTTTGCAATCTTCACAATCTTTAAGGTGAATCTGGGCTGGGTCCTTTCCAACTCGCGATTCACCGCGACTTACCACCTTCAAGGCGGGGTTCTTGTTCAGTGCCCGCGCAGGCACAGGGATCGTTATTGCAAGGCTAGCCGATGGTTCGTGGTCTAGCCCTAGTGCCATTGGCACCGCTGGTCTCGGCTTCGGCGGCCAGCTTGGTGCAGAGATGACCGACTTCCTCATTGTTCTCAATTCGAGGTCTGCTGTGGCAAGCGAATCTGCTTCCGCATAATGTTGCGCGCGCTTACCATGATTTGCAGAAGAGTTTCATGGCAAGTGGATCCTTGACACTTGGGTAGGCGATTCATATCCGGAAATTGCCAGACTCCTCACAGCGCTTCAGTGGCAACATGAGTCTGGCACTAGGACCTCTTGGTCGCAACGGCGAGGCCCTTGGGTCGTTAAATACGAGCGGCAAGGTAGCCGCAATGTTGGTGTCCTTATTTCCACAACCCTTCCTTCGATAACTTGCCCCTTCAGGTACAGTTATTCCAAGACTCGCGGACTCTTCGGTGGACTCTCAGTGGAGGTGAACCGACTCCTGACTCTGCTCGTTCGACCCCACTAACGCCGTCTTACAGGGCTCTGTCATCGTAGAGCGCCAGGACGCCAATGTCCAGGCGTACGGCTCGCAAGTTACTGCCAAGCTGCTCCTCGGAGGCGCCATTGACCCGCCGCCATGGGCCGCTCCTCTCATTAAGACTCTCGATGCGTGCACGGGTCTCCCGGGCAACCGTTCATGGATCGAAGGTCAGCCGGAACGCGGCTACGCATTCGCAACCCCTACCTCGGAAACCCCGCCACCTTCCCAGCTTCGCAAGAAACGGAAAGGCGACAAGCCCGATTTCCCCCCCGCATCATGGGGGGAGAGCCGCGAGGGCGGCTCATACTTCAGCGACCAAATCAAGAAGGCCTCTCTCCGAGGTAAGCCCGAGCTCGAAAGCCGGGATAGCTGGGAGGGGGAGGGACCTACCACTACCACCTCCCAGTTTCCGACCAGGTTCAAGTCCGATTTTGCTTCGGAGGCCAAGGAGTATCGTCACTCGCGCGCGGCCGCGTCCTTGTCCCATCCCGCGACGGTGTACGACCTGTTCGACCCCGTCTCAGCCTCCCCGTCCGAGAACAAGCCTACATCCAGCCACACACGCTCGATGAGCGCGGCTCCCTACTCGTCCTACCCGCAGGGCTTCTCCTCCTCGTCCCTCAACTCCAGCAACTCCTACGCCTCCATGGCTTCCCCCGCACTCAATTCCATGGGTGATGCGTTGTCTACAAGCGCACCGCTGATTAAGCCGAAGCCTGAGCTGACCAGGCCTCTGCTGCCGCACGAGGGTGTAGCGCGTGCGATCGCTCTGTATGACTTTCAGGCCGCCCAAGTGAGTCTCGCCCTCATCGCCGATGAACACGCTCCTCATCGACTCTCAGTCCGGCGATCTCTCCTTCTCCAAGGGTGACGTCATCATCATTACTAAGAAGTCGGAAAGCACGGATGATTGGTGTGTCCGGCTTTTCTGTGCTTCTGGGCACTGCATCTCATCGAGATACTGTTCTTTTCAGGTGGACGGGCACCTTAAATGGCAGTCGAGGCATATTCCCCGCAAATTTCGTGGATGTTGTATAGTTAACTGGGCTCCCTTTCGTGACCCACATGTGTATTATTATACTTATCGATGTATTAGAACCCTGTATTGACTACTGGTCATAATACGCATCCATGGCCTCCATCTCTTCCTCCAAGTCCAGTGCCCTTGCCCGGTTTGCAGACTCGGCGTGCCATTGCAGCACGCGGGGATGGGCAACCACCCTAGCAATTGCTTAGCAGGTGAACAGGAAAGATGGAAGTATGAAACGTGCTTGGAGGGATGGAAGTTGAGGATCTGGAGCTGCTCCATCGTGGTTGCACGAGAGACAGCGACGTAAGCTGAAGGTGCGGGGGTGAGGGATGCCACTGCACGTGCGGATTTATCGTGTGCGCACCTTGGCCCTTTTCGAACGTCCGTTGGAGGTCGACGCGCACACGCTCGATCGTCTGGCCCTGCGACTTGTGCACGCTCAGCGCCCAGGCGAGGATCAACGGAACCTGAGGCCATTCAGTATCAGAAGCGCACGATAATGCGTCAAGCACAAACCTGCTCGCGTTGCGCCTCGATGCCACCGTCAGCGTTATTGATCGTGAACTCTTGCGGGACGAGGAGCAGTTCCGCGCCGTTGGTAAAGCGGACAAGTGGCCACTGCTGGTCGGGCGGCACACCCGCCACCACCTCTGTATCTGTGGCTCCGTCCGGGCTGGCCTCCAATTTGGCGATCTCCAGGTGCCGCCTCACCGCGTCGGCAGAGGTGTAGAACCCGATGACCTGCCCGACGGAACCATTCACCAGGCGACCCTGGACAAGATTCTGCATCGGAGTCAGCCCAGAGTTTCGAGCCGGTGATAGGCAAACCTTGACGAGCATCACCTGTGCCCCGACCTGAGTTAAAGAGGTCAGAACACATGAGCGCGAAGAGGGCTAGGCGGCCGCACTTTGAGTCTGATTAGCTTTGGTACCACCAGGCGATCTAGCAATCGCTCCATCTGATCCAGTGTTGTACGTTCCCCCTTAGAGTTCATACCCGCGTAGTCCGAAGCGCAATACGACTGCACATCGCCTTCGAGTTTGTTCAAGCGCGAATTGTTGGCTGCATCGACCTCTGCCCTAGTTGACAGCCTTGGGAAAGGAACGTTTAGATGGAATGGCTCATCTTCATAGATACTCACAGGGCTGTTGGTTCTATACCATCAGCGTAATGGACTTCGCGTGCGAGTGCCCTGAAGCTCTGCACGTCTTCTATTTTCCCAAAACGCATTGCGTTGAGTATGTCAACGAAGGCTGTGCGTATTAAGAGAATAAGAAAAGTTCAGACTGGATTGAGAAACCTTGGTCTTTCTGGCGGAAAACGCGCGTAAGGGTGATAGGATTCCCAATACATGCATTCCATGTCTTGGAGTCAAACGCAAAAGTGGGGGGAATGATCACATTATCTTGTCGATTTGGAACGGGCGGGAGCTGAAAGAAATCGCCAGACAGAACGAGCTGCGAAGCGGAAATACAATCAGCGATGCGCACAAGTAACCGAGAAAAGCGTATACTTGAATGCCGCCGAATGGACTGTCGTTTCCACGAAGGATGCGGCCAATTTCCTCCTGGAGCCCTCCAGGTCAGTTGGTGAAGCTGGGGTGTAATAAGAGAAGAACCAGCTTGTCGAACAGGGCGCCATCGACCATAGAAACTGTATCCAGCTGAACAAGGGTCAATTATGAAAGAGAGGTACGCACTTTCATCGATGATAAGCGTCCTTACCCGTCTCCACCGCTCCAGGACTTTTTCAAATTTCGGCTGCCCAAGGAACATGCCAGCGAGCTTCTTGGCCGACTCCGCCCCAATACCGATCCCTGCCCAAGAATGCAGCGTTGCACCGCCAATATTTATGGCAGCTATCCCAGTAGAGGCAGTGATACCCAACCGTTGAGATGCACCTCCCAGCTGGTTGATGATCTCTCGCAGAAGTACCGACTTTCCCGTACCCGCGGATCCCGAAAAAAAAGTGCTCTTCCCCTGAATAATCCGTCGAAGTACATCTCTTTGTTCGTCAGAGAGAGTGACTGTCGTCTCCGTTTTGATCTGCTCTGTATTAGGGATGCCTCCTGAGATATTGACAATGTACCTGCGCGGCTGAAGTACTCGCAGCAGCATTGGAAGAGCTAGCCGCTAGATAAATCGGGCTGGCGGCGTTGGGCTTTCCTCGACTGTACGATTGCTGCGAGTGAGAGGTCGAGGCAGTCAGAGGTGCCAACCTAGAAGCTGCTGATTGCATAGAAAGAGAAGCTGAATGAAATATGAGAATTAGAAGAAGCGTTTCTGAAGCGACTTGCAGGCGAGCCATGTTTCGGCCTGAGCCGCGGTTGGAAAGCTTTTGTGAGTCGCGCCAGGATATCGAGACACCTAGATAGGAGCCATCGGATGCCGTACAGGACGACCAAGCAAGATACTTGCATTCTCTTTGACCTGTCGCGGTTCGGGTTTGAGACGCGGATCTAATTGGTTCAGGTCCACGCACTTCATCCCAATTATCATACACCTTTGGTCCCTCCCTTCCCTTAGAAACGGCGTAAAATTTGGGCGCCTTGGGCATTTGATTGACTAAGAGTTTGGCGAAAGTTCGGTTCATGCAACGGCGCCGTAGGTAAAAGAGCGCAGTCACCGACTCCGAGGCAAGTCCAAGGGCCCTGAAGGGGTGGGACAACCGAGTAAACGGTCGCGTGATCGAGTGGCATGTGACTGTCGCGTTGTGTGACTCGAAACACTCCTTGCTGGCTCCTAACCTTCAAGTTGGTGGCCTCTGTTCACTTTCTCAACGACAGCTTCTTCAGGTCCAGTTTTCGTATTGGACGCCTTCCTCTTGTAAGGATCCCCTGGGCGACATTTCGCGTGGCACGTCGGTCACTGGTCACTCGTTAGAAGTTACTGGGCGGAACTTTCAAAATGGAACCAATTGTTGTCTCAGCTACTCCCGCACAACGTGCCAGACCTATCAGACTTTCTCTTGAGCAACAAAAAGTTCTTGATATGGTCATTGATGGGAAATCCGTGTTTTTCACTGGCCCTGCGGTACACTTCACATCCGGTGTGCTTCTGGTGGCAGCCTTACCTCACTAATCGTTGAATGCAGGGAACAGGAAAGTCTATTCTGTTGCGTGAGATAATCAAGTGTTTGAAAGATGAACCGGGTTTGGAAGTCACGGCAACCACTGGGATCGCTGGGCTTAACATTGGTGGCTCGACAGTGCATTCATTTGCCGGGATTGGCCTTGGAAAAGAATCCAAAGAACGCCTTGCGCAAAGAATAAAGAATTCCTTCCGCTCCCGTGTACGCTGGCGGGAAACGAAGACCCTGATTATTGATGAAAGTGAGCGGATCTCCGCTCTGCTTGAAACTAGGCCTTCATTGTACTTCGAAGTATCGATGTTGGATGGTGTCCTATTTGACAAGCTGGTGAGTGCTGTGCGTATCCTGATGATCCTACTCTTGATTGGACCTCACCAGGAATATATCGCCCGCGAAGTGCGAGACTCACCGCGGCCGTTCGGTGGAATACAGGTAACGACAATGTGCCCAGCTTTGGTAATTATATATACAGACTACGTCTTCTTAGCTCGTCATTTCCGGAGATTTCTTCCAACTTCCGCCAGTCCCCGACAAGACTCATGAGCACAATATGCCCGCGACGTATGCGTTCGATGCCCAATCCTGGTCAAAGTGTTTAGGACGACCCATTATGCTGTCTCGCGTTTTCCGGCAAAAGGACAATGGTTAAAAAACTGATTCTTTCTCGAATGCTCTCACAATTTCTGTCAGATTTCATCGATATACTCTCAAATATGCGACTGGGAGTCCTGAGTCATTCTCACGTCCAAAAATTAACACAACTTTCCCGCCCATTGATTTATGCTGATGGGATTGAACCGAGTCGACTGTGAACATTATTTCGTCCTATCAGCTTGACAACGAGCATCTGAGGGCCATATTGCACAGTTTCCCGCTGAGAGCCGAGGTTGAAGGTTGCAGTATGCTCTTGCATACCGGTGTATCTCGTGTGTTGACTGACTCGCCACTCCAGATAATGCGAGACTCAATGCTCTCACCGGGACAGTGATGACCTACCACGGAGTCGACAGTGCGGGGTACGACACTCGCAATCAACCTATAAACAAGTTGAAAATGGGGTTTTTTCTGTAAACTCCAATGTAGGACTCACTTGCTGACAGGGAAGGCGCCATGCGGCTGTTGGACCGTCTGGTTGCGCCGGCCCAAATATCTTTGAAGGTACTGGAATTGGAGGTAACCCTCTATCACATCATCTGACGAGCTTTCATAGATCGGCGCGCAGGTCATGCTAATACAGAACGTTTTGCAAGGTTCCCTTGTGAACGGTAGTGTAGGTGTTCTGGAAGACTTCATCACGACGCGCGAGGCAATAGACCGTGGGGTCGCAGTTGCAATGCCACCCCAGGGCAAAGAGATACCACAATATCTTACTCCACTCGACGCCGCCGTGTTCACAAAAAGTCAACCATGGCCTCTCGTTCGATTTACGAACGGCATGATGCTCCTGTGTGCGCCACTGAACTTCTCTGTCGAGGGCTTCAAAGGAAATTGCGAGGCGAACAGGCTCCAGGTGCCATTGATCCTGGCGTGGGCCCTGTCAATACATAAATCCCAAGGCCAAACCCTTACCCGGGTCAAAGTTGACTTGGACAGAACATTTGAGAAGGGGCAAGGTCGCCAATACGCTTGCTACTTTTCATCGTTCATCTCATGCATCATCAGCATATGTCGCACTGTCTCGAGCAACCACAATGGAACACCTTGAAATCGAGAACTTCCAGCCCTCCAAGTAAGCTCTTGTTTTATGCCCCCAGATGCTTACCTAGGGTACGCAGAGTGCAAGCCCACCCTCGGGTTATCGCCTGGCAACAGACTTGGATGGCGTCACAACCTCGCATTACTGTAGCGGAGGAGGAAGAGTATGATATCAAAGCCGAGCTTGCCTTGGAATCCGATGATGAGGGGGACGAGATGATCCTTTCCCACTTCTGCCCAGAGGTTTCACCCAATACAGGGCACATAGCAAGATAATGACTACCAAACATGAGAACTATAATATATACGTAGTGATATAGAATGCGGCATTGATGACCTAATCCGAGAGACGACCACAGCCAGTCATGATGGAGATACATCAGTTCATACTAGAAGTCTGTTTCGTGCAACATTGCTCGTAACAAAGAAATACAGAGGGATGGGGTCCACGACGGTAGAAGAAATTGATTCTACCGCTCCAGCAAGGTTGCCGGTGGCGGCTTCTGCGGCGAGGGCGGGAGTAGCTGCACGGATTGTCGTGCAGAGGGCGGTCGAGATACCTCGCTGATGCTCTCATCCAACGACGTGCGGTAGGAGACCTCTGTTTCCAGCGTCATCGTCGACGGCGCAGGGGACGAGGGTGTCTCGGTGCTCGGGCGACGGGGCATTGGCGGTGGCGCGCTCCGGTCTTTGGTCGGTGATGCAGGCGGGTTCGCCCGCGCAGAAGGATGAATACTGCTAGCTGGTCGATTTGGAAGGCGTGGGGTGAAGTCTTGAGGCGATGCAGTGTCTGCCCGATTAGGGGGCGAGGACGGTGGCACAGTTGCGACGTGTGTCCGCTTAGAGCCATAGTACAACTGTGGGACGGGTTCGCCTGCCGGCGTAGCCGGCAGAGGCGGCGAGTGGTGCGCAGCGTTATCATCGTACAAGATGTGGGCGTGCATGATTAGATCCTCCATTAGTGAGTCCTAGGAGTGCGCGGTTAGAAAGATATAGAACCACATTTATGGGCGAACCTTGATCGAAGCCATGTTCAAAAGATCGCCTGTTTTGGGGATGTCGTCTTCCCCGAATATAACACCACCAAACACGATCGCCAGATTCTTCGCGTCCATCTTGTTTCTGTCGTTGCAAGCAACGACGCGAGACAGATGTTCGAGTATCGCCTTTAGCGTAGCCTGGTGGACAGGAGGCAGTCTCCGTATCTTGGACCTCAGTAGCACGAAGTTGTTGGACTGGTGATCAGCTGAGATAGGGTCGGCGGTCGCGTGGATGCACGTTCAAAATATACACACCTCGGTCCTCTGAATGTTGTATTCGATCTGGGAGAGCGAACCTGAATACTGGTTCTGGCAGTTCGCGCAAATACAGCTAAGGAGTGAAAGAGTCAACAGCTGACAGACGCTACATCACCAAGGGGCGAATCTAACCTTGAGTAAGGAAGCAACAGCATAAACATCATCCTTGGGCTGGAAAGCGAATTTGGATTCATCCCGCTCAATTTCATGTTGTAGCTGACGAAAAAAGTGATCAGTGCACTTTCGAAATGAGCAAGACAGATAACGAACGGCTTGGACAACGGCATGCCGACCCGATACCTTGCAGCTTCGTGAGACCCGGACATAAGAGCCATGATGGAAGGGACGTACTCGATATATACCCTCAGACTCTAGCCCCCTTTGATCGATTTCCTTGAGACAAATTTGAACAATCTTGGGCGGTTCACCCTCCTGTAGACTATGTGCCATGGCGTAGTCTACTAGACTAAAACCGAAGATCAGGTCGTTGCACTCTCCAACCTGGCCATGCTCGTATAATATACGCTCCGGTATTGCAGATGCGAGCGAGCGCGGGAGATATGCCGCAACCTTCGAGACGTCAATCTCGGGCGAGATCTTGTCAACTGCAGACCGAGCATGCGCGGCCAACTGGGTTTGTGTCGTACTTGTTGCACTAGTGCGGGGACCCTCAGCTTAAGGACGAAAGGCAAGGCGAAAACTCACATCATATTATCAGTGTACTTCTCGAGAACCTTTTTGACCAAGCCCGAAGACTCCTCTACAAACATTTCCAAGCTCTTTTAATGCGCATCAGATCATCCAGAATTCATTTAATCGCCAAACTCGCCTTATATCCGTTCTCCAGGGTCTTAATGCGGCGCAATCGAAGGGTCTCAAGCCAATGAACACCATTGCGATACTCCTTGTCTGTTTGCGATAATGAGCCCGAACGGCCCACGCAACCTGTAGACAGACTCGCCTGCTTCATCAGCTTCTCTCTTTGCACGGACAGCCTTGAGAGCGTAAGTTTCGCGCCCACCCCCCAGCGACTCCTTGACAGTTCCGCTCTTTTCGAGGAAACCGCGGAGCTGGTTGAGCTGCTTTTTCCCATGATGAGCAAGATCCGAAAAGGGGGTGGATGAAGAGGGCGAGCGGTTCCGGCCACTTGGGGCACTTCCGGAGGGCCGGCGGTCGAGGGCACGCAGTGGCTGCGGGGAAGTGACGCGCAAGGGCGCACCCAGTGGCAACTTGGGATCCGCGCCGGAAGAAGTAACCGGTGTCGGCGAAACGGGAGGCGCCGCCGCAGCCGCCGCAGCTGCACGCTTACTCTCCTGTTCCAAGGTTAGCTGTGTGCTGAAGGTGAAGGAATAGAAGGGGTGCAGAAACCTCGACTTCGGCGAATTTCCTTGCATACTTTGCCTTGAGCTTTGGAAGGCCGTTTTCGGCAAAGTCGTTGTATGCACTACCAGATTCCTTCAAGTCCTCCTTAATGCGCTTTCGTGTTCTGTCCTGTGTTTCCTGGATAAAGGATTGACCTTCAGGACCGACTTTCGATTACGCCACATACCCGCAATGATGCCAAAGGAGTTATGACGTCGACAGTGAGGGTAGAAAGGAAAGCTTGTCTGGCCTGCGACTCTGGAAGGCGTGTGAGAGCATGAAGGCGGAACCAATATGACGATAGAGACCTCGGTCTATGTTGTCACGGACCTCATTCCATGCACTGCGGGTGGTGCTAAGCTCGGTCCGATCGTCCAGAAACGCGTCAATTGCTTTGATTTTCTTATGAAGCTTGGAGAGGGATTCGACACTGTTCCCGTGTATGAGAAAGAGGCGCTCAATGGTACCAGGGACGCACTAAGACTCTTCGATGCGCTTTCTGCGGAAGATTGAGTAAATAGGACTGGGTGATAAGTAGATGGGCACCGTTCTTGAAAGAAGGCGATGAAGGAGTCTGATAATACGCGCAGAGTCCCCTCGAACAAGGGTATGGGTCCTTGGGACAAGGGGTGCGAGGGAGGGAGGTCGGAGGACACGCGAGGAGATGGAGGTTGCTGCATAGAAGATCACGCGTTCAGAGCGATCGCGTCCTCGATCAGGTAATAGTGTCGAAGTGTCATCCTATGTTTGTGTTACAGTATAAACAGTAGTACTCTCTATACTGTACTGTAACGTTCATCTCGCTCGTCGTTGGCACCAAGTTAGCCCTCCGAGTCCGCCCAACCCCAGACAGATGCTGTGAAAGCGGCACAACAATTCTGCTAGAACTTGTGCAGTCTCGTCTGCAAAACTGTCACAACCCGCACTGGCACCTATACACAACGATGCCTCTCTCCTCCAGTTCCGGGAGGCTGCGCACAGATTGGCCGCCGTGTGTCGAATCGCTCGTGGTAAGGACTTGTTCAGGACAACTCACATGCCACGTTATCTTTTGTACCTAACTCAAAAGTCGCGCATAACGATACGGAAGGCCAACGGAGTCACTCTATTGGTGCCCCTTGTCACAATAAATATTCGTTCTCGCGCCCTCCGCGTCGCACAATCTAGTATTCTCCCCGCTGCTATACTATGCGTAGGCAATCCTCCTTCTGCTCCTCTTGCTGAATCTGAGACCCTCGCCTTTCGTTATAATGAGCGAGGTACGAGCTGGTATCATTATAGCGTCTGTCTTAGAGAGACTACGCCTTTCGTCTTGATAGCCCTGTTTATTCCAGCACTGCGTGCTCCTTGTCGACACGCAGGTGCACGAATTGCCGACGGCATGCTATCTGCGCGCACTACGCTGCATGCTGCCTGATGGCCACCGGACCGCACTTTTTCCGAGATGGATATCTTAAATTTATTGAGCATGTCGCACTGAGGGATATCAGCACGGATAAGGTAGGATAGCTGGAGTGGTTGTGCGTGCACACACACAATTTGAGTCCTTACCGTAATGAGCCAGAATCTCTATGTGTAACGTAATATGCAGCTCACTCAGCCTCAGATTACTTATCCGACGTGAAACGGTGAAACCGATTGTGACTCGTAACCTGCGGATCCGCCCAACATATTTAATTATTTGTTTGATACTAGTCGGTGCCATTGGTTCCTTTTCATCCACCATGCACTGGTCCGCCGACCAGAGCCCGTTGTTTGTACCCCACCCCTCCTTGGTCACCGTCATCTCCTCGTTCAAGTCCAATCACACAATGTGCGTGACCGCGACTGGCCTCTCTAGAATCGTTGAAAACTGTATCTCGTCAGTTGGGCCGATTCACTCATTTTACCTGCAATCGCCGCAGCAACCTCAGCAGTCCTCCTCCTCCTGCACCTCTTCTGGGCATCGGCGTGGGGGCGCAAGCTACGCGCCTTGGTCTCCAGGACCCCCGAACCAGAAGCAACTGACCCGCCGCTTGCTCTTCACCCTGTCGGCCTCGTCTCCGAGGTCAAGGCACACGTCGTCGATCATGGCGGCGCCGTCATCTTCACGTTCAAGCTTGTGCGCCTTGTCGCATGTCTCATCTTATTAGGCCTGTCCGTTGCCTCCCTCGCCCTGACTGAAGCGCGCAAGACCGAAGCGGGACAAGCAAGCGTCTTTGGGAAGTGGTAAGAGCACTTGCCTACCGTCCTTCCATACAGATTTCAACTCGTTGGTAGGGGCAATAAGCATCCCAAGAAAAAAAGTTCAAAATTCTCCGTTACAGAATGGCTCCAAGTTGCGATGTGCATGACATCCTTCTACGCTTCCATCCTCGCCATTACAACAGTGTCGGCTAAGCGGAGATGGAGCCAAGTCGCTGTAAAGCACCTCAACACGGTTCTGCTCGTCACTCTTTGCGTCTACGCCTACCGGGATATCTTCCCGCTCATCACGTACCATCGTGTTCCCCTGGATATCTCCGAGGGATGGATTCTTTGGGCCAAGTCCATTTCCCTAGTCGCTGCCGCAGTCGTTGTTCCGTTGCTCATCCCGAGGCAATACATCCCGGTTGACCCTATGCATCCTATGCCGGTTCCCAACCCTGAGCAAACCGCGAGTATCGCATCAACCGTGCTGTATTTCTTCCTCGATCCGATTGTTTTCCTGGCGTATCGCATACCCCATTTGCCGCACGGTTGGTGTCCACGTCTATCCTTTCACTTCGTCTAATAAATCCGTAGACAAACTGCCCCCACTGAGTGATTATGACTATTCCTCCAATCTAAAAGCGAAGAACTTCAAAGTGTGTGATTGATGCTCACCCTGATCGAAGCCTCTTGACTCATCGTCCCTGTAGCATCTTGAGGTTTCCGTATCCAATAAACGGCACTTATTCTTTGGTCTCCTTCGCGTATTCCGTACCGAATATCTGAGCATGGCCGCCACGATATTCGTCATGACCATATGCAACTTTGCTTCGCCGATCGGGGTGAACCGACTTCTCTCGTGCGTTGTTTTTCTTATCTGTCCGTTCCCTCAATATCAACGGTCGTCCAGCTACCTTGAAAACCGCGAGGAGGAGCCGTCTGTGAAACCCTGGTTCTGGATCGTATGGTTGTTCGTGGGCCCGACGATAGGATCCACTGCCTTCCAGTGGTACATTTTCTTAGCAGTGAGTGGATCTTCGTTTCCCCTTCGCCTGACTGACCCCTCAAAGACCCGGACCCTGGTCCGCTGCGAGGCTTTGATCACCCAATTGGTATTTGAGCATGCATTGCGTATCCGCGTCAAGGCGGAGACGGCCGATAAGTCGGCCAGTGCCACCTCGACCCCCGAACCCAGCGGTCCCCCGAGTCCGGCCGATCATGAGGAAGGATCGAGTAGCAGCGTCGACGAAACTACCCTCAACACCGTGTCGGGAGACGAAACGCTTGAAGGTGACTCGGCTGCCAGCATCAAGTCCGCCAAGTCGAGCAAGGGCAAGGGTAAAGAAGGACCAGTGGACTCGCCAGACGCGCGAAATTTGGTTGGAAAGATCACAAATCTGGTTACGACAGATTTAGGTGACATCGCTCTCTTCCGGTGCACGCGGGTCCACTGACAAGGAACAAGAAAACATTGTTGACAGTCGAGACTTTCTGTTCATCTTTCTGCTCATTCCCTTGGAAATCTCACTGTGTGTCGTCTTCCTATACGCGGTTTTGGGATGGAGGTGAGTACTTGCGATACGATTTCCTCCCAGGCTGATCAGATTCAGCGCGTTCATCGGAATGGGTGTGATGGTTCTACTGTTTCCCTTGCCTGGATATGTTGCAAAGCTCGTCCAAAGTGTGTCCGGCGTCTACACTTTAGGCACCCTTATTGATCGTACATCTCAGCGGTTCAACAGGAGCGTCTCAAAAGAACGGATTCCCGCGTCCAGACGGTTACTGAAAGTGAGATTAGCTGTCATACACGCGGTTTACCCTGACCAATCTTTGTGTAGCGATGAACGTGCTGCGGATGATCAAGTTCGGCTGCAGTCTCCTGTGTTTCGTGACCGCAACTCATCTCTTGCAGATTATTCGGATGGGAGCGCCAGATGAACGAGAGGATGGCGGAAAAACGCGAGCAAGAATTGAATTGGATCTGGAAACGGCAGATGCTTGATCTTCTGAACGGTACTCTCAAGTTGGTCCATCTCTGTTGACAATCGTCTTGTTTCTCAAAATACCGACAGTTTTTTCATCCCGGTAGCCACCATGATGGCAACCTATGGTCAGTTTCCCCGCTGCAAACCTGTGATAAGATGCTTGACCACATGAAAATACCTTGATTACAGTCACCTAGTCAGTCTTTCTTTTTCCTTCAACTACCCGCCACTAACACTCAACAGCGTCAGTACCGATCTGCACGGATGTCCGATTACTGACATACCTCCAGACAATTATAATGAAAGAGGAACTTAGCGCATCAAAGGTTTTCTCATCCATGTCTGTCTTCGACATGCTACGCAATCAATTGCATTTCGTTTTCTGGTCAGTAAACCAGACCGTCACTGGCAAGGTCTCCCTTGACCGTGTGAACGAGTTTCTGCACAAGGTATGCGACAAGCGTCCATTTCCATGTTTCAATCTAACAAGCTTTCAAGACTGAGCTCCTTGACAACTTCACCGAAAAGGATGCTCAGACTCCGGACCTCTTCGTTCCCGCCGACGCGAAAGTCAATCAAATCGGGTTCTGCGACGCGACCTTTGCGTGGTCGAGCGAGAAAACGGACGGCACACTCACCCCTTCTAGACGCATGTTCATGCTCAAGATCGATGGCGAGCTGCTCTTCAAACCCGGCTGTGTTAATCTTGTAGTTGGGCCCACAGGCTCGGTAAATATTCACACCCTATCGTTTCCGCGGATACTTATGTAGTTTGGCAGGGCAAGACCTCACTTTTGATGGCTCTTCTTGGTTAGCTTCCAGATAATTCCTTTGGTCTGCCTCTGACTGGCCGTGTGCAGGTGAAATGCACTTCATTCCGTCGGGTCCGTCTTCATGGTACAATCTTCCTCGGGCGAAAGGCATATCCTACGCCACGTACGTCAAACTGGCTCCTCTAGCAGAACATGAACACTGAGCATCGGCGTTCAGGCAGGAGAGCTGGGTACAGAACGAGACTATCAAGGTACCCTTCTTGGCCTCCAGACCGGAGATATCTGATGCTACTTTTTCTTGTTACCTCTAGGAAAATATTCTATTTGGGGCCAAATATGATGAGGAGCGTTACAAGAAGGTGCTCGATCTCATCCGGAATTCCTAACATGTCTAATCCTGTGCTCTAGGTCATCTACCAATGTGCTCTCGAGAGGGACCTGGAGCTCTTTGAGGCTGGGGACGCAACCGAAGTCGGCGAAAAGGTATGTGCCAAATATCGTGCAAATACACACCAACGGATTCGGCCTCGCATACAGGGACTCACATTGAGTGGCGGCCAGAAGGTTTGCATTCTTTTCTGCGGTAATATTCGTGGCTTAAAGTGTGCAACAGGCTCGCATAACGCTCGCGCGAGCCATCTATGCCAACTCTGCAATTATCTTACTCGACGATATCCTTGCCGCTCTCGAGTCCGCTCCCTTTCGTATCTTTCTGATTATACATTGATTTCAAGCCCCCCCAGTGTGCATACCGCCAAATGGATCGTCGAGTGAGTAGAGCACGGGCGTTGCTCGCACCACAAGTGCTGATGCTCGAAACAGCAAATGTCTTCGTGGAGACCTGATCAAGGGTCGAACCGTCATCCTTGTCACCCATAACGTGGCTATGGCCAAACCGGTGGCGCAATATGTCATCTCTATGGGTCTTGACGGCCGCATCCATAGCCACGGTTCGATCTCAGGGGCTCTAGCTACAGATGAGGTGAGGGGGCTTGTCACTGTCGAAATTGACGTTACTGACCATTCCGCGATACAAGGTTCTCGCCGAAGAACTCGCCAAGGATCAGGAAGTTCTCGACAGGAAAGTGGAAGAAATCGATGCCCTTCCCGTTCCAGCCGCTCCGGAGACCAAGGCCGATGGCAAACTGATCGTAGCGGAGGAAATTGAAGAAGGACACGTCAGCTGGGATGCGCTCAAGCTTTACTTCCGCGGCATGGGCGGCAACCACACGCTTCTCTTTTTCACAATCTTCCTTACTGGCCTCGGGCTCACGGAGTTATGCCAAGCCGTCCAAACCTGGTTCCTTGGGTATTGGGCTGGGTGAGAATGGTCTCGTGTGGTGCACGCACAACTTGCTGACCCCTCTTTCAGGCAGTACACGGAGCACGATGCCTCTCAAGTGGATGTCTTCTTGTAATTGTTCCCTTTACTGCCGCTCGCACGAGACTGACCGACTTATCAAGCTACCTTGGATGGTTCTGTATCCTCCTTCTGATCGGGCTCATCGTCTATGCGGTCTCCTTCGTATACTACACCCTTGGTGCCTTCCGGGCTTCAAGAACTATCCACAAACAGTTGGTCGAATCGGTTCTTGGCACGACCCTCCGGTGGCTCGACGTTACCCCCACTTCGCGTGTAATAACCAGGTGCACCGCCGACATCCGAACTGTTGATGGCCCTATTGCCTCAGGCCTTTGGGCGCTTCTGGGTGCGCCTCAAGCTTTTGGAAGACAATGTCTCTAATGCTATTCAGAAATGTCCATGTCAATGATCGTCAAGTTCGCAGCGGTGATATTGTTCACTCCCATCTTCTTTTTCCCGGGTTTACTTGTTGGAGCTCTCGGTCAGTTTTCTCCTAACAGCGCTTATCCGCGAGCTAAGGAACTCTTTAGGCAATTGGTTCGGCCAGATCTATATAGCCGCTCAGGTAAGTTAAACAAATCACGTCGCGTCTCGTTGTCTGAATTTCGTCTAGCTCAGTGTAAAGCGCGAGATGAGCAACGCCAAAGCGCCCGTTCTCGGACAGTGCGTTGCAGCGATGCTCGATGCATCACTTGATTGATGATATCAACAGCTTTGGCGCGGCGATCGCCGGAATAAGTATGTGTGGATCGACCATTCATATATCGACCGACTTATAGACCCGGGCAGCATCCATTCGTGCCTATGGAGCCGAAGAATCTTTCATCAAAATCTCCCTTGGCCGGATTGATAAGTATACCAGGTCTGTATCTCCCTCTCAAGAACATCATTCCTTGCTGATTGGTTTTCAGGACAGCGCGAACTTTTTACAACCTCAACCGGTGGATCTGCATTCGGATAGGCGAGTGAGATTCTCGTGGCTTGATCTTGTTCTCATTTTGTATGTGTAGACGCTCTCGGTGGCATCTTCGTCCGTGAAATTCTGGACCCAATGATTAGAGCCTGATTTTCTTTTCCAGTCCGCATCTCTGGCATACTACCTGGTTTACTTCCAGTCTCATTCTCCCTCCAACATTGGCTTCAGTTTGAACATGGTATGTAGCTGTCCTCTTTCCTGTGCGCTCGTTACAACATTCCCAGGCTATCGGATTCTCTGGGATGATCCTGTGGTGGGTGAGTACCGTCACCTTTCCGGCGAAGGAACAGAACAGCCTTTGACTTTCATAAACAGGTCCGAGTGTTGAACGACTTCGAGATTCAAGGCAACTCCCTCGAACGTATTCGAGGATATGTTTCCATCGAGCAGGAACCCAAGCCTACTGCAGAGGGAGTCCCACCCGCTTACTGGCCAGCAAGCGGAAGTATCAGTGTCGACAAGCTTTCCGCGAAGTATTCACCAGACGGACCCAAGGTGCTGCATGATATCTCCTTCGAAATACAATCAGGTGAACGGGTGGGAGTTGGTGAGTTTGCTGTGCTCTGCGCACAACAATCGACTGAGAGGATATGAAGTGGGACGAACTGGATCGGGCAAATCCTCCTTGACGCTATCTCTTCTAAGATGCATATTCACGGACGGAACGGTCCGTTATGATGGCATTACCACGTCTAGCCTCAATCTGGACGCCTTACGATCGAACATCACGATCATACCCCAAATCGTAAGCTTCATTCCCTCCCGTTGCCGATTCCGGTCTTGATTCTGCATGCAGCCTGAGCTCCTAACGGGCTCGTTGAGGAAGAATCGTGAGCTTCTTCTCACTTATCTCACTCTTGGTGCCAACCCTGTTCGCAGTTGATTTGTTTGAGCAGTACGATGATGCTACACTCAATAGTGCTCTTCGTGCTGCTGGTCTTTTTGCCCTCCAGAGTGAGATGGACGAGGGGAAATTGACACTCGACAGTGAGATCTCGAGCGGAGGAGGAAACCTCTCTGTCGGTCAGCGACAGATTTTGGCTCTAGGTGCATATGGAATTCATGGGCACCGTGCCAATGTATTGAACCGTCCATTCAGCTCGCGCTATCGTTCGTGGCAGTAAGCTGCTAATCCTCGATGAAGCAACGTCTGCCATAGGTGATGTCCCGTTCATGTTCCTCATCGTCATCAGCCCACTAACGTCCGGTAGACTACAAGACGGACACCGTCATTCAGGCATCCCTTCGGAATGAGTTGCCCAAGGACGTCACCGTTATAACCGTGGCGCATCGTCTCCAAACGATTCTCGATGCTGACAAGATAGTAAGCAAACCTTCGCCCGACTCTATCCCAGTAGTCTCATCATTCCTTCTGCAGATGGTGTTGGACGCTGGGCGCATTGTGCGTTATTGATTGCCTTGAGGCTG
This sequence comes from Mycena belliarum, assembly GCA_029282135.1. NCBI lineage: Eukaryota > Fungi > Basidiomycota > Agaricomycetes > Agaricales > Mycenaceae > Mycena > Mycena belliarum. The sequence continues at coordinate 551,070 of JARJCN010000003.1, forward strand.
ATATGCACATCTAACCATTCACTAGGTCGAGTTCGACACTCCCAAAGTATTGCTTAAGAATAAGCACGGGATGCTTCGAGCCCTGGTAGATGAGTCCGGAGACAAACACGCCTTATATAAGATGGCTGGGATATAAACCGGCTAGATTAATCGCCCCTATGTAGCTGAAAAATCTATAGCTTAAGTTTATTTTGGAGATGGACGAGCAATTGGATTCAGTGGTACCCAGTGCCGACATGGACGAACAAGTGGAAAAAAATATACAAAAGACGAGGGTAGTGTAGATTTTGTTTCCGAAGGGGTGCCCATCATGGCCTCCGGTAGCTACCAGTATCGGGAGGGCCATCCCTACCATTACGTGGAGGAGCAGGAGGATAATCACGAGATCTGGCAGGACCAGCGTAGCCGTTGCCAGGAAAGCCTCCTCCACCTCCACTGCCACCGGCGTAGCCTGACTCGTACGGACCGCCACCGGATGCCCGAGGATGGGGACTCTCTGAGCGGCGTCTAAAACAGATATTGGCAACATGGTTGACGGCAAGTCTGTGCACATACCTGTATCTGGGAGCGGCAGCATCCGGGGCGGGGCCTCGAGAGTAATCCTGGGCGTAACGCGATGGAGGCGGCGAAGCAGGGCGACCTCGATAATCCGCGTAGTCCCTGGAGATCGTCAGTTCCCTTCAGATGATCGTGACTTTTTAGACGCAGACCGAGGCGGTGGGGCTCTATCGTAATCGTCGCGAGCTCTGGGAGGAGTACGGGCTCTCCCTGCTGGAGGTGGATAAGGAGGATATCGCTCATGAGGTCTTCTATCATAGCGATCATACTGAGGAGCAGGCGGCGCTGGGGGACCACCATAGCCACGGTACGCAGGATCCGGCGGAGGAGGGTAACGCCCGCTTCTGTAGTCTGCAGGAGGCGGTGGAGGATAGCGATCACGCTCAGCAACGGGAGGTCCACGTCTGTAATCATCGTAGTCCCTGCCTCTGTTCACGGGAGGCGCAGCAGGATAGTCTCGATAATCCCGGGGGGGTGAAGGTGCTCGTCGATAGTCGCGAGCCGGAGTTACGTAGTCATACCGAGAGTCACGAGGTGGTATAACATCGCGAGGAGGAGCAAAGTCCCGACCACGGTCCAGGGGAGGTGCATCGTGAAGACGGCGTTGAGGACTCCTATTGGACGAAGGTCAGGCGAAGAGCGTCTAATATGCATCTGATACGTACTGGGTCGAATTTGGACATTCGCTTTTGTCGAGGATGAGTGACGCTCTCAGTAAAGGGCGAATCAACGCACCGTGCCCAATGCCCCATATTGCCGCACTTAAAACAGGCTCCAGGATCTCCAGTGTATTTGGCGGTCCTGCCGCCTCCATGGGAAAGCTCGACACGGATTTTATTGCCCATGAAATGGCCCTCATGGTATTTAGCAACACTCTCTTCCGCAGCCAAGCGACTGTCAAATTCCTGGGAGACGGATTAGAGACGCACACAAAAGGGGAGAACGACATACCACAAAGCCATATCCAATTCTGCGGGGTTAACGCTTCAGACGAGGCGCAGGGTAGCGGCGGGGTACATACTTTAATTCGATATTGACAATGCTGCCAATCTGGCCAAAGCAGCTTTGCAAGTCTTCTGCGCGTGTGTGTTCGGGTAGACCGCCAATGTAGACCTTGTTCGGCTGGACAGCAGAAAGTAAACACCCAGGCTGCACATGTGGAGAGACAGAACAAGAGGAGGTCAAGCCCGAGCCAAAGACAAAGCCTCGCCCAGCAAAACAAGTAAGGCATTTGGCGTCACAGACAGTGCGAGCAGGAGACTGCCGTATGCCAGGCTACTAGGATCTGGGTTTTCTCTCTACAAGAGTGGCAGGCAGGAGACAAGGAAAGACCGATTAAGCACCTTGACTTGCTTTTCCCGGAAGCTGTCGCCCTTGTTCCCAGAGGCAGTACCTACGCTAGAGCCGCGAGGATAGTCTGCGGGGTCGATTGGGTCCTGGCCGCGGTCGTCGACAGGCAGAGGCTCTCCATTGGACGGTTCAGCGCTACGCCGGCCCATGGCAGCATCATCAGATGGTCCCCAGTTGTCCTGACCCTCGTCGCCGGCGCTGGGAGAGGCAGCCATTTTTTTTCCCGGTGGTTCTGGGCAAAGAGTAAACAAATGTAGACAGGAGCCGGCATCTGCCGAGTGGTCCGTGCGCTCATTTAATACATAACGTACGTAGTAGTCCCTAGTAGTCCACAACTCGACTCAAAGCATGGTCCAACATGCACTTGCGACCATGCACACGACCACCAGCGTTATGCTCAACATCGCATTTCCACTCATCGCTTCGTTGGACCTACCACTCGACCCAGAACCGCTGGACCCCGCGCTGGATACCGCCGCGGTCGGCGCGGAAGGCGTCACAACAGCCGATGGATTCGGTATGCAGGACTTTGCCGCTGCAAGGGCAGTCTCCGAGGGGGCGCCCCCGTTCACCGTCCCGTTCCCGTCAAAAGAGCACGCGGATGGCTGGCGCCCGTTCAGCTCGAAGTACTGGCTGAAGACATAAGAAAGCTTGGTAACTATCCCCGATAATCTCAGTCAAAATCGCTAGAACACAGTGACTACTCACTGGGATCACACATATCAAGACGACCGTAGACTCCAGTTGTGCCATTGCCACTGATGTCGGCGCACGTTCCACCGGATGAGCCCAAGAGACTGCATGCGGTATCCGTGAGAGTGCCGACGAGAGCCGAATAATTCGAAGAAGAAGTATGGAACTGGCAGCTTAGCGCATCTTCCAGACATGCACATGCAGCATTGTCTGGTGTAGGCGGCAGAGTGTCAGACGCCGCCCAAGAAGAGTTTGCGCTAGGGCATGCGGGGAACGAGGAAGCTGCGACTGAGGATTTTGCAGGACTATTGACGAAGCTGATCATGCCATATTGTGATGCCAGGTTTTTGAAGTCAGCGTTGGGAGTTACAGTCGTGCCGTCAGAAGAGATGTTGACCATTCCGAATTGGCCGGCTGAGCTCGACGCGGGGAAATACGAAAAAGCCAGACCACCGCTCCATATGTTGGTCATTGGCGAAGCGAATAGTGTCCCGGTTTCTGTCCAGACTCGAACCCCAGGGTTGCAATCCTCGCTCCCGAACTCCGAGCTGCAGAGTGGTCACGGACGAAAAAATGACCATATAGGCTCAGCTTACAAGTAGGCGGCAACATTATAGTCGGCGAATTCACTGTTGATTGAATCGTATGTTGTCGTTGGAGCGTTGCCGCACCATTCGCTGATTGAAGATTGAGTACTGGGTTCGGCTGTCGGACAGAGATCTCACTAGTTGTTCAGCCCAAAGAGATCGATTGCTGAGCTTCCTGCATTAGTCCCTGAAGGATCGCAGGACAGATAATTCGAGAGAGGCTGGAGGAAATCTGCCGCTCCGTCAATGGCGGCATAGCCCACAAGGGCGGACGATGAAATGGATGTGCTGAAACATAAGTAACCGGTCATGCATTCGCAACACAACCCACAGATACGCTTTTATATCTCGTGCTGCAGCTTTGACAAACGGAGCAGGGGCAGTCGCGTCCGACAGAAGGACTTCATTGCCTACGTTATAGGCGAGGACGTTTGGAAATTTCGAAAAAGAAGCAATCGTTGAGATATACTAGTGATAGTCAGGGCCACTACTAGAGCGGTAAGGATCGCCTCACCTGGTTTTGAAGGTTTGTGGTCCAAGCGGGAGAGTTACGATCGATGGAGCCGTTGAGAGCTGTGGGACCTGAGTTCGATTCTACTAAGGCAGGAGTCAAACGCACGTAGAGCTAGATCGATACTGAGTTGGAATGTCAGGACTGAGGAGGAAATTGAAGGGAGGCATTACATACATCGTGTAGATTCCTGCAGCGCTGAACGCATTCATGCATGAGTCGTGGTTGAGCGAAGAGTCGACGCTGTAAACGCGAATGGTGTTGACCCCGAGCTGCTGTAGGAATGGTAGATCTCGTGCACATCCAGCAGCGTCTGCGAGAGGGTCGATAACTACAACAGAAATCAATGGTTTGCAAACAGTTGAAACACATGGAAGTAGAAGGAGCTATACATGTCGAAGGTTCATTGAATGCATTGGCGCTGCTTGCAACTACAGCCCCTAGACGCGGGATCAGCGCCGGTACACAACTGGACAGGGAGACAAACAACCTGGAGGCTGGTATGCGACACCCTTGATATAGAACCTACAATAGTTACTACAGTGAGTTTTCTTGACGAAAGGAACATGAGGCTTAGAACTCGAACCTCGTGCCGTCGTCTGTGTAGAGGTACCGCCCTGTTCTTGAGACTTTGGCAATCGCATGCACGGTAGTTGAAGATGCTAGGGCTAAAAGCACAGTTATTACAATCATGGTGGAAGAGTGAGAGCGCTGGGTGCGGTGTGTCCATGGCGCTGCACCAACTCCGTGCGACCGTCTACTATAAAAAGCTCAGTCGAAGCCGGGGAAGATGTCACCACACTTATTTCAGCATATTTCAGCTGCTTCGCGTGCACAGATAATCGGTGGAATGAAGGTATGGAATCGTCATCCGACTCGCCGCCGCCGACTGCGACGCCAACTCGTAGTGTGGATGGCTGGCAGAACCTGCGGTTGCAATCAGTTCTGTTGCCCGGCCCGCCGGCACTAGAAGGTGATGCCGACAAGCCGGGTGTGATGGATCTATTTCGGACCTGTGCTATAAATAAGTATGTAGCAGCCAAGTTTCGGTCGCTTACTACGTTCTGTCGTTGGCTATGGGAGATGTGTTTGCAGGAGCACGAAGCAGGCATGCGTCCGGGCAAGGGACACCCAGATGAGTCACCGATACGCATTGACAATCGAATACTGGTGGGGCTTTTCCGTTGGTTCAAAGTACTAATATAATGGCGCCGCCGCCCGGACAATGGCACAGGCTGGCACAGGAAAATGTCCGGTCATTTGTCTGAGTTTTGGTCTAGCAGTTGCTGCGGCAGACTCTATGCCAAACAGGTCTGCCACGATTGAAGTCGAACAGCCGGAGTTCGGTTACGTACATGTCGTATCTGTGCGTAGTATAGGCGATAGCACCAGATTAGAGCTTATTGGCAAGTCGTATAAATTCAAAATCTTCATACCAAAGGACACGCCAGTTCGATTGTGGAGCTCAGTGGAGCGCTCAAAAAATATCAGCACGAGGCCGGCCGGACTTTCAAACTTGGATGCCGGCTGCGGCTTCTCCCAAGCAGACGAGCTCGTTGTTCGTCGCGTCGCCGCCGCCGCTTACCCGCGCTGAAGCGAAGTAGTGCGCCGACCGGAAAGCGCGTTGAGGTCAAGAACGTGATCCTATTTTCGGCGATGACACATTTTGTGGAGCAAAAAATACAGGCACTTCGAAATCTTTATACCACTTGCCAATGAGCTCTATTATGAGACAATTATATGCCCGCCTAGCTCAATCGGATAGAGCGTCAGACTCTTACGTGTATGACAGGCGGGTATCTGAAGGCTGCGAGTTCGACCCTCGCGGTGGGCTACTTCCTTTTGCGGAACTTGGCTGATTTTTTTTTTCAAATCATTTTGCCTGGTTTGCCCTCGTTCATCTTTCAGGGCTTGAGCTTGGTTATATATGATTCCCATCCCGTGCTATTCAAGAACTATTATCCAGAGATGATTCAGATGAATGCACTATGTAAAGTTCTCTTGAACAGGAAGTATCCAGGTCTATTGACAAGGCCGACAATTTAGGGCAGCCCAAACGCAACGTTCCGCGTAGAAAAGGTGTAAACATGTAGTGTCAGCATGCCAGTAACACTGATTTGGATCGAAGCTGCTCTGGCTGGTAGGTACATACATACATTCCGATCACGATCTTAGTGCATCGTCCTTTCATCCCAGCAGAAAGAAGGCCGTCCCACGAACCTGATTTTAACGTTATTGTGAACGGGAAAACTCGTCGTATGTAGGTTCTGGAGTTCTCATAAGACCTGGATTATTCTCGCGTTCAAATCTTTGTGCGCAAAGAATCCCATGATAGTATGCCTCGCTTGCGCGATGGAATCCCTGGGGTGGCAGTTTGTATTTCACAAGAACCTGCTGTTGACGTTATTGTAAACAGGAAAACTCATCGTATGCAGGTTCTGGAGTTCTCATAAGACCTGGATTATTCTCGCGTCCAGATCTTTGTGCGCAAAGAATGCCAATATAGTATGCCTCGCTTTCGCGATGGAATATCTTGGGTGGCGGTTTGTATTTCCTGAGATTCGCGTGGGAGCGTCGCTCGTATCACTTTTTCTATTCACTCCGAACCAGCGTTCTTTGTCTAGTGACCGCCAAGTTTCGCACGTTCCTCAGCAGCGATCTGGGCCGCGTAAGGGTTCTTCGGGTCTTTAGCGTACTCCGGCGCTGTAAAGTTCTATCAGCAACACAAAGCAGCGACCCCACTCAGGCAAACACGGCGTACAGCGAACGGCGATGTCTTGAAGCTTTGAGATACCATAGAGTGAGATGGATCCGGCGACCAGGAACGGCCAGAGAGGCTTGAGGACCTGGAGGCGCATTAGCGGAAACCGCGATTATTGTCACGGCGGAAACTCACTGGTGTCGGCCATTTGCGCCATCCAAGGAAAGCCATTGTGAGTTTTGCTGTAGCTGGGGTGAGTCCCGAGGCCAGCTCACAAAAGGCGACTGGCGACGTACCGGAGAGTGAGGATGAATGGACGGGAAGACCGATATTTGTGATTAACGCATTTGCCAAACACTACTTGTTCTACCTTCCTCAACGTTCAACGCTTGCTTGCTCAACCCTTCCCTCATCTTTCTCGACTTTCACACGCCTTCCCCAGATCTTGCCTCGGGCCTCGGTCTCCCGGCTTTCGAGTATGGCTCCTGCGCTGAACTTCGAATTCGATTTCTGGCTTTGACTCCCTCGGGTCTTATGCTTTGGCATCGCTTGGGCCTGCGACCCTTTGGGCTCTAATTGTTAAAAAACAACTATAAAACCGCCCCAGATTGGCCCCTTGAGCCTCACGTAACGCTATGCCCACCGCCCTCGCGACTCTCTCCCCGATCCCCAGCCGTGAATTTTGGTTCAGAGAAGGGGACGTCGTTCTGTCCTGTCCAGGACCGAATGGACAGCCTTTTCTCTACCGCATACACAAGTTTATGCTGGCTCGACACTCCCCCCATTTCGCGGATATGTTCAAGGCAGAGGGCCCCTTCGAACAGCCCCTGGAGACGTATGAGGGTTTGCCGGTGGTCCCACTTGCCGAACCGGCAGTCGAGGTGTTCAAACTCCTCTGTTGTCTTTACAACGCAATGTGTGTCTATCACTATGTGCATCCGTCCGCCGCTCATCGAAATTCTCGTAGGAATGGCGCCGCGTTCAAGGACGACCAGCGGCCCATCGCACGGTACGACTGGCTCCTCCGAATGTGCGACAAGTATAAGATTGCTCCGCTTCGGGAGGTCATCTTCGCGCAGCTCAAGATCGAGTGGCCGGATACCCTCAGCGGATGGGACGCGCGCGAGGCTCAAATTGCTGTCCTCGGCAAGCAGCACCTTGCCGCGCGCCCGAGCGGCCGTGTCCATAACATGTACCTGGACGACCGCCTTCCCGAGCCTGTCGCGACCATCGGGATCGCGCGCGCGAACGGCCTGTTGCAACTCCTGCCCGCCGCCTTCTACGACCTCGCGCGCCGCGACCCCCGCGCAGACTGGGACGCGTTTCATGGCATTACTACGCGGAATCTACCTGCCAACCAACGGATGCTCGCTGAGGGAATGCGGAGCGCACGATGGAACACTCTGGGCGCGCAAGATCTGCTCGCTCTCGCGGCGGCCAAGGAACGGCAGCTGCAGTGTTTGCGGGAACTCCTGGGACGCATCTCCAACACTCCGCTACTGCACCCGCCATGTACCGCGGCACAAGACAAGCTGGTGGACAGTATACAGGAGACCGCCATCCTAACTCGCGATCCGCTTTTCGCTTTGCAGCGGGCGCGTAAGCACCTCGACGCAGCAGGCATATGCCACTCCTGCATGGCTCGCACGATTTACGCGCTCACGGCGTTACGTATGTGCTACTGGCGAGCCATACCCAAAATATATCTTCTAGAGAGGTCATAAGTACATAGTCAGATACAGCTTCACATGCTTCAGAAGCAATACACCCGTTCGTTATTCGTTCTTGAGTGTTGGAAACTAGGCGACTTTCCATGCCCAACAAGGACCTGGATGCCTACTAATCAGCTAGAGGAAACCCACCACGCCAAGTTTAAGGCCATACCGAGTGGGTCAGTACTTGAATGCTCGGCGCCGGTCCACAGACCAATCATCCCTATCGCCGAACCAATGTCACCAACCTGGACACTTTCTGTCACCCACTCAGGGTCCGACCCGGCTGCCTCACTGGAGGTCTACCAAAACGATCAGGATCGAAAATGTCCCTGCGACATATGTGTACCCACCATGCTCCATCTCACGGCACCGTCACCAATCATGCGCACAGTACCTTCAATGACGCGCCCGGTGCTCTCGTCCGTGTCCGTCCCGCGGGAGTCACCTACAACATGGATAACGGGCAGCATCCATATGAGGGCTTTGGGATCGGCGCCAGGCGGCGGGCGCGGCGGGGGCGAATACCCAGCGACGTGAAGCGTCATGGGGAAGATGCGGATGGTTTCCTGCAGGTCGTCGATCCCAAAGCCCGCAGTGGTGATGTCGACCTAGGAGGGATCAGCAGAGAAAAGGGCGCAAGGTGGCCCGCATACATTGTGCACTGACAGAGTTGTTAGCAGATGTCAAGACACAAGAGAGCAGGAGGCGTACTGAGCAGGTCTCGGTAGTCAAGCCAGCACACCACTCGCCTGGAGGAGGTCAGCAGATGTTAACTAAGGTGGCCGGGACGCACCTCCACTCGCCCTCGACGCCGGCCCAATCCCAGCCTTCGACCTCCGAGTCCTCGGCGGCCCGCATCTTACCTTTGCCAGCGGCGGCAGGAGTCGCCTCGTCCTCGTCGTTTTCAAGTTTCTCCGGGCGCCAGACGTCCCAAAATCCCGGTGCGCCACCCATGCGGGTAAGATCAAGCGACTGCATTACATCTACCACCTCGCTTACATCGAGGCCCACATCAGCGGCAGCCTGCCTTGCTATGGAACCAGCGTTCGTGTTCAACGGGACCTCTGTCTCAATTTTTTCACGAAGATTGGCCTCCATGATACAACGCGCTGCAGCAAGAAACGCATAATCAGGAATCACACGGTGCGGTGCAGGAAACACATAGGTCGGATGGGTTCGGTTGTCGGCGAAGTCGATGCCGTGACTGCTGAGGAAGTGAAGGAGATGGGGTGTGTCGCCGTGAACGTCCTCCGCATCAGAGTCATCCGGGTCGTAATCGGGGTCATCAATGTCGTCGTCCGGATCGAGCAGGCTGGGCGCGAGTACAATGGACGACGGGTGGAAGGTGCGGTCACAGTTGCGAGAGCCGGAGGCCGAGCGAATGGCTACATCCGCGTCCTGAGAATCAGAGTTGGGCGGCAGGGCGCGGATGAGACGGTTTCGCCAGGAGTAAACGTGCGGCTGATTGGGGTCTAAGGGTTGGAAAGGTCCCCAGCATCGCTCGGGCATGAGATACTGTGTACAATAGACGCGAGTTCTAGCAACAGCACGAGCGGTCGCAAACTGGTGCTCTGACTCCTTTGCAGTTGGGATAAATCCCCTCAGGAAGGCGAGTTTGCAGAAAGCCTTGCCTTGCGGAGTATCCTCGAACTCGGCACGGCTGCAGGCCGGCCCTTCAGGATCGAACAGGGCCATGAGGCGTTTCGTGAGTAGGGGAGGGTAGCCGTGACCCAACGCCTTATTGAGCCAGGAGATGTTGTTTGAAGCAGGTACCTTGGGTATTCCAAGAAGCGGGGGGAATACAATAGGACGGCGCACGACGGGGTCGAGAGGGATGCCACGAGGGATGTGGGCTGCGGTGTCCAGAACGTCGACGAGAGCCTGGAAATCGCACGCAGGATCTGCGGCAGCGAGGCGGTTGGCAGCGGCTACGCGGTTCGTGAATTTATGCCAGTCATACCGGTGGGCAGGATTGGATATATTCATCCCATCGAGGCCCGACTTTGGGAGGCCAGGACCACATGCTTTGAGAGGGTCCTTGGAGCGGGGATCGTCGAACATTGTGAGGAAAAGATCGCGCCAATTGCTCGATACAAGGACGTTCAAAAAGCGACAGCAAGCGGCAACAGCAGCGACATCGTTCGGCCCTTCGTTAAGCACGAGCTCAATGAGAATTTGCTCGATGAGTTCAGGGGGAAGGCGCAAGAGGGACATGGCGGTTGCTGATTAACCCAGGTTTGATAAGATGTATGAGCAACTTGGACCAGATAAACTGAGATAGCTCTCATGATCTTGGAGTTGCTCAAGATCACTGTTGGAGTGCAAACGGAGTGATTCGTTACTTCAACGTGCAGCTCTTTCCTACTAAAGTGTAATGAGCACTAGATAATATAGAGCACGCATGTCCTCCTTGCCTCCCACCGCGCCGACAGTAAGCAGCACCTCCCTGTTTCGTGGCACAAGATGACCTCTTGTAGTGGCGCAACTTCCCCTTCTTCGATGTCGTTCCTGTAAAGGACGTTCATGACCTCGACGCGCCTCCCGAGATATTCAAAACCACGCCAGAAATATCCACAATACTCGCCTCGTCTGTCGGGGTCCTCGTAGCTGACATCTATGGCACTATCCATATTCTTAACAGAGAGTTTGCGACCCAGCGGACGTGGATCGCGTACGAGGGCGGCCGTGTAACGCACATGGCCGAGGGACGCGGCATTTTGGTTACTGTCGGTGTGCGTACATCTTCGTCATCCTGCGCAGCTGCGCTCATCTCCCTCACAGGAAGATGGCTCTGCTCGCTCCCCTGTCCTCAAAATATGGGACCTCGAGAAGAAGGTCCCTGCGCCTCCATTACTGCGCTCGGCGAAGATGCAGCCCACAAAACCCCACCCCGTCTGCACCATCGCGCTTTCTACAACCCTCTCTCACCTGGCCATTGGTTTCGCGGACGGCACTGTTCTCCTTTACCGACACATTGATCAGTCCATCAACAATAATACGGCCCTTCCCAAGCCGCGCACTGTGCACGAATCCCCCTCAGAGCCGATTACCGGTCTCGGCTTCTCCGAATCGAAGTCCTTGTTCGTGGTCACCACAAACCGCGTCCTTTCATACCAAGTGTCGGGCGTAGGAAGCGGTAGTGGCAAAGCTACCGTTGTCGATGATGTCGGATGCGGTTTAGGCTGCGCCGCAATGGACTGGAGGGGTCACGATGTTGTGGTCGCCCGCGAAGAGGCCATCTATGTTTGTGGTGTGGAGAGTCGCGGCGCGTGCTACGCCTATGAGGGTTGGCCAATCCGACATCTTGTTCCCGCAGTGCTTCTTAACTTTCAACAGGCCGCAAGTCGTTCGTTCGCTCACATTTGAACTACATCGTCATTGTCTCTCCGCCGTTGACCGCAACGGCGTCGGCTGCCTACCGCACGGTGCGCAACTTTGCCGCCCGCAACCCCACGGACACCGACATCACGAAAGTCACTGTGTTTGACCCCGAGAACAAGATCGTCGGATACAGTGATGCCTTCACCCAGGGTGTCCGCGATATCATCTCCATCCCGGAGTGGGGCGGGATCTACGTATTGGGCAACGATGGATCTGTGCGTATCTTCTATTCTCCCGCCACTGAGCTCATGTGAACACCTAAAGCTTGTACAACTTTTGGAAAAAACCATTCTCTGCCAAACTCGACATGTTGTACAGGAGCTCAATGTACCCCGTTGCCTTGAATCTTGCCAAGACGCAGGGTCTGGAGGAGTCTAGTGAAACCGTCGCTGACATACACAAGCAATACGGAGACCATCTCTACAACAAGGGTAACTGGGATGGCGCTATGGGCCAGTTCGTCAAAACGATCGGGTCGGTCCCACCGAGCTATGTCATCCGCAAGGTCGGCTTGCCTTTCTTTCTTTCAAGCCATTCCCAATGTGCCACAGTTCCTCGACGCGCAACGAATCCACAACCTCGTCACATACCTGCAAGAGCTACATTCTCTTGGTCTCGCGAACTCGGATCACACGACGCTACTGCTGAACGCGTACACAAAACTCAAAGATGTCGCCCGTCTAGACGGGTTCATCAAGACAGAGTCGCGCCGCGTGAGCTCCAGCTCTGGCGAGAAGGATGAGCTTCCGTTCGACCTCGATACCGCCATCCGTGTGTGCCGACAGGCAGGCTACTTTTCGCATGCATCCTACCTCGCGAAAAAGTATGAGCGGCACGAGGAATATCTGCGCATCCAGATCGAGGACGCGCAGAATTACTCAGAAGCCCTAGTGTACCTGCGGGCACTGGGCGGTGATGCCGTGAGTATTTTCAGAATTGATGGGTAGTTTCAAACGAGCATCTGCTTACGCGCTATAGGCCGAGAGCAATCTCGCGCGGTATGGCCGCGCGATGCTAGATAGCCTGCCAGAGGAGACGACACAGCTTTTGACTGACCTTTGCTCACCGGCCGGGCCGCTATCTGATGCAGAAGACGAAATGCCGAATACTGCCACCTCGACCAAGGCGCTATTCTCCGCCGGGCCCTCTGCGCCATCATATCTCTCGTACCTGGCATTGAATCGCAATTCCCTCGTCCTCGACCCTGCGCCACCGTCACCGTCGATCAAAACTGTCAAGTTGGGAGGCGATACGTCCTCACGGCGCGACTCTGTGCACGAGTCACGCGCGTCGACTCCCCCGCCGACGCCGTCTGTACATACGACTGCGCCGCATAAGCGCCCTCCCCCGCTCTCCAGGCCGCCACCCAAGCTGCTTTCGCCCCGCATCTACTTTGCCCACTTCGTAGACCACATGGACCAGTTCATTGTCTTCCTCGAGACCGTTGCACAGCGTCGGTGGGGACAGAGTGTCGATTCCATCGAGGATCTGTCCATAGCGCCCATGACCGACCCGCTTCCAGACGAGCATGATCGGCCCGACCAGGTTGCTGTGTGGAACACACTTTTAGAGCTTTACCTTACGCTGCCGGATTCATCCTTGCCATCTGGTACCGTCTCCGAGGGCGACGAGGAGTCAAGTCCGCTGCGACGCAAAGCGTTGCGAGTGTTGAAGAGCAAGACATTACCCTACGACCCCACACACGCCCTCATTTTGTGCTCCAGTCGAGGATACACCCGCGGGCTTGTTCTGTTGTGGGAACGCATGGGCATGTACGAAGATGTCCTGCGTTTCTGGATGGACTCGACCGAACCGGACTCGTCCGACGAGGTCGTTCGTCGTCTAGCTTCATACGGCGCCACACGGCCGCAGCTGTACTTAGTTGTGTTGCGGTACCTCACATCTACGCCGGCGCTGCTTACGCGGCATGAGGCGGACGTACGCCGTGTGCTAGAACACATCGATAAGGAGGGTATCGCGACGCCGCTCGGGATTATCCAGGTGTTAGCCCGCAACGATGTCGCAAGTGTAGGTCTTGTGAAGGAGTGGCTCATGATGCGGATACAGACGGCGCGAAGTGAGATACAGAGTGTATGTGCTTACTTGAATTTCCGATCTTCTCTGATGTATGCTGCAGGACCAAGAGTGGACAACCTCCTATCGGCTCGAGACAGCGGCGAAGCTCAAACAGGTCGAAGACCTTGCGGATCCGGAACACCCGCGCGTGTTCAATGTTACGAGGTGCTCCGGCTGCGGCACCCAGCTCGACCTTCCTAGTGTGCATTTCATGTGTAATCACAGCTTCCACCAGCCTCGGTACGTCGTCCGTTCGCGCGCATTTTCTCGACCCTCACAGATAGCCCAGGTGCATACAGGAGCATGAAACAGAATGCCCGGTCTGCGTGCGCGAGCACGGCGTCATACGGGAAATACGGCGCAATAATGAGGGGCTGGCGGATCAGCATGATGTCTTCGTGTCCGAGGTGAAGGAGGGCGGATTTGCGGCGATCGCATCTGCGTTCAACCGGGGGATTTTGAGTATGTCGCGTTTAGAAGACGTCGCGTAGCGAAACAACGGGGCCCCGATTTGGAAATTACCTTGCTCAGAATTTCCCGGGCAGTTTATGGATTTTACGATCGGAGGAGTTTGTTTCCATATCATTCGACCTTGCCTGGCCCTGCTCTTGAAATCCTTACAAGTTTCTCACTGGACATTAGTAGACATCGCATCAGTCAGTAGTCATGGTGGGCCGTTGATTGCGAGCGAACAAGTTTCCCGATCTCCGAGAACCTCGGGATTGTCAGAATGACCCCACCACAATCTTCTCTGTGGCTTCAAAACCTCACAGTGTGACTCTCCAGACATAGATCTGTATTTCTCTCAGTCCGGGTCCAAGAGCAGTCTTTTCGACAATATCTACCAGTGTCCAGCCAGTGAAGCGCTCTGCCGAATTCCGGCACGCAATAACGATGTCTCGGATCAACGGTGATAGTAGACATGTCCGTTCAAGTTTCCTTTTTCTCAAATAGCTCTCGGGCCACTAAAATCAAGCATACGAAGAGGGAAGTTGACTGGAACTTGAAGGAACAAAGTTGGAAACCAACATGTTACACAATGACATTGTCCTTCCCAGATTAGATTAGATTAGATAAGGGAAGATGCCGAGGTCACGCATGAAAACCAACCGCTTGCCTGCAACGAGTCGCGCGCGTTGAGGCGGCCGTTTGACGCGTTCCCTTCTTGATCTCTCATCCAATGCGCGGCGAAATTTGTGTCGGCTCTGCTTCAATTTTGGCGTACGCATTCCTCCTTGGACTCCGTTTCGAGCCTTATATTTCGAAAAGCTTTACCTCCCTTCTGCTGCTCATCTTCGTCCACGTCCGTCCTCACAGCACTTTTTGAGTTTATCCTCATCATTCACAGGTCTCCCAAATAAACACGTCCAACGTTCCCCGGGGCATATCTCTGGTGCGCACGCTCAATCCTCCCCGTCACTCCGCTGATGTACTATTAGGTCAAAATCAACGTATCGCATTACGGGTGGGCCAAATCCGCGTCCCTTGTCTCAAACTGATGAATCTTCTAGTGATGCGTTGCACACCGCAGGTAGGTCTCTTGATTAAGAGCGAGGAACATGATCTTCAAGTCGCGCAGTGATTGACCCCATAAACTCCCTCTACACGAATAATGCTTCGACCCCCCTCGGGTTCGGTGCTGGCCTACGGCAGCTCTATCTTTTCGGCCTCTACTCCCACTGTGGATATGTTAACGACTCTGCTGGAACATGCACGAACCACTCCGTTCAAAACCAGTTCAAACCTTATGCTGCACTTACGTCTGATATGCTCGCAAACTACACCGTTTTAACGAACTTCATTCTCTCCGAGACCGCCTTTGCGGACTCCGATTCCTTGGGTAACACATCCCGCGCTGCTTACTGGATGCTGCTGCTCGGTACGATATGTGCTGCTCTGGCCCTACTAACGTGCGTCGTCCCACCCATCGGCGCCGGCTTCATCTTTCTAAACCGCGCGCAGCGGAATTGCAAAAAATAACTTTACTTTTTTTGCCTCAACAAGCTTCGCCATCGTTGGCAGCATCTTCATACTCATTGGTGCCAGTATCTGGACCGTCATGATTCAGAAGACCCAATCTGTGAATTCGATAACGTTAGGAACGGCGCACGTGCCCGTGGGTATCATCGTGTCCAAGGGCCCCGGATTCTTCATGATTTGGGCTGCGTTTGCGACACTCTTCGCGTCAGTTGTGCCGTACATGGTCAGGTCGGTCAAGCCAGTGCATTTACGTTGAATCTCTGTTGACTTTCTCCCCAGTTGCTGTACCTACCGAGGATAATGGACGCATCCGATGCAGGTCATCTCACGGAGGCTCTCTCCATAGTCGATGGACATCCTATGTATTTATTTCTTATTCATAGAAATATTTCGAGCAATGACATCGGTTGCTGCCGAGTCGGGCCGGATATGTAAGCAGCATGCGTCACGGCGTGACGCACGACCTTGCCCGAACGTCCATGAATGCTAATCCTCAAAGTTTAGAAGATGCGTCAACCATTGTGTCCGAGTTCATATACAGTTCGAAGCCCAATTCTTGCTGCTACATCAGAGATATTGAAGAGTATCGCAGGCCTTGACAATCTTCCGAATGAAGTCGCGCACCTCCTGCAAGAAATAAAGGAGAAGGAGATCAAGGCGCAGGGTGAGAGACATATGAGGCCATAACACATATACTCAGAAAATCCTCAGAGCTTCAACAAGAGATCGACCGAGACTCGGCGCGATACATTCGCCACTCATTGCGTGCGCACAACTCTGCATCTTCCTCAACGAGCGTCTCGCCCTCGCCTGCCGCTTCCCGCGCGCCCTCACCAAAGTCCAGCCATCTCCCCGCCAAGATATCCGCCGCCTACGCCGAGATTAACGAGCTTTCATCAGAGAAGTGCGTCTTAGCACAGCGCATGATCGACCTGATCTCGCGGACGCGCGCTCGCCTTGACGCCGACCTGACCAAGGTGCGCGTCCTGCAAGGCGAAATTCCGGACCAATCATTATCCGCGCGTATGGCGCGTACGCCAACACTGGCTACCATTCCGGTAATAGAGGAGATATACTCGGGGAGCTCGCGGAATCCCGCGTCGCAGATCAGCGAGAGCTTGCGCACGGCCCTCGGCGCGAGCGCAACGATGCCTGACATGCGTCAGCAGGTAGCCATTGCCCCTGTCATGCCAGCCGCCGTCTCGATATCAGGTGGCTCTGCACCCAAGAGTATGCGTCGAGCTTTGCATTTGTGGCTCGCACTGATTCATTCTGTCCCAGAGCGTCGCGTGACGACTGCAGTGCCGACATCCATAAAGCTTGCACCAGTCGCGACCCCTGCATCGCCTCGGCGGTCGGCTTCCCCCTTGACTTCAGCGACTGCTGCCAATTCTCACGCGCACACCTCACACAAGCGCTCTCGTCTCTCACGCCAGATCCATCCGCGCGAGGATGTTGACATGGACGCGGATGGCGACGAGGATGGAGAGGGTGAAGACGAGAATTTATACTGTTTCTGCCAGAAGCAAAGCTATGGCGATGTATGTTTTTTTCCCGCCATCTCGACTAGCTCTAATCTCACCTTCCAGATGATCGCATGTGACAACGACGACTGTCCTTATGAATGGGTGAGTCTGCGAATCACCACCAGATGTCCCAACTCAATCTGGATTCAGTTCCATCTGTCTTGCGTTCAACTCACGCAGCCGACGCCGGAGAAATGGTACTGCAAGGAATGTGTCGACAAGGGTTTTGCTGCGGGACCGACTGGGCAAAGAAAGGGAAGGAAACGGTAGAGAAGCTTTTGGTCATTGTATGTTTGACATCTGTATTTTAGCCAAGTGCAGTGGGGCATTGGGCCGTGGCGGTGTGACAGCCCTTCCATCCAATTGCCATCGGCGCTTTGCCAAAATGTTACAGCGACTATCGGGATTTTCCCATCACTTGTCCTGCAGAAGACGCGAAACCACCGCAGCAAGTGGCTATCTACATGTCAGGCACATTCGTAGGCCTGGTGTCAGACTGTAACAGCTCCATCAACCTCGTTGTCAATGGGTTCAGTTGCACCGTGCACACCAAGTTAATTTCTTCGTTCCCCACTGCCATCAAGTGTCCAGCGCTCCGCTGTCATGTTCAGAGCAACACCAGCAGCTAGTTGAAAAGCGCCCGCCCTACAACCTTGCCTTTCAGGTGCAAGACGTATGCGCATGCATTCAGAGTTCCTGCGAAAGCGTGCTGCATGCAACGGATGGGCGAGATGCGTAACGTCTCGCCGCCGCCGCGGCGGACAATGTATCGTGGTATTACCATGCTTACGCCACCAACGTTCATAGAATCCTTCTCAGTAGGTCAGAGCATCGCCGGCGGCTGTAATCTGTCCGAAGTTTGCTGGCTGATACGTCGGATCCTTGCGGCGGCGTAGAGGGAATGGACGGCACCACAGCCTTGATAGCAGAGAGTGAGAGGAGGGAGAAAAACCTGCATCACCGGCTACTACACGAGTGTTGGGGGTTTGGTCCTAGGAAGCCCAAAGATCCATGGTCAACTCCGATCCTGGTTATATGTGGCCCTATGTGGCGGCCTGGCCCCAGCTTAAAGAATAATACGCATCTCCTGAGCAATAAAATCGGCCCGCAATCGTCTGGATACATTGACCATTTATCTCATGAGGCGAAGAACATTACCGCAATGGCCTCATGTAGTCCTTGAAGCAAATCGTTGTATAGATCGCATTAGCCACGCTTCAAGCAGTTCATTCAACAAAACACATTTTATTATGGTGCCAGAAACAGCTATTCCGGCTCTGGCTGCGGGCTCGCTTGCACGTCGACAATTCGTCCGTCGTCCATTATCACTCTAAATCGTACTGTCCCATGACGGCATCAGCACGCTGGCACCCGGAAAGCTCTGGAGACCTACATATTTCATATGGTATACCCTTGGCCTTACGAACACTCGTAAAATAAACGGTCCCCGAGCCTAGTGAGCCTTGATTGAGTCCAAAGTCAAGACGGAGAGCAAGAAACAGCGCACCCGTTGAACCTTTTATTCTGAAGCTCACGTCTATGTTCCCTTGCAGCTGGTTGATCTATAGAGCGTGAGCCACGGTGCAAGTGTTGAATCCACGAGGCATACCTGACCGTGAATTATGGGATAACCATTGAGCCACCATTCGGGTTGAGGCCTTATTGCTAGGCCAAGGGTTTCCGCCAGCTGGGGATCGGCCTTGATTGTTCGAAGGACCTGTTTGACGACTGACGAAGTAACCTTGGTCTCGTTCGTGACATAGGTCAGAAAGGCGGCCCAGCCTGTCAAAACTAGAGCAGTGATGCCGAGGACTGCAGGCCACCGTCTCTTTTAGCAGGTGAGCTTTTGAAAAGGCTAGCCAGCGATCTGTACTTCGATTTGAGGGAGTTCTCGGCCCTCCTTGTAGTTGGAGTATAGCGACGCTCTCATTTGAGGGGGAGAAGCTCCATTGGCATATCGTCGAACCAGGATCAAGGTCGACGGAGCAGCGAAAACTTGGCCGAACGCATTCTGGGATACGCGCGCAGTGGCAAATCTGGTTATGGCGTACGCCATGCGATATGTTCTCCCGGGCCGAGACCGGATCACCCTCATCTAGAATTTCACTTGAAGCTTAAAGTCTAGACTGAGAGCCCCATAGCATATACGATACACTACGAAGGATCTGAAGCATTATGACCGTCCAGCCCAAATATCTGCCACAGCAAATTAATCTGCCCGAAAGGCCGCTCGCTTCCCAACAGCGTGGAGGCTGCTTCATACTTGTTTTCCGGTTTCTTGACTTGCTCGCACACCAGTTGATACGAGCGTGCCATGCGCTCTAACGCTGTCTGGTGTATTTTGATGTGCAGACGCTGAGCAGTAAGCCGAGCAAGGCGCGGCGACTGGACGACTTCCAGGCCGGAAAGCCAGATAGAAAAATTATGTAGAGCGCTTTGGAGCTGAGATGGAAGGGTGGCTGGGTTACGCGACAGCGGTTCCTATGTGCGTGCTCCATTCAGAATATGTGGTTCATGATAAGGCGAGGTCTTACGCTTTCAACCCGGTTCATGCACGTCTCGACTATCACAGCGATGCCGGCGTCGACCATAATATTTGTGTACTACAGTATCCGGTCAGTCAGTTGCAAATGTGCTTTGAGAATTCAGTGCATGCGTACGTGCTCCTCTGTCAAAGATACCACCTTCTCATCGATTACTTCTTGGAGGTTTTGCTGCTTCTGGGAAGTAAACGGAAAGGGTTCCAGCACGCTCTGTGTCATGTGTTAGAAAACCCACCGGGCGGAGAGCTAAAGACTAACCTGTAAGTAACTCAAACAGTTGAGGAGGTAGACTTCTCGATCCCATTTTGGTCGCACACGCTTCTTCTCCTCGCTATTGATTGTGCACATTTCAATGGCGGGATCGACTGTTACGTCCAATATGCGCTGGAACCCAGCAGTCTGCTCCTCCTCATCTTCATTTCCAAGGAGGGAGGACTCGTAGACATTCATGACCTCTTTCAGTATCTGGGCGTGATCCAGAAGTACGATAGGAGGGGACAGAGATGTGTCGTCCATGTCCTGGCAAGAAGTTGTGTGCTTTCTGGATCATGGAAATCACAGCCACATACGAGCGTAGCGCGCGATAGTGCACGACCTTGAGCTTCAATCGCATCATAGAATACTTTATACGCGACTTCGGTTATTCTGGAGACAATGACTCTCTATGATATGAATTTCGAAGAAACGCACTCGTTCAGCGCAGTCGATAGGACTGCAGTATCCCCGATTGTCCGACGCATTGTGACCATGTAGAACTGAAGTAAGTTGGCAATCTTATAGGATATGATGCTGCTTTCTTGAGACCGGATAGTTTGTTGTACTCTGACCTATTCCACAGGATGAATATCGATGAAGCAAGTGAAAAAGAGCGGACCTTGAGAGGGACACATAGTTTTCCTACAGCGAGATCCATCAACTCCCGTATCCAGTCCTCCTCTTCGCTCTTCGACTGGAAGACCCTCACACTGCCTACCATTCTCCCATCCTCTTGAAGGCCGAATAAACTCTCCAAAAACTCGCGCTCTGCGGCGATGGCTTGGTGTACCCAAGCGAGCATGTCCCCAACATATCGCATGGGATCGTGTGCGTGCAATTCAATGGGCCGTGGAAGGCCGGAAGGGCCTCCACGAGTCAAAGCAGTCAAGAATGAGGACATAATTGTTGCTTGGCGGGCTTCTGAAAGGGAAGTGAGAGCCTCTCTACACGTACTTGAGCTCCACGCAAACGAAACCAAAAGAAACGCACGTTAGTAACTCTGGCCGTTTGCGCAATCTGCGGATAGCCTCTCGCATAGTTGACCCGACTTCGATTTGTGTGTCGCGCCCCATCTGACGGAATACATAAGAGCACCATCTAAATATCTTCTCGTATCCCAGCTCTAGATGGGATGAGGTGGAGGCCATGATATCGAGTCTATGCTTTAGATCTAGATTATGTTGATCACTCGAGAAAAAACAAGCCTCACCCAGCTTGCGTTGGCCCGTCTTCGCCGGCCATAAGAACCCTGCAGTCGGTTCGTATACGTTCAGTCTTGTCCATGGCTCGGAAGAATCGCTGTCCAACAGGGATATCTCGGGATGTCATAGCTTCTACTTCCTCCTCATTCAAGGTAAATCGGACAAGGAAAAGAGAGATTATTGATTTCTTGTTTTCCACTTCCTGCCTTTGTGAGCGTTAGGGTCTGGACTGCACCGATAGATATCAGATGATGTGTACTGACCTTTCCTCGCTTAGGCTTCCCGCGCGCTCCAGCAGCATTGCGCTTGATTCATTTGTGAGCTGAAGTTGAGTCTCTGCCTCGTCACAGCTAGCGTGCATTGCAGCCACATGCTGTTGCAACTCCTCCAATTTCTGGAGAAATTCTGAGATGATGGTTATCTCAGTCTGAGTGAAACCCACCGCGTCCACCTCTCCAAAAGCCTTCAGAAATTGATGGCTGCCTTCAGCCAACTTTCTTTCCATGTCACGACGGAGATTCTTGCGAGCTCGTGTAGCCGATTCGCCCGGTACAGCTTCAGTCGAGAGTTCATCGGGTACAAGCCCGGTTGGCTTAGTCCAGTCATCTTCAATCTCATCATCCTCGACATTCCGAGCGGGCCCTTTCCCTTTGCTAATGGTTGCGGAAGACGCGTAAAGTTCTGACAGCGTTTGCAACGCTGCCCTCGTTGCCTCATCATCGAAATTTGTGCCCAGAACTTTGTAAAGACGTGAGGAAACAGGGTTCCGGGATTGGGTCGTGCGCGCCTTGCGGTCAAAATGTAAAGTCGAAGAAGGGGAAACAACTGGGGAAGACATGTTGTGTTTGACTCTATTATCTTTGGAAGCTCAGGCGCTCAGCCTGAGCGTTCAAGCATCAGCAGTTAGTCTTGCCTTAGTCTGCAAGTTGTTTGCAAGGTGGGTGGCTCGGATGCAAGGAGGTGTATGGGAGTATATAATTGCGCTACGCGATCGTGCTGTGTGACACGGAAACAAGAGGGATAGCGATGAAGTGCAGCGTGTGTACATGTCACACTAGTTGGGGCTCCCCGGCCGACGAGGCTTTCACGACACAGCAGCAAAGACCAGCGGGGAGAACCGAGTCGCAGGAGACGGTAGGGGCTCTCGGAGCCCGTACGGCGGCGGCGTACGCAAACGCCAAGGGCACCGCGGGGCTGCGGAGGAACGAGACCAGAAGCAGCCCCAAGCGTGAGAGAACAAAATGGAGGGCCTCGGAAAAGGCTGTAAGTAGTGCAGGAGTAACGCGCGAGGTTTGCGGCGGAGAGTCGACAAGTGCGACGGCAGACTCGATTACAGGTGGCAGCGTAGATTAGATTGACACGTTCCAATCTAATCTTTATCGAGGCGATCCTCGCTCTGCTGCCAATGCCTTGAAGTTGCTATACATTGGGGTGGCTCGCAAGCTGGCCTGCCTGGGCTCGCAACTAGTATGTAACTAGAGGGATACACAATCTCCTACCCAGCTTCACTTGCGGGGCGGAGGAATTACTTGGTTTGCGGCGGCAGTCGAGCAGAGTCGAGCTCAATAGTCTATTAGTACAGTAATACAAAATGACAGGATCCTGATGGCCCATCATTCAATCAGCTCTAGCTTCAAATTTCAAACTCCGCTCGGTCCTTACATACCACAACATAGCTCCCGTTGCGCTACTTGAAGATATCCCAGTGGTGGCGAGAGCGGGCGTGAAAGTGATTTGGGCTAGTTAGACTAGGGCTTCACAGTGCACGGCGCACGCATCGGGAACACGCGCTGTCTGAAGGGGTTTAGGTGATGATTGGGTGATGACATAAATATTACGACTCCCTGTCAAATCCTCTTTAAATTCCTCCATTAAACCCAGTGAGAATCCCGTCTGCTTAGGTATGCTCCAAGCTGCTCAGATCTGCCCTGCTTAAAACGAGCATAAAGGAGCATACCAGAGCAGAGATTTGACCATATAGCATATGAAATTTTATGCCCTTTTATGCCGTCGTCTGCTCTGGTATGCTCAGATCCGCTTGTGTATGCCCTCGGTTCCCCCTGCTTCTTTTGGCTTATTTTCTCCAATAAATGACAAATTCATATTAATCATGTAACTATAACTACACAGCACCGACTAAGTCCCCTCAGCCAACCCTGCGCCTCATACCGCCCCCCCCCCCCCCGCCCCCCCCCATCTCCCTGTCGCTGATTCCAAGACAGCCGCGGTCACACTGGGGGAACACCACCGACTCGGAGGACACCGGGTACGCGCGCACTACTGCGCTGCAAAAGGCGTCGTGCGCATCGATGCCGTCGGCGGGTGGGGGAGCGCCACTGAGGACACCGAGTACGCGCGCGCTTCTGCGCTGCGATGTCGTCGTGCCCGTTGATGCGGTGTGCGCTCCTGCCGGGAGGATGCCGTCGTGCGTGTCGATGCGCCGATAGCGTTGTCGTTGGTGGGAGCGGAATTGGGAGCTGCGGCCGCAAACAGCGCGGGGTACTGCACGCTGTCGCTTGTGGGCTGTGTGTACTCTGTTAAGGAAAATGTTAGGAGGAAGCAATAGAAAGCACGCCCGGAAGTGCGCACCTCCAAATGACTTATGGTAGGCTGGCACTTCGTCGAAGTCAGCGGAAGGAGATTGACGTGACGGTGAACATACCGGTGCCATCTAAAAAGCGCGGAGGAAGGGGAGAGAGATGGCGCCGGGCATGCGAGTAGCGGGCTAGCAGGACTGCCTGAGAGAAAAGGCTTGTGAGTATATGCGTGTGGGACACGAGGAAACTCACCGTGTGTTTGTGGTAACTAAAGCAGAGGGGAGCCCGAGTGCGGATGCTGGCGTGTCGCTCAGCGCGGAACATGGAAAAGGAAGGGGCTCGTACCTTACAAAGCAAGGGAGCGGACACGGCGCACCTTGACCTCGAAGCGCGGGGTGCGGGCAGAGCAACGGGCCGTAGCGGAACTGGATGAGAGCAAACGCGAGGAAGGCGCCACCCGCGGCGCACTCGCTGGCGCGGCGCTTATCCGCGCCCTCGGGGTGGCGACGTACACGAGGACGACATGTGATGGGCTTGTAAAAGAAGCTGCGCGCAGGGGGGAGTCAGCACGGCACCGCAGCGGAGAGGGTTACGTGCACTCGACGCCGGGGTGAACACGCTCCTGGAAGGGCGTAATGCGCGTTACGGCTCTGCGCGAATCGCCTGCACGCGGTGGTCAGCATTCGACCTGCGAATACGGGGGAGAAGGCAGCGCACAGCGCATGTCGATGCCCAAGATGGGGTGGGGCTCCGTGTCGTGCTTGAGCGGCGCGGGCGAGAGCACCGCACGAGGCAGCATCGAGACGGGATTACGATGCGCCGCCGGCTGCTGATCTCGTCTGGGCATCGCCAGCAGCACGCGCGCTTGGTCGGCCAACGCGTCGCGCCCATGGTGGGGTACGCTCGTGGCGCGCAGCGGGCGGAGCCCAGAGGGCTGACAGTGTGGGGTGAGGGAGGCGGGCGACAGGCGGGAGGGCGGCAAGGGCGGGCGGGACGATGGTGGGAGAAAGGAAGGAGTGTTTTAAACTCCGCTGATCCTTGGCTGATCCCACGTTGGAGATGGTCCGTGCACGCGGGCCGCTGCACCGAGCTCGGGAAATCCAGGCAAACCCACCACGTTATGGATTCTTAGAAAATAGTCTCTATCTACGCAAATAGTAAATACGAGTGGCATAGCAACGGCATCGCGATCGGATGCGAGCAAGGCACGAATATTTCAAGCCCGGCCCGAAGTTCCAATCTATTATTATGTGTGATGCTTGTGTGATGCCACTTTTGGGCGGATCTGAGCATAAAAGGGCAGATAATGGGCAGAATCTAGCATATTAGAGCGGATCCTAGCATACGGGATTTTCACTGGGCATTAAAGACCGAGATTCCTCTCAACCACGCAAGTGAGAGAACTCGTTCCGGGACTTCCCGAGCCTAATCCAGCCCCTCCCGCGGCTTGGTGCACGCCCTTGCCTGCAATGGCCGCGTCCCATGTACAGCCCCTCATTTCCCCATCCATTCCTATGAACACCCCACCACCCGAGACGTTGGGTCTCGCAGACCGTAAGGACGACGAGCCCTCTCCCAGTCGCGTCAAGCGCCTCTCCAACTCTGTCACCAAACTGGGTCGCAGTATCAGCGGGAAGGCTCCCTCATCTCCGGCCTCCTCTCCGGTCAAGTCTGTCCCCACCACCTCGTCGCGCCACAGGCGCATGTTCAGCCTCACTCGCAAAGGCAAGGCCACAGAAGCGGCAGACGATGGTATACACAGTCCGCCGGACCAGCTATCTTTACTAACACGTTGCATTAGATATGCTGTCTCCTTCGTCCGCAAGCACCCCCAGCGCGTCACGTTCCTCCTCTCCGATCCCCGCGTCTGCGAAGAAAGTGCTGCGCGCTGAGCCTAGTACGCGCGCCACTGCGGAGCCTACGGATGACTCACCGTTCATCGTCCCGCCCTCCCCGACCCTGGCTCCCACTCGTCCGTCACTGACCTCGTGGACGGGCGGAGGCTCTGTGAGTGTCCTTCCGGACGCGCGTCTGTCACGTATCTGATTTCCACTCTAGATGCGTGCCGGGACCCAAACCCTCATCCAAGCTTTGCAGGCCTTGCCATGGACGGATCCCGATAATGAGGATGACGTGATGCCGCAGACCCTGAGCCCGGTCGACTCTGACAGCGATGAAGAGGGCAAGGCCGGTCAGTGTGGGTCGTACCAACATTCGGTTTCGAAGCTCATAGGCTTCTCAGGCGACCGTCTTGCATCATCCATTCACACCATTTACCGCCCGTTGGCCCGCTCCCAGCGCTTGAATCATCCCGGCCAAGGCCCCCGCAGAAAGGCGTTGCCACAGTATGGGCCCGTCAGTGAGGAGGATCCTGTTTCAGACGCAACCCTCGGGTCATCAGAAGAGCAGGACGCAGAGGACTTTGAAGAATCCACGCCGCGCCCACCCTATGCCGAGCGGCCTGTTCCTCTTCACGAGCGGCTTCAGCAACAGAGCGACAGTATGACCATACCCCCTTCCATGATGCGTTCAGGGAGTATGGCTACTGTCAGAATACAGCGCAGAGTTCGGTTGGCCGAGAAACTCAAACAAGTGTTCGATCTTGACAGCATAGAGGAGGTCTGGGCAGGTATGTAGGTGCTGATGGTATCAATTCTTTTGGTTCACTCTGCTCCACAGAAATGCCTTGTTGGCTCCTGCGCTCTGTCTGTGAGTCCTTTGAGTTTAGTTCAAACCCATCCAGAGACCTTTCATAGTGCTCCAGGGCTACATGTACCTAACAAACTCATGTCTTTGCTTCTTCGCCCATATGCCGTCTAGAGAGGTTAGTTTGCCTATCGCTTCACCCTTGCTTCACTAAATGTTTCACAGGATCAAGTCCTCAAATCAGGCTCACTCAATAAGAAGGCACAGCGGACCAAACGTTGGATCAAGCATTGGTTTGTCTTGAAGAACGACGCACTGTCGTGGTACCAGTCGTCTTCAGTGAGAATTCCACTACCCTCCCAGGAAGACTTTTCACGACCCGCTATCTAGGACCCCTACTTTCCGCATGGAATCTTGGACCTGCGTTACGCCATCTCATGCGATGCGGTAGGGGATAAGGAGTTTCGCGTGCGGACAAACCAGAGAACAGTGATACTGGCTGCTCCGTCTGTTCCCAGTCGTGAGGAATGGATAAAGGTCATTCGCAAAGTCATTTTCAAAGCTCAGAACACGGGAGACAGCGTCAAGATTGCGATCCCGTATTCCACAGTGTTAGATGTGGAAAAGTCTACGGCCATGGACTTTAGCGAAACCATCGAAGTTAAGGTTTTTGACAAGGAGGAACATTTTTCGGTCGACTCGTACTTCTTCGCGTACTTTCATGACCTTCCATCTGCTCTGGACCAAATCCGTGACGCGGTCCGTGCCCACCGTATGCAACCAGAAAGGTCTTCACCGCAGATGCTCATGGACACCACGGCTCCCCGCCCCCACCTTCCTGATCATGCCCAGAGTCTCCCCAATGTCGAGCATTCCAAGCCCTCGTCTTTTAGCATTTCTTCGTTTTTGCGACCCTTCCAAGATACGATCTCGCTCAGCCGCCCAAGCGCATCCACTCTATCCCCAACCCCCGAGTCGGAGGGGTTCACACACATCTCCCGCCGCCCTAATTCCTCGTCATTCATCCCCATGACGAGCTCCCCGGCAGAGTATAGCCAGCCGTTGCCTGCACAAGACGACTCCCCAACCACGCTGACGCCATCGAACGTCCAGGAGCACACGTACCCTCCATCCACTTCCATTTCCCACGATTATCCTGACCACCCGTTGATTAGCGAGAGCAGCGGGAGTGCATGGAGCGTGGGCGTCCCGTCATGGCTGCGCGGCTCACGGCGGGTCTTTGGCGGGACCTCGGAGTCAACGCCGGCATCAATCCCGGTGGCGTCCCCCAGTCGTGTGCGGGAAGTCTATTCGAGCACGTTAGCGTCCGCAGGCCCAGGAAGCCGCGCCAGCGGGCTCGGGGACCTGGCATTCAGCGTGCTGGAAACGCCCGAGCTTCCGATAGATCCCGAGGCGACCGAGAAGTTCCGTTCAGTCTTCGCTTACGACGAGAAGGAGACGCTGCTTGGATGTTCGTGCTTTTTTCCATGTCCTCCTCGGACGCTTGTATGCTGACTGGCGGTCACAACCAGACTTCCCTGGGTACATATTCCGGCTGCTTCCGGTTCCGGGACGACTGTACATCTCCACAAATTTCTTCTGTTTCAAGTCTACTGGGCCCCTTACTGCAAAGACACGAGTGAGCCACCTCTAGTTAACCTCTTGTTACGCACTAACAGATGTGTGCCTCAGATGACACTGCCTATACGGGATATCCTCGCCCTCGAAAAGACTAAGGCGACACGGTTTGGACACCATGGCCTTATCATCATTGTCAAGGGACATGAGGAGCTCTTCTTCGAGTTTGGCGCGGAGGATAGGCGGAATGCATTCGTTGCTCTGTTGCAGCGACAGATGGAGGACGCGCGCCGTCGGCTCGCAGCCGGCGATGCATCTCTGACACCGGGCAAGCGCGACGCGCTCATCCTTGAAGAGTTCGAGACCAAGCCATCTGCTGCCGACGACCCGGCGCCCGCCGCCGACAACCTGGCAGACTCGCTGCCCGCGTTGATGTTCACGTCCGCGTCGTCGACGTTCCTGACGTTCAAGCCCAAGCGCAGTCTGCATTTCACGTTCTTGACAATCGGGTCGCGCGGGGATGTGCAGCCGTACATCGCGCTCGCGAAAGG
Source organism: Mycena belliarum (assembly GCA_029282135.1). Taxonomy (NCBI): domain Eukaryota; kingdom Fungi; phylum Basidiomycota; class Agaricomycetes; order Agaricales; family Mycenaceae; genus Mycena; species Mycena belliarum. Next base: position 579,460 of record JARJCN010000003.1, read on the forward strand.
GCTGATGGCGGACGGCCACAAGGCACGCATCGCGACGCACGGGGAGTTTAAGGAGTGGATCGAGGCGGTGTGTACTTGTGCCTTTCGCTTTTGTATCTCAACAGCTGAGCTGATTTCGTTAGCACGGCATCGAGTTTGGCTTCGTTGGAGGTGATCCCGCGGAGCTGATGCGAATCTGCATTGAGAATGGCACATTCACAGTGTCGTTCTTGAAGGAGGGCTTGATGAAGGTACGTTTTGATCGTTTTGATGAGTCTGCGTCTTATATTGTCCTCTCCAGTTCCGCGGATGGCTTGACGACCTACTGAAGAACTCATGGGAAGCATGTCAGGGCACTGACGTGCTGGTGGAGAGCCCGAGTGCCATGGGAGGGTACCACATTGCGGAGGCGCTCGGTATACCTTATTTCAGGGCGTTCACCATGACTTGGACACGGACAAGGTGTGATGCTGAGCCATTGCTGCATTCGGGAATGTGCTAACTCCATATAGGGCATATCCCCACGCATTCGCTGTACCAGAGCGCAAGGTGAGCACCGGAGTTTGCTGGTGACGTGTCGCTTATAGCTTTCAGATGGGTGGAGGCTATAACTATATGACCTATGTCATGTTTGACCAGGTATTTTGGCGGGCGATAGCGGGTCAGATCAACCGATGGCGGCGGAATGTGCTACATCTCGGCAGCACCAGCTTGGATAAGATGGAGCCTCATAAGATACCGTTCTTGTACAATTTCAGCCCCCAGGTGGTGCCACCACCGTTGGATTGGCCAGAATGGATCCGAGTGACAGGTAATGCACAGACGCTATAAGCTTGACAAGCTCACCGAGACGTGATCAGGCTATTGGTTCCTCGATGACGCCGATGTTAGCGCCAAGAAATGGACAGCACCTGCGGACTTGGTTCAGTTCATCGATGGAGCGCACGCTGAAGGAAAGAAGGTCGTCTACATTGGATTTGGGAGCATCGTCGTTTCCGATCCCAAGACGATGACCCGCTGTGTCGTCGATGCGGTCTTGCGGAGCGGCGTGCGCGCGATTTTGTCCAAGGGATGGTCAGACCGTCTCCAAGCGAAGGACGCGTCCGAGCCGGAAGAGCCTTTGCCCAAGGAGATATATCCGATCCCTTCTGTTCCTCACGACTGGCTTTTTGCTCGTATTGATGCCGCCTGTCATCATGGAGGTGGGTGCTTTCTGGAATTGACAGTCCCTATTTGAACTGTGTCAAGGTGCTGGTACGACCGGTGCTAGCTTGCGAGGTATGCGATTTCTCGCACTGTAGTCGGCTCAACGACTGATCTGTATGCTAGCGGGGATACCAACAATAAGTGAGGATGCTTCATCGTGTATCTTGTTGCACACTCACCTGTCTATTTCCTCTCCCAGTTCGGCCATTCTTTGGTGAGGCCCACATTCTCTGATTTACTGTAAACTGAGCCAACCCTAGGCGATCAATTCTTCTGGGCGGACCGTGTTGAAGCCCTGGGTGTTGGAAGTGGTGTTCGGAAGCTAACCGTCGAAACGCTGACAGATGCTCTCGTCGCTGCAACAACTGACGTCAAGCAGATAGACCGTGCTCGGCTTATAGGGGAAGAAATCCGCGGTGTATGCTAAGATATCTCTCCGTATAGTCTCCCGCTCAATCTACTTACAGGAAAACGGAGTGGCCACGGCGATAGAATCCATATACCGGGATATGGAGTATGCACGCTCCTTGATCAAGCGCGTCCCGGACTCGGATTATGATCTTGAAGACGAAATAGAAGAGCATTCCACTGTCCGTGACCATCCGGCTCTGGGAGAGGCACAATCTGGATACAGCTCAAGCGGCTCTGCCCCTGGAGGCGCTCCCAGTGAAGACTGGAGTGTTATCTCCGAACAGGACGGACGTCGGTCCTCAATTAGTTCTCAACATAGTGATGGCAGGTCACCCGAGCATTCCGCTAAACGAGCCAGTCTTGCTTCGGCAGTCATGGCTGTACTTCCCTCTCCGAGACGACGGACCGTGTCTAGTACCGCTACCACCACTACCACCACTACAACTACTGAAGCACGGTCGTGAATAGCCGTGAATGCACGCACTGCTTAGATAATAACAGTTTTCACCATAGATCATATCATGTATATTCATGCAATCATACACCATCGTAATGCTCGTCGAAAACTCTTTTGCTGAATTGACCGAACGTGCAGGAACTGGAGAGCTTCTGGTCCACGTCGGGTTGCATGAACAGTGCAAAAGTTTCCCGACTTATCGTTTCTGCTCCTGGGGTCGCGGCCACTCGAACGCAATGTGGAGTCGCACGCAACGTTCCGCTGGTGGCAATTTCAAGAGCCTCGCCAGTCTGGAATGCCAAACAATTCACAGGGATGGAGACTTTGGTCAGATCACCCCCGCGAGTACGAATGTACAGCCCGGACTCAGGTGACGGCGATCCCATCATCTCTACGCCAGAACCAGTCTCTCTAAGAAACATTGCCTGCCTGACAGTCACTAAACCAGTATAAGGACCTAACATAGAGACTCACGGAGCAAAGACCTGTCAAAATACTATGATCTCGGTGCCAACCACACCAGTCATCCACATCGTCGCCCTCTCCTCGTGGCGCCAAATGCGGATTCGGTGGAAAGTAATGTAGGAGACGAGCTTTGATCGTGTTCGATGTGCTGATCAGCTGAGGAAGTGAGACCGCAGTGTCGTTCAGATGCGAACCAACTGAGGGTCAAGTCGGGAGGACGGACAATTTCGATACATGCTTGACGTACCGAAAGGCTGACATGCAACTGCCAATTCGCAGCCGACTTGGAAGACGAATCTAGCAGACTTGAGCTTCCGATCCGAGGAATTCTAAATTGAGATCTCACTTCCCCAGATCCTTGAAGGCAGCCTCGAATCCCGGTTCGTCACTCGTGGGCCCTGAGATCTGTCATCAGCCCAAAATCTAGGTACTAGTGGTCTAGTGGACATGTAATGTAACCCACATATATTCTTGTTGTAATATTCTGGATAGGACTTCTGGACATCGAGGGGAACGTTCAGGCTCTGGGAGTTCTCCACCGGATTCGCGTAATAAGAGCCTTTGAGAAGATCTGGTTTTCCATTCATAATTTCCTAGGCAGGCCCAATCAGGTGGGAAAAGCGTCGGAAGGTCAGATATGAATACCTTCCCATGGGACCAGCCAAAACTTCGCTTCATCGGCAAGTGTGGGTGAAAAAAAAAAGTTCAATGGGACGCACCTGTATCGACTGACTGGATCAGCGTATTTTTCGCGCACATGTTCTTCAAGTTTTGCGAACGCATAGGCCAGTTTGAGAAGCCTCTCTCTATAGCCGGCGTAGGCGGGTGGAAGATCTGAACATGATCATGGATGAACGAGCACGGTATCGACTCGGAGCAGTCTACAGACCACGGACAACGATGATTCCCAAACATTCCGGGTTGGATCCAAATGCTTTCTCAATGGATTTCCCCAGAGAAAGGGGAGACGAGACAAGGTCCTGATAGGAAATTGAAACGGCTCCCTCCAGCGTGTACGTGATGTGCTCCGGCTCGGACGTCTAGGAACACTCATGGTAAGAGTCCGGAACTTTGAACATTCGGCGATGGTCACCATATTTCTGGAGCACGAGCTTGTGGTCAAAGTTGAATCAGACCCGAAGGATGAGGATCTTATACCGCGGTGGTCCCTATCAAGAGGCACGTACGGGTGCTGTACGAGTGGCTGCTGAGCGCTGAGCTCTGAGTTGCCAGCTAATACGTCTTGTAAAGGATTGCCGACACACCGAGCGTCACCGACCCTGCGGCACACACCGCGCGAAATGCAGAAGACTAGGATACACCATATGATACACAACACAACTCCAAATCACCCTTGAACGCTAATCACCGTTTAATCTAATCGAGTTTCCTTCGTCGACATCGGTGGATCTACCATGTCTATTATTTATCTGGGCCAATGCGCCCTGCAGAGCCGCTCCCGTGTCGTCGACACTATGAAGGAATCGGAGCAATTCACGGCACAACTGCCAATCTTTTGCCGCGACAGCACTCTGCAGGAGACGGATGACGTCGTTGTGCTTCTCGTCAAGCTGTTCCAGGTTATGCAGTACGAGAAGATACGACCCCGCCGTCTTGAGCTGCTGGGATTCGAGACAGGTCTTGACGGCAGATGTAAATGAGTGTTCGCGATTGATAAGGAAAAGAAAAAGACCTCGAAGAGCAACTTGGGGTTGCCCACAATGTTAAACAGGCGTTTCCATCTTGTCATTTCGGTTTTGCGGGCACAGCCAACCACGACGTCCAAAGCCGCGTCGAAGTGATCCAGAAATTCAACGACGGTGCGCAAAACCGTATCCGACGAAATGGAGTCCCCATCGTCCAGACCCTTGCCCTCGCCATCACTGTCATCGGACTCAACAACTGTATGCAAAAGGATTTCCAATGCGTGCGCAAAGAACACGAGGTTCTGGTAATGCGAGGCGAAGACAACAGCTTCGTTCACCTGACGCGCTTGAAGATGGAACAATAAAATGTGGTGGAGGAAGAGGTGCGACTGATATGTGGCATTGAGCGTTCTCTCCGGATAATGGGATGACACTTACACTTGTAGCATGGCGAAAGATCACAAACGGAAGGTTGGACCGAGCTGCAACCTCGTGCTCTGCTCCAATTATTATGCCTTTATCCATGAGAACCGCTGGCCCGCAGTCAGATTTGTCGACTGCTCACGACGTAGATGCTTACATAATGGGTAAAAATCGAGAGGAATATTTACGCTCTCCTTGACGCACTCCTGGGGCTCATCGTCGGCTCGTGGGGATTCAATGGCAAGCGCATTGAGCCAAACTCGGATGCCCTGGCCATCGTATGCCCACAACGAGTTCTCCAGGGCATTTATCCCTCGCAGATGAATCCAACAAAACTCGATTCGGTCGGCGAATATTTGCATGTCATATTTAACTTCCTGTTCACCCGACTGCAAAGAATGAGCGATATATATCAAGTGTGCGGCTTCAACATCATTACCTTTCGAGGTCGCAGGAGTATAAGTTGGCCACCTACAACCATCAACACAGTTGCGACAGCGAGATCTTGGACGGGATCACCGAGCTCTGTTCAAATGTGCTCAGCGCAAATACGGAAAGTCTCAAGGACGCTTACGTTTTTGAGCACTCGGAATCATCCAGCTGAGCATTCGTACAGCGTTTGGTGCTGCAATGATTCCATTGAACGTGATGCTTCCGCACAGATGTAATTTGATGGTATCCGCTGTCGGGACTATGAGGTAGTGGAATAGGGTGTTGTCGGCCGTGTATACGAGCAAAGAATTATCCACCAAGGAAAGGATGACCACAGGAGACGTGACAATTTCGCGGTGAAGAACATTTTGGTTGCTCAACTCCATGTCGCGGGAATAGAGCCTGATCTGTTCCCTAGTTGAGCGGATGAACCTATACGGCGCAAGCAAAAGCAAACCTGGAACGACTTGGACACTTCTACGGCAGCGATAAGCACATGGTGGAACCATACTAGCCCACCCTTGACAACGAAGGCTTGCTCCTGTATTTCGTCCGCAAACAGCTTCCAACGGCCAGACGTCGAGCTGTAATGGATTAACCCACGGCGACCGGCAATCGCAATGAGCCGCCCATCACTACTAAGAGACGAGTATCTGATGGGCCAGTTGGCAGCCAGATAGCTTTGGGGGATCTGTAGTCCGTCAGAATGTGTATAGAGATGAAAAACACGGGTCACCTTTATATGTTGCCACACGTCTGATTCAGGATTTATGACGCTCATATCTGGCTGGTCCGCACCTCGATAGACGAGGGCGCGGTCATCCATTTGGAGGAATGCATAACGCGTATTATCCTGTCCTAGGCCTCAGGCCATGCTCTGATTGTCCAGATATGGATCTTACCGGTGCCAGCTGACCTGTAGATGCACTCTTGGCGAATGGTATAACGAAGAGCTGTCCATCGGGCTCTGTGTTGAGGAAATAAGCGATACATGTCTACAAATCGAAGCAGACTCGACCCACTATCCAGTTTCGGTTGCGCCAGCACGACGAGTTCAAAATTTCCGGGAGCCCAAAACTAACAGTAAGGAGTTCTTTTAACAGAAGCCCAAGAATGAAAGAAGAACTCTTACCAAATTCCGGACCCCGAACATAAAAGTATCTTGGAATCTGCACCAGAGATTGAAGTGTGGTCCGGGATTGTTTAAGAGAGACACACTTTGCTCCGTCGACGTGCGTGTCCACGTCTTCTATTCCGAAACCCTTCGCAAGACACCGTCCCCCAACACTGAAGATTGCCCAGCCGTCCCGCCACCCCACAGCAAGTACATATCCGTCCGCACTCCACTCCATGGTACATACAGGCCCAAGAGCGCGATTGTACGGGGTAGGGACCTGGATCTGCACGGACTGTGGCGTCGGTGAGAGGCCGGAGGGGAACGGCGTGTACTGGAGGGAGCCGCCGGCCATCCCAATAGCAACCAGGGAGAACTTGCCATTGATGGCTACTGCGACCGCCCGCCGCGGTTCACTATAGACTGCTCGTCCTTTGACTTTGCTATGAACGCTGTCGCCGTCCGAGGACTGGTATAGATCTTCGATATCACCATCAGGGTCCGCCTCAACGTGTCGCGACTTTTGTACCCATCGAGGGGTCTCAAAGTCGTGAATACAGGTTCCTTGCCAGGTGGATTTCTGCCCTTTCGCAGACGAGGTCGAGTTGGTTGAGGCGGACTAGTGAAAGTTGGTCAGAACACCCTTTTAAAGCACAAGGCCACAAACATGACGATGGCGCGCCGTAGCCGGAATGGTCGGAGACCGCGACCCGTCATGGTCAGAGTCTGACGTCCTGGTATCCTCGTTTAAACCGACAAAGTAAGCTCTGCCGTCCGACGTTATCCACGTCTCCACACCCGTCGTCCGAGAATACAATATTTGCGTCGCAGTTACTATACACAAGTGTCATTAAATTCGACGAGTGAATGAAACTATGGCACACCATCGGGATCAACGAAGAAGTCGAAATCGTGGTCGTTGAAAACCCAAGTCTCGTAGGTCCCGAATTGGGTCTTGGGTTCTCCATCCACTGCACCGTCCTCCTCCTCGATCTCAGGCCAGGGAATGCGCTGGACCGCTGGTGGATTTTTGGTGGAGAATAGTATGTACTGCTTTCGCGGAGACACGCTGGATGCACATGAAGACGTTGACAGAGAAGAAACATTGAATTGCGCGCACCATATGAGGCCACCGTCCACACGTATCACACCCTCGAACCGTAAACTGACACACTGGAGCGGAAGACCTTCGCCCGGACCAGGAAGGAAATAATTGCGGCTTGTGCTGGGTAACGGGGGAGGGACATAGATGGGCGTGTCAGCGAGGTACACGACGGTGATCAGGACCAGATATGACTGGGAAGTCTGCGCCCGACGCGTTAACTTCGGAATTTCGCGAGCACAGTAGAATTGACCTGTATTATTATACGTCCTCCATCTGGGGCCCAGTGGACAGCAATGTTCTCTCCGTGGTCGAGGATCGACGTTGGGGTTCGAGAGAGGTACGCTAAAACCGCTGAAGGCTGCGGTGTGCTGAGGACGGGAGGCGTTAAATGTACTGTCCACGCACCCTCACGCGCCAGATAGAAACTCCGGTCCTGCTCAAGGTACAAAAGAGGGACTTCCGAGGGCTCGGGACGAGAGAGAAGAGTTTTTCGGATTCCGGAGGGATGTTGGGGAGGGCTGGGATAGAGGACAATTGGTGGGCGGTTGTGGTTGGAAAGTACATCGAACAGACATGAAGCTTGTCAAGTCAAGATACCCTTCCCACTTATACTCCCTCGGGATGGTGTTGTGCAAAGAGCCGGACTACACGCGCACGCGGTTGAGATCAAAGCAATGCAGTTGGCGTGTTCGCAGCGACTAATGACTACTAATACAGAGATAACGTATGCTGGTACAAGGGTACAAACCACAGCTCAATCTGTGCGGGGCGGTGGACGGAACCACGCCTTCAGTCGAGACCATGATGAGTTTTGAGCTCTGGATTGGGGACCAGCAGCGTGTGTGTTGCCGGCACCAGTAGAGCACGTTTCGCGATCCGCTGGGATGGGTCCCGGTAAGCCGACGGACACAAGTTCCTCGGAACCGCCGAGCGACATTGGTTGTAGTCGAGATTGCCTTAGGAGATGAACGATGAGAGAAACACCCTCACGAGACTGGAATACTTGGTCACGGTCGGATATAGGTCTGAGAAGAAGACATACCCTCTGGACATTGGCTTTGAATCTGTTGAGGCCATGGGTTTCAATCCGCTTGGTCAATCCCCAACCAAATCCACTGAGGATCCGCGCCTCCGTCAGTTGCAGCGTTTTGCTAAGTGCCGTGAGACAACCGACCAGACATGTTGCAACGCAGCTCACCCTTCTGACGTGGACCGAAAGACGACCGTTTCCTCAACCTGCATGACCTTGACGTGGTCCAGGTTGCTCGTCTTGCACCTGACGGTCCTGCCCAAAGGATCAACCTCGCTCTCCTCCACTACCCAGGTTTCTGCTCGATTGACGATGCCCTTGGGGAACCAGCGGGGCATCGCGCCCCTCTTGAGGATGAGGCGTGTGGTAACGAGGGACCCGGTAGGTGAGACCGAGCGGGATATGACATCGCAAGAAACGACATGGGATGCGTAGGGATTTGGATAGCGCAAAAAGAAGGCAAGAGTTACAATCGACCACGGATCACTGAGCAAGTATGAAACCTGGAGAAGCAAATAAGAGACTTGATACGCAACTCGTACGAGTATGACTGCGAAAAAAACTTCATTTTGTGTGAACGGGAAGGGTTTGCATGGAGGTGGGTGGTAAGCCGCTTACTAAGAATATACGTAACGCTCTGAGAGCACTGCACAGCCACTAAATGTTCTAGCACAAGACCTATACAGACCTATACCAACCCTTCTTCGATCTAGCTAAGCCTGGCTCGGGAGCCCAGCGCTCAGCGCTAGCTGTCTAATTTTGAAACCAGACAAACAAACGATGAACTTTTAATCGATATCTCGTACATACGATACTCTAGGTCCATCGTGAACGCGTAAACGCGTGAACGCGTGAACCCCTGGGTGGTCGGTCAAGTACCTGTTGCACATCCAGTGGTCGTGCTGCTTTGTAATGATGCGCTCATCCAAATCCAGCGCTGTGCCCCTAGCGCTCTTAGCCATGACCTTGGGACTCGGAGCCCATTCGTTGTCAGGGTTCACGAAGAACGGATACTGTGTGACCCCAGCCTTCCCGCACCAGTCATACGGGCTGCAACAGTATACTCTATTCTTTTTCTTCCCCCCCCCAAAAAAAAAACGAAGAACCCGCGGCCGACTATACCCGACAGCATCGGATTTTAAACCGATCTGATTTGAACTCGGCTAGAGTCATCCTCATAAATTTCTACGATTCCAAAAATATTACACGTAATAGCCAACCATGTCTTCATCTCCCATCGAGGTCGTTTTCTTGGGCACCGGGACATCGAGCAGCCTCCCGCACATCGGTAATTCCATATTCACCTATATTCACGCGTGTTCTCGACTCTTGAGTATCTTGTAGACTGCATAACTGCTCATGCAATCTCTGGGTTGCCCGACCGACCACCTTGTCGTGCCTGTCTGTCCACCATTGATGGGAGTCTTGAGGGGAAGAAGAATATTCGCCGAAACACGAGTGCTGTTATCCGGATGCCGGGGAAGCACGGGAGCGTGTAAGTAAGTCACCTCCTCAATTCGCTAGTGTGTGTTAATCCGCTCGGCCAGAACCGTTCTCATTGACTGCGGCAAAAATTTCCAAGGTAAAGCAGGAGGGTGCCCTCCTAGCGCTCTGCGTCATATTGTATCCTAGCCGCCGCTTTGGAATGGTTTCCCCAGTACAAGTTGAGGCAAATCGATGCAGGTGCAGTTTCCAGCTGATACCTCGTCCGACGTTACGTATCTAATATGCGTCTAGTGCTTATCACCCACGCCCATGCCGATGGTAAGCGGGGGAAAAGCACTCCTGCGCGTAACTTGCTGATCCTCATCCTCTTCAGCTGTCAATGGATTAGACGATCTTCGATGTAAGATTCGCTCGCAGCTTGAGCCACACGTCCTCCTCCTGATCACCGCCGTCATAGCATGGACATTGAGCGGGAGAATCCAGAGACACATCGACATCTATGCGTCGCAAGCGACGTACGAGGATGTAAAGAAGATGTTCCCCTACCTTGTTTCGAAAGGTACCTATGTTCCGCATGTCCTCAAACACACACTAGAGTCCTGACAGAATTCGCGACCGGCGGTGGTGATGTCAGCGTTTTTCTTGGCAAGAATTGGAAGAGCTCAAGCAGCCACAGATTCCCGAATTCGTATGGCACGTATGTATCGACAACGCGAAACCGTTTGAGATCAACAACACGGGGATCATGATTACCCCCTTCTTGGTGCATCACGGCCGCCTATTTACGCAGGCCCCGGCTGCTCTTGCGCGTTCCGTCGAGGAGTCGATGACGCGAGTCACTCTCAAGCCAGCGCCGGGAGAGCAAGGTAGCAGCGCCGACTCAAGTCTTGAAGGAGTAATCGTACCATATATGTGCTTCGCATTTAGGCGTGTTCATGTCGCCACGCAGAAAACGTCTCATCTGACCTTTGTATAGGATCCAGGAAGACATCGTGTATCTCTCAGATTGCGGGGCGATCCCAGACGACGCCTGGAATGTTCTTCTTCCTGCCTCAGGCCGGCAGCTACCAGTCTGCATCCTTGATTGTCTGCACTTGCGCTCACATCTGTCGCACTTCGGTCTTGATCAGTCAGTGGCGGCTGCTAGGAGAATCGGTGCCAAACGGACTTATTTGCTGGGCTTCTCCCACGACGTTGCTCACGACGAATATGTTTCGATTGGGGAGGTTATCGGGGGAGCGGCAGCTCCATCGAATCCTACCGAGAATGAGCTGAAGGGACTAGAGATGATAGGGGAGGGTGATCCGATATGGGTTCGACCTGCTCACGATGGTCTCATGATACAGATATCCAGCAATCAGCTGGTCTCCGATGGAACATACTAGACGGCGAAGTACCGTGTACAGATAGATATACCGGTTCAACGTTCAACTTTCGACGCTCCAACTTAGAGTACACTCGCGCGGAAAGCTTACACATTGCAACAACGATAGATGTACATAGATTCATTATTTCGTGAAGACTACGTCCAATTTTTAGGCACGGCAGACATCAGCACGTTCGGGACTCACTAGATACTACGTCTTCATCCTGCACCTGGTGTGAAAGACTGACCTTTTGAGCATGCGGAGAAAACTTGCTGGACTTGCCCTGCACTGTTGTTAACGAACTGCGGATACAGGACGGAAAAAGAAAGCACCCTAGAAACAGAAAATGTTGTATGATATGAGGGATGGGGGTTGAACGACAATTCACGCACCAAACAAGGCCATAACGGAAGTTTGCTGCCAGGGACCGATGTACGCCATTGCAGACGTTCTAAATGTGCCGTTATGCAAAAATTTGGACAATAATTGCGTCTGCAGCGGCTTACTTCGATTGTGGCGCCTTTTCTTAGGCAAATGGGGTCCGACAGGTCAGGATGCGCTCCTCTACATTCACTGCTGAGACGCAAGCGATACAAATTGAGCTTGTGGCTTACCTCTTCTTTGTATACACCTTGACCAGATCGAGTTCAGCCCACATACGCTCGATCAGATAATCCAGGCTAGAGACGACAAGTCAGAAGGATAGCCAAGCCGATGAACATGAAAACACGACTTGAGATCTAGGTCGCCGATATGGATCAGAGAAAGCATGCGGTAAGCGAAACTTCTTACCCATTTCACAAGATATCACCACTGTGTTCGGGGTACGGGCGAGTTTATCCATCTGTTCAAGACTGATGGCATCTATCTTGTTATACACGTCTGTAGAGTTGCGGCATATTTAGCAAAAGAATGGCGGTGACGAGGTCACAAACATAGACACGGGATATATTTTCTTGTTCCTAGGTCAAGAACGTTCGCTTGTGTACGCATTCGAGTGTTCGAGAGACGAACCAATGAGGACGTCAATGAAATCGTCGGTGGTTATCTGTCATATAATTTAGATCTAGATTCCACGAAACGATAAAATGGGCCAAACCCACGTCTTCTCTGATCATGACATCGCAGTTATGCAGCTTGTCTGCACGAAAGTTGTGAGAAAGGAAGGACAATTAATATTGTACTTACAACCAGCTAAGATGGTCCGAATAGTCTTTTCATCCGTATGTGTTAATTTGACAGTCGCATTGAACTAGGCAGGATGTATTGAGTACGGGTGGCGGCATGAAAAACGCCGTCTAACCGTGATCTGCGAAAAGAAAATCCATGCCCCTAAGTCAGAGCTCAGCGGCCGTGGGCAACCACTCACACCTCCCGTTGTTCTTCGCTTGAACACGATGTCCGGTTTCTGTTTGTTCAGGCGAATGCCCACTGCATCCAGCTCAATCTCCAGGAGCCTCCTACAGGCCATATTCACCGCTAGCAACATATGGATAGCCCCGAAACGGACCTCTGTTCCTCGGACTTCGTCGCGTCAAGCATCATCAAGATAAGATCGGCCGTTTTTGCGGTTGAAACAACCTGTCGCCCACGTCCTCTGCCTGAATGACGATTAGGCATGAATGAGGGAACAGAGAGGATAAGGAACCTTGACTAGCTCCTTCCACAATTCCTGGAAGATCCAACAGTTGGATGCGGGCGCCTTGGTACTCAATGACTCCGGGAATTGCAGTCAAGGTTCTGGGAGTGCTTTCATTTCGCCACAAGTACAAAAAGAGCGGCACTTACGTGAACTCATAGGATGCTACCTCTGATGCGGTGTGCGTTGTCTTGCTCAAGAGTGTTGATTTTCCTACCGAAGGAAATCTAATATAAGGTAATTCATGAGATCGCCGCATAAATCAGACGTGGTTCATATACCCTATCAAAGCGACCCTGGCATCCCCGGACTTCTGGACATCGAATCCGACACCCGCAGGTCCAGATTTCGATGCGGGTTCGAGCAGTTGCGCTCGATATCGGGCGAGTTTGGCCTTCAAGAGACCGAGGTGGTACTCCGTAGCCTTATTCTTCTGCGTGCGGGCCATTTCCTCTGCATGCCGCTTGTATAAATTGTTGTCTCGAACAACATATCTCTTACCTTCGATCTCTTTTATCTGAATACAAGTTGGCGGGCAACTCGAGCCATACAGTGACATTTCGCACCTTTTCTACAACACCCATCTTGCAAAAAGTCCGCTCTCGAGGAGGAGAGCAATGGTGTTCGGATTCCTGACTACGGGTACGCTGCTACAGGCGCAGAGTGCGCAGAAGTGTGTGCAGGAACCTTACATAAGTCAATTAAGTCGGAAGGCCGGGCCGGTGGGGCCAGCGCTGACCTTACCGCGACTTTGCGCTCGTTCACCATGCGGCGGCATATGCCCACTCTGTACCCCCATCAAGAGGATCTTCCAGATGGTGACTTAGACCAGGAAGACGACGAGTGGAGGGAAATGGGCCCCCAGCAGTCCCGCTCCAATTCGTATTACCCACCCACGCGTCCGGTGCCCGCTCGTATGGCCTCGCGCAAAGGCCCGATGCCAACCGAAATACCCTCACGTTCCTCACTCACCGCCTATTCACATTTTGTCAAGCGATACAGATCGTCCCAACTCGGACAGGACGACCCGCGCAACGATCCCGACAGCCATTATTTTCAGAAAGGTCTCGGGCAACTCATGGATGCAGGCGACGGCGACAGCGATGATGAGGGTCATAATTCTTTCAGTGCTGCAGACATCTCCGCCCTCGTCCTTGAGTCAGAGTCCAGCCACCCCGAATCGCAGGGAGAAAGGGAGCAATGGCGTGCCATGCTCGCTTCTGTCTTGGCCGGAGACGTGCTCAAAACCGAAAAGTCTCGAATAGCCACCGTCCTCGAGTCGGCGACATCTGCCAAGGATCAAATCCGTAACGACATATGGATAGGTATCCGCGCCAGGCTTCACCAACGCACCGTTGAGGAGGAGCGCAAGAGACTCGATGAGCAAAGGCTGCGCACGGTGGATGCAGTCATCGCCGATGTGCTCAAGTTTTGTCTTCCCAAAGATACAGCTACGACAGAGGCTATCGCACAAGTCGCCGCTCTCATCAGTCGACTGGAATTTATACAATCCCTATACCCATCTCTTAAAGCCTTATATGCAGACAAACCAGTTTGCACGCAACTTCCATTCATAACCCGACGCGACGCCCTCGCTACATGGTTCACCATCCTCACGTCTGCCGCTTACCAAATCGCTCGCCTTCAGCGATGGACGGGGAGTGAAACTCTGGACGTCAATCAGCGTTACACTTCTGCTGAAATCCCTATCGGCCCACACAATGGGAGGCGTGCTGGTGCGGCCGACATAGCGGATGGGTCTAGCTTTGCAGAGAGACTGCTCAAAGAAGAAACCATGCAACGAATGTTCGAGCGACGTTTTCTGGTCACCGTGCATGCATTTCTGGTCGCTGCACGGAATTCCCAGATGGCGCTGGCATCAGTATTCAAAGAAATGAACCTCCCTACTTTCGAGCACGAGTTTGTACCACTCATATCCTTTCCAACCCAACTTTCGCAAGCTGGTTTACGGCTTCGGCTGGAGTATGTACAGAACCTTCAAGACCCCGAACTCATCATCATTGACCAGATGACGGAGGACTTGAAAATCAGCATCGGCCTGGCCTGCTTGATGAAGCGTCAATATGAAGCATTTCTCGAGCCCGACCCTAACGGCAACTGGAATTTACCACGGTGTATCAGCGAGGACTACGATTTGACCATCCTCGATTCCATGAAAGTATTCTTCAAACTTATTCACTGGAAACTGAAGAGTGGGGCGAGGGGTATCTATTTCAAGGAGACTGACGTGTTAGAAGCTCAGTGGGACACCTTCAACGATGTCAGCTTGACGGTCTCCAGAGGATCCTGTTTGATTGGTGAAGAGCTTTGGTGGGTTCTTTCACTGATCATTGAGGTCGGCTTATTCCTTCATCCGCAGCTCCACGACCAACAAGCTGATGGTCCGAGTCACAAACTATTTCGATACACAGGTGCAAGTGCCCACCAACAAAGATGTTCGTTCTCCCCGTCGTCAAAAAGCCGCGAACGGGCAAACACCATTTGAGGCGTCTGGCAACAAACAGCAAATGACGAACGAAGAAATGGTTAGTTGGTACGGGAAAATTCTTGGGAGCGTCAGGCTCCGCTACCGAAAGCTACAGCGGTTTGCGAGGTGCGTTGGGACAGCTAACAACAAACCTTGTCTTGTTCTAACTTTCGACATAGGGAGCTGACACAGCGGTTTAGCAACGCTGCCGAGTACCAGTTGGATAACGTCCGGATGGACCTCTTCATACGCACGCTGGTGGAAACCGGACACTTCCTTGTCTACACCCGCTCGTATGAAGAGGATTCGACGTACATCGTTGCATCCCCTACCCTCCGTGATCGTCCAGATGCCATCACCCGGATATTAACAGAGGCTTTCGATGTCGACGAAGTCATCAACGAGGACGGCAGTCGCGTCGTTGGAAGCAAAGCATATCTAACGGGGGAAGAAGAGGATGAACCACAATATCTATTGCTCCTCTCGCCTCTTAGTCCATTTTTATGGAACGGACATACAGAGGAAAGATTAGATATCCCCAAGATTACCCTTGAACCCAAAGACAACCATGTCCGCCTCATTGCCGATGGTCCACAGCAGCGGCTTACTGCTGCAAAGGAGATGTTTATGGACATATTTTTCCTGGAAGATGAGAATGGAGATCCTGTCGAGCCGGAAATCGTCATGATTTGCCACACGGAGCAGCTTGCAAACATCCCCAGTGTCAATCGTGAATTGCGCAAAATAGGGCGCGCGACAACCCGTTTGGCCGAGTCCATTATCAACTCGGTACACTATGTTCGCAGTGCACTCACAGTTTCCGATGGATGCCAAGAACTGTTAGAAAATTGGTATTCCTTCGCGTCGGAACACGGCCAGCACGCACAACAATTCATGGAACGGTCGTCCATAATTCGCTTCGACCGGGCCCTTATCAAACACGCCATATCCTGGGTGTCGTTCATATGCGACGATTGCGATCCAACGGATCGCAAGACTTTTAAATGGGCCGTCAATGCTTTGGAATTCACTTTCATTAGAATCAAAGGGAATATCCAACATTTGCCTGAAGAGCAATTCCAGATGCTTCGCCATAAAGTGGCGAAGTGTATGACACTGCTTATACACCACTTCGATATCCTTGGTGCACGCTCGACGATCGAAGCGAAGAAGGAGAAGGAGCGACAGGCGGCGATGCTCAAAGCACAGGTGTCCAACGCACTGGACGAAAGGGACGATTCGTTGGACTATGATGAAACGTCCAGAACCCGTGTATTCTGGGACAAGGTGCTAACTGCTGTGAACGAAGTCGAAACTGCCCGCGCAGAGTCCATCGCCACCGAACACCACCAGGCATTGGGTCGAGTTCTTGACAACTCGAAGTTAGAGGATCGAACATTGGTTTTCCTGGCGTCTGCGTCTTCCAATATATCTATTCGTTGGCAGCAGGTCAAGTTCATTGGTGCTGGCGCCTTCGGGTCTGTCTATTCCGCCGTAAACCTCGACAATCTCACTGTGATGGCCGTCAAAGAAATCAAGTTCCAGGAACTTTCCGGACTGCCCAATCTTTATGCCCAAATCAAAGACGAATTAAGCGTGATGGAATTGCTTCATCATCCGAATATCGTTGAATATTATGGGATCGAGGTGCATCGGGACAAAGTATACATATTTGAGGAATATTGCCAAGGGGGCAGTTTGGCGGCCCTTCTGGAGCACGGTAGGATCGAGGACGAGAGCATCATACAGATCTATACCATGCAAATGTTGGATGGGCTTGCGTACCTGCACGACAAGGGAATCGTTCATCGCGATATCAAACCGGATAGTCAGCTTGCCCCCGTCATTAGTGGTCCCAATTTTGACTGACCCTGTTTCTAGATATCCTACTCGACCACAGGGGAGTCATCAAATTTGTTGATTTCGGTGCTGCCAAAATCCTGGCCAAGAATCAGCGAACGATCCAACGCACTCGACGGGGGTTGGATCCTACGAACGCCGCTCTTCCCGGTTTCCCGCCTGGTGTGAACCACAACAGTCTGACGGGAACGCCGATGTATATGTCGCCCGAGATCATCAAGAACGAAAAACGCGGGCGGCGCGGCGCTATGGACGTTTGGTCGCTGGGATGTGTGGTGCTGGAATTCGCGACAGGGAAGAAACCTTGGAGCAACTTAGATAACGAATGGTGCGTCGCATATCCCGATAATGGTTCCGCAAGCTAATAGCAGAGAGCAGGGCAATCATGTTCCACATCGGAGTAGCAACCCAGCATCCACCGTTACCCGAGCCAGGGCAGCTCAGCGACCTCGGCATTGCCTTTATCAAGCGGTGTCTCACTCTCGATCCTATGACCCGCCCGCTGGCGGAAGAGCTCAAGGAGGACCTTTGGCTCAGCACCCTCCGCGCAACGTGGGCGACGTATGAGAGCGCTGAAGCACCAGCAGATGAGGAGCATGGCTTTGACACCTCTGCTGCGGGGAACGAGGCAGCCGCCATGCACGACAGAGAGGTGGAGGAAATTCTGCGAGCATCACCGGTAACTCCTACCCCATCCTCCGAAGATGAGGCCCCATAAGGCCTCGTAACTTCCTACGTTCACAATGTATGTACATACACCATCTGTCTATCACGCTGTAGCATTAGCTTTCCTCCTTGTTTTCGACGTACCACACACGCGAATTCGATTATTAATGGCAACAACATCTCTCAAAGAGATATGGTAAAATTGGGGTAAATCTACACTTGAACATGTTCCAGAATACATAGCTTACTCATCAATCACCCATCGCTTCGAGTTGCCAACTGCGTTGGTCTCGCTATCCCGCCGACTGTGGTTCGAGTCGCCAGAGGAATAGTCATAGTAACTGTTCAAGCTGCCAAAGCTCCGCTCACTGTCGCGCTTGTTAGGCAGCGCAGTGGCGGCGCTCTGAAACGATTCTTTAGACGTCGTTCTCGTCAGGGCGGCTATGGGTTGTGAAATGGGCGACGACTGGTTTGAATTGGGTCGGCTGTCAAACGGCTCGGCAGACGCGTTGAAAAACCGAGGGCCCAACTGGGGGCTTGGTCGGAACATCTGCGACGGCACAGGCACCTCAGATCCAGATCCGAAGGTGGCTAGCGGAAGATGTTATAATCCACCTGATGTTGAAAGATGATGGAACTGACCTGAGAACGTAGGCATGGGTTTCTCGTTCGAAGGGAATGACACTTTTTCAAGATCCTCTCCACGGGTAATAGGCACGAAATCATCGCCCGGGAGCACTTCTTGGGCGTTGACTGCAGCGCAATCAGGAAGGCCCACAACGGAGATTATTCCACTCACGATAACGAAGCAGTCCTTTTCCAAAGTTGCATCTGCAGATAACACCCAAACCGAATGACAACAACGTCAGGAACACCGATGCGGAGGACATGATGCTGAAGAATTGCCAAGTCACAAAGGTCCAGCGGAAGCTCGTTGACAGGAACATGAAACCCCAACCCGCAAGATACAAGACCGACAGACCGAGAAAAGCGATCATGCCAATCCGATGCTCGCGGCGCACAGAGAACCAACCCTGAAGATGGTGATGAGGACGGAAATGAAGCGGAAGGCTTGCCCTTTCTGACTAACCGTCATCAACCAAGGAACCAGCAGCTTTAGGTTACCAGGAATGAACAATCATAAACAGTCTAGGATGTCGCGGCACGTACCACTGCGGTGATAAGGAACATGACCTTGTAAATGGAGTTAAACCATGCGAGGTGTCCTACCCAGCCATTGAACAGTTGGTCGAGGAACAGAGACACGGTAACGCCCATGAAAAACAGGGACAGCTGGAGCGTAATTGAAAGCACAAGGACAAGCTTGTAGATGCGGTTGATGGTCACTGGAGAAGATCAGACAAGCACATCGACTAAAAGGAACCTAGACATACACGACGCTCCCACACGCTTGAAAGTCTGCCAGCCAAACAACTGATACATATTCAGTCAAGTACACGCCTCGTGTTGATTGATGGGTGTTACCTTGACAAGCTTCCAAGTCAGGAAGCATGAAACGAGCAAAGCAGCAGCGTTCAAGGCCAAAGTCGGAATTTCCGCCTGGGCACGGTCTTCCCAGTAGTGGGGAAGGAGCGAAGGCGCACCGTTGCAAGCTCCGTGGGTGATATACCGGTTGAAGTCAGTACGAAAACTGGCGGTGTGCGAGATTTGGAAGGCGGACCACGCGGTAGCGAGTACATGGGTGAGGAGCGATGCGATGATATGCGGGATTGACTCGTTGAGGATAGCAACAATGGACATTCCAAGAACCCAGAACTGGAAACCAATGAAAACAATGTCCTCGCGCTTGGTATTATCCAGGCTATTGAAATGGGTCAGAGATGCTGGAGAAAGGGGGAGCCGCAACTCACACAGACACTGGCCAGTTCAATGACCACATGCAGCTGCGGTCAAGAACAAGGGGGTAATCGTGGTAACCCATCCCACTGATGTTGACCTGCACAGTTTGATTGAAGTCGAGGATACGGACGTGAGCGCTCGGTACCTAGATGTCATTAGACAACATGTCATGCGTAGAATAAGAGAGATCATACACCGCGCTTCTGACGAACGAGGGAGGAAGGCGTTGCGGCAGAAGGGGTCGGGGCAACTGTGGTAGACGTTTGAGACGCTACCACGATTCTAGTGATGACGACCACTGTGACGGAAGGGCTCGCAGATGCGGAAGCAGAGGTCGCGGAGCTGAAAACAAGGGCGGAAGCAGAAGATGCTGCGCTCGACGACCGGGATGAAGCCGGCGTCGCGCTCGATGAGATTGCGGAGGGGAGAACGGAAGACGGCGGGGGGGTCGAAGCTGCAGCAAGAGCTGCAGCGTTGAATGCGCTGTTGTTGTTCTTCGCAACACCGTTCCAGACAACGGTGCAGTTTTCCGTGGTCAAATCAGATGGAACTTCGGAACACATCCGTATTTCTTTGCCTGCGAGAGCGGGGAAGCTGCTGTTTGTGGCATTGCCTTGAAGTGCGATACTGTAGAGCAAAGTGGCAGCGTCAGCGTTTACGGTGAACGCATGAATCTGGAGCGAGATCTGGAGGGCGAAGTGGAGCAGGGAGAAGAGGGCATATGCGGTTGTAAGTTTGGAGAAGGTGAGACGATCCCACTATAAAGCAGAGTGAGCCTTGCGACGTTGCTTGCGTAGGATGGATGTACCACGAGCTTCGCCTTGGCGGGGAGAGGAACAAAGTTCCAGATTTGTTTGACGCGCATGCCGTTGGATTCTGGACGTAGGATGAGTATGACGATGCAGAACAGATGGTGGTGTTGCGCACAGAAGGATAAAAGAGTGAAGATACCGCTAGGGTTATGAAGAGACGACCGGGCCTCCTAGAGCAGGGAGGACTGTGGAAGGGCCGTGAAGCGGTCCAGCCGGTACAAAGAGAAAATGAACTGGAGGAGAGCTGGCTCGGGTGTACAACTCCAAGAGAGAACCTGCTTTGTCAGCCACAAGGAAACCAGCCTGACAGCGACCATCACATCATTTCTATTGCGCGATATTCGCTCTGCCAACAGCGATCTATACAGGCATCTATGCTTGGTACCAGTGCCGCGAGCCCACAAACAGCCACAGCGAGCTCTCCTCCTCGTCATCCCCAGGCAGCGCACCCCCGCGCACGTCCACGAACCCTGCGTCGCGCAAATAGCGCACAACCTCGTTCACCTCTTGTCTGTCGTAAACAGAGCGCAACCGCCATCGCAGCTGGGCCTAGCCGGTTCTCGATCAGCTCGCCCCTCCGAAATTCTGAATCTGAATCACAAACCTGTGTTACTCCCGGATGGAAGACAAGCACGCCTATCACCGCCCGGGCAGCAGCGTCCCAGACGTCCATCACCTTTGACCCGGACATGTCGATCCATCGACGGGGGAAAACCCTCGTCAACGGCGCTGTCGAGATCTCCACTGTCCATGTCCTGAGGTGTGACGATGCCACCAGGACGAGCGAACCATATCCTGACCAAAATACTGGAGGAACCGAGCACTCGGTAAGGCACTGGACCGCGTCAAAAAGTGCGTCTCTAGGCAATCCTGTTTTCACCTGTCACTATTGTTAGCGGAAAACAATAATCCTGAAAGGCCTTCGCCGACACACCCGTAGCTCCTTCTTGGTGATGCCCGTTGCACCGCTCTTGCCCACAGTGTCCAAGATTAGCTGCATATTCTCCCTTTCGTGGCGTTCAAGACTCCCAGCAAGCGCGCACCACTCCTGTTCGATGCATGCTGCACAATCAATCAAGCTATCCTCATTCCATCGCTTGCAACACGCAGGCGAGCCATCCACTGTCGTTCCGTGGACGGCAACAGTTTCAACTTCCATCGGTGCCAGGTCCACGGGAAGAGCAGGGATGGGGGTCTGCGGGATTACTATATCATGGAATCGCACAAAGATGGCCGTCTCAATATCATCGTCATCTGTTCATCTGCTTCAGCGCAAAATCCCCGATCGCGGACACTTCGACGAACCTGCTTTTTTGCTGTTCCAGTCAATGGCGACGCGTGCCGCCTGTGCTTGAGAAGTATCGATCTTGAAGTCGACCTGATGATGATCAACACACCAAGCAATAGAGCAACAGGGGCACGCTAAACACCTTGTTGTCAGAGACGAGTTGGATGAGGGCGGCCGTGTCCCCGTCAGTTGCCAGAAGCGGCCATTCGCGCCACGTGTAGTCCTCGGTTGAGATGTCCTCCAACGCAACTGCGTCCTGAAAGGTATCGTGAGCAAGCGAGCCGCCGATCGCATTCTGATTGCTGTCATGATCATATCACTTAGTCAGCCGTCGGAATTACCAAAAATGGGCGCACATGTCCGAGATCTTCAGCGTTCGGCCGGGATGGTTCGTCCCGTTTTTGAATCGTCGAGAAAGAACACCGCGACCAAGAAGGTTCTTTTGCGCCACATTCACCGTCTTCTCTCCGATGATATGAAGCATTCGCGACGCCGCCTCCGGCTCATAACTCTCCTGCGCGGTGCCCATGACCATCTACAGAATCGTTTAGTGGGTCTAAACCCATAATTTCGACTGTTACCTTTAGGGCGGATTCAGCCAGCAGGATGTCATCTGTGGAATTCTCGGTTCCCAGTACAAGATCA
Organism: Mycena belliarum; assembly: GCA_029282135.1. Classification (NCBI taxonomy): domain Eukaryota; kingdom Fungi; phylum Basidiomycota; class Agaricomycetes; order Agaricales; family Mycenaceae; genus Mycena; species Mycena belliarum. The sequence continues at coordinate 601,799 of JARJCN010000003.1, forward strand.
TCGAGACGCGTGGTAAACGCCTGACGCAGTGATCGCTTTTCACGGTTTTCGTCCACGATCGTGCTCCACATGAATTCCCACGCCGGGGTTCCTCCAGAACTCTCTACGACGTCAAATCGGTCGAAGAGCTCCTCAGTCGACGCAGGAATGGTGTTTTTCTCCTTCTCCTCCGCCTGAGCGAATCCGACGCGCCTGTGTGGCCGCGTAAATCGACAGACACATCTCAGGGAAAGATAAGAACGTACAGCGCATTCTTGTCGATATGCTTTCGGAGGAATTCAATGTGCGCGATAAGGTTAAAGTTGAGGCTGAGAGGATCATCGTCCGGGAGCAGCGCCGTGCCTCTATACTGCATCCAAATATCGTGCCAATGGTCTTCCAACCTCAACAGATACGCGGCCACAGTCGGATCCTCCCTTATCGACTTCATGTGCAAGCGGACGCTGCCCCTGGCGACACCAGGGAACACTTGCTTGACCGCGCTATAATCGACCTTGCCTCTGCTTCTGCAACGGGAATGGACGATAGCATACGCGTCTTTGGCGAGTTCCTCGTAGTCCCTGTTCCAATGGAATCTCGTGCGAGGACCCGATTTTCCTGGAGTCGCTGCAGGAGTCGAGGCTACAGTCAATTTGTTAAAAACGAGCAATAGACATATCGCCAACGAGCTTACGGTCAGACTGAGCGTTTTTGACTTTTTTGGTCCTTACTTTCTCCACAATAGCCGGTCCTTGGTTCGCAATCAATGATGCAATAGATTTCTCAGGCGGGTTAACCACGACTGCAGGAGCGGGAAGAGCGACAGCAGGTTTGGGAAGAGTTGAACCCGGCTGTTTTGTTTGCCCTCCAAACCGCTTGGCGGACAGCGACTTCACCGTGGTCGCCATATCCGCTTCGTGCACGGCTTGCGCAATTTCACGTTCCCATTTTGCCATTTGCGCCCCTGTTGCTTGAAGGAATAGCGTCCTCACGCGTCGGAGGCGAATGGCAGCAGCGTCGCCCAACGGGTCAGGATGAACCTTTGCTACTAAACTAGTCCACTTGGTTTCGCGATTGGCTCTTGCCTCGGCGGCCTTCTGAGCGAGGGATGCCTTCGTCTGGGCATCACTGGCCTTGTTGCGCGATTCCTTTTCGAACCTACGAGCGGCCTTCTCAATCTCCAAAACCTTCGACGCGTGAGCCTTGGCAAGATAATCGCGAACAGCATGCTCCGGTGCGCTGACAACCCGACAGATATTTTTTATCTTATCCTTGGCCCCTTCATCCAGGTGGAGAGGGGTTTGGACGGGCATGCCCCGGACAAACCGGTCAATATAATGCGTTTGGTGCCAAGTGAATTTGTAACCATCAATCCACGAGCCGCGACGTCGAATGGTTTTTGCTTTACTTTTCGCTAGCGCCATATCATGAGAAGTGGAACCCAATCTGCGTTCAGCGGGGAGTTTGGCGTCGTGGCAGGCCGTCCGAAGGTAGTCCCAATACTTCACAGCATCCGCGCACGAAACGATAGGGATGTCCCGCAAGAATCGGGGATTGAACTCTGTTTCAGCCCAGTGGTATACCGATGCAAGGGATGTGAAGTGCCAATATCGAGGAGCGGCGGCGGTGGCCTCCTTGCTCCAGCCTTCGTCTGTCGCGACCTGGAAGGATGTGGGATGATCTCGGTTGGGGTCGCAGGTAATGAAAGGTGCGCCAGGGTCAGATAACGGTTCCAGAGGCACCGCCAACCCGAGGGATCTGAGGATTTCCAGGAGCTCAAGGATTCTCCCTCGACCTCGTGTCCTCCCAATCTGCAAGAGTGAATGAAGCGAGGGCGGCAGATCCCGAACCGGTATTTTTCGACTCTCTTCGGATGCCAATGCGCGCGATAACTCTTCGCTTCCGTCTATAGTAGGCACCAGTGCACAGTAAAGGCTAACTGGAATATCGTGATAGAAGAATGAGAAATTGGCGATTCGTTTATCGTGTGAAACGATGTTTAAAGACGGGAAACGCGCCTCAAACACATTGAGGCCGAAAAGATGAAACTCGCGTGTTCGGATAAGCTTTCCAGCAATGTAGCCGTACATTTGCCCAAGGGTTGACCGCTCGGTCAACAAAACCTCGCGTATGGTCTCTTCATCATACGCGAATAGCTCATCCGCACGAGCAGCATTAGGTGTCCGAGCGCCTTTCCGCGGGACCGCTTGGAGTAGTTGAACCGGGAATGTTTTCGGCTGCCTGTTGGGTCGAACACTCTTGGAGCCATATTCTGTATGCTCGTCGACCACAATCGCAGACGGAGGAAAAGGCGCCAGGGGCATGGCATGACGCCCCAGGTCGGTAAGGAAGGCTGCAACTGCGTTTTCGGTGATATCGGGCAGATACACAATGTTCGCGGAGCGAGTGAGGCCTGTGGCGCTAGATACAGTGGTCTTCAACTGCCTAATTCGTCCGCGGAGCTCCATGTTGTTATACGCAGCCGTGGCAGTGCGCCTGTCGAGCTTGGTGCCTGGCGGCGCGCTGGTTGTTTCACCAGCTTTAGCCAAAGAAATAAGGAGAGCGTGGTGGGCCTCGAAGATCTCTTTTGTTTGGGTGTTTGCGATCCCTCCGAGGAGCTCCAAGACGTGGAACAGCTCATTTTCGCGGCGAAGTGTTGAAACATTCACTTTTTGTTTGATCGCCGGCGGCATAGCCACTGGCTTGTCAGCAAAGAGATTAGATTGGAACTGATTAGATTGGGACTGCGAGCCATTAGTCTGACCAGATAACGTTGGGAGGAGCGGGCTCACCTCCAAGGTGAGCTGAGGTGGGAGGAGAGCATTAACGACGGGAAAAATCGGATCAGAATGAGGTTCGGAGTCCTGCGCGACCACTGGTACTGGAACATCTTCAAGTAACGGCAAAGTTAGGAAGGTAGGAGATAGAGATAGTGGCGCATCCGTGGCATCACTAGTGAAAGGCTGCTCATTAAGATCTTTGTCATCTTGTAGTTCATCCAAGAGAGTTGTGCTATCCAATACGGGACTAAATATGGGGGACGTGGGAGAGCTCGGCAAGCTCTGACCGCTTAGAATGTCGACAGGGGGGATGCTCTCAGAGCGCGAAAGAGGTGTGAGGGAGGTATTGAGCATTGGGATTGAGGGGGATTCCAGACGCAAGCGCTTTGAAGGAGGCGTTGTCGCTTTCTCCGATTCCACAGAATCAATATCTTCAACTTCCATCTTTGTGGACCGGCGACCGCGACCACGTTTCAGGGGTGCGGAGGTCGATGCGACGGGTTCCTTGGCCTTTTTAGGACGACCACGTTTTGTAGCGGCAGGAGCCGTGTGCGCACCCTCGACAGCGGCGGCTGCCTTATTCTTTGGGGGGCGACCACGTTTCTTGGGCACATGCAAAGGTGTTGCGCTCAAAGCGAGATCTGCATCTGGTTCGCCCTCGACAGGGACTTCATTCGGTTCTAGAGACTGAGTCAGGATAATTATTTTCGAAGAACGCGGGAGGCATGACCCTGCTGACCACTGAGGCGTCGCTTCTTGGTGGGAGGTTTATGCGCTTCAGAAAGGCCGGCCGCTTCGTCTTCGGCCAACTTGCGTTTCCGCGGTTTCTTGGGTTTAACTTCTTCGTCATCCTCGTTTTTCGGACGCACTTTCTTTGGCCGGCCTTTCTTGACGGTCCCATCTGGCAAAAGCGGATTTTTGTGCACTTTCTTCGCTTTACCGCTTGATCTAGTCATCCTTGCGTCGCGATCTTGGTGACGGATCAAAGCCTCTTGGTCAGTGTAGAAGGCCTCGGGTCCGAAAGGCCAAAATCCGCCAGTGAGGCCCAGTTCGATGTCCCCATACCCAGCGGTGGACTTGTCGAGGTTCTCTTGCGCGACGAGAGCATGGTAAGACGCGATAGTATAGTATCGATTCCGCCGCTCGCGGCCGCTTGTTTCCATCAGGCAGGCAACTCCAAGATCAACGAGATGTGCGGGAGGCGGATATTTCTCAGCACGAGTAAGAAGTAGCTCGATAGTACGCTTGTCGAATTGGCAAAGAGCAGCAGCGAGTTCCTATCAAGAGCATCAATCAGTAGAAACAATGGCGGAGAAGGCCATGTATACATTGAGGGTCATGCCACTAGTCCCCCATTCCTCCAAGAGAGTGATGATCTGCTTATGAATCGTCAAGTTCATCTTAATAGCGCTTTGCTCCTCTACAGTAGAAGTCTTAATGATGATGTTAGATAGACGATTGAACAGGATACATACCGGCGGGGCCTTCGTCATCAGGTTGGACAATTACTCCCTCTTGCGTAGCATTCGCATCCTGATCCGGGTCGGTGGACACTAACCGAAAGCACTTTGTTCCACTGTGATGCGCACCTCGCCTCTTGCTGGGTACGAAGACATTTTCGATGACACGTTGCTCGATCAATTCACGGGTACGGGACGCAAAAAAACGGCGGTCGGTTTTAGTAGGATGAGCGAAACCCTAGACATGCAATCTTATAAAAAGTGCAGGAAACTTGTCGTGCATACGCACGATTGCGACAAGCATATTGTTCGAGGCGTGCATCGAGTTCTTCGAGGCTTTGAGCAACTTTACCACTCGCGCTTTAACGAGCGGAATGCTGGATAGGTGACGGGCGTCGATGGGCGTAAAGTTGAGCGCCTTGATGTCCGGAATGCTTGCCTCGTCATCCTGAGCATCCGCCACAAAGGCTGGTGGGGGCGCTTGGGTTTCCGCTGCTGCACGATTTTCTTCATCTCTGATCTCTTTCCAATCCGCACTTCGGTCGAAGAAATACTTGTGTATGCAAAAATTACTGCCCACACCACCGCGTCGTACTTTGACGCTGGAAGAAGGGTCAGACGCGCAACCGAACGAAAGGGGGACCGACATACATAAGATCGAGTTCGGTGAGCTGCTTGATGAGATAAAAACAAGTTTTTTGGTCGTACTTAGATCTTTGCCCAAGCTGAACAACGGTGACGCCGGCATCTCGTCCGCGCGTGATGATTTGGAGAGCGGAATAGACCATCGGGCTCATTTTCGGGAACTGTCGATGGATGTGAGTTTTCAGTGGAGAGTTTACAATCGGCGCACACCCGAATGTGGGTCCCTGTGATAGCAGAATAAGTCGCTTCAGGATCAGCGGCCAGCCTCAGCTGGTCGCCGTACTGCGCCGTCAGTTCATCCAGGGACCTATTCTTTGCGTCTGGGACGATGTCGAGCTTAGGAGGGGCTACTTCGATGGTGACTTCGCCCTTCTCCTTGGCCTTCCTCTTCGCGCTGTTCTGGGGCGCTATCCAGACCTCGGTCGTCACACCTTCAGGGACTGTGCCAACGATGACAGTGGGTTGTTGAACGACGAGTGACCAGACGAAGGCGCAGAAGGCGTCGTCGGCGTTCTGCGCATTCATCGTCGCACTGTGCTTGTAGAAATCCACCACAAAGTCACGCAGACGGGATACATTGCAGCCTGGGGCGGAATGTGAGCGGAAAAAACAAAAGCCGGAAAAGGCGAAGGGACATGAGCACGCCCAGGTTCGAACCGCGACACAGTCGCGTCGCAGTGGGAAAAAACGTGTGCAAGACCATCACATGATGGCGTACTCACCAAGATCTCCGTCGAACGAGAGCTCGCGCAGACAGTGGTGCAAGAGCTCGTCCATGGTCTATGTCGAGGGCACAGGGGCAAATCTCGCTGGAGCCTTTGCATACCCGTCAGAAGGCAATCTATCATTAATTGGGTGACTTGCGCTGAGCTCCAGGAGACAGGCTTCTGTGCACTGTCCGAATAGCAGAGCTCAGCCTGAGCTGAGAGGGTGGGTTCGACCTGGATTCGACGCGATTTGGATCGATTAGGACGTAAATTATGTGACGTGACACTCGGGTCACACTACCTGTGAATCCGATTTGCTTCGAATCGGTTTCACATGGGTTCACACCTCGCTAGAATTGTGTATGTAGTGCGAAAATTCCAGATGTTTTATTAGCGCGTTAGCGTCTACGTAGAATACAGGCGACATATGAACACCGTGAAAGGAAAGAGCCTACTTTCCCGTGGGAGGGGCATAATCCCGCGTCAAATCGATGTCTCCCGCCAGATGCGTATTGGTTAGGCGGACCTGGCGTTGACGAGGTGCCCCTCCACGCTTGCCCTTCTTTTTCCCCGTCGGCCGTAAGGGAGCTTGGGCTGCAGTAGTCAGTTGCAAGCCCTCTGCAGTGTTCGTGAGGAAACAATGTGAATCAGAGCTAGAAAGCCGACGAACCCTTCGCTAGCTCCCGACGCAGCTCGACGTCGTCCGGCAGCTGCAGCCCATGCCATAGGTCCATGAATTCTATCCTTTCAGTATTAGTACCCATCGAAAACGGCGCGAACGACCACGCATCTCCAAACAGCAACACAACACAAGAAAAGGCCAAAACTTGCCTTGCTCTACCGGTATCCCTCCACTGTCCTCGGTTGGCTTGATTTCGTTCCAGAAAACCATCCTCAGCTGACCATCCTTGACGGTCCGTGTTACCAGCACTTCGCCCTCTTGCTCTAGTTCCTCAATAGCTGCCGGTGCCTCCTTCCATGCTTCTTTCAAGGCCTTAACGTGGATTCCCCGACCACTCTTGGTCGCCCGTTGGATCTCTGTCAGTAGTGCAGGTTTATTGCGAAAGTTGTATTCATGCTGTTAGAGTAAAGTTGAGAACAAGAGCCCCGCAGTCGGTATACGACGCACTTTGTATGAATAGAGATCAGTCTTCTGGTTCCACTGAATCCGATCATGAGCCTTGAACTTTTCGAGGAGCACAGGATCTTCAAGAAGGGGTGTGTTCGTCAACAGAGCGATGTCCTCAAGTCGCGTCGGGTTTGGCGTGGACTAGGAACGACCGTAGAATGAACTTCTCAGTGGCACAGGAAAGTGTGGCGCCAACCTTGAGATAGTCGACGGCATACACGAGCTGGGTATTGATGTTGTTCCCCGAGCCTGTATCTGCCGGTTGCGACCAGACCACATCTAATCTAGTGAGTCAGCGAGAAGAACACGGCCGCGCGTGTGCTGCCCAACTGGATTTTGGTCGCGGTTTCTTCTTGGCCAATGACGGTGTGGAGTCAGCAGCAGGTTCAGGCTCGCTGGCAGAGGTAGCAGCAGTCGGTTGGGAGTGCCATGAGGTGTAGTCCTGCCTCTTCAGAACGTTTTTAAAAGCCGCGCTATCCCTTGCTAGCTTCGACATGAAGTGAAGAGTACGGTTATGGTGACTCGGGCCGCATCAGTCACAACCGTAACTGTCCGAAAACTCTCTGCTTGAGAATCGAGATACACTCACGCATCCAAGTCCGCGTTGCACCAAGGGTTGTATTAGGCTGACGCTGGTCGCGCGCATACATGATAATGGTAGTAATACTGATACATCTGGTGCAATGATATACTTTTGGCAAGTCGAATCTATGATCTAAGAGTGGAGTGTCGTCCTCACTGAGGCCTCAAGCCTCAGGCCACAGGCGGACTCGGAGCCCACAAGGGATCCATCACATCGTCGCAGCGGTTTGTCGCTCTTCTAATGCCCTGAGCACGTCCGTAAAGCCCAGTTTGCCGAGGTGCGCATTTTGCTCGAATCGCTGGACGAGCCATTTCTCTAAACCGTCGGCAGCACTCCGCCATAGCGCCATGCGGGCCTGAATCTCGGCCGTCTGCGTGAACGAGGTCCGGTTATCCGGGGCGGGTGAGTATTGAATGCGCTCAAAGCAGGTCGCAAACTGGGAAAGCGAGAGGTTGACTGAGGTAATCGTTGCGCTTTGAGTCGTCGGGTCCACAAAGGATATTTCGCGGACGAAGGCGTCTTCAGAGCCACCAAACAACTGCAAGGCTTGAGGTACATTCTGGCAGAAAAGTGGCAAGCACGACAGACCTTGACTATCCAGCCGGGAGTTTTCTGCTTGCAATTCAGGATGCGCTCCGTTCGTATTATGCCCGTCTTGGGGTCAACAGTGCGATCCAGAACGTCTATGCTGATGACATGGGAGCACTTGGGATTGGGGTATTTGTGCCACATCCCGATCACGACGTGGGACCAAGGATGTCTAGGAGATGCAGAGTGAGCAGAGCAGTGAAGGAGGAAACCGGGACGGACTCGTAATCGTAGGATTGGGAAAAGAAATGCATTTTAAGTCGTAAAGGTGTGGTGGTGGTACAGAACAGTGACTCGTGTGAGCAACAGCCGGATCGGTGATCGGAACAACACGGACCGGCGCGGCGCAAATCACAAATGATATCAATGACATATCATAAATATTCGTACAGTAACAGTCTACATCTACTTCCTCTCTGCAAGTAGCTTCAGCTCCGCCAGACGAGCAGTCATCTTAGGCCTACAGCGACTGTCAGCCAGGCCATCTTGAATCAGGAGATTCTTACACTTCGAGCAGCTTGGCCTCGAGGGCCTGCTTCTCCTCTTGCAGCGCCAGTCTCTTCTCTGCGTCCAGTTTCGTGCTGAGGACGAATGAGGCTAGATTCTGTTGCGGAAGCAGGAAAAAGTAGCACACAACACATAGCCCCCGGTGCCATTGTATTGCAAAATGAGCGCGTGCCATTGCCAAAGCGAAGGCCGGTGAGAAACGGTGAGGAGTGTGATACCCAGCCGCGTCGCATGCTGCATCATTAAGCCCTCCATATCCTGCGGGACGAGCGAAGTCGCTTCGTCCAGGATTGCATACTGTTGTAGTTAGGTTAGTTTGCACCGATTTGGTGAGGAAAGACTGGCCTTAGGGTTGTGATAGAACAACCTCGCCCACGCAATCTTCTGTTTATCTCCGCCGCTTAAGGCGTCCCTCCACTCCTTTGCAGCGTCCCATCCACCCTCTCGCTCGACGACATTGTCCATCTGGACAGCAGATAAGACATCGAACAAGTCCGCATCCGTGATCCCGCCTGCGTGCGCAGTTAAGATGTATACGAGATAAAATTTCATTCCGATACGTACGAGCCTCCATCTCCGCCTTGGAGTGTGGGTAGATGATCTGGTCTCGCAGTGTCCCCAGTGTCAGATACGGGCGCTGGGGTATGAGAATGAACTCGGATGCCGCGGGTTTACGGACGACACCGCCGTAGACGGGCCACAGCCCACCCAAAATCCTGTCCAAGCATGTTTGAAATCGGCCTGACACGAGCTAAATCGGTGCTCACCTGAAGAGAGAGGATTTCCCGCAACCTGTGTTTGTCTGGGTCTCAATTCACGAAGGGGAGTGCTAGAAACTTACCGTTGGGGCCCACGATGAGCAGATGTTGCTATCAAGCGTCAGCGATCAATCATTTATGTATGAGATTGGAACGGCAAACGCACTCCGGGCTTCACGTGAAAGCTCAAACTCTTTACAAGGACGTCGCCGTTCGGGGTGACGATGGGCACGTTCTCGAACTGGATGTCTTCCGATTCGATGACCTCACCTCGACCTTGCAAGACTACCCAAGTGGTAAGAAATGCGTACGGGAACTAGAGAAGGATGGACCGACTCTCGGCGTTCTCGCCTGTAGCTGCACTATTAACAAGCGCCTTCTCAAATTTGCCTTTCCGAACGTCTTTCATGGTGTCCAAGAGCTGGGAAACCCGCGCCGTGTAGCCGGCCAACTCAGAGAGATCCTTGTACGAGTACATGATGCGCCCAAAAGCGTCTAATATGCAATGAGCAGCAGGCTGTAGATACGTAGCGGGGACTTACCTGATGAAGACAAGAGAAGCCGCCTGTTGGTCACAAAGCCTACAATGGTATCAGAATGCGTTTTGACGCAAAACTGGTGGGCTCACCCTCAGTGCGTCCACCCAAATCCTGACTGGAGATCCCCGGGAGTTTGAAGAACACCGGGATAGCGCAGAGCACGAGCTTTGAGCATGTTAGAAGTCTGCAGAAGGATCATTCGATGATTACTTACCCCAAAGCTTCCCCAGAGCCACTTAATTATACCTTCCTCGATAACCCCAAACCACCACCTGCGGTTGAGCACCCGGCTCTCGTGCTTCATCACACTGGCGTACTCCCTCTCCAACAACATCTTCTCGGTCTCCTCACCACGCATGAACGCCACCTCTTCGGCGAACTCCACGAGCCGCGAGTGGGTGTGCCTCAGCGAGCCAGACAACTCTGCCGACATAGCAGTGTACATCCCGAATGGTGGAGTCATGTAGCGGACTGCAAGACGATTAGAGCGGTCATTTTAGTAAGCGTCAGACTGACGTAGTGCGGCCGTAGACTGCACCAAGACTGTTAGGCCCAGGAGACCCTCCGCACCGACGTTCTGGGAGAGCTGATAGTTGTACAGAATCACATCCAAGACTGGCTTCGCAAGATTCGAGTAAATAGCAGCCAGATGTAGCGAGAACTTCTGGATGTCGTTGGTTATCATCCTGAATTACGTTAGAAAACTAAAGCATGAAAACGCTTCAGTCCTGACTGGTCTGCGTTTACGATTCTATCATCGAGATTAGCTGCAGGAGTTTCAGAAACCATCATTAGGCGAGGTGACGAACACTCACATAGCTTGTAATACACCTTGCCCTCCGGACCCTCCGAGCCTACGCCGAGATACTGGTGCAGAACTTCGTTTGTTAGCCGTGTGCGGTACGCGATCGCGAGCTTGCTCTGTATGTAGTTTAGCCAAGAGTTCGTCCATGTTGCCGGTATGGCAACTACGTGGCGGTCAGCTTGTGAAGACAAAGAGTCGAGGAAGAGCAGACCAAGGAGCCAGCGGAGGATGTTAAGGAAAAACTGTTTCGGTTGGGCTCGAACTAAGCTAGCAACGATTCTGTGGACACAATGTCAATGATACATTCCAACGTTATCAAATGCACGCACATGCCATCCAGATTAGCGACATATAGACTGAGAACTGTCCGAAAGACCAGAAGACTCGAGTGCATGACCAGGAGAAGCGCCTCCTTGCTAGTCAAGCCGGGTATGACGATCTTCAAGATGTTGGAGAGCCGCCGGTAGAAGACTGCATCCACCGCGACCCTCGGGACCTTCCCTGTCTCGTCCTTCTTTCCGTCTTCCTTTCCCCTCCCCTTTCCTCTCTTTGACGTGCTTGGGCGCGCAGAGAGCCCGCGGTATGTGTTGACTACGACATACAGCGCGAAGGCCGCATTCAGGAAACGCTGGATCGTGGGTCTGTTGGCGGCGTAGCCCTTGTTGAAGCGGAGCAGAAGTTCCTTTACTTGCTGCGTGCGAAGTGCAGACAGGACTGGAGGCATCTCATGAGACGCGATTGACTTTGGACTGACTGGGAAAGTTGCTGCAAGTTGTTGCGCCCATGGCATGTGATATCACTGATAAGCGAGTCGCCGAGAGCTAGCGCTCCTCGAATGCCGCGGCCAAGTCTGAGCATAGGGGGACAATGTCTCCTGCGCTCGGCACTGGAAAAAAATCTCCGAGCACGGATAAATTCATATCTCTGGATCTACATATGCGCTCAGACAACAGCATCGACAACCAGGAATCATGGCTTGTTCACCGACACAGATGCGGGTGAGAGTTTGAAGAACTCATATGATTTGCTTCACATGATTTTACCTGCCTTCCTTGCTGTTGTGACCCACTGAACCACTGCACCCCAGTCTTTCACTCGTTCGAGAGGCACTCCTTCGGGTATCACAAGCTCTTCTTCCTTCCAGAATTCCCTACCACCGGCCGCTGCGAGACGTTTATCAAAACACATTTCCTCCGCACCTAGGAATGAAGTCAGCCCAATTATTTCGGAAACATTTAACAGGCCAAGCTCGCCATCTCCGGGACCAGATATTCTGTGATTCCATTCGTAATTTCCGAAGAGTAAAACACGAGTGGGCGGTAGCGCCGTAGAACACTGGATCGCGTTTTCCGCCGAATCGTCGATGAGCACCTGTGCCTTGAGATCGGCACAAACCTTCGAATTGTTAATGAGCATCTCAAGCTGTCGATACACATGAGCAACACACCTGCGACTTGGTTAGGTTAGTCAGGACCTCGTGGCGGTTGAGCATATGTGTGTCTTTGAATTGGCCCGTGAAAATAAGGTGTGTGAAAGCGCCTTCGAAGCCAATTGGTGATTATTGAGGTTGATGCAAATTGATTGCACGGCACGAACCCGGAAAGTGTTTTTCTACCCAATCCCAGGTGGCATCGGCGTTGTCTGACGTCCTGGCAGTGACAATGACGAGTGTGTATCCTTGGTCCCGCAGCTCTTGGATACCCTCCTTGGCCCCAGGAACCGGCGAGCAACGAAAAATCGCATCCGTATTATAAAATTCCTTCACCTTGTCAAATGTTTGTTCTACTGTTCCCCAGAAGGGGTTCTTGAATGGATGAGCATTTGGCTTGGAAACAAGACGATCATAACACCTTCCAGTAGTAGTAATCTGATTGGATTGTAAATGAAAGTTGGGTTGTTCTGATACGCGCAACGGACAATAAAAGTGGGAGAGCGTCATTTGATTCGGAGTGCCGTATTTATCGTTGTGCCCTGAAGGCATTCGCCCAGTCAAGACCCGAACCCGCCAGGACGCGGCAATACTGACATTGGGCAACCATGCTATTGGTCTGGCTCAAAACGTCATCTAGATCTACACAGATGACTGGGTGACGCAGCGACGCGGTAGGAGGAGAGAGGGCCGCGAGCTTCGCGAGTTGAGCAGCGGACGCGGCCATTGTTGTGGGCAGAAGCCAGAGGACAGAACGCGAGGTTAGTAATACATAAGCAGCCCGGTCCGGAGACTTCAATCAGAGTCTGATCTGATCGCTCGGCGCCTACTAAGTTCGCTTCCACCTCTGTCCTTCGACAGCCTCGACCGTATTTTCCACCGCAAGCCCATATAATCCCCGCTGAATCTATACGTGACCTCGCGGCTGCATTCTCACAAGTCGTACAAAGATTCTTACTTCTGCGTGGAGCCCAAATCGAAGTAACTAGCTCACCATCTGTGATCTCGAAGACTTGCCTGCCATCTCTCGCGCTTCAGTCGAACTGGAGCGTCCGCTGGTATCATGATGGAATCTCGCTTCATGCCGATAAGAAGCTCCTACATCTTGCCTCATGAATTTGCCATGAACCCTAAATATCGATGCACACGCTCCGAGTCAGGAATGATCAAATCTAACGAGTCGCATTTCCGACATCTCAAGCTACAGCGTCAATAATCTGAGAGATCTGCATGCATATTCAGGTTGAATTCGCAGCTATAATGAGCGGCGACTTGCTTTCCCCGTGTCGACATCATAAATCCATCCAGAAATCTTGGTCCCTTTGACCACCAGAGGATTCTCCGCCAAAAAACGAACGTCGGCCTTCACCGATTCCTCGATATGATCAATCTGGTAAAAGTCTATGCCATCTACAGTCGCGGCAATGTCGGCTCTTCCCGGGTTCGCAATTCTCACGAGGCCGCGCATTGCCTCCGTTGTCACTCTGGACATTCCACAATCCTTGTGGTGGAAAACTGCGATTTCGCCGGTGACGCCGATGAAATGCTGGGCGACCATGATGCTACGCAGCGCCTCCTTTCTGTTTTACCATGAATATCATGGAGGCAGCGTAAGAGGATCATGTCGCAGGTAGACGCACGCTGAACCACCGGCGTTCCGAATGGTGATGACCTCTCCCAGCTTTAGGCCTAGCTGGTCATACGGACTGCATTCTTCAAGTCAGTTTGTGCTTCTGCTAAGCGGAATTGTCAATACTTGAGGCGGGAATCCATGCAGGTGACTAATGAGGTTTCAAATAAGTACACTGGATGCCCAATTGCGCTCAAACTCACCTATGATGACGTTCCTCAACAGGCTCCGGTCGGGCTTCTCGAAATTCGCAGCATACTTTCCATTCGCTTCAAGAAAATCTGCGGAGGCCATTATGGGATTTATGATCCTATTGCCTTCAGCAGGACTCTTTATGTGCTAGCATAATGATATAATGGAGACGCAAACACATCTGAAAATCCAAGGGGAACGGACTTCAGCGGGCCTCGCCACTACTGCCGTTGACGTCGGTATCCGCGGACAAGGATGATTGATATTTTGGAGGTCTCACGGAGCCCGCTTGTAATGCTCCCCTCGAAATCGGCAATATATCTTTATAGCGGATGACTGTTACGACACTAGTCCTGGAGATAATGAAACCGAAAGTGCTAACTCCGTATATGCACCTCGTCCAACTCCGTATCTGCGCCTCGTGCTCGAAACAGTATATCAAACAGTATATGTGGTCCAAACTAAACTCAAGATCCTATACAAAGCGGGCAATCCAATCGCCCGCCTTGTCCTCAATGTAATCGACCTTGACCCCCCACAGAACGTTGATATTCCGGGCAACGATCCCCTCCCAGTTCACATCTCGCCCGCACTCGCGCGCCAGCATGTCGTACCGATACAGCAAACTGAAGCACGTCTTCAGATACTCGTGAAGCTTCTCCACATCACCGAAGGGATCGAGCCCGTCAGTGGAAACCCGTCTCTCCAGCGAGCCCCAAAAGAATTCGCGATGGGGGAAAGATTGGGCGTCGTAGTCGCCAGAACCTGTGGCCAAAGCGATGACTCGTCGATAGCTGTCCATTGATTTATACCGCCCTTTCTGGATCAACTCTGGCTTGCTGAGCAAAACATTGAAGAAGATGTATGGCTCCAACGCCCATTGCACAACATGGTCCCATCCGAAGCTGTGTCCCCAGCTCAGGGAATGTAGATCCGTGAGTGGAACGCGGGGATGCTGCGCCAGCATCAGGAGCTGATCCATCTCATTCTCTGCAATGAGCACTTTCACCACATCGGCGAGGTCGCCGTGGCTGGTGGTGTATCCTGGTGGTGGTTCCTGGCCTGCCCGTTCGATCCAGTTCTCGATTGACTGGTTTTTGTCGTTGATCGAGGAAAAATGGGGATCGCAATAGCGCAAAAGCAGCTTGTTAGGGAAGAGTGGGCCTGTCGATGGTGCAGGGTACTTGGTCGGGTATTTAGCACGCTCGGTATCCGCGAATTCCCGGATCGTTGCTGCGATGGTTCTGGTGAAATGGTTGAGTGAAGCGGCCTGCGATTCCAACTGTCGAGCGAAGAGATCCGTCCGACGAGGGGTCAATGCTTTGTTCTCGAAAATGAAAGTGAGGTTTGTGGAGAGTGAGTCCCAGGCGATGTTGTGCGACTGATGCATTGCTGGCGGAGGACCTGCGGCAAACGGGAACGACAAGGACTTCAACAGCAGGCAAGAGTAGTTGAAGCCGAAATTGTTGTCATGGCGGAGGCCAACCGAGCTGATTCAATTATCGACTGCACGACACGGCCCGGTGAGACAGGCCGGGCCGACGCATCCGCGATCAATTTAACGCGCTTTGACCGAACATGTGATGCCAGGTATAGCGTCATTATATTATGTACATTTTTGATCACTGCGCCTCCTCTGCAAAAAAAAAGGTGGTGTTTGATGCACTATATCACTCGAGTGGCCTAGGAAGCATCAGTACACATCGAATGGAAACAGCGCAAACTACCTCGCCGGTCTCAAGGTGATGTATCCAACCTGTTATTTTCGTGCCCTTCAGTATCAGCGGACTCTCCTTGAGGAAGTTTACGTCGTCTTTTACGGATTCTTCCAGATCTTTGAATTCCAGAAAGTCGATCTTGTCTACCTGTTCTGC
Organism: Mycena belliarum; assembly: GCA_029282135.1. Lineage (NCBI taxonomy): Eukaryota > Fungi > Basidiomycota > Agaricomycetes > Agaricales > Mycenaceae > Mycena > Mycena belliarum. Next base: position 617,404 of record JARJCN010000003.1, read on the forward strand.
GCAAGAGGTATCGTCTGGGCTCGCCCATTTAACAAGGCGTTTGAGCTCTGGGCCACGGAAGGTGACCATGCCACAACCGGTGTGATGATAAACAGCAATTTCACGGGTGCCCAGCAGACGCTGGGAGATGACGAGGCTTCGTAAAGCATCTTTCCTTGTGCATTGTTCACCAGTTAGATGAGGGGCTCATGAAAGGACGCACGCCATCCCCCCTGCATTCCGAATGATATGCGCCTCGCCCTCTGAGATCCCGAGTTGTTTAAATGGACTGTGATTCGTCAGAGCGGCGGAATTTCTCGAAATGAGCAGTACTTTATTCGGGCATCCATGCATGTTACTGTAGTCCGAACTCAGTACAAGAGACGAGCTTAGGGACACAAAACCTACTGATTGCGAGATGTTTCGTAGGGGGAAGAGCTGTAGGCCGGATTACGGGCGCGTCGGCTGTCCCCTGAGCCCTATGAATCAGTCCGAGCCGAGTGCAGGGTCCCCTGCGATTGCCAAGCGACGGACCTCCCCATGTTTCGCAAAAGATAGTGCTCTGAAGGAAGAGAGCACGAAAATGGCGTTCCGGGGCGCTGCCCATGATATCTTGTGTATGAACATCGGAGGAAGAAAGTAACTCGAGTCAGATTGGATGGAGTAAACAGTGTTGTGATGGATCACGGTTGGCTGGTTTTATGTAGCTCGCTGAACGCGCATAAGATTGCAGGGAGCATCGCGGGCAGTGGCGGTAGAGGACAACCCTTCTCACTGGCATTCCTCCGGTCTAGACCCTCGTTTAACGGCAATACACACAAACAACACTTCATGACTTCTCTCCAAATCCGGAGCCTGCTCTCTCCTCCAAATCTCCAAGAGGCAAACCACAATGCCGTCTTCTTCCTCAATAGTCGCTTCCAGCTCTTTGACGATCTTGAGGGTCTCGAGGACGTCGTCTCGGAAGCAAAACGACGTGACGATGAGCTCAAGGCGAATGTGCGCCCTTACCGCCGTCGTCTTTAGCTACACCTCAATTTAACTGTCGTAGCGCAGCTTGCAATATCTTGTGCCAGCGTAGATGCTCTTGTCACAGAGACGCGGGAAGCGGCACAGACCCATACGAAGACTGCGCAGAGCCTTTCCCTGCAACGTCATTCTCTCGCCGATGAACTGTCGTACCTCTTCCAGCAACTCACGTCTGCGATGTCGGATGGTGATGGAGAATCCACCTTGCTTGAGGATATCGAGACTCTGCATCGTAATCTCAAAGAACTAGAGAGTGTCAAGGGATATGTTCAGATCATCGAACACGCATTGCAGCGAAGGTATGCCTGGGCCGATTCGACGCGGCAGCACATTAAATTGCTCCTAGCGAAGCAGCACGTGAACAGATTCGTTCATCGTCCACGACTACACCGTTATCAACCGCCTCTGTAACAGAGTATCAGTCTCTACAGGAATTCGTCTCCAAGGTCTCGGCCGCATGTGCAAATGTTGGGGACGGTGCCGGGAATCAGAGATTGAATCTGGTTTCATTCTTGGAGAATATTCGGGACAAGTGCTGGGCGGACATAAAAGGGTCCCTCTCCACGTACGCGACACGGGCATCTACTCTACGTCAAAGCTAACTTTACTCGCTCCCAGGGCTCTTCTTGCTGCGGCTGAACGACTGCGGTGGCCCATGCAGGTTGACTATGTCGCCGCTCCACTGGAGGACCGGAACAACTTTGAGCGAACGTTCAACGACCTTCTGAAGCTACAAACCATGTCCGTGCTATCATTTCCCCCCCCCTTTCCCCTAACCTCAAATTCATGCAGCGGAGAAAAGCTTCGACCACCCAACGCGAAAGAACGATCTGAAAAGGATGGCTTGTATCCCCTCCAAGCTTTGATACAACCAATATCTCTGCGTTTCAAGTACCATTTTGAAGGTACCCGGCAGACAAACAGACCGGACAAGGTCCGTCTCTCGCTCCTTGAATGTAATCGTGCTCACAGCATGAATAGCCTGAATGGTACTTTACACATGTTTTGAACTTGATGCACGAGCATCGGCCGTTCATGGACACAGTGATCCAGCCGTTGCTGTCGTCCACAGAATACCGAGGGATTGCAGCATGGGTACGCGCACAAGCCAAGCATATGGATTGATTGACGAGACTTTTCCAGCGTGAATTTACACTTCTGCTCTTCCCACTTCTCTCCCGCAAACTCAAACGGTCAATGCCATCACTTCTTCCACGTCCGCCACTACTAGCACATACAATATATCAGACCCTAATTTTCGATGCTGCCGTGAGCGAAGAAGGCTTCGGTTTGAGGGGAACATCGGCCGGAAGTGGTCAAGCGTCGGACAAGGATGACAAATGGGATGGAGTAAGCGATATTATACTTGGCAAGGAGGAATGGTTCGTTGCATGGATGGACGGCGAGAAGCAATGTGCGTATACTTCTGGATTCTATTTATTCATTAAGTGAGCCGCTGCTTTAGTTGCTGAAAACCAGTACCACGAGATCATTGGAGCGATCGATGCGTGGCATATCGCAGAAAACGAGGAGGGAGAGGATTTTGGCGGTACCCGTGACCTAAAATCGACAAGCTCAGCTCGGCGGCTCAAAGCTTTGATCGAACAAATCACAGGTGAACCCGCTGTTTCACTCTCATGCCTCGTTTTTTTAACGAATATAGATCGTTATTCGCCTCTTCCTCACTTTGCCCACCGGACCCGATTTCTCATCACTGTCCAAATACCTATCCTGGAGAATTACTATGGGCGGATATTGTCGTCTCTAGATGCATTCGAGACCCTTTCCTCTGCGTTCGTTCGAGCTGTACCCGGGGCGTTGGCCGTCAGTCTAGGAAGAGACGAAGGAACGGTCAAAGTCGATACACGGCGACTCACAGACGGTGTCGAAGGTGTGCAGAGGCTGTGCAAAGCATGGCTCAGCGCTCGATATATCGAGGCGGCTATGGAAGGATGGGGCGAAGAGCTGGTGAGTAGTGAAACAACTCTATCCAGTTTCAGATCTTTAAGAAATTGTCTAGTTTTTCCTCGAGCTCTGGACTGAAATAAATCATCGGGCTTCGCTACGATCCCAAGCACTAGCAGCTTCTGCACTGCCGGATCCCCGTGCCGTTGGCTCAGCGACCCCTCAAGAAACTGTCTTCGAAGAGCTAATCGCGCAGTATCAGAAACTTGTACATCGCGCTGAGGACATGATTGTACAGCAGGTATGCGGCGAGGTGGAGGGTGGTCTGAAAGCGCACTTCGCAGCAACGACATCGTGAGGCTCACATCAGCGATGCGAAACTCTTCACTGACTCATGAGCAGGCCGAACCCAAATCGCAAGGTCGTCGACGACGATATCGCCCTCTCCCAAACCCTGCTAGGCCCCATTTCATTACTGTCGACCCATTTGACGTACCTACGCACGACGCTGCCTCGAACCGTTATGACAGCGTTGTACAGGCGCACTTCTGTGCGGCTGGCGGAGCATATCTTACAGCGCCAAATACTTTACCGCGGGCATATAAGTGGTCGAGAGGGAAAATCCATCCACGCGGAATGCGAGCTCTGGGTGGAGACGTGCCATGCTGGCCTTGGCGGGGCTCTGAGTGGGGGAAGAAATCGGGTCCAGGCGCCGTGGCTCAAACTATTGCAGGCCGGGCGGCTGGTTGGGTTGGAGGACGAGCTCTGGGAGAAGGTTGGACACGTCACTTTCGGGACGCAAAGTCAAGAGGAGTGGGAGGATCTCATGCTCGAGGCTACCGGCGCGAGCGAGATTTCAAGAGAGGAAGTTCGGAGGATCCTCAAGAGCAGAGATGACCTACAGCAATAAGTGATCCGATACATGTTTACAACAAAGCAAAAGCAAAAGCGAAAAAAAAACAAGGAACATGTAGCCGCCTAGCGCTTACACAGGATAAATCAGATCTCCACTGAACATAATGTCGTTGGCCTCATCCATAGCTGTGAGCGCCTCTTTCGCCTCCCCCGTGCCAAAGAGCGTGTCGACCGACAACCCCTTATTTACTTGTTCCACGATTGTCGGCACTTGAATCGCCTCTTGATCCCGCAATGACGTCGCCATGAGACTGGCTAACCGTGTACGGAAGAGGAGTAATCTGGAAGAAAGGTCAGTTAAAGCGCCCTCAGCGGATCTAGATGATAACCAACCTCTGGGGTTGTATCCGGCCATCCGTCGCTTGCGCCGCCACCGGCTCATCGACATCCATCGTGATATCCTGGCTCTCGTCTCCCCAGACAGGGTCTTGCGTCGCCGCCGGCGCCGCCGCGTGGGGAACGACACGCGGTTCCGGGGTCGGAGTTCGAGTGCCCTTCTTGCCCTGAGGGGGCATACTCATCCGCGCGGGTGTTGTCGGCTCATCGTCGCTCTCCTCGCCCTCTGTGTCGCCCTCCTCGCGGGACGCGCCACCGGTGTTGAGCTTGCGCTTCTTCCGGCGCTCCCGCTTCGGGACTTCCTTGAAAAGCGCGAAGCGCATAATCACCTCCGCCTCCCGCGCATCAACCTCTTCGACCTTGGGCGAGAGGCGTGCCTTAGCGTGCGCCGTCGACAAACGGATCAGCGTCTCGAGCGTACGTGCAGTCAGCGGAGAAGTCTGTGGTCGATGTCAGGCACGGCCCACACTAGACCAAGGCTGTATAATTCACCTTCTTCCTGTTCCCTTCCATCCCTTCGTTTCGAAGGGTTGCGTACAGCTGGACGATGTGATCCGCAGCGCCCTTGGTCAGGACAGGGGCAGGCTTGCTTTTTGCGTATTGTATGTACTTCTTGATAAATGCAATCGTGAAGATCTGCTGGGGATCATCCTTGTTCGCCTTTGCCTTGCTTCGCGTGCTGCGCCCAGTGAGAGGCTCGGAGACACCGATGTGGAGTAGAGGATCGAACTTTTCGAAAGGGCTTGTGTCGACAGCGTCCGCATCTTCTGCCGACGCGTCGGGGCCATCCATAGCTAGCGGCTGGGAGAGATTATCATGTGAGGGTGTGCCCTCCTCCACTCCCGGCGCCAGGTAGCGGTGCAGGCGCAGGACGTGGTCCGCAATCATTCGGTCGCGAGTTTCTTCCACATCGTCTGTCACAATGAACAAGAGATCGAAACGCGACAGCAGTGAGTCTGGCAGCGCGATGTTCTTGTGCGGGTCTTTGTGAATGTCGTACTATTCACGCCATCAGCCCCGGGCCCTGGACATAGGCAACACAGAACTCACTTGACCGTAGATTGGGTTGGCCGCTGCTACAACACTGCAGCGCGCGTTGAGACTCGTGTGAATGCCGGCCTTCGCGATTGTGACTGTCTGCTGTTCCATGACCTCGTGGATCGCGACACGGTCGACATCCGACATCTTGTCGAACTCGTCAATGCACACGACACCACGGTCCGCGAGGACCATGGCACCTGCCTCGAGCCGCCGCTCGCCTGTCTCTCGATCTGTGGTCACAGCCGCGGTCAAACCGACACCGGAACTGCCTCGCCCGGTCGTTGCAATCGCAAGCGGAGCGGTGCCGAGCACGAATCGCAGCAGCTGGGATTTAGCAGTGGAAGGGTCGCCGACCATGAGCAGATTGATGTCTCCACGAATGTGCGTTCCATTGGTCAGATTTTTCTCGGCCCCACCGAGGAGGAGGAGAAGGATGGCGCGCTTGATATAGTCGTGGCCATAAATGGACGGAGCCAGTGACTGCGAAAGCTGCTTGAAGATAGTCGTCCGCTTGGAGAACTGATTGATGTTTCGGATGTCATTGACGGTGAGGGGAGTTTGCGCAATGCCTCCCCCAATCTTGGACGACAGGAGATTAACGTTGTTCGCCAAGATCAAGGATCTGCGTCTGGTGAATAGGTGTTTGGACACTGGGCAGTGAAACGCACTTGAACGCCCCGCCCGACCCTCCGCCAATACTTCGGTATACGCCGACAAGCTGAATGCGATCCCCGGGCTTGCACCTGTCGACCAGATCATCATCCATGATGATGTCGGTACTCCGAGGAAGCTGACCCGCCGGCGCGCGCTCGGGCATTTCCTGCATGCTGATGCGCTGGTGGTCTTGGAACGTGCAGAACCCGTACTCGATCTGGAGGTTGTTCCCATCGTCGTCTGTCTGGGGAGTGACGGAAGAAGTCGGAGGCTCGTTGGAAGTCGATGTGGTCGCGTCGCGGTACACGCGCGAGTGGAAGAAACGCGTCTTTTCGCAGTAATGCACGGACTTGAGCATCTTTGGCCGCACAAGGGAGCAACGGGTGATGATCCCCTCGACAGAGATCATCTTGCCGAGCTGCGCGGCATGGAGGGTGCGAGGGCTGACGTGGTGGTCTCCAAACGAGCCACTGAACCCAATGTGATAGTTCTTTGACTCGATGTCGTATTTCTCGGACTCGGGAATTCTCTGGATGACGGAAAGGAGGGCCTTTTCGAAGGCGGGGAGATAATCTACAGGTTGCTTCAGGAGACCGTTGGCGAATTCGCGGTTGTAGTCCCGCAGATCGTCTATATTGACGATGAGACGTGTCTGGTCGGAGCGGAGAAGCTTGAGGATCTCCTGGCGATACTTTTCATTTTGGTTGGGGGGATCGAAGTCGTGCGTCAGAAAATCGTCGAAAACGCGGGCGCGGTCATTGAGAACCGCGTCGTCGGACTCGGGTGCGGCGAAAGACATGGGAGGATGGTTTCGTTCTTCGCTCTGAAAGCGGAGGGGGAGGAGAGACGCGAATGGGTGACGAGGTGGAGGAAAAGAGGCAAGACGCGTGCAGTCACATCAATTAGGGAGTGACGAGTCGCATCCTGAAGTCGGGCCGACGTTGCCGGTACTCTACGTCCACAGTCGATTGAAGTTTAAGTACACAGTAGTACAGGACTTTTTGAACAAGTAATTACGATTATCAACGAGCGTGAGGGAGCCAACAGCGAGGCTCAGAGGGGAAGGACATGTGCGAGAATAAAGTAGGCAGGCATCTGGTTACAGAAGTTGCAGGTCCTGAGGTCACAAAGGAAAGCGCGGATGAGGATCTGGATGTAGGCACAGTGAGCGCGGCGAGCGGCGTGAAAGGGCAAGGGTAGCCACCAAATAATGCTGGACGCCGTTCACCAGTCCCGGTTCGACGAGCTGTCGCGTCTCCAGTCTCGGTTTGAGCTGCTGTCTCGCCGCCAGTCTCGGTTCGAGGAGCTGTCCCGCTTCCAGTCGCGGTTCGAGCTGCTGTCGCGTCTCCAGTCTCTGTTGCTGCTGCTGTCACGAGCGGGGAGCTCCGGCTCGACCACCTGTGTTTGATAAAATTAGCGTCCGGGAAACGGCCCGCAGGCACGATGGAAGGACGCACGGGAAGGGCAGCGACCGATGCGACTGCGATGAGGGAGAGAAGCGCGAGATAGCAGCGGAAGAGCATCGGAGGGTGCGAGGGGAGAACTGGCGAAAACGATTTCTCGGGTGGCTTTTAAACGACGCACAGTCTCATGTGTATCCGATTAACCTGACAGGCGTGCGTCACTTCCAAAATCGGCCTTTCCTTCACCGGCCACCCATAAAAGTTTCTTTCTCTGCTTTTGTTCGCCGTTGTCGGGTGCTTTTTTGCGACCCTGATTCATCGAGCCCAGGCTGTGCGTCGCCCTCGATTTTCCCCAGCTTCCAGTGCAATCGTATCGGTGCCTGGCGGACCATTGTTCGCCTCAGCCACCAGGGCTTCCACCTGTTCCTGGCCTCCGACAGCGTTCCGAATGATTGGGGCCCAAGGGTGCGAAAAAGACGGCATCGTAAGATAGCAGGGACGTCAAGAATGGTAGTAAGTAATGCACTTCCGCTCGCCGCCGTGATGCGTTCCTTGCCCATGGCCCATGGGACAAGCATTTCCCAACTGTTGCCCGCAGTAGCTCAACATAGGGCAGTCCGCAGAGATGCCGACTGTTCAACTAATTTTACAAGCTGATACAGGCCATAATTACATGCAGCACGGGAAATCTAATCCTGGAGAGATATGTTCAGCGGACGTTCTCCATGGAAATCGTGATGGAGCACATACCCAAAGCTTGATGAGACCGTCCCATGATGCCGTCACCACCTTGGACTATTTCCGATTGGTCAGGAACCGCCAAAAGCAAGGAAAATGTTGCTCACGGTCTCGTGCGGTAACCACTCATGCGCGATGACAACCTTCGAGTGCGCCTTGAGTCGCGACTTGATTCGCCCCGTCTTCCAATCCCAAAATACAACATTTCCCTCCCCGTCTCCGCTGCTGATCCACTTGCCATCGGGAGAGAATCCGACCTGGCAGGCATATCCGGCCACGGAGTGCCCTGCGAATCGTTTCTTGCGGTTTTGCCGGAAATTATCAGTCCCATAGACCAGGATCTGGTTGTCCAGAGATTGCGCAGCAAGGTACTTTTCTGGAGAACGTTCCATGAGACAGCACCGCTTTAACAGGAACCGCCAACGTACTGGAAGGGTGTAGAGTCACAGCCGGCATGGAATGCATGTGAGGTTCGGCGATGTACTTGATGACCACTGGAATATCGTAGTCCCACGCTCGTATGGTTTTGTCGTCTGACGTAGTGACAAATCGTCGGTTCTCGTCAACGAAGGTAATAGAGTTGACAGGTCCCAGATGCTGATCGTACTCTTGCGTAATTTCTCCCGAGTTCATGTCATACTGTGTCTTTGTGAGTACCAGAAAAAGGTCTGACCGACATATGAGACTACCTGAATAATTTTCTTGTCCGACATGCCCGCGAGGAAGACATGTTGCTTGTCTTCGTCCGGGTGGAATCTAATGACATGCGGTATCTTGCCATTGCTGAATCGCTTGAGACATTGACCAGTCTCAGTGTCCCAAAGCTTCATTTGGCGATCATACCCACACGAGAGAAATTGCCGACCATCATTGGAAAACGATACATCTTTCACATACTTCGTGTGTCCATGAAAGGTACGCAGACAGTTGCCGTGCGTATAGATATCCCACAGCTAGAAACCATATTATCAAAGCTGCGTTAGAAGCGAATGTCAGAAATGCGCACTTTGATTTTTGTGTCCATTGAACCGCTAAGGAGGAGGTGTCCGGTTTCTGGGAACAGCCGTATAACAGAGACACCCTGGGTGTGCCCTGTCCAGGTATGTACACAAACCTTTGGAATGAAACAATCTTGGGATCCAGGTTCGGCGAGGAGGTTCGGAGCTTCCGCAACCGGAGGGGACATGTATGTCCGGCCCTGGTAGTCGGTCATTGTCTTGCCATGGAACACTGAATGCTCCTGGCCAACGCCAAGGGTAGCGCGTTTCGGCTTTCCCTTCTTGGTCGGCGCAACCTCCATCTCGGGCTCCTCTTCCTCAGGCTCATTGTCTTCCTCGACGCCCGCAAGGAAATCGTTCTGAACCTCCTCGCCCTCCCACGACGCCCACGGCCCAACATAAGCGCCGTCTCCGTCAACAACCTCCAAATCTCCCCTTGCCTTCCGCTTCCGTTTCAACTCCTTCCGCTGAGTTTTCGGAGCACGAATAGTGTCAATTGTGGCAAAGCCGTTAGCTTTGGCATTGTCTATCGAGCCTAGGATGGCTGGCGCGTTTGGGTCTATTGAGGGATTCGCTGAGTATCCGAGCATGGCATGGGTCAGATGCTGAGACCGGAAGGCGTGCTCAGACATGGATTGCTCCTCGACGTGACCTGCGAGCGCGTTTTGATTCTGGAACCGATTACGGTCGCCGAAGGGATTTTCCGGGCCTTGAACCGGGAGCATCATGTCGCTGTAGGGTATGTTTACATTCATCTGGGTATCAGTAGGCCGCGTCACTAGGGAAGTTTGATTTAACGGGTCCTTACAAGGCGTAAGCTGCTTTTCAACGAGATGCCGAGCCAGTACAAACCTCCGAAAGTACATGCGGAGCAGCTGAGGGCGCTGTTTGAGATGTAGGCTCCTCTACGCGTGTTTTCTTCGCGACGGGGGCCACTGTTAGTCCAAATGGGTTGGACCTCGAGGCAAGGTCGCCATCTTCGTCCGACGAATATCCCAGCGCCAAAGACATCTTGGTGTGGTTCAGAGGCAGAGCCGTGACTGTCACTCTGACCACTCGGCCCGGGAATGGCGGCGGACCCGTCGATCTCAACCTTCGTCTCTGTTTCTCGTCGTCCGACGAGCTAGCCTGAGCGCGCAAAGTCCGAACTTATCAGAAACTAACTCTTTCAGCTGCAGCGCTAATGTCTGTTTGACATCGTATGGAGAAAACTGCACTCGAGCGTCGCTGGAATGCTGTCGAAGACGAGCTACTCATCCGTGCAGTCACCGCTTTCGGTGAACACGATAACTGGAAGACTGTTGCACAGAATGTTCCGGGTCGAACAAACAAAGCTTGCAGAAAGGTTCATTGTATCTCCTCTCCATCTAGATGTCCCTAACTCTGGCCTTAGCGCTGGCTGCACTCGCTTTCTCCTTCTGTGAAAAAGACCGCATGGACACCATCTGAAGATCGTCTCCTGATTGACCTGTACAATTTCCATGGGCCCAAGTGGTCCGCAATTGCGCGGAAAATTCACGGCAGAACGGACGATGCTTGTTCCAAACGATACCGGGAAGCGCTCGATCCCAACCTGAAAAAGGATGAATGGACCCCGGACGAGGATGTTAAACTGCTCGAGGTATACTCACGAATAGGGGGGAAATGGGGCCAAGTGGGTCAAGAGCTTCGAAGAAGCGGTCTAGGATGCAGAAACAGGTAACTAGCCAACTCTCCTGCCTCGCACATGTCAACTAAACGGCTGCCAGGTGGCGAATGCTTGAGCGAAATCGCACCAAATCTCTGGCAGCTATCCAAACAACGCCGCAAACCGTCTACGAAGACCCGCAGTTCCTCCATGTCGATCTCCAGGAGCCTGATATGCAGCCAGTATGGCCATTCTACTATCCCCCCGAGGCTTACCCTTCAGTTCTGGGCACCGAGTCTTGCCATAGGGAACACAGTTTTCGTGTGCCTAGTCCTCAGATGCCTGACTCTCCAGAGGTTCCCCCGTTCCGATTCTCTTCGTCTTCTCTCAGTGCCGCCTTATCTGATCCTCCTCGGACCTCACCTTCGCTACCTCCCGTACTGGATGAAAGAACCTGTGATCAAGATCAATCCGCATCCGCCGCTCTCAACAATATAATCGCGTGTGCGTGTAAGGATACGGTTTCGCCCGCAGATCTTTCCCTTCGACATTGTACAAATAACCAAATCGAGTCTTTCACGAACGCCTCGGCATCTCGCATACAGGTCTTCCCGAGCCCTGCTGCGTCTAGTAGCTCGAGCCCACTTTGGCGTTCACCGAGCATCTCTATCGACTCGCTCTCATTGCCACCCGATCCGCGACCCCCTGGCGCCACACTTGACCACACTTCATTGGAAACGACTTTCGGAGCGGATACCTCGTCTTCTTCGTCCTCTCCATTTGTCCCTCCTTCTTCCTTGTCCCCTGCGGACAGTCCCATTCCATGTCCGCCCGATGAGCTTCCATCAGTCGAAGATTCACCGATCGAGCGTCCGCCAATCGAGCAGTTCCCTACTGAATCGCTTCTGTTCTCGTCTTCTCCTTATTATCGCAGCGCAGCGGAAAAGAGGCAGAAAAAAGTGAGACCTAGGAGGCAACTAAAGCCCCTTGGTGAAGCACGATTATCATTAATGTTGCCTCTGTCTGCAGAGTGAGTCGGGGAATTTCTGAACGAAATCACTCAACAACTTGATTTGCTTGCAGCCTGGATGTGCGAGCTTACGCATGTGGACGCGGCAACTGTTGGCCCTCGACCGCGGACAAAAGCCACCACTGCTTCGCGACATCCAGAGAATTGAAGGATCATTGCAGGATGGATCACGACGAGGACGAGCCTATGGGCGATCGGCCATACAGGTGCGCACTGGCTGGTTGCGGCAAGTCCTGGAAGGTCAGCGCCCTCCCCTTGTTCTCCTAGCCCTTCTAATCTCGTTGCAGACACTAAACGGTCTGCAGTACCATCTGCAGATGTAATTAACTGCCCCAAATGTTAAGGCTTCGCTAATAACATTCCCCAACAGATCTGCAGACCATTTCCAGGCTGCCCTATCGTCTACCTTTAAATCACCGGATGATGGCGAGACGCCTTCGCAACCTGCTTTGAATGCTGACCCCCTTGATAAACGCGCTCATATCTGTCATCATCCTCGCTGCTTTAAAGCGTACAAACAGGTCAGCGGACTTCGCTATCATCTCAAGCATGTAAGCCGAAATCCAATTCTCTATACTACTCGACTACTGATTCGGTCGCGGACAGGGTCATCCACCAGATTTACCCATCCAGCTTGAAGTGGTTCCGCCGACCCTTGCGCGTGAAATCCCCAGGAAGGCAAAGAAGCTGCGCCGGAAGGATCCATCGGCAGATGATGCATGACCATGTTGGGTGATGGCGTATCAACTCCTTGCCCTATTTTGGCAGCGCTACGCTGCGCTTTGGTGTATCATCTCTTCTCTGGCCGGATTCCAAGAAAGGTTTTCGTCGGCTCAACCTGATCTTCTTCGCATGCTGTACAGGATGTTGAACTCGTACTTGCAACAATTGTATATCTATCCATCACCATAATTGTAATCACATTGCTTCGAGTTGGTCCCCGCAACTAGCCATCATGACAGAACAAAAGGACGCTTTGACCCGCTTATTTGAGCGAAGTGAGGATATCAAAGTTCGACAAAGCGCGGGCCCCTCGACGCTTTGACTCTCCTTCGCTTTGACCCCCCGTCGGGATGCATTTAAGAAGTCGTAGCCCAGGTCGGCTTGGATAAGTCAAGAAGAGATGTTTTCACAACGCAACCTTCCGGGCAGTGGTACGGCTCCATTCGATGCAGGACGACTCGTTCTAATTCGCTTGCATTTACAGGTGACCGCACAGTTCAAGATCGCTCAGATTCAACGCGAACCAGTCGGGCACCCGGAAACAGCCGCACTGTTCTAGGCACGGCTGCTCAAGCGCAGTTGAACACCGTTGCAAAGGAACAGGATGCATCGGCGTCCATGGTTGTCTCATCCACGCAAATCCGCGCAGGGTCAGTGGATCCACTTTCTTCAACACTCCGAGGTTGACATACCTTTACCAGGGAAAAGAGGAAAGATGCTGCTGCGAAAACTCTGGATCCGCGGAAAAGACCGCGGTTATTGTCGCCCGAAGATCAAGATCTTCAAGCTAAGATTGAGCACCAAGAGCGGCAGATCTCCCAACTCCGCAGGTACGCTGAACAACACCTAGCTCAGGATTCACTAAAGATCGGATCATTCAGCCGCCTATCCAAGGCCGCGGAGGATTCCAGAACGATGCGAAATGCTGACGAGCTGGAGCTGCAGAACATGCGAACGTACGCTTCCGCAACGTGTTCTGGGTGCCTATTTGTACTGATATTTTATTTGATAGCTGTCTTGAGGCGCTGATCAAAAAGGTGGATGTTAACCAAGAACTCATCCGAAAGCTGGAATCCGACGTCGAGCTCAAAGCGGAGACCATTCAGACCGCTTCCGCAGCGCTCGAGGCTAGAACGAAGTGAGTTACCGCATCAGTAGTTTCCTGTGCGATTTTGACTCCATCTTTAGGGAACTTTCTGCTGCCGAAGAGACCATCGGCAGGACGAGAGCCAGACTTGAATATCTCGAACGCGATCGCAACTTCCTGAAAGCCGACGTCCATCGTTATCATAAGCATGCCCGGGAGATATCGGCGTACGAGCTCGTGATTCCATATCTTGAGAACGTTGCTTATTTTTCTTTAGTCATTGCGAACACCTTAAGGCGCGACAACGGCTTGAGAAGGAGTGGTGGCAGCAACAGCAGTCCCAATCTTTGTCGTGCACGAGCGGCGTAGAGCTCCGACCGACTCCTCTGTCAGAACCAGGTCGCGACGTCCACATCCCGGAGCGCCCCTTCAGAGACGGGGCAAAGATGCGGGTTGCCCACTTACCGGAATCGCGTGCACGCTTCGCGAAGGTCGACGGGCGCAACAGGCTGTGAACCGTACCACGGCCATAGAGATTCAAACAAATATTCCAGATTTATGCCTATGACTATGATTATGACATGTTTATCCTTTTCTCTCTAGGGAGCTTAGATCATACGCACCTCTCAGTTGCAATACATCACCCGAAAATACAGTGCACATTATGCGGCCATTTGTGTAATCTACGCACCCCTCCCCATTCCACCACCAAATTGCTGGGCGCTGCAGATGCTAGTCAGCGACATCATCAGACATATCGAGCGACTGGCTTACATGTCTCTGAGGGTGGGATCACCCATGAGCTCCTCGACGGAGGGCATGTCCCCCGACTGCACTCGACCCATCATCTAAGAACAGATAAGAATGCAGAAAGCTCAACATAGACTAGATTTACGTTTGCCACAGCGGGATTTTGCATCAGGTTTGCAAGGCCTCCATTAGCCATCATCTGTTGTGCCATGGCCATCATTTGCGGATTATTCATGAGACTCGCGAGATCAGGTCCGCCTCCACCTCCACGACCCATACCGCCCAATCCAGCGAGCATGTCTGCCATACTGGGGACACCGCCTCCGCCTGCACCACGAGCGGAAGATGAAGAGAGTCCGTTATCGGAGGTAAGAGGTGGTGGACCGTCATCGTCATCGTCATCTGGAACGATGCGTGCGTTAGCGTTTTCCAGCCCCGACTTGAGACCTGCGTTGGTAGGATCTAACTTCAGCCCACGCTCGAACGCATCTGCGGCGGCCCTAAAGTCCGTGAGAGAATATTGTGCATGGCTAAAAAGGAATGAGTTATTGGAAGGCACATCGAGCTGAACGTACCCAAGTCGATGGTACGCCTTGACAAATTTGGGGTCCACGGCAATGGCCTGCTCGGCATCACCGACAGCGGAGAGATGATCTCCTTTGCTGCTGTACGCGGCTGCGCGGTTGGAATAGTAGATGGCGCTTGTTGGATCGAGCGCAATGGCTTGCGTGTACGATTCAATGGCTTGATCGTACTGTTTGCTAGACATCTGGGTGTTCCCGGTTTGCTTGAACTTTTCCGCTTGGGCCTTATCCTCCGCCGATGTCGTCTTGGGCTGGGAAGATGTAGAGGCGGAACTGGAGGCTTGGGCGGTATTGTTGTTGGCGACTTTCTCTCTCGTCTTGAGAAAGACATCGAAGATGGTGGGGAGAGTTGCAGGTTTTACGCTCAGTCGCGCCACTTGTTGCTCGTCTGCTGGATCGACACCGAAAGCTTCGCCGATACATTGAACTTAAAGAGCTGTGAGCTGAGACAAATTGGACTGCATAGGGCGTACTTGCGACCTCGATACCCTCCTTATCATCTGCCTTGATATCGTCAAGCGAATCCTTGAGGAAATCGATGATGGAGAGCACGAGACGCTGCTGTTTCTCTGCCATGGCCAGGTTCGTAGTAGTAACGTAGCGAGTCCGACAGTCGAGGGCTTCGAGTTCTAACAAGAACAAAGTCGAACTTGTTTCTGGCCATGTTCTTCTGCGCGCTCTCTGGCGAGCCTCCCCAGGAGCCGGTTGTCTCAGCAAAGTCGGGAAAAGTCTACGAGCGCCGTCTCATTCTCAAGTACATCACAGAGAATGGTACAGACCCAATAACCGGTGACAAGCTCGAGGAATCGGACCTTATTCTCATTAAAGCCTGTCCGTCGTTCTTCTTCCTTTTTCTTGGGCTTTCTGGTTGACTAGAACTCTCTTTCAGCACCGGAGACCGCGCCGCCGCGTGCACCCACCCAGACCTCCATTCCAGCTCTCCTCCATACTCTCAACAATGAATGGGATGCTCTCATTCTTGAGACTTTTGCCCTCAAACAGCAGTACAACTCCACCCGGCAGGAGCTGAGTTACGCGCTGTACAACCAGGACGCTGCAAGTCGCGTCGTCGCGCGTTTGATCAGAGAGCGTGACGCGGCCAGAGAGTGCGTTGGATATCGTTGCTGCTGGTCATTTGCTTTGCTGACTTTGTCCCAGAGCCCTTGCAAATGTCCAAGCGTCCATGGGTATTGCGCCCTCTGGGGCTACTGCAGAAGATGTGGAAATGAACGACGAGAACGGCGCGCCCGCTATGCCGGAGGACATCGTCGCTCAAATCGACGAAACGCACGCTGCCCTCTCGGCCGCCCGAAAAAAGCGGAAGCCGCCTCAAGGGTACGCTGGTCCCGCCGAAATCAAAACTTTCACTGCGAAGCACACTGTTCCTTCACTCCATTCGGCGTCTCCGTCGGGAATCACCTCCCTGGCAGTTTCCGCCGTCAATCCATCGCAGTTCTTGACGGGAGGCAACGACAAGATTGTGCAATTGTATGATCGCAGCACCGACAAAGTATTGGCTACCCTCAAAGGCCATACCAAAAAAGTCAATCATGTCGCCTTCCGGGAACGCGACGGGGAACCTACATTGCTGCTCTCCGCTGGAGCGGACAAGGTTGCCAAAATTTGGTCGCATGACTCGGCCTCTGGAGAATATATTCCGAAGTCCACCATTCGGACCCACAAGAGCGAGATCACTGGCTTGGCCATCCATCCCCGGTCCACTTTGCTCGCCCTTGCCTCCGCGGACAAGACATATTCTTTGCACGATCTCTCCACTTTTGCGCAGGTTTTCCAATCTGCCCCGTCGGACGAGGCATTCTCGACGTTGGGGGTCCATCCCGATGGCACACTACTTGCGTTGGGAACTCCGGGATCCAAGATCCACATCTACGACATCCGCACGGGAACCTTCGCCGCCGTCCTTGAGCCACCCGAGGGGACCACGCCCTTCACCGTGAACTCGCTGTCGTTCTCCGAAAACGGTTACCACCTCCTCGCCCCCAACTCGCTTTCCTCAGTCGCCATTTGGGACTTGCGTAAGCGCAAGACGGCACACACGATCGACCTTGGCGACAGCT
The DNA here is from genome assembly GCA_029282135.1 of Mycena belliarum. Taxonomy (NCBI): domain Eukaryota; kingdom Fungi; phylum Basidiomycota; class Agaricomycetes; order Agaricales; family Mycenaceae; genus Mycena; species Mycena belliarum. The sequence continues at coordinate 634,281 of JARJCN010000003.1, forward strand.
TCAAGGTAAACAAGCTTGCGTACGACACAAGTGCGCAGTTCCTTGGTGTCGCGGGGAGCCAAGGGGCGCGAATCTTCGCTCACAAGACGTGGGAGGAGCTGACGCGCCTCGAGGAGGGCGGCGAGATGTCTGACTTTGTCTTCGGCGTGCAAGGGAAGGAGCTCTGGGGTGCCACTGGGAGAGAGGTGAGGATCTGGGGGTCTCCCGCTGAATGAGTTGCATGTAGAATTACCGCAATGTATGTGCTGACTATGGATGTGGTGTTCCTCTGTAAAAGGCTGCTATTATTGAATTCTTGAAACGTTGACGGAGGTACCTCACGATTCGATACATATGGCCGAAACAATGCTGAAGATTCTGAGTGCAACTAAGTGAATCATAGGGGCTGGGACTTCGGGGCGTAGTGCGCATCAGATGCTTGTTCTAAGGTCATTGAGTATCATTGGAGTCGTAGGGTACATGACAGCCGTAATGCAAAAGTAGGTATCGAGAGGAGGATGGAACGCGAAGTGAATAATAGTTACTACAAATGCAAAGAGTGGGGTGGCGAGTGCGAAAAGGATACAGTGCTCGATGCGTAGACCCAAGAGAAAAGAGGGACGGGAGGCTCATGACCAGCTCGCTGGCCCGAACGTTCCGGTCTCCGAGACGAGAAGGGGCACCCCCATCGCGTCGTTAGTCTTCTGCCAGACCTCGTTGCCCCACCACTTTATGGACGATGCACGACCGTCGTTGGGGTACTGGACAGCGAAGAATATAATGATGATGGCCAGAGCGCCTCCCGCGTCAAGCGCAGCCGATAGCACATAATTGTAACGCATCCACCAGCGGAAATTGCGTCTGCGGATCTGATGGACATTTACGCCGGATCAGTACTGCATCCTGTATAAAACAACGATGGCACGCACCACAAAGTTGAAGATGAAGCCAACGAGACCCCACGCAGCGTAATTGTATGCAGACGCGGCGGGGATGGCACCGACACCACCGCAGAAGACGGGGATGTTGACGTAGCGCCAGTAGGAGAGGGGGTAGCGGCGGGCGAGATAATAGAAGGGGACAGGGGCAAGCACGCCGAAGAGGAACCCGTAGAGAAGCGGGTTGTACCTATAGAGTGCATTAGAAAGGTGGTGGATAAGATGCATGATCAATCTTACATCCCGGCAGAACCAAAGAGACGGGAGGGGCCGATGCCTCCCCAGGTTATGGAAGCAGTGGCGAAAACATTGGTCGACGGGCACACAAAGTGGTTCGGGGCATCGGGGGTGCACATGCCGGCAATGTTGCCAAGCATCCAGCTCTGCACGGTGGTTACAACGAAACAGGTGAGCACGCATGCCACCATCTGTATTGTGAACATCGTGCGCGGCGGGATTCTAGGAAACGGTACGTTAGCTGTCGGGAGGGAAACAGCAAGCAGGGAGACTTACTTCATATAGTGCCCAAGTTTGAGGTCCCCGGAAAAGGCCACAGCCTGTGTGGCACCTGTGGACGCGATGCTCTTGAAGATGATGTTCGCAACGGGCTTGCCAGGGAGCGCGTAACCGATGATCATCTCTGCAACGACCTGGATCCCGACGTGTTGATTCGTGATCGCCTGGAGGATGGCGAGCGGGACGGCGCTGATGATGGCGATCAGGAGGGCGAGCGCGGCAGCCCAGATGGGGAGCAGCGTCGGGAAGATTTCAATCGCGACGAAGATGAAGACGGTGGACAGGACGCCGACGGCGATGTACCACCAGACGGGCACCTCGGGATACTTCTGCATCAAACGCGAGTGGATGTCGCGCTCGTCTTTGAGGTCCGAACGGAAGCGGCGAGCGATGTCGCGCCCGAACCACACTGCAGGAATGATTAAAGTGAGGATCAGATTCAGAACAGTCGAACGTACAAAAGGTGTGGGTGAAGATCGCGCCAAACGAGGCAAAGGAGATGAAGTAGGCCATGCAGAGGGCGCTGGTCATGAAGATCGGCGAGTAGGCAGCATATAGCTCAGGGTCGAAGACGCCATCGCGGACTACTGCGGAGAGATTGTAGGGCATCCCGGTGTTGTCGAACGAAACGTAAGCAGATACGGGGAGGTAGGCCGTATTAAGCACGTTTTTAACTGGAAATCAAGTACTCAGACGCGGTTCCAGTAAAAGACTGGAAACTTACAGTACATGATCGGCACGACAAACCAAAAGCAGATGGCCACCGCGGCGATGGTGTTCACTTCAGACCACCATGGTGTGACCAGCGGGCTCCCAATGAAAGATATCATAGACCAGTCGAACGTGATGACACTCATTCCGAGCCCAGTGCTGGTGCCGAACAAGACGTTGACGATCTTGTTCGTTGGGGCGATCCAGCAAACTTGTTAGATTATCAGCGGATAGATCGCATCGCCGGACTAGAAAACTCACTCCAGTTGAATACACTGAGCGCAGTGAACAGGTACCCAGGGATCCAATACCACACGAACGATCCGGCGACGCAAATCATGAAGAATCTCTCTCTCGTCATGTGGCCACGGTCGCGTTTGCCGTAGTTCTTGTGTAAGGTGTTGAAGAGCGCCGAGTTGACGAGAGCCGAGGGCCAGATCATGGACGCCGGCCAGACAACGAACTGGCGCAGCATGCCGCCGAGCGAGAAGCCAAAGACTTGCGTGCCGAGGATGATGAGGATCTGGTATGCCCAAGGGAGGTCCTGGTGGTAGTACCTGAACGGCGGAATGTTTAGCGAATATCGGACGGCATACACCGGTTTCTTACCTTGCTTGTGTAGCCACCACGTCGGTTGCATACGCGCCAATATATGCGACGTTGATCATGACGGTGATGCAAACGTGCTCTTTGATATTGAAAGGACCTGGGTTGAATGACCAGACGTAGCCCAAGGTCTTGAACTGCGTCTCAGGAAGGACCCAGCCAAGGAATTTGCCCATGGGCAGGGAGATCAACTGCCCCACAATGCCGGTGATGAATACGGAAGGCGCTGGACAAGATGAGCAACGACGAAGATAAAGGAGACCAAAATACATACCCCGATATTCGAACACCTGATTGACCCCAGCAAGCAGAATTGTCAGAAAGACACCTAGGAACCACATGCGGAAGGTGTTGACGGGCATGAGAGGGTCATCGACGCTGGCGACCGCTGCTCGCACTTCCGGATACGGAGACTCACTGATAGAAGGGAGCAGCGTCAGAGATTGTGGAATGTGCGCAACAAAAAACGTACTCGTCGAATTCAATCGCAGTGGAGTTCCTCGATCCTGCTCTTGACGAAGCGGAGTGTCGGTCAGAGGACTCGAGATCGACGTCAGAGTCGTAAGTCGGTTTCTTGTCGCCCTTGACCGAATGCGGCTTGCTAGATTGGCCCGACGGATTGTTCAAGTCGAGGTTGGGGTCATTGAGATGTTCCATGATGTAGTCGACGTCGTCGGGAACATCAGGCACATTTCGCCGCCGGATGGCATATTGAGGCAACTCTTCGCTCGAGCTCACGTACGGTTTCAGATCGTCCTCCATGAGTTCGGTATTGAGGGGGAAGGGTGGGACCGCGGCGAAGGGTGAGGTCTCTGGAACTTACTTCGAGCTTTTAATTGCATCGCTTAGGTCTCTTGTGTCTTGTGCGATCAAAGCTCAAATTGGAAGCAGTCTGAAAAGACAATAAAACAATAGCAGTCAGCTGGCTTGGAAGGATCCGAAGGATCCACACATGTCCAGATGGAGTTAGAGGACTATTGTTCAGTAGGCTGTAGCTGACATGTAGTCTCTTGCAGGCCTGGGCCCCGGATGTAAATTTTAGAACGAGGAATATGGCTGAAATGGAGTCCAATTTCGTGAGGATAGACAGAAATCGGGGTGAGAATTGTGAGCGGATTTCGACGACCACGGAGAAAGTGTGAGACAGAGTGAGACGATTGTGAGACAGGGCGCGATCTGGCACGATGGTAAAATGACTTGGATCAGTTGCAAGACAAAAGAGCCTCGATCACTCCGAATCCTATCATTGATGTCGCTGACATAATCGGCTCTTTCGGACCGAACGGCGCATCAGAATGCCGGGGTCCCGCCGGGCCGCCGCCGTTGCCCTGCTCCGAATTCACCAGGATTCACCATCTTTGCTTGATCTTTGCGACTCTTTGCGACTACACCATCCCGTGCTCATGGCGCCTTCCGAAGCTGCGATTGCGAAAACTGGTCTCATGTCACCATATATAAGCAGAAAGCCCCCGTAGACAGTCGCCGAACACCATGTCGCAAACGATAACCCAAACTCAGGTCGTCCCTCCAGTTCCGACCCTCGTTCTCAAGAGTCCTGTGGAGGAAAAACCGGAGGATGATTACCGCTATTCCCACCTCCTCCCGCATTTTTCCCGCGACCACTATCCCCCCTTGACGCCCTTCACACACTCCGACCCCGGACTGCGTGCACTGGCCCATTCGAACCCCAGAAGCTTCCTTGACAATGCGACGGTCGTCGAGCTAACCCCGCGTCTGGGAACCGAAGTGCGCGGCCTCAATCTCGCTGAGCTTGATTCTGATGCACGCGATGAGCTTGCTCTCGAGGTAGGCTGCATGTTTCCGTAAATCCAGCATGCGTCGTAAACCCTGGATAGGTCGCGCGCAGGGGCTTGATGGTTTTCCGCGACCAAACCGACTTTATTGATCGTGGCCCGGAATTCTATAAGCAATGGGGCTCTCACTTTGGCCGCCTGCACATCCACCCGACGTCTGGCCACCGTAAGCATCTGCTCTCTGCCAGCACCAGCGCGCTGACTGTGGTTTGCGTAGCTGCGGGTTACCCGGAAATCCACCTTGTGTACCGGTCAGGAAAGCTTGTCTCCACGCTCACATCGTCCCTCATTCTGTCCTCCAGCGACGCCAACTCGTCCTTCAACTTCGAAGTCAGCGACAGCATCACCTCCACGGTGTGGCACACGGACGTCTCGTACGAGCTGCAGCCCCCCGGCATCACCACCTTTTTCCTCCTCGCCCAACCCGAGACGGGCGGCGACACGCTCTTCACGTCGCAGGTGTCAACTCTGAAAAAGCTGTCTCCGCAATTTGTTGCATTCCTACGCACCCTGAAGGCTGTCCACTCTGGCGTCGAGCAAGCCGACTTCTCTCGCTCCGGGAAACGTGGGGGCATCGTACGCCGGGAACCTGTCGAAAACGTTCACCCCGTCGTCAGAAAGCACCCTGTCACAGGAGAGGAGGCGTTGTATGTCAACCGGCAGTTCACTCGCCGAATAGTCGGCCTCAAGAAAGAAGAGTCTGGTTCGTTTCGATACTCGTCCTGACATGGGCACCGTTCTCATTCCATGGGCCAGAAAATATCCTCAAATTCCTGTACGACCACATCGACAAGAGCGGGGACAACCAGGCCCGCTTGAAATGGCAGCCCGGTACTGTTGCTATCTGGGATAATCGTGTTACTGGTTAGCTGATCTTCGCCCCGACTGACCCGACGCTAATAATATACACACAGCGCACTCGGCTATTGTGGACTACGCCGACTCGAAGGAGCGTCGCCACGGCGCACGCATTACTCCGCAGGCCGAGAGGCCGATTCCCGCACTCGACGGCTTGGAGCTTCACTGAGATTCAAAGACACACATGAACAGATGTACTTAAATGTATTCTATGGATCGCGAAATAAATGCGCGTGTACAACATCGTACTTAACGAGAATCAAATATCGACAAGAGCGCAGATAGCAATAGCGGATAAACTTAACGAGGGTGGCGGACCCAACTCCGCCTTACGATATATCAAGATAAAATCAGTCAGACGGCGATTCCGCGCCCCTTGGTCGACCTCGAGGGGGAGTCGACGGTGGAATAGTCTGTCCCCTGGCTAGCCTCACGGGGCAGCGAGATGCCCAGCCTGTCAAGGCCAACATCGTTGCTGTCGTGCATGCCATTTCTTTTTTCGGTGTGATGATCGAATACAAGGTGGGAAACCGATGCGACGGTGTCCTTCGACCAGGCCTTCCCTATCGACACGCGAAGGATGATAATCTGAAGAAACAAATGTTACTATTCGACAGAGAAGAACGTCGAGGATGGAATGGACGTGCCTGCGGTGATATTGCCTACATTTTTTCGTCAGCGATTACTAGGACGAAGGTGGCGGACGTACGCAGAAGTCAGCCCAGATTTGGACGAAGCAAAAGGCGTAGGGCGAGTTGCGGGCGTATAAAATCACATAGACAATCCCAAAGACTGTCAGTGGCAGTGCTGACTCGAGCAAACACGCGACTATTCCTGAGCCGGCAGTCGTGAGCGGAGCGAGCATCTGTGATCGGGTGGCATACCGGTGTAGGTCTGGCAGTACTGCTCTCCTAGGATCGAACGCACTCTGTTTCGGACAGAGAGCAGCCGGCCGCAGATGAGCGAGGTCGTGATTATGTTCAGACCGATTGTCATCCAGAAATAAGGCACGCCGAACGAGATTGCGTCGCCTGCAAAGAAACTTGCCCCAGGGATCGCACTCTCGTATATAAGGAGAACGGCCATCGCTACGAGTTATGATTAGGCACGGTGCTGCTATTTCGGTGCGGAGGCGAACATACACATAGCGCCGAAGTAAATCAAAACAGGGAGCGCTATGATCTTGAAATTGGAGCCCCATATGATATAACACCGATACAACTGGCGATGAATCGCGTTGAGAAGACGGGCCGCACGAAAGAGGTTGCTAAAATTACCAGAAGACCGTCGGCCAAGAAATTCATGCAAATCCCGGTCACTGTGCCCATTGTGTTGTACCAAGCAGAAAGGTTCTCGGTGAGATAGGCAGCCGGACCTCCGGGGACGTCCCGGTGGTCAATCCAAGCAAGTTGACCGAAGATTGCTAACAATTATTTAGAAACAGTCGCGGCCGAAGAAATGAACAAAATCACCATTACAGCTCGACGCAATGGTCCACAGGATGAGCATGAGACTGCCGTAGAAGATGTAGAAAAAAGATTCTTTGCGAGCATCGGAGGAAGAGTAGAGGAGGAAGTAGTTCGACAAAAAGTACATGAAGAGGTACATGCCTAAGGAAGAAGACAAACATGAGGCAAAGATCGACCGGGTAGAAAAAAAGGCGCACCATAAAGGATAGCCGTAATATACGAGCCAATGTAGAAGGATTGCTCGAAGGCGATCTGGCCAGCTGTGTCCAGCGGCGCCTGGACGTCCGTTAGGTTGTCCATGGTGAGTGAGAGGTGAAAGGCGAATATGAGGCACTTTAAGGGGGCACCCGGCGTCACGGTACATACCGCGAGGAAGCGGTTTGGCCGGCCGATAAGAGCCTGGCTGTGATGGCTTCATTTCGCAATTGGCATACAAGGTACCTTCGCTGGCGCCACATGAGGTTTTCGAAGCCCTTTACAAGGGCACCTGATGCGGCGTTTCCTATTCGAGAACCGCGCGCGAAAAAACTTGCCGTCGTAAGCAGATCGATGACCGCGAGTTGACTAAGAAGCAACTAAACGGCAAGAGCGACGTGTGTCGGGCGATGGCTTTTCATGAGGTCCAGGTCCATGCCCTGCAAAATCCCACCGGTCAGTAGCGCCAGCTCGCCGCGTTGCAGCGAGCATTGATCGTGCTAACCGTCAGACGTCCAAATCGAGCAATTGGTTCAACTTTGTTTAAGGTGGCGAACATCCTGATAGCATTTTCCCCGCATTCATTCGTGTTGAAGCGCATATGATCAAGGTGGCCGGAAAAGACAGTGATTTTGCTCTCGTTGACCTTCTATTCAAGCGGATACCGCAGTTAAAACCATAGTTGGCGGCGATCTTTCTTTGCTAGGCTCGTTTTTCAACGCCACTATTCGGGCTGGAACGTTGGGTGGTGAAATCCATGTCGCAACCGAGACAGCTGACACCAGTGTGATCCGAGGCATGGCGCTATGGTGGGGCCCAGGCGCGGAGCCCTTCAGCACGTCAGTGCTCGCTTCAGATGTGGCATGTTTTAGTCAACGTGGATTCAAATATTCATCCAGGGATGGGCAGCGTCAAGAGTTGCAGGCTTTCGTATCCAGATTATCTCCCGAGGCACAACACTGGCACAGCACGATCGCAAGTGGAACTGCGGCGCCGAAGTCGTTCGTATTTGGCTGACTTATCAACTGCAGTATCGTCCAGAGTTTGCGGATCTGACAAGAAAGCTTCTGGGCCCGCAAGGAAAGCTCGACTCTTGGTATCTAAGCCTGTTCGCAGTTGCACCGCAGCACCAACGCCAGGGGGTAGCGGCGGCGCTCATCGAAGCTGCGCGAGGAAAGGCAAGTGCTCAGACGGCTACCGAGTTTGATTGTCTGATTTTTCTATAGGCCGATGGTTCTGCACTCACCCTAGCCGCGACGAACGAACTGAACGTAAGTACGTGTGTACAGAGCGTATGGGTGAGGTTTGCAACTGATCCGCGAGCGGGTATAGGTTGGCATTTATCGGCGCTTGGGTTTTGCTGTGAGAGGGAGCATGAAAATGGGAGGCCCGCAAGGAGAGTTTCCGGTCTTCGTTCTTTCCAGCGCGACCGTGAAGAGCAACTAGTAGTTTACCAGTTTATCGTTATCAAGACATATTACGTCACGACACCGATTCCTCTGCTACATTGCAAGAAAAAGAAATGGCGGGAGGCAAAAACCTCATATTACTGTCCAGGGGCTCAAGTGGTGGAAAGCAGATGGTATCCGTAGCATGTAGTACGGGCCCCGGCTGTTTCTCAACGGGACCGCGCCGCCGGCGCGGTTACATATATGTACCGGCCTACCTACCTGTACGCTACGACCGGAATCAAGCGATGCTCAATTTTAGAATCATACGGTACATATTTTGCATATCACCCAGATGATGATCCCTGCTCCAGGCTTGGAGTTTGGAGAAGTGCAAACATCCGGACGCTCTTTGGCCGCCTGGGACTTGCCAGACCATCGCTAAACCTTCAACAGTCAGAAAATGTTCGGCGGTTCGCACGAACGATAGAAGAAATGTCTGTTGTACACATTATCGACTGGCGCAAACTTGATAGGCTGTGACGCGTGTATTTCGTATTAGCGGGATAGTGTTCTAGACGCGAGATTGGAGAAAGTGGACTCGGGATGGCGATGAACCCACCTGGGGGCATTAGGCACAGTGGGAGTGGAGTTTGCGAGTGGCGGGGAGTAACGGCGTGCGCGTCTTCCGCGTGCGTCCTCGCGCATTGATACCTAGTCCTCGGTCGCTTAGCTAGCAGCCCGGTCGTTCAACTCCACGTTGAACTACCGCGCGCAGGTATCAATTGTATGCTGACTCAGTTTCAGCATTCTCCGCACGGCCTTCAACTCCGGGCATTTCCTTCCCGGGCAATTATGCAAGGGACTGCAGTTACGAACTCAATAAGGACGGAACGTCCTTGAGCATTCCACAGGATGTTGTAAATAGTCGAGTTCGCGTGGTCGATGATGTCGTTATGGGACCATCCAGCGCTGTACATGGCCAGCAGCATATGGTAAACTGCGCCACTGAGATCGGCATCGGTGCAAGCAGTAACTCTTAGAAACAGGTCAACAAACCGCTGAGCCGTTGTCCACGGGGCAACAGGAGGGTGGTTCTTGACGAAAGCTGTGACGAGGAAGGTTGTGCCGGCAGCACTGACCATCCCGTGGCCTTGGTATATGCTGTGCGGATATCCAAAGCTTCAAGGAGGTTCGGAATTCGTCGACGATGATTTGGGGCTCCTCCGATACTTTGATAGCGACATCCCCCATCTTTAACCCGACTTGCATAAGGACGCCCGGGTAAACCAGCTCGTCACTTCCGCTATCAAGGAAGTGGGTAACGATAAGGGACGAACAGGGAAAGTGAGCAAGCTCGCCCTGCGCCCAGGCCCTGATTTGAAGTCTTCTGGCGTGAAGGGTGGTGGTGAACGCAGACGAGTCCATCGAAGGGGGAAGGAGGTTAGCATCATTTGTGGGGTGGGTGCCACTATAGCTACTCCCGCTGCCATCGTTGCATCCCCACTCTCAGGTGCATCTTGTCGGTATATATCCATTTCAACGGACAATCTAGTATACTTCAGCTCATACTTACACTCGTTTAATCCCTTACGGATACACTCCCTATATAGTCGTACGATCACGTTATCGTTCCTCAGTCTTCTACCACGACGACTGAGGTAACGCATTCCTTACTGTACATACTATCCATACTTACCACGACGACTGAGCTCCGCGTCGCACTACTGCCTGTTGGCTCGTACTGACGCATCCGCCGCAGGTCGTCGTCCTCTTCCTACGCTGCTAGAGTATCATACTCACAGGTTATGGGCCCCGCCTGACCCGTATTCCGCACGCAAACGGATCCGACTCAATTTGGCTGTCATCGCACCACGCCGTTTTCGCTGCAGACTTAACTTGCGCAAACGATGCCTGGCGACGGCACACCACCGAGCTCCTCCAGCACCCCTGCCCGACCGACTGCGCCAGTTCGGCCAGTTATCACCAAGCTCTCCGCGACTTGGGAGCCCGCTCGTGGCGGGAGCAATCTTTTCCCAACGGAGGATCGCGCGATACTCAAGAACGACACTAACTGGAACGTATGGTCCGAAGCGTTCGTTTCAGCCGCTGCATTCTCCGGCGTGGCTGGTCTGTTGACCAACACGATTGCGTACCCGCCCGACTCGGACCAACCTGGTCAGCTCGTTTGGTGGCGAGCGAATGACTTCCTCGCCTCCATGCTCCTCAAATCCATCTCCCCCAGCCTTCACACCAAAGTCACCTCTGCCGCTAGTATCCATGACAAATATTCGGTCCTCCTCAACGAGTTTGGCGCGTCCGACGTCGCATCCGCTGTCAAGTTCTTCTCTCAAATCACCGAACGACAGCAGCCCGGTACGCCCCTCGATGCGCACATCACGCGCTTCCAGGAGGGACTCGCGAACCTCAACCACTGCGACCTCCCGCTCCCCGAGCGATACGCCGCGGGTCTGTTTATCGCCTCGCTTTGGCGTGACCCCGGCGACGCCAATTCGTGGCACACTTGGGTTGAAGGATTCAAGCTCACGGCAACGACCACACTCGCGACCGCCATTCACGACCTCAAGTCGACCGTCCGTATCCGCGACACCGCGCCTTCGGGCAGCGATAGTCTGCAGACGGCTCTGGTCATGGTCGAGAAGGAGCAGCGCAAGCACGGCAAGAAGTTCTGTACGAACACTGCCTGCCAGTCCCGCTCCAGCCACAACATCGAGACCTGTCGCGCCCCTGGCGGCGGCGCTTATAGCGCCGGTGGTAAGGACCAAAAGCGAGGTGGGAGGGGCAAGGGGAACAAGAGCAAGGCGAAGGAGAAGGGGAAGGAAAAGGCCAATGTGGCCGAGGGGGAGTCATCCCAAAAAGTCGAGACTCATTTTGTAGCCGACACCAGTGAATATAGCGACTTTAGCGCTTATCCTGGTTCGTCGCACACCCCCGAGTCCGCCTCCGTCGAGCACGCTTATGCGATTGACTCCGGAGCGCACCGCGTCATCATCGACACTGGTGCCACAACCCCGATCCATTCCGACAAGGCTGATTTTACCGAATATCGCCCCGTTTCGGAAACGGTCACCGGCTTCGCCTCGCAGACGTCGTCTATCGCTGGACGCGGTACCTTCTCGCTCACACCGCTACTACCCAATGGTGCCCGTCGCAAGCTTCATCTCGGTAACGCCGCACATGTCCCCAACTCGTCACCCACGCTCGTCTCCGTATCGCGCCTCGATAATGCAGGCTGCTATGCCGTTTTCGGCAACGGACGATGCGTCGTTTTCGAGAAGAAGGACGGTGGTAAATTCATTGACCACCTTGCGCGTACTGAACCGCTTGTTTGTACCGGCTCCCGACGTGGTACAGGTCTATACCACATGGACCTCCAGCCAGGAGATTCGGCGTTCACCGCCACTACTCCATCCTCCAAAACGTCGCAGAAGCTCGTGCTCTTGCACCGCCTGCTTGGTCACCCAAACGAGCAGCGCACACGTTCGCTGGCTCGTAGCGGAAAATATGACCATGTGCTGAAGCTTACGACCACCGAGATCAACGCGCCGATACCTGCCTGCCCCGCCTGCGCGCGCGGTAAGCTAACCCGTGCTGCATTCCCCGCATCGCATTCTCGCGCCGACAAACCGTTGCGCCGCGTTTATAGCGATCTATGGGGCAAGTCCAAGGTACGCTCGCGTTCCGGCAAGTCCTACATGATCTCGTTCTTGGACGACCACACCCGCGGATCGTGGGTTTATTTTTTGACCAAGAAGAGCGAAGCATTTGCCGCCTTCAAGGTCTGGCTGGTCGCTGTACAGCGCCAGTCCGGTGGATATCTCCTTATCGAGTTTCACACCGACAACGGAGGTGAATTCCTCACACGCGAGTGGATCGAGTTCATGGAGGCGAACGGTATCCTATGGACCCTCACGGCCGCACACACCCCGCAGCAGAATGCGCGGAGCGAGCGCCTTTGGTTGACCCTAGTCAGCTATGCCCGCACCTTCCTCATCGACGCTTCGCTACCCCTCTCGTTTTGGGCTCTCGCAGTCCAGTACGCAAACTGGATTCGTTGGCGCCTGCCGACGAAGCCTCTCGGAGACGTTGCGCCATGCGACGTTTGGCCCGGTCCCGTCTCGAAATGGGCAAAATTTCACCCTTTCGGATGCCGCGCTTGGGTGTATGACCATACGCCGGACACAAAATTCAGTGGTCCAGGCCTACCTGGTATCTATGTGGGTGTCGACGATGTTCGCAATGCCTATATGGTGTACGTGCCGCATCGGAGGAAAGTGATTCACTCACCGCACGTCAAATTCGACGACCTCACCATGGGTGGTGACCTTTTCAAGGCCACGCCGTCGAAGGGGGAGTCCTACGATCACGATTCGTTCACCCGGTCTAACCTGGATCTCGAAAATGATGATCCAACTCCACCAGACGCACCTCCACCTGCAGAACCTCTCGCGCCCGAGGCTCCTCCACCGGCTCCTGCCCCCAAACCGAAGAAAAACCCTCGCATTCCCTCCATTCCAACTCCACTCGTCACTCGGTCAGCCGCGAAAGCCGCCGCCGCCGCCGCCGCTATTCCCGCTGTTCCCGAGGACGAACCTCCAAGTCCCGCATTGAGTTCGCCACTCAGTCCTCTTCCGGCCGAGATGGCATTCCCAGTCGTTCTCCAGCCCGGAGACCTGCCTGCTTCGTACAAGCAAGCCGTCAACTCGCCCGACGTCACGGAATGGGAGACGGCGATGGACTACGAGCACAATCAGCTCGTGTCAATGCAAACCTTCAAGCTCGTTCCGCTCCCACGCGACGAGAAGGTCATTGGGACACAGTGGGTCTTCGCCCACAAGAAGGACCCCTTCTCGGGTCGCATTCGCGATTATCGCGCCCGCATCGTTGCGCTCGGAAATTTCCAGCGCCCCGGTATCGACTTCATTGATGCCTCAGCCCCGACGGTGCGCATTGAGTCTGTTCTCGGAATCGCGACCATCGCCGCAATGCAGGATTGGGAGATCCACGTCGTCGACGTGAAGTCCGCATTCCTGAACAGTCCCATTCCGGACGATCAAACCGTGTACGTCCGCCCTCCGCCCGGAATCACTTATCCTGGCAAGGAAACTTGGGTGTGGAGACTATTCAAAGGTCTCTACGGCCTACGTCAAGCCGGATTACTCTGGTACGACACCCTGGTCCGCACCCTCACCACTCTAGACTTTACAGTCTGCACATCCGACCCCTGTGTCTTCCTCCGTCGCCGGGGGAAGGACATTGTGATCATCACCGCCCACGTCGACGACCTCGCGCTCTTCGGCAATACCACCACGGCCGTTTCAGCGTTCAAGGTCGACTTCACGAGACACTTTGAGATCTCTGACAAGGGGGAGATCTCCGAGTTCCTCGGGATGACGGTGCGTCGCGATCGCAAAAAGCGCACAATTGCATTCTCGCAGCACGGTTATATTCAAACAGTGCTCAAACGCTTTGGCTTCGAGAACGCTAACCCGCGCGCGACTCCCATGGAGACCAAACCTCTCCGACGCGACGACTGCCCCACCGTCGACTCCGCCGAATGGCACGAAATGCAGAAGATTCCATACGCGGAAGCGAATGGATCTCTCATGCACCTCCTCAAAACACGCCCTGACATCGCTCGCGCTCTACAGCAGACGTCGCAGTTCATGAAGAACCCCGGCCGTCCCCATTGGATCGCCCTCCAGCACATCTTCAAGTACCTGCGAGGCACGTCCGACTTCGAGCTAGTCCTGGGTGGGTCCGGATTTTCGCCCGACCTCTTCCACGCGTACACCGACTCCAATTTTGTCGATACCCCTGACGAGCACGGATTCTCCGTCTCTGGCGGTGCCCTCTTCATTGGGAACTCATGTTTCCACTGGTGGGCACGGCGACAAACATCAGTTGGCGGTGCAACGGGCGCGGCCGAATACTTCGCCGCCTACACGTGCGCCGGGGAAGTTGTCTGGTTTCGACAGCTCCTCGGTGAACTTGGCTTTGCTCCGACGCGCGCGACCGACTTCCGGGTCGACTCGAACAGCGGCCTATCTACTATGGGCAATCGCACGGTCACCCAGGGCAACAAGTACTTCAAAATCAAGTACCACTGGTTGCGCGACGCGGTCAAGGTCAAGGACATTGCGCCCGTCCGCGTCGAATCGCGTGACAACCTCGCGGATATCTTCACGAAGGGACTCACTCGAGACGTCCATCGCCACGCGACCGCGCGTCTTGGCCTTCATCCAGCAAGTACTCGCTGAGGGGGAGTGTCGGTATATATCCATTTCAACGGACAATCTAGTATACTTCAGCTCATACTTACACTCGTTTAATCCCTTACGGATACACTCCCTATATAGTCGTACGATCACGTTATCGTTCCTCAGTCTTCTACCACGACGACTGAGGTAACGCATTCCTTACTGTACATACTATCCATACTTACCACGACGACTGAGCTCCGCGTCGCACTACTGCCTGTTGGCTCGTACTGACGCATCCGCCGCAGGTCGTCGTCCTCTTCCTACGCTGCTAGAGTATCATACTCACACATCTCCCTGATCTTCGACTCCGCGCCGGCGACCGCTATGTGTAAAGTCGGCCGAATTAAGCTGGGCGGGTACAGCGGGGAAGAAAAACGTGGCGAGACCAGGGAACAGCGGATTGAGCCAGGGGCATGGTCGCCATCCATAAGTGACTTCAATAAAACTGCGAGCAACATCAGGGGCATATCTGTCTGTGGCCAGAACTGTGCGCCTGGGGGTCCCGGGTCCACTGTACGCAGGATTGCGAGAAATGCTCTCCTGTCCCTGACGCCGATTATGCATAGGTGACCAGAAAAAATGACTGCCAGAGCAAAAGCCAACACAGAACACATTGACAGTTTGGAAGACGGCCCAATCAGCGTGGTACTCAGACGCGTACATCGCACCCTACGTATCAATTCAGATCGGTATCAGAGAGTTCGGAAGGACGGACCTTATTTGCGATGAGCCACCAGATGGGTTGAGCAAGCGGAAATTCGGAAGTACGACCGATCTCAGCCTGCCCCCCGCATGCATAGCTTGGCAACAGCAGGGGAGGGGGGGGGGGGGACCGCGTATCGCTTGTCCTCGATAACAAAAAGGTGGCGCGGATCGTTCCGCACATGGACGGCATTGTCCACTACACAGATGTTTGCAGAAGCCGGCGGGACCCTGGTCCCACACAAAACTGCGAGAGGAGGCGCGTCAGGGGAGAACAGCTGCTCCAGGTTGTGGAAGGCGCGAACGACGAAGTTGCTGAGATTGAGTGAAGCGGCATCGGCAGCTCCTTGCTTCCCGTCGTGATCCCGGATACCATAGAATTCTCCTGCCAATCTGATCCAAGGCGGGCAGCGGTCATGGTCAAAGAAGTCCTCAAGGGAAGAGAGCCAGGAGACTTAGGTCGTCCAGAGCATGCAGGTCGATTTCCAAGGCCGCTACGAGGTCACTGCACATCGTAGGGGCAACAGACCATTCCGTGGCCGTCCGAGCAGGCTGAATAGTGGCGTGTACACATTGCTGAACCGAGATCCTGATGAAGCCGCTATTCAGAGAGATTGGCTTTCCAATGCGAAAAAAGGTTCAAGACGTTGGCGGAGGAGGTCGCTGAGGGACATCTGATCCGGCATCGCGGTGACATATGGGCGCTTACGTGGGAAATTTGGTTCGTTACTAACTCGCAAGAAAATAAAGCGGCAAAGAAAAACATCAGGCTACTATGTGGTAGTAAGTTCCGACCGCAATCAAGCCATGCTCAAATCATCCGGAATAAAAATCGACATGTTTTGCATGTCACCCGCATAATGATCCTTGCTCCAGGCTTGAAGTTTGGAGAAATCTCTGCAGGTGTGAACAACATCTGAACGCTCCTTGGCCGCCTGGGACTTGTCAGACCATTGCCAAACCTTCAACGTGTTAGCGTCAGTCGGTGAATCACGGATGAACATACGAACGATAGTAGAAATGTCTGATGCACACATTATCGACTGGCGCAAACTTGATAGGCAGTGACGCATGTGTTTTGTATTTATGCCCTCTGAGGTTGCGGGATAGTAATCTAGACGCGAGATTGAAGAAAACATGCTCGTGATGGCGAGAAATTTACCTGGATGCATAGCTTTCCGAATCTCATCCTGGGGAGAAGTCAGTGTCTGGTCCGCGGTATAACTCAAATAACTTACGAGGCAGTGAAGCTCGTGGAAAACATCCAAAGCAAGCATGTACGTCCGGGGATTGTCGCCCAGAATCGGGTAAGTCTTGTTGGGTAAACGCATCGCCTGTGTTCGAGGGATCTTGGAGTATGCGACTACATGACAAGTAAGTGCAGAATCGTACGCAGTTTGTTGACTCACACTCATAGAGACCGGCCCATGCCTGGTCTACTGCATCTGAAGGTTCTTGATCATAGATAGGCAAATCAAGTCCGAATCCGCTATGAAATTTGACTGTTTTGTATTCCAGAACATCTTGTGCGGGCGCTGGACAACCGGCTTCAGCGTTATGATAAAACAATAGTCCCGCGGACGAACAGTATAATGCCTCCGGAAGCAACTGCGTCGAATAGAGCCAAAAGTAGAGCAACGTGAGATTCAGAACCACAGATATGCACAACACCAGTATCGAGGCCAACAGAAAACGAAGTGGGACGAGTTTATGAGAAGAAAGCGGAGGAATGGGCAAAGTTGAACTGTCCATATCTCGAAGGGGTCGATATAGGAACTTCATTGGGGACGGACAAAAGCCTGCAGGGTTGGTTCATCTTCGAAATAAGCCAAAATACACGGGGCCATCCTCGGAGTCTACCCGTGTGCAGCGAGGCAAAAAAGGAAGCCCTCGGCAGATTCTTTTCGGGGTTTGAGCAGCATATAAAAGAATTGCGGCAGAAATCTGGCGGTAGCCGCGTCCAACCTTGAAGCTTGAAGGTCCAAGGGTTTTCAGTTTCGGCTAATCGCGCGCTTGATTAGAGCGTCCGTTCAAATCGCAATGCAAAAGAGTGGCCAGAACCACCGGGTTCGCAGCCGCGCGCGCCAGAACAGTCGATCGCGAGCCCTCCGTCTCCTCCATCCGCGTCGTGCGCGATCAAGAGCCGCATAAACAGCGGTACACATCGAAGTCGCCCAGCGCCTCTCAACTTCGACAGTCACTCGAATTCTTACCCGGTCTGCCACAACTCTTCCTCAATAAATTATCAGCCTTCTATTATCATCCTTCGCGGGGCAGCCCACAATTCCTCGCTTCCTTTTCATAGCCACTGCGGGTCTGCGACTCGAATTTCGACTTTTTAGTCAGGATGCTGCACAGTGCAGTCATGGGAGCTGGGTTCGATACCATATATCTTACCTGGATAATAAGGCGTGCGCCTGCGGGCTGCGCTATCTGTCTTCCGAGTCCTCGTTTATCTGACCATCTTGGACCGATCACCTAGCTTCTCAAGCGAAGTAGCGTCCATCTCTGACCTCACCAGCCCCGTTGCAGCGAATAAGGACGCGGCAAACCCTTTTCAAGATTCTCCCTCTATCGTATAAGAGTCCTGAGCTGCGTCACGGTCGACTTCTGGCACAAGGATAATCATGACCCTCATACTCGAATTGCTCGTCTTCTTCATGGTTACTTTCGTGGCTGCGTCTCCGGTCACCCTTTCCAATGCGCAAGCCGAGGCAAAACCCGATCCGCGCCGTAAGTAACTCGCCGTCCGCTTCTCTCGTGCAACTGTGCTGAATGATCCACTAGCATCCGAGTCGTCAGTATTCATTCGTAACTAACAATGCGCCGGCTCCGGTCTGATTACCCTTGCTCTAGGGAAACTGTCGACATTTTCCCCAGCAGTCGCGGCAATGGGGACGAGCTCTTCGCGTCCGATCAATGGAAAAGGTGGACTCCCTCATTTTATTCTTCGCGATCGCACTGACTGTGGTCCAGGAGCACGACTCGCCCACCGACGAAAGTCCGGAGGGGCCGTAATTCCGAAACAAATATTTTCCAACACGATCAATGGGATAGGTGCGTCGATGTGCGTGGCCAGAACGTGAAGCTAAACAAAACACAGTCGCGACCTGAATTCTGATGCTCCCCATTCCGTTGCTCAGATTTTCGCATACGACCAATGGGAAAATCTGTAAGCCTTTGCGTATCCCATTTTCCCTTCGTCCAACAAGCGTGCAGGCGTCGTGTTGGTCCCGATGATGATGCGTAAGTCAATCTTTCACCCTTGTAATTGAAACCAGATATCTAGATTTGTCTCATGCTGTATTTAGGAAACAGAAGCAAGCTAGAAGGAGTCAAGCGCGAGGCCAAGCGGATTTCTCTGCGTACGAAAGGTGATAAAAGTGTTATTCAAGTGCTTCCAATATGGTCTGACTTGATCTAGGAGAGCGGAATCCACTAGCCGCCCTCCGGGTCCCATCTTTTTTGCAAAAGTGCAATGGGACGAGTGACCTGCATTTTTTTTTTCTTTGTGTATTGTACATAGTATGCACGTTCAATTTTTTTGGGGGCCATTCAGCTAGCATGTCACCAATGGAGTCCTAGTCTACATATTCTATTCTACTCATCATAGAATTATGCATGTGCGAAACCTTTAACGCCCGGATATTCCAGCCCCGTCTGCGCCGAGCGTCGTCAGTCAACTTGAGTCGACCTGTGGCAACGTACGGCACCGCGCCTCCGAGCGAGCCAATGCTGTCTCAGTTTAGACGCCGCACCTCAGTTCAGGTCTGCGATTTTTAAACGAAGCTGGGGCGCGGAGCAGCGAAAAGATCTTGTATTTGCCTTTTCTTGCATTTGCGAAAGATAAGATTATTCCAATATGTACATGTCAGCAGTACGAGTCAAGTAGGTCAAGGATCGGTATCATGCTGCAATGCATAGTGGCAATATACTCAAGTAGCGGAATGTTGCGGATCGGGCAGTTGTCCCCCAGTGACGCCTTGCCTCCACCTTTCGAAGTAATCTTGATCCTTGGCAGGTATAACCGGTTTCAGCTGCGGCGCTGAAGGCCTAGGCTTCGTCCTCCAGTAAAGTATGCAATCCATGGCGTCCAAAGTGTCCTCGGCGGAGTGAACAGGAGCTGGGTCGTCAGGCGTTGGCCCTCCACGTCCGCCGCTGCCGTTCCCCCCTCCGTGTCCACCGCGGGCCTCTCGCCCGCGCCGTCCGCTGCTCTTTCCCCACCTGCGCTCGTTGTTATGTTCACTCTCTTTGTCTTCGTCGTTCTCTTCATTGTCGTCCTCTTCATTGCCGTCCTCTTCGTCGCTGTCCTCGTCAGCATCTGTCATAGCCACTTCACCACCCTCTATCATATATTTCTGGCGAGGGCCACGGCCAACCGGGCGCTCCGGATCCTCGGGGCGGCTATTACGATAGTAGATTCTTCGAAAAATGTCCGCACTGAGGGGTTGCTCGTGGCCAAGGACGTCCTGATTGCCGAACTTGGATAGGACAGAGGAGACATAGGCGAAATCAGCTATGTACTGCGGTATCCGGCTTTCGGGGTTGACAGGCACTCGGGTTCTGGTGTTGTGGGTGTGGACATCTATGAGTGAGTCTAGACACTGGTATATGAGAAAGTGGGTTGGTGGCTGGCCCTTTTGTGCCTCAAATGCAGCTTCTTCTTTTGCTAAGATGCTCTTGACGATTGAATTCTTCAAGAGCTTTCCTGCATCCTCGAGGTGCCGATCCTTCAGTTCAACCGTGGCAGGCGGTGCTGCGGTCTCGAAGATGGGAGCGGGGATATCCGACTCTTGGAGGAAAGACGAAGGAGAGATCGCCAGGAACGCATGGGAGTGAGAGTCCATGGCCTGATGCAAGCCAGATCCCACGAGCACCGCATTCTGAACTACATCCAACCCCGTCAGCTTCGAGTCCGTGTCCACTTTCTTTCTGAAACGACTATTGTTTACGTATCGCAAGTACTTTGGGCGAGGGTGTTAATTCGGTCGCATGACCGACACCTCGGTAGACGTACCTCCTCGCCTTTGCTGTGGGGAATGATATGCGCCGCCTGACAAAACAGGGCCTCCTCTCGGCCACAAACAATACAGTGCCCATGGTCTCGCAATATTGTCCTCGCTCTTAATGAAAGGTCGCGGCTGCTATGCGAGCCATCCGACGTGGGATCGCTCAAAGCAGCGGCGTCCACATACCGTCGGCTACCTGGAGTGAAGCCTGGCATTGGTTTGTGAATTTCGCGAACTTTGCGATGGGCACCGTTTTTCGTGGGCACAAAATAATAGTTCTCGCCAACCGGGCCATTCAAATCTGCGTCTGGAATCGGAGTGAGTTGCAGGGTGCCGTCCCGGATCTCTCCCGTGCATAGTCGACCATTAAGAGCACCGCAAATCTCTTTCGCTAGGAAAAAAACCCATTTGACTGGGGTGCGGCAAAGCTCCAATAGCCTCTCCTTCGGGATGGTCACTACGTGGCCCATCACTGGGGGTTCATCGCCTTCAACGGGGAGGTCGATCCAGATATGCACTTTGGCGTTGGGTCCTGCTATGACGGGTTCTGCCATCGAGATGGACTCATGGAGGCGAGGAGAGAGTCCTTGAAGTTGTAGCCGATGGTTTGGACCTGACCAGGATGACGCGCATGTGCTGTGTCGTCTTTTGTACTTATTTGGCTTCGGACCGCCTGTCCGAAACAACCTGATCCATTGCCAAACCTGATCGACATAAACTTAAAGCGAGTCCGTCTTGCTTCTACTTCAAGCTTGGCTGCCTGAGTCTGTAATGCATGGGAGCAGCTCAAGGCTCGCTCGGTCACCGCGGATGAGCAGCTCACATTGAGCCTTCGTACGTCTGAATCACGGATCAGCGATTATACTTTGTTTTGTTCTCGAAATCTGCGGAGTGTGTGCTCCGGCTCTGTAAAGTGAGTTGAGCTCTTCAGTTTGCGAAGAGGAACTAAGTGCTGACCTTGGTCAAACTCGTGGTGGGTGGAAATCTGCTTACCTGGAAGGAGACGGCGAAACACCCAGAAAATCATAGGAGCCCCGGCCTCTCTGACCCGTAAGAATCATGGCTTCATTAGAGCTGACATCGCGATTGGAAAATCGAATAAATTTCTTCATACCGGTGGTCGACGGACCGGATGGTGGAGCTTGAGAAATAAGTAGCAGCCAAGGGTTTGGCTTTCAAGGCGATCCAATTGGTCCACCACAAAATCATCGGTATAAATCTTCATACCACTTGCCATTCAGCTGTATTTACTAGTATACTACGTGCTCAGAACCTCGTTTGAACCGTTAAACGAGAGCTACGGGCCTCGATGACACACTAAAAATGACAAGGGCCTTTTACCAAAAAGATGGTCCACCAAAAAAAGCACTTTGATGGGGCGCTATATAAGAACTCGATCCTGCTAGTAGCGGCAACATCAACCTCGAGTCTCAAAGCCTCTCCGCGTCGTCCACGTTCAGGATGTCGACACTGTATACCGCGTTTGTTGGCGTCTCGATAATGCTGCTCAAGGAGTTCAACTCCGTCGTCCCAGATCCATACATGGTACCGGAATAACCCGCCCGGCCGCGAGCACATCATTGACGCGCTGGCGACCAGGATGAGCCCTTTCATATCCCGCAGGCACAGGCGTACTGCAGAGGGGACTTTGCAACTTGGGATCCAAAGATTACGACGCCCCCAGGCCTGTAAGCCCCCAATATCTGCAGCTGCTGGGCTGGAGGCTTAACTTTATATTCCAGCTACATACTGAGCTTGGTCTTGAAGAAGGCGTTCATGCTGAAATGCAATGTTCCAATGTTACGGCTCACGGCAATGCTTCCTCTGCTCGCCCTTCCGCTTGTGCTCACCCGATTGTTGTGCTACCATCAACGGGAGAGACCACCTTCTCGTTTACTGTCGCCAACCGTCGACGCTGTTATACTATCTGCCTTTCCCCTTGTCTGGTTCTTCGGCTTTCTCTACTACACCGAGGCACCCAGTCTACTCTTTGTCGTGGGGACCATCGTCGCCGCCATGCAGAATAAGCACTGGTTCGCTGGCTTGGTAGGTTCTCCCTATTCTCCCAACCGAATATTTAGTAATGTCAGGGGCGGTAGCTCGGTTTTATCAGCTGCACATTTCGCCAGACGAATGTGATTTGGGTTCTCTATGCGTATGCATCGAGTCAGCTCATGTACCTGCGGTTTAGACGCGCTGCACCTGGTGCAAAGCCGTTTGCTAAGCTTCATGATCCTCCCGCTCTTGACGCAGGCCCAAGTATGTACATAATTTTGTATTCACTGGCCCCCCTCATTCTTTCGCAGGTGATATCGTTCGGTCTTTGGTGGGTGTGGTCAAGATCGTCGGAGACATTCTTCCAGCCTTTATCCCGTACGCTTCGGTGTTGGGCCTCTTCATCGCATTTGTTGCATGGAATGGCGGGATTGTGCTTGGTATGGAATCTCACAAATCTTGTGTGACGTTGCCTAACGTCTTCCAGGCGACAAGGCCCATCATGTCCCCTCGCTTCATATCCCCCAGATGTACTACTTCATCGCGTCTTCCGTCGCGTTTGGATGGCCGGTCCTCATTAGCGGCGAGGGCGGTATTCCAGGGCTTGTGCGACAAGTCCAACAGCGCATGTTCGGAGGTCCATTGTATGCACGAGACACTGTCCACTCGCTTCCAGCCTAACTTCGTTCCTAGACGTACTTTGATTACTGTGTTAGTATCTGCAATAATGGCAGTTACTGTGAACCTTTACACGTACGTTGTACTCGTCCGGGTTTGCCGTCACTAACATCCGACGTCTAGAATTTACCACCCGTTCTTGGACGACAACCGCCACTACACATTCTATGTCTGGCACCGACTATACATGCGCCAGCCTGCTCCTTATTTGCTCATTCCGATCTACATTGCTTGCGCATGGGCGTGGTTTCTTCGTGTTGGTGGGTGCAACAAACTGGATCGACACTTTCCTCTGACCCAAGGAACATCCTCACAGGCGCCAAGCAGACGATTCTCCAGACACTGGTGCTTCCGATTTGCGTCGCGGTTACGCTGCTGCCTGCACCTCTTATCGAGCCGCGATACTTTCTCATACCGTACATCCTCTTAAGAGCGCAAGTAGCAGACGTTCCCACTTGGTCGCTTGCCCTAGAAGGTGTATGGTACGCAGCCATCAACGCGGCAACCATGTGGGTGTTTTTGTACCTACCCAGAGAGGGTGTTGGTCGTTTCATGTGGTAGCTCGAATTAGTAGAAAAGGACCTGCCACTGGAATAAGACACAGGATAAATTTCATTACCTAGCGAACCGACCGAGATTCAGTGAACATGCTGTACATATAAAGTACTACTTTTTGAAGATACGCGTCCTTGATGAAAAATGAGCGTCAGCCGGCGGCATCAGCGTATGGTCGCCGCGCGAGGCAGTCCGTAGTGTAATACCCCATGGCGTCACGTCACGCCCTCCCCGCTGATGGTGGCGCACCCTCCTAGGCCGCCATGTATGTACTATAGGCCCTCATTAATATAATCATTATAGTCCCCCGCACTATCAAAGCTTGCCCCGATTTTTCTCTGAGTGGATCGGCCCAGTTGGGGGCTAAACAGTATTTGGGCCCGCCAAAAGTGGTCAACTTTGATGGCGACGAACAGAGTCAAAAGAGGGCGATTAAATCAGGGAAAAATTGGAGGGCCTTCCCAGTATAGTAATTAATCTATACATTTTCCGGAATACCATTGGAGGGGAGGGATGCAAGGCGGGACCGTGACGCCATGGGGGGTATCACACTACCAAATGCCCCAGACGTTCGGGCGTGATCCCCGTCCATCATTTTTTTCGATTTTCTCGCGTGGCTCGCATCACACCCGAACGTCTGGGTTACCGAGACAGCTAGGAACAGCTACTACTAGGAGCAGCTTTCGTCAAAATGTCCTTGATCTGCCAGGGACAAATGTGTTCAAACACCATCCGTGCCGACCCAATCAGCTCCGACGCTGACTTACTTTCACGGCATCCCGACATCCCATTCTCCTTGCATCGCCGGTGATTTAAGAAAATGAGTACTTAGGAAAAAAACTCCTTTGCCCGTTAAGCAAGGTCTTAAACGCCAGGGGCGGCCCCTAGTGTTAACTAACGGGATTACTTCGGACCTTCCATTATTTACGATCCGCCGCTGTGTATTTTATAAAGAGTAGAATGCTTCCGCATCAAAACACGCGCACCCCCCACCGCCAGGAGAACAGGAATTCCCGGATCGGCCTTCAGGAGGCTCCCGACAAGCACTCTTTCACCCGCGAGGACACAATACTTCGTGACCAAGCCTTCTTCGTTCTCAGACTTCAACTCCGCATGCAGTTCCCGGAGATCGTCCACGGAAGGCTCCCCACTGGCGTTTGGATTCGCGCCGTGCCACATACCACGCAGCGATAGTGTCGTAAGCGCCCACCGCTGCACGTCTTCGCGAATGGGGTTCCTGATATCCACTACGGGCATGTCGTGAGGAGGCAGGAGAACGACAGGATCTGTCTTTCGATCTTCTTCTGCGCAGCGCGTGTTGCGCATGACCAGCTCAAAGATGCCGTGGACCGTCGGCTCGATAAACTCTCCGCTGCGGGCCAAGGCGCGCTGCGCCTGGGCGCAGAGGATCGTCGAGAAGAGCTCTACCAAAAGGGTAGGATCCTCCTCTACGTCATAGGCGTAGAAGGCGGAAAAAAATCTTTCTTGGAGGTCGTGGCGGTCAGCAAACACGGTGTCGACGTGGGCGTGGATCTGTGGGAGGTGATTCGTTAGCCGAGAGGAATTTACAGGATAGACGACGGGCTCACCAAAGATAGAACCGTACTATTCGCCACCCGGAGCGCGCCGAGATGGTCATAAGTCAGGACCCCCAGGTCGCGAACGACGCTCCAAGTGACGGCAGTCCCATCGAAATCGCGAAGAGAGTCCTCCTCGATTTTTAGCGTGCCAGAAGCAAGCAGATCGATCATGCCATTGGTCGTAACAATCCCCAGGTCGTCCGAGTCCTCCGGAAGAAGTTGAAAGATACCAGGCAGGAGTGGGAACAATGCAGGTTTAAAGCGCATGAGGGATTTGTGGGTCAGTTCTGCGATATGCAGGATAAGCTGTTGGGGGTGAAAGACAGCTTCAGGGGCAGCGGTCGGCGGTGAAAACATGTAGGGTCCGCATATACACCGCAAATCGACGTTGTCAAGCGGTGTATCTAGAAACGCGCCGGCGAACGCCAATGCCTCCTGTTTGGTAAAACCGCAGGACAGATCAAGGGCGGGTGGGGCCTCTAGATCTAGTGCCCGCAGGTTTACAGACGATGATGTCGACACAGAAACGGTTCCCGTTACGAATAACTTGGTGATAACATCCGAGCCTGCGCGTAACGGGCCCCAGAAGGATGTGTCGAATAAACATTCGATATCCTTCGGAGATGCAAAGGACTCGGGGATGTCAGGAAATTCAAGACGCATGAAAGAGCGTCGCCGGACGGGGGCGTCGTAATCGTCCACTCCGACAAAAAGGGTGTGACCGCGGGACCTGACTACGCCCTTTAACGAATGGTTAGCAATATCTGGTGGGACAGCTATGAGGGAACACTCACGAGCACCTTGGCGAACAAATCACCTGAATTTGGCGGGACGTCCGGGTCTGTGGGCTGGAGGAACGATTCCGGATTACTGAGTTGTAGCTCCTCCGCGTATTCCATGACGAACTGACGCAAGCCGAACAGTATATGCGACGTCAGACGGTTGTCGATATCGGTAATATCGGAGAGGGGATGAATGTCGGACAAGGTGAAGGAGAGACAAAGATGCTGGTGGCGGTGTTGGGTGGCACCAGAGGCTTCAGCCACCACAAGAGATCCAAAGTGCGCAGCGAAATTTTGAGCTCCACGAACATCGTAGTATTGATTTAGAGTCGAAAGGAACGCCGTTTTTCCAAACCGCGGAGGACGCAGGAGGATGTATCGAAATTTATCCGGGAGTTGTAGAATGCACCGCGTCTTGTCAACATATACTGTCTCAGGATGCTGGCGGAGTTTCAAAAAGTCATAGTTGGTCCAAGGCAGCTCCCTGTGATTCTGAAGCGCAGTATCAGAATGTACGAAGGCGTTACGGACGAAAACGCACATCGGAGATGAAGGTGTTATTGAGTGAATCTGTGCTGAAGGAGATAGGTGAAAGCGAACGTGTCCTGGCGCGCTTGTGGGGACCAGGTTCACTGCCGCTGCTAGAGTCTTCATCAGTCTCGTCGTCGCTCCATAGCCACGCGCGCTTCGGTTTAGGGTTTGAGAGAAAGGCCACTGGAGCGAGGATTCAGCTAAATAGAAGCTAAACAAAAAATGCGCACCGCCATCGAACTCTTCTTCTTTGGAAAACGGCGTGGATTCTGAATCCTCAAACACCACTAACTCTGCATCAAGACTATCTTTCCGCAGGAGGCCACCATCCGAAAAATCGAGCTCTTCAGGGCGAGTGAAAGGATCTGCGCTGCCGGTCTGTGCCATGGCTATTGTCTCGGGGGAAGGTCGTTGTGGAGCCGATTCGATATGCATTCGTGACTACGATCGGCACCATTGGCCTCTCAATGCATCTCTCGTGGCCTGCATCCCACAAGTTGTAAGCACCCAATGTTTTCGTTGACTCGTCCGGCCATAAGATGACTACGGTGTTGGACCAACAGCGTGTTCCCTCAAGAGAATAGTGCGTCTGTACTCCGCTGTCTTGAGACGTGGGTTACTACGATTGGGTTGTGTACTAATAATAGTGTATGTATCACTGAGCCAAACAAAGTCAACGCGACAGTTCGTTTTCAACTTAGGCGGTTGCGCCCTTTCAAGTTCAGCGCTCATCGACTGAGCGCCATTGTGCCTTCTGGCTCCTTAATTCCCCCTCTTACCCCCTTGCTCCGCCGCCTGCATCATGCCCGCAGAAGCCAGCTCCAGCGTGCCGTCCAAGCCAACCACCCGGAGTTCCATACGCCATTCTCTTAATCTAGCAGGGAAGGCGCTAGTAGACGTCATTAACAAAGACGGGCGGGACTCGGACAAGACTGCGAAGAAGGGTGCGAAGGATACCGGCTCCCGCCGCCTTAGTGCGGCGAATGCAAAGCCTACGGCCCCCCGTGCGTCCATGGACAACAACATACCTCCGTCAGCAGTCTCGAGACGCACGTCAACTCCCGACTCCAAGACGGTCACCCGTCGACGTGTGTCTGCTGCGACAATCAAGTCGTACCTAGAAGAGCAGGCGCCGAAGCCTACCGAGGCCACTCCGCAGGGTGCGACGGTCACCAGATCGGCCTCGCTCAGACCACGTCCCGGGGTGTCGGCTCTTCCAAAGTATCGTCCCAGATCTGTTGTGGGCGAGTCTAGCACCAAGCCCCCGTCGCCCACGAGGGCTGGTGTCCGTCGCCGGCTCAGCAGTTCGGATGAAGAAAAAGAGGAGGAAGCAGCACCGCAGAACAAGGAGGGGTCGGCTGCAGAGATCAGCATGCGACCTATCAGTCCCCTTCCTCACCGGGCTGCCTTTAAACTACTCATCCCCGCCAGCCCCCCTGTGATTCCCGCCAAGACCAAGGCAGCCCCTTCATCGACTAGTAAATCGAAACCTTCTCCCGCCCGGCCCACTAAAACGGTCAAAACGGCGGTGTCTTCCAATCCCGTTGTCCCACGGCCATCCTCGTCCACGTCTTCGTCCAGTTCTCTAACGCCTCGTACCCCAAGCTCGCCCAATGGTAAGGCAGCCGTAGTCCGCAAGGGAGATAAAGCCCACACCAAGCAATCCAGTCCACTTCGTGACTCGCCTCAGCGAAGCCGCACCGAATCACCGCTCGCGCGGCACTCTCGAAACCGGTCCTCGCATCTCACCCCCTCCGAGCCCAATGAGGTCGGAAATATGTCCCACATCTCCGAGGGGAACAGCGAAGACAGCGACACGGAGCATGTTAAGCTCTTGTTGGCGCCGGTTGCTGCGCTCGGTGCTCCAACGCCTGCAATGCCTCGCACGGTGTCCACTCGCCATCGCCGAGCTGCTGCACCACCCCGCACACCCGTCCGATCGCAGCTTCCTTCGCGCGCCAACCTCTCGTATCTGTCACCCCTGCCGCCAGACTCTGATAGCTCTCCCTCGCGCAGACCCCAACCTGCAGCGGGCGCCGCCCCCTCCGCGGGTCGCGGCTCCATCCTGTCCTGGGAGCAGCTCGCAACCGAGGCATCGCGGACACTGGGCGAGGACGAGATCGCGAGCATGTTGTCTGAAATGCCGGCCCCGTTCCGCCCCGGCGCCATCTCACCCAGCAACCATCTGGAAATTCCGGAAAGCCCGTGCCTCAGTGCCTTGAACTCGCCAGGGGAGTACGGGTCCATCTCGCAGGTCCTCTTACCGGACGTGACGCCCTCGCCCGCCGTGCATGCGAACACGTCGAGGTACAGTATGGCGGGCGGCGATCTGCCCGCGGTGGACGCGGCCATCGTCACGCTGTTACGTCTGCAGCTCGTGTCCGCCGAGAGCATCGCGAAGGAGCGGCTGCTGCAGCTGCAGTCGATGGAAGAGGAGATCCACAATCTGAAGCAGGCACGCATCCGCGAGGCGGAGCAGCTGGAGATGCAGGTCGGGCACCTGGAGAGCGAGCTCCGCGGGGCGCTCGAGCTGCGGGAGCGCGCGGACGACGAGCGCGTGGCGCATATCGCGGTGCTGGAGGACCGGCTGCGGCAGGCGGACGAGCTGCGCGACGAGTCGATGGAGGTCGCTGAGCAGACGCGCGAGAGCGCCGAGGCGGACGCGGAGGCGGCGGTGCGGATGCAGCGTGCGAAGACGAGTGCGGTGTGGTCTGCACGTGTTGCCGGGACGCATTGGGCGTTCGTGCGCGATTTCGCGGAGAGCGAGTTGGATGTTGTGAAGGGCGATCGGGAGGTCCTAGCCGCTCTCCTCAGCGACTTGGAGGAGGTGCGGAGACGTGTGTGCTGTGTGTGAACTTTTCTTTTTTCGTCTCGAAGTGTAATTTATCCAAGTGAGTCGACTTCAACAACCTGTTTCCATCGCATTGCTAATGTTGGAACAGCTTCCACCTGTCGCTTCTTGTCTGCGATACCTCTGGAATCTTGTATACCACCACCTGTATTCGTATCCTGTATATATGTATCCACTCGGATTGCTCAAATCATATCGCTGGGCCCTTCACGCCCAGACTTCCCGACTCCATCCTTAACCTTTAGACCTAGAATGAAAACCGAGGAGACGGGAGGGCCTCGGGCTCCGTTTACAACAATAGGATAAGTACTGCATCTACTCTAGGACGCCGAGAAAAGACATCTTGTGGATCTTCGAGTCACTAATGAAATTGAGGAGGGCCGGCGGCGATGATGCGCGGGACGAAAGCTTATATCATATTGGTGTCGTCGACGTCGGCATACATGTAGTAGCACAGTAACGGGTAATCGACACGGTCGTGCAACGTGAACGTCGTCGGAAAGTAAGTAAGTAAGTAAGTAAGTAATGTCCGTTTGGTGTGAGTGCTTGATCGTTTAATTAAGCTACCGCCACAAGCACGGCGCCGAGCGCGATCGCGAGGCCCTTGGCTTCGACGCCGGAGCGGGCTGCGCCCGACTTCGTGGAAGTTGCCTTTGCGCTGGCGCTTGAGACGAGGGAGTTTGCTAGACTGCTAGCAGGCTTGGTCGTGCTCCCACTAGACGGCGCCGTTGTGCTCGACCCCGCCTTCGACGAGAGGCTGGAGGCGATGGGGAGTGAGAGCGAGCTGGGCGTGCGTCAGGACGGCTTGGGTGCGGAGCGATAGGGGGACATACCGGCTTGGCGTCGGGGGCAGGAGCGTCGGGATGACCGTCGGGAAGTTCTCGGTGTTGCTCGAGACCTGGGCCGCGACGAAGGGCGCGAGGAAAGCGAGGAGGATGGTCGAGTACTTCATGGTAATGTTGATGTGGGCGGTGAATGGCTGATCGTCTTGCAGGACTTTTTATAGACGGCTCCTAGCAGTTGAGCACGTCACGGCATGTGGACAGGTGGAGAGGCTGGAGCGCGGTGTGCAGTGCGCAGTGACTGTGGGGCGCCGGCCCGGGTTGCCGTGATGTAGAACCCGCGATACCTGAGTAGATTAGATTGGGACTGATCTACACTGCCACCTGTCATCGACTCTGCATTCGCAAACCACTTCGCGCTCTGAGTACTCTGCTTTGATTTACAGCCTTTTCTGGGTTTCCTGCAAGCTGCCGTCGCGGGAAGATGATATGTATCTCCATAAAAGAGTCGAAAGTATCCTTGGGTACAAACGTCGGTTTAATTCAATCTTCTCCAAATTCATAAACAAATCCTGCATAAGTGCCTGGAGGCAGAGTAGATTCCCTTGAACTTTCGTGCCTCAGAGTCAAGATATTCCTTGATTTGATCGGGTATCCTGAGTTCACGAAGGTCTGCGCCGGTATCTTACGTCTGCCTGAGAATAGACAACGACAGGCTGTTCGTATCCTGTATATTATATGGTATCCACCAGTGCTCGGATTGCTTAAATCATATCTGTGTCGTCGGCATACATGAAGTAGCACAGTAACGGGTAATCGACACAGTCGTGCGACGTGAACGTCGTCGGAAAGCAAGTAAGTAATGTCCGTTTGGTGTGAGTGCTTGATCGTCTAATTAAGCCACGGCCACAAGCACGGCGCCGAGCGCGATCGCGAGGCCCTTGGCTTCGACGCTGGAGCGGGCTGCGCCCGACTTTTTCTTGGTAGTCGCCTTTGCGCTGGCGCTTGAGGCGACGGAGTGTGCTAGACTGCTGGCAGGCTTGGTCGTGCTCCCACTGGGCGGCGCCGTTGCCGCCTTCGACGCGAGGCTGGAGGCGGCGGGGACCGAGCTGGGCGTGCGTTAGGATGGCTTGGGTGCGGAGCGATCGGGGGACATACCGGCTTGTGTTGCTCGAGACCTGGGCCGCGACGAAGGGCGCGAGGAAAGCGAGGAGGATGGTCGAGTACTTCATAATGTTTATGTGGGCGGTGAATGGTCGATCCTGTTGCAGGACTTTTTATAGACGGCTGCTACGACTAGAAGTCGAGCGCGTCACGGCATGTGGACAGATGGAGAGGCTGGAGCGCGATGTGTCGCAGTGCGCAGTGACTGCGCCGCGACGGCCCGAGTTACTGTGACGGTGCGCTGCGCGTCCGAATTGGCGCACATCAAGCGCACGTCCGAGTCTGCGCATCACTCTCGGGTGTTAAAAGGTGATTCGTGGGGCATGCGATAGCAAAACTCAATAATGCATGTGCACGGGACGATGGTTCGAGGTGTAGGAATTTCCCCGGAAGAGTCGAAAGTATCCTTTGGTACAAACATCGGTTTAATTTCTTGCTCCAAATTCAAAAACAAATCCTACAAAGGTGCCTGGATGTATGGTTCGGGTCTTGAAACAAATTGCATCGAACCGAAAATCAATCATGACAAGGCCCAATTCGGACGAAAGAACCTCCGAATTTGGCTTCTTGCTGCGGTTCGACGAATCGGGTCGGCGAGGAGAGGCCTGATCTCAAAGTTGAGATAATTCAGGTGTTTCAAGTTTATTTTTAGACGGCGCTCACAAGCGATTGGTTGTTCGCAGAAAAATCTATGGCGACATATCCTTTTTCTTTTTGCACGCGTGGTTCCGTAGCGACGCCTCCTTAGAGAAAAATCGCATGCACCGCGTGCACACCCACTCGCACTCGCGCTCGTGCTGCCCCACCTCGTGCCGAAACCGGTCGTGGGTGCGCGAGAACTGGCGCGCGCACCCAAGTGTGCACGGGAAAGACCGCTTCGGTTTCGTATGGAGCGCTCGGGGTGCGGCAGGCGAATTAGGGGGGAGCGGGTGGGGCGAGGGAGACGCTGACGCAGACGGGATGCGGGTGCAGCGATCCGAGGGCGACGCAGGGGTGGGCAGGGTTTGGTTACCAGGTGACTCTTGGGCGGGTAGGTGCGCAGTAGCAGGGGTAGCTGAAGTGTCAATAGAGGATCAGCATCATTCGTCGCATGCGTATGTAGACGAGACAATCACCCAAGAAGTCGTGGAATAGATCCTCGCTTATGCTGAAATCGTGCGGTAGGTCGCAGATCTCAATATAGCTCGAAGGCACCGTTAACAGCGCAGCATCAAGGAACGGGATTTCGGGCAAAGCCGCGCCGTGATAGAGAGAGGCTAAATCGAGGTAGTCGCCGGGCGGCTGGTCAAGACGTGTATCGCTATTCTGCAAAAAGTTGTATGCTTGCCCAATAGGCGGAAGCGGCTGCGAGTCCGTGTCTGGAGAGCTTCGGTGAGAACCAAGGTCTCCAAGCTCGCAAAAAAACTGGCTCACACATCAGTTCGTCGTGCGATCGGCTCTCAGAGTCCCCAGAGATCCACAGCGCAAGCGACACTCCACTGGATTCAGTCACGAAGCTCATGTTGAACTTCCTTCCACTGCCATCTTCCGGTGGACCGTGTGCCGAGAGGGGTTCGGAAGCGGCGTTGACCATGTCGACCGCCACCGCGCCGTCAGGGAGGCGGATTTTGATTGAGAGTTGCACGGACGAGAGGACATATACCGGTAGAGTGAGCGACATCGACGCGAGTGTTGTTGTCGCATCCCGCTCATCCCTGCTTTATACTGAGAGTCCGACGAGATTAAGAATGGCGTTGCAACCGGGTTGAAGGTCGGTGGCCTTGTTCTTTAAAAGGGAGCCTTTTGAGCGAGACTTGTGCAGCGCTGCTTTGAGAATGAAGCACAGATATTCGGGCCATCGAGGCCCCGGACGGCGGTGCAAGCATGACAGTAATTGCTAGATTTGCGATTTCGGTTCGGTGTTGAAACGAAACCGAGATCCGAGGACAAGCAAAGTGCTGGCTCTTGCATACGCTGGCAGGAAAAATGCCACAATACGACTAAAGTTGGGAGAAGTCGCCACTACTGATCCACCCTTGGAGCCGCTCGGTGCAAACGCCGTGTTGACGTGTTGACGTTTCACCTAAGCCTCGTTGGCGTTCTTGTGCCACGACCGACATGACGCGACCACGACCAAGACACCATAAGGCGTTGAACTAAAGAGGCACTCCGGCAGGCCGCCGAAATCGAGAGTGGGATGGATGGAGGTGTGGAATGGACGCGTGGACTAGTTTCAAGCAAAAGTTGAGCGGAAGTAAACGGAAGTCCTAAGTTTGATCTTGCCGGCTCCGGCCGGAAACAGCGATCAGGTGACGGCCGAGAAAGCCGATATAAACTAAACTTTTCACGAAAGTTCTTCGAAACTTGCCGCAACGAAGTGAAAAGGTAGGAGACCCCGGTTCTATTCGCCAATTACTGTGATACATGCGGGGGAGATAAATGAAGGAGAGTTTTTGAATCCGGATTGATCATCATATGCCTGAAGGTGCAAATCTTTCGCCGAGTTCGAGCGCTTTCACCGCCAAGGCCGTGGTGAGGCCCCGATTTCCAATCTTCAGCCCGGAGACTCCATAACGGTAAACCGGGCCTATAGCCCATCCACCGTCCTCGCATTGTAGAGCAAGCAAGCTCTGCAAATCAATCCTGTTCTCGATGCCAAGGTACTCGCAAACTGGCAGTATATACTGGTCAGCGAATTCGACAGCCGTGCGTGTCGACTGCCAGCAACGTACCGATAAGGCGCATGGATAGCGCTACCGCATCCCCAGGTCGCGCAATGTGTTCCTGGATCCGTTGTTTCAGGAGCGGCTCCAGAAGTGAATGAAGTGCGGGATCCTCAGCCCGTTGCAAGAGCCTCGCGAGAAAGTAGAGGAAGCATTCTCCCGTCGCGTAATAGCGGCTGCCATCGACGTACGCCCGGTTCAATAGGACGTCGCGTACCCAGTACAGGGTGGACGCGAGCTCGGATCCACGGTTGAAGGAGTAGAATAGGCTGAGGACATTGACGCAGACGGTGGGATCGAACCGAGGTCGGCTGTGATCAAAGTAGGTCTACGAGAGTTGGCGATTTGCGAGGTGAACGCAATGCGGACACATACCCCGATGATATCATCTTCAGTGAGATAGCGGAGCATTTCGTCCATCATGGAGTTCACGGCACATGCGTCCGGCGGCATGATTGTTAGGGCGAGAGACGTAGTATCAAGATCTTCTGGAAAGCTTGCCGTTGTCATAACGGGCGGGCCTTGTTCTGCCTTTAACAGTGAACAAAGAAGGCAACATCGGGCGTACCTTGAAAGAAATTCCAAGGACCATTTTGTTTTACGAGGTGAACGAGTGATCTGGTGCGAGTTAAATCACATCTACGGCGCCTGGCAGGAGCGACGCGTACCGATCAGCCGTAAGTTCCAAGATGAGGAGCTGAGAGAAGTTGTCGTGGAATGTGATACCGTTTTCGATAACGGTGTGGTGATGACCGGCCCCGTCTCTGAGGAACAGACGTGCTCGGCTGACCGCGTCGCCGAATAAGTTACTGAGGCTGCGCCGGAGATTACCGTCGGATATGACGCCGTACATCCCTAGCGAACGGGCGGAAAGAATGTTCTGTGCATCCTGGTCCACAAAAACAGTCCGACCGGGTTCAGCGCACGTTTCTGCGAAAACGTGGCGGAAAAAAGACAGAGACGGTTTACGCAGCCCTACGGATGTCGAAGTGAAGATGTGATCAAAGAGCGACAACAGCTCGGGATAGGCGGAGCGCAGAGATTCATAGTCTGGGGCGGATATGTTGGACATGGAGATGACTTTCACGCGTTTCTCCTGTTTGATCTGTCGAATGAGAGCAATCAAGTGCTCATTGAGGCGTAGAGAGTCGCGCATTTTGCGGAGAGCCTGGTGGATATCGGCTGAGGGGATGGAGAACTCGGTCTCGAGACGTCGATAACAGGCATCTTGTGTGATACGCCCAGTCTCGTAGTCGAGCCAGGTGCGAGATGCAAGGGCCGCCTTCAACTGCTTACTGGATCCAATGGTGGCCCCTGCAACGACGTCGTTGAAGTCAAGGATAAGAGTATTGAAAGACATGGCTGGATGCAGAGGGGGTAAATTAGCCATCCTCCTGGTCTCGCATAAATAGTGTGAAGGTTTGCAATGAGCTACATCCGGAAGCGACGGGCGTCTCTCGAACTGTGTTGAAGTCTGTTGATGCCAGGACTAGCCACAACGCACTCTGGCGCATCATACCCCAGTCCGCGCTGATGGAGTAGTGCATCGGTCGGTAGAAGAAGCAAAGGTTGCGGCCGGGAACAGGTGAAGGCCTGTGAAGGCTGAAGCAGGCAAGTAAGTACGTTCGTTTGTGGCGGTGCGTTCAATCAAAGGCCGAAACCAGCCGAAACCGCTCAAGCCAAACCAAACCGGTTCAAAGCAGGGTTCAAGTTGCGGTCGCAACATGCGTCCGTCCACAAGCAGTTTCCGAGTCCCAGTTGCGGATATGCGTACAAAAGCTCAGCTTGCTGGCCTACTGTCCGCAACATTGACGCCAATCCTACGCCCATAATGGCCTCCAACGTTCCTCGGACCCTGCGCCTTCCACGCACCATGGATTCCTGGCCGTGGACCCGACAGATAAACCCTTTGCATGAAGAGGTCAGCGCCGAATGCATGCTGCATTGGTCCCAAAACTTGAAGGTGTTCTCCCTCGAATCTCAGAAGAAATTCGACGCTGGTGATCTCCTTTCTTTCCGTTCAACCTCCCTTTTCTGAAATTCAGAACAGGCCTCCTAGCCGCGCTCGTCTATCCAAACGTATCCAAAGGTCAGGGATAAATTCAACCATATGTTTAGTATCTGCTGCAACACGATCCCAGAAATTCTGCGCACTGGATGCGATTGGATTACTCTATTTTTCCTGGTCGATCACTGTACCGACATGCAGTCCGAAAAAACTGCGCGGCAAATGGTTGATATCGCCCTCGACGCCTTGAATAACCCGGAAAAGCCGCGTCCCGAGGGTGAAACGATGCTCGGTCAGGCTACCAAGGAGTGTGTTCAGTTTTCTATCTACAGTGAATAAACCATGACATGAGATGAAACAGATTTTGGAGTCGCGCACTCAAAGGGGCGACCGAGACCGCTGCTCGCCATTTCTTTCGGGCCTTCACGAACTATCTTGAATCTGTTGTCCTTCAGGCGGCTGGGCGCGACAACAATCGGCTGGCAACAATGACGGAGTACTTCCATGTTCGCAGACAGAACGTTGGAACCTTCCCGACGTACTGTATCGGAGCCTGGCACCTCGATCTGCCCGATCACGTATTCTACAACGAGGTCATCGTGGACATGACAGTATGCGGCCCAATTATCTTGCTTTTCGTGCAGTTGCTCATCAAGAATAGAACCAGATCGCTGATATGGTCATAATCGACAATGTGGGTACCTCAAGACGAGGCAAGTATACTTCAATGACCAAGCCTTAGGACTTGATCTCGTATAACAAAGAGCAGGCCGCCGGTGACGATAAGTTCAACGTCGTCACTGTCGCCATGCATCACCTCAACACCGACTACGGCGAAGCTGTTGCCTGGATTACAGCTTACCATGCCGCAACGCAGGCAAAATTCCTGGCTTGCCTCACGCAGGTACCGTCGTTCGGCCCGATCATCGATTCCCAGCTCCAAGAGTATATCTTCATTCTCGCCAACATGCCCCGGGCCAACGACTGCTGGAACTTCGAGTGTGCACTGTACTATGGTTCCAAGGGGTTTGAGGTTCAGCAGACGCGCTCGGTGGCTTTGCTGTCCAAGGTACACGGGTAGATGTAGACTACTAGTAGTACTGACCATCGAAAATTCGATTCCTATGTCTCGAAACTGTCTTGGGGTGAATTTTCGTGTTTATCTTTATCTGATTTGATGCCGCCCAAACTGGAATGTCTCTGAGTACTGAGTCTCAACACAAACGCTGAAGCCGGGCAACTTTGTCTCCCAACAAAACCGTCTTTCCGACCAGAGGTTGCGCCGAATATTGGATAAAGTTTTCCAAGAAATACATAGTCCCCAGGCTCAACAAGCAATTCGGAGCCTTTATCGTTGTTGCTGGCGTCCCATATGGTCGCAGTGCTATTCATAGGGACCTAGGAAACAGAATACCTACCTCGCCCATGTGCATCGCATGGATGAGCACAAGACCTATCGAACGTTTATCGCGCATAGGGCTCATAAAGGCCAGAGCAACCATCGTTCAACTAAGAGCCTGAAGGGCTGAAATGACTTCGTACGTGCTTCTTGGTCTAGCAGCCCTGCAGGGGGCCAACGCTTGGGGCTCCCTCGGCCACGCCACGGTCGCATACGTCGCGCAGAACTATGTCACCGCGCAGACCGCCGCATGGGCGAAGGGCGTCCTCAACGACACGTCCACATCTTACCTCGCCAACATCGCCTCGTGGGCCGACTCGTACCGCGCGACTGCCGCGGGTGCGTGGTCCGCCCCGCTCCACTTCATCGACGCCGAGGACAACCCGCCAACGACGTGCGATGTCGATTTCGCACGCGACTGCGGCGCCGCAGGCTGCTCGGTCTCCGCCATGGCGAACTACACGCAGCGCGCGGGCGACGCCCGCCTGAGCGCCGACCACGTCGCCGAGGCGGTGCGCTTCCTCGTGCACTTTGTCGGCGACATCACGCAGCCGCTGCACGACGAGGCGCTCGCCCTGGGCGGGAACCAGATCGCCGTCAAGTTCAACGGCTTCAACGACAACCTGCACTCCGACTGGGACACGTTCATGCCCGAGATGCTCGTCGGCGGCTCCTCGCTCGCCGACGCAAGGTCTTGGGCCGCGAGCCTCATCACCGAGATCGACTCCGGCACGTTCAAGAGCGCCAAGGCGAGCTGGATCGCGGGCGACAATACCGGGGACGTCGTCACTACGGCGACGCGGTGGGCGACCGACGCGAACGCCTTCGTCTGCTCGGTGGTGATGCCCAACGGTGCCGCCGCGCTCACCGCTGCGAAGGATCTGTTCCCCACGTACTACGACAGCGTTATTGGCACCATCGAGCTGCAGATAGCAAAGGGCGGCTTCCGACTCGCGAACTGGCTCAACATGATCTTCCAGAACGAGATCGCGAAGCGGGACAGCCTGGTGCAGAGGGACTTGCGTGTGGTCGATGATTCTGAACTCGACGGACACATGTTCCTCCCAGCGCCGCGACCGCTGAGCAAGGCCGAGCTTGCCCGCCTAGCTGTAGGGTATGAATGCAATCATAAGCACTGAGAATTGGCGTGTATGTCCAGCAAATGAACTGTTCGAGACTCCAGGCGCGCGGAGCATGTTTGTATCATTGGTCGGTATAGTAGTATTACCTTGTACACACATACAATGTAGCGGAAGAAACAAGAACGAGAAAAAAAATGCAAGCACATAAATTACATGTAAAGGTCCTGCGCGCCTGCGCAAGCATCCATCAGGCATCCAAAGTTATCGGCTGGATTCGCTTGATCTAACCGATCAGAAATGGCTCCGGAAATCGCAGATTGCCTGTTAAACGCGTGAGCTAACCAGTCTGCTCGTCCACACAACAAAGAAACGCACTCGATTGGGCCATAGACAACTTCAACGTTGTGTCGCAGGAGTCCAAGAGAAATTGGCCATTTCGAGTAGGCGTCCGGAGAGAAGACGAAATAGACATGGGCCTTGGCTTTGACGGGGGGGAATAGGACAACCGTCTTAGCTCTGAACCCCTGCCCGGACGGCAGGATCTCGATATCAACGGGGTACTTGATGGTAAGCTGGAACAGTTGTGATCGGACTTGACCGCACGCGGACCAGTAGTCGGCCAAAGATTCCACAATCTAGCGCGAGCAGTGAGCTTCAGGCCGAAAGAAAGAAACGGGTCAGCTACGCACATGGCGCGTCGTAACCCCTTTGCCGTCCGGAATATGACGCGTCGCGTTGTCCAGGAAGAATTTGCTGAGAATGGGAAAGTCGTCCGGCAGGCGGCGCGATGCTGGGAGGCGGGAGATGTCGACCTTGGCGCTGATCGGCACAAAGTTGCGGCATGTGATAGCGACACGAAACTGTGAGGCGTATTCGTATTCGAAGAGGTCGGGCAGAACTCTGGTTGCGCGAAACATATGCAGATCTTGAAGGATATCGAGTTCCTCTGGCAAGAGACGGTCGGTCAGGGAAAGATTCGTCAAAATTGGAATAGAAGGTACCCTTGAGTCTGGAGAGCTCAGAATGTGTGCTGTTCTTCTGGATGTGCAATATTCTCTCGGCATCCGCGATCGCTGTCTTTGCCTGTCGACTTTCAAGCTCGAGCTCCTCCAGCCGCTCTTGCAACCACTGAAGCTGGGCATTACTTTCAGCGACCTCCGCCTGGAGGGCTTCAACTTCCGCGCTGTTCAAGTCAGTTGACGCGACATCGAGTTGGCAACTGTGGACCTACTTTTGCTCGGCGATGGACGTTTTCAGATCGTTGAGGTATTCTTGATCGCTGTTTTCGATCTCAGCTACCTCAGCTTGCTGATGCTCCAGCTCTCGCATGACTTCCTCGTACTCGCGTTCCAGGGCGGGAAGAACCTCTGCATGTGTTGTTTGAAGCTCCTCTATGGCGAGGGCATCCTAATATCAGGGTCAGCAATAACACTTATCAGGGTCTTAGCAGACGCACTTGGCGGAGCGCTTCAAAGCCCTCGTCGGCGGTCTCGCGCAAACCCTCGATCCAGCGCAACTTCCAGTCGTACCAATCCGACTTTGCCAACCCTCTAGCATTTGTGCGGATCAAGTTCAATTGATGCTAAAGAGAATGAATGAGACCTTGTGTCGCGGCACGAGTGGAATCCTCACAAGTAATTCAGCCTGACCTTCCTCGTCCGCGCGGATGTATTCTGTGAACAATTCGGGAGTCATCTTGATTGCCTCATCCTCCATCTGAGCGAACACGGCCTTGCTTTGATCCATCCAGCCTTGGAGATCGTCGGATACCTTGGAATACAAAACCAGCTCAGGCACGTTTATTGACATCGCCACCGCATATTCTGCGAGCGGTATCTCGGAGGGAGGTCGAGCTTGACGGGACGGCTGGTGAATGGACCGCCGAGGTGCGTCAAGTTCATCCATAAATTTAATGCCAGTGATGTCAAAGAATTGTGCGATTGATATAGACCGCTAAGGAACGGAGATTGTCAGTTGCGAGGGAGTGGACGTGGGATAAATTTGCATACCACTTCGTCCTCTGGGAAGTCTGCTTCTTGGACACCGTCTCTCCATTGCGCTGTTGGGTCGATGTTCATCTTGTCACCAGGTTCGCCAAAACCCCCAGCGGAGTCGAGCAGAGCTGAAAGATCAACGACTAGTGATGGCGAATCGACCACATGCGGGCGGGGCGACGCAGGGCGAGGAGAAGCAGGGGCCGGAGAACCTCTGGATGGCGTGGGGGAAGCTGCCGCTTGTCTTTCTGTCTCTCGAGCGCAAGTAGCGTCGCTTTCCGTCGTCTTCTGCTTCGCCTTTCCTTTGTCGAGAACAGCGTCTTTGTCGAAACGTGCCCAGGCATCAGAAGGCGCAGAGCCCATACTCGCTCGTCCGAGCCCGAGCCCAGCCTTCTTCTTCGGCGACTTCGGCGCTGCCAGCGGGGCGCCTGCGGGTTCATTGCTCTCCGTGGCGCCCAGTCCAACTCCCATACTCTTCCGACGTGCGAAATACCCTGATGGCCGCCTCAAAGCTGAAGGTTGTCGGGGGGCTGCGGTACTCGTCGATGCCCCTGTTATGAACGGAGCCCGTTTGCTCGGAGACAAAGGCTTCGGCTTCGGGGCGACCACCGGAGGTGTTGACGGGCGCGCCTCCACAGCGGGTGAGCCGTTCAAACCCGGCCATTTCCCTGCCACGGACAGGCGTTTCGTAGTAGTAGGTTTGTCCTTCATGCTGCCAGGTTGTTTGTTGGGAGAGGGAGGAGCAACAGCCAATCGTTTGGCAGGACTGGGCACGCCCGGGTCGGCATCAGATTCACGAGGCCGTTTGCTTGAGGCGGAAACCTCCGAGTTTCTCTTGGGCACAAATGTGGGTTTCTTGGGAGGAGAAGTGGGGGCAGCATCGGCGACCTTTTTGGAGGGTGAGGGGGGTCGAAAAATAGATGGACGGGGAGGTTCAGGATTCGGTTTAGTCCGCTGCACCGGCGTGGATTGAGCAGGAAGAGGAAGAATTGAGCCATAGATTTCCGACTCGTCCATAGTAGAATCGGGTTGCCCAACGCTCATTCGTGGTCCTCCCCCGACGAGACTCACGCGGCCTAAAACCTTGCTGATATTCATGGTCCTATCGTCATTATCGGCGTTGCCGAAACTGTCATCAGTACTAGAGAACGTATCGTCCTGCTGGATGTACTCGTTATTGGTCGGCGGCAGTAGCCCTGCAGCCGAGACAGAGACGCGCCGCTGCCCACCTTCGTGGGCGACAGGCACGTATTCGTCGTCGGATGACGGAGGTGGCTCCTCGTACGGTGCGTCCCCAGAATGCGTCATTTTCCGCAAGGCCATCCATGTCGCATCCTCGTGAGCCGGCGGTCGAAGGGAGCGGTTCAAGGGAACAGTAAATTCGGTCGGGGGTTCCTGCGACTGGTCGGAGGTGAATGATTGAGATTGGTCGGTGAAGGACTGGGACTGGTCCGCGTCGTCCGGGTTGCTGGGAGTGGCAACAGAAATCTGGGCCAGCGGCTGGCGTGCACCACCAAGTGAGACTGGCCTTTTCTTGATGAATTCCCCGTCAAAAGCTTCCGTCATGTCCATGTCATCGTCGTCGAATTCCATGTCTTCGTCGGCCAATGCGGAGCCGCCCGCCTGTGATGCAAACAGGAACGCATCAGAGCCAATGGTGGTCAGATCCATATCCTCGCTACCCGTTCCCATTGATTGTCGTATGGAGCTGCGGCGGCGACCCCGCGAAGCGCCAGGGTAGGCGTTCTCGTCGCTGAGAACGGGAGGACGGGGGTCATTGTCGTCTACGGGATCCGAAGAGGCAATGGGGGAAGATTGGGGGGACACAGTGCTGACGGTATTATCGTCCTTGTTCACGGGGTCGATAAGGCGCACATGAGCGTTGCTCGCGAAGCTAACACGCCGACCAAACGATTTGCGAGAAGGGTTGTCGTGGATCTGAGTCTGAAAGTCCGAGGTAGCTTCCATCGACTGGGTCCCGTTGGATTCATCTGGAGATGAATTGGGAGGTGGAAACTGAAATGGCGCCTGTGGCACCTCAAGCGAATTGGGTTCGTCAGTGTTGAGGAGATTGATTGTGGGTTTTAGGATGCTCTTGCGTGGAGCCTATTTGCCTGTCTAAGAGACGCACAGAGAGATGACATGAGCACGCACAGCTAATCTCCGCGCCTTTGCTCGCGGGCTGAGAATGTCTCCAGGAACAACACTATGTGCCCGTCGTTTGCCCTTGGGGACGCCCGAAGGCCTGTTCTGATTCGTTCCGGCAATAGACTTCCGTCGACTAGGCTGTTCCTTCACCATCCCGAACGAATATAAACCAAGAAAGGTAACGCTAGATGGTGGCAAGAGTCAACAGGTTCACGTGACCGTTCCGACCTACCGTTCAACAAACGTGACCCAACGCGCCGAACGCGTTTTCCTGGTCCGTCACAACAGTCATGGCCTCGACCAGACCTGCAGTCGCCACCCGCGCCTCCACTCGAACTAAGACGCCTGTTGCGGTCGCCCCGTCTACCAGAACCACCCGCGCCGCAGCGTCTAAACCCGCCACTACCGCGCCACCCGCGCCAGTGACAAAGAAATCCACAAGGAAGCCGCTCGCCAGCAAGGACAATGCCACCGATGCCGCTCCCCCTTCT
Source organism: Mycena belliarum (assembly GCA_029282135.1). Classification (NCBI taxonomy): domain Eukaryota; kingdom Fungi; phylum Basidiomycota; class Agaricomycetes; order Agaricales; family Mycenaceae; genus Mycena; species Mycena belliarum. The sequence continues at coordinate 677,492 of JARJCN010000003.1, forward strand.
GTGAAACCCGTCTCCAAGCCTACTACAACGCGCAAAGCGAAGAACGACGAGGTTTCGGAGCGGGAGCCGATTATGGTGCGTTACACTTTGAATGAGCTCGGGTGTCCTCAACTCTTTCAAGGCTTACCTGAGGATACGGCCTCATCTGGGGGATGATGAGCCTTCGTCTTCGCCGTATCTTAGCCCACTGTCCGATACATCGGTTCGTATGACCGACCCGCAAGATTCACAAAGCAACTCTTCGCGGTTTCGCGCTTCGACAATAGCCCCTTCCTCCATCTACACCTTCTCGCACATTTTCCCAACGCAGACATCACAGTCGGAATTCTTCACGAAGACAACCCTGCCCCTCGTTCAGGATGTTCTCCAGGGGCAGAATGGCTTGCTGTTTGCGTACGGAGTAACAAACTCCGGCAAGACGTATACTGTGCAGGGAGGTGCTCATGCGGGTAGCGCAGGTATTCTCCCAAGGACCCTCGATGTTCTGTTCAACAGCATCGAAGGGCTGCATGGCACTGGCAAGGTCGGAGTAACCTAAGATCGTATTCAACGCGACACTCATTCCTATATAGTACCGCCCCGTACGCTTGCATGGCGTCGAATTGGCAGAGAAGGCCGATTCCGCAGCACCACCGGTTGCGCCTGAGCCTGCTCTCGCTGAAGTCCTGGGACAACACATGGACCCTTCGGCCTCGGACAGCGACATCGACCCCACGGTCCTGAAGGTCGATCGAAATTATGAATACACGATCTGGTTGTCTTACGTTGAAGTCTACAATGAGAAAGTCTACGATCTCTTGGACAACGTGCAAGACAACTCCACCGGAGGCATCCCCCGTTCGAACAGCGGCAAATCGCTGCTTCTGACTCGCAAGGCCCTATCCCTGAAACCATCCCCGCCGTCCGACTCTCCTGACGCTGGTATAAATGGGAAATACATATCCGGTCTCCGGCAGTTCCGCGTGCACAGCGCTTCGCAAGCTAAGGCTTTGGTCAAGCTCGGCCAGTTGCACCGTCGCGTCTTCGGTACCCTTGCCAATCGGGAAAGTAGCCGCAGCCATGGAATGGTCATCCTCAAGGTCGTGCGAGGTCATCGTGGCGAGAGAGATGTACGTAGCGCTATCTTGACGCCGAACCGATATGTTCAAACCATTTGTTCACCAGGACCCCACAGCGCTCCAAATCGCGCGCCTGACATTGGTCGACCTCGCTGGGTCAGAACGAACGAAACACACTCATACCACTGGTGATCGCTTGAAAGAGGCGGGGAACATCAACAAGTCGCTCATGGTCCTCGGACAGTGCATGGAGGTCCTACGCAGCAACCAACGGAGACTCGCAGTAAGCCTCTCTCAGGAAGGAATGGATGGACGGATGGATACACGAGAGGTCAAGCGGGGTCTCGCTGTTGTTCCTTTCAGGCATAGCAAGCTCACGGAGGCATTGATGGATTATTTTGTCGGCGACGCTAGAGCTGTGGGTCATCTTTCCATCCAGGTTGATGTAAACTTGACGCTTGTTGCCCAGGTTATGATCGTTAATGTCAACCCATACGACACTGGGTACGACGAGAACTCTCATGTCATGAAATTCGCTGCGCTTGCGCGGGAAGTCTATGTCACACCAGCACCCGCGCCAGTTCAACGCTTACCAGCGACTTCCAAGACCCAAGGAACCGCAGCTAAGCGCTCCCCACCCGAGGCGGCAAAGCCATACAGGAGGAAGGTTACCATTTCCACCGGGGGCCCCGGCAGCGGAAGAAAGGCTAGCGAAGCTGTGCTGGAAGTTTTAGAAGGTTGCTCGATCTCAGCTTGTGCTCCTCTGTGACTAACCGGCGCCGCTACAGTGGACGAAGGCGATGCTGCAGAGAGCGACGACGACGAGCCCATCAACCCGCTCGTGGATGCGTTGTTCGATGAGGTAGAAGAGTTGCGTATGCAGGTGAGGAGATTGCAATTGGTTCGCATCTGACCTAACAACTGCCTAGCTTTTCGAGTCGGAAATGAGGTGTGCGATCATTGAGGCTGATATTCGTGAGGAAGTTATGCGCGAAATGGAGGCGCGCATGGCCAGCATGGAGAAGATGTATGCACGACGCCTGATGAACGAGGTAATCCTCTGCTTGTCGTATGAGTTTTTATGCTGAATTGCGTCGCAGGTTCACCGGAACGAAGAGAAAACCGACGCGAAAATCGACATGCTTCACCAATCTGGATTATTCGGCAGTCCGGTGAAGCGGCCACAACCCCGCAGCGCCACTGCGAGCGACATCTCCGAGGAAGATGACGTCGAGATGAGTCTTGTAGGTGTAGGGCCCAAGCAGGGGTGACGAGCGTCGACTGAATACAACTTGTCTTAGATAGAACATGGCGCAGACGACTTAGCGTCTGAGGACGAGTCAGAGCGTAGCCGGTCGCTTTCGCTGTCTCCACTGGCCGGCAAAGGTAAAGCGCGCTCCCCCGCGAAGCACGAAACGCCGCAAATCCTCAGGGAGGTCAGGAAATTCGTCCCTGACCCCGCTATGCTTCCCTCGGATAGCGAAGATGCGGAGCTTACCGAGTCGGAGGTCGAGACGGAGGATGGGACGGAAGGCGACACTGCCAGTGTCGGAGTCAGCGCCGCTACTGGAAGCGACTCTGAATCAGACCAAGATTACACCGAATCCGAAGAGGAGGACTCGGGGCCGTCCGCAGCTAAGACACCAAGGGCGAAACCTGTGCCAAAGCGTGTTGCCAGCCCCTCCCCCGCACCCCAAGCGCAGGCACCAGCGCCTCACGTTTCAAAGCTGGCGCGCGGCATGAGCCACTTGACGCTGGGAGGCGGAGACCCTGATGATTCTGTCATCATTCTTCCTGTCAAGAAATTCCGGGCTCGGCAGGAATCCTCCGAGTACGAGGATCAGGTAGAGCCTGAGGTAGTCAAGAAGAAGAAACGGTGAGACTGTCTCTTCGCTCTTGCTATACATACAGTGCTTACACGTTGTTGGCAGGCAACTTGCTAAGAAAACGGTTATTACCGAGGAAGAAATTGAACGAGCTGCCGCGAAACAAGACGGCAGAAATGTGAGGAGGATGACGGGGCGATTCTGAAAACCCGAAATCATTAGAATCATCTACTTTTATATATTTTGGGATACTGGTCATATAGCATGCTTTAGCAGTTCCTCCCATTTGAACTGGTTTGGCGTCTCGTGAAAGGTTTTCAATAGCTGCGCCTCGACATCGGTCGCTGAATCCCAGAGGTAAAACTTTTGGACACCCATAGATAATCGATGAGCGTCCTCCTGTGACAACAGGTATCGCCCATCGACCCCTGTACCGCCACTGGTAGCAGCAGTTGGTGTTATTTCTCCTCTCAGAAGGACGAGACCATGGCTACGCGCAAAATCCGTGTATATCGTCAACACAAGATATGGTGTTGCGAATGATCCACGCATTTTGTATTCCTGCAAGGAAGTGAGCATGACTGTCGACGCTTGTGGGTTGGGATCCGACGGAGGCGCCGTTTGAGCTGGTGGAGGGAGGAATAAGTCGAACTCATTGGCCGAGGGAATGGGCGGAGCGTCGTGGAATGCCCATTGCAAGAAGTAGAATTCGTGGGGAGTCTTTATCTCCCCTTCAACAGCGGGCTCGGCAACAACGGGCTCGGCACCAGAATCTGAGTCGCGTCGAACAGGCACGACAAACAACGGGTATTTGGCCGCAGTGCTTGCCATGCTGGTATACAGATCCAACGGAATTGAAGCGCAGAGGTATCCACGCCCAGTTCCATTGGAGCGGGAGGCGTGATACACAGTCCACAGTGCGGATATTTGGTCCGTGGTGTGCGGGCTGGCGAGAATGCGTGGGATATTGAGGATAGAGGAAAGAGGCTTCGAAGACAAGTCAGCGCGTATAGGAGGGGCATGGCGCGGCTGACCTTGATGGGAGAGCTATCCTTGCGGACCTTTGTGAAAGGCGGGGTGTCCAAAGACTTTGCCTGACTGGGCTCCGTTGCGAGAGTTGGATGTTGCGGTCGCTTCTGCTCCTCTTTGATTTTCGCTTTCAGCTCGGAGACGCTCAGGCCACGTCTACCAAGACACAATGAAGCAGGTCGCTGTTAGAAAGTCAAACCCAAAAAAACCACCTCAGAAACACGTCTCACTCTTCGGCGGCCTTGCGTAATTTTTCAGAGTATTTATCCTCATATTGAGAGTGCAAGCAACGGATGAACGTCCGTGTTGGGATTGGGTGGACAACGGAGGCATGATAAGCAGAGCGGGCGAGATGTTGGCGGTACATTTTCTAGGAAAGAAAATCGCGGCGACGGCGGCCCGGCGCACGGTCACCCTGATTTGTCATTGGCCCTTGGCATGGGCCGCCGGGCGCCGAACGTCCTTCCCGAGACACTTTCACTTTCCCCAGTCGCGCCGTTCTCGAATCTTTTCCCTCTTTTCGAAGCGATCCGCAACGAGAAGCTGGACTAAAGCCGCTCCTTTTCATATAAGCATGGGCTGCAAGAGCACTAGTTGCTATCTGGACGCGATATGCTGCCACATTCTTGCTGCAGAATGTACTTGGACTTCTATGCAGTTGCAAAACTATTAGAAGGCGGCTTTTGGATCTCTCGGGCCTCTGGAAGCCTATCGGGCCACCCCTTGTCCGCCGCATACGTCAAGATCTGACCCAGCCGCATCTGAATACAGCGACGAAGTCTGCAGGGGCTACTAATAAACGACTTGGTCCGACGGGCCCACTCCGATGGAAACAAAACCGAAGGGGATCGCCTGCACCCAAACTGCTGTATAATACCTACTGCGCACCTTGCACACCAAAGCTGTTGGGATTCATCCTGCTTTGGCACTATTCATAGCCTTTGATACGTATCTTCCTGCGGAACCAGCAAGAAAAATGACCGCAGTCGCCTGCCTGCCGATAGCTTAAGAAAAAGGAGACGCGCTCTTCCCCTCAATATCTTCAGATGTCCTCGCCCTCCCTCGTCGGCGGAATCGCCATTCGCGCGTCCGACTTACCCGGTGCGCTCGTTTTCGCGGTCGCGTACGCCCTCCTCGTCCCCGTGTTCGTCGCGCGGCTCGCCATCCCGCGCTCGCGCAACCTGCTCCTCGTGCAGTTTCTCTTTTTCGCGACCGAACGGTCGGTGTCCCTCTGCTTTCCGCGTTACGCCCGACTAACCTGGCCGCAGCGTCGTTCTGTTCTCTCTGCGCGCCGTGGCGGCCGCGCACCCGCATACGGAGGGCCGTGGGCTGACCAAGTACATGCAAGCGACGTTCGCGCTGGGCTTCATCACCCTCGCGCACATCATCTCGACGTTCGCGCGCACCGTGCTCGTCAACTCGACGCAGCCTGTGGGCGCCGCGCCCCAGGGTTCCGACACATCCCTGACCCCGCCACCCTCGAAGCGCGGTGAAACCGTGCTGGCGGACGCCCCCCGGCGCCGCTTCTGGTTCCGCCGGTGGTCGGAGTGCACGGGCCTGACGCTCTTCGTCCCGGCCCTGGCCACCGGCATCGTGGCCACAGCAAGCCTCTACCCACCCGACGACACCGCCGACAACACCCGGAGCGAGGCGCTGAGGTCGGCCCCCATCTTCCTCCCTCCGTCCCTAGATAGCTCAAAGCGGGCCCCAGATATGTGAGCACCGCGCTCGGCCTCGCGCTCGTCCTCTCGGTGGGCGGCATCCTCCTCTGGGCGCGCTGGGCGATCCCGCACGTCAACAAGCGCGGCGTGCACTTCCTCCTCGCGTTGACCGCGCTTCTGGTGGGCTCCCCAGCCACAACCCCTGATATTAAACACTAACTCTGCCCGCGCGCGCGCCAGATAATCCCGCCCGTCTACCGCCTCGCGGTGCTGCACAACACCACGCCCGACCTCGCCGCCCCCGCCGCGCGCGCGTTAAACACGTCCGGCGCGAAGGCGGCGTTCTACGTGCTGCACGTGCTGCCGGAGTGGGTCGTCGTCGCGCTGGCGGGCGCGTGCAACGTGCGGGAGATCTGTGCGCTGGGGCTGGTGGGCGAGCGGTACCAGAAGTGGCGCGACGAGACGCCGCAGGAGCGCGCTAGGCGCGAGATCAAGGCGCGGGAGCGCGAGAAGATGCGCGGCGCAGCGGAGGACGGGGGCAGAGAGGATTGATCATCCCAATAGAAGTTAGTATATATCTGGTAGACTAATACGAGTCGACGGCGAGTTGGAGGCGCGAGCACACCAGTTACAGCGGAAACACACATGTACACACCTTCCCGCGTCTCCTCCACAAATCTACGAGGCACGGTCGTATCAACAATCATGGCATTCGAGGAATGAAACTGAGGCATACATGTACATGTACAACACGAATACTCCGACATACTGCATGCAGACTCAGACAACCAGTTACGCGCTATGCCACTGGTTGAAGCGGAAGCGAGCTCAGTCTCTATATGCAGCATTGTAGTGATCCTGAGGCCTGAACGATTGTCTTCAGAAAGATCACAAAGAGAGCTATAGAGGCTGAATCGAGCCTATACACCCTCATACTCCCTCATAACACCTCTACAGGCACCGGGCCTGTATGTTTTTCCAGGCATGTTTTCTTAACGGGACCGCGCCGAAATACTACCTACCTCACGTCTTCCCCCCCCCCCCCCCCCCCACAAAACCACAGCAACAACGCCAACGTCAACAGCATCAGCATCAATCACCCACTCAATCAGGATTCAAGAATCAAGTCATGATCATTCGTGGAATAAAAACGAGGCGGTACATGTACAACACGAACACGAAAACGCGGGCGTCCTGCGACGGCACGCACATCTAGATCAGGTCGCTGGACAACAACACGGAAGGTCAGGTTCCGCGCTGCAGGGATGAGATAAGGGGGGTACGCACGCGACGTTGAGCGGCATCTCGTCGATCTGGGTGTTGTAGAACTCTGCGGGACGGGTCAATCAACGGAACAGAGACGGGAACAGAGACGTGAAGGGAGGGGAGGGGAGGGAAGGGAAGGGAAAGGGACGCACGCTCGATATCGCGCAACATCGCCACATCGTTCGTCGCGACGAAGTTGATCGCGACGCCCTTGCGCCCAAAGCGCCCGCCGCGGCCGATGCGGTGGATGTAGTTCTCGCGGTTCGTGGGCAGGTCGTAGTTGATCACGAGCGACACCTGCTGCACGTCGATGCCGCGCGCGAGGAGGTCCGTCGTGATGAGCACGCGCGTCGAGCCCGTGCGGAACTCCTTCATCAGGATCTCGCGCTGCTTTTGCTCCATGTCGCCGTGCTGCCGAGGGGGGGGATTAGTCAGCGGCGGCGAAAGGGGAAAGGGGGGTATAAGGGGGGGGGATAAAGATAGACGATAGCGCACCATGGCGGAGACGGTGAACTCGCGGGAGAGCATCTGCTCGGTGAGCATGTCGACCTTCCTGCGGGTGTTGCAGAAGATGACGGCCTGGGTGATGGTGATGGTCTCGTAGAGATCGCACAGCGTGTCGAGCTTCCAGTCCTCCTTCTCGACGGCGATGTAGAACTGCTTGATGCCCTCGAGCGTGAGCTCGTCGCGCTTGACGAGGATGCGCACGGGGTCGCGCATGAACTTCTTCGACACCTCGAGCACCTCCGCGGGCATCGTCGCGCTGAACAGCGCGACCTGCGTGTCGCTCGGCAGCAGCTGGAACACCTCGTAGATCTGGTCCTTGAACCCCTGCGAGAGCATCTCGTCCGCCTCGTCGAGGCACATGATCTTGATCCCGTCCGTGCGGAGCGCGCCGCGCTTGATCATGTCGAACGCGCGCCCGGGCGTGCCGACGACGATCTGCACGCCGTCCTTGAGCTTCGCCATGTCCTCGCGCACGTTCGTGCCGCCGACGCACGCGAGGCTCTGGATGCTCATGTAGTCGCCGAGCGCGACGACGACCTTGTGGATCTGCAGCGCGAGCTCGCGCGTCGGCGCGAGGATGAGCGCCTGCGTGCCCTTGAAGTCTGGGTCGAGGCGCTGCAGGATCGACACGGAGAAGGTCGCGGTCTTGCCGGTGCCGGACTGCGCCTGCGCGATCACGTCGTGGCCCTTTACGACGGGCACGATCGCGCGCTGCTGGATGGTCGACGGACGCTCGAAACTGGGGACAAAGTTGGATCAGCGGCGATATCGATGGGGGATATGGGGCGGGGAAGGCTCACCCGTAAGCGTAGATACCACGGAGAAGCTCGGGCTTCAAATCCATGTTATCGAAGCTAAGCGACGAAAAAAAAGATGAGTCTAGAGCTCAACCTGCGGGGCTCTAAGCTCACCTGTCAACGATCTGGTCCCAATTGGACTCGATTTCGTCTACGGGGGCATCCTGAAGTTTAGACTCTTCTCTGTCGTGCCATTTTTTCAGCTCAGGGTACAACGGGGAGAGGGGGGGGAAGACTGACCCTTTCATGCAGTTGTGCTATAGGGAAGGGGAGATATACTGCCTTCTAAAGTTGTGTTGGGGGGGTGTGGATGGGGGGCTGATGACCACCAGGGAGTTGGATGGTCGTTTTAAGAGAAAAATGTGACGGCCCCGCAAGGTGAAAAGGCTGTGACGTGACTCGTTTGATGATTCGAGTCGCACGGAGCCGCCGACGACGACGACGACGGCGATGCGACGATGCGACGACGACGGCGGCGGCGACTCGGACTCCGTTCAGCGCTCATCGATCATCCTCTGCCATGCCACTGACTCCCGGTATCTAACTCCTCAGTACTCAGTACTCAGTCACGGTGCCGGCTCAAGTTTTTGAAGTTACAGAAAACGCAGTGAGATTACAATAATGCGGCCTCTACTAATACACTGGAATTCGTTGCTCGGTCTACTTTGAAGACTTCTTGTGCACATCGTGTTTCACATCGTCCTTCACTTCGCGTGCGGTCGCAGTCGCCTGGGCGGAGCTTCAGCTTCAGTACGGCGTGTGTGTGCGCGGGGGCTGGCGACCGACCTCGTTCTTCTTCTGGCCCGCGACGCTGGCGGCCTCGCCGGCCTTCTTCTTTGCCTGTTCCGAGGTCGCTTCTGAATTGGAGAACAAGCGTGAGCTGGGCTGCGCTGGGGTGGAAAAGTGCGATGACGTACTCAAGGACTCCTTCGTTGCGCCTGCTGCGTCCTGGCCAGCGCCGATGGCGTCTGCGAGGCCCTTGCCGAGCTTCTTGTTGACCTTCGCGCGGTGTGAGACGTGCGACGCGAGGTCGACGCGTCAGAGGCGACGCACCGTGTCTGCGACGTCGGAGACCTTTTCTGTGACGGTCTTGAGGGCGGGGCGCGAGGTGTGGAAGGGGCGGGCGTGGGCGACGGACGAGCGGGCGAGTGCTGAGCGGAACATGGTGAAGGGATAAGTGCAGGACGCATTTGGGACCATCCTTTTGAAGGGGCGCACAGGACTCATGACGTATTCAATGGCGTCAATTAGAAGTGGCTTCAAAGTGGCTTCAAAGTGCGCTTACTTGTTAACTCCTTGTCAGCCTCCTTCAACCGCCGTATATAACACCAGTCAGCCACAACAACCCTATCGCTTGCTTTCTTTCCGCTACCACCACCACCACCACCGCTTTACCACCTGCTTTCTAGTCTGTTCGCTCTCCTGCTCATCATGACACTAGGTCTGATGCTCTCCCTGGACGGTATGCCCATCCTCCTCTCCTTTCGCATACTCGCTCATACACCCCCTCACAGCCTGGCGCGTTCTCACCCCGGTCGAAACTCGGTAACGGCTCCCTCGTTCGGACACCCGCGCTCTTCACGAATCACGACACCACGGCTTCACCGCCAACGACTCACGGCAAGCACCGTCAAGGCTTCCACCGGCTCACATGCGGTAGCACCCTCAACGCGTCAATGCCAACGACCCCCGGCGGACAAGAGCGTCGATTTACTGGTTATCTCGACCACGCCCCCCACGGTAGACTCACTCGGCAACCGGCACTCGCTCAGGACACCCGCGCATATAATTTACTACAAACATACCCCCAAGCCGTGTCTACAAAGATGTCGTCTTGATTTTTCCGTCCGTCTTCGTCCACCTCGACCGTGTTCTCTCCAGCCAGACACGCGTCTTCTGCTCTTCAATTCGCCCCACGGCGTGCCGTGCCATTCTTTCTACGGTCAACCCCGGCAACCGGCTCCTCGTCTCGACACCCTCCCGCACTTCGTCCACCGTCTGCAAGCCCGCGTCCCGTCCAGGCGCTCGTTCACGAAGACTTTGGACCACGGTCAACCCCCGGCAAACGGCTAATCGATACGGACCTCCTCGCGCTTCACTCCGTCCTTCGTCTTCAGCAAACTCGCGTCCCGCCCAGGCGCCCGTCTTCGAAGACTTTGGATCACGGTCCACCCCCGGCAACGGCTCATCGATACGGACATCCTCCCACTTCACCCCGCCCGCTGTCCTCTCCGATTCGCGTCCCGTCCAGGCGTGCGTCTGCGAAGACTTTGGGCTCTGGCATTACGCCCACCTCGGTCAACATCCCCAACAAATGGCTTCTCGTCCCCGACACCCGCGCTCTTCCCCGTCCTCCGTCCTCTCCGACTCGCGTCCCGCCCAGGCGCGTGTTCGTGGAGACTTTGGGCTTTGGCACTATGCCGACATCCGGTCAACAACCTCGGCAAATGGCTTCTCGTCCTCGACACCCGCGCGCTCCTTCAATCTCTTGCTTGCCACGGTTCCTTCCCAACATCTCTCTCGGTTCCCAATCTCCCATCCAATCCCAATCGATCCCTACTACCCCATCTATACAGAACGGCACCCAGTGAACTTCCTTCTATCTCTTTCTATATTTCTCTGGATCTTCTTCTCTTCTCTTGGGCGGAGCGAGGGCATATCTGTGCGTGTACATACAGACCCGGACCTGAACTTAGGTATGGTGACGCATGTACATTGTACGCATTCTGTGGCCCAGTCGGTGAATAAATGTGTTTATTGTGATTATTCTGTGCAGGCATTGCAAGTTGGATTCAGGCTGAATTAGCGACCGCGCGCTGGGTCCGAGTCGGGCTGCAGCTGACGTCTCGGACCGCATTCCACTCTGATGCGTGAGGAGATGCCTCTCGCAACCGCCTCCTAGGTGTTTCCTTGGGACATGGTCCCTCTTCAAGTCAAGCCTTCAAGTTGCCACTTCTCAGCTCCTCAAGATTCTTCGCTTGCTACCCGTGGCCTTCGAGCGAGCTTTTCGGACTCAAGCGTAGTAGGCTGTGGTAGGGCAGATCATCGATCAAAGCTCTACACCCACCCGGCTGCATTTCGCGCACCCTTTCTTGGAAGGGTTTTTTTGTAGGATGTCTCGCCTGTTACATGCTCGGACCTCATTCTGAGGCTAGAAATCGCTACTGATTCAGAGCCAATTAGAACGAGTATCAGAAGGCCAGATACGACCCCGTATGAGGCCACGACACTCACAACGATTGTGGGAACCGCGACGACTAGTATGCAGCAAGTGAGGAACGAGCTTTTTTTTTGTTGAAGCGTCTGTCTAGGAGAGACTAACTTTCGGTTAGTCTCTTATAAACAGACGCTACAACCAATATGTGCTCGTACCTCGCATGGTTGTAACTTTCGGTATGGAAGTATGATCTGCGAGTCCACGATTGTTGTGGGGATTTTGAGGGATCACAAGTCCTTGCAATCGCTCGCAGGATCTGTCGATATTGCATCTAGTAAACATAACATACGAGATGCCACAAGACCCGCGCTCTCAAGTCATTGATGCGTCTTTATCATCAAAGGCTCGACAATGCACGTGACCGCGTTTTTCTTTACCTTCGTTAACTTCAACCAGTGCCGCCATGACCGTCCTTAGCTATGAGTCACTCTTTGGACCCCCTCGCGGACCTCGACCGTATGTTCACGCTTATTGATATACTCCTGGCTCTTCACTGTACCTCAGCGCGCCACCGGGCTCCCAGCAAGTGCCCCCGCCACCCTACCTGCCGGAACTGCCGCACTACATGCTCTACGGCTTCGAGCTCGACCCCGCCCTCTTCGGCCCTGGAGATATCGACATCCGACGCGCGGACGGCAAGGTCGTGACGTACCCGCGGCCGCTCACGGCCGACGACGCCGTCAACATGTTCAGGAGCAAGGCACTGGAGCTCGACGCGGGGGTCCGGATCGAGCCGACGTACGGCCCCGAGGGATCCTACCGCATCGCGTCCTTTGCTTTGGCGAAGGAAGGCGAGGCCATCTTCTCGAACCTCACCCGCGGAGAGGCGATCCCGTCCGTGGAGACGTTCGACAAGCTGAGGGAGGGGCTGCATTTGGTGAGGGAGCCGCGGTGGATCGATACGACGATGTGGGAGACGCCGGTGAGTGGTTGGTGACTCGGACTGCGGTGATTTGGGTGCTCATTGGTTAGCGCAGGAGTTGCGCGCCGAACTCCGGATGGGGCGTCGGGCTGAGGAGGCACCAGAGGCCGTGGATTCTTGATTTTCCTCCGCGTCAGCATCTGGCGGGAAATGCACCAACGCGCCCGCTTTCGAGAGGTGGATGCGGGCGGCTCTCGGCAGACCCCAGCACCGGTATATGCAACGCACTTAGTATCGTGATGGCATTTTATCAACTTGACTGGTGTTCTCTGAGCTGCTTCTAGTGTTCTCGTCTCTGGCTCGTCATCCTGATTGAGACGCGTAGGGTTCCGGCTGCACTACTAGTCAGTGGCATTGGACCTTTGAGCAATAGAGCGGGATGTCTTAAAAAACTGACATTCGATCGGTCAGCCTCCCTTCGCAGTATATAAGACCGGTCAGCCACCGCAACCCTATCGTTCGCTTTCTTTCCGCTACCACCACCACCACCTGCTTTACCACCTGCTTTCTACCTTGCTCTCTTGCTCATCATGACGCTAGGTCTGATGCTTTCCCTGGATGGTATGTGCATCCCCCTCCGAGTCTCCTGCCGCATGGTCGCTCATGCACCCCCTCACAGCCTGGCGCGTCCTCACCCCGGTCGATACTCGGTAACGGCTCACTCGTACGGACACCCTCGCACTTTACGATTCACGACACACGGCTTCACCGCCAACGACCGCACGGCTTCACCGCCAACGACTCACGGCATGCACGCGTCAAGGCTCCCACCGGCTCACATGCGGTAGCACCCCAACACGTCAATGCTAACGACCCCCGGCGGACAAGAGCGTCGACTTACTGGTTATCTCGACCACGCCCCCCACGGTAGACACTCTCGGCAACCGGCACTCGCTCAGGACACCCGCGCATACAATTTACTACAAACATACCCCCAAGCCGTGTCTACAAAGATGTCGTCTTGATCTTTTCGTCCGCATTCGACTTCGTCCGTCCTTCGTCCATCTCGACCGTGTTCTGTCCAGCCAGACATGCGTCTTTTGCTCTTCATTTCGACCCACGGCATGCCGTGCATTTCCTTCTGCGGTCAACCCCGGCAACTGGCTCCTCGTCTCGACACCCTCGCGCACTCCGTTCTCCGTCTTCTGCAAGCCTGTGTCCCGTCCAGGCGCTCGTTCGCGAAGATCTTGGACCACGGTCAACTCTCCCGTCAAACGGCTAATCGATACGGACATCCTCGCAATTCACTCCGTCCTTCGTCTTCAACAAGCTCGCGTCCCGTCCAGGCGCTCGTTCACGATGACTTTGGGCGCCTCGGTCAACTCTCTTGGCAAACGGCTATTCGATTCGGACATCCTCGCGCTCCCCCCGTCCTCCGTCTTCTGCAAACTCGCGTTCCGTCCAGGCGCGCTTTTGTGAAGACTTTGGGCTCTGGCATTACCCCCACCTCGGTCAACTTTCGGCATCGGCTCATCGATACGGACCCTCTCGCGCTTCCCCCGTCCACCGTCCTCTCCGATTCGCGTCCCCGTCCAGGTGCGCGTTCGTGAAGACCCGGACCCCCCGCCCACTGTCCTCTCCGGTTCGCGTCCCGTCCAGGCGTGCATCTACGAAGACTTTGGGCACCGGCACTATGCCCTCACGGTCAACATCCTCAGCAAACGGCAACTCAATACTCGACACCCGCGATCTTCCTCGACATCTTGCTTGCTACGTTTCCTTCCCAATATCTTCCTCCATTTCCCTCCAATCTCAACCCAATCCCACTGCCCCATCCTATACAGAACCCCTCAGCGAACTTCATCTCTCGATATCTTTCCCTTCCTCTATCTCTCTTCATCTTTCTCTTGTATCTGGGCGGAGCGAGGGCTTACCTGCGTGTGTACATGTAGACCCGGACCTGACCTTAGGTACGCCGACACATGTACATTGTACGCATTCCGTGGCCTAGTTGGCGAATGAATGTGGTTATTGTGATTGTTCCGAGCAGGCGTTGTAAGTAGGATTCAGGTTGGGGTGGAGGAGGAGATCCTTATTCTGCGATGGTCCCTACTATAAGGAATGTACAGCTAGAAGGTCATCCGTCGGTTGAACGGCTTCGACTATGATGAGCGAGGAACGAGCTTGTTCATCGTAGCGTCTGGACTCTGTCTTAGAGAGACTAGGCTTCGACGGGAATTGAACATACTATAGGTGTATATTCCGGCGCGGTCCCGTTGAGAAACAGCCGGGGCCCGTACTACATACATCGCGTCATGTGTATATTTTAGACAAAAGTGACACTAGATGCCACAACACCCGCACCTCGACTCTTCAATGCGTTTTCAAAACTTCAGTGCCACTTGCTTATCATGGCTCGAAAACGCACGTGACCGCGTTTCCCTCTTCATCTTACCATCTTACCATGACCGTCCTCAGCAACGAGTCAATATTTGGACCCCCTCCCGGACCTAAACCGTATGTTCATGCTCATTACATATTCCTGGCTCTTCACTGTAGCTTAGCGCACCACCGGGCTCCCAGCAAGTGCCCCAGCCACCTTAGGCCCTGCTCGGGCGCAACGGATCGAATCCCAATCTCACCCAAAATAAACCCAATCGGCTTTTCGGCGATTTCGGGGCGGTAGGCAACCCAATCGATGTGCTCGGGTGCGTTGATGGCTACGGGATCAGGCTGTCACGCATGTCGGAAAAACAAAAATGTGGTCCGCAGCCGGATCAGGGTCTGATTCGCCCTTAAACGGCAGGCTGCCATAGCCTTCGGCAATCTCGCCAACGGCGCTCAAGCTTGGCCATATTCCTCCATTGGTGTACCACAGTGGGAGGCTCTTAAGACGAGTTGCACCCATATAAACCCTCATGACCACCTGAGATGGCCTCAAATCAGAGTTCCTTGGTACGGTCCTTATAAAATTGGTTCAATGGATCATATGAGAAGGCCGCGGATCCTGATGGCCTGGTCAGGCATGATCGGACCTTGTCGGCTTCGGCGGGTTTTTCCGACACACGAGCTATTACAGTATGTTACTGATGTGACTCTACGCGTACAAAGTGTGGGAGATTGGCTGGGGCTGTAGCCGAGACAATCACCGATTGGCATCAACCGCCAATCCGTTGCGCCCGAGCAGGGCCTTATTTGCCAGAACTTCCGCACTACATGCTCTATGGTTTCGAGCTTGAGCCCGCCCTCTTCGGCCCCGGGGACATCGAGGTTCGACGCACGGACGGCAAGATCCTCACGTATCCACGGCCCCTCACGGCCGCCGACGCCGTCAACGCGTTCAGGGCCAAGGCATCGGAACTCGACGCGCGAGTCCGGATCGAGCCGACGTACGGCCCTAAGGGATCATACCGTATTGCGTCCTTTGCCTGGGCACAGAAAGGCGAGGCCATATGCTCGAATCTTAACCTCGGAGAGGCAATCCCGTCCGCTCAAACGTTCAAGGCGCTGAAGCAACAGTTGCACTTGGTGCGAGAACCGCAATGGATTGATACGACCAAGTGGGAGACCCCGGTGAGTGGTTGACCAACCGCAATGATTTGACTGCTCACCGTTGGGCGCAGGAGATGCGCGCCAGATACCGGAGGGAGCGCGAGGCTGAGGGGGCACCCGTTGCCGTGGATCCTTAGTTCTTCTCTGCGTCGGCATCCAGGAGGAACTGTGCAGACGCGCCCGTGTTCGAGAGGCGGATGTACAATATATGCAACACACTTAGTATCGTGTGTCCAATCTTCGATATCGCATGAGCTCTGTTTTATAAATTTGGATGGTGTTCTCTGAGCCGCCCCTAGCGTTTTTGTCTCTGGCTTGCCATCTTGATTGAGACGCGCAGTGTCGATGTCATTGAACCGGCGGAATGTCTTGAAAAACTGACATTCGATCGGTCAGCCTCCCTTCCGACAAGCAATATATAAGACGTGTCAGCCACCTCAACCCTATCGTTCGCTTTCTTTCCGCTACCACCACCACCACCTGTTTCACCACCTGCTTTCAAGCCCACCTACTCTCCTGCTCGTCATGACACTAGGCCTGATGTTGTCTCTGTACGGTATGTGCATCCTCCTCTCCTTCCGCATACTCGCTTATAAATCTCCCTCGCAGCCTGGCGCGTCCTCACCCCGGTTGATACTCGGTAACGGCTCCCTCGTTCGGACACCCGCGCTCTTCACGACACCACGGCTTCACCGCCAACGACCCCACGGCAAGCACCCGTCAAGGCTTCCACCGACTCTCATGCGGTAGCACCTAGACGGCGTCAATGCCAACGACCCCCCGGCGGACAAGAGCGTCGATCTACTGGCTAGTTCGACCACGCCCCCCACGCTAGACACTCTCGGCAAACGGCACTCGCTCAGGACACCCGCGCATACAATTTACCACAAACATACCCCCAAGCCGTGTCTACAAAGATGTCGTCTTGATCTTTCCGTCCGCATTCGTCTTCGTCTTCGTCCACCTCGACCGTGTTCTGTCCAGCCAGACATGCGTCTTTTTCTCGTCATTTCAACCCACGGCTAGCCGTGCCTTTCTTTCCGCGGTCAACCCCGGCAACTGGCTCCTCGTCTCGACACCCTCGCGCACTCCGTCCTCCGTCTTCTGCAAGCCCGCGTCCCGTCCAGGCGCTCGTTCGCGAAGACTTTGGGCCACGGTCCCCTCTTGGCATTGGCTCCTCGATTCGGACCCCCTCGCACTTTACTTCGTTCACCGTCTTCTGCAACCCGCGTCCCGTCTAGGCGCGCGTCCGCGAAGACTTTGGGCATCGGCATACGCCGACACGGTCTACTTCTGTCAATGGCCAATCGATGCGGACCCCCCTCGCAATTCACCCCGCCCGCTGTCCTCTCGGATTCGTGTCTCGTCCAGGCGCGCGTTCGTGAAGGCTTTGGGCTTTGGCCCTACGCCAACACCTCGGTCAAACCCATCCGGCAAATGGCTTCTCGTCCTCGACATCCGCGATCTTTCTCAGGGTTCCCTTCCCACATCATCATTAGTGCGCCATCTATATAGAATGGCTTCCAACGAGTTCCACCATCCGTCTCTCTCTATCTTCTTCTCTTTTCCTCTTCTTTGGGCGGAGCGTGTACATACATACTCACAGACCGGGACGTGACCATAGGTACGCCGACGCATGTAAATACGCATTCCATGGCCAGTTGGCGAATAAATGTCTTGATTTCATTACTGGAAGGGCACGTCTTGCTTAATCGTAAGGGCGCGCTTAAATTGATACAGAAGTAAGTGAAACGATGTTCCGTTCTTCAAGCTTCAAGCTTCGAGAGCGGCCGCGTCGTGCGTTGCTACCTACTTGGTTCTAGTCCGTGTCCTTGTTGTGGTATAGAAGAGATCTGTTGAATATAGCTTGAAGCGCGTGGTCCAAGTGGAAGGGCACGATCGGATTAAATTGCACGAAGTGAACGAGCAAGTAAGCAAGAGAACCAAGGAAACCCGAAATATTTGTAGAGAGTAAGATTAAGGATTAATAAGGCACTAGAGTACATATACACATCACACCTGCGCCGTCGGGCGCTCCCACCCCTGGGGCCGCTGCAGCCGGCCCTGCGCCTGGTCCAGGTCGTCATACGGCCGGTAGGAGCTCTTCTGGTCGCGGCCGACCCACCAGCTCGTCGAGGGCGGGGCAGGGCGGCCGCCGGCGTACGCGGGCTGGGGCGGCGCGAGGCCGGGGGTCCCAGGGTGTGCGGGGGTCCCAGGGCGCGCGGGCCCGAGGAAGGTGGGGAAGGCGCGGACGGCGCCCTCGGGCATGTATTGCGCGTAGACGGCGCGGCGGCGGCGGCGGCGGCGCAGCAGGAAGATGGCGAGCCCGCCGGAGAACGCGACGAAGACGAGGACGATGACGACGGCGGCGGCGACGTTCGCGTCGCGGAGCTTCGGCGTGGCGCCGGCGCCCGCGGCGGGGAGGGCGCTGGGCTGCGTGCTGTCGTCGCGCGTGTAGACGATCGAGTCGAGGACGAGGAGAGCGCGCGGGCCGCCTTGGAGGCCGTTCTGGATCGTGAGGGTGTGCTGGCGCGCGGGGAGGCGCGCCGAGGCAAAAACGGGGACGCGGTAGTTGAATGTGGCGGAATCGGACGCGAGGGCGGGCTGGACGAACGTGCCTGCGACGACGCCGTCGATGTAGAAGGACATGTCCGATGCGGCGTTGGTGAGGGCGCAGAAGACGTAGACCGCGGAGCCGTTAAACGAGACGGACGCGGTCAGCGGGACATCTGGGTACTTGGTGGTCGCGCTGTCGACGCTGAACTGTAGGACGCGTTAGCGTGTGCCAGAGCGTGCGATTAGCAGTAGGGACTAGGCACAGACCGTGGATTCGTGCCAGGTGCCGGCCTCGAGCTGGGCCACGTCTGGGTGCACGGCGCAGTCCTGACACTCGTTCTGCGAGTTCCACGCGTCCGGCGGCGTGTATGCGACCCGCGCGCCAGAGAGAGGATCGCCCGCGGAGTCGTCTATCGTGACATTCACAAGGGCTGCCTGCGCGGTGAAGAAAAAGAAAAAGAAAGGCAGGCAGAAGAAAAAGAACATAGCGACAACAAAAGTCGCAGACTTCTGTGCTGGCCAGCGCCCGGCGAAGGAGAAGGGAAACGAAGGTGGACTCGCGGAGAGAGCAGGCGAATCATCTCAACTGGGTGCTGTAACCGCTACTGGCCCCGACCCCCTTGACACAGTCGGTGTTTGAACTTTGATTGCACGGACCCACCACAGACCACCACCTTGCTCTGCCTGAGCGCGTCAAGCGTCGACCAGGACCCTTCACACAATAGTCTGCAATGCCTCAGACCTCAGCTCAACACGCGGGGCCTCGACCTCGACGCGTTCTAGGTGCCAGCGCATCAACGGCGTTTCAACTTGAACTTGGCGAGCTGTCTTGCCGACGTCACGGTCCCTAACGCGACCTCGACACTTGTCTACCTCGACACCGACCCTCTGCCCAGCTCCTTCATCTGTCGTTCGACGAGCCAAGTTATTCCATCTTCGCCGTGTCCTTCAGATTGTAATCGACCTCGTTTGGTTGAAGGCCCCATAATACCGCAGCGCTTCAGCCTGCTCCGCTGTTCGGACTCTCCAGCCTGATGATCACTGCCGCAAATCTTCATCTCACCGCCTGTTGCGAGCTATGTAACGAGTCTTCACGCTTCCAGCCAACTTGGGGATTATTACATTCGAGCTGGGAGATACAGAGCGCTTTTCAGCGAGCCTCGCGCGCATGTAACTTTTATGGCGAGTTTGTGTGGTGCGCCGAAGGCCCCCACGCTTGTCGACTTCGAACGATCGCCATTGGATGCGCAGACGCCGCTGCGATGGCTTTCAACAGCAAGTTGAACAGGCGAATGTTGTTCCTTCTGCATGATACCAGACGTCAAGATCGGACATGGCTGCAGGGTAACTTCCCTACGCCCACAAGAGCCGGCCAATCAAAATCTACATTGATGACCGTCCGGACCATGGTGTTGGGCAGGCGAAGGTCCCCAAAGACGATATCTCAACCAAGGAGTAGACTCGAACCAGTCGCTACCGGGGGGCACCGCGGAATTGGCACCGCGGAATTGCTGACAATCGATCAATCGCTGGCTATCGCAACATTATCGAACGACTGTCTTTGATATCTGTGGTGGGTACTGGTCCGAATCTAAACATGGAGGAGCGCGCCGACGGCCTTGCGGGTGTTCTCTGCAACGAAGGGAGGGAGGGCAGCTTTTCATAACGACCAGAGTCAGCTCTCTGCGAGAATGTAGAGTTCGGGAGCAAGAAGCGAGAGCCATCCCCGCCAGCAGCTCGTGCGCCTCCGCCGCGCAATTTTGACGACGATCCCGATGCCCTCAGGATTCGCCCTCCGTCCGCCGCCCAAAGCTATGAACACAGTGCGGTGTTCGCCTGCCAGTCACAGGAATGGGCCAATTGCGACGCCTGTGAGACGAGACGGCTTGTATCAGAAAGGCAAGTTGAAGATTCTTGTCGGTCGTAGCAACGCAAGGGGAGTGCATCCTCGATTACCGAGCCCAACAACTTCGACGATCCCGAAGTCCGTGCTTAAATTCCTGTAACTTGGGTGGGAAGGCATTCAACCAGAGGCTTATATATAACTAGGCAATTGCCACATCGTATTTTCGGGCGTGGCACCGAGTATAATAGTTCAGTTATTTTGGTAGTCCCGACACATGAATCAAGTAACTCCAGTACTCCAGGTCAAGTGCACTGAGAGAAGGTCATCTAGGCTGAGACTCGCTGTGAATGGCATTTCAAGGCTTGCAAGTGGTGGCTTGAACGACAATTTCTGCTGACGAAAGTTCCAAAAGGAGGCGAAACACGTGCCCTTTTACGTATGTTGATCAATGTGCGGGAATCCACGATCTGAGACCTCTTCACACCCAATAAGTGGGACTGGGCAGCGGTCGACTTTTGATGGGCTGATGGGAGGAGCACCGCCACTGAGAATCACCGCCGACCTCGTAAGTTGTTAAATTTTCAACTTCTAGGACTCGTTTCCGATAGATGTATGGTAGGATAGCTAAATATAGGATGTAGTAAGCTATTTGAAGTGTAAAGTAATTTTATTTTGACTCTATGGGCCGTCCTCGTCCATTTCAATATCCTTGTTTCTTTTCCGCGAGATACATGCAGCAGATACACCTGTTTTTTTTCGCTGCCGAACGCTTCTTAGGCTTCCTGGAGGGTGGTCGCTTCACTCCGGAGGCCATTTGACAAAAGATGGATGTGTAATCGGGTGAAAATGTCAAATCTGTGGAGACGTGTCTTGACATACAGCAAAATTGTGGCTGCACTACTTAAAAGCTTGAGTGAACAGGGAGTAATGCTCTTACCTGCGGGAAAGCAAGCCTGAGTCTGTGGCGCGTTGCAATGTAGAAATATGTGCGTGTCGACGATTTTGACGCGTTCGGTCACACTCGGGTAACACGTTCCATCACACTTGATCGGGCCAACGGCAATTCACGTTTTTTTGGGCCAACAGACCATCAGCGGCATCTTCGGCTCATATCAGCTAATCAGATACCGTCATTAGCCATAGATCCTTGGCCACAGTTTTTGAACTCCGCCTCTTCAGAAATTGCCGTGACCAGATGCGACAAGAATTTTGATGTGGGAGATATATCTGCGCCTAGGATCCATTCACTCAATGAATCAAATACATCCTGTCTCTCAATCTTGGGACTCTGCAACGTAGACCTGCTTGAAAACGTGAAGGCTTTTGGGACCTCTATTTTGGCGCGACAGATCCATCAATTCCTGGTACCGGTTACGGGACCAGGTCTCAAACACGAATGGTCGGTCCTCCGATCGCTTGCTCGATCATCCCGGCCCGGCGTCCGGCCGTTTTTAATTAATTAAATAAGTCCTAAAGTAATCTAGAAATTGATGTCCTCCTGTCGTCACGCTCCTCAATCCTCACACCCGCATAGCAATAGATCCAGAAACACATTTTTTTGACAGAGAGTGGCAGTAATAGTGACAGACTACTTAAAGATTTCAGCAAAGCAACGAAAGCAACAAAGATCAAGAAAACCAAAGCTCGTTCCCGCTCCCATTGACAACCGTTCACCTACTACTGTACTATTTCGATCAATTCGTCAGTGCCTGTGACCTGTGACACGTCGATTCGAACTTTGATATTCGTAAATGGGCCGAGATGCCTGTGACACAGAAAAAAAATCATAAATCCGCCAATTTTATCCCCTAAGGTCTGGATATAAGCAGCTTGTGTTCCCACATCACTGGGATGTGGTTTCTAACCACAGATTTTGCATTATGTGCTACCTCCAATCATGTTGGATTTGGGTGATTCTGAACAACTATCTTCACAAAATCATGCCAGGCATACTATAGAAGCTGAGATGAGCCCAATCATGAGATACATAGGTGGATAACGCGGCGGCGCACGTGTCAGCGCGCGCCGCGGAGAAAAAATGGTATTTCAGCGGTTTTGAAGCTTTTTTGTGACCTCTTTTGTAGGTTCGTAAATCCCCTCGGTGACCTGTGACATGCCAAAATTTTTCGTAAATCCGGACCCCCTGTGACCTGTGACAGACGAATTGATCGAAATAGTACAGTACTAGTAGCACCTAGTTCCTGAAAAGACGTGTGACGCGGCGACAAACCGTTCGCAACGGTCGTCTGACCCCTCCTTGAATGGTCGCGATGGCGTGTCTGGCCCTATTCACCCCGTCTTTTTAATTACTCGTACCTTGCTAAACATAAAAGTCCAGCATAAATATTGTGCTACACTACAAATAATTCTGTGTGGGTCTGAGCTCTGGAAATCTTGCCCGTCTTTGTGTCCAAGTGTTCATCCTTTGAATACAAGCAACAGAGATTCAATCTATCTTAGTTATTGTACATCAATTAGCCAGGGAGCCATAAAAAAAATGAGGTTCGTCATGAACGGGAGTCATCCTATTTATGAGGAAAAAAAAAGTGTAATCCAAATGGCATAGGATGGAGTGGATTCTGACTTGCAAATTTCATTCCAGCCCACACAGGTCCTAGTTGGCTCAATGTGAGCTGGTTGACGCGACAGCGGCGACCGAGCGAACCTTTGAGCCGGTGTCTTCTCTATTTTCTGCATGTATGATCAAGTAAGTAATCTGACATGTAGTACTAGCTGTCCTGAAGGAGGTACCAGGGGGTGCCCGGAGAGCCTTTGTATAAACATGTACAAGCAAATCATAGATCGACCCATCGCTGCCCAGTCCCACAATAAGACAAAATCTTGACCTACGGAGAAAGTGCATCTGAAACAATGTAAATAAATTGCAAAATTATAATTTAAGGAAATGTTAATAATAATAAAACTTGGAAATGACTATTGAAAGGCCAGCTTTCAGCATCTGTTTCAAGAGAAAGGAAAGCCTTTCTTTCAGTACAGCTGAAAGACTGCCTGAAAGAATGTTTTTCAGCACCACTTTCAGGTTTCCTTTCAAAATGTCTTTCAGCAGCTTTACAAAGGAAAAATCAGTGAAAGTTGTTCTTTCAATAGAGCTGGAAGTGTTGCTGAAAGAAGTTCTTTCAGGCAGTCTTTCAGCCGTATTGAAAGAAAGGCTTTCCTTTCTTTTGAAACGGACGCTGAAAGCTGGGCTTTCAATAGTCATTTCCGATTTTTATTATTATTAACATTTCCGTGAATTATAATTTTGCAATTTATTTACATAGTTTCAGGTGCACTTTCTCCGTAGGTCAAGATTTTCCGTTCTTGGGTGTGCTTGGGCAAGCCTGTATCATCGACGAAGATTTTCACCACCCCAGCCAGGGACCTCCAAACGGCTATCTCTCATTCATTTGTGTACCGTCTGGCCTCCATTTTCCAAGGCGAGTTGGGATAATGCGCCTGCAGAGGAGGCCAGAAGGCTCCCGAGATCTTGCATCGATAAGTTATGATTAAGCGAGTTTCATTTTCAAAGATTTTCTCGACGATCAATCGATCACGCGATCACGGCCCGACGGGGCAAAATTATAGCCTCGGAATCAAAATATAACGCGTTGGGCCAGAATATTTATTTTCTCGCGTTTGTACGCGTCAAACACTCTAACCTGCTCGTACACGTCGTGCCATATCCTCCCACCCCGCCTCTCGCGTGCTCTCCGTCCGGGGCCAGGCGTCGATGGGTCGGGCCAGCTCGTGGGACCACGGACTGCGAGATGATGCTCATGTAATATCCAGTCGTACGATTTCGGCGATGTTTTTGCTGATCAACCAAAAAGTTAAAAGCCGGCGGCTTGAGCTGCTCTTCTCGTTCCCCTTCGCCACTATGGCCTCCTACTTCCAGTCGTCGTCTGCAGGCTCTGGCCCCGCCTCCACCGCGTCTCCGCTCTACTCCTTCCCCTCCGCGTTCTCTCCCTTCAATGTCCCGTCCTCGTCCTTCACCTGGCTCTACACCACGCTCACGGTCCTCTTCGCGCTTCTGGCGCTCGAGCAGGGCATCTACCGCTCCAAGAAGGGCCCCCTGCCCGGCGCCAAGTGGACCATCCCCGTCATCGGCAAGTTCGCCGACTCCATGAAGCCGTCCTTTGAGAACTACAAGGCCCAGTGGGACTCCGGTGTCCTCAGCGCGGTCAGCGTCTTCAACATGTGAGCACTCCGCGCGTGTCCCAGCTATTCGAAACGCTAATGGCCACAGCTTCATCGTGATGGCCTCGTCCAACGAGTACGCCCGCAAAATTCTTAACTCACCTACTTACGCCGAGCCGTGTCTCGTCCATTCGGCCAAATCAATTTTGCTGCCTGATAACTGGTAAGTCACCGACCCTCCCGCGTATCTTTGGTGACGCTGAACGCGCCGCAGGGTGTTTTTGACTGGAAAGACCCACGTCGACTACCGCCGTGGCCTGACAAATCTTTTCACGCGTAAAGCAATTGGGTCCGTCGTGTCTATCCTGGTCTTCTAGCTATATTCTGATCCATCGTAGAATGTACATCTTGATCCAAGACAGCATCACCCGCAAACACTTTGCGCAATGGCGCAAGGACTATGCAAAGCCCCGTCCAATCATGATGGATGCGCGTTATCTCAACATGGACACGTCCCTACGTGTCTTCTGCGGGAAGCACATCCCCGAGAAGGCTACCAAGGAGATTAGCGACAAATACTGGGCGATCACGCAGGCGCTCGAGCTCGTCAACTTTCCCTTCGCGTTCCCCGGGACCAAGGTCTACAAGGCTGTACAGGCACGCAAGGTCGCCATGTACTGGCTTGAGCTCGGCGCGAAGAACAGCAAGATTGAGATGGCCAACGGCGGCGAGCCGGCCTGCATGCTCGACCAGTGGGTGCAGGTCCTCAACGACCCCGCGTACAATGGGCGCCGGGAATTTAGCGACCGCGAGATGGCGATGGTCGTCTTTTCGTTCCTCTTTGCCTCCCAGGACGCCATGAGCAGTGGCCTGATCTACGGCTTCCAGCACCTCGTCGACCACCCCGAGATCCTCGCTAAGGTCCGGGAAGAGCAGGAGCGCGTGCGCGGAGGCGACTACGACGCCCCACTGACGATCGAGATCATGGACAAGATGCCCTACCTGCAGGCTGTTGTGAAGGAGAGCCTGCGCGTCAAGCCCCCCGTCATAATGGTGGGTTCGACCGCCGTACCCCGCGCTGCTTAACTAACCGTGTCCGCCGCTTGCAGGTGCCGTATAAGTCGACCAAGGCGTTCCCCATCTCGGCCGACTACACCGTCCCCGCCGGCAGCATGCTCATCCCATCGTTCTACAACTCGCTGCACGACCCCGCGGTGTACCCTGAGCCTGACGCGTTCACACCGGAGCGCTGGCTCGATCCCGCCGGCTCCGCGAACGCGCACCCGAAGAACTACATGGTGTGGGGCGCGGGCCCGCACCGTTGCATCGGGCTCGAGTACGCGGGGATGAACATCGCGCTGGTCCTCGCGATCGCCGCGATGCAGTTCGACTGGGAGCACGAGCTGACGCCGCTCACGGACAAGGTCGAGTGAGTATCTTTTCTTTCCCTGGGGCGTGGACGCGGCGCTGATTTTGCCCGCAGGATCATCGCAACGGTTTTCCCGCAGGACGGCTGCAGAATGACATTCACGCCGCGTGCACACGTTTAGATTAGAAGTGAAATAGCTGTCGTATTTTGTTGTTAATTTTTTTGTCGCTATTCTGTGCAGGCATCTCGAGCTCATGTATATCTTACTCACAAGTCGAAAAGTCGAATGAAAAATCTTGCCTTGCGCTATTGCATACCTGAAGCACGCTGACGACTGAACCGTGGCATCAAACGCGCCAAGTTGAAGAACGCGTCGTGCAGCGTTGCACATGACCGTGTCATGATATTAAGCCCACGGCCACACGGCCACTGCCACAAGTTCCAACGTTCTTCCAACTCTCTGGCAAAACATTCCGCCTTGTCGTCCTCCTTTACAGCTTGCGCTGAGCGCTGAAATTGGACCGTGTCCGCCGGTGCCAGATAACAGAGAACTAGAAATCGAAAAGTACGGGTAACCACTTGAAGCTGGCACAACGCCGCCGCTGCTGCAACCGTGATACAACTCTACTCACCGAACCACATGAAACAAGCGGCTTTCGAGGCTTGATACTCCTGGTTCAATTTCGGATGGGTAATATATGCGTGCTCCGTGTTGTCAGAACGCAAAGCCGGTCTTTCCTTCCGACCCTCATTCTGCCTCTGGAGCTTGACGCCCCAAGCATCTTTCTCTGTCTCACTTCTCTGCAGCTGGTCTGTCCATGAGCGAGTTCCACAAGAAACATTCGTCTTCGAGTTCGGTGTCCTCCGAGTCCGAGTCCTCTTCTTCGGAGGATTATGACAGCGATGCTTATGACCTTCACGACGTGAACCTCAATGAAGGGGTTCCCTCTTATGAGCGTCTGGTGGGCGTCCCTCCTGGATTGGCCCCGGGAAACTACGCCGAGCTCGACGCACTCGCGGAGAAATCGCCGGGTGTAGCTGTAAATTTTGCGTACCCTAATCGGTACGGCAACTCTCTTTCTGAAGGCCTTTGAGTCGGCGCTGATGTTCGATCCACAAGCCTGATGACCACAAGCCCCCTGTCCGAAAGTGAAGGGATGGGGCCTCCACGTCCCCGATTTATGGCCTTGGCGGACAGAGACCTCGAGTCTCGAGAGTCTCTGGTCTCCCTCGACACTAGCTGGCGCCGACGTCAAATGCTGAAGCGCGGTGTGACCCGAAGGGTCAAGCTCACAAAGGGGAATTTCGTCGCAGAATATGCGGTTCCGACGGCAGTTCATAATGCCATGGAGCCCAAGTACACTGCCGCCAAGTCGACTGAATTCTCGTCAGTGCTTAATTCCTTCGCGGGAAGTCCGCAGCCTGATAGCTTGCTGTTAATTCTAGGCACATGAGGTATACGGCCGCCACTTGCGACCCGGACGATTTTACAGAGGCTAACGGATGGTCGCTGCGGGCGAAGAATTATGGGCGGGAAACAGAGCTGCTCATCGCGGTCACCTCGTACAATGAGGACAAGACGCTATATGCACGGACCTTGCATGGAGTAATGCTCAATATTCGCGACATCTGCAAGACGCGCAAGTCGAAGTACTGGAAGACGAATGCGGAGGCTGGGCAGCCCGGGTGGCAGAAAATTGTCGTGGCATTGATCATCGACGGACTCGAGGCAATGGACAAAAGCGTTCTCGATATACTTGCCACCGTCGGCCTTTATCAGGACGGGGTCATGAAGAAAATGATTGACGGAAAGGAAACGCAAGCGCACATATTCGAGGTCCTTCTTCATCTTTGACACGGAATGAGATATTGACGATTTTGCAGTATACAACTCAACTCTCCGTGGACGCCAAGCCCCAATTGGTCCTTCCGCAGAAGGAAGGCGATCCGCTCAATCTTGTTCCAGTACAACTCATTCTGATCGTCAAAGCCAAGAACCAGAAGAAAATCAATTCACATCGCTGGCTGTTCAACGCGATTGGCCGAATCCTCGTTGTACGTTCTATTTCTCTCGTTGTCTTTCTGTTCGATTGAAGTCGCTTTAGCCCGAAGTTTGTGTTCTTATTGATGCTGGAACAAAACCTGGCCGTAAATCGATATATTACCTTTGGGAGGCTTTTTACAACGATCGCCATCTTGGTGGCTGCTGTGGTGCGCTATCTCTCGTCGACTTGGCCGCCAAGTCTCAACATATATATAGGTGAAATACATGCCATGATCAAAAGCGGGAAGAAGCTTCTGAACCCGCTCGTTGCAGCTCAGAACTTCGAGTACAAAATGTCGAATATCTTGGGCGAGTTCTTCATGGTAGCGCGCATATTCCGTCTGACTCGGGTTGAAGATAAGCCCTTGGAAAGCAGCTTCGGCTATGTTTCTGTTCTTCCTGGTGCATTCAGTGCATATCGCTATCGTGCCATCCTGGGTCGACCTCTTGAGCAATACTTCCACGGCGACCATTCCCTCGCCGACCGTTTAGGCGACAAAGGCATAAACGGCATGTCCATCTTCCAGAAGAACATGTTCTTGGGTAAATTCGTTGCCTGATTCTACCAAAGAACCCTACTCACCCCGTCCACAGCCGAAGACAGGATTCTGTGCTTCGAACTGGTGGCGAAAGCTAATGCCCGATGGACATTGACATACGTCAAACCAAGCAAGGCCGAAACGGACGTGCCAGAGAGCGCCGCTGAGCTCATCGGACAGCGTCGAAGATGGCTGAACGGATCTTTCGCCGCTTCGGTCTACGCACTAGTCAACTTCTTCCGATTGTACCAGTCGGGCCATGGCATCATCCGGCTCTTTTTCTTCCACATACAGGCCTTGGTGAGCGCTCTTTGCAACTGTAGATTGGCAACTCAACTCCTCAAGTACAACGCGTTCTCTCTCTTCTTCACGTGGTTCGCCCTTGCAAATCTGTGGTTGACTTTCAGGTCTGTTTAGGGTTTAGCATGCGACGTGCCTGAGTATTAACCTTGTCAAGCATTATCATCGACCTTCTCCCATCGCAGGGGATCGTCCTCGGGAGCCTTGTTCTTGTCTGTATACCGAAATTCGATCGAGTCAAGCCCTCACTTACGGCATCCCAGATCCACTGGATTAACGCCACCCTTAAATGGATATATCTTACTTTTCTGGCCTTGCAGGTCTGCCTTGAGGTGGAATGTCTTAAACGCGATGACCGATTGACCTTTTAGTTCATCCTTGCTCTTGGAAACCGCCCGAAAGGAGAACGGTTCGCGTATACGCTCACTTTGTGGTATGCCCCTCGATATGTATGGAGGGCTGAGAATTCACTACTTTGTAGGGTATATGCGGTCCTCGCAGTGTATCTGTTGATCTGTTCCTTCTGGTTGACGGCAAAAGCTTTCGCGGTTGGTGTTCTTTTTTTTTTTGAGCTGAACGCCAGTCTCGCTCATCGCGCAATGACAACTGTAGGCCATTCCAAAAGAGCTCGCAAGGAACCCGAAGCACAACGTTATTTCAGAATTCTTCCAACCCCCTATCGGTCCGCTTGCTGCCGCAATGGTTTCAACCTTTGGAATCTACTTTTTCGCTTCGATTCTCTATGTGAGGAAAAGCAGCTACTTGCCCGGATGTCGGGTTGATTTCTTTTTGACATTTCAGGGCGATCCGTGGCATATGTTGAGCTCCTTTGTGCAGTACCTTTGTGCGCAAATTCAAACTCCCCGGGGGTCCTTACCTTGTCACTCAAGGGCATTTTTTTCAGGTCTTGCGCCGAGCTTCATTAACGTTTTGAACGTCTTCGCTTTTTGCAACCTGCACGACGTTTGTCAACGGCTTTTCATTTCCTACCTAAATCAGCACTGACCCGGGTACCAGGTGTCTTGGGGCACGAAAGGAAGCGACAAGGCAGAGGTCCTACCCTCTATATCTTCCCGCAAGTCCTTAAGTGCCGACGCCCCCATAGTCGAGGACACGACCAACATTCAGGAGGATATCGACGCCAACTTCAAGGCAACAGTGTCGCGCGCATTAACGAAACACGCCTCCGATGAGGCACCCGAAAAGCCCACCCTCGACGACTCCAACCGCACTTTTCGAACCAGACTTGTGGTCGTCTGGATGCTGACC
Source organism: Mycena belliarum (assembly GCA_029282135.1). Classification (NCBI taxonomy): domain Eukaryota; kingdom Fungi; phylum Basidiomycota; class Agaricomycetes; order Agaricales; family Mycenaceae; genus Mycena; species Mycena belliarum. The sequence continues at coordinate 707,327 of JARJCN010000003.1, forward strand.
AATGGCGCGCTTGTCCTTGCGGTGCAAGACATGGGTGGGTGGCTGAATATCGACGATCCGAACATTTCGAAGGCCAAGATCAAAGCCTACGAAGACCGCTACGCGGTGATGCGGAACAATTACTTCAGCTTCATACTGTACGCCACGTTCGGTTTGGCGGCCGTCAGGCTCGTTGGATGCTTGTTCTATTGGCTTCGGGTGAACTTGTGCAGGTGTTTCCGGAAGAGATAGGGGCTGGAGCAGAGTCTTGAAGTATCTACTAGTACCTAGGTCCATCTCGCCTTGAACGATGTTCCCTGTGTGCACCACGAAATGGGAGGGCACATTGAGGAGACGACTTCGGCCCGGCCCGCGAATCATGATGCCTATCAGATAGGCGTGACTAATCGGGCTTGATATAGTCTTTCTCCACATTGCAGCTCAAAAAGGCAGTATCCCCATCCAAACGCATTAGCTATTTTCGAATTCGGACGAAACAAAACTAGCAAGGTTCTTCAGACTCTACTGACAAGAAGGGGAAGGGAACTGCCCCCCTGGCCCTTGACACGAGGTCGGATCACGAAACTTTGGAAGGCTTCGATGTCGTACGAGCAACGGAAGGAAAACTGTCTAATGAGGGTGGCCGTCAATGCCTAGAGAGTATTGTCAGAAGGGATTGAATGCAAGGAGTACACGCAGAACTTTGATTTCATTGAGAGCAAATCGTTTGCCAATGCATTGTCTCGGTCTATGAGACGCAAATTGGATTTGAAACTGATTTGAGGCAGGAGAAACATACCCATCGCTGAACGCAAAAAGATTGCGGCCCCCTTTCAGATTCTGCCAGCGCTCAGGGCGAAATAGGTGCGCATCTTCGCCCCAGATCTCGGGATCCGTTTGAAGCACATTTACGGGAATCAGGAGGACCGTTCCTTTGGGGATTACGAGCTGGGAGGAAGAGCTTCCAGGGATGGGATCAAGCAAAGGGACACTGATAGTTTCAGATGCCTGTGGTAGTTGAGTAAGGACTGTATAAGAGTGAAGGCGTTGTACTTGATGATGGTTTTCAAGGATCGGGGGATGTAAGCGGAGGGTTTCGAGTATAACAGAGTTGAGAACGGGGTAGTGAAGATTCAAATGGTCGAGCGAAGGGTCGCCTGGGGAGGTGGATATCTCCGCACGAAGCTGCTCTTGAATTGGCGCGTTCGTTGCGAGCTCATATAAAACCCACTGATGGTCATGTAAATCGGAAAGTACTGTCTGGGGCAGGAATTACTTACTGCAATAAGGGCAGAAAACAGTCTCATACTGCAGACCGATCACACACCGAACGATGCATAAAAGAGAAACTCACACCGGCAGAAAGAACTGTCCTCATTTGCGATACAATCTCATCCTCATGCATCTTGCCGCCGCAATGGACATCAGCTTTTACTATGCAAGTCATCAATGACGTTGAGGGTTGACAAGGGGAGACTTGCACATGATTTCCATGAGAGTTTTGTCAGCGTCCGTTCTGGTGGTCTTTGCGTCTTTCCACATTTGACGGGCGATCGCTCCAAGTTCAGCCTTTGTGACTCGTATCATTTCGCCTTTTTTGCCGATGGACAGTATAGACGGAAAGATCAAAAATAGAGAACGCATATAAAACGATGAGAGGTTATTTTCGTTATTGGTCAAATCATCGAGCGCCTCGGGGATGTATGAGTGGGAGATACAATAAATGATGAGCGCAGGCATACCGCTGCAAGGGCATTGGGTTCTCCGGACAGAAGATTGAAGTCGTATGAAAAGGCTGCGCGGGCGACGGTATCGAGACTGAAACACATCACCAAGTCAGTACAATTTGGCTCAAGCTCGTAGAGGGGCGTCTCGTACGCAAATCGGCCAGCCCAGTTGGTAACTTCGATCTCAACCTCCTCCGAGGGGCTGTTGTCGAGTAGTTTCGTCCATTGTGCAGCCAGTTTCCCCGATGTCTCGTAGAAAATGGACATGAAATTTCGGACGGACTGATGGCTGCACGGCCATGAGACGAGCCCAAAGGGCATAGTAAATTAAGGTGCGAACGTCAACGCGGGGGCCAGAGATCGCCTCTGCTTTTCATGAGCTTCCTTGCCTGTCGCACGTTACGATTGTTTCGGAAGACAAACAAAAAAGCTACCTTCCACCCAGAGGATTCCTTCGCCTGTGAGTCAAACTATAAATGGTCGCGAGTCTGAATGAACATTGTATTCACCAAGAGTCTTTTGAAACCATGCCCTAACTCCGTCCGGTTTGGGAAATCTATAAATGCCTTCGGCCCCAACAATAAAAGCAACAGCGCGTTCGTCTGTGATCGAGAGAACTTGATGCTGTGATGATTGGAATTTGAGCTGGTTTCTCGTGGAGCAAAAGTTGTGATTACTCCGCAAGCGCCGCGAAACTTGACAACCTTTCCAAATTGTTGGTGCCAATCGAGATAGTGCGAGCCTGGAGAGTGGTGGTACAGGTTCCAGTCTTCGCCCCACAAGAGAGATGCAGAGCGAGGCCCAGGGACGTGGCGAAGGACCCAACGGGTAGAAATCAAGTGGACCACAAACTTGCCTACGACTAGCAAGGTAATGGCAAGACCGGCGAGGGTAGCGTTCACGGTAAGGGAAGGCATATTGGAGTGAGTAATAGGACACCCCTCGCTTTATATATGTCGGTGGCGGTTCCCGGCTGCGGGGGCATCGTGGCGCACTCTTCGGCGTTACCTATTTGGAGTGTCAGGCAATGGATCTAGGTGGATGGATCCAAGACGAAGCTTGAGGTACATTATGATGGCCGGGCAAGCAACTGTGTATAAACGATAAATAAACGGTATTTCATGATAAGTCATTCCGCCCGTCACTGGCACTGTCATGCATATTTGTATATGCAGAAAGCCTCGCCGTGGATTTAGGGTGCAGATTTCCAGGCCCACAGACGGTCTTTGGAAAAAGGAATCCGCCCGACCGAAAAAAGGAATGAGTGCAAGGGCGAAAGGAACTCAAACTTTTAGCGTGCGAAGACTAGACGGACCAGGGTGAGAGACAGGAGCGGGGGAGTTGGGAAGACTACGTACGGCCTCGGACCTTGAACGACAAGACGAAACACCGTAGCCTGAGATGAGGAAGAGTACGTAGATTGCTGGAGAAAGCAGTAGACTCTTGCCACCTGAAAATTTAAAAAGTCAGTTTACTTAATGAAAATCTGATGTTAGAGCCCAAGCGCGGGCCCGAGATATTCGGTGGGCCGGCGGACGTTGGATGTGGCCCAGAACCTCAACGCCGCGGCGCTCCGTTAACACACTAGAAAAACTCGCGAAGATTCAGCTTGACATGACACTGGCGTTGAGGCTAGTTCCTTTCAGATGCTTGAGCTCAAGAAGGGATGCTTGATCAGCGAGCTCCACAATGCGCCATGCGCTGCTCGCTGTGCATATGGCCTCGTCGAGTCAGCACCACGCGAGACCCCTGGTCTGGAAACGCAAAATTATGTGCTGTTATTTCGGAAAAGAGACGGCCGGCCGAAGCTTCGCGAACGACAGGCTGGAGGCGGGCGGAGAGAAGCAAAACGACATCGACCTAGTGACGGATCGAGCAGTCAGAGGAGCCTCAGCGCGCCAATAAAATTGCTCCGCCAGCTTCGCGAGGAACAGTTCGAAGCTTTGGTCGAAGAAGTCCGTCAAGTCATTATTTACAGCAGACGACACAGAGGGAATTGCGCTCAGCCATGAGTTTCAGTATTTTTCCGAGGGGGGTACTCGTCGCCTTCTTATTTTGAAAGGCGCGAAAGACGTGGTTCCATCAAGGTTCCATGCAAACAGTTTGCAAACGGTGCACGACCAGTCTACTTGTGCTTGTTTGATCTGAAAGCTATTGCTGTTAATAAACTACTCGTCTTGCGCGTTTGCATGTCTAGAAGAAATCCACCTAGAAACGGCAAACCATCGACGCTGGACGGCGCGGGCATGCAGATAGACTCTCAGGCTGTTTCATCGTCTTTCAGCAGTATTGCCGTGTCACCGCGTACTCCGAAACACGCGCACCGAACGGGTGGCGATGACGAAGACGATGTTGAGCTAAGTCTACTCGGGGAGGATGAGCGGCAGCAAGCCGCCAATGGTCTGGATGTGGAAGAGCAATCAGAACACGCAACACATTCTTTATCCAGCGAAGATAAAAGAGCTATGGTGCTCTTGTGTGTATTGTGTACGGGGACCTCTTTTGTTTATTGCTCTTCTAACTAATAACGGCCCGTAGACTTGATTCAAGGAGTTCCGGTATGTTCTGCGGTCAATTACAGAATCGTCTTACCGATCGAGTCGGTAGCTGGGGCTTGCCTTGGGTAAGTGATGTTGAACACGTTTATTCAGTCGTCTGACGTTCTCTAGGATCCGTGCCCTTCATTCTTCGAGAACACCTATCGTATTCACAACTAGCGACATTCGCATTATCCGGCTATCCGTACTCTCTCAAATTATTATGGTCACCCATCGTGGACTCCGTCTTCTTCGTATCCGTTGGCCGCCGAAAATCCTGGATTATTCCGATGCAGTTCATTATTGGGACCCTCATGTTGTATCTATCCCTCAATGTGCAAGTATTAATGGACGACGTGAGCAATCTCTTCACCTCTATAAAAGCTCGTCTCATGTATGTATGCCAGCCAAGCAACCACGTCACTCAACTTACATTCCTTTTCACCTCTCTCGTCTTCTTCTCGGCTACCCAAGGTAAACATATACTACCTTCTTTCCTTTTTCAATCAACTGACACGGTATAACAGATATCGCTGTCGACGGTATGCTTATCGTTCATCTCGTTGATGCATAGTAACCCTTGGCAGGTTGGGCTCTCACTCTTCTCTCACCGGAAAGTTTGTCCTACGCGTCTACGTGCCAAACAATTGGCCTGAACACCGGCTTCTTCGCGTCATTTACCGTATTTCTTGCTTTCAATAGCGAGGCCTTCGCGTAAGTCCGCTCCCGGGTCGCACATACAACGACTGAATTACAATCAGTACAAAATGGGGTGTTCCGCACCTGACTTTGAGCGCTTACTTGAAATTCTGGTTTGTGATTTCGTACGCCGTGAGCTTTTGGCTTCTGTTTTTCAAGAGAGAGGTCCGTTAGTATTGTGTCCTTCTCAGACGAGACTCAAAGCATTCCTAGAAAAAGGAAGCCCTCAGCGAAGTAGATATGAGTATCAAAGCTGTGTACAAAACCATCTGGACCATATGCAAACTCCGACGTAAGTGCTACGAATCTAGGATGTTGCACAGCACTGATCCTGCGTAGATGTACAACTTCTCGTTATAATGCACCTGTTTGCTAAAATTGGCTTCGCTGCCAATGAGGCTGCAACGTCACTGAAAATGGTTGAGAAAGGGTTCCTCCGGGAGGATTTGGCGATCGCTGTTCTCATCGATTTCCCATTCCAAATCACTGGCGGCTGGCTCGCTGCAAACTGGTCGCGCGGCGACTATCCTCTTCGCCCATGGCTTTTCGCGTTCTGGCCGCGCATTGGGTTCGCCCTTATGGCGACGATGATCGTCTACTGGTTCCCCAAACCCCCGATTACCATGGGGTTCTTCGTGTTTCTGATCGTGCATACCGTCATATCCTCTTTCGCCTCGTAAGCGGTGAACTTTGTTCTCCTGGCTTAGCTCACTCATACTTCGTAGAACCGTTCAGTTTGTGGGCATTTCAGCATTCCACACCCGGATATCAGATCCACTCATTGGGGGCACCTACATGACGGTAGGTCCGCTCACCCCAATTGCGGACTCTGTTTGACATCTGTCTACCAGCTACTGAACACTTTCACGAATCTGGGAGGCACTTGGCCGAAGTACTTTGTTCTGAAAGGTGCGCAGCTGCTACCCCGCATTTTCCCTGCATATCGAGCGGCGTCGTACACAGGTGTCGATTATTTTACCGTGGCAACCTGCAAACTTCAAGACGCTAGCAAGGAGCTTGTTTCCAAAGGCAAGTCGAGATCGCGTATGCTGACCCTCGATCTCACTCGATTCCCAGCCACCGAATGTGTGTCTGAAGAGGGGAAAGCAGCGTGCACTCAAGCCGGTGGGGAGTGTATCACCGAAACAGATGGATACTACATGGTTTCGGGGTTGTGCATGTTGTTCGGAGTCGTGTTCCTCGTATTGTATATCATGCCCACGGCGCGTAAACTACAAGGTCAGCACATCTCGTTTTCCCTGCCGCTCCCGCTGACCCTCGATGTCCTTAGCCCTCCCAACATCCGCCTGGCGAGTAAAGATGTCATAGAGTATCTTAGTAGACATGGAGTAATTTTTCTGAGGACGATCTTCATGAGAGGTCTGATGGAGAGAGGGAGAGCGGAAGGCTTTGTTTGTCAACGCGTCAACACCACACCTAACGCTCACCGCGACTTTGTCGTCACACGCAACTTAGTCACAACATTTTCCGTATCTTCTGCCAGTCTTCAAAGCCCCTCCGAAATGTCCCTGCACTCAGCATCTTCTATGCAATTTGGTCCGGAATGGATGCGAGCGAAACCCGCGAAGCCGCATGGCCCATCGTCTCCCCCGCCAGCCACTGCGCCGGCGGCAGGCGCGTCCAGTTACTCGGCGCTGGTTTCTCCTGCGCCTCCTCCTCCCGCCGAGAAACGCGATGATACCCATCCGTTCCGCTATTCGAGGGACGAGATGCTCAAAATTTACCGGGATGGTGGAGGCAAGGGCGGACTGGGCCTGGAAGTGGAGCGATGGGAGGGCATTGTCCGAGAGGTTGGGAGCGAACCAGTCGGGTTGCGCGAGATGGGGGAGAGTGAGAAGAAGGTCAGCGTCGGCACCAACTGCACACTACGCTTTTTGATCTTTTTTTTTTCGCGTTGCCTGTGTTAGCTGTTTGCCGGTTCCTTGAACTCGGAACTGCGTCGACGCCAATCCATCGACTACCTTTCTCCTCTCGCCACTCAGGGGACAACTGGGGAGCGACCGAGGCTCCCTCACAGCACATCAGCATCTGGCACGGGAAGTCCCCTCCGGGAAAGATTTGGGGGTCTCATGCGACGGCGCGACAGCTCAGGTGAGCAGCTTCCGCTCCGGTTCGGTTTCATATACTCATTCTGCTCGAGACCAATTATCCCCGACCGTCCCCCGGAAACTTTCCCTTTCCAGCGCCCAAGCGCCTTTGTCTCCCCGCGACGCCGCGCTTCCTTCCCCCCGGACTCGAATCGGTCACACGCCTACCTTCGATGGTGTCCTGAACGGGGGCGAGTCATGGGTGGCTCGTCGCCGCGCTTCTGAGGCTAAGGCGATAGGCAACGCGTCGCGAGACGAGGGTCGAGGTCCGGAGCTCAGGGAGGAGGACGAGGACGCGAACCTTGACTCTGGAGGGAATGCAGCACCCCAGGACCTACCACAGACGAAGCCTTCTCCCAGTCGTGACCCTCCGACCGTCCAGCCCAAAACTGATGAAGCCGCATCTTATTCACCCCACCTTAAAAATGGGGCCGATCTCAAAGCGACCGCTGTTGCAAATGGCCCCTCACCTGGCATGGTAGATCTTCCGAGTGTGCAATGGTCGTACTTGGACCCGCAGGGCCAATTGCAAGGTCAGCCCGCTTCAGACAAGCCATATTTGTGCCTGCGATAACAATGGTCGCAGGTCCTTTCCGGGCCGATCTAATGCAAAAATGGTATGACGACGGCTATTTCACGGCGGACCTCTTGATGAAGCGGACGCATGTCGACATTAATTGGGTGGCTGTGGGAGACTTGGCTGAGCTCGCTCGATTGTCAGGTAGCGAAAAGCTTTTCCTCGCCCCGCCCATCCCATCTGGTCCCCCTGGGCTCTCACGACCCCCGGATCTTGCTGGGCAATCTTTCAACGCCTCGGGAGAACAAAACACTTATACTGCGCCACTGCAGCCTGCGCCAGTCCGTTCGCTGCGTAGCTCTACCTTGGATTCATATGTCGGCGGTTCGAGCCACTCAGATTCGCCCTCATCCTCTTTCGGTGCTGGCAGGTTCGGAAATGGGTCGCCGGATCCGAATGGATTTGGCGGGCGGGCAAATCAGTACTCAACAGATCCCGCAATCGGCGGCCGTTTCGGAATCCCCTCCGAATCTTCCTCCTCCCTGCGCAGAAATACCTTTACGGATCCATCCATGGACCCATCGACGCTCGGTTCTCGATTCGCGGGTGGCGACGCATATACTAATGGAACATACAGTCCTTCTCAAGGGCCATGGCATGCATCGTCGAGTAATCCACTAGGGCCTACATTCGATGCAATGGGCGGCAACTTTGGGTCCTCCCAACATCTCAACCCAGGCTTAGGCGGGAGCGCTTTCGGCCACATCCGCGCTCCCCACGACCCTACTTTTGGTGACGTTGCGCCCGTGAGTTTCCCGGAATTTGTGGGAAGCCCACAAGCCGGCGGTTCGTACGGCCCAGGTCAGCAGTACTCACAATTGCATTCAAGTCAGTTTGCGTCACCGCAGACCCCGGCAACGGCGTCCAACATGTATGGGCAGCCCTCAAAACCTAGTCTACCACACCCTGCTATTCAAAACTCCGGCATGCCCACCGTTCCTACCCAATCACCATGGGGTGCCGTTCCCGATCCTTCCACCGCGCGACGAGCTGCCGCTCCCTTCGACAGTGCCCCTCGTACAGCTGCGCCCAATGTCATCAACCGACCTACCACCCCCGTGCAAACCTCTCCGTGGGGTGCCGCCGTTCAAACGACCGAACCCTCGCCTTGGTTCGCTGCGTCCCACGGCATCATCGACGAGAGCAGCTGGAAGGAGGAACGGGGACACAGCCTGACTTTTGATAACTTGGGCCAGCATAACCAACAATTCACCATCACCCCTGAAGACGCGCTGAAGGCAACACCTGTGCCGCCGAATGAGGGTGCTCGTCCGACTGAGATTGATGCTGGAGTACCGACTAAACCTGCTGCTGCCGCACCTCCTCCGCAGCCCGCCAAAACGAGAACCAAATCGACTTCACAAGCTGTCGCTCCACCCCCGATCGCCCCGACTATCCCCGCCGCCGAGAGCACCCCACAGGTGCTTTCTGCACCACAGAAGGCGGCTTGGTCGAAGGAGGAGGAGGCGAAGAGGTCCAAGCCATCCGGAGTGACACTCGGCCTAAGAGAGATCCAGGAGGCCGAGGCGAAGAAGGCCGAGGCCCGCAAAGTGGCTGAGCGGGACCGCGATCGCGCTGTCCGCGCGTCCTCTTCTACTGTGCCGGCGCCCGAGGAAGCGGCCCAGCCGTTCACGGCTTCGTGGGGCTTGCCGACCTCTCAGGCTGGGGCACGCGCACCGCCTGCGAAGGAGCCTGCTGCGACATCCAGCCCTTCGGCAGGTGCGGTGTGGACCAACACTACCAAGCCCACCGCGACGAAGAAGACGATGAAGGAGATCCAGGAGGAAGAGGAGAAGCGGAAGAAGACGGCTACGAAGGAGACAACTGCGGCTGCGGCTAGACGGGCATACGCTGAAAGCACGAGCAAGGTCCGCATTTTGTCATTCACGTAGAAGACTCTACTAAATTCCTACCAGACACCAGCTCCTCCTGCTCCAGGCGCGGCCTGGACCACTGTCGGCGCCACCAAGCCCAGTAATCCTGCCCCCGCCCCTGCCCGCCCTCCCGCAGCGCCTGCTGCCCCGTCCACGAGCACCCCTGTCCCTCGCGCCAACGGAGCTGTGGCACCCAGAGCTGCCCCCGTGCCGGTCAAGGCTCCGGCTCCGAGAGTCGAAGACCACCCTGCGACTGCTTCTCACGAGTTTGTGCGATGGCTCAATGACTCGCTCAAGGGGCTGAACAGCTCCGTCAACGGTAAGCAGGGTTCACGATTATCTGGAATTCCAGCTAACGCAAAGCTACCGTGCTGCAGTCGAGGAAATCATGTCGATGCTGCTCTCATTTCCTCTGGATCCTGATGTATCAACAGTCGAGCTCATCTCCGACCTCATATACGCGAACAGCACAACGCTTGATGGTCGGCGGTTTGCTGCCGAGTTCGTGAGCAAGCGCAAGACGGACGCGGCCTCGCGGCCCAAGGGCGCGTCCGTTCCGGGGACCGTGGCGGGTAAGCCGGTATCTATAGCAGACGTGGTGAAGGCGCAGCCGAAGGCGCCTGCATCATCGGAGTGGGTGGGTTTAAGGTGGTGAATAAGAAGAAGAAGGGCGGCCGGTCGTAAGCGGAGCATGTATCTGCTGGTGCAAAATTATATTTTTATTTCTCCAAACGTGAGGAGGGAGCAAGTCTGTATGTAGGAGTAAGTTCACGCAGGAGGTGGTTGCTGCCCAAAAGCGGAGTTAGTCGTCCAACAGCCCGCTTTGGGGAAAATTACGAAATCGTGCGAGGCGACAAAAGATCCGACGGGGTCTACGCGACCCTGTTGACAGTCTCAATTCTTCTTGTCTCTCAACCACACACTCTTTTGTTCTTTCTCTGTTTCCTCATGCGACACATGCATGCCATCCCCATCGTCCACAGACAGCTAGGGAATGCCCTCAGCGGTACGACCTCGCTGCTTCACGCCACCCGGTTTTTCACAAGTTTTCACAGCTTCCGCCTCGCACGCAGACGCAGCGACGACAACGGCAGCCACTAGTAACCCAGCTGCAAACACCATCATATCTTCTACGACCAACCAAGCAACTTCGTCCAACCCGCTGGGCATTGTCACCTCCGTGCTCGGGTCCACTATCCCACCAACGACCACCTCCACTCATTTTGAAACCCCTCCTCCTCCTCCTACCGTGCGTCTGAAGAAAATCATACTAGGCGTTATTCTGACAACTTATCAAGGTCGCTGCTACGACTAGGGACGCGACCGGCCCCACCAATGTGAGTGGCGCAAAGTCGCGTCGCAGACTAGACCGTATTCTATTGCTCACTTGCTATATAGCAGGAGACCACCTTGAAGTCTACGGTGACCGCGACCCGAACACAAATCTCCGGCGTGTCTGCCTCGAGCTCAGCCTCGGCCTCCCCCTCCGAATCCAGCGCCCCGACAGCGGGCATTTCGAATACCGCTGCTGCCATCGTCGGAGGGCTGATATTAGCAATCGCGATGGCCATGTTTATCTCGTTCATCCTTGTGCGTGGTATTGGCCCTCCGTATTTCGCGTCCACTTGATCAATCCACCACAGCGCCGTTGGAATCGGCGCCGCTCACGCAGGCGCGCGGATTCGCTGTTCGGCGGGATCGAATTCCCCGCCCCGGATCCCAAACCGCCGCAGAAAAGGTACAGCGAGCAGTTTCCGGCGAGGTCCAACGCGCCCGAGTCGGTGTATCAGCAGGAAACCAAGTCCGTGTATGGGTCTGACTATGGGCACGGGCAGCAGCAGCAGCGCGCCTACTCGCCTCATCCGCAGCAGATGCAGGGATACCCGTCACCGGCGCAGCAGATCCAGTACCAGGGACCCGAGCAGCAGCAGTATGAACCACAGCAGCACCCGGACCCACACCCTACTGCGCCCGCGGGTGCATACCAGGGATACGACGCGTACGGAGGGACGAGGTGAAGGGGCTGGCGCGCACGTACTATTCTATGATTCAAAGTAATGATTGCGGTTGAGGTTGCCTCGTATACCAGGATTGTTTTGGCAACTAGACCAGCCTAGAAGTAGTTGAATGGAATGCAGTTCACTACGCGGATATGTCCGGTCTGTGAGCCAGACCTGGCTCGACTGCTGCTATTTGCGGTGGTGGTACGATGGAGAATGAACGCCGCTGACCTAAGCGAGCTCAATAAAATGGTTCCACCCAAGTTCCACCGTCCCTTCCGCGCTCCCAGCCATGCCCGACTACGACGTCCTCATTGTCGGCGCCGGCGTCGCCGGCTCTGCCCTCGCCCATGCCCTCGCAACTGCGCCCCGCCCGACGCCCCTCCGCATCGCCGTGCTGGAGCGCTCCCTAGATGAACCCGACCGCATTGTCGGCGAACTCATGCAGCCAGGGGGCGTAAACGCTCTCAAAAAACTGGGCCTCGAGTCCGTCCTCGAGAACATCGATGCTGCCACAGTGAACGGCTATTGTGTGTACGATGCTGCCGGAGGCAAGACGGTAAAGATTCCGTACCCTGGCGGACACCAAGGGAGGGCCTTCCACCACGGACGCCTCATCATGAACCTGCGGTGGGAGTTCCCGGATATGCGTGTCTCTTAGCTTGCTTACGCGTCTCATTCTAGGGCCGCGGCGCGTCGTGCACCCGGTGTGGATGTTATTGAAGCAACCGTGTCTGACCTCATCGAGGACAGCTCCTCGGCCCGCAAGGTCATCGGTGTGCGTGCCTCGGTCAAGGGAAAGGAGGAGAAGCAGTCGTTCCACGCGAGTCTAGTCTTTGTCGCGGACGGGTGCTACTCCAATTTCCGCAATTCCGTCTTGGGTGCAGGCGCGATGAAGCCTGAAACGAAGAGCCATTTTGTCGGCGCCATCCTCGAGGACGCGGTCCTCCCCATACCCAACCACGGCACGGTGGCCTTGATCAAGGGCTCTGGCCCTGTCCTCATGTACCAGATATCCGAGCACGACACACGAATTCTCATAGACATCAAGCAACCTATTCCCGCCGATCTCAAGGTGAGCCTTTTTTTTCATACCGCCGGGGATTTTCTCTTACGCACACAGGCCCACATCCTCGCCAAAATTGCCCCGCAACTCCCCTCCTCCGTCCAGTTACCAATGCAGATCGCCTTAGAGAAGGACCGCCTGCGGCGAATGCCTAACTCTTATTTGCCTTCTACTCCCCAGGGGACTAAGAAACCTGGGGTCATCCTCATCGGTGATTCGTGGAACATGCGGCATCCACTAACAGGCGGTGGGATGACTGTTGCACTCAACGACGTGGTGATCCTCCAGTCACTCCTGGCGTCTGTCTCGGACCTTGGTGATTGGCGCAAAGTCAAGCCAGTTTTGAACCGGTGGTACCGCGACCGTAAGCCCCTCGCGTCGACCGTCAACATACTTAGTGTTGCACTGTACGATCTATTCGGTGCCGATGGTGAGCTAGGCCTTGGGCGCTCTACGACATTTTGACGATATGTGCTCCCAGCCCCGGAACTCGAGATTCTGCGTACAGGTTGCTTCAAATACTTTGAGCTCGGCGGCGAAGCCGTCAACGGGCCCGTCTCCATCCTGTCCGCGTGCGTGTACCACCACTTCGCGCAACCCACCCTAACGCCTCGATGCCCGCAGCCTTGCGCCCTCGCCCGCACTCCTCACATACCACTTCTTCTCCGTCGCCCTCTACTCCGTATGGGTGATGTTCACGCACCCGCGCCTCGTCTCGCACCCGGACGAAAAGCCGCGGTACGCCGCCGCGCGCGTCGACGAGTACCCGTTCCTGCTCTTCAAGAGCGTCCGCGTCGTGCGTCCCTCCCCATACCCCGCACTGCTTCATAACTAATGCGCCTGCAGCTCTACACCGCCTGTGTAGTGTTCGGGCCATTGCTGTGGTTGGAGATGTTCGCGCACGAGCGGCCGAGTTTGACGACGGTGTTGTTGGGCGGGGTTGTTGCGCTGACGGTCTGGGCGACGGTTTTGTCGTGACTGCACTCCCGCCGTTGAATTATTCCTATCCTTAGACGTACATTATCCTAGACCTCTTTTTTTTCTCGTACTTAGGACGGCGTGTAAAGCGCGTCAGCGACCACTGTTGGCACGAGTGTCACTGGCACCTAAGATTGCACATGACCGCGTTTTTGTTCGGGCTAGTACTACGGCCGCTGGCAGCGGTAACTCAAACTCAGACTGTACCATTGCCAACGAGTGCCATCCCGTCTGAGTAGCTGCTTTTTCAACGCGCACAAGTAGACTCGACCGAGCTGAGCATTCGATCGGGAGCGTCAGTGTCAGCCTCTCTGAACTCGCAGTATATACTTAAGACCGGTCAGCCACCATAACCCTATCGCTTGCTTTCTGTCCGCTACCACCACCACCACCTGCTCTACCACCTGCTTTCTTCAAGTCCACCTGCTCTCCTGCTCATCATGACACTAGGTCTGATGCTCTCCCTGGACGGTATGCCCATCCTCCTCTCCTTTCGCATACTCGCTCATACACCCCCTCACAGCCTGGCGCGTCCTCACCCCGGTTGATACTCGGTAACGGCTCACTCGTTTGGACACCCGCGCATTCCACGAATCACGACCCACGGCTTCACCGTCAACGACTCACGGCATGCACACGTCAAGGCTCCCACCGGCTCTCATGCGGTGGCACCTCGACGGCGTCAATGCCAACGACCCCCCGGCGGACAAGAGCGTCGATTTACTGGTTATCTCGACCACGCCCCCCACGGTAGACTCACTCGGCAACCGGCCCTCGCTCAGGACACCCGCGCATATATTTTACTACAAACACACCCCCAAGCCGCGTCTACAAAGATGTCGTCTTGGTCTCTTCTTTCGTCTTCGTCTCCGTCTTCGTCCAACTCGACCGTGTTCTGTGTCGGTATATCCATTTCAACGGACAATCTAGTATACTTCAGCTCATACTTACACTCGTTTAATCCCTTACGGATACACTCCCTATATAGTCGTACGATCACGTTATCGTTCCTCAGTCTTCTACCACGACGACTGAGGTAACGCATTCCTTACTGTACATACTATCCATACTTACTAGCCTGTAGCTCCGCGTCGCACTCTGCCTGTTGGCTCGTACTGACGCATCCGCCGCAGGTGAGAATACATGGAGTCTTCTACCACGACGACTGAGCTCCGCGTCGCACTCTGCCTGTTGGCTCGTACTGACGCATCCGCCGCAGGTCGTCGTCCTCATCCTACGCTGCTAGAGTGTCATACTCACAGGTTATGGGCCCCGCCTGACCCGTATTCCGCACGCAAACGGATCCGACTCAATTTGGCTGTCATCGCACCACGCCGTTTTCGCTGCAGACTTAACTTGCGCAAACGATGCCTGGCGACGGCACACCACCGAGCTCCTCCAACACCCCTGCCCGACCGACTGCGCCAGTTCGGCCAGTTATCACCAAGCTCTCCGCGACTTGGGAGCCCGCTCGTGGCGGGAGCAATCTTTTCCCAACGGAGGATCGCGCGATACTGAAGAACGACACTAACTGGAACGTATGGTCCGAAGCGTTCGTTTCAGCCGCCGCATTCTCCGGCGTGGCTGGTCTGTTGACCAACACGATTGCAGTACCCGCCCGACTCGGACCAACCTGGTCAGCTCGTTTGGTGGCGAGCGAATGACTTCCTCGCCTCCATGCTCCTCAAATCCATCTCCCCCAGCCTTCACACCAAAGTCACCTCTGCCGCTAGTATCCACGACAAATATTCGGTCCTCCTCAACGAGTTTGGCGCGTCCGACGTCGCATCCGCTGTCAAGTTCTTCTCTCAAATCACCGAACGACAGCAGCCCGGTACGCCCCTCGATGCGCACATCACGCGCTTCCAGGAGGGACTCGCGAACCTCAACCACTGCGACCTCCCGCTCCCCGAGCGATACGCCGCGGGTCTGTTTATCGCCTCGCTTTGGCGCGACCCCGGCGACGCCAATTCGTGGCACACTTGGGTTGAAGGATTCAAGCTCACGCCAACGACCACGCTCGCGACCGCCATTCACGACCTCAAGTCGACTGTCCGTATCCGCGACACCGCGCCTTCGGGCAGCGATAGTCTGCAGACGGCTCTGGTCATGGTCGAGAAGGAGCAGCGCAAGCACGGCAAGAAGTTCTGCACGAACACTGCCTGCCAGTCCCGCTCCAGCCACAACATCGAGACCTGTCGCGCCCCTGGCGGCGGCGCTTATAGTGCCGGTGGTAAGGACCAAAAGCGAGGTGGGAGGGGCAAGGGGAACAAGAGCAAGGCGAAGGAGAAGGGGAAGGAAAAGGCCAATGTGGCCGAGGGGGAGTCATCCCAAAAAGTCGAGACTCATTTTGTAGCCGACACCAGTGAATATAGCGACTTTAGCGCTTATCCTGGTTCGTCGCGCACCTCCGAGTCCGCCTCCGTCGAGCACGCTTATGCGATTGACTCCGGAGCGCACCGCGTCATCATCGACACTGGTGCCACAACCCCGATCCATTCCGACAAGGCTGATTTTACCGAATATCGCCCCGTTTCGGAAACGGTCACCGGCTTCGCCTCGCAGACGTCGTCTATCGCTGGACGCGGTACCTTCTCGCTCACACCGCTACTACCCAATGGTGCCCGTCGCAAGCTTCATCTCGGTAACGCCGCACATGTCCCCAACTCGTCACCCACGCTCGTCTCCGTATCGCGCCTCGATAATGCAGGCTGCTATGCCGTTTTCGGCAACGGACGATGCGTCGTTTTCGAGAAGAAGGACGGTGGTAAATTCATTGACCACCTTGCGCGTACTGAACCGCTTGTTTGTACCGGCTCCCGACGTGGTACAGGTCTATACCACATGGACCTCCAGCCAGGAGATTCGGCGTTCACCGCCACTACTCCATCCTCCAAAACGTCGCAGAAGCTCGTGCTCTTGCACCGCCTGCTTGGTCACCCAAA
This sequence comes from Mycena belliarum, assembly GCA_029282135.1. Classification (NCBI taxonomy): domain Eukaryota; kingdom Fungi; phylum Basidiomycota; class Agaricomycetes; order Agaricales; family Mycenaceae; genus Mycena; species Mycena belliarum. Next base: position 723,817 of record JARJCN010000003.1, read on the forward strand.
CGAGCAGCGCACACGTTCGCTGGCTCGTAGCGGAAAATATGACCATGTGCTGAAGCTTACGACCACCGAGATCAACACGCCGATACCTGCCTGCCCCGCCTGCGCGCGTGGTAAGCTAACCCGTGCTGCATTCCCCGCATCGCATTCTCGCGCCGACAAACCGTTGCGCCGCGTTTATAGCGATCTATGGGGCAAGTCCAAGGTACGCTCGCGTTCCGGCAAGTCCTACATGATCTCGTTCTTGGACGACCACACCCGCGGATCGTGGGTTTATTTTTTGACTAAGAAGAGCGAAGCATTTGCCGCCTTCAAGGTCTGGCTGGTCGCTGTACAGCGCCAGTCCGGTGGATATCTCCTTATCGAGTTTCACACCGACAACGGAGGTGAATTCCTCACACGCGAGTGGATCGAGTTCATGGAGGCGAACGGTATCCTATGGACCCTCACGGCCGCACACACCCCGCAGCAGAATGCGCGGAGCGAGCGCCTTTGGTTGACCCTAGTCAGCTATGCCCGCACCTTCCTCATCGACGCTTCGCTACCCCTCTCGTTTTGGGCTCTCGCAGTCCAGTACGCAAACTGGATTCGTTGGCGCCTGCCGACGAAGCCTCTCGGAGACGTTGCGCCATGCGACGTTTGGCCCGGTCCCGTCTCGAAATGGGCAAAATTTCACCCTTTCGGATGCCGCGCTTGGGTGTATGACCATACGCCGGACACAAAATTCAGTGGTCCAGGCCTACCTGGTATCTATGTGGGTGTCGACGATGTTCGCAATGCCTATATGGTGTACGTGCCGCATCAGAGGAAAGTGATTCACTCACCGCACGTCAAATTCGACGACCTCACCATGGGTGGTGACCTTTTCAAGGCTACGCCGTCGAAGGGGGAGTCCTACGATCACGATTCGTTCACCCGGTCTAACCTGGATCTCGAAAACGACGATCCAACTCCACCAGACGCACCTCCACCTGCAGAACCTCTCGCGCCCGAGGCTCCTCCACCGGCTCCTGCCCCCAAACCGAAGAAAAACCCTCGCATTCCCTCCGTTCCAACTCCACTCGTCACTCGGTCAGCCGCGAAAGCCGCCGCCGCCGCCGCCGCCGCTATTCCCGCTGTTCCCGAGGACGAACCTCCAAGTCCAGCATTGAGTTCGCCACTCAGTCCTCTTCCGGCCGAGATGGCATTCCCAGTCGTTCTCCAGCCCGGAGACCTGCCTGCTTCATACAAGCAAGCTGTCAACTCGCCCGACGTCACGGAATGGGAGACGGCAATGGACTACGAGCACAATCAGCTCGTGTCAATGCAGACCTTCAAGCTCGTTCCGCTCCCACGCGACGAGAAGGTCATTGGGACACAGTGGGTCTTCGCCCACAAGAAGGACCCCTTCTCGGGTCGCATTCGCGATTATCGCGCCCGCATCGTTGCGCTCGGAAACTTCCAGCGCCCCGGTATCGACTTCATTGATGCCTCAGCCCCGACGGTGCGCATTGAGTCTGTTCTCGGAATTGCGACCATCGCCGCAATGCAGGATTGGGAGATCCACGTCGTCGACGTGAAGTCCGCATTCCTGAACAGTCCCATTCCGGACGATCAAACCGTGTACGTCCGCCCTCCGCCCGGAATCACTTATCCTGGCAAGGAAACTTGGGTGTGGAGACTATTCAAAGGTCTCTACGGCCTACGTCAAGCCGGATTACTCTGGTACGACACCCTGGTCCGCACCCTCACCACTCTAGACTTTACAGTCTGCACATCCGACCCATGTGTCTTCCTCCGTCGCCGGGGGAAGGACATTGTGATCATCACCGCCCACGTCGACGACCTCGCGCTCTTCGGCAATACCACCACGGCCGTCTCAGCGTTCAAGGTCGACTTCACGAGACACTTCGAGATCTCTGACAAGGGGGAGATCTCCGAGTTCCTCGGGATGACGGTGCGTCGCGATCGCAAAAAGCGCACAATTGCATTCTCGCAGCACGGTTATATTCAAACAGTGCTCAAACGCTTTGGCTTCGAGAACGCTAACCCGCGCGCGACTCCCATGGAGACCAAACCTCTCCGACGCGACGACTGCCCCACCGTCGACTCCGCCGAATGGCACGAAATGCAGAAGATTCCATACGCGGAAGCGAATGGATCTCTCATGCACCTCCTCAAAACACGCCCTGACGTTGCTCGCGCTCTACAGCAGACGTCGCAGTTCATGAAGAACCCCGGCCGTCCCCATTGGATCGCCCTCCAGCACATCTTCAAGTACCTGCGAGGCACGTCCAACTTCGAGCTGGTCCTGGGTGGGTCCGGATTTTCGCCCGACCTCTTCCACGCATACACCGACTCCAACTTCGTCGATACCCCTGACGAGCACGGATTCTCCGTCTCTGGCGGTGCCCTCTTCATCGGGAACTCATGCTTCCACTGGTGGGCACGGCGACAAACATCAGTTGGCGGTGCAACGGGCGCGGCCGAATACTTCGCCGCCTACACGTGCGCCGGGGAAGTTGTCTGGTTTCGACAGCTCCTCGGTGAACTTGGCTTTGCTCCGACTCGCGCGACCGATTTCCGGGTCGACTCGAACAGCGGCCTGTCTACTATGGGCAATCGCACGGTCACCCAGGGCAACAAGTACTTCAAAATCAAGTACCACTGGTTGCGCGACGCGGTCAAGGTCAAGGACATTGCGCCCGTCCGCGTTGAATCGCGTGACAACCTCGCGGATATCTTCACGAAGGGACTCACTCGAGACGTCCATCGCCACGCGACCGCGCGTCTTGGCCTTCATCCAGCAAGTACTCGCTGAGGGGGAGTGTCGGTATATATCCATTTCAACGGACAATCTAGTATACTTCAGCTCATACTTACACTCGTTTAATCCCTTACGGATACACTCCCTATATAGTCGTACGATCACGTTATCGTTCCTCAGTCTTCTACCACGACGACTGAGGGTAACGCATTCCTTACTGTACATACTATCCATACTTACTAGCCTGTAGCTCCGCGTCGCACTCTGCCTGTTGGCTCGTACTGACGCATCCGCCGCAGGTGAGAATACATGGAGTCTTCTACCACGACGACTGAGCTCCGCGTCGCACTCTGCCTGTTGGCTCGTACTGACGCATCCGCCGCAGGTCGTCGTCCTCATCCTACGCTGCTAGAGTGTCATACTCACATTCTGTCCAGCCAGACACGCGTCTTTTTCTCTTCATTTCGACCCACGGCGTGCCGTGCATTTCTTTCTGCGGTCAACCCCGGCAACTGGCTCCTCGTCTCGACATCCTCGCGCACCCCGTCCCCCGTCCTCCGCAAGCCCGCGTCCCGTCCAGGCGCGCGTACGCGAAGATTTTGGACCACGGTCAACTCTCCCGGCAACCGGCTCATCGATTCGGACATCCTCGCGCTTCACTCCGTCCTCCGTCTTCAGCAAGCTCGCGTCCCGCCCAGGCGCCCGTCTTCGAAGACTTTGGACCACGGTCAACCCCCCGGCAAACGCCTGATCGATTCGGACATCCTCGCGCTTCACTCCGTTCTCCGTCTTCTCCGATTCGCGTCCCGTCCAGGCGCTCGTTCGCGAAGATTTTGGACCACGGTCAACCCCCGGCAAACGGCTAATCGATACGGACATCCTCCCACTTCACCCCGCCCGCTGTCCTCTCCGATTCGCGTCCCGTCCAGGCGTGCGTCTACAAAGACTTTGGGCCCCGGCACTATGCCCTCACGGTCAACATCCTCAGCAAACGGCAACTCATACTCGACACCCGCGATCTTCCTCGACTACTTGCTTGCCACGTCACGGTTTCCTTCCCAATATCTTCCTTCATTTCCCTCCAATCTCAACCCAATCCCACTACCCCATCCTATACAGAACCCCTCGGCAAATTCCATCTCTCGATATCTTTCCCTTTCTCTATCTCTGTTCATCTTTCTCTTGTATCTGGGCGGAGCGAGGGCTTACCTGCGCGTGTACATACAGACCCGGACCTGACCTTAGGTACGCCGACACATGTACATTGTACGCATTCCGTGGCCCAGTTGGCGAATAAATGTGATTATTGTGATTGTTCCGAGCAGGTGTTGTAAGTAGGATTCAAGTTGAGGCTCTTTGGATCGGTAGAGATTGGCATTAGCATTTAGCTTTCGCGTCCTCACTCCGCCGATGCCACCTCATGCTGGTATCTGAAACCACAAGAAAGTCATCCATCGGTTGAACGACTTCGACGGGAATTGAACATATATTATAAACAAAAGTGACACCAGATGCAACAAGACCCGCGACCTCGACTCTCCAATGCGTTCCCAAAACTTCAGTCCTTGCTTATCATTGCTCGAAAACGCACGTGACCGCGTTTTTCACCTTCATCTTACCATGATAGGGAATGGCCGGCGAGCGGCGGGTCACAAACAGACCTTTCTTTTGGGATAAGTGCAATGTAATTAAGCAGTAATTAGTCGGTTTTCTTGACGACTTCTCTGGGTCGGAACAAGCACCAAGAAAAATTGGAGTCCACCTGCGTCACCTCCGGAATCCGGATGTAAAGCTACGCCGCCCCAAGACACTGTTTCCGTATGTCGCAGACACTATATAATCATATCGCTATCTCCAGCTTTTTCTTGCATATTTGAGGACATGCATCAAGCACTATTGAGAGCTAAGCGCTAGACCCTCAGGCTATCAAGTGCATGAGTCAAAAAAACTGGAAAAATATATGTGTGTGGAGCCCAATCTTCAACAAGAAACTTAGCAGAACTTTCTTTCAGCGCATTTTGAACGAAACCAATACACTCTAGTACAAGTGTATCTTGAACTTGTTCAACTTGGAGCTGGCAGCGTAAAGTGGATGACGACGGCACTGCTTTGGACAAAGATGTACAAGTAAAGTCACATGTCCATCTTGGCGACATTTTAGGTACTCTAAGCACAAACAGAAATCTGTTTGTGAATGACCGACCTCAATGAGCCACTCTTTGGACCCCCTCCCGGACCCCTACCGTATTTTCATGCCCATTGATATACTCCTGGCTCCTCACTGTACCTCAGCGCACCACCGGGCTCCCAGCAAGTGCCACCGCCCCATTATTTCAAGGGATCCTACCGTATAGCGTCCTTTGCGTGGGCGCAGAAAGACGAGGCCATCTGCTCGAATCTCAACTTCGGAGAGGCGATCGCGTCTAAGGAGACGTTCGACGAGCTGAGGGAGGAGCTGCACTTGGTGGATATACAGTATGTGCAACACACTTGATATCGTGTTTTCAATCTTCTGTTTCATATATTTGGATGGTTTTGTCCGAGCCGCCTCTAGCGTTTTTGGCTCTGGCTTTCCATCCTGATTCCTGATCGAGACGCGTAGGTTTCCGGCTATATACCAGGCAATGTCATTGGACCTTTGAGCAATAGGGCGGGGATCGGTCAGCCTCCCTTCGCAGTATATAAGACCGGTCAGCCACCACAACCCTATCGTTCGCTTTCTTTCCGCTACCACCACCACCACCTGTTTTACCACATGCTCTCTAGTCTACCTTGCTCTCCTGCTCGTCATGACACTAGGTCTGATGCTGTCTCTGTACGGTATGCGCATCCTCCTCTCCTTCCGCATACTCGCTTATAGACATCGCTCATAGCCTGGCGCGTCCTCAACCCGGTCGATACTCGGTAACGGCTACCTCGTTTGGACACCCGCGCTCTTCACGACCCCACGGCTTCATTGCCAACGACCCCACGGCTTCACCGCCAACGACCCCACGGCTTCACCGCCAACGACTCACGGCAAGCAACGTCAAGGCTTCCACTGGCTCATATGCAGTAGCACCCTAACGCATCAATGCTAACGACCCCCCGGCGGACAAGAGCGTCAATCTACTGGCTAGTTCGACCACGCCCCCCACGGTAGACTCACTCGGCAAACGGCACTCGCTCAGGACACCCGCGCATATAATTTACTACAAACATACCCCCAAGCCGTGTCTACAAAGATGTCGTCTTGATTTTTCCGTCCGTCTTCGTCCACCTCGACCGTGTTCTGTCCGGCCAGACACGCGTCTTTTTCTCTTCAATTCGACCCACGGCGTGCCGTGCCTTTCTTTCTACGGTCAACCCCGGCAACTGGCTACTCGTCTCGACACCCTCGCGCACTCCGTCCTCCGTCTTCAGCAGCTCGCGTCCCGTCCAGGCGCTCGTTCACGAAGACTTTGGACCACGGTCAACCCCCGGCAAACGGCTAATCGATACGGACATCCTCCCACCTCACCCCGCCCGCTGTCCTCTCCGATTCGCGTCCCGTCCAGGCGCGCGTCTACGAAGGCTTTGGGCATCGGCATTACGCCCCCCTCGGTCAACTCTCTCGGCAACGGCTCATCGATACGGACATCCTCTCGCACCCCGTCCACTGTCTTCAGCAAACTCGCGTCCCGTCCAGGCGCTCGTTCACGAAGCCTTTGGGCATCGGCAATACGCCCACCTCGGTCAACATCCTCGGCAAATGGCTTTTCGTTCTCGACACCCGCGCTCTTCCTCAATCTTCTGCTACGTTCCTTTCCCACTCCATCACTAGTGCGCCATCTATATAGAATGGCTTCCAGCGGATTTTTCTACCCATCTCTCTTTATCTCCTCTCTTTCTCTCTTTTTGGGCGGAGCGAGGGTTTATCTACGCTTATACACACAGACCGAGCCTTGACCTTAGGTACACTGTGTATACATACGCGCATTCCGTGGCCCAGTTGTGAAATAAATGTGTTCATTGTAATCATTCTAATCAGGCCCACATTCAGCTTTCACAATATTCACTCGGGCGGGGCGATCCTCGTGGTGACGGACAACGATAAGCTCGTTTCTGCCGAACGACTTACAATGGGAATTCCACACACAGTACAAACAAATGTAACACCAGAAGCCACGATGAAGAAGACGCGCGACCTCGACTCAAAAGTATTGGCGCGTTTCTAATGCTTGTTGATTGTGAAAATACACGTGATCGCGTTTTCGCTTTCCACATTCACTCGGACACTCATGTCCGGGCCTGCCATTCATCTACAAGCCACTATTTTCACCCCCGGAACCCAGGCCGTAAGGAAGTCTCTCCACTTTTCTTTCTTCCATCTTCTCACTGTACCTTAGCGCGCCAGCGGATTCTCAGCCAGTACCCATTGGGCCATTGAGTACCGTACCCTGGGCGGCACCGCATTGCGGGCTTCGCGCTGGCGGATGAGGGAAAGGGCGTGTGCGCCTGGCTCAACCTCGACCGTGCGATCCCGCCGCGTGAGACGTTTGAGGCCCTGAAAGAGCAGCTGCACCTGCAGCGGGAGCCTCAGTGGATTGACACGAGCCAATGGATTACTCCGGTGAGTGGTTGGCTCGGGGCGGCCCGCGATATCGTGGGTTTTCATTGGTGGACGCAGGAATACATGGCCAGGCTGGTAAGGAGGTTTAATCATGACGCGAGACCTGAGCCTCTCCACCAAATTCCAAACGCAGGACAGCGCGAACAAGTTACGGGCATCGAGGCCTCATGACCGCCTGTGGTTTCTTGATGGATATTCTTCAGCATTCTTCCCTGCTTTGGCTGGTCGAACCTACGCAATTGCATGGCTTTCGAGGTGGAATACGCACCGCGCTTGTATTCTCTTTGCTTCCCAAATTCAGGCCGTATCACTAAGGCGCCGGTGTTTCTCGTTTTTTTTTACTCGCGTTTGCAATCGACTCCAGCCCACATTACCGATAATCCTTGAAAATACTATGGCAAAGACCTCCGAGTGTCAAATTCAAAGGCAACGGCAGCTGCTGCCCGACGAGCGGGACTCTTTCCCTTTCTGCCAAATCTTTTCCTACTCTGCACGTCCACATACAGACCGGGACCTGACCTTTGGTACATCGATGCTGTACATACATGCACGCATTCCGTGGCCCAGTTGAGTGATTAAATCATTGTAACCGGAAGGGCACAGTTAGGCTACAGAAAGAGCAACGTCAGGGTAGCAACCACACGACCACCTCGATTTTTTTCTCCTTCCGTTATGTTTTTCTGACGCTTTATTTCGATCTATCAACATAGATGACCCCGGAGTTCGAATCGAACCAGCTGTAGCGCATACGTGTTTACAGCAACAAGGATGTCCTACTCGAATCGGATCTATCTAGACCTTTCTGCTCCGTGATTTAGGAGCAGCCTGTCGGACGATTGGAAAGGCACTCAGTGACGCAACCACCGTTAAGGTTGACGTTGCGCGCCAACCCGGAGATGGTGGCGCCAAAGCAAGACGAGAATATCTTCTTTGCCGCGTCAAATAAATCGCCCTGGGGCAAGCTTCCAACCGCTGCCGACCAGCTCACGCAGCACTGGTTGCCGCCTTGGCCCAAACAGATGGAGCGCGGGGAGTCACCGATGACAGTCCCAGAGTTGGAGTGCAGGCTATTGACAAGCTGGTTGCAGATGCCCGACTCCGCCTTGTGGCTGCCAGAACAGGTCACATCGTTGTTGCCGCTGCATGGGATTGGGGCCCGGGCACCCAAGGCGTCGCCAGCGATGGTTCCTGGGGCATCGCTCCAGTAGGTCAAGGTGTACTCGCCCATAGGGACGACCTTGGAGACCACGAGGCCGGGGTATGTCTCAGGGGGAGCGGCATGGACGAATGCAGCGGCCAGGGCAAGGACTGCAGCGATGGGGAGCTTCGAAAACTGCATGTCACGGTCTGTTGTATCATCAATCGACTGTCTGAGAAACAGATTGGCGGACGACTCACTTCGGGATGTTCGCAAGATCGGATAGTTTCCTCACTGCATCGTCAGTCCTTATATACCTATTATCTGCACCAACGTTACCGAATCCTAGCCTGTGGAGTACTCCCTGGATGCCTGTCATTGGGGTTCAGGTCGTATGGCTTTAATTGGCCCGAGCGGCCTACCTATGACCCAACAGGTGAACAGGTGCAGTTGAAGAACGGCATCCGTGCGACGCTTCCTTTCCTTGGGGAAGACTTGCAAGACTCTGCTTGATCATTTGACTGGGTATGCGGAAGTCCTCGGATTGAATAGTCGGGATAGCGATGCATAGGGACAGAGGCGCGCTCGCTATCGTTTGGGAGGAACAGGCCGACAAGTAGCTGTATTGGATTGAGAATGCGCATAGTCCGTCACTTTGCCCACAGCGGCATAGCGTGCAGTCTGGAAGTGTACTAATAAGAAGGTATTTGCCACAAAGGAAGTTGGCCTCCCAGCTTTAGATCGGTGCCTGTGGGGTAATCTTCTAGTGCGGCGGAAGCAAGAAGGTTGAGCGCTGGACAGGAAATGAAGGTGAGGCGCCGAGTTTGTATTATTGCGTGAATCGAGGGAGTCAAGTGGCAAGGAATGTGGCCAGAGATCGCGCCGCACCCGGTCCATCTAGTCTGGTCCACGTAGATTCAGTGCACAAACAGTTGGCATCCCTCAGGCTCGTAGCAAGATTCTTTGAGGAAGCTGTTGGTATTGTCGTCCAGTGCCAACGCTCTCGTAATCATAGCGTCGCGGGTTATGACATGTATCAAGCCTACTCCGCACTCGATGCGAAACGAGTCATTTCCAGAAGTATGTGGATATAAGCGGTTTTGAGGGAGTCCCATATCTCTTCGTGTTCGAACTAGCCGAGAGCGTGTTCCGTCGTATTCCATGTTGTTCAGTTCAGTCCTCTGGACATGCGCCACGAAGAGAGACTTGGAGGCTGAGATCGAAGGTCAAAATCCAAGCTCAGAGCTTTGTAGAAGAAGGGAGAGTCTAGAAGCTTATTTCCTTGAGCAGCGTTCCGATTTTCAACTTTCAAGGCAAGTATTGCGAGCTTCCCCAGGATGAATGCAAGGACGTTCGACGGGCTCGTCGTCGCGGTCTAAGTCGTTTGTGATTACGTGATCATGATGGGCTCGACGCGCCCTCAGTGTGGCCTCCACCATGTTCACAGTCCTCGAGTCCTTCCTTTTGTTTCGAAAGCTTCAAGGCATTCCTCACCATCCAGGAACTCACCTCTAATTCCTGCGTGGATCTCAGTGACCTCTCAAGGGCGTTGCAACCGGGGCGATCGCGACTCGACTCGTGCGACAGACTGAGGTTTTTGTCAGACCCAACTCGATGCCGGTACTATTTACGGTACCCTGAAGTACTAGTCCCGTTCGCAGGCTCACGCGTTGCGGGCCCGTGGCAATCCATGCATTGGCCGTCTCCTCGAATTGAGAGTCAGCCTGTATCTCCTGGGCTGACTAGAAACACGAAAGAGAACTTGTGGCCATCTAGAGCCCTGGAAGCATTCTACTTACGTTCCGCGCAGTCCGGTGTCAAGTCGTCGCCCTACTACTCAGCCTCACGACTTCAAACAGAGGAGGCATGGATCCGCAGGCCCCGTTTCTAGCGGTCTTTCAGGGCTCCTCAACGCCATGCATAACACTCTTCCAATTGTCCAGGTTTTTAAATTTCCCGATACCGACCTCGCGCCGCACTGGACATTCAACCGTTCGACCGCCTCGGCACCCGAAGTGACGCTCTCGGCCACAATGCAGAATCTCGTCGCCGATTTCGCCTAGAACTCCACGATCGCGCCTGCAACGAACTGGCCTGGCAGGGGTCAAATCATCTCTCAAGTCACACGACGACGACCCGTCCGACGCTCCAACTTGGTCATTGAACGTTCTAATCAAGTTCTAGCCACGAATGTCGTGCAGCAAGCAGGGAGCCGCTTGTGTGTGCATTCTTAAAAGTATAGATTTCATTAAAAATTAATTCACTTCTTTTGCTCATTCGCTGTCAGATGGACACTACTAGTACTGTTACGACAACTCGTTCATGGAACACATTCTTAAATGCTCGAGTTTGGCAGTTCGTAGAAGTCGCCACCACTGTTTCTTTGAATCAGAGTCCTCTTCCATTCACACTGCGCCTCGGGCGACTACATAGTGGCCAGTCCATACTTACGAGTTCCCTCCGCCATATTATGCCCCTATCTTCAAGGCGTGAATAATGTTCAAGCTTCCAGGTTTAAGTCCACATCTCCAGGCAATTACAATACAGGAAGAAACCTTCCTTCGGACACAGACAAGATGATTCGGAATCCCGAAAAAGCAACACGAAAGCAATCAAAAAAGAGCGATATCAAGCAAGAGTTCGAGCAGCCGGCGACGATTTATGCAAGGGCCTAACGATTGCATCAGCACCATGAAGGTCAGAATTAGTAACATGGCGCACAAACACGGCGATTATGAGCGCCTGCGTATCGAGCGGCGAACGGGCAATGCTCTGTTTAGTGAGGAATTGTCGGAGCCTGTCTTCCTCCCAGTGCGCCATGCCGCGCAGATGGGCCATGTCTGTGACGCCCGCGCGGATGAAGGCCGCGGAGCAGTGCCCCATAGGCGGGCAGCAATCAGCGAGGAATCGGGCAAACTTGCTGTCGGATGCGGCGGCGGCGGCGGCAGAGGAGCCCGGGGGGATGCGCGGTTCGGTCGCCGCAGTGTCATGAGCTGAAGCGCGGCTTTCTGTCACAGGAGTTTCGGGCAGCGGCACGTCAACCATGGGCTCATCTACCAAACTAACTTTCCTGCAGCGTGTTGAAGAGGGAGCGCGGCTTGGTGTACGCGGAGGCTGCGCATACGGCATGGGCTCGTCCTTGATGACCGACGTTTTTTTTGCGTGGAAGGAGGGTTTCGGTGTGGGCCGTGCAACCTTGATGATACCATTGTTTTCGGCGGGAGAAGGCGGGGGAGATAGAGGGGCCTGTCGCTGAGTAGAGTTGGATCTGGGAGGCCGCCGCTGCACCGGTGTTGTTAGGCCAGATATAAATACCAGCTCGTCCTCATACATTACCGGTCGTCATTTTGCCACTCTTCTCAAGGTAGCTGCGGGCGTAGCGCTGCAGAAGACCAATGCGGTCTTTCTTGTTTTCGACAGCATCGTTGAAAAGCTCCGGGAATGTGGTTTTAATCTGGGAGACTTGAGTCCAGAAAGCCCAAGATAAAAGGAAGATTGGGACGGACTTTTTCGGTGAACTTGTACATTGCGTCTGTCTGCTGAAATAACGGCACATCCATGATGAATGTTTCGTTCGCGACTTCGCGGAATCGTTTTCTACATCGAAAGGTAGGATGGTAGGATATACGCCGAGGACTGGAATGAAATCACTTTGTAGATGTGAAAAAGCTCAGGGTTGTTTTCCAGGCCCAAAGCAAGCGCAAATTTTTCGCCATCCTAAACCTATCTGTCAGAGAACGACGGCTCGGAAGTCAGCGCTGAACACGAACCGAGAGACGGTCATGCTTTTTTGGACTGCCTGCTAGGAGTATCGTCGGCCCCATGTACCGGCGACGAGACTTGAACTTACGGGGCATTATAGGTCTGCCAGGGGTGGGGAGGTCTGAGTGAATTGAGGTTAGTATATGTATGATGTGCGATGAGCTTCAAGTTGAGTTGTTCAAACGATGCGCAGGAGCTGCATGGGCGAGTTCAATTTGTGTTCCATGGAGGTAGGTTGGATGATTGTGGACGGGACCAAATCGACTGCCGCAGTGGCACAGATTTCCATTCCAAGACCGTCAGTGTGCATATTAGACATTTCGAGCCTAGATTCAGCCAAGTTTTTCAAGATTTACGCATCCTCCTTCTCCTACAAAATTTTGATGCACCCAGCGCAAAATCCAGGGAACTCGCATTCAAACTTTGTGAAGCCCTTTCCCAGCGTCCGTCAGCCACCTAAGTAGGTCAATGAGACCAAGGAAGAAAAACTTGGAGGATCGTATTGACTCTAGAGTCTTGAGTCGGAAGTGAGGCCTGAGGTGTCACGGTCGCGGTCACGGACAACATTTGAAGTTTTGCGAATTTACACTGCAGCGTGCATTATAATAATCATTATACAAAGTTTATAGGTTTGCGCTAGATGTACAACATATATCCAAAAAAATTAGGGATGATTACACCTCACCTCCCACTCGCCGTGCTCCCACTTCGCGTGCCCGCCGAACCGCCGGCTCGTGCGCCGGCCATGGCGACTGACACCGCGCGCGGCGCCGGCGGCGACGTGTGCTCGTCCTCGTCCTCCTCGCGCATCTTGCGCGCCTGCGTGAAGAAGATCTTTGCGTCGCGGTCCGCGATGTTCTGGATAAAGTACGAGTTGCCGCGCGGGACCATGAACATCCCGCCCGACGCGACAACCGCATTTGTTTCGCCCACCACGACGTTTACCGCGCCTTGAACCACGAAGAATATCTGAGATACGATCAGTACTACATATGATGGAGAGTACTGAGACGCACGTATGTGTTGTCCTTGGTCCCTTTTGGGGGCTTTTGGCCCTGCGGGGGAATAACGAGCTGCCCCGCGGCCATGAAGTCACCGTCGCCAAAGATCTTCTCAAAGAACCACGCGCCTCCTGCCGCCGCGGTGGGTTTGAACATCTTCGCCGTGAACGCGACACGTCGCTTGTAGGGCTCGCCTGTGCGGAAGTCCATCACCACCGCGTCCGGATCCGTCTCGTCGTCCCACCCCGCTTCAGGGTTGCTGGCGTAGACAGGCACCTCGACGATCACCTCGCGCTCGATGACCTGCGGTGTATGTGATGCCGCCCGCGTCTGCCCGCGCTTGCGTTTGGATGCGGGGCGGCGCACCGCCGGGTCCTCCTTGGGGATGCGCACGATCTCCTTAATGTGGGGGACCAGGCGCGGCTTGCCCTCCTCGTGCATCGCGAAAACGACCTTTTCGCCGCGCCAGAACTCAAGCGGGGGGTAGGGCACGCGTTTGGAGCGCCGGGTGCCTGCGGGGACTACGAGCGACGTGTTAGACGACGGGCAATTGAACCTGGGGTGAACACACTTTCGCGGTTTTCCTTCTGGTTTCGGGATTTGGGCTTGTGCTTGTCTTGCTGCGCTGCGGGCGCACGGGTGGATTTGGCCTTCTTTTTCGGCGGGGCGACCTCCTCCTCCTCGTCGTCAGAGGCGTCTTGCTGTACATCTTCCATCCCACGGGAGATCTCGTCCTCTGGGTCGTCTTCCTCTACAGGTGGCAGAGCTTGCTTAGGTCTGCGCGGCGTGGGCGCCTCAGTGGCCTTGCCTTTGCCCTTGGACCGCGGTGGGGACTGCTGCTCTTGCTGCTCCTCGTGTGCGGTCTCGTACCCAAATTCTTCCATGCCGCCGTCGTCCTCATCTTCGTCCTGCTCGAGGAGCTCGCGCGCAGTCAGGGTCTTCAGACGCGACGGCCCAGCGTGTCCAGCGGACTTGCGCGCGCGCGGGGTGGGCACCGCATCGAAGTTTACTGAAGTGCCATGTAGACTGGGGCGGCCGGAGGTGCTGGCGAGCGGGGTCGTCGCATATTGCACAGGACCTGTAGATTAACTCAGCAAAGGCCACAGCGTGCTAGCGTAGCAGTGACATACTGTCGACATCCATTGAGACCTCCTCTTCATCTTCGTCGTCCTCTTGCTCATCCTCGTCACCGTCACCATCGCCATGCGGTATTGACTTTTTCTTGCGCCGCGGCGGGGTTCGCGAGTTGGCTTGACTGAGAAGGTCATGGAAGGGCTCATAGCCATCCGAGGTGCGTGCGACGCGTGCCACATTGATGCCTGTCTTTTTCCCAACGGTAGGGTCGTCGCCGCGGTAGGGGAGATGGGGCTTGGACTTGCTGGGTGTTCGGGCCATGGTCGGTGCTCGATGCTGAGAGCAGACTGCTTACTCATATATGTCACCACCACGTGACCTGGTCACACCGTATATAGCGCTGCGAGCAAATTTTCAAAAGTCGGCAACCGCCCACCATATGCCCTCTGCCAAATACCTCAATCCCGCCGACGCCCTTAAGGTCCTCGCCGAGTACCCTCGCCGCGATGGCCTCGCCGTCACTGAGCTCATGGACTCCAACATCCACGGAGGCCTCACCTACAACGACTTCCTCATCCTTCCCGGGAAGATAGACTTTCCCGCTGCCCAGGTTGTTGCCGAGAGCCGCATCACCCGCAACGTGGTCCTTAAGACGCCCTTTATGAGCAGTCCTATGGACACCGTAACCGAAGGCTCCATGGCCATTGCGATGGCGGTAGGTGCTACCGAGCACCCCCATTTTCCCAGCGCTGAAAAAGCTGACTCAGCTCCTCGGCGGCATTGGAGTCATCCACCACAACCAACCGGCTGAGGACCAGGCCGCGATGGTACGCGCTGTTAAGCGCCACGAAAACGGCTTCATCAGCGACCCTGTCGTACTCTCCCCGGCCCACACCGTCGAGGATGTCCTCGACATCAAGGCCCGCCTGGGATTCTGCGGCATTCCTATCACAGGTGAGCCTCCTTTCCACTGTCTTTCGATGATGAGTACCTTTATTTCATAACCTTCGTTCTACCGAGCCAACGCGTTTATACGTGTGATATGCGGAGTCTCTTATGTACCTCTGATCTTTTTCCCATGCTTTCTTCTGCCCGAACACCGCTGATACTTTCTTCTAGACACCGGACACTGTGGAGGTGTACTTGTCGGAATCGTCACCTCACGCGATGTACAATTCCGCAACTACTCCACGCTGTTAGCGGACGTAATGTATGTTTCTCGATTGACCTGTTTACTGGAACGCTCATCACTATAGCAGGACGCGCACCCTCGTCACGGCACAACAGGGAATTACCCTGCTCGAAGCCAACGACATATTGCGCGACTCCAAAAAGGGGAAGCTCCCCATCGTCGACTCAGAGGGCCGCCTTATCTCGCTCCTCGCACGCTCTGACCTCCTCAAAAACCAATCGTACCCCCTCGCCTCCAAGAACCCGGAGAGCAAGCAGCTGTATGCCGCTGCCGCGATCGGCACGCGGCCCTCCGACCGCGAGCGTCTCGCACTGCTTGCAGACGCTGGTCTTGACATTGTCGTCGTCGACTCGTCGCAAGGCAACTCCGTCTTCCAGATCGAGATGCTTCAGTGGATCAAGTCGACATACCCCAAGCTCGAGATCATCGCTGGGAACGTCGTCACCCGTGAGCAGGCGGCGTCGCTTATCGCCGCGGGCGCCGACGGGCTGCGTGTCGGGATGGGCTCCGGCTCGATCTGTATAACACAAGAAGTCATGGCGGTCGGCCGCCCGCAAGCGACCGCGGTGTACGCCGTTGCCGAGTTTGCGTCGCGCTTCGGTGTCCCGGTCATTGCGGACGGTGGGATCGGCAACGTTGGGCATATCGTTAAAGCGCTCGCGCTCGGCGCTGGCGCGGTGATGATGGGCGGGCTGCTCGCGGGCACGGAAGAGGCGCCGGGCGAGTACTTCTACCACGAGGGCAAGCGCGTTAAGACGTACCGCGGGATGGGCTCGCTCGAGGCGATGGAACAGGGCAAGCCCTCGCACACGGCGATCGGCAAGGCGAAGGGTGTGATGCTTGACAACGCGGCGACGTCGCGTTACTTCTCCGAGAGTAGTGCAGTCAAGGTCGCCCAGGGCGTGAGCGGCGACGTGCAGGACAAAGGCAGTGTGCGCGCGTTCCTGCCGTACCTGTACGTCGGCGTGCAGCACTCGCTGCAAGACATCGGGGTGCGCAGTATCAGCGAGCTGCGCGAGGGTGTCGCTGCTGGATCTGTGCGGTTTGAGTTGCGGACGGCGAGTGCGCAAGTGGAGGGAGGTGTTCATGGGCTTAACTCGTGCGTCCTCTATCGCTCATATTTATTCCCTGCTAATATGCTGATAGGTACAAAAAGCGCCTTTTTGCGACGAGTTGATCTTTGTTGGGTGGGGGCGGATTATCTTAGACTGTGTAGCATAGATTGTCCAACATGGTTGTTCTTTATCAGAGGTGGCCATATATATATAGCCAATGCTTGCTGCTCATAGTAGTAGTTACCTACTCGCACGGCGTGACAAGAGGGACAAGATAAAGGGAAATGCAAACCTTACATAAGTCAAGATAGAGAGATAGAGCGAAAGAGACAGGAGAAAATCGGAAATTGTGAGGACGGGCTGAGCGTCCCTGATTCTAAAGCTGACGATTTCAGTATCTTTCGAACGAACCAAATGTAAGTATGTTGGTGTCAAATACTACAACTTATTCATGATTAAACTCGGACATCCAAGAATGCGTTCCAAAACGAGTCGCAAGGTCCATCCTGAAAGCCGATGAGTGAGACACAGGGTGAGGGAAAAGCGCACGAACAAGGGAGTGGCTCTCCGCTGGCTGCACGACATTTGTTGTAAGGACGTTCCCGTTGTAACCGAGTTTGGCTAGCGTTGTTGTCGTGTTCCCCGGCAGATACTTTGCCCAGTTCGGTGCAGGTGCGATCGTGGGATTCTTAACGAAATTGGCGACGAGGGTCTGCATCGTGGCCGAGAGCGTCGCTTCGGGTGCTGTGGCGGTCGAGCGATTGAATGTTCCGAAAATCTCGGGCACTAGGAGTGTTCGGTCAGCACTAGAGTGGGAGGCGGAGAGGAGCACGGACGTTCGGAGGAGTGCCATGCACCGGCATTAGGATATTTTTGGAGATCGGCGAACACAGGGCCTATGGGTAATCACGACCACACTCAGCAGCTGGGAGCTGAGGCAAGCAAGAAGCATGCTTTACCATATGCGTAGCGAAACACACTCGGCGTGCCCGCGCCAACAGCGGCGCCGCTCCAGAGCTCAGCGGGGCTGGCAGGAGTGTCACGCAAGATAATGTGATATAAGATGTAGAACACACCAGAGGAACTCAAAGGCATTGATAATCTCGGCGATGACCTGATTGTCATTCAAGCCTGGGTAGAGTGCACGCATTTGGGAGACAGTGACGAGGCCACCGAAAGTAGTGGCAAGATAGACCGCGAGATTCGTCTGGCCCACCGCGAATAGGGTTCCATCATCTTGGGTGTGCCCGACCATGAACGGCACCCTCGCGGTCAGTCCTGAGCGTATGCGTTGTAGTGGATCCGCGAAAGCAGTAACACTAACTATCGTCAATTCGCGGAAGGACTGGGAGAGCGGTAAACATACTTGTCGACGATGTAAGTGAAGGCACCGGAAGACGGCCCGTTTGTGTAATTGCGAATGACCGATGTAGAAACTTTCTTAAGGCATGCCAACCGCGCAGAACCCGGCGCTTGTTTGCATCCGACCGCGACAGCAAAGTTGTTGAATGCCGTGAAAGAGGGGTTTGGATTTGTGGAAGGTTGTGCTCCTGAGAGCATGATACCCGCTCGGAAAGGTGCATCGGCCGGAGTGTGTCTTGCGAGAGCAAGACTCACGGAGAGCGCTCCCGCAGATTGGCCCTGGGGACCGCGCATCAGTTTTATGTATGCGGAGATGTAACAGTATAACAACCATTATAGTCACTTGGCTAGGATCTCCACCGAATTGGGCGATATTTAGCTGAACCCATCGCATGGCTAGTTCTGTCGAGAGGTTTTCGTGGGAAGCGGCAGAATACTATGTCTATACGAGCTCACCTTGATCGAGGAACCCCAGATTATTACCGGCAATCGGAAGATCTGGGCTCTTGGGGAAGCCAAAAATATTGGTACGGTAGTTAAACGTCACCACTACGACGCTTTGGTTTGCCGCGATCGAGGCACCATCATACGACGGAAGAGAAGCTGTTCCGAAAGCCAAGGCACTGAAAGCATGTTCTAAGCTAATGCCTTCATAGGTTATTATCCGACCCACCCGCCATAGATCCAGACCAACACAGGACGCTTCTGAGCTTGAGGTGGAGGAGCCCACACGTTGCTAGTAACGGTCAGGAAACGGTGACGTGGAAGTAAAGATAATCACAGGAATAGGCAATCCTCGCTTTCGGCCGGTGGGTTTGCTGGGTTGTTGAACAATCGAATATTGAGAGCGGCGACATTGAAGGGAAACATTTGCACGCATGCGGGGGGAAAGCTCGTTGTAGTTTGAAGTGCGGTGGAAGTGAACGGAACCGGCGGTTCCCAGCGAAGGGATCCATTTGCAGGCTGGCCAAATCGCTGTAGGGTTTTGTTATCAGTCTGGTGAGGTTCTGAAAGTGAAACGAATTCACGATTCCTTTGAAAGTCAATACTGCAATGTGCATGCAACGTCAGAGCGCAGATTCTATGACCACATTCGACAAGTGACTTTACATCCATCTACCTCCGACCCTTGCAGTAGACCAGACGTCGTGTTGATGAGCGGAGGAGCTGCATGGCCGACCGAAATATAGGCGACTAAGGCAAGAGCAAAGCGGATTCTCATGATGGTGTGTTTTCGGAGCCCAGCAGAGGTCATCTCTGTATTTGAGGTCACTGGAATGGGCTTGTCATGCAAACGAGAAATCCGGTGTCCACAGTCCGGTGACTGGGCACCAGACTGCACACAACGTAATGTGCGATGGTGCAAGAGGTCAGTCGCGGCCAGCAACGCCGCTAAGTTGCTTCGTCAGAATCGTCTTTTAGCCGGCCCATGTGATGGAGTCGCCTATTAGGCTCCGAAGAATGAAAGGTTGCAGCAGGCCCATGTAAAAGAATGGTGCACCGCGAGTGTTGAGAACGATCCTCGCCTCCACTCAAGGAGCGCAAAGTGAGAAATTGTTGCGGAACCTCAAGACTCACTGAACTTGCACGAAACCGTAACGGTGCCGCCCAAGAAACGAGACTGCGTGTACCAGAGTAACGAGTTCAGTGCACTGCGATGGCGGAAGGCGGATTTCGTTATGCAATGTTCTGCCGCACGAGTCGCGGTTCAGTCGCCATTCAGAGTTTACATGCAGCAGGTGGCGATCCCGAGCAATCTTGTCACTTGCTTCCTGCGGTGGCTATCACATGGATAGCTTACCGAGCTGGAGTGGTAGTTCTCGTGTGGCGAACAGGAAGCTGGAACAAACGAAGGACTCGAGCAAGACGTGAGAGTCAAGTGCTCCGGAGAGGCAATTGAACCACACATCCAAACAACCTCATCGCGAACATGGACGTCGAACTCACACCGCCGGAAGACGCCCCTTTCTCAAGGGAAAAGGTCTGCTTCATGTCCAAATGTTGGAGTGGAATCTCATAGGCTCAGACGGTCCCATTCCTCATTCGGACGTTCCTCAAAATCGGGAGTTTTCATCGCCTCACTCAATTTGAGGATGGCACTCTTCCGACGACGGATGAGCAGCAGCTCTTTGCCTGGTCAGTTCTCAGGCAGCGGAAATACCTCAATGACTGACCACTGACCCCAGGAAAGATGCAACTCTTCGTGAAATCTTGTCCATTCTGCGGAACACTGCGCCGCACGTAGCCGAATACCGACACCCACTTGCGCGTTTCTCGTTCCGCACGGTTTATGTTGAACAGGGAAGCCGCGGGCGCTTTGCATCAAAAGACCTCGGAATGGTCTACTCGCGCGACATTCTGGGCGAACCCGGAACCCTGACCTCCACTGCCCCCCGGCTCCTCGAAGATTCGTTTGAAGTTCCGCACGAGCCCGTCGAGCGTGAGCGGGATGAACGTACCCTGGAAGACCTTAGATTTGTCCCGGGCGACTTCCTCCTCATCGCTGTTCTCCTCCCAAAAAGCGTGACGCTGCCCACAGAAATAAATATCAAGGGTGCGGCCCCTGCTACTAATGGCTGGCGCACCGGTCCCGGAATGGGGTCAGCAAAAGGCGATGGCGGCTGGGGAGCTGGCGCCCTGGCTTCGGGTGGTCCCCCGGGGGCTGGGCGGGGCGGCGGTCACTGGCGGGGTGACTCGAGTGCTGCTCCACGGGGTGCCCGTGGCGGGGGGCGTGGCGGCGGGGATGTTGGTCGCGACCGGGATCGAGAGAGAGACCGTGATCGTGATCTTGATAGGTCTGACCGTCGTGTCCCGCCGCCGAGACGAGTCAGAGACTCCCCGCCTCATCGCGGCGGTGGATGGGGTGACCGGGGACGTGGAAGGAGGGGAGGTAGAGATTCGCGCTCCCGCTCACGCTCTCCGCCACCGAGAAGGCGGCGCGATTGAACCTTTTTTACTTTTTTGAGTTGGTAGCTCATGACGCCAGCAGCGTTGCAGTGTTTGACAAGTACAAAAAAACCAAGGTCGCTTTGTATTATTTGCTCTCTAAATTTCCAAAGATCCGTTGATATCGATGACTACAGCCAGGGGCGGTCGAATATGTTCGAGGTTGGCTACGTGAGTATCCAGTCTTACTCTGCTGAACCTCTGCTTTGAAGTAAACGGACAGGAAATTGCTATTACGCTTGACGAACATTGTGAGCCGGTCAAGGTCCACCAGGGACTCGCGCAACGTTGAGAAGCATCAGTCGTCTTGCTGAGCTTCGCGACTTCACCAACAGAAAACCAAATCGTATTGCAAGACCAAGTATCGCTACATCTCTTTCCCTTGCGGACCTTTCTCTGCCCTCCATCTCTTCTTTGGCTAAGAGCAACCGGTGGCACGGTTGGAAAGACACTCTGTAACGCAGCCGCCATTGAGATTGACGTTACGGGCCAGGCCGGAGATGGTCGAGCCGAAGCAGTCCTGGAAGATCTTATTCGCGGCGTTGAACAGATCACCTTGGGGCATGCTCCCGACGGCCGCGGACCAACTAACGCAGCACTCGTTGCCGCTCTGCCCGAGGCAGATGGAGCGAGGGGAGTCGCCGATGACTGTCCCGGAGTTGGTGTTCAGGCTGTTTACAAGCTGCTGGCAAATGCTCCCGGTCGCCTTGTGGCTCCCGGAGCAGGTCATGTCGTTGGTGCCGCTGCAGGCGCGGGCAGCGAAGGCGTTGGGGCCGGCGACGGAGCCCGGTGCGTCGCTCCAGTATGTCAAGTTGTACTCGCCCATCGGGACGACCTTTGAGATGACGAGGGGGTAAGAGTCGTCGGTCGGCACGCCTTCGACGAGCCCAACGACAAGGGCAACAACAGCACCGATGAAGAGCTTTGAAAACTGCATCCTGTCTCGTCTGCCGCATCCTCAATTACTAACTGATAGAAGTAGATCGGCTGACTTGCCTGGAGTATTCAGAAAATTGAATGGTCCCCTTGCTCGACTTCCTCTGCCTTATATACTGTCCAAAGTCCTGCCAGGTAGTCAGAGATCCTGACTACCAGCAAGCACCTGGACCGAACGCCCGCCCCTCGCCGAGCTTTCTAATCTGGTAAGTTGACTATATTTTCCGATCTATGCGGGAGGAACTTCTGCGGAATTTGACGTGGATGGCCTCCGAAGCAGGTAGGATATTGGCCCAGAGCAGAAAATGGCGTCTACCGCACTGATTTGACCCCTCATCGGGTGATGTGCATACTCTGGACAACAAGCCCTAAACTCACCAATTTACGGGCATACATAGAGGTGAACCGCAACGTACCTGCATGCCGCAGCCCATTAAAGGAAATTTGCCGAAGACCTAGTATTAGACTTGTGTCTGCATAATCAACTCGTGCTACGTCCCGGGATGCAGCGTCTTTCATGGGAATTTTTATAACGATTCGCCACCGGTGATCCGCGCTAATGTCATACACGGTTTACGAATGTCTAGATTTGGATACACAAGTACGTTTGGCTCCGCCCCCATCGATGCCCGTACCTATCAGCGTCTGAGCTCCGTCATACAGTTCGGGAATCCGAGGACAAAATACCCAACGAGTATGGCCGCCTCTGGCTGTTCATTCCAGGCAGACAGATTTCGGATGGGGTTCTATACTGAGTAGTCAGACCTTCTGACTACCTGGCCGCGCCACGAACGGTATAAAAGGGAGAGAACTTGAGCATACAAAGCATTCGATTTCCCGAATACTCCAGGCAAGTTAAACCCTCTCCTACTGAAACATAAATCAACTGAATGAAACAGCTCGAACAGACATATCAGTATGCAGTTCTCGCACCTCTCTGTCGCCGCTGTCCTGGCTCTCGTCGCCGGACTCGTCTATGCCGCCCCCACTGAGTCGGATGGCGAGCTCTTCATTTCCAAGATCATCCCGATGGGCGAGTACAACCTGACCATCTGGAGCGACGTGCCCGGAACCACTCCCGCCAACGCTTTCGACGTCCGCGCGCCAGTTCCTTGCAGCGGCAACAACGACGTGACCTGCTCGGGAAGCCACCAGGCGAATTCAGGCATCTGCAACCAGCTCGTGAACCAACTGAACTCCAACTCTGGGGTCGTCATCGGAGACTCCCCGCGTTCCATCTGCCTCGGGCAGAGCGGGAACCAGTGCTGTGTTAGTTGGTCCGCGGCGGTTGGAAGCATGCCCCAGGGCGATTTATTCAACGCGGCGAAGAAGATCTTTTCGACCTGCTTTGGCGACAATATCTCCGGATTGGCGCGCAACGTCAACCTTAACGGTGGTTGCGTCACCGAATGTCTTTCCAACCGTGCGACAGGCTGCTCTTAAATCACAGAGTAGAAGCGCAAAGAGAAACTCGGCAGAAGCAGGGTCGAATTATAGTCGATTTAAGTGCAGAGGCGTAGTACATGTCGTCCTTGTTGATTAGGTGCTGCAAACAAGGTACATTTGGTTTGATTTGAACCAAGGGGTCACCGAAAGCTGAATTCCGGATATCAACCCCCCCGCGCACGTGATAGGTACACGGGGTCCGAGAAAGGCCTATTTCGGACGGGACACTGGGTTTTATACTATCGCTCGTCCCTCTACCGAGTGGTAACACAAATAAGTGGTTAATAAGGCTTTTGAATGCTCTATGTATCGTTGTCTGACATATAAATGCAATTTGTTGAGTCATATGAAAATCAAGCGCCATGGATGCTTATAATTCTCTGCTACAAAGGATATGCAGAGGTCCGAAGTTGTTCAACTCGAATGGTACACTTGAACTGTCTCCATGGCTGTGGTTTCAGAGCTTGAGTGCCATGTACACGTTCAGCAGCAACATTTGTGCGCGACCAACCGCCGGCACTTGACCGGCACGTTGTACTAACCGAGCATCATAGCCGAGGAACATCCACATAAGGCGAGTCGGATCACTCCGAGAGGTGGTGGTGGTGGGTGCGAGTTACGGGGTCCTGATGGGAGGTTTTGGGGGGTTGCTGCCAAAGGTTTGGTTTCGGTTACCCCTTGATTTGAACCGTGGGAGCAATCATCTTGATTATCGGAAATGAAACTTTTCTTCCTCCCGTTATGTGCGACGAAGGATACTTTCAAGTGTCCGGATGTAAATCTTGGCTGCAGGCTACCGTGCCGTTTCTCTTTCCGCACAGTTACAATCAGCACATTTTATCGTTCAACTGGGCCACGGAATGCGCGTATGTATACACAGTGTACCTAAGGTCAAGGCTCGGTCTGTGTGTATAAGCGTAGATGAACCGCCCAAAAAGAGAGAAAAAGAGAAGAAGATAAAGAGAGATGGGTAGAGAAATTCGCTGGAAGCCATTCTATATAGATGGCGCACTAGTGATGGAGTGGGAAAGGAACGTAGCAGAAGATTGAGAAAGAGCGCGGGTGTCGAGAACGAAAAGCCATTTGCCGAGGATGTTGACCGAGGTGGGCGGATTGCCGATGCCCAAAGGCTTCGTGAACGAGCGCCTGGACGGGACGCGAGTTTGCTGAAGACGGTGGACGTGGTGCGAGAGGATGTCCGTATCGATGAGCCGTTGCCGAGAGAGTTGACCGAGGGGGGCGTAACGCCGATGCCCAAAGCCTTCGTAGACGCGCGCCTGGACGGGACGCGGGCTTGAAGAAGACGGTGGACGGGGGTGAATTGCGAGGATGTCCGAATCGAGTAGCCGTTTGCCGGGAGAGTTGACCGTGGTCCAGAGTCTTCGTGAACGAGCGCCTGGACGGGACGCGAGCTGCTGAAGACGGAGGACGGAGTGAGCGAGGGTGTCGAGACGAGTAGCCAGTTGCCGGGGTTGACCGTGGAAAGAAAGGCACGGCACGCCGTGGGTCGAATTGAAGAGAAAAAGACGCATGTCTGGCTGGACAGAACACGTGGGCGAAGACGGAGACAAATGCGGACGAAAAGATCAAGACGACATCTTTGTAGACACGGCTTGGGGGTATGTTTGTAGTAAATCGTATGCGCGGGTGTCCTGAGCGAGTGCCGTTTGCCGAGAGTGTCTACCGTGGGGGGCGTGGTCGAACTCGCCAGTAGATCGACGCTCTTGTCCGCCGGGGGGTCGTTGGCATTGACGCAGTCGAGGTGCTACCGCATGAGAGCCGGTGGAGCCTTGACGGGCTCTTGCCGTGAGGTCGTTGGCGGTGAAGCCGTGGGTCGTAAAGAGCGCGGGTGTCCGAACGAGGGAGCCGTTACCGAGTATCAACCGTGGTGAGGACGCGCCAGGCTGTGAGGGAGGTCTGTGAGCGACCATACGAAAGGTGAGGAGGATGAACATACCGTCCAGGGACAAGGTCAGACCTGATGTCATGACGAGATGCAGCAGAGCAGGGAAGACTTGAAAGCAGTGGTGGTGGTGGTGGTAGCGGACAGAAAGCAAAGCGATAGGGTTGTGGTGGCTGACACGTCTTATATACTGCTCGGAAGGGAGGCTGACCGATCGAATAAGACATTCCACCCTATTGCTCGAGGTCCAATGATATTGACTGGTAAGTCAGGAAACCTATGCGTCTCTGATCAGCGGCCTCGATCAGGAATCATGATGGCAAGCCAGGGACAAAAACACTAGAGGCAGCTCAGAGAACACCGTTCAAGTTTATAGAACAGAAGTCGTGTTGCATATGCACATCCGCCTCTCAAAGCGGGCGCGTCTGCGCAGGTCCTGCCGTATGCCGACGCAGAGAAAGACTAAGAATCCACGGCCACGGGTGCCTCCTCCTCGCGCCCCTCCGGAGTCTGGCGCGCAACTCCTGCGCCCACCGGTGAGCACCTAAACCACCGCGGTCCGAGTCGCCAACCACTTACCGGCGTCTCCCACATAATCGTATCAATCCACCGCGGCTCTCTTACCAAGTGCAGCTCCTCCCTCAGCTTGTCGAACATCTCCTTGGACGCGATCGCCTCTCCAAAATTCGAGCAGATGGTCGCGTCGTTCTGCGCCCACGCAAAGGACGCTATACGGTAGGATCCCTTGGGCCCGTACGTCGGCTCGATCCGGACCCGCGCGTCGAGTTCCGACGCCTTGGCCCGGAAGTTGGAACGCGTTGACGGCGTCGGCGGCCGTGCACGGGCGCGGGTACGTGACGACCTTGCCATCTGCGCGTTGAACCTCGAGGCCCCCGGGGCCAAAGAGCGCGGGGTCGAGCTCGAACCCGTAGAGCATGTAATGCGGCAGTTCTTGCAAGTAAGTTGGCTGGGGCACTTGCTGAGAGCCCGGTGGTGCGCTGAGGTAGAGTATGGATCCATGAGTATGTCAGTGAGCGTAAAAATACGGTAGAGTTCCGGGAGGGGGTCCAAAAAGTGGCTCAGAGTCATTGCTAAGGACGGTCATGGTGCCAGCAAGTACTGCCACTGTACTACTACTGGTTGAAAGAATCTGAGATGAAAACGCGGTCACGTGCACTTCCATGCAATCATGGAAAGCGCATCAAAAAGAGTCGAGGTCGTGAATCCTGTGGCAACTAGCGTTCCTTTTGTTTTATGTATGCGCTTCACATCAAACTCGTTCAGCTAACAGATGCATTCTCGTCGTTTCAAATGTCGAGCATCTCAGTATTGTCAAGCAGAAAGGCATCGGCAGTGGCCAGAGGGACTCAGGGAGGCGTAAACTGAATGCTCGGGCCACTGCCAGGGGCACTGATTCGCCATAAGTTTACATAACTCACAACACCTGCTCGGAACAATTACAGACAACACATTGATTCGCCAACTGGGCCACGGAATGGGTATGTACATGCGTCGGCGTACCTAAGAACAGGTCTGAGTCTGTATGTACACGCGCAGGTAAGCCCTCGCTCCGCCCAAGAAGAGAGAAAAAGATGAGGAGAGATAGAAAAAGTGAAAGATAGAGAGATATGAAATTCGCCAGGGGTTCTGTATAGGATGGGGCAGTGAAATTGGGTTGAGATTGGAGGGAAATGAAGGAAGATATTGGGAAGGAAACGTAGCAACAAGATGTCGAGGAAGATCGCGGGTGTCGAGTATGAGTTGCCGTTTGCTGAGGATGTTGACCGTGAGGGCATAGTGCCGGTGCCCCAAGTCTTCATCGACGCACGCCTGGACGGGGCGCGAGTCGGAGAGGACAGAGGGCGGGGTGCGAGTCTTCACGAATGCGCGCCTGGACAGGACGCGGGCTTGCAGAAGACGGAGCACGAAGTGAAAGTGCGAGGGGTCCGAATCGATTGGCCGTTTGCCGAGAGAGTTGAGCGTGGTCCTGAATCTTCGCGAACGAGCGCCTGGACGGGACGCGGGCTTGCAGAAGACGGTGGACGGGGGTGAATTGCGAGGATGTCCGAATCGAATAGCCGTTTGCCGGGAGAGCTGACCGTGGTCCAGAGTCTTCGTAGACGAGCGCCTGGACGGGACGCGGGCTTGCAGAAGACGGAGGACGGAGTGAAGCGCGAGGAGGTCCGAATCGATTAGCCGTTTGCCGGGAGAGTTGACCGTGGTCCAAAGTCTTCGTGAACGAGCGCCTGGACGGGACGCGAGCTGCTGAAGACGGAGGACGGAGTGCGCGAGGGTGTCGAGACGAGTAGCCAGTTGCCGGGGTTGACCGCAGAAAGAAAGGCACGGCACGCCGTGGGTCGAAATGAAGAGAAAAAGACGCATGTCTGGCTGGACAGAACACGGTCGAGGTGGGCGAAGACGGAGACGAATGCGGACGAAAAGATCAAGACGACATCTTTGTAGACACGGCTTGGGGGTATGTTTGTAGTAAATTGTATGCGCGGGTGTCCTGAGCGAGTGCCGTTTGCCGAGAGTGTCTACCGTGGGGGGCGTGGTCGAACTAGCCAGTAGATCGACGCTCTTGTCCGCCGGGGGGTCGTTGGCATTGACGCAGTCGAGGTGCTACCGCATGAGAGCCGGTGGAGCCTTGACGGGTTCTTGCCGTGAGTCGTTGGCGGTGAAGCCGTGGGGTCGTGGTTCATGAAGAGCGCGGGTGTCCGAACGAGTGAGCCGTTACCGAGTATCGACCAGGGTGGGGACGCGCCAGGCTGTGAGGGGGTGTATGAGCGACGATGCGGAAGGAGAGGAGGATGAACATACCGTCCAGGGAGAGCGTCAGACCTAGTGTCATGACGAGCAGGAGAGCAAGGTAGACTGGAGAGCAGGTGGTAAAACAGGTGGTGGTGGTGGTAGCGGAAAGAAAGCGAACGATAGGGTTGGGGTGGCTGACCGGTCTTATATACTGCGAAGGGAGGCTGACCGATCGAATGTCAGTTTCAAGACATCCCGCCCTATCGCTCAAAGGGTCAACGCCACCGACTAGTAGTGCAGCCGGAACCCTACGCGTCTCATCAGGATGGCGAGCCAGAGACGAGAACACTAGAAGCGGCTCAGAGAACACCATTCAAGTTCATAAAATGTCACGATACTAAGTGTGTTGCATAGACCGTACATCCACCTCTCGAAAGCGGGCGCGTCGGTGCATTCCCCGCCAGATGTTGACGCGGAGGAAAACTAAGAATCCGCGGCCTCTGGTGCTCCCTCAGCCCGACGCCCCATCCGGTCCGCCGGAGTTCGGCGCGCAACTCCTGCGCCAACCAACGAGCACTCAAACAATGCGGTTTGTCAACCACTCACCGGCGTCTCCCACATAGTCGTATCGATCCACCGCGGCTCCCTCACCAAATGCAGCTGCTCCTTCAGCGTCTCGAACGTCTCCACGGACGGGATCGCCTCTCCGCGGTTGAGGTTCGAGAAGATTGCCTCGTCTTTCTTCGCCACAGCAAAGGACGCGATGCGATAGGATCCCTCGGGGCCGTACGTCGGCTCGATCCGGACCCCCGCGTCGAGCTCCAGTGCCTTGGCCCGGAACATGTTGACTGCGTCGTCGGCCGTGCGCGGGCGCGGGTACGTGACGACCTTGCCGTCCGCGCGTCGGATGTCGATATCTCCAGGGCCGAAGAGGGCGGGGTCGAGCTCGAAGCCGTAGAGCATGTAGTGCGGCAGTTCCCGCAGGTAGGGTGGCGGGGGCACTTGCTGGGAGCCCGATGGTGCGCTGAGGTGCAGTGAAGAGCCAGGAGTATACCAATAGGCGTGAACGTACGGTCGAGGTCCGCGAGGGGGTCCAAAGAGTGTCTCATAGCTAAGGACGGTCATGGCGGCACTAGTTGAATGAAGATGAAGAAAAACGCGGTCACGTGCGTTGTCGAGCCTTTGATAAAGACGCATCAATGACTTGAGAGCGCGAGTCTTGTGGCATCTCGTATGTTTTGTTTAATGGATGCAATATCGACAGATCCTGCGAGCGATTGCAAGGACTTGTGATCCCATAAAATCCCCACAGCAATTGTGGACTCGCAGATCACAACCGAAAGCTTGCATAGTCGTCGCGGTTTCCAGAGTTGTTCTGAATGTCATGGCCACATACGGGGTCGTATCTGGCCTTCTGATGCTCATTCTAATTGACTCTCTGAATCAGTAGCGATTTCTACCCTCAGAATGAGGTACGAGCATGTATCAGGCGAGACATCCTACACAAGAAAAAGTGAGTGAAATGCAGCCCTGCGCACAAGTCCCGCCCTTTGAATCGGCCGATCTGAGCCTGAGGTGGCATGTCGATAAAGGGCGGTGGTAAGGAGGGGGGGACACCTTTAAATTCGGGAGGGATGCGGCTCCTGCACGCATGGCGTACCCCAGAATCAGACACGATTCGGATACGACACGGACTCAAGATCAGGTGGTGGGTGTAGAGTGTAAAGACGCTGTGTTGACGCAGTCTCACAGACTCGAAAGTATCGGCATACAGGCAACTCGAAGACCTTGTATGTGAACCGTCGTGCTAGAACCTCGCCTCAATCTCAGTCTGCCTTACGCCCGAGTTCGAATCTTGCTCGAAGGTCATGGGCAGCACGCGAAGAATCTTGAGGAGCTGAGAAGTGGCAAGTCTTGGTAGCTTGATGCGGGACGAGGCTTGACGAGGCTTGACAAAGGAAACTTGGCCCAAAGAGGACAGTTGGGATGCGGTTGAATAATCATAACCAACACATTTATTCGCCGACTGGGCCACAGAATGTGTATGTACATGTGTCGGCGTACCTAAGGTCAGGTCCGGGTTTATATGTACACGCGCAGGTAAGCCCTCGCTCCGCCCAATAGAAGAGAAGAAGATCCAGAGAGATATAGAAAGAGATGGAAGGAGATTCGCTGAGTGCCGTTCTGTATAGATGGGGTAGTAGGGATTGAGTTGAGATTGGATGGGAAATTGGGAACCGAGAAAGATATTGAGAAGGAACCGTAGCAAGCAAGAGATTGAGGGAGGGCGCGGGTGTCGAGGACGAGAAGCCATTTGCTGAGGATGTTGACCGGATGTCGGCATAGTGCCGAAGCCCAAAGTCTTCACTAACACGCGCCTGGACGGGACGCGAGTCGGAGAGGACAGCGGGCGGGATGATGTGTGAGGATGTCCGTATCGATTAGCCGTTTGCCAGGGGTTGACCGTGGTCCTAAATCTTCGCGAACGAGCGCCTGGACGGGACGCGGGCTTGCAGAAGATGGCGGACGGGGGTGAATTGCGAGGATGTCCGAATCGGATAGCCGTTTGCCGGGAGAGCTGACCGTGGTCCAGAGTCTTCGTAGACGAGCGCCTGGACGGGACGCGAGTTGCTGAAGACGGAGGACGGAGTGCGCGAGGGTGTCGAGACGAGTAGCCAGTTGCCGGGGTTGACCGCAGAAAGAAAGGCACGGCACGCCGTGGGTCGAAATGAAGAGAAAAAGACGCATGTCTGGCTGGACAGAACACGGTCGAGGTGGGCGAAGACGGAGACGAATGCGGACGAAAAGATCAAGACGACATCTTTGTAGACACGGCTTGGGGTATGTTTGTAGTAAATTGTATGCGCGGGTGTCCTGAGCGAGTGCCGTTTGCCGAGAGTGTCTACCGTGGGGGGCGTGGTCGAACTAGCCAGTAGATCGACGCTCTTGTCCGCCGGGGGGTCGTTGGCATTGACGCAGTCGAGGTGCTACCGCATGAGAGCCGGTGGAGCCTTGACGGGTTCTTGCCGTGGGTCGTTGGCGGTGAAGCCGTAGGTCGTGATTCGTGAAGTGCGCGGGTGTCCGTACGAATGAGAGCCGTTACCGAGTATCAACCGGGGTGAGGACGCGCCAGGCTGTGAGGGGGTGTATGAGCGAGTATGCGAAAGGAGAGGAGGATGGGCATACCGTCCAGGGAGAGCGTCAGACCTAGTGTCATGATGAGCAGGAGAGCAGGTGGACTTGAAGAAAGCAGGTGGTAAAGCAGGTGGTGGTGGTGGTAGCGGAAAGAAAGCAAGCGATAGGGTTATGGTGGCTGACCGGTCTTATATACGGCGAGTTCAGGGAGGCTGACATTGACGCTCCCGATCGAATGCTCAGTTCGGTCGAGCCTACTTGTGCGCGTTGAAAAAGCAGCCACTCAGACAGAATGGCAGTCGTTGGCAATGGTAGGTCCAGGAAAGAGCGGTCAGCCTGACGGCTAATTCCGAAGCTGTGACAGCTATAGCCTATGGCTTTATAGGCCTTGGGACGCACACCCATGGCCACTCCTGCAATCGTTGCCCCGGAGCATATTCGTCTCATCCTATCGCATTCAAACGAAGACTTTCACCTGGACATCCCCATTCCTGTCGTGAATGCTCTGTCCGTCCTATCAAATACCTCCGTTTCCTCGGCTCGTGCGTTCTTGGGATCCTTGAAACCGTCAAGAGCGACCGAGGGAGTGTGGATCTAGCGGATACCGCTCCTCCCCAACCTCGGGGCACCTATTTCTACGTATATCAAGCTGCCGATGATAACGGTCGGTCTTATGAACCCTGCACACTCATTTACGACCCCTCGTGCAGCTGCTCTGCAATACGCGGTGGATCCCGATGTTATCAAGACGCGGAGCCATATATCGGATCCGGCTCCGACACTTCCTACCAGAACCGTAAGGCTGTCTTCAAGGAATCGTTACTCGACCGAGACGCCTCGCGCATATTCACCGATGCAGACTCTGAATTCTGCGCGAAGGGACCCACATCATCCTCCCCTTTGATATGGGTGACGAGCTCATCGTGAGAAACCGTCCAGAGACTGCGACCGAGGATGAAGATGTCTCTGGCCTCACTACAGTGGACGATCAACGGAACGGAATGGAATGCTCCTCGTACGTGACGTGCAGGCCATGACCGAGTTAAAGCGGGTTGCTGTAGCACATGTACGTCTGCCTTGCGCGGAGTCCGCCACCACCTCAGCGCCGGACCCCCAATCCTGTGCTAGATGTCGACGACATCCCGCCGTGTAGTCTAAGTGAGTCGCGGGTCTTGTTCATTGTATCTCTAGTATTACATGTGTTTATACTATACGTCTGTACTTCCTTCTGAATCTCCCCCTCTGAGTCCTACAACAACCTTCGTGTATACGTCCAACCGTCTCCCCATCCCCCAACCACCCCCCGACCATCACCCACAGCCATCCGCCCGACGGCGCACGCGCACGCGCCTAGCAAACAGAATACCGACAACTCGAACTACAACAAGCCAAAAACACAACAACAGCCGGGATTGAGTCGGGATCCCTCCCCACAATAAAAGCGAATAAAAAAGCAAAAGGCCTCACTGCGCACCGACGCCCGCGAACACCTCGAGCGCCTCGACGACCCGCTCCGCGCTCCCGCGCTCGACGTCGAGCCTCCACCGCGCGTCCGTCGCCTTTCCCCCCGTGCTCACCGTCTCCGCCGCGTCGAACTCGTTCAGCCGCCGGATGAGCTTCTCGTCGCCGGTGACCGCGAGGATCAGGTCCCGCTCCCCGCCGTCCACCCCGACGTCCCCGTCCGCGCCGCCCGCAGGGTCCGGCGAGAGCCACCCCCCGCGCGCGTGCGGCCCCGCCTGCGCCGGCCCGCCCGGGTGCAGGATCGCGCCCACCGCCGTCGAGCGCGACACGTTGTTCGGCAGCACGAGGAAGCTGTTGTCCCCCGGGATGATGCGCAGGCCGTACCGCTCGCCAAGGCTGCGCCGCCTGTGTAAGCCCCGAACACCCAATAAGAAGAAAAGACGCGCCTGTCGAAGATGTGGTTCTGCGCCTCGGCCGCCTGCCGCACCGCCCACTGCCGGTCCCCGCAGTTGTCCGCCTTGTCCCCGGTCCAGAAGCGCCACACCACCGACGCCTCGCGCTCCTCCACAAACGACCCGGGCGTGCGCTCCGTGAACTGCGCCAACCGTGAGCAGCACTCCAACCAAGCACAGCGCCACGTACGTAGTTCAAGATCTCAACACACGAGCTCTTCCACGTCAAGTTGAACGTCGCGACCATATTGATCCACCCGCCCGGCATGTTCGTGTTCGCCAAACTCAGGTCCGCCCCGCCCCCGATGCGGCGCCCCGCCAGCCCGGTCCCATTCGACGTGCGCGGGACAGGCGCCTTCGGCCGTATGAAGCACCCGTTCTCCGCGACGAGCCCCACGCGCGGCACCTCCGCCGCGACGCGCGCAAGCGCGCCCGCTACGGGCAGCCCGCTGAGCAGCCACACGTCGTTCCGGCGGTCCGCCGCGAAGCGCCTTAGCAGCGCCAGCGCGCGCTCGAGCCCCTTATCGTCCTTGTCGCCCGAGGACACAGGCCCGCCGGGCGGAGGGCGGGGCCGCGCCCAGAGCGTGCCCTCAAAGTCGAGCAGCACGAGCCGCTTAGCCGAGTGCTTGTACCGCGGCAGCACGCGGTGCATGTCGAGCGTCGGCGCGGCCTGGTGCGACTGCATGTGCTGCTCCGTGTGCGAGCGCAGCGTGCGCGCCAGGAAGGTCGCCACGAACGCCTGCCCCGTCTGCGTCGTGACGTGGTTGTGCAGATCCTGCCAGTGCGTGCCGTCTGTCAGTATACCAAGTCAAAAGGCGAGATAAATAGGAAGAGATCCCACCTCCCAGCGCGAGAGCGCCTCGTCGTCGCTCATGGTCAGCGCCTGGTTAATCGCCGCGGCCGTCCCGCGCGTGTCCCACGGGTTGATCGCGATGCACGAGCGGAAGCCGCTGTAGCTGTACGACCCCGTGAACTCGCTCAGGATGAGCGGCCTATGGCGCCCCTCCTGGCACTCCACAAACTCGTGCGTGCGCAGCGCCATGCCCTCGCGCAGGCTCGTCACGAGGAACGCGTCCGCGACGGTCAGCAGCGCGAGGTACTGGCTGAACGTCAGGTCCTGCGTCGGGAGGAACACGACCGGCTGGTACGTGAGCGTCGAGAAGCGCGAGTTGATGTGCGTGACGATGTCCGCGATGCTCCCCGCGAGGTCGCTCGACGTCGTGTGCAGCGCGACCTGGATGAGCACGACCTTCTGCTGGAACTGCGGGTACTTTTCGAGGAAGGCCTGGAACGCGAGCAGCTTGTGGCGCACGCCCTGGATCTCGTCGAGCTTGTCGCGCCCGACGACGATCTTCATGCCGGCGTAGCGCTGCTTGAGGACCTGGACCCACTCTGCGACGTCCGGCTCGCGTCTGGGGCTCATTAGAATACGAAGAGGCTGGGAGGGAAATGCACCTACTTTTTTTCTTCCAGCTGCTGCACGTCAATGCCCATGGGAAACACCCCGACGTCGACGAAACGCAACCGGCGCTCCTCGCCCTCGCCCTCGGTGAGCTGGATACCGCGGGGCAGAGCCTCGTACGCCATGATCCGGCTGACGGTCTGGCGGAAGTGGCGCGCGTAGTTGGCCGTCTGGAAGCCCACCAGGTTGGCCGCAAGAAGCCCGTTGAGGAGGGGCTTCCGGACCGAGAGGCAGCGGAAAATCTCCGAGGACGGGAAGGCGACGTGCATGAAGAATCCGATGGGGGTGTGGGCCGGGATGCGGGGCGACGCGCGCAGCATGCCGGGGAGCAGCATGAGGTGGTAGTCGTTCACCCAGACTAGAGACGATTAAGGCAGGCCTGTAGAAATACGAGGGCACCCACTGATGTCTCCATCCTGGTAGTTCGCGATGATCGCGTCCGCAAAGCGCTGGTTGACGGCGACATACTGCTTGAACGACGCGGACTCGTAGAACATCTTGGTCTTGGGCGCGTCGGGGATGGCGTAGTGGAGACACGGCCAGAGGACCTGGTGGCAAAACTCGTCGTAGCAGCTCTCAAACTCGGCGTCGGGGATCCAGACGGGGAGACTGGCTTGCTCGAGCAGCATGCGGCGGTCGATTGCCTGGCGGAGGGGCTCGGAGAAGGAGTCGGTGTGGGTGCCGACGGTGCCGACCCAGAGCTTTTTCTTGAGCTTGTCGCCGGTGCTGACGATGGCGTTCTTGAGGCCGCCGTTGCAATGGGGGTTGAGCTCGACGTGCCATTCGTCGTACTCGTGCGCGGGGCGGCGGGAGGACGAGCGGGAGGACGAGGCCTTGCGGTGGATGCGGGCGCGGTTGTCGGTGTGGGTGGTCTGGTGCTTGCGCGGGGTGCCGGGGGGCTTGGAGAAGAAGGGGTTGATGTTCTCCTGCTGCGGGGTGAGGACGGCGGGGGTGGTGCTGCTGATGAGGGCGTCGACGATGCTTTTCGCGGGGGGGTTGCTGCCCTTGCGCACGGGGGCCTTGACTGCGGAGTCGACGCGCTGGAGGGCAGCAGGGACGGAGAACGCGGGCGCCTTGATGTCGGGGGTGGCGGCGGGGGACTCTGAGCCGACCACGGCCGTCGTCGGAAGGAACAGCGAGGCGACGACGATGCGGTGGTTTCTGAAGGAGTTCATGGTGGTGAGAGGGAGGAGGGGCCGCGCATATCGACGTCACAAGAGTGCAGTTAAAAACTTCCGTTTCGTCCCGCGTCGATTATCCGCATCAAGCGAGGCAAGCGGCTGATCTTCCCCCACACTCCCAATCTGGCTGCGACACACGTTGCTCATCAGTAACACCGGCTATAATCCGACTACACTCAGGTATAGAGAGAGCTCGGGAGAGAGATACCAGCCACGTAGACGCAGCTCGCAAGTTCACGCATTATTTTGGGATTAAATATATATATTTTCAATGCAAATCATCATAAATCACATGGTAAAACATACGGGTCAAACACGGACATACTCAGATGAGCACTGAGGAAAGCAAGAGGACAGGGAACTGAGATTGATTGAGAGAGTGCCTTGTATCTATACTGTACACTAATGAAGGATCATAATGAGCGATAACTATTATTTGACTGTCCCGAAGTACGTCTATGCCTCGACCTCCGACCAATCACTCCCAACCTCCACCTCTGCGTCGTCCGCCGCGCGCGGCTTCTTCGGCGCGGGCTCGGGCGCGGTGGCGGGCAGGAGGAAGGTGTCGACGTCCTCGGAGGGTGCAGGAGAGGCCGCGGGGGAAGGCGAGGCGGGCCGGAGTGTCTCGATGGATTGAGCGACGAGGTCGGCGGCGGCGGCGGCAGATGGGTAGGATAAAGAGGAGTCAGTGGTGGGTTGGTGGGACGCGGCTTCAAGTGCGGGCGCAGCCTCGGCGACGGCGGGAGTGGATGTAGATTCCGGGATGGCGGCGGACTCGGCGGAGTGCTCTTCGACCGGTGCGTCCACCACCACAGGCGCCTCCTCAGCTACCGGGACCTCCTCCTTCCTCTCCACCTTCCCCGCCCACTTCCTCCACCTTGCCTCCACGACCGCCTCCAGCTCATCCAGCGCCCCCTCCACCCGCCCCACCACCTCCTTCCTTCCATGCCTTACGCTCTCATCCCCAAAGCTCTCCACCGCATCCAGCTGCGCGAGCAGCCCGCTCAGCGCCTGCTGGTAGAACCTTACCCCCTGGTTCTTAGCGCTGTACGACAGCCGCGCGATCGGCGCCTCCGCCTCGCCCGCCGCGGGCGACGCGGCGCGCGACGTGGAGAACTCGAGCTCCGCGGGGAACGCGAACTCCGCCGCGAGCGCGCTGAACGATGCGTCGATGGCGCGCACCTCCGCCGCGGACGTGAGCGCGTCCTTCACCGGCGCGGGCGCGGGCGCCTTGCCCTTGGCGTCAGCGGCGGGCGCTTCGGTCTCGAGCGACAGGCGGATCGCCTCGGCGAGGTCACGCTCCTCCTTCTCCTGCTGCTCGCGCCGCTTGCTCGATTCGCTGGACGGCCCGGACGCGGACGCGGAGCTCGACTTAGATGACGATGGCTGCACAAAGCGAACACGACGGTCAGTCCCACGACGGCGGACGCAGAACGGGGTGAAACGAACCTCGGGCTGGGCGCAATGCTGCGGACGGCCACCTATGAACATGTTGAGGAGCTGCTGGAGGTCGGGTGGGGACTGGGGGGAGGCGGCGGAGGGCGCGTTGCCGCCGCCGAGGAACTGGTTCAGGATGTGCTGGAAGTTGACTGCCTGGGGTTGGGGTGCGGAGGGCTGAGCCACGGGGGCGGGGGTCGGAGCGGGAGCGGGCGCTGCCGGGGCGGGAGTAGGTGCCTGAGTCGGGGCCGGAGCGGCGGCAGGCGTGGCCTCCTTCGTTTCCGAAGGCCCAGCCTTGGGCTGCTCGGGCGTGGTCGACGGTGTCTGCTCCGCGCCGAGGAAGTGGTTGAGGCAGAGGAGCTGCTCAATGCTGACTTGCATGGGCTGCTGCTGCGCATTCGTCTCGGCCTTGGGCACAGAGGAGGTGGAAGGCTGAGGCTGAGGCGCGGCTTTGCCGAGGAAGTGGTTCAGGACTTGTTCGAGGCTGACGCCCTGCTCTTGGGCCTTGGGCTGCGGCTGCGGGGCAGCGGGCGCGACTGGCGCGGAACGACCAAAGAGCTGGTTGAGGAACTGCTGCTCCACGCTGCCAGCCTGGGGCTGGGCGGGAGCGGCAGCGGCAACGGGGGCCGTGGACTGCTGCTGCGCGCGGCCACCGAAAAGTTGGAACAGGAAATCCTGGGCATGGTCGTGGCTGGCTTCCTGAGCCTGCAGAATAAACTTGTGATGAGGTTGGAGAGTCCTGTGAGCAGGCGCGGTGCGTACGTTCTGCTCCTTCGGCGCAAACAGTGCCTGGAGGACTTCAGCCGGGTTCAAGTCGGCGGCATTGTGGTGGGAATGCGGGCGAGCGTGACGAGCGCAGCCCTGGAGAACGATGTTAGGAACCCAGGAACGAGCAGCAAGCGGGCTCGGACGTACGTGCTGCTGCTGACGGGGGCTCTCGTTGGCGAGGACGAAGTGGAAGCCGGGCGGTGTCGCCCGCTGGGTGACAGCGGCGAGATGGGCCCGCTGGGCAGCGAGCGTCCTAGCGCGCTCGGTGTCGCGGGCGAGCTGGGCCTTGCGCGCCTCGTGGACGCGGAGGACCCCCATCTCGCGGGCCTGATCCTGCTTCCTGCGCTGGGCGTCGAACTCACGCGCGATGTGGTGGCGGCGGAGCGCCTCCGCCTCGCGCTCACGGGCCTGCTGCTGCTCGACCTCGATGCGCGCGCGCTCCTCTGCGGCAATCTGGCGGCGGAGGAGCTCGATGTCGGGGGTGGGAGTCGACTGGGGGTAGTGCACGGGCGCGTAGAGCGACCCGAAGTCGGCACGAGGGGTGTTGTTGTTGTGCTTCAGGAGCTGGATCTGCTCGAGACGCTGGCGGAGGGCGTCCTCCTCCTGCTGGAGACGTTCGGCGGCGAGGTACTCTGCCTCGGCGGCCTTGGCCTCTGCGAGGGCTGCGAGGTACTTGTCGCGCGGGCTGGCGATGGGCTGGGAACGGGGGTAGAAGGTCGGGTGGAACATTGGTTGTTGTAGTGCAAAGTAGAAGTTGTTGGACCAGATGGCCGGCGGGGGGCGGCTTTTATATGCATTCCAAGAGAGTCCGCGCGTCGGGACGCGTCAGCGGTAGAGGATTCGCCTGTGTTCCAGAATCTAATCGAACGCCGCGCGTCGGTGCACAGCAGAGGGATGAGTCACGCCGAGTCACACAACATCGGCGCTGACAGACCCTGCTCAGCTCATCTGACGTCGATTGCGACATTCGATGGCGCATGAGCTTGGGCTCAGCGCACACCCGACGCAGCACGCGACCCAATGCCGTGTTCAACTTGACTGAGACTCACTTTGGCCTTTCAAGTTTCGGTCCCTCTCCGGACTCGGAGAGAAATATACAATCTCCTGGAACGTTCTTGTGCATATGGGACTTCCACCGCACAACCGACTCCCGGGTTCCCGCTCCAGCTTTTGGGTTCAGTTTGCACGGAGATCATATTCTGCCTTCATTCTACCAGCTTCGATTCCGCCTCTGCCACCGGGCCAATTGTCTGGGTAGTCACTCGACTTCCTATACTAGAGATACGGGCCCATCTGCATCCAGACTTGCCGACCCCACCGAGGGGGGGCTCGTTCGATTGGCTGGGTCAACCACTGGAAGGTACAAGAGTATCATTGAATGCCACAACTGACGGAAGTCTAGGCCTCTTCGTCCTTCATCCTTCGACGCTGGGCTTTCCTATAAATTTCTCAGCCGTCTACTTCATGTCTAGAAGTCATACGGTTCAGATTTCATCACCCTCTCGCAGACCAGAATTCTGTAGTGCCCACATCTGCCTTGAATTTCTGCCTGAAAATCTACAGTCCTATCTTCGATGTACGATGCTTCACCTCATTTGAATGGCGGTGAATCCTTCATAGGACTTGTCTGATCACGTCAGACTCCCAGTAAATCGACCCGTACAACTGGGAAAAAGCAAGACATTCGGAACCTGAGCACTTCCGCGTCGCCTTGACATGCGGAAGTAGCTACCCGCACAAAAGTCTCATTATACTTCCGCTCCGCGACAATGTCTCTAAACCAGAAATGACCCTGTCTCTCCCCAAAAACATATAAATTCAGCGCGGCACTCTGTTCTATTCTTCACTTCCCCCACATTCGCATCCCATACACCTCCCACACATAAAATGCCTGCTTCTACATACATCTCGTCTCTTCCCCATCCTGGACCGCCGCCGACAAGCCCTCTGCCGCCCCTCCCAATGAAGGCCGGCACGGTGAAGCGCGCGCGTCGAGTGCCCACAAAGAAGGTGTCGCCCCCGGCGCCCAGAATCCCGGAAGGCTACGCTTTCGCTCCCCCCTCGGTCCCACTCACGTACCCTGCATCTTACCACCTCATTCCCGCAGGCCCCATGAACGCGGCGCCGAAGCGTAAGCGCCCGGTGTTCCAGACGCTGACGAACCTTGCCGACAAGGTTCGTCTCCCGAAGCGTAAGGAGCTCGTGGCAGATCTTGCAGATGAGTCGTTCTGCTGCCGGGGTGGGCAGGTACTCTGAGGGGGCAGGGTCGTGCGGTTCCGGGCCA
This sequence comes from Mycena belliarum, assembly GCA_029282135.1. Taxonomy (NCBI): domain Eukaryota; kingdom Fungi; phylum Basidiomycota; class Agaricomycetes; order Agaricales; family Mycenaceae; genus Mycena; species Mycena belliarum. The sequence continues at coordinate 763,897 of JARJCN010000003.1, forward strand.
TTCAGCTGGCGGTACGTGTTCTCTTCTTGATATGTGTCTGATTCAACCACTGATGACTTGAACGCTCAGGAACGGCGCTTCAAAAATAAAAATAACCTGGCTACCACAGTTAGGCTTCAGATGACGGTCCTTCGGGATGCGGTTGGAATTCGGCGACGCGCGAGTGATACGATGGTGGTGGTGTTCAGTTCGCATTTCGTACGTCTTTCCGATTATTTGTCAATCCTTCGGCTGACATGTTCCCTAGGACAGAACCCTCTCTAGCACGGTGATACGTATAATGGTACACTCTTCCCATTATTCGGTGTGTTCTCTTCCTTCCATGTGTGTCCCCTCTCTGATCGCGGTGCAGGGTCAGTTGATTCAATCTTTGCTTGATTTCGACGGTGAGTCAAGGGCAACGGTGAGTCAACGGTGGGTTCGATCACAATGTGTTTGAGCTCTGGGGGATTTCGATTGATTGGGTCCCAGGGGATCATCGGCTCTTCCCATTAATCAGTGTGTCCTCTTCCTTTTGTTTGTGTCCTCTCTCTGACTGCGGCACAGGGTGAGTTGATTCGATCTTCGCTCGATTTCGACGGTGAGTCCGATGGCAATATGATTGAGCTCTGGGGGATATGATATGGCGCGCTCTTCCATTATTCAGTGTGTCCTCTTCTTTTTATCGGTGTCCTCTCTTTGACCGCGGCACAGGGTGAGTTGATTTGACCTTCGCTTGATTTTGACGGTGAGTCACGGTGAGTCCTATGGCAACATGTTTGAGCTCTAGGGGAGTCCAAGATGGCACGCTTTCCATCATTCAGTATGTCCTGTCCCTTTTATCTGTGTCCTCTCTTCGACGATGGCTCAGGGTGAGTTGGCTTGCCCTTTGCTTGACTTCGACGGTGAGTTCGACGTCAATATGTTTGAGCTCTGGGGGTCCTCGATCGATTGAGTTCTGGGGGATTATCAAATTAGGGCTCCGGGGGATCTTAAGTTTGAGCTCTGGGGGATCATCGATGGCTACATCGAATTTGGGCACTGGGGGAGTCGTTGTTTGGGTTCGGGGGCAGACTGGATAAACCATTCTCATCCACGTCGAGCGGTTCATACTTTCGATTCGATTAGACCGCATTGGGCTCGGGGGCATCCGTCGTGGGCTGCGACAATTTTTTTTGAGTTCCGGGGGATTAAATGGCACAGAGGCTAAATCCGAGGGGCCTCGTCTGCGTTCTCTGGCCACTGGCCAACGACTGTTCCTACATGGGTAGTTTGGGTTCTGGGGCATATCTTCTCCGCCATCTGTGTATCAACGGGGCTATCTGGGCATGAAGACCGCAGGAGATTGATCACCTCCAGGCGGCGAGATGGCGGAAAGATTTTTTTTCGCGGATGTGTGTGGACAGTTGTGCTTCGGTACAACTCCTGGTTCGACTCCAGGCATCTGCTTTCGTAATGGGGGGGCAGGTCCTTCGAGCGTCGTTGACCGTTGACCTTGCAACTGCGGTCGCGTGAGAATAATCGCTCGATCCTTGTATTGTAAGTGCACCCTTTATCGAACGAGGTACGAGTTGGTATCGATAAAGCGTCTGTCTAGAGAGACTAACCACAACTCGGCTGGGCTCAAATTTTGGATTCGACAATGGAATGCCAAAGCAAAAAAAGCAACATTAAGTATATTGATTTACCCTGAGCAAAGGCACACCCCATACAGAAAGAGATACATTTCTATAAGTATAATCCTCCCAATAAACTACAACGGCGTTGTCGTATTGTAAAACTTGACGCTCTTAACTTCCCAGTCTGTCCGTGCACGCGTCAGCCACGCACTCGACAGAGATGAAGCACTCACAAGCCTCATTGAACGCCGACCCGCTCGCCTGCACGAACGCCTCGCACGTGGAGAACCCCGTCCGCGCGGCACAGCTCGCCTCCTGCCCGGGGATCCCGCTGCTCCCCCACGCCGAGCCCGCCCAGTCGCCGCACAGCGTCGTGTCGAAGATCGCGACGTGCTTGTAGAAGAACTTCCACGGATCGCACGTCGACGCGGGCCAGTGCCCCATCGGCAGCCCCCACGTCTTCGGCTGCGGGGCCCCCGCGTCGATGTCGCTGGGGACCGAGCCCCGCTCGAAAAAGTACACCGAGATCCCGTCGGAGTTCCATAGCACTGCGGGGTTCGCGCGTGAGTACATGGGCTGAGGGGAGAAAAGAGCGCAACGCACTGGCATACACGCCGCCGCCGTTGCCGTTGAACGCTGCGCCAAATGACACGGACGATGGTGAGCGCATCCCGCAGCCCGCGTTTCCGGACGTTGCGGCCGCGCAGTCCGTCCCACCAAGCACGGCCGTCGCGCTTACGCCCAGCTTCCCGGGGTTATCGGACGGCAGGTTGCACCCCGGCCCAGTGTGTATCGTCGCCTGATTGTTCGTGTAGTCATTTACGCCTTCCACTGGCAAGACTATAAGCTTTGATTGGCTCGCGAGGACGGAATGAACTGTACCGATGTCAATCTCGCCACCGATAGGCCAGTTCGGTCCTAGAGTCAAATTCAGATCGGACCCTCTGGACGCACAGCATCGCTCACCATTCGACCAGAACGCACTGAGTGACAATAAGCATCCTGCCTCTTTTTAAAGAGAGGAGAGACTTACGGCCATGTCGCGCACCCAGTCGGCATATGCACCGCGTCCATAATCACCAGTCCGCCGTCAAATGTCTTCTTCGTCGTAATGCGTATGCTCTTCCGAACGCTCGCTACCTTCGGCGTCGTCTCTACGCGCATGATCGCGTTTCCCGCCGCGTTGACGTTCACCAGGTTCGCGGCTTCCTGCAAGTCCCATTCAGCACGTAGGTGGGAAACGCCAAGAAACACGACGCACCCCGTCCGCCTGGCTAACGTAGTTGACCACCCCGTGCGTCGGGTCAGCCGTATCCCAGAACTCCCAGCCGTCAAAAAAGTTGGCGCCAGCCTGCGACCGGGCACAGAAATAGCACGATCAGCATACCGGTCCGGGCCAAACAGCGGGAAAAAAAGCGCACATAGGCCTGCGTCAAGTGCCACGCCGATGTGGCGGTCAAACCCGGTGCGGTGCCCGTCGCCGTCGGCTTCTTCGTCGTCCCAGATGCAGCCCCGCCTGTCGAGCTTGAGTTCGATTTGGAGCTGCCACCCGTGCTAGAGGGAGACGAACTGGAAGCCGCCTGCGCGAGCGCGCCTGCAGAGCCTTTGCAATAGATAACGTGCTGTGCGTCGCTGCGCGGCAGCACACCGCCGAACGCCACGCGCAGGTCGCGCGCGAGGCTCTTGGTCTGCCGCGCGGCGAACCCGGAGGCGCGCTTGATCAGGTTGGCATCGGCGTGGTTCGCCGCGAGAAGGAGGAGGAGGGGCGCGAAGAGCATCGTAGGAAAAATGTTAGGCTCGTAGAATTGTCGTACAAGGCGTCGTCCTTGGCGTCGTCAAGAGAAAGTCCAATAATTGGTGATGAGTTAGCTTGCGGGTGGACAATAAAGAGCAGAAATCTAAGGAGCCAGCCGATGTATGTAGGGAAGGGAGAGGTCGAGGGAGAGGAAGGTGGTCGTGGTCGTCTTGTGGTCGTCCAGAAAAGAGAGAAAATTGCATTGTGCTCGCCTCATTGTCTTCTTGTCTTCTGCGGTCGCACCGCATCGGCTACTTTCAATACCAGATCCGGTCATATGCCCAGACTCAACACAAGGCGGATGCCAACACAACACAGTTTATTGTCATGAACAGATGAATCCGTAGCGAAAAAAAAAGGAGCAGCGCCATCGAACCCCACACCGACGAGAGAATAAGAAAGATGTAAATGAAGGTGAGTAATGTTACTGTAACTCATACAAGGGAAGGCCTCGGGAGGTATGCAATAATTAGGATCGTTCGGTCGCCCAATAAAAAAAGCCATAGAAAACCCACCACTCGCTAGCGATGCGAGCCCGGTGTCAAGGCCTCCCGTACACTTCGTCGCAGCTCCTCGTGGTCGCTGTCCACCTCTACCGGCGGCCCGGCCTCCATATATGATCCCACAGGCAAGCTCCCTGACACGGGCTCGTCCCCCTCGATGATCTCGAGGATCCGTCGCCCGAGCTGCTGGATCTCCCCCTGGCCCTCCCCGGTCTCCGTGTCCTGGTATGACTGGCTCTGCGAGCGGTGTGACGTCGGCGTCCCAACCGACGAGCTGTGCGACGACGTCCGCGAGCTCGCGAGATTCCGGATGTTCGGGATCAGCAGCGTCGAGGTGCGGATGCTGTTAATCAGCACAGCGTCTGTGGCCAGATAAGCAGTCGCAAGAGTGTGAGAACTCGACCTAACAGACCTCCTGACTCAAGCAGCTGGACGATGGTCCAAACGGCGATGTGCTGGAACGTCGCGTCCGAGCTAGTGAGGAAGCGGTACAGATAGCGGTGCATCCCGCCATCGGGCTTGTCCCACACATCGTTGAATGCCGAATAGTCGTCCGGCGAATTCCGGCCATCTACCCTCGGCAGTTAGATTTTTGTCGGTCAAAGCGATGCTGATCTACCTTTCGATGATAGATTACCTAGTGCCGCAGCGCTGTTTCCCTGGACTTCGGAGCTCGCCGAGTTCGTTAACGGGATAAGAACCTCGCATATGCCCATCTCCAGCAGTTGACCCTTTAGGTCGTCTATTGTACGTACACATCAGCCTGCGGATGCGCCCGACAACACATAAGACGTACCGCTCAGCGCCAGCACGGCCACGCAAGCCGTCATCTCGCTCTGCACGTTCATCGGGACCTCAAGAACTAGCTCCTTGATCGACTGTACGGCACCAGCTTTGACGATGGCCGTCTTGTTCTTCTCAGAGCTCGCCGCCAGGTTGCGTAGAGTTGAAATGGCATGGCACTGCACCTCCTCGTTCTCCTTGAACGAGAGCAGGTTGATCAGCGGTTGCAAGAAGCCGGATTCGATGATGGGCGACTCGTTCTGCGGGTGGATCGACACATTCCGCACGCAAGCCGCCGACGAGAGGATGAGCGGCAGGTACGTAGACTGCAGCAATCGCAGAAGCGACAGTAGCCCGTCCGCCTTTACGATCTCCAGCTGATACTTCTCTGCAGATGAACAGTCATCAATGAGGGCCCAGACCAAGCGATAGAAAATTACCATCGCTTGCGAGATTCCTCAACGCCAGCGCAGCTTGACACTGAACCTTCAGGCTGGAGCTGTCCATGAGCATCACCAGGCTGGTAACGAGCTTGGGCTCGCTCTGCGCCAGTTTCTTCCGATTGGCACCTGGCAAAAAGCCTTAGTTCTTCAGTTCGGGACGGTGTCGCTTCACGTACCGTCCACGGCAATGTTGCTCAGCGCAGTTGTGCAATAGTATTGCACATCGGTATCGGGAGAGTTCAAGAGGCTCACGAGCACCGGAATTGCGCCGGCATTGACGAGTTGTTGCCGGTTCTCGTCTTAAGCAGCGTTAAACACTCAGTCAGATTATCGAGGCGAATGTTACGTACCGGAATGCGTCATGTTGAGAAGCGCCCCGGTGGCGTTGCGCTGAACACGCATATCTTTCGACCGGGCCAGACGTGTAAGAGGGACCAATGCACCCGACTTGGCGATCTTAGTCTTGTTATCATCTTGAAACAGAAAAATAACAATTTGAAATTCGATCAAGGGTTGTAGAAGAGAGCACGGACCATGGGTAGCGAGGTTGGTGACGCAGCCAACAGCGTTGCACTGAACCTCGACGTTCGGGCTGAGCATTTGGCGAATCAAGGGCTCGAGGCCGCCGAGTTTGACGATGAGAAGTTTGTTGTCCGCTAGAGACAAAAAGCGATGGTTCGAGAAGGTCCTTGCACGTAAAGCAGACCCACGTACTGTTGACAGCAAGATTCCCTAGCGCCGCACTCGCCGCTCGCTGAACCTCGGTGTCATGGCTGCTGAGGAGGAACAAGATAGGGTCGAGGGTGTCTCGGCCGACCGGGCGCACTTCCTTCTCAGTGATCTCCGCGAATGCGAGAGCGGCACTCCGCTGGAGGTCAACGTTGTCCGAGAAGGAGAGCGTGGTCAGCGCAGAGAGCGGTGAACCAGTGAAGAAGTTAGTTGTTGTGCGGTCTATGGGTAGCAAGGGTGAGTTCGGCGGCATGCTCCGGATGAAGCAAGACGCACTCTCGAGGTACTGGAGAAGGTCTGCGACCGCCTCCCGCTCATTCTCGAGCAGTAACGGCTCGTATGTTTGCGACCTGCGCGAATGAACTGGGGGTCGTCCGTGAGTGGTTGGAGAGGAAGAGCGGTAGGAAAGAATGCGCACAGCAGTTTTCACAGCAGCTAGCGATGTTGCCCATGGTGATGCGGGGTCGGTCGAGGAGGCAGGGAGGCAGGCGCAGAGGGATATGCCGGGGTGGTGGTGTGGGCGAGAAAATCCAAGCAGGTCCCACGTGACTGGAATGCTCTTGCTTGAACTTCAACCAGAACCTAAATTTTCGAGTTCATGCGTCTAAGTTACTACCCACCACAGCGCGGGTAGAAACTCCATCGCAACGTCTTTCTCGTCATTGCTAGTTCTATTTTCTCACCCATGGACACGCGAAATCTTCCCTGCATGCACACAGCCGTCCGCAGTCAAGCATCTCTCTGCTCTGCTGCTGCGCAACATTGCCATGCGCGCTTCACTAACCTCGCTTAAATACACCGTCGATGGCCGCTCAAAAGCGCCATTCTCACCAGTTGCTCTCTGGAACAAGGCATGCCCTACGACACTCCAAACGCCAACATGAACCAAGTTGTTGTAATTCCTGCAACGCAAAGGCACACCGCGTCGGTCATATTCATCCACGTTTGCGCTCCGCGTCGTTCGTCTGCTCTCGAAGGCTCATTGGCACCGCAGGGGCTGGGCCAGAACACCTTCACCTGGCGCGCCATGATTATGGACGGGCTTGTTCCAAGACTTCCTCACGTCGAGTGGGTTCTCCCGCAAGCGTATGTGCATTGATTCATAGAGTCCGAAAAAAATCAGAACTCTAAAACAGGTCGAGCAAACCAGTAACATATTGCCAAGGCATGCGTTGTCCCAGCTGGTTCAATATCGCCACCCTTCCACCCGGCGATGCCGAATTCGACGAGCCCGCGATCGCAGAAAGCATACGCGTCGTCGAGAGCCTCATCATCGCGCAGATACACCGCGGCGTTGACTCGCGCAGGATCATCCTGGTGGGCTTCTCTCAAGGAGCAGCATTAGCCCTGATGGTGGCCCTGTCGACGTTACACGACCTCGGCGGCGTTGCGAGCCTCTCCGGCTGGATCCCTCCCCGTGCCCAAGAAGCAAGCGCCTCTTTTATGTTCCCCGCACCTCATCCTAATTTTCGCGGCAGATGGTCGCCTCCCCAAACGTCCCTATTCTATGGTGTCATGGAGCGGCAGACCCCGAAATACCTATAGTCGTCGCTGCAAATGCGGTCTCGTATCTGCGACGGAATTTACGGGATAAAATCCAATACAAGACATATCTTGGCCTCAGCCACACCATTAACGACGAGGAAGTGAACGATTTATTGGCGTGGTTGGTGGAACGCACTTCTTGAGGGTGAGAAAATATTCAGAAAACTATAGAGAGTCGTGTACATTTATTGTCTTGTTATTCTTGTTGTGCATGTCTTGATCTCGCTTTCCAGTTTTAAAACCGTTGGGTTGTGTCAAACATCCACTCGGATAGCCAGGTCGCGCCTTCCGAATACGCGTCTTCCGCTTTTGCATTCCTCCACGTGCATGAGGTCTCCGTAGTACATGCACTGACCAACAGATACAGTCGCAGCCCCCACAAGCGGCATGTACATGCACAACTGCACAAAAACCTCGCGCCGTGGTCCTCGGGGTCTTGATGGTAGTGGTTTAATAAGAGACGGGGACGGGAGACGGAGCGGGTGCCGATGGCGATGTTACATAAGTAGTACAGTACGACGAGGAGCTGAGTACGACGGTGAGCGTCGATGCGGTACGAAATTCAAAGAGGAAAACCTCGGAGGCTGTGCTCTCGCTCGACTGGACGCGCTGTCGGCTGACTCCCGGCAGGCTAGGGATTAGCCGACACCGTCGCTCGTAGACTTTGTCTCTATTTGGGAATAACGACTCATCAAAGACCCCTAGGGCCTACAGCCAACCTCCAAATGTCCAACCTCCAACTGTTGTCCGTCGCCGGTGCCTTCTCGGTGGCCCTATATAGAGAAGATGACCCAAACACATCCACACACATATTCGTGCTCCCTTTCGACGAAAACGGCGCCAATAACTGTGACCTGCGATGGAGGCAGCTGGAGGTCCTTCCCATGCCTCTAACCTGCGCGACCAGATTGACAGTCGGCATGGTCGCCGCCGTGGCGGCCTTACATGTTGGGATCCTCGGCGTCCCGACAGATCAGGCCCGCTGCTGTGGTTTACCAACATACCGCGTGCATTATGAGCGCAACATGGCGCTATGCAATCAGCTCACCGTTGAGGAATTGGATCAGCCCATCACGGACCTTTCTGGCCGGGCCGTTTTCATCGTGCCCGAAGGCCTGGAATTCGGAGCCGTGGGTAAGTGTGCATTTATCTCCGGTCGCCGTTGTTTGAAGGATGTGTGCAGCCGCCACGGGCTGTTTCCAGTCATTTATCGTCAAAACAATAACTTTGAAGATTGGATACGCAGGGGACCCAAAGAACCGACCTCCCGCCGTGTGTCGAAATCATTCATGTCCGTTGTTCGCACGCTTATCATCATTCATGGCAGTTCCGTAAGGGTGTATTGCTTGAAGACGCCTCCGCGTGCTGGTACAGTAAGGACAGCATCGTAGACGCGGCGCACATAATCCACCGCTATATTGGATCACCGATCCTCTATTCCGTGCTTGATAGCGTACGCCAAGCTTGGTCAGCATCGCGTCGCGTCCCACAACATGTCCTGGATAGTGTGCAGCAGATCCCTCCGCTATTCGCAGATCTGCGATACCCACCCGTACAGTTTCGCCTCGAAGGTCGCATCGACCAAACAGATAATGGAGAAGCGCTTAGCCCTACAGTGCACACTGCGCGGGATCAGCACTCCGCCCTCGCCAACTATAACGGAGTGAGTCTCTACATTCTGCTTTCAACTCACAGTCTTATGTCATGTAGACCTCACTGTGGTTCGACATACCAACAAGTAGTTGTCACCATGCACAAATGGATTTCGGAGAGCTTGCCCTCGACCCTGGCATTGCCTTTCTGCAGCAAACCAATAAAACACTTTTTTTCAATCCACACGGGAAACGTGATCGCGACCTACACCGACTCTTCATGAAGAATCTTGACCTGTACCTTATATTTTGCCAGAGATTCATGCCTGCCTTTCTCCGACAAGAACTCATCTCCGCCGTTGCCACGGCTACACGTCAGGCCAAAACCACGGAGGGGAATGGATCAAATTCTGGCAATAGCGACCCACCCACATCAAGTCAGTACCCTGGTTTCCAGCTACCGGGTGGTGGCACAGATCGCCCATCTGGTTCGCTGCATTGTGACTCATTTCTCATTTTCTAGCGAGCACATCGAACACTAGCAATAGCGATGTCATTAACAAAGACCTGTACGAGGATGTGTGGGCATCGCTCAGCATTGCAGATCGCCCACCAGACGGCCCTGATGATGATGATGAGCTTGCTAAGTCCCAGCTGAAAACCACCATCGAGGGGGTTTTCCCTCACTTGGTGTCAGCGGACCTCCCTGTGGAAGACCTTCAAGAATACCACAAGAGACGTGTCTTTGACGCCGTCTGTTTGCTTCACCTAGGCGCCTGTATCGTTGGCTCGCAAAGAGGGCTCGGCATGAGCTGGGGTGGAGATTTCGCTTACTGAAAGGTCGACAAAGATTCGGCTTCCAATCGTATTCCATTCATCGGTCCACGCCGTACAGATTCAAGGTTGTGCACATCCTTGATTACTTGTCTTCCGCCGACGCTCCGGTTATAACTACAAGCGACCCGATTGAACGGCAAAGGCAGTGGGAGGAGATTGGGTGCCAAGAGGACTGAGACGATCCGAGGAGAGACATCGAAGCAAAGGATATCTAGATTTGCAAACAGACTACTAAGTTACTGTAGTAGTAGTAGTAGTAGTAAGTATACTTTTGTAGTAGTTGTGGCAGTGCAAAATCTTGACTCGCGACGCGCGACTTCTGTGAATGCCATTGTGGCTGCGTCGAATACCACCGTTTATTCTTCGCCCGCGAATACACCTCGATTCGTGTCGCACCATGGCTCTCCTCCGGAGCACCCGCCGCCAGGTTCAGGGTGACATGAACATCCAGTTGACAGAGGTCGAGAATGATCTCTGTGTCCTTCTCGACGAGTGCTGCGCCGACCTGAAGGAAACCAAGGGTCTCAGTACTTCGTGTCGAATTGCGGGTGGTTGGGTCCGAGACAAGGTATACTAGGCCACACGTATCCTGATTACTTCCGGCGTAGATCCATTTATTCATCGGTTTAACAGTTGCTAGGAATGCAGAGCAACGACATCGATATCGCGCTGACTGATATGATGGGCGAGGACTTTGCGAACCACCTTGCCGCGTTTGCTAAACAAAAAAACGTGAAAACGGGCCCACTGGCAATAATCAACCCCAACCCTGAGCAGTCGAAACACCTGCAGACTGCGTGCATCCCAATCTTTGGCCTCGATTTGGATCTAGTCAACCTGCGCAGCGAAGAGTATGCGAATAACAGCCGTATCCCCACCGCTGTGGTAGAGTTCAAGCCTCCTTGTTTTTGGATGCTCTGCTTATAACTTTCTTGTTCAGACCTTCGGTACGCCACTGCAAGACGCGCTGCGCAGAGACATCACGATTAACGCGTTATTCTACAACGTCCATACTCGCTCCGTAGAAGATTGCACTGAAAAGGTAGCCAGTCCCGCTCAATTCTGCCATGCCTGTTTATCTTCCCTTCCAGGGTATTGATGACCTGAAAAGCGGCACCATACGGACGCCGCTTCCCCCTAGGGAAACATTCTTAGACGATCCCCTGCGCATACTTAGAAGTCTGCGGTTTGCGAGCAGGTTCGGGTTCGAGATCGTGCCTGAACTAGCGGAGGCCGTGCAGGATCCAGCCATTCAGGTAACCTTGGGTGATACCAGTTGACTGGTGTACTGATATCTTGTCTAGCATGCCTTGGTGACCAAGGTCAAACGAGAACGAGTGGGTGAAGAGATTTCAAAGATGATGAAAGGTACACATAACATAGCCTCATGATCGTATTTACATCTTCTCAGGGCCGGACCCGACCCGCAGCATTCAGTTAATCGAACACCTATCCCTGTACAACTCTGTTTTCAACGTAGTCCCTCCCATGGTCGCGGCTTCGCTATCTGCTCCGCTTGCTCCAAGTTTATCATCCGTCAAGGCAGGATGCATCCTACGAAGCATCTTGTGTCCAGTGGGATCTCCTCTGGAAGCTATCACACCCATCCATCCCACTCTCGTATCCGCGGCCAACGACGACCCCTCCGCAATAGCGCGCCTTTATCTCGCGGCAGCGCTGACTCCGCACTTCGGCGTCACCTATATGGACAAGAAAAAGAAGCCGCAATCCGCCGTCGAATGCGCCATCCGCGAGTCGCTCAAGCTCGGAGCACAAAACCATTTCGTCGATGGCATTCCCCTTCTTTTCGCTGCGGCGCAACTGCTCCAAAATCCAGACCTGAACCAAGAAAAGTTCAAAACGCCCAGTGAGAGGGTGGCGCTCGGTAAATCACCCTCCTTGTTCTTGTTCTTGAACATCGCTACAGCTCTTGTAGGACTGCTTCTGCGGGAAAAGGCGCTACATCATCCGAGCTCTGGTGCGCGATGGCAGCTGGCTACGCTCTTCTCGCTTGTCCGAGAGCTCAGTTGCCACTATGACCCTGCAACCGACCAATTGGATGGTGACCTAGTCAACCCAGACACTGCTGAAACGTAAAAGCTGACACGCGCCTCTTTGTAGCCGCCTCAGCCATCAAGCTGATCGAGCTATACAATACTTTTGTTAATCGAGTGGAGGAGCTGGATCTCGTAAATGTTGGCGAGGAAAAGCCGCTCTTGAACGTAAGATCGACATAACTCGCGGCTCGTTCTCGCCGTTGATTACCTCCCAGGGGAATACAGTCGGCCAGATACTGGGCGTAGCCAAGCCAGGTGCTTGGACAGGCCATGTCCTCGCACGTGTGATCGAGTGGCAGCTCGAAAATCCGAAGGGGACCGTGGAGGAGTGCACGGCGTGGCTGAAAGCAGAGCAGAGCTCTGGGCGGATCAATGTCGAGGAAGAAACCTCAGAGCGTGCTAGCAAGCGCGCGCGGACAAAACGGTGACGAAGGTAAGAGAAGAAACATATATATCATGTAACATCGATACACGGGCGCTTGGCTCAGGCTGCTAATAAATACAGTTGGCGGACGTGCTGGCGACCATGTTAATGGACGTGCTTATAGATACAGTGAGCCGGTGAGTGATATACTATATAGTTCATTGAAGCTGGTCCATGTGAAGCCAGTCATCAAAGTCTAACTCGATTCCAAACGGATTCAAATTGGTGAATTGCGCCTTTGCAAAGTTGATCGGCTTCGGGCAATGGATATCGTCAGTAGAGGCGGGCGGTGAGGTGGCCGGAGCGTCGAATTCAACCTCCGAGAAGTCGATCGACGGATACCGAAGATCGGCAACGCCGAAAGACGGAGAGCTGGTCGAGGCCACCGGTGCCGTTCCCTTGAAGGTGCCGTCCGGACTATACCACATGGTTTCGTCGCAAGTCTGTTTCGAGATCTCGGTCTTGAAGGGTGCTTGCATCGCAAGTCCCACAGAGTAGTCGGCTGCGACCTCCAAGCTTTTCTGTAATATCAAGCTCAGGCAGGTGTCGGACTTCGGACATGAGAGATGTACCTTGGAAGGTGCGCAAGCATAGAGATCGAGGGGCGGGATATCCCCTGTCGGAACGAAGCCGTCGTCGTCGTCGTCGTCGTAGTTGCACACTAGTTGTGAAGCCTGAGACAAAAGGAGGGGTGTACGAAGGACCGGCGCGGGATCGGAGGACTCCGAGGGGGTGTTGAGAGCTAGCTCCGGGGTTTGGGAGCGGGCAATAAGTGGGCTCGGAGTTTCCGTCAGCGCGGGACGGGCCCGCTTGCGACCACAGTTGGTCGGGGAGATTGGACCATCCGAGTCATATCCTCCGCCGACGACGACCTTCAAAGATCGGCCACCCCGACTTCTTCGTCGCTTCGGATGAGGTCGGCGGTCCTCATAATCGCAGTCGTCATCGGCCTTCCTCTTCTTGGACTTCCCGCTTGGGCGAGCCGACGGCGCGTAAGCATAGTCCGGATACTTTATAGCGTGAAGCCTCTTCTTCTCCTGGGCAATGTCCTTGTATTTTTTGCGTTCGATACTGTCGAGCTCAGCCCAAGCTTGGCCCGCAAGCTTGCTGACAACGCGATGATTGGGTACAGTCCCGTCCAAAACTGCGCAGTAATCGCTTCGAAAGCAAATGAATGAATTTGGGGGACGAGGGATATGATCATCCGGCCGCTGGCGGGCATGAGAGGTACGAGCCGGAGCGTTGGTGACGGAGGGGATTTGCGGAGCCGGTGATACGATAGGCGAGTCGGGGTATAAAAGCTCTCCTGGACACTCCCAGTCCTCCTCATCTGCTGGTGAATGAGTAACAGCAATATACTAGCATCGGGAATCTAAACGGACCGCTGATTAGCTCGTGGGTCGAGAATCTCCGGGAACGACGATGAGAGATGTTGTGCGCGATGGGCATCCTTGTAAAGCGAGCTGGAGGGTTCCAGCGGGAGGATACCAAGGTCCGAGGTTGGGGTTTCTCCCCTGCTTGAAGCGCGCCTTTTCAACATAAGATCCAAGAAGCGCGACGACCTAATCGAGACCGTAGGATACTTACCCCTCGTTATTAGAACGTCGTGTTTTAAACGAGGCTTACCCTTCGACATATCACAAAACAATAGATCCGCGGCGACTGAAAAGTCTTTCGCCGTCAGCCTCATGTCAATCACAAACGGCTTTGTAGAACCGATACCATGGTGCACAGCGACGATCTCACCTTTTCTGGCCAGTTTACAGCCTCATGGTGATCTAAGGTGCCTTTGGCCAAGTTCCGGCGCTACGGCGACCTGCTCAAATCAAGCTCAGTCAAGATTCTTTTGTGAGGGCATCGGTTGACTGGAGCGTCGACAATCATCGAAGCCCAGTGTCAAAGGGAGCCAAGGCTCGAGGCGGATCCGGGGGCAATCAAAGCGGAAACAAAGCGATGAGATGGGAGTGGATGACAGGCTATGACAGGCGAAATCACAAAGCGAGATGAAAAACGGAAGCAAATTCTAGCGCAATCTAATCTTATCATATTTATCTAATCTCGAAGCAGATTCACGGAATATGAGTCTGCACTAGTCTGCACTAGAATGCGGAGAGACTACTTGGTACAGTACAAGCTATTGAAAGACTACGTATTATACAGATATTTACCTTTCATTACTGCATTTTTGGGGCTTTTTTCAGCTGTTTTCTCCGATCCACGTTCTCCGGCACTGTATTCCGGACTACATGAACGGAAGCGTAACGGCGGAATTCTAGGAACAAGTCGAGGGTAATGGACATTCAAGAAGGGCTAGAGGACTCGCGAATTCTTGCGGCGAGCGCGATCCCTTTGGTGGATCAAGATTCTCTGTGTCCAGATAAGATTACTGCGCTATGGTATGAATTAGTCCAAGAGCCTCCTAAAGCAATGGAATGCGTACGTGGCTGCCAAAAAAAGAAGCTAGTCCGTGGATTCTTCAACGTGGACTGTTTGCCGCCCTAGGATGCGATGCACTTGAGTTTTGTTATGATCACGGCAAGAAACCGCTGGAGAACAGGTCAAAATGGACCACTGGCAGAATTGATGATCACCGCACTCGAAATGCTCTGACAATCGCTCTAACAGATTTGGATGGTACATTTTGAGTTTGAATCTGGGGCTGGAAACTTGTGAGTGCCACAAGCCAGTGGAGTGGGCGACTTACCGTGACCGGGATGGGAGTTGCATTTGCAACGAGTTGCGCGGCGGGGATATGGTACGCGACAGGAGTCCATGGGAATACTACAAAAGAAGGCGGAGTGCCCTGCACTTGATTTTGCGAGACGACGAAAGAGAAAGAAGGAAAGGACTTGTCCTGCGAACGCATGGAGTATGAGATGGGCGGAATAGTTTGGTGGGAGAAGAGAGGCAAGATGGTGGTAGAGAGAAATGAACGAACTGCAAAACGCGACGGACGTGTGTTTATATATGTAAGAGGCCCGGTGCCGTGACTGCCAGGGTTGCGGACCAACGAACTCTATTTAGCTTTGCTCTTGCCGCCATCTCTGCCACCAGCCACATACCACCAACATCCGTCCATATTCGGAGACGCAAGAACGAAGAAGGAGCCACCCCAAGCGAGGGATAACGAGCGGAAGGAGACGAGGTGGAACCTCCGGACTTAATCCGCGCAAGCTCGGCACAGCGTGAATGAGGAGAGAGAAGTCGGCGACAATCTCAAGAGCAAGATGGAGGACTAGCAATGTTGCTGTCGACCCTCGACGGACGATACACCTTCATGATCCAACGGCTCGCATGGAACTGGGCGACACGATCAAGTCGATCTGCCGGATGCATGCATGTTCCACAGGCGGCCCTGAACAACATGATTGGCAGTGAGAACAGTTGTTTACGTTGCATTCTGCTTGAATCAGACCACGTTCTGCCCACCAGACCCCCCATACTGGCGTACAACGTTCAATTTCGACACCGACAGTCAATGCCGTTGGCCGATGGCAGCCTTGGATTCTTTTCTGGCGCATCTTGATCTAGTCCCCAGCTCAATGACTGTCCCCAGCGGACGCGTCGGTACCGCGCCGCAGACTGTGACACAGCGTCACAGGCAAGAGATTGCGAGGTTGCGATCTTCCAATAAAGCCCAGCCCTCCAGTAATGAACGCGTTGTTCAGCAATTTGTGCGACATCACGCCCGGTAACAGCAAGACCGAAGAATCCCACGTGCAACAACGTCAAGATGCACAAGCTTTGCCCTCATCCAAGGTCGAAGTTGCCGACGCCGACACCGACAGAGATCATGATGCTACCACACTGGAACAATCACCCCCGACGTGCCGCTGTGCATCGATATGCTAGTACCAGAAGAATGCGAAGAATTTGGGAACAGGACGAATGCACCAGCACGAATGATTGCGCACCTGAGTCGTATAAGCTGCCAACCGACAACCCCAAGCGGCCAATATGCCGCCAGAGTACGGGGTTGAGCTCTCCGTCGCAGGAGGGCCATCCCAAGAAGACGTACTTGGCGTGCAGTAAACCACTACCCCCTGGTATGAGATGCTTGTGTCTGCAAGTCCGAGTCGGCGCGGTCACGGTATGCGGTTCGTACAATCCAGCACAGCAAGCAGCCTCCGAGTCGAAGACCGGCGTTTCGGGAACCACCTTCAGCCTTGTGAATCCGAGGAATACACTTTTCCTGCGAAGACGACTTACAAATTCGCGATTCACATTTCACACTCGGACCCCAGGGGTGTCGAATCGCGTTCAGGAGGGTGAAATGTTTGGGATATAGCAAGCCTTCTCTTCTGAAGGAGGAAGCCGAGCACCTGAGCTTCCCGGACGACCACTTGAAGGGAAGATCAAGAGTTCGTCAAGAGCAAGAAGTTGAAGAGGTGAGGTCACTCTCTTGTTTGCCGATCGCGGACCACGATCTCCCCTTGTCAGAGAATTATTTCAGGCCGCCATATTCAGGCTGAGAGGACCACCAGCTGCAGCAGCCAAGGCTCGAGTCCTCTCCAACGTTCACCCTTGTGAGCCAGCGCAATAAGAGCATCTTCCAAAGGTCTCCCGCTCATGGCATCCTGGACCTCCACTACCAACACTACCCCGCTGATCCTCCCTGGCCCCGCCGTGGCCTTATACCCTTTCTAATGTCCGCTTGGAAGCAGCTCGACGAAAGGGGTGCGGTATAAGATTCACTTCGGGACGTCTTTTTCCCTCCGTCGGTCTCCCGTTTCCATCATCTTATGGAGACCTACCTCCCGCTCACCCGTGGGCCATGGCGGGCTCGATTTTGCCTCCGCTGTGGGGAAAGTCATCCGTCCCGCGGGTTTACTTATAGTTTCGTATCTTGGCTAATAAACATCTGCTCGTTCTTAGAGTTGTGGTGCTCGTTCGCAATTATACCAATGAATTCGCTCGACGGGCCACGGAATACGCCATACAAAAAGACTTATGGAGCGGTTATAGTCCACTAAGTACGACGTAGGCACGCCCTAGCTCCACCCAAGAAAAGAAAAAGAGAAGCAAACGGAAAAGAGTGAAAATCGGAAAAATGTAGATATTGAGAGGCAGGAATCAAGACGAGACGTTGGCGGTTCCGGGTGCGATGCATGAGATGCTGGGCGAGTGTTGAAAACGAACAGCCGTTTGCCTGGGTTATAGGCCGTGGTCAGCGCATTACGCTTCTCAAGGTCGTAAAAGGACGCGCGTCTGGACGGACGTGGGTCGACAAACGATGAGTGGGAGAGGTCCGAGTCGAGTTGCCAAATGCCGGGCGGGTGACTGCAGGTGGAAAAGGCATCGGTGAATTGCTGTGGCGCGAAGAAAATACAGGCAGAGCTGGACGCGCTAGCCGGGCACATATGTCGCGGGGACAAGACCTGGACGGGAGGTGGACGTAAGTCGCGCTTGGACAGGGCGCGAGCTGTGGACAGGTGCACGGACAGAGAAGCTGGAGACAGAAGGTTGTTGCAGCCGTTAAGGCGAGAAGAGAAAGGGAAACAGTGGGCTTTTCGCCGAGGATGCTGACCGATAAAGTGCGGTCGCCGGCGCCGGGTGTCCTATACGAATGCCGTTTGCCGAGTAAGCTACCGTCGGGCCAGCCGTGATGAAATTTGTAACAGAATTGCGAGGGTGTCCGGTGCGAGAAGCCATTTGCCGTTGGATGTGCCGCCGGGTGTCCTATACGAATACCATTTGCCGAGTAAGCTACCGTCGGGCCAGCCGTGTTTCATGTAAATTGTAACAGAATTGCGAGAGTGTCCTGTGCGAGGAGCCAGTTGCCGTTAGGTGTACCGTGTAGTCCTGGAAGTCAGAGTGCGTCGCCGCGTCGTCGTGAATTCCAGGACTGTGGTGGTGTCCGTGTCAAGTGAGCCGTTTGCCGGGGTATCTTCCGTGCGGCGTTCGCCGTGTTTTTGGGAATATTTGATAGCGAGGTTGTATGTAGCGACCATGGGGAGGAGGCGCCAGGCTACGGCCGCCGAAGCTCGTCAGCAACTGCGCGAGGAGGAGAGGATGTACACACCTTCCAGCGACAAAAACAAACAGCGGTAGACTCGAAAGCAGGTGGTAGCACTCGACAGTAAGTGGTGGTAGCGGAAGGAGAGCGAACGATGGTGTTGTTGGTGGCTGACAGGCCATTTATACCGGGAGGAGGCGGAGGCTGACAGACCCGGTTGCAAAGCAAGCTGGCTAGGAGCTAGGAGGGTTGGGCAACGCACAGGTCAGCCAGTTCATGAGTCTCTCGAGTATCCTTTATCTATCTGTCCGCGGAGCATAGAAAGCCGAATTCGTAACTCATTTTGGATGCAGTTGACAGTTGTGGGCGTTCGCAGTGGAATTCGCGGAGCCTTGGGGGTGCTATCGGACGCTGCGCGAATAGCGTTTTTTTCGAGTTGAAGACGCGTCCTAGCCGAGCCCTGGCACATCGACTGTGCAACATCGACTCGGGTCGGGATGGCCGCAGGATCAAAGCCTCAAAAATATTCCTTATCGGGACGACCTGGCTTGGAAGTTGCGATAATGTGGCAAGCCTATGCGCGCATCAACGGGCAGGGTCGCGAGTCTTTCACGAAGGCAATCATCTTTCAACAACAAAAACCCGATGCTTGGAGGTTGTCCTTCACATAACTAGTAAGTATCCTCTACCCTCAAGATCCATGGATGACACGGACAAGCATGAAGAGCCTTCCGAGGCGATTCAGTGCCTTCAAAAAAGCTAAGCATAACCGACGATCACTCCGACTCCGCTGTATCCACCGGCCGCTTTTCCTTCACCACTCGTCGCTTCGAGCCCGCAATCATATCCCTGATAGTAGAATCAGTTAACATGAGAGCCACTGCGCCAAAAAAAAGCCGCTCACCTCTTCTTGATCGCGTCGCTGCGCCCAATCTTCCGCGCGGGGTTGACGATCTCGGGGCGCGCCACCTTGCCCATCTGCCGCCGCTTCAGCTTGGAGGGCTTCGGGAGCTTGAGAATCCAGTCGGAAACGGTGGAGCCGGACTGGAGGAGCACGTTGGCGATACTACAAATGCTCAGTGCATGTCTGTCGCCGAATCACAAACGAAGACGTACGCCTTGAGGTAGGGAGCATCGTCGTCTGTGAAATATGTTACGGCCTTTCCTTCGCGGCCCGCTCGTCCGGTACGACCTGAACGAACTGATTCAAGCCGATGAATAAGACGTCAACTTGAGATACTGACCGATACGATGGACGTAGCTCTGCACACTGGTCGGGAAATCGTAGTTGATCACTTCACGGATTCCTGGATAGAGTTGATCAGGGGCATACAATAGAGCCACTGGTTTCTGCAAACCTTTGAAGTCCATGCCTCGCGCCATAACCTCTGTGCTGACCATGACCCAACTCTCCCCCCTTCGCATCCGACTCACAGCATCCTCGCGCTCCTTCTTGGTCATTCCCGCGTGCAGGCAGTCGACGTTCGACACTCCGTTCAGGACGAGTTCCTGCGCGAGAGAGGACGCGCGCGGTTGCGAGGACGTGAATATCAATACGGGCGGGTTGTATGGCTGCGCAAGATACGTGAGGATGCTAGGCAGCTTCGACGGGTCGTCCGCCACATATGTAAGGGACTGAGATATCAAGGGAAGCGGTGTGTCTCTGGGATCATTGAGTCAGTAGATGAAGGAGATTGGGGGGAAAAAACGGGACGCACTTGAGCCCCACAACGACGCGAATAGGGTCGTTGAGCATCTGCATGGCCATTTTCTCCGCCCCCGCAGGGAGGGTTGCGCTGAAAACGGCCTTTTGAAGCTTGGAGTGGGTACAGGCTGCGAGGATCTCCTCTACTTGAGGGAAGAATTCGGAATCGAGCATCCGATCCGCCTCGTCGAGAATCAGATGGCGTACACTGCAAAGTAAGTCCGATGAAGGATGGTTATACGTGTAACTCACTTGTTCAGCTCCAGACCTCCGGACCTAAGAGATGCTACGAGACGCAGCGGGGTGCTGATGATGATGTCTGATAGGCTTCATTTCTATGACGTTCCGGAAGGCGAGCGACCGAAATTGCTCACCGACTTTGTCCCTAGTCGCCTTGGTCGCCAATGTCCCTGCTGTAGCCTTACTGAAGAGGACAATCCGCCATTTACGGCCCTGCGCAAGTTTCAAGCACTCGTTGTGGATCTGGTGTGCTAATTCCCTTGTCGGGGCCACGACGACGGCTCGCACGCCTGCACCAGCGTCGCTGTCGGCACTGGCGGAGGGAGCGCCAAGGGAGGCCATTATAGGCAACAGATACGAGAGCGTTTTTCCCGTTCCAGTCGGAGAGATAGCCGCGAGGTCGCGAGACTTGACGCATGTGAGCAGAAAGATCAAGGGATATGCTCGTAGTACGCACCTCTAATAATATTGGGATACCATACGACTGGATTCCAGTTGGGTGCGCGTATCCCTGAGCAGCGAGATTCGACAGCAGGAGGGACGACATTTGATATCGTTCTGCCATTGCGGCGAACGTGTCGGCATGTTCTGGGACGTTGGCGCCTTTTGCAACGACGCGCTGTCGCGTCTTCGAGGGCGTGCCTTCCGCGCCATCCGCCACATCTTCGTCGTCATCCTCATCCGCATCTTCATCCTCCTCGTCGTCTTGCTCTTCCTCCTCCTCGACCTTGCGTTTCTTCAAGGCCTTCGCAGCAGCGCCGTCACTATCCGCTTTCCGCTTCCCTGATCCGCCCGGTGCATACTTGAAGTAGTCGAGTTCTCCGGGTAGCTCGCCATCCAAAATCTTCTCAGAGACTGGGCGGACAGACTTCGGGGCTTCTTTCTGGAGAACATCATATAAGCATGAGTGGGGAAGGGCGGCGGAGACATACAGAGAAGAGCTGGACGTCTGTCTTGAATCGTTTCTTGTCGAACTTTGCACCTCCTCGGGACAGCAGTTGAAAGGCCTCCATGGCTGGTGCGCAAAATTTCTTTGACAGCCAGTGATGGCATCTCGGAGGTCGGACCGGACGGAACCAACCGACAAGATGATCACCCTACTACTCTGTACCGCGCTGCCCACTGTGCCATGCGCTCTTTCGCATCCTCTTGCGTCCGCCTCATCATCATCTCATGAACTTGGCGACCACATATATTCAGAAGCCTACACGGCCCGCTGCTCACCCGAATATCAGCCCATTTGCTGCCAATGTCTTCGCCCTGCTGACCTACTTCGCCGCCGACTCGCCGAGATAAATACTCGCGTTCTTGTGGGGCATCTTCTTTGCTTTTGCGATGAGGTTTCCCTTCCTCTCGACCCTTGCTGCAATCCCTCTCGTTGCTCAGGCCGCAGTCATCGTCCCTGGTGCAACCTGGACAGATACTAGCGGCAATGTCATCCAAGCACATGGTGCTGGGATTCTGAAAGTATCAAAATTCATGCCTTAAATCCCTTTCCAGCTCAAAATTAACTTCAAGGTTGGTCCTACTTTCTACTGGCACGGTGAAGATAAGGCGGCCAACTCAGGTCGTGCGTTCGACCCCTTGAACCAATAAGGACCATGCATTCAATGTTTTGCACAGTATTCAGCGCTGTGAGCTGCTATACTGTAGGTCCCAGTCATCTGGTAGACGGTCAAGAGTCAAGCATCTTTCCCCCAGTCCACTGATCTCGTCTCGTGGACCCGGCAAATTAATGCCCTCACGCCCATCAATGGAACCATGATATCTACATCCAACATCGTGGAACGCCCGAAAGGTACCACCTTCGCATAATATTTGTCTGGACATTGAATCCTTACACTCCGTAGTCGTATTCAATAAGGCGGTGCGTGCGCTGCCTCGCATGGCATTAATGCTCGCGGCTGAACTCAGGCCAGAATTCGGAATACGTGATGTGGTTCCACAGCGACACTTCAAAGTAGGAGCGCAATGATCCGGATGAACGCTTGGCTAATGAAGGTTCCTCGTCCAGCTATGGTGCCGCCATGGTTGGCGTCGCCACCGCTAAGACCCCCTGCGGTCCCTATACTTACAAGGCCAGCTGGAACCCCCTTGGCGCGCAATCCCGCGACATGGGTATCTTTGTGGATGGTAGCATCATCGGTTCTATAATTTGGATCTTCCGCTGATATATTTATCGTGTTAGATGACGGTACAAGCTTACCTATCGCGGTCGGGTGATCCTTACATTCAGACCAGCCGCTCAAACTGCGTACCTTTTGTATGCGTCGGATAACAACCAGAACTTCAAGATCTCGAAACTCGATGCGAATTACCACAATGTCACTACCCAGATAAACGTCATTACCGGTAAATATACGCATCTTCTTTCAACATGTTTAATCTCATTTATCTCTCATAGCGTCCACGCTCGAGTCTCCCGGCATAGTCAAACGCAATGGTGTAGGAGCAGTTTATGCCGAGAACCGCGAACCTGGCTGATACCGTCATACAGCAATACTATCTCTTTGCATCACACACGAGGTATGCTCTTCAATCTTAACCTTTGTGCAACTTGCCGCTTAATTCTTGAGCTATAGTGGCTGGGACCCAAACCCTAACCGCTGGTTTGTGGCATCGGTCTGGCCATCTCATAACAGTTTTTTTGGGTTGCTCATCGCCTTTACAGAGTCTGTCCTCGGCATTCTCCGCGCAGCAGGACATAGCGCCCGAGGCTGTTAGGACGTACTTCTCCCAGAACGCCTTCGACCTGCCCCTGGGCACCAACGCAATCTACATGGGTGACCGCTGGCGTCCGTCCCTGCTCGGAAGCAGCAGATACATCTGGCTCCCGATGTCCTGGGCATCTGGATCTCCCCAGTTGGTCTGGGCCGACGTGTGGAGCGTGAACCTCACGGCGGGCACGTATTCAGTGGCCACAGGAACAACTTACGAGGCCGAAAACGGCGTCGTCAGTGGGAGCGCGACGATTCCGGCCGACCCGTCTTGGAGCGGGGGCAAAGCCGTTGGATTCTTGGGTGCGTTGTGTGGCAGCGGTTGAATATATGCTTTGGAGCTGATGTCGGAGTTGTAGGGAATGGAGGGAGTGTTTCCATTACAGTCCAGGGTATAGGCGCGGCGCAGTGGGTCTCTCTTTACTACGCAAATGGCGCGTCTTTTTTCTGTTTTCGATAACAGTTTCATTTACTTGTGCTGAAGGCGACAGTACGTGGCGGAACACTACGGTTAGGTGCGTAGGCTCTTGTCATTTGTCTCTTAAATAATCCTCGCGCAGCGTAAACGGAGGCGCAAGCGTCGTTGTTGACCAGCCAAATACTGGGGGTGGTCATGTCATCCTCTCGGTGCCCGTCAAACTCAACTTGAAGAATGGATCGAACACTATAACATTTTCAGCTGGCCAGACAAGTACGTTCAGAATAAATGGGCCTGAATTTTCTTGATATGTTTTCACACAGACTACGCTGCCGACCTTGACAAGATCATCGTTTATACTGCGTCGTAGTCGAAGTTGAACATTAGGACATGTGGCTGTGACCATGTGGCTGTACCGCAAGAACACGCAGTGTAAATAGCAGCAAATAACCCGGCTAAAATTTCTTTCGTACTCTTTGCTGGATGAATTGGCGCCAGAAATTGGCGAGCAATGCATTTCGATGGTCGGATAGAGTGCTATACGTCGACCGCAGCGTCATAGTCATGAACAAGCCTCCGGGGCTCGTAACTCAGCTCGACCCCACGACGACAGTGTGAAAATTCCTCTCACTCTCCCCAGCCCTGTGCCAATTCCTGGGCTTCTTCTCTAGAACACGGACGGCGGTAATCTGGCGAAACTCCTCGATGGTAATGCCCCAACAGCCGTAGAGACCAACGTGATAAATGTGCGCAGACTTGAAGGAATCCCTACAATTGCCGAACCCTCCGTACAGAGTTCACCGATTGGACAAGGTGTGTTCCATGGTTGTGTTAGAGACTTGCACTTGACGCGACTCTAGGGTACCACTGGAT
Source organism: Mycena belliarum (assembly GCA_029282135.1). Taxonomy (NCBI): domain Eukaryota; kingdom Fungi; phylum Basidiomycota; class Agaricomycetes; order Agaricales; family Mycenaceae; genus Mycena; species Mycena belliarum. The sequence continues at coordinate 788,112 of JARJCN010000003.1, forward strand.
GCTTCCTTCTCGCCCGCTCGCTTGGTGTGGCTCGCGAGCTATCCACGCAGTTTAGAAATCGGGCCGTTGAAAAGACATACCTCGCTCTTGTGCGCGGGGGGAGCAAATCCTTTCCGCGGGAGAAAGGTGGTAAGATTCGGACAAATTTGAGATATATCGACGGCCGGGGAGCTCTCGTTCCCGAAGGCGAGCCTTTGGAGGTGGGGCAGAAAGAAGCCAAGACGGACTGGAAAGTTGTGGCTTCTTCCGTAAGTTACATTTATTCAGCGCAAAGCAAATTGCTGAATGCAATAGCCTCATCTGCCTCTATCACTCCTTCGACTGAAGCTCATAACTGGTCATAAACATCAGCTCAGGGTGCATCTAGCGCAGATTCTGAAGAGTAAGTATCCAAGGCTATGTTTCTGTCCGCAACCTAACTCTTCTCAAGCTCCGATCTTGGGTGACGCACAGCATTCACAAAGTCAGCCGGTGCAAATCATCCAGGACGCATTCAACCTACCCAATGATCGAATATTCCTGCATGCGTCTCAAGTAGAATTTGATGTTCGCAACATGCCACTCCACTGGTCTTTTACAGTTTTCATATATTCCATAGCGATATCGGCCTACCGGGGGGCACAAGCGTTTCAGACTCCGCATGTTCGCGCCTTTACCACCGGATTTTATCCAAATCTGTGAAGAGGCTGGTATCCCGCTTGGAAAGGAAGAGCGGTTGGGTGGTTTGTTCAAAAGTGAGACCGGCCATGAGCAGGACTATGAGCCTATCACAGACGGCGAGATACCCGCCGTAGCTGGTTCTTGGATACCACCAATACACAATTAAATAAGGTACAGCATTAGCATTGTTCATCCGGCCCCAGATAAGTTAGACGGCGTGGAGCTGCTGCGCTCGTCCGCTCTCGATCACTACGCGACATGCTTTTCCTGCTGAGCTTTGCTAATTTCTTGCTGGGTGTGCATCCAATTGCCCAGTCCGATGGCGATCGCACCGACAGCATGCACCGTCGAAGAGGCGAGCACCGCGCCTCCGGCTCCCGCTGCAATCCCGGGCAGAGCTGGAATCGTCCCCGCAACTATGAGGATAGCACTCAAGGTGCTCATGACTCGCGGGTGTTCGTTCGTCAAGAAGTCCAGCGCAGTCGCAGCATTTAGAAGCCAAGCGGGTGCGCGGACTGCGGATACTGGTCAATGAACTAGTCAGCGTATGTACCAGGTGCGATAGTGGGAAGCGCTCGCCATCTCCCGAGTTCGGTAGGGATGGCAAAGCTTTGGAGACCTGATCGCTTGAGAGTGCCATGACTGCCCCATCTGATTTCGCCTTCCGAGGTACAGGACGTTGTACGGTATCGCCGGACGCCACTGGTCCCTTCGAGTCCTTGCGAACTGGCCAAAATGAACTTGTCTGAGTGGTGGCTGCACGCGCGATGGCCGGCCGCTCAGCGGCAGGCTCAGGCTCAGGCTCCTTGTTAAATAACCGGGTGAGAGTATTAGCGCGACTAAGAATTGGCATGGGTTCGGCAACGAGTTGCTTGTTCTGCTCCTCGGGCTTAGGAGATCTCGGCAGCCACCATAGAGGTCCTTTCACTGTCTTCGTCTCACTAGACAGATGTGAAAAATGACGCGTTCATCAAATCTGAACTAACCTCGTATCGATGTCCCCTGGACAGACGAATGAGCAAAGTGAAGAGAAGGACCATCGGCCGAGATCGACTCACAAGACATATTCCTCATGGCGACCTTATATTTCTTCCAGTTCCAACGGTAATGGCCACCGTGCACCTGGGCCATGACCTTCTTCAGCTCAACCAGGCTAAACCCCAAAATCAAGAATATTGCACGCAAGGGAGAAGAAATATGTACCGTGCTTTCGCCTGCTCGCCCATGAAATGCTGAGCGCAGCTGCAACATGTTTATCGAGAGCCGCTTCAAGTTGTAGTCAGCTGGGGGAAGTACCTGTGCCAATACTCTTTAGGGACGTTGCGCTCGACGCATCCACGTTTGATCTCTTCAAGCCACTCGTCGACAGGCGGGTCCTTCTTGGGGTCTCCCAAGAAGCGCGTAGCTGCAGGCCATGCTGCGTATACAGGCTCCAGGTCCAAAGGCTTGATCTTGAAGGATTCGAGCATAGCTTAGGGACGGTGCACAAGGAGCAGGGACTATAGAGGTGCAGAATGGAGTATCTGCTGCGTAGAGGCTTGAGACCAGGTCCTTATGAGCCTGCGCCACATCCTCATGTTGTTTTCGTGTATCTCTTCCTATACCGGGGGCGGACACGCTGCTGCCGCGAGTCTCAACATCATGTAGAACGCATGGACGGCGCTCCGCATGTAAACTGCAAGAGGATCCGAAGGAAGACGACGTCAGGCGCCGCGCAGGATTGCGTTCCAGCTAAGTTGCAAAGACCGTGACGGTGTCAACCAAGTGTCAACGGATCGCTGCTTACCAGAGAGAGCCAAGAAGAAAAATTACTTCCGTGAAGTAAAAGAACGTGTATGATTTATTCAAAGATGTAGATACATGGTCAAGACAAAATAGATAGGTCTAGCATTACAACAATATATCCGGGGGTACAATATCGAGAACATATACAGCAGGAGAAGTTCATGCAGGCGGAGCCCCAAACATCGATAGCAGTGAAAGCAGGTCACCTGTCGGGATGTGAATCAGGTGAACCTCTACGAAGTAGAGGGGCGAACTTTTCCGGAGAGGTTTACTGAAGAACGCATTCATTCCAGCGCTGAGACAGAGTTGCTTGGTCGACTCTTGACAGTCGGCGCTTAGCGCAATGACTAAAAAGATAGGATGTCAAGGTGAGGCGTAGCCGATCGAGTTTACTCACTGGGAAGAGAAACAGGAGCTTTTCGCTTCTCCTCAAGGTGTCGCAAACGCTTGGTTGCCTCCACCCCGTCGCATACCGGCATGTCTAAAAGTGAGATGAGAAAATGGCTTGAACAACACAATGGGAGCGCACGGTGATCGAATAAAGCGACACTGAAGTATCCTGGCTCGTGTTTTTGCCATTCTACCGTGCGGTAAATAGCGGGTCACGCAATAGGAGATATGCGCGTACCTGCAAGTGCTTCGTTCCCATCCGAAGTCGCCACAACATTCAAGTCGTGCTTCTGGAGCTGTTTGACGAGGAGATTCTGGGCAATGAGATTGTCTAGTTGGAGTGTGAGCATAAGGCCGCATGCTCTACTACAACGGACCTTCAGCGACGAGAACATTGCCATATAGGGTCCGCTTGGCCGTGGTGATGCTCTCAATAGCCCTGGCAACATGAGAAAATTGAGCTGCCGGCATTTCATTGGGCAGATCTTTTAATCCAGCAAGAGTCTGCAGAATGCGGGCTTGACGGGGAGGCTTCGTCATCTTTACAACGCCAGGAGTATTGGAGCTGAAGATTGAGTGGCTGGAACGATTCATTGTCGGCGTATACATGTGTATGATCTTGGTTTCCTGCAGCGCACTGACACCGAGGGAGCGCAGAAAGGTGGCAATCTCATCCGCGTGGGTTTCGGATTGGTCGTCCAAGATCACGAAATCTAGTGGAGCGTCCGAATTCTCGAATGCCCGCAGACGGATTTCCGCATCTGAAAGCGTGGAGACCAAGGCGACATGGAACCCGATGAACATCGTATTCAGGAAGGCCAACGTGTCTTCCGATGCAGAGCAGACGAGGATCCTCAATGGACGGGGGTGCATCAAAACCGACCGGACCTTCTCGAGGTCGCTGAAGAACTAGGGAACTCGCAAGATAAGTATGGACCGTAGAGAGAAAGCAGCACAAAGACCTTTCGTGACTCGATGGCATCGTAGATTTTTACGGGAATCGTGAACCAAAATGTGGAACCAACATTCAGTTCTGACTGGACGCCAATAGCGCCGCCCATGAGTTTAACTATCTGCCGAGAGATCGAAAGGCCAAGGCCGGTCCCACCGAATCGTCGGGTGGAAGAATTGTCGGCTTGTTGGAAGGGTACGAAAAGGAGCTCGACATCACTGGACGAGAGACCGATTCCAGTGTCCCTGATTCGAATCGTTAAGGTACCATCAGACTGTAATAAGATGCGACTTGCTGGATGGCAAATTTTAGGCGAACTTCGTCAGGCGCTGTCATGGCGCCATCTACGGTGCATAACACTCGAACAGAACCGCCCGCGGTGAACTTGACTGCGTTTCCAATCTGGGTTAAACGTTGATTGCATATTTGGACCAACTGATTGTTCCGCCTACCAAATTCATCAACACTAAACAACCAATCAGCGTCGTTGGTTTACTCGAAGCAATTCGAATATACCTTGCCGGATTCGCGCGTAATCCGAGAAAACCCCTAGGGAAGCAGTGAACAAGGTCTCAGAAAGTGTATCGGGAGCGTACATGCAGGGACGTTGGCCTCTATATTGAAAGTGAGATCTAATTTTTGCGCGGCCATTGGTAGGAGCAGTTCCATGCAATCCTAGGAGGAAATTTAGCAAGTTTACTCTTCATCCTACGCAAGAATCTCCTCACAGCAATGATGCTCTACAGATGTGCCGTAAGCGGGGTTAAGGGAGGAAGATGGAACTCACCTCAACCAGAAAACCCGACGGCTCCAATTTCACGGCTAGTTCATTGAGCCAGATGCCACCCGCAAGATAAACAATAGACGCTCACCCGAAGCCTCGAGTTTACTGTAGTCCAGAATGGAATCGATGATCTTGAGGTATTTAGCAGAGATAAAAGTATTTAGGAGACAAAGTATTTAGGAGACACATACCCGTAGCAACAACTAAAATTATAGGAGTGTTAAAAGTAATCAGCAACCAGGCAAGCAGAGAACTTTCCTCGCATGACTGCTTGGCTGTCTGTACTGTGGGCAGATGAGGTTCACCAATACAGACGAGGGCGAATAATGATCACCAATTTCGCTTTGACCGGCATCGAGTTCTGTGCCGCTGAGCAGGTCCAAAAGTCCGTAGAATGAACTAGGACAATATTGACAGCAATACCTATTGGACATTCGGTGCATTACCTGAACGGAGTCCGCAACTCGTGGCTCATGGATGCCTGCAACGTGCTAGGTTATTATATGTCTGCGTGTTCACATATGAAATGGCTGTACCAAGAAGTTCCCTGAGAAAGGAATAGAACCGTAAGTACGATTTAACGTCACTGCGTTCAGAACGAAGGCACGTTCGGCGAGGCTCTGCCTGGTTCTGCCGATCGTCGGCCGGTCGCCCACGATCGGCCTCGGCAAATGCCGGCTGACCGGCCGATTCGCTCGTTGAACGCAGTGTGATCCTCTATCAAATTACCTTTGATCTGGAGCGAGGATCAGTTAAGCGACCATCAACAGAAGAGCATCCTCGTGCCTTGGTCGCTGTCAGGGCATCCTCTCGACTCTTACGAGCCGCTTCCAGGGCTTCACGTTGAGCAGCAATCATCTTCAGATTTTCTTTCGTCCCAGCTTGAACGGACCGGAAGAGGAGAGCGTTGGCCACACTGATGCTCGCCTGCTGGCAGAGCAGGGTCAGCATCGTCACCACATTCTGGGAGAAAAGATATTTTGAGGCCGCGAATACACAGCCAAAGGTCTGGCCGCGGTTACTCCGGATTGGCAAACATATGATGGATCGATGAGCCGATTGAGTGGCTTCCGCAGAAAACTTTGGATCCAGGGATGCGTCATCGCAATAGAAAGGCTCCTTTGTGTTAAGGGCTGCAGGAATGAAGGTCAATCATGGAACGGAAACTTATGGGATATGCAGACTCTGTTCAATGATTGCTTTTTGCAGCGGATCCGAGATCGTCCGCACAGACCTCGGGTTCCTGTACGAAGGTCATGTCGCAGGACGGAAACAGAGAATGTAAGGCAACACACTCATAGACCTGACACGGTTCCGGCGGGGTCATGCTTGTGGCCAAAGTGTAATCCCCAGCTTCACGCGCGATAACGACTAAGTAAGCAATCAGTTGAAAGGATCCCATACGTGCATACTGGAACATACCGCAGGTATTTTGAGAGCCAGAAATGTCTGAGTTCGCCAAAGAAATGAGTAAATAATAGAATAACGGTCCTGCTGATTTACGCGCCAGTTGAGATTTCGGTGAGACGCTGCAGGGCTGGAGGAAGGTGACAACATGGTAAGTAGGATTTTCAAGAGACGCAGGTGGGCAGCACCGGAAGATAGGTTAATATCACTTGATATGTCTTGACTGGACTTGAGGATCGCCCTGTCGAGAGAACAATGAGACCTTTCGTTCGTGGACAACAGATGCGGCGCAAAGTCCTTACCACAAGTCGTCGGCTGAAAGTTTCGAATGCTGGCGTTCCGCGATGCCGGTTGCATTAGATCCCATTAAACCTATCATACTATCCGTTTGCACAGCCACATCACAAAGAAAAACTTGGCGAGTTGGTGGACTTTGCGATTGCGAGCCGAGCAGTGAATTGAGATGGTTTCTGTCCTCCAAGTCAAGTGGGATTATCCAAAATCCGACAAACGCGTACACGATTCCTCGAGCGCCCCATTGCGAATGCCGTAAAATTCCGCGCCTCTGAAGTTCGCTGCCTAGGCCGTCCACTCCTTGTCTAACGAAGTGGGATCCTTGCTATAGAGGTGTGAGCAGCCTCCAGCATCTGGAAAACAGATACCCACCAAGAAAAGTGCCCATCCCTCCTCGTTGATCCAGTCATTGCTAACTGCAAGTCTATCGCAGGTCAGCACACCAAATACACAATGTATCGCCACGACGAGTACCTGACAGCAGCGTCATACAGTTTGAGCGCATCTGGATTATTCGACAAGGACGCGAGTTCAGCATCCTATGCTGGATCAGGAATTTCTTCATCAGTCATCCGCGAGGGTACACACCACGAGAGCGACCCATGTACTAGTGTTTACAGGGCTGGGGGAGCACCATCTAGCCGGATTGAGCTGGCGTCGGACATGCGATCGTGAAAAGAATCAACCTTGAAATATATCTTTGGTTAAGGTTGACTTGTTCCAGATATCGACGACGAAGATCGGGTGTGACAATGCCCGCTCGGAGGACGCCAATCAAGGCGAGACTGTGAAAAAACAACCCGTAGCGAATGTGTCTATGGCTGGATGAAATGAGCGATGAGTCTAGTTCCACATATACTTTAAATAGAGTTTCCGGACTTCGGATGTAGGTCCCGTGACCCGTATATGTTGAAGCCAAGTTCGGCTGCCTCCGCAGTATATCCAAGACAGAAAAGGCCGACCAGCTGGAGACGATGATCAATATTCAAGCCCAATGTTCGGAGCAAAAGTACCTTGAGTGAGTTATACCTGAATGGAGTAATGATCAGCAAGCCAGTGACACTCCTCAACTTCGGACAAACCAGTTCAGTGCCAAAGGGATATTTCCCGATGTTTCAAGTATATGCTGGTGGAATTCACTCTCGGTGAACGTGTCTGTGTCGAAGGCCGTGCCAGCAGAGGTTGCATATGTATATCCTCCTAGTGCGCGGACACAGTTGAGTATGCCTGCCCAGTTGTAGATCAATCTGTTGTGCCAAAACAGTCGGGAGACCCACTCATGGATAATGCAGTGCCCGGGCCCTTCGCAGACCACTGATTCACGTCGCTGACACACTGGATCATCTATGAGTCGGGACATGTAGAGATGGAGAAGGTACCTCTTCCGCGGCGACTACGAGCTCGCTCACTAGGAGAAGCTTAGTGGATACTGTGAAATTGCGAAAAGCAATAAGCTTACGATGCTCGCAAACATATAGTCGCGTAAGAACTGAATGGATAATGGCGAAGCTGGTATAGACTCTGTGTATAAGATTAGATCAGCGACGGTTGTGTACGGCACATTGGCACCTATCCCCAGCGCTATGCCCGTATTGCATAGCCATTCGCATGCGATCCAAGTTGGCCCGGATGTGAACACTATCGTATCCGGAGACCAAAGCGCAGTACATTACATGAGCACGGCTAGGACGGACGGTCAGATGTGTCGGAGTCTGCGTCTAAGTATTTCACCATTTGTCTCCACTGCCGCCATGCAAGTCAGCTATTTTCAGGGAGACCTGAAGGAGCGGTTAATTCGGCGAGTATTCCATGCAGACATACCGGAAATTGGGGAAATTTTCAGCCAAGCTTTTGATCGGATATACCCATATCGGGTATATGATAAGATGTAGATACACCGACATGGGCATATACCTAACAGTAAGTTTATTTGGGCCAGATTTGCCCAATATCATGCTGTCCCAATTTCCGGAGTGAGATGAACTTTTCTGACCTGAGCGAGATCCACGGATAGCCGATAGAGATCCTTTCTCTCAGCGGCGGCTAAGAAAAATGATGGGTTGCTTGGCCCAACGTACATCAAGAAGCGTACCACCGAGAGCCCAAAAGAAGCCGATTGCAGCCCCAGGCGACATCCCCGATCTACGTAGCAGATGAGCAAAGGTAGTTTGCGCCCGAGGGCTAGTTCAAGTACCGCAATGAAAGTCGGATGGTCTGTACATGGATTAGTTTTAATGACCTTCTCGATTGTCTGACTAACCGAACACCCGATAACTTCTATTGCATAAGGTGATGGACTCCAATAAGCATTGATACCTGGACCCCAAGAAAAGTTACACGTCGAAGAGAGAGTTCGAGGGAAACATAGCCGACCTGCATCATTGAGCAATGACACCGCGAGCTCCGTTCGAGGGTCTGTCGCCCGCGGTGTGGCAAGAATTTCATCGAACCCCACGGCAAGGATTTCATTGTGCACCTGATCAAACAATCTGTCGGCGTCACGACGAGAAGGCGACGGGTTGACGTCGACACCCAAAATTTTCAGAGCAAGCAGAGTATCGCCAAGCGCTTCCGAGAACTGATTGCATAACCATTTGTTGCGGGAACGCTGCCAAAGCAGCGACGCTTTGTCTTCGGGCGCCTCAGCATGGTCTAAACACTCTCGGATGATCACCTCAGATTGTTCATAATCCCCTTGATATAACGTTGGTAACGCGTAGGTAAAACGACGCAAGCTCACCTTTCCATGAAGTCAAGGCAGCAAGCCTTCGCAAGACATTGAGCGTCCGACGTGGTTTGACTCCCCACATATTCTTGGGCAACAGATTCCGCGCGTTGACGTACGACCGCATGGCTAACTGCAGAGATACATAATCAGATTGGATTACTTGATGAAGAACAATGTCCCACTTCATGCGCCCCACGGGCCCAGGCGGATTCGCCCGCTTCCACTAAAACATTGAGGAACTCGTCGTGTCGCGGATGGTCACGCAGTAGCGGGAGACAACTTGTAACGACTTGAGCACGCGATTTACGAACCTAGCGCACTAAGTGCTCACTGTGTCGCGTGCTCCGCAATTCGGTAAACATCGATGGGGATTTCGCTCATCATCATCAAGATAATCTAGCGATGGTGGGACAGTCAGAACGTATCAGAACGGAGGCAGAGAGGTCCGTACCCTGAAGGACATCTTCGCGACGACGTCCTCGGAGAGGGAGGCAGCATCCGCTTGGGCCGCCTGCCTGTATCGATCGTGGGCAAAGCTGCACATATCCCGCGCGCGCTGCATGATCCAGCCCTCGTCGATTGCCATCTGGAGGCCGCGCATGGATGCAGAAGCATCGCCCATGGGCGCAGTATCGGGCACATTTGAAACGGCCCGAGCGATGCTCCACCGTTCTTCGCCTTCGTCTTCCCCTGAGCTTCCGCTGCTTGTATCCTCCCCGTCGATAAGTTGGGCGATTTCCGTGAGGTTGAACCTGTGGAGCGATCAGTTCTGATCGAGGAACCGGACTTAAGGCAGAGAGAAAACTGACGTTTCTCCGAACATGGCCGCCCATCTCAGATATCTCTTTGCCTCCTCTGGGAGCTCCCTCAAATTTGATATAAGGAAGCTCAGGTCGGTTGGGTCAGAGATCTTCTGGCTGCCGAGGCTCGCCTCTGTAGCGATAGTATCATAACTAGGATAAACTCAGGATAAGCTCTGCCGTGGAAGTGGCGCACGTACTCCCAGTTGTTGCGTTCCCTGTTAAATTTGATCTACTATGCTTATGTAATCACTTGACAGGGTCATAATCTCGCACTCACATGATGCTGTCTTTGAAGAGTCGTCAGGATGTTGCGTGCCGAGAAAGCGTTACCGGAAGACGCGTCGAATACGATGCGAGACAATTGGATACATTCCTCTTTGCTTCGGTGGAGAGACTTTGATACCATCGAGCCTATGGCGTTATAGGGTAGAGACTCGAGGTTGATCCATGTAGGACGTGATCTGCCCGTGAACATTGTTCGCACCCGGTCGACCATCGCTCTGTTATTGATATGCGTGAACTTTACGTATTTAGTCGCGCGACGAAGCACAACTAACGGGGTATCTGATCGTAGCGTAGCGAAGATCAACTGGAATTGACCGTCAGGCTTATATCTGGACGCTAAGAGGCCACTCACCATGCGGCACTTGGAGTTTATCAGCGTAGCCAGTAGGTCCAGTGTGCTAGAGAAGTGAATGGGCAAGCTCAGGCAGATGGCAGAGACTCCACTTACGATTCGTCCGCTTCATGTAGATCATCCAGAAAAAGGGCGAACATCCTCGTTTCCGCGATCACAGAGAACACATTCTGCACCAATGTCTGAAAACGTGCACGAAGCTCAAGCGTACTAAGATGTTCCTTTGGCGTCGCGATTTCGATGTCGAAGAGCGCTAATACGTCTTTCAATTCGGGCGTCCCGTGATACAGCAGCGGCACGTTTTGCAGTTGCGGCCCTAACCGCTCCTTAAGCGCAACGACGAAGCGCTGCAGATCAGTATGAAAGACCATGAGCTGCCGCAGGACCGACGCTAGACAACTAAGCTGCACCAGACGTCAGGTGGCTGGAAGACCCGATCAGGGTATGGACGGACCAACGTGGAGAAGGGTCCAGACGAATCCGAAGCGAGGAATTTGGCCTGGCCCCAAAGACCGTGCGCTGATATGGATGTAGGTTTCAGCTATAATGATCGACGTTCTCCAAACACATACCTCGCCATTTGGCCTGATTCGCCAGTATGATCGAGCTCTTGCCCACACTATATGATGATCTTTGAGCTTCGGAAGGCATTTCAAAGAAGGAACACTCGCCCTGGAGGGCCGACTACGATCACCGCGTGCGTGCGCGCAACGCGAGACTTGGTCTGTAAAACAGTTCTCCGCAGGGTGTCAGGCATGCCAAACGACGAGCCGGAGGTGGATGCCGGGCCCACAAGACCAGGAACGCTGATGTCTTCCATTGGAGAGTCGCTCCGTACAGAAGAGTGGGGCGATTCTGAACGCTCATCCCCAATGTCGATCCCGCTGGATCCGCTTGACTTGTATCCATTGGTCGCAGAGACATCAATAGAAAAGCTCGCCGAGCAGTTTCGGACTATCAAAATGAACAAAGGATACAGTCAGACGTCCGAAAGATGATAAATATAGCCAAGGCCACTTACTAACGTTACGGACGACGTCCAGCTCCCTTTCGCGCCCGAACTGGAAAGAAATTAACAAGGTACGCGGAAAAACCTCGTGCATACTAAGGTCAATGGAATGGTGAACTCCTACAGGGATATCAGCTCCAGTGTCAGCTCAGAGGAGATGGGTTACCGTGAATTGGTCGTGGGTCGTAATCTCGAAAGGCGGGATGAGCTAAGTGCATGTAAGCCTAAGATAAATCGAAGCGGGGGCAGGAAGGCCGACTTCGTATGATTCTTCCGCGGTAGAAGACACGGTGGCGAGCAGCCTTCGTTGGCACTCGAGGAGATCTGCCTTGAGTCCTTGCGCGCTCTGGTATCTCATATCCGGGCTCTTCACCAGAAGCTGCCCGAACGATAAGCGAGTTACATAAGATTAGATTGGTACCCGAACGCACTTTGTCGACTATAGAAGCAAGCACCTGCGGTACGTCGCGGCGTACCTCGTGCACGGGCATCGGACGTTTCTGAACGATTGAGTGCAGAAGCTCAAGCGGGCCACCCTCGAAGGGCATCTGTCCCCGCCCGACCAGGAGAGTCCAAAACAGGATACCGAGCGAGTAAAGGTCCGTACGATGGTCCTGCGTCATCGTCTCGATGCTCCCTGTTTGCTCGGGGGCGAGGTAGCAGAGCGCCTCCTTGACCTTGACCTTTTCAAGCTCATCGAAGGCGTGCAGTACGAGCGAAGACGGGGAGCCAAAATTCTCAAGCGAGATGGCCCGATTGCCAAAATGGACGAAGCGTACGAGGCCGGAGTGGGAATTGAGATGGAATGCGTTGGCGCGGACTGCACGCGTCAAAATGTGGAAAAAGAGGGGAGGAGTGGACCTACCCTCACGGTGCACAACACCAGCGCTGTGCGATCGATATCAGAATTGGTAGTCGCCGCAAGGATGCAACGTTACCGGTGCATGGCTTCTAAGCAATGTGTAGCTTGGATGGCGAATCTAAAGCAAAATGAGCCGAAACCATGGAAATTGGAACGCGTTCTCACTCTAGAAATGAAGCCAAGTCCATGATATCGAACCCGCCCACCTCGTCCAGCAGATCCTGCTCCTCGATGTCCATCATATGCGTATCACCATGCGCGGACGACGGCCGGGCCCGCGATGCATCGGGAAGCAAAAGGTCATTGATTTTCGTAGGCGGAAGATACCGTCCCAGGAGATTCAAGCCAGGATGGGCAAGGAGGAGCACTATAACGTCTCCGCTATCTCGCGGAATATTGAAGAATTCAATGAGGCGCAGAGCATGGCGCGACCCATCCTGGCGCGACCCGTCCGAAGCCACGCCCAGACGCCCGAGGCTACAGATGTGAGGTGCATGAACTAGAACATATAATTTGGACCCACATATGAGCCTCCCGCTCAAGACACATCGAGCCGTTAGATTGAGTAGGCGCAATCTTCGCAAGGACATTGCTCTCGTCCTTGAGACTGCTTCCCTCAGCGAGGAGGGTCATACTGCCAGTATCGTGCCATGGCCGAGCCTCCAGAAAGTGTGAGCCAAGGTACTGCCCAAGGGGCGCGCCGCACACCTTCTCGAAAGTGTAGCCCGGAACGGAGAGCACTCCATCGCGAAAGTAAAGGGTGGCAAGAGGGCCGAACTTGCGCCTCATCAATTTTCAAACGGTGGAGACGAAGCAAGCAACCTGAGCGGAGTGTCACGATACACGGCTCCACTACACCTGAAATTGCTACAGATAGGCAAGTTCTTGCTCAAGAACTTGTAGGTAGGATAACAGGCGCGAGCACAGAACAGGCACTGGGAAGCCTGCCCTGGTCACACAGAAGCAAGTTGTTACAGTGCAGCTCCGTTGCGTCATGTACTTGGACCTGGATTCGGAGATCGTCGCATACCGCTTAACGAGCACAATGTCCCATTATCTTGCACGCAGCATAATACACACTGAAGAGATGCACAATAGACAGGACATCCCAAAGTAGAGCAGGGTAAATCCAATCGATCAATGCGCGCTAATGTACGATACAGAATTCAAAAGAAAGGGATAGGGATAGCGGTGGTAATACATTAAGAAGTCACTTGAAAAGCCAGAATGAGTATATGGAGACATAGGAGCGGACAAGAAACGCACTGTAGCTCGCAGGGTCAATGTGGTCAGGTAGTTCCGGCACGGCGACTGTGAACCGGGACTGGATCGCCGCCATTACTTGCTGGTCGCCGTCCGAGGCAACGAAGGTGACCGCAAGACCTTTCGTGCCGAACCGCCCAGCACGACTACAATCATCGTCAACCCTTGCACAACAATTGAGGTAAGACCACCTACCCAACACGATGGAGGTAGCTGTCGGCGTCGGTGGGGCAGTCGTAATTTATAACGATGTTGACACGCTCAACGTCAATGCCACGCCCAAAGATGTCCGTGGCGACGAGTATGCGCTTCTCGAACGCTTTGAACGCAGTGTATCTACTGATACTGTGCAACGGGTCAGTAGGACACTGTGATATCTTGCTAACAAGGCATACCGCTCCTCCTGTGCGAGGCCGGAGTGAATGCTGATGCTGGGGAAGTTGCACGATACCAGAAGCTTGTCCAGTTCGTTCGCCCTCGCCACAGATTTCACGAAGATGACAACCTGCGGATGTATCAGCTGCAAGGCTATACAAGCTTGTTTCATTCGTACCTGATTGAACTCTAACGTATCCAGCAGCTCATTCAGCTTCCTGTTCTTCCCGATTTCCTCGAGCTTCACATAGTGTTGTTGGAGACCGTGAAGAGTGAGTTTCGTCTCGTCGTCGACGAAAATTTCGAGCGGCTGAGGGGCGTCAGGTTACGTAGGTTTGTTGAGTAATGAAGACATACGTTGGCCATAAACTTCTTACACGTCCCTCGGATCTCCTTCGCCAATGTTGCGCTGAACATCATCACTTGCTTGTGGTGAGGGGTGGCACGGAAAATTTCTTGAACATCGCGGCGCATGTCTAGTGGACGGTGTCGCAATTAGAAGGACTGGTCGATACTAGGCGGCAACGAGAAAATAGAAGAACCAGGAGCACCACAACAGGGAAATAGAAAGTGGGACGAATGTCGGAATCCTCGGTGGCCCGCTTTCGATGCGCGTGTCCTCGAGTGGTTCTTCGATCGCGTCGATTCCAGCCTTCCTGTCGCAGCCAGCCGATGGTATGCACATCTATCTCCTCCACTCCCCAACCGCCCCTCCAATCGAAAAACGCCAGCGAACGTGTGTGCGCAGCGAGAATATGCGAAATGGATAGCGTGGTCGGATGGCCGACGAAGCGACGAACACAAAGAGGACGATGGATGACGTGGTCGCAGGACTAACCAAGCTGTTCGAGCATTTTGTCGCACTCGTCGAGTACGAAGTGCTTCACGTTTTTGGCGTCCAAAACTTTATCTCTCGCAAGAGCGTTCAACCGACCGGGGGTGGCGACGACGATGTGAGGGCATTTTGTCTTGTCTCGAAGGGTCTCCGCGTCTTTTGCTACCGGTGTACCGCCGTAGAATGTGCTGACACGAACGTCGGGCATGTACTTAGCGAACCGGGTGTACTCGTTTTTGATTTGAAAGGCGAGTTCACGGGTGTGGCAGAGCACGAGGACCGAGACTTCGCCGTTGACAGGCTCCAGTTGCTGGAGGGTTGCGAGGACGAAGACCGCAGTTTTACCGTGACCAGACTTGGCCTGGCATAAGACATCCATCCCGAGGACGGCCTGAGGGATACACTCTTGCTGTACTGAGAAGCACGACAAAGGTTCATGCACAGAGCAAGTGGTAGGTTCGAAGCAGTACGTACCTTCGGAGGGATGCTCAAAACCGAGATCGCTGATAGCCCGCAGGAGCTCAGGCTTCAACAGAAAGTCACTGAGAAAGAGTAGATTAGTGGATGGACCAGCTAGAGAGGCAGATCACGTACCGAAATCCAGTCGAATGGATGCCTGAAAAGTTTTTCTTTTCCTTTTCGTCGTCACCAGCAGTGGCGCCGTTGGTCGCCGGGGCGGACGAGCCGTTGGGGACAACGTCGTGCTCATCCTCGTAGTCGATCAGGTCCTCGTTGTCGTGGGAGCTCATTTTGGGTAGAGAGGGAAGAAAGGCGCAGGGATTGGAGATTGACGAGGTCAAGTCACCTTTGTTTGGTCAGGTTGAAGTTGCTGTTTGCCGGCACCGCTTCCCCGGCCGTGCACGGACCCGATTCGGGCCACATTGAAGCTGAAGCGCTGAAGTCTGATGCACTGAAAACATCCAATCCTGATATTGTACATTCACGCCGACACCAATTCTTTTGCCCTCCGGATTATCCGCTTCTGCTCCCTCGTGTCAAGCTTATCATTCAAAAACTCGACCGCCTTCGCCAACAAATCATCCAGCAACTCCTTCTGCGCCGGGTCGGAAAGGTGCTTGCCCATGAACGCAATCGACACCACCGTCGCCCACACAGCATTGTCCACTTGGAGGACATCAGCCTCGTCCATGATTCCGGTACCAATGATATCTTGAACAGACTCGTCGAAGGAGCCGTTGTACAGCTGTAATGAGGCTAGCCGGACGACCGCTGGGTGTACAGGCGGCGGGGGAGCCTGCGCTTCCGGAGCAGCCTCTCGCAAGCGAGCCCTGCGCGCCTCACGTATTGGATTCGGTGCCAATCTAAGCGGCTCCAGTTTCGGCGAAGGATTGCGCTGCATGCGCGCATCCTCCTCTGAAACCGGAGGAGGGGCGTCACTCCAATGGCTCCACTCCGTGTCGGACGAACCGTTGAGCGAGCTGAGCGTCGAGAGTGTGTCTGCAGTTCTGTAACCCTCATCGTCCAGATCAGACGTGTTAAGGTTGGTGAATGAGGTGGTATCTGCATCGGGCCATGCTCCTGGGAAGTCAGTTCCAGTTGCTGTCGGGCCGAGAATCGGCGAGGCTCCAGTGTTGAAGAAACTATTGATCACGGACCGAAGCCCACTTGCGGGAGCGTCCTGGGTCGATGTGCTAGTGCCTGTATCAGTGCCGATGGAACTACGTCTTGGGGATCGCTGAATTCGCGAACGCCCATCCGTTCCAGAGTTTACTGCAACGAACGAGGTGTGTCGGCTCGCGACCTGATACCGTTCGCCTAGACGGATGATGGATGCCTTCCGAATTATTTCCTCTGGAGCGTCGCCAATGGCGAGCGCAATAGGTGACGTTCGCTCCTGGTGATCTTGTATCAGGCGCCATGCCGCCATGGTATGCACCAGCGGCAATCCGGGTTCCGAATCTGCGAGCTGGATCCCTCGGATAGGGACGGTGAGTTCGAATGATTCCCCACCGCCATCAAGTTGTCCCCGCAATGTGACCTCCCTCGGCACTGTCGTCTTCCTCAAAGTGAGAATAGCGTAAATGTTATGTCGGATGCCAGCGTGGATATCTTTAATGACCGCGGGCGACTGCTGAATAGCTGGGGCAGGCCTCAAGCGCACGCCACCAGACGACGGGGTCGAAAAGTTCACAGTGGGAGATCGCATAGTGAAGTTTTCATCGGGGATGCCCCAGTCAATGGTGACATTCTCGACGAAAGGTGTTCTACCAGCGCGGAAAAGCCTAGTACACTTGGCCAGGATGCTTTCCGTGTGTACCGCAAAGAGGCACTGTCCTCTTCCTGCGCGCGCAATGCCTTCGCACATGGCACTTGAGACGCCATCGCCAATGCCCAAGCAGAAGACGCGAAGTTGAGAGCCGCCCGCAGCAAGCACAGCGGCTTGGATGTCAGACATCGTACCATCATGGTCAACAACCTGCGAGCGGTCAGTGATTCGTATAACGCAAAGGCTTGTAGTCGATCCTGACCTCTCCGTCTGTCAGCACAAATATGGCGGAGGCGACATTCCTGTCCCGGGATCCGAATACAGCTCGCAATGCCTCCCGTATCTCTGTTCCACCATAATCTGCGCTCATATCCTTAGTGTGCGTTGTCTGCGTGACGAAACATTAGCCAACTTCAGGGACTGCTTCTAGACGTACAGCAATGTCCAGGGAGTGTTGGTTATACGCCACACTTCGGGGCCATAGACTGGTGTGACTGGACCCAAAACTGAATATATTGAACGTTGATCGTTTACAGGGCAGCATGCGTAGGAGGAGGGCAAGAGTGCTGAAAAGGATAAAGATTTATTGAGAGACCCGCGAGCGAACTGCTACCTTTTTGCGGTGTCAATCCGTGCACCAGCCATGCTGCCCGACCGGTCCACGACAAAGATGTAGTCTTGCCCTTCAATGGGGGGGAGTTTGAATTTGGGCACAATCGTGAACTGCATGGCAACGGTGTCCGAATGCCTTCCTCTTGGATCACGCTGAAGTTCTGCGAAACACCGGGGAGCATCTAGGTCATCCGCTTGTACCACCAGAACGAAATCTTCCTCAAGAAAACTAGAGGAACGGAATCTAACAGTTGAACGGCGACGTGAAGGTCGCCCTAGGTGTGTTGGATATTTAGTTTCGATGATGTCGCGGTGGCTTGGGCTCGTTATGCTCCGGATACGTCCACTGGTCTGGATATCGGCAGTGATCCGGATGCGTGTAGATGATGAAGGGGCCCCAGCCTCATCTAGAGCGGGCAAATGAGGCCCGTAGCGCTCACCAACACACATCGGCAATTGAAAGCGAATTTCGTCGGCGTTGTCATCGTTTACGAGGGTCATAGTAAACTGAAGGCGTTCAGCATTAGGACATGGTAATGGCGAGCAACATACCACCAAGTCCGTTGTTGCAGTGCCGTTCGCTGGAATAGAT
Source organism: Mycena belliarum (assembly GCA_029282135.1). NCBI lineage: Eukaryota > Fungi > Basidiomycota > Agaricomycetes > Agaricales > Mycenaceae > Mycena > Mycena belliarum. The sequence continues at coordinate 806,327 of JARJCN010000003.1, forward strand.
CCAACGGATATTATAAAAGCTGTCTCTCTTAGATGGATGCAAGTTGAGCAAGAATGGACATGGTACTCACTATCGTCCGCCACCCACTCCAACAAACTAGTTTCTTGCCCTTGAGCGAGCGCATGTTCGTATTCCTCTCTGGCCTTGGCCTTTTCTTTGCAGATGCCGGTGACTACGCGACCATCCGACGTCCTCATTTCGAATGCACATACTGCTCCGCTTGCCGGCACAGGAAAACAATATACGGCCCGACTTGTCGCAGTGCTCGACGGATTCCGATATTTCTGAGTCAATGTTACGCGAGCAGCGACTGGTAAAGATCACATCAGAGACTTATCCAGCCTTTCGCGAACATATCTGACCGTCGATTATGAGAACCTTGGTCCACATTTCCTCGAGCACCAGATATTCGCGTCCATCGGCAGATCCTGACGTGTGTATGATCCCGTTTCTGGGGGGCATAGTCCTGCGCGGAGGGGAACTGATGACCTTGAGGCGCTGGTGATAGAGGCCACCGTATACCCTCGTTTGTTGTACCCACGATGCATTCCCATTCCTGTCCCAACAGTCCAGGGGTTAACTAAATTGCTGGAGCCGGCGGGGCATGAACTGGCGTGGTCGAAGTATCGAAAGAACTCGTGCCCTATCAATGCGTGCAAAGTATGCTCAAGAAAAAAAAACAGAATAAATTCAATAAAAAATCAACAATCAATGGCGATGATGGTCATCGGGCCGGAGACTTCCCCGGTGCCGGCCACTGCCGGGCGCGCCGCCTGGCAGTGCAACGAATAATTTTGATACCAACCAACCCGGTACATAGATAGCGCGGGCTGGCTTTTCCTCAAGGTCCCCAAGTCTAGAAGGAGGTCCGTTCAGCAATGCCCAACAGCAGCTATCCCTTCTGGTCCGTCTCTTCCTCTTCTTTTATCTCTTACCTACTCATTACATTTTTAGGCTGGGAGGTGGGAATGTGTTCACTTTTTCTGTTCAGAGCTAACATATGATCCTGGTGCAGGAGTCGCGGCTTCCAGTGCGTTCCCCAAGTTGACTTCTGAAATGTTCTCAATGTTAGGCAGTGGCCTCGTCCTGCACGCATCCCCTGGATTTTGCCAAAGTGTTGGTCCCTTTCTTTGCGCAAAATTCGGGCTAAATTTGCGTACAGTCGGATGCAGACCTTGGAAACCGCGCCCGGTGTCAAGAAGCCCTCTATTCTCGCCGTTTTGCGCACATCAATCGAGCAGTCGGGCATTCGGAGTGTATACACCGGGCTCACGGCGTCTTGGATGCGGCAAATGAGCTATTCCCTCGTGCGCCTTGGCACGTATGAAGAGCTTAAATCGCGTCTTGCAAAAGATGGTCCGCCTTCGACGCTAGCGCTCATCGCTGCTGCCAGTTTTGCCGGAGGTCTTGGTGGAATCGTCGGAAATCCTGCAGGTGAGAAACCATATGTCTTGAAGAAAGAAAGCTCATCCCTAGGCTAGATATCATTCTGGTACGGATGACCAGTGACTCGATGCGTCCACCAGAAAAGAGATATGGTTATTCGAATGCAGTAACTGGCTTATTCAACCTTGCGAAGGAAGAGGGATTTCGCGGACTTGGTAGAGGACTTGGGACTAATACAGTACTTATTCTTTGCCGCGGTATTCTCCTCTCAGTTCTCATTGTTTATTCTATAGGCAAGAGCTGTCTTGATGAATGTGCGCTACTCGAAACGTGTTGGAATGCCTCACTAACCTTCACATATAGGCCTCTCAGGTGGGATCGTGAGTTTTTCCTGCATTCCATTACTTCTAAAACAATGCTGAAGCGGGCTTCAGGTACGATTACTTCAAAGCAATGTTGTTGCGGCATTCCGGCACAGTCCTTAACTACCAACTAAACGACAATCTTTTACTCCATGTCTCAGCTAGTCTACTGGCTGGCACATTTGCAACCAGTTCGTTAGCCTCAGACCTTTCCTCGTTGTATTCTTATCGCGCTTATAGCCGTGTGTTCTCCGGCGGACGTTATGCGAACACGAATAATGTCTTCAGTGCGTACTCGCACTTCATCTTACTATCAACCTAACTTAGTTCACCAGACGTCCGATGCATCATTCATACATGTCCTTACTTCTTCCGTGCGAGAAGAGGGTGTTAGAGTCCTCTTCAAAGGCTGGACTCCGGCCTTCATGCGACTGGGTCCCAACACCGTCCTGCTGTTCGTGTTCTATGAGGTTTCTCTTCTCCCCTCTCCTCCTCGCCAAAAACGCTAACGAAATTACAATCAGCAACTCAAGAAAGCATGGACGACCATGCGCACTATCTAATGATAGATCTGCCGTTTTGCATCTACCGGACTACCTCCTCGCTAACACCTAGACTAGAACTAGACTAGATGCTTATTGCTTGTATACAAGGTGCAATGTATTTTATCACTAATTACATTATATACAGTAGATCGTTTCATTCTATCCACAACTGCTAGCGCGCTGCATGCAACGATGCGAACGTCACTGGATCGCCGACACGCACCGTCGCTGTCGCGCCTTCCTGGCTGAGATCTTCTCGCCACATCAAGTGCACGCCAAACTCTATCTTGCCGCGGGGGCTCTTTCGTTTCCGCGCGAGACAATTGAACGGCTCCTTCGTTTTGCACCCCGTCGTCTGGTTGACGCACACCATTAGGCACCTTCGGCAGCGCGCGAGCACCTGGAACGTCTCCGTCCCGATGCGCAAAAGATCGACCGCGTCTTCAAAGAACGGGCCAAGTGGCGCGGTAGATGCGCCCAGCAGGAAGTTTGCGCGAAAACAAGCGGGCTGGACGGGACCTTCGGGCGCGTGCGTAGAGCCTTCGGTGATCCATTTATTCACCTGATTCACGGACGACTGCGAGATGAGCAGGAAGGGCGACTCGTTCGAGAGTAGGATGGGGACAGAACTTGACGTGCGGTCGAAATGGGCGTGGCGACTTGCACCCCCGGATATCCGATGAAGAGTGCATCGGACCCCAAGGAACGACGAAAACCACTCATCTGCATTTCCCCCGGAGGAAGATACGGCTACTACATCCGCGCACACATTGGCCGACATTGCTTCATCTTCAAATGTGTCCAGCGACAACATAAGATCCGGCATCCCTGGAGCACAAACTTGCAGTATCTGACGAGCTAAATCGACGGAAGGCCGAACTAGCGCCATCCGTGGATACTGCTTTTGAGACAATGTTCGGCCGGAAGAAGCATCCAATAGCATCCACTCGCGATCAAACAATAGACCAGTCGGAACGATTCGCCAACTCGAGTTTGTTGGAAGGGATTGTCCAGCGCATGATTTAATAGGATCTGCAAGGGCATCATGGGGCATGAAGTAATGAGCAACGTCCTGACGCACATAGCATGAGTGTCTGGAGCGTGATGGCACCATCGTCGGTGGTTTCTTGAGTATTAGGGAGTGGTTTTAGAAGATTGGCTACCGTTTCCGAGACTACAAAATAGCGGCGGATGAATGAAACCCACTGGATAACATCATCGATGGTCGACGATGCCCCAAGGGAGATCCGAGCAATGCCCAAAGGACGACCGACGTCTTTGCCTACACCCGCGAATTCTTTATCATCCCAGCAAGATCGTCCTCGCGCATATTCATCCATCAAGTCTTGGTCGCTGAGATGAAGCGCACTGGAAAGTACTCCGGTATTGCAGAGACCTCCCGTGCGGATCTGGAACCCGTTGAGGTTCGCCAACTGCTCGAGGTGAACGTGTCCGACGAACTCTGATGAAGGCCCGAGGAGAGAAAACCCGATGATAGGACCTGGTTCTACCACATATGCTGCGCTCCCGAAAGCGCAGTGTTGCTTCACTACAGGGCGACCATTGTGATGTTTGATCAGGGAGAGCTCATGGGTCACGAATCGCAGGAGCGCAGACACATGCGCGGAAACATGTCTCTGGGATTTATATAGCCGTCGATGAGAATCCATCGCAATCCCAAGCGCGATAATGCCCAGGAACGGTACAGTCCCGTCCTCGAAACGTTCATGGATGGGCCCCGGGAGCAGGGAGCGTCTGGGTCGCGACCAAAGTGGTGACGATACTGAGATCGCATCGATCGTTCCTCCCCCAAAAAAGGCGTTGCGCAGAAGGAAGGAAGCGGACGACCGCTTGACCACCAGGCAGCCGAGTCCTGTGGGAAAACCCTGAAGGGGGTCGTCAAATGAGCATCATGTTGACCAAGATCCTAGATGCTGGACGAACGAATATCTTGTAGAACGAACAGGCGATGAAATCCGGCGCATCCTCGAGAGATACGGAAGCAAGGTCAATGACTGCAGTAGCAAGATAAGCGGCCGCATCGCATAAGATTAGAGCCTTGGGACTTCGCTTCTTCAAACTTTTACCGTATTCGAGCCCAAGCCTCTGTCCCGTGGCATTACATTGAGCGGCATACCCGAACAAAGTCGAATGATCAGCAGGAGGGGACGCTAGCATGTCGCCAGCATCCATCGCCTCGACGACTGCGCCGTGGGCGAGAGCACACCCTCGGACGCCGACAAGACTTGTGTGGCTTTGCTTAAGGTAGCAATATTTGGACCCCGCATGCCAGGGAAAGGCGTCCCCGACGAGCTTCAGCGACGCGGTAGCCCCAGATGTGAAGATGACATCCCATTGAGATCGCTCCGCGACGCTGCCGAGTCCAAACAATTCTTCGAGAACGCGTCCTCTGCACTGCTCAATTTCTAAGGACGTCGCTATAGAGGAACTCGACCGCGAGTGCGGATTCGAGTATAGCGTGGTCGCGATGCTGTCTGATAGACGGTGGATGGTTGAGATAGGAGGAGGAGCTGAAGCTGCGTAGTCGAGATATGTTGTCGAAGCAAGGCTCGGATATTCTGTGTTACATTGCTGCTGAAATCCTGCATCCCCCAGGCCGTACCCGTAGCCGTTGTCTAAGGCCGCCTGAAGAAAGTTTCGACGTGGCTCGTCGATGTCGGCGGGAAGAGAATCGGTTTGCATGTGTGAAGGGCCGGAGATTCGGCCCGAAATTGGCCGAGGTCCGAGGTCCAAGCACTTAAGCGCTCAAGCATCTTCAAGCATTCGCTTGAAATTACTTGACAAACCGGGGACACGTACAAAAAAAAGCATTAAGTGTCTATAGAACGAGTAGTGGACCGAGTAGTGTACATTGATACAGACGAAAAGCTACACCTATAGGATTGAAGCACAGTGTTTAGCGATATGGTTGCTGCTGATACTGCACTCCACTGTACATGTTTTGTTGCTGTTGCATAGCCTGAGCCTGCGCCTGAGTCATATGGGGGTGCGTTTGGGGATACGTATGCACCGACTGCGCAAACATCGGTGGGGGAATAGAATACGCAGGCTGGGGATGCTGTTGTTGATGGCGATTCGGGTGCGGAAAGTTGAAGCTGGGGGGAGGCATAGAGCCAGCTGAGACGTTCATCCCAAAGTGCATGTCGTTCGCTGTCTCGGTAAAGTACGGGTGGGAGAGCGCATCGACAGCCGTGATCCGCTCTGCCGGATCGAACTTCAAAAGTCGTTCCAGAAGATCAAGCGCTATGAAAACAGCTCAGCGCAGATAAAAAACGACTAGAGAAGCTGGAAAAGTAATCACCCGCTGGGGAGGCCTTGGGTAGAACCTGCGCAAGATCTACTTTAGGGCACCGCGGCAATGGCTTGATCACAATCTCTGGCTATGTGGCACGGAATGAGGGCGCGTCGGTGGAGAGCGATTTGGCTTACCGAATCCTTCGCCATTTTAGCCAGCTGCTGATCAGAAGGTGTACCAAGTATGCGTATGATGTGAAGAAGTTGGTCTTGTGTGTCCTTCCCTCTGAAGAGAGGCACGCCACTTATCATCTCGGCGAAGATACATCCACACGACCAGACATCTATTGATGTGCTGTATGTCCGGGAACCAAGGAGAACGTCGGGAGCGCGATACCATAGTGTAACAACCTATGGAGGGTCAGGGTCGCGTCCGATATAGACCGGTGATAGCGAGCCTACCTCGTTAGAAAATGTATTTACAGGAACACCGAATGCTCGCGCCAACCCGAAATCACCCAGCTTCAGCTCTCCTTTGCGATTGATAAGAAGATTTTGCGGTTTTAAGTCGCGGTGGAGAACTTGGTTTTCGTGGCAAAAATTGGTGCCCTTGAGTAATTGAAACATAAAGCTGCGGACTGTAGCAGGGTCGAGGGCACAACGGTCGCCGTGCTGGTCCATGTACTTCTTCAGGTCTTGCTCGCAGAATTCGAATATGAGAATGAGTTTGGTTTCGGTATGAATGACATCATGGAGGCGGACGATGTTGACGTGCTTCAGTTCCTTCATGAGAGATATTTCACGAATCGCAGTGGACGGCGTGCCCTCTTCGGCATCGAGGTTGATCTCCTTCAGCGCTACAATCTCGTTGGTTGTCCTTGAACGGCCCTAGAAGCGTGGGTTAGCTCTTAAATGACCGCATAGCGACGGGCGCACCTTGAACACTGTGGCATAAGTTCCTTCGCCTATTATGATTCCAAAGGATTAGATCAAGCGATAGACTGCTTAAAGCATGGCTTGCCGAGCTTCTCGAGCTATCGGTAACACGTCAGTGATTAGGACGCGGTGCTGCGGCGCGCAACTGCAGACATGCCTGAATATAATTAGAGTGCGACGCCATGGGACTAATTTATACGCCGCAAGAGTATCCAGACACGAGCGCAGGAGATGGGGTCAAGCGCCTGCTGTGGCAGACCTGTACGGGCTGGTTTGCACGATGATAGAGGGAGAGATGAGGATCGGCTATTCCAGAAAGCAAATCACCAGCTCACGTGCTTCGCCTCAAAAATTTTGGACAGACCCAAGTGTGAGTTGCCCGCCCAGCGGACCTAGCGCTCTCATGTACTCATTTCCCCACTCAGCTTCTCCGCCCGATGCCTTCGTCTGACAAGTCCAAAAAGCCCCGCTCGAAGCCGCCTCGCGGGCGACCTCAAGCGACCTCTTCCATCTCCCAGCCCATCGTTGAAGATGCATCGTATCTCACGACCCTGTCCGCCTTCTCTCCGAAGGGAAATTTTTTCGCGTTCCTTTCCCTGGCCGTAGACAAGCACCGGTTACGCGTCTACGACACCGCAACTGGCCAGTCCGTCGCGGAGCATGTCGTGGATTCGGCTCGCGTCTCCTCCTTGACCTGGAGCAACTTTGACCCTTCGGAGGGCCAACAATCTGCTCAGTCAGATGGGGAGGAACCCCACAATAAGAAAAAGCGGAAGAAGAGGAACAGCCAGGCCAATGCGGACGGGCCGCCGCAAATCTCTGCGGCAATCGAGGTCGTACTCATGGGCCTTACGGATGGGACCGTCCTATTTTTCTCGCCCTCTCATGGACGTACCATAAGGACGCTGTCCCATTCTACAAGTACAGCCGCTATACTGTCCGTTGTACTGACAGGAAACGGGCACAGCACCCCTGCCACTTGGACCTCTGGTGCGGACGGTGCCATTCGTCTATGGAATGCCCAGAAAAATGACATTTTGGGCAGCTGGAAAAATGACGACCGGATACCTTATTCATCCATGGCTATCCGGCCGACGAGCGAGGGGGATCGTATCGACTTCCTGGTCGCCAACCATTCCATCCGACTGCTTTCTACAAATCCCGATGCATCAGCGGAAAAACCGACTCAGCTAGCATCCTTCACCGGCCACGCATCCTCGGTGAAACAGCTCCAGTGGGATGCCTCCCAAACACCTCCGACTCGGTTCCTGTCCATGGCAGAAGGAGACCGGATCGTGTCTATCTGGCAAACTCCAGAGGCATCCACGGTGGATGGAAAAATGGTCGCGTCCGTGCAATTGGACTCCGATGCACGCGCCATCTCCCTTTCGGTCACATCCCTCCCCACATCTGAGAGACAAAATCTCCTCACTCTAACCGCCTCCGGGAAGATCTCCATATTCCCAATACCGGCCGAGTTGGTCCCTCCAGCCAGTTCCAGCCGGACGCCGCATAAAGTATCCACACTGCTCCCGCGTTCGATTCTTTCCGTTTCCGCGAAGAAAGGGTCCTCCGGCTCTCAAGTAGTTGATGCCTCCTTTGCAGTCGGCGTTGCGGGCCATATACGGGTGGCCCGCATCGTTGGGGGTGTACGGCCAGTCTTCGATCTTGTTGTTGGTACTTTCCGTCCATTCTACCAAACTCCGGCTCAGATCCTTGTAGCAATTTCTGGATGACAAGGGTGATTTCATTCCCGAGGTCGTTATCGAAGACGTCAATGCAAGTCTGATCAGTGAATCACACGCAGTTCGTTTTCTTGCGCGGTTGCACGGCTATCTTCTGAACTTCCCCTAGGCCACCCCTAACAAGCGGTACACAGAATCGGGGTCTGTCGCCGTACATTCCGGTGTCGAGCTGGGGCAAGATGAAGATATGGATGACATCGCCAACAACGCCATCGATGGCGATCTGGACGTTGACCTCGCAGAGCTCAGCCTCGGACAGCGCCTTACCGCTCTCTCCGGCGACGCACGGCCTCCCACCTCGTCCGATAGTGACGACGACGGGCCCACTAAAAAATCATCCGCACCGCGCCAATCTGGCCAAGGCGACGACAGCGCCCCAGACGGAGTCATTCCTGCGAATTCGCTCACGCGGACCTTGATCCAAGCTTTACATTCTTCGGATACAAAACTGTTGGAAACTTGCTTGGCCCATTCGGACCAGACCCTGATACGCAATACGGTCCGGCGCCTTCCGCCCCAACTGGCTGTTCCCTTGATCACGGTGTGCGTGGAACGGCTCGGGCGCGGTGCGCGAGCAGGGAATATGAAGGGCGGCGGAGGCGGCGCCAGTTCACAACGAGGCAGCGCGCTAATCGTCTGGGTAAAGACGGTCCTTGCGGTGCATAGCGGGCACCTGATGACCGTGAATATTTATGAATATTTCTTTTTCTCATGGTTGATAGTTTTATTAGATGCCTGATCTTGTTGCACGGCTCTCCGGACTGCACGCGACGCTCTCATCACGCCTTGCTCTGCAAGATAGTCTCCTTTCGCTCAGTGGGCGGTTGGACATGGTCCTTTCACAGATCGAGATGCGATCCTCTGTCGCCCCTGCTCCCTTGGTAGCCAGGAAGACATCTCGGGCGGGGGGGAATACCGCGAATCGCTACGTAGAAGGCGAAAGCGCGGAGGAGGACGAGCAAATGGACGTGGAAGTGGAGGTGGATAGTGGGGATGAGGAGGGGAGCGTAGAGGATGTGGAGCTCGGAGGCGATAGTTCCGAAGCAGAAGGAAGTGTAGAGGACGAGGAGGATGATTCTGAGGAAGAGAGTGGGGACGAAGGCATGAATGGCTTCATTGACGACGAAGCGATGGAAGACGACAGCGATGAAGATGGTAGTGATTAGCCCGGATCGCACACGGTCTACCGCGAAAGAAGGCTCTGCTGCGAACAATCCTACACCTCAGAATTCTACTTAGCTCAAGTCCTTACTGCTTGCGTATTTGAGCTTGATGGTCCGGGATCGACTTCAGCTATTTTAGGCCGCTTTGTCTGCACCTTCTGGGTCAAGGGCGCCTATTGCAAGTTAGATTGTTTTCCTGGCGGAATATGCCGGGGAAAAGAAGGGCACCTTTCGTTCGTTGATAGGAGGAGCTTGGTCATCTTCGGAGTCGGTCAGGGCGGTCAAGTCGCTCTCATCGCCTTCGGCTTCCTGGGTCCTTAATGAAGCTTATATTGTTCATGGTCGAGCTTCGGCAGATTACCTTGACTTTCCGTTTCCGTGTCCCGCGGCTGAGCTTCTTCATGGGCTTGGTCAGAGTTTGAAGTTCCACTACATATGCGGAGGTACGACCGCCGACTGTGATCCACTTGATCGTGGCCGATTCACCAGAAGGCTGGATGTGCACAGATTAAATTAATGATGAGCATCTTTGGTCGAGCCTGGGAACGTACTAGCTTCAGATCATGTGCTGCCTTCTTTCCTTTACCCTAGCCTCAATTGGTGAGAAAAATTAGAGAGTTGCATCTTGCATACCCAACGGTGCTTGAAGAGCCAATTCTCAGGAAATTGTGTGTCATCTGCGTCGACAGAAACAGCAATCTCGCACACGCTTCTGGTTTGCTGGTGAAGAGCGAGAAGTTGCTTTTCTGAGAGGGTGTTAGCGCGCTCTTCAGGATGCAGCCGCGCATGGTAGAGAATTTCGTCTATCGGCGCGGCGCAAGTGAGCAAGTGCGGATACACTGGAAGAGCAGGACAGTTTACCCGCAACCCAATTCCCAACGCCTGCACTGAAAGACTGGTCTAAAAGCAGTGCCTTAATCGGGCACGAGCGCTTTAGGACCAGGGGCTTAAATTGCTCGATAGATGGCATTGAAAGAATCGGGTCAAAGCCTAGCGCGGAAATGGGTTGCTCCATAAGGGGCGATGCGCAGAGACGGATGCGCCCAAGTCTTCGCGCATCTAGGAAAGCAAGTTGAGTCGTTACTCCGGTTTCGCTATCAGAAAGGTGGAGGATAAACTAGATAGGTAAGCATGTCCTCCAGAGCGATTCCAAAAGGACTAATCAAGCACCTTCATGAAGCGGGGCGGCCAATCCGTGGAGACCGACTTGGGAGTTTCCTTGTAGTACATGGCAAGTTCGCCTTTAACCTTTGCAGAAAGTGGGTGAGTATCTTCGTGAACGTACCGCGGTCTGGGTATGTACCTGGAGCATTCCGGTCATCCCAAAATGCAGCACAGGCATTCTACCATTGCCTGAAAGATTGATATATAACACTTTGCCTGTTCCGCTCAGCGGCTTGAAACGAGTTGTTTGGAATAATACCGTATCGTCCGGCGCTTTCGACCTTTCTCCCGGCCAGCTCGTTAGCCTTCGATAAATGGGCCGATTAAAATCGGAAGACCCTGACTGGAAGCAAAGACGCACAAAATCTTCGTGCGTTATTCCTGTGAAGACTATCGGATCTTCCGCGGTCTCGACCTTCTGTATCGTTTTGCCTGTTGCGAGTCTGTTCACGAGATTCTTGGCCCTGTTGACTTCTGGTAGCTCAGGCATGGTCAAATTGTGGTCAAGTAAGTCAAGACAGGTCAAGACCGTTGTTTGCCGACGATGACAGGAGAAGAGTTGCCTTTTTGGGTCAACACACTTTGGCATGAAACCTATCCCGCTTTTGCGAGCGCGGCTCACCTCCGCGCCCGCCAATGGGCACGTCTCGTTCATCCCGCAAATTCGGAAACTCGTATTCGAATACTGCAATGACTGGCCGACATCCGCCAACACGCGCACCTTCTTACAACGAAATCTCATTCCCTTCGCGCGAGACAATCCGCATGTCGAAATTGTAGTCAAACAGCGTAATCGGAAGGAGCCCATTGTGAGGGGATTCTATGGTACGCCGCTCTGCCAGCTTCGTTCTTCTCTCCTTCGCTCATCTTTTTTTCCAGTGAACGGCCGAGATAAAGTCATTGCCCTTAACAAGCTCGAAGTCACCGGGATTCAAAAAAAGGTGGAGCTGCTGTTGGACGCGTCGGGTCTGAAGATCAAGCCTCTTAAACGACGGACGGTGGAGAGCACAACCGAAGCTGCGCGCGGCATCTGGAGCGGTCTGCACGCCGAGCGACCGGTGCTATGAAAACGCCACTGACGCCGACGGCGGGCCGGGGTGTTTCTGAGCATCTTCGCTTCGTTTCTTTCCTGTATTCGCGGACAACTTGAATCGATTGACGTGATCAAAGTACCCTACACGAGGAAACCCCGCGGAGCCACCAAACCTTAACGCGTGTTCCGCAACGTGGGACAGGCGAGGTATTTAGATATACTCCCGCTTCCACGCTAACTCACTGCAAGGAGCCCCGTCGCGTGCGGCATATTCGTCCAGCCTTTCTTGCCTCTCGCCTTCACTCTCTCCCTCTTCGCAGCCTCAAAGCCTACAGATGTTTGCGGTGAGTCTTTGTTAGATTGTCTTTCATACCCGGCTCATTCAGCGCGCAGAATAACAATGCTTCGAGGTCTTCCGCATCGCTTTCAATCGATGAGATCCGGTGGTTGAACGCCAGTAAGCTGGAGGCGTTTAGCAACGACGACGGGGACTCGGTTCACAGTCTTCCGTTTGCTGAGCTAGCCAAATCACATTCGGTCGCCATTGTGCGTATGGCACACTGAGCCTGTAATCAACTGACCGACGTTAATGTATCAAGCCAAAGAGTTCGCGTCCGCGGTACAATGACTCTAGACGACGGTCCATCCTTCTGGATGATTTTCTTGGCAGCAATACTTTGAGCCGTAGTGTGGATAGCTCGCGATTCGGCCTTGCGGTAGATCGCATCAAGTTGGCTCCCGAGCACCATTGACTGACACGATTGATGCATAGGTCCTAACTAGCCCGACAAGTACTCCACCACCCTCGCCCGAGAAAACGTCGCCTGTGACACCTCCTCGGGTATATTCGCCTGCTCATCTTGGCCAAGGCCGTGCGACTGCGCCAGAAATGCCACGCCTTGCGCAACGGCCCACGGAATGGTTGTATCGAAGCCCGCGTCCGAGGTCTCCTTCCTCGCTATCCCGGTCGCCATCCAGTATTTCCAGCTCTACGTCAAGCTCTCCATCATCTATCTCTCGAAGCCCATCGACTCCGTCGAGCTCCAGGTCTGTGACCCCCACTCCGACACGGATACGCCCCCCCACAGGGTATCGGCCCCATACCCCAACCCCCGCTGTAGCGGAAATGAACCAATCCCCTTTCTGGTCAACGGTGGCTCCGCCCCAGCGGACCGCCTCAATTCGTAATGGAAGCCCGACTTCACACCGGAGCAAGACTCCATCGCGCTCCTCGCCCAACTTGCTGGAGTTCCGGGGGTCGCCCAAACCAAAGCAGCTCTGCCGCCCGCCCGTTCTCCCGGTCCAGCGAGAGCGCTCTGGGTCCGAATCATCGTCGATATCGACCACTAGCACAAGCAGCCTTCCGCGTACTCCGCCGTCGCCCTCCTTGTACTCCCAGCATTCGTTTACATACCCGCATCCCGATACGCGGTCCACAACCCCAACCAAGTCGATCCTTACCCTCGCTCCCAAGGCACAGCGGTCGCCTTCCATCTCGACGAAGCACTCGTCTAAATCGGTCAAATTCGACGAGGTTCCCGACGTCCGCTATACCGGGGATCGCGAGTTCCATATCGGCGATGGTAGAGTCCGAGGTGAAGAGTGGAATTCGCACGTCTTGGATGCGGACTACACGAGCTTTGATATGGACAGGATGGATTTACTGGAGCGAAGCGGGGCGCTCACCCCGACTCCTCTAACAAAGGCCCCAACCGGCACACTCAAGCGCCTCCTAACCCTCCCTCTGCGCGCGCGAAACAAGAACAAACCCCGTCCTGAGATCTCCGGGCCATATGCGCTCGCGCCATCCTCACCCGGCCACCCGCCCCATACCCCCGAGCACGCAGAAAGCCGGCTCAGCCTGAACTCGGGTTCCGGCACGATGCCCTCGGTCCCCTACAAGTCCAGATCGTCCGTGGCCTCCTTCCTTGTGCAGGGCTCCGTGGGCGCCATCCCTTCCTCGCCCAACGGCGGGACGGACACAGGAGGTTCCCCAAGAAATCGACCCAAAAAATCGTCGTCGCTCATCGGACCGGGGGACCTCGGTATCCTCCCCGACCACGGACGTTTCCTCCCGAACAAGTTCCACTCCCATCCGGTACGCGCGTCCAAGAAACCGAAGGCCGCCTCGGTCGCGGGCACGGGGAGTCTGGGCCTAATGGCCAGCCAGCCGGTGCTGCACGCGCTACCGTCCATGGAGAGCTTCCGGAGCGTGAGGAGCACAAAGAGCACGCGTAGCTGCGGGAGATTCAAAGACTGGCTGGGACGGATCGGAATCGGTGTCGTCGCTTGATGCAAACGGCTTTTTTTTCTCTTCGTCAACTTCTTGGCATATATGCGGCAGGATGGATGGAATTTGTATGGTGCTGCAATGGAAGGAACGGAACAGACAACACAGACCTTGGGCAGGTGCAGGTGCGCCTATACTTAGATGATCTTGGCAAGCCTCGATCGCGTATGCATCAATCATGTATCAATTATTCTACTATTCATTTGGTAAGTTGGCAAAGAAAAAGTGCGCTTCATAATGTCTGCGTTCAATGCTACACTATCATTGCCAGTGTGCGAAGTAACATACAGATTCCAATCTCCCAGCAGAATGCATACTCTATCATACAAAGGAAGGACAGCGAAAGAGCGACGAGGGGATATAATTTAAACCAACACCCGAGTAGCGAGCGCGCGAAATAATTTACCTTTCTGCTCCTCTTAGCGTCCAGCAAAGGCGGCATGTCTGGCTACCCTGGTTCCAGCCACAAGGCCCTTGCGGTCATTTTTCAAGGGCATCATCTGACACAAGGGGATGGGCAGAGGATCCATAACGAATGGGACGGTCGAGCCATACGACACGGCGGATATACCACTGTCGCTCGTCATCTGTGCCTGTGCCTGCCGCGGCCGGCTATCAACAGCAAGGACAGAGTCGATGACGCTGCCGAAGCCCGTGCGCTGTCCATGAGCAGTCGCTGCGTCCCGCGAGTTCAGCCGCACACGCGGTGAGGTCGTTTCCCGCGCAGGATAGTCATCCGGGGCGATAGACGTCCGCGTAATGAGGTTCGCGAACGCGCCGCTACTACGCTCGTTCTCGAGCGGGGGCACGTCGACACTGCTCTGGACGCGCAGCTCCGCGCGAGCCGTCACGGCTGCAGCAGAAGCGCGCGCTTGGTAGAGCGCCCGGATCCTGTATTCGGCCCGCGTACGCTCCAGCTCTTCTTCTTCATCAGAGGGGATGGCGTTCCCGTCTGCATCGAGCCGAGCTGTGGGAATAAATTTAGAAACGTAGCCTTGCGGAACGGAAGAAGAGTAGATCAGCGCACCCCATCCACGCCGGCGAGGTTCGGGCAAAGGTGGCGGCACCCGGGGCCGCCGAACATTCTCGTGATCATCGAACATCGAGGGCCCAAATCGACGGCGAGGAAAAGCAGAATAATCCGGGGTCTCGGAGGCAGGGCGCTCCCTACTCCCAGGCATCAGCCACGACAAGGGATCCTCCTCGTCCCATTCGAGATTGATATTGTGCACCAGCTCATCGCCGTCCGCATTCACCCGTCGGTGAATAAAGTAACTCCGCTCGGACCCAATAGGCGACTCTGCAATATCGCGGGAATCACGGCGCTGTCCTGTATAGCTGAAAGGCTCTTCGAACAAAAGAGGACGATCACGCGTGACGGCAGAGGTAGGTGTCGACAGGTTTTGAACGGAAAAATTGGACAGAATAGATAGTCGGTCAGGGTGTGTGCGCGCAGAGGCGGACGACTGCGTGGTGTTGGAATTCTGCCTCGTCCCAGTGCTGGTGCTGGTGCGGTAAGCTCGCCATCTGCGTGGGTTGGGGGACGGGACATTCGTGCTCGTGCTGATGTTACTGGGTTGCGGTTGTTGCCTATGCCCGGCGCGAAACGACTCTATGTCGAGACTGCGTGCAGCACGAATGATATCGGAACGCGACATGGCGTCCGCTCTCCCGGGGTCAGTACGACGCTGCTGGGAGAGAGCGCGGAGGTGAATCAGCTCGCGCTCCAGCTCAACGGCTCGGAGAGTGAGGTCCGCCTGAGGTGGAGCCGATTGTTCGACAGAACGGGAGGGTCCCGCGGCTTCGCGGGCGGCCACGCGTCTGCCAATGAACGTAGAAGGGTCGTCCGGATTGAGCAGTTCCCGGCGGCGCGCCAACTGGGTCTCCAGCATCGACCGACGAGGGATGGGATTGTGCTGGATGGGCTCGGCGGACAATGACGGAGAAGGGAGCTGGACCGGTTGACGCCTATGCCTGGGAAGCTCTGAGACGGACGGGTGCGAATGGGGCTGGTGATGATCACTCCAGGAGCTCGGCGCAAAACGATCGAGATATTCCTGCGTCTGGCGATCCACCGCGGCGAGGTTGGATCTCAATGACTGGAAATCTATGGCATCGTCGGTGTCGCTGGACTCGTCGATGGGGGATGTGCCAAGTAGTAGCGCCGAGTGGCCGGGCCCGATATTCCCACTGAGGTATTGAGCTTCCGCGTCGGAGGATGGGGGGAGGGGTTCTGTCAGTTCCACGAGACTGCGTCGGACTAGAATCTATTAGTATGAGACGGAGAAAGCTTAAGACCGCGAACGACGGACCTTGGCGGATGCGGCGGTATGCAGCTTGGAGAGCTGCAGAAGCGGCGCGTAAACTGTGCTGGGCATCGGGTCGCCCTTGGGCGTGGGGATCCAGGAGCGGCTGAGTGGATTCTTCTATGTTCGGAGAGCCTGCTGTTGAAACTGGGGAGGGATACGAGGTGCCGGTATCATGTTGGACGCGGGCGGTTGAGGAGACAGATGGGTCGCTCATTCCGCGAGGCAATAAGAGAAAGACGGCTCGCAGAGCGCTGGGGGCGCGGTGCAGAGGTGGGCGGCGGAGGACACGACAAGAACAAGAAGCGACAAGCGATTCTGTGTGCGCGTATTTGATTCTCTGATTCCCGTTGCATCGCCACTCTATTCGGATTTCTATTCCTACGGTGATCTCGTTCCGAATCTACGAGCCAATTTCCGAGCCATTGGGCGTTCCCCCATGTATAAGAACGTCAACACAAGAGACACAAGAAGCAGCCCCACTGCGAGCAGTGATATCACCGTCCAGCCCTGTGTCCTGTGTAGATGCGCGTACAACTGCGAGCAACGAATCAGATGGCACATTGAGGTCGCGGGGAAAGCGTACCTGTCCTCCGATGACAGGACCGACTACGACAGCGTCAGAAAATGCAATGATGATGTCTTTGGAAACTACGTACGCGTCGTGCCTGGATGTGTGTCCGTTAGTTGACGTTGAGCACGGAAAAAAAAGAATTAGTACCAATGCCGTACACGAGGTTGAACGCGCCATAAACGTGGCCGTCTACGCATATTAGTGGCTTTGCAGACGCCGGTGACAGTAGAACTTACAACCGACACCCTCGATGCCCCGCGAGACAGCAGCAAGCTCGGCCATTAATGGCGAGATCAGGCCGCTAACAAAAAACGCTACACAGACCAGCCCGTCAGAAAAACCGGCATGCGAGTGGTTGCAACTGCTCACATCCCAATCCATAGGAAGTGATGAACAGTCCAAGGCTCTTCTCCAGGATCATGAGAACCCACCAAGGCACCGCAAGTACGATGCAGATGGTTGCTAGCCATTCCACGCCTTGGTGGTCTGAATACCAGCCGGCGATTGGGGCAGCTTCCTTGTATCAGCACGCGATATTCTCATAGAGGAAAGAAAGCCTACAGAAAAGAGTCGGAACAACGCCAGCGAGGTATACCAAGCCGACTTTGGCCGAATTAAGGCCCCAGACATCGTGGAGATGCAGGGGAAGGGTAGGCTCTTGGGCGCTATATACAATGCTGCGTACCCAAAGCGCTGAGTCGTTGATGCAGCGGCGAAGAAGTTATTTACCCATAAAGGAGAGTGATGATCATGACTGCATTGGCTCGAGACGAGCGAAGAAGCCGAACCATAACGCCGGGAAGGGAGAGTTTGACCACAGGCACAGGCTCCGTGGGTTGGGTCGGCGGCGCAGCTTCGTTGGGGACGACAGCCGCATCTGCTGATTTTTCTTCGTCCCGTTCCGAATCGCTGGCAGGAGATGGCACTGCGGCTGGATCATGGCCCCAGGGAAGCGCCTCCTTCCGCTCGATAATGAACAGACGGCCGATGAGATCGATAATGCAGATTATGATTCCGAAGATGAAGGGACCTCTAAAACCAAAGCGACCGTACAGGGCACCACCAATCGGGGGACCAGCAAGGAAGCCGATAGCCATGCCGGACATAGCGAGGCCTAATTGTCCTAGCAACAGAGAGAGTCAGAAACGTGCACTTCGCGGAGTGAGAGGCGTACTGCCGATAAATTTCTCGGGCGAGCTTTCGCACCTACGCGGGAGTCAATAGTGAGCTTCACGCAAACGAAAATCATACAAAAGCGCTAATCCAACGACCCAGACCATTGTAGACCCGACTCCTTGCAGAACACGGGCTACGCACATGACGGCGAAGTTTGGTGCCTCCATCATCATGATTTGGGATCCAATGAGGATCACGAGGCCAGCGATGAGCGGCGAGCGCCTCGTATCATAGCGCTCTGAAAAAATTGCGATCGGAATAGTGCCTTTTGAATATTGAGAAGATGTGAAGGCCGTAATGTGATGGACATACAGAGCACAAGACCGCCGGACTGTACTCTGTCTGAGCCCGATAGCAACAACGAATATGAAGTACATACATAGCAGAAAAGCAGCCAGCCGGTGAGCGCCGATACGGAACGGTAGCCCAAGCGTTCGAGCTGGAAGGGCATGACGGGAATAATCATGGAGTATACCAATAAATCAGTGGCCACGCCTGTTGAGAAGGATGAGTTTATGTTGACTCTGTACCCTCCGAGACGATGCCAGACTGACCCAGGCCAACGACGGCAGTCGCGAACCAGTATGAGGATCGCCATTTTAGACCAGTGGGAGGGCTGGACATTTTCCGAAGCCTAATAGATGCCACCTATCTCTGAAGCGAAAAGGAGCCGGGATAGATTACAGGCGTTCCTTCGAAAACCTGAAGCAAGTTAAAGTTGAAGACTTGCGCCATGACAGAACCGGAAAATCATCACACCGCTGCGCAACCGCTGCTTCGGACCATACTGCGGACAGGCTATCGGGCAGATCCGGCTCGGCCCGGTATGGCAGGCTGGCCGCGGCGAGCTGAGCCTAGACAGGGCCAAGTTGGGGCCAAGCAAGGCAGAATCAACTTGGAATCAACTCTACGAATCGCGATGCCCGAGACCCGAGGCCGGAGCTGGTCCTTGAAGACAACGAGAGCGACGACGAAGAGGAGGGGTCCGAAGGCGGGTACGGAGGCGCCGACGACGAGGAGGAGGAAAGTTCCGCGGACGGTTGACGAAGAGCGGCTTGGCCGCAACCTGGAATACGCCCCGCGCGTCAGACTCATAAGCCTCCGCCTCCTTTCGCGGTATACATAAATGGTCTGTCAGCCATCAACACTATCGTTCGCTCCTTTTCCGCTATAACCACCTGCTGTTGAGTCCTACATACCACCTGCTTTCGAGTCTGCTGCTCTGTTCTTGTCTCTGGAAGCCTGAAGATGCGCAGATCCTCCCCGCATATGTATGCGGACAGACTTCCGCACCCGCCTCCTCACCATGGTCGCTACTTCGCAACGGCTGCCTCGTCCAGGACCCCCGTGCGTATCTACGACTCATGGTGGCCAACTCGACGCTAATGACCTTCACACGACTTTCACGACCCCCAGGGTACAAGCTCGTCGTCATTCCGCCACCTCGCGGTACCTCGACAACGCCAATGCTTCATGACCACGGCACCTTCTCTGGCGATGGTTTCCTACACTTGGACCCCTCCTATCCATGATAATAATCCATCACGCCAATGACTTTGTTCTGTGCTATTTCCAGGCCATCGGAAGTCGCGCAAGTTTAACGCATCCTTAATGGCTATCTGAATTCTATCAAATAATTCTAAAAATAATTCCGACAACATGTCGAACGTTGCACGGAAGATACCCCCGCACCGTGAAACGGCTTACTCGACACGGACATCATGGCCTCACGACGCCGCGGCGACGCACTTCTAGGACCACAACCCTACGGCAACTGGCTTTCCGCACCGGACACTCGCAATTTTGTTACAATGGAACACGGTTCAGCTTACTCGGCAACTGGCATTTGTCTAGGACGATTGGCGACCGCACTTTATCTTGTCAATATCAATACCCTCGGCGACAAGCCCACTGTTTCCCTTTCTTTTCTCTCCCTGACCGCAGCAATCACTTACGGCCTGCAGCTTCTCGCCCCCCCTGCGCAAGTGCGACAGCTCGCGGCCTGTCTCCATTCTACCTTCCCCATTTTCTTCGAACCACAGCATTCCGCAGTGGCCTTTTGTTCACCTACGGTCACACACGGCTCGGCAACTCGGCTCGGGCCTCTCTCCACACCTCGTCCCGTCTGCGAGCAGGCAGCCTGCAGGCGAACTTGCGAGGCGCCTGTGTACGGTGTACGGCACAGCAGATAGGATCGCCTCGATACTAGATTGTTCCAATCTAATCTACACTGCCACCTGTCATCGACTTTGCCTCCGGAGAGTCCGCACTCGTCGACTCTCTGCATTTGCGAACCTCTCCGTGCATTACTCCAGCCTTTTCCAAGCCTTTTCTGAGGGCTCTCCTCCCTTCCCTTACTTCTCGCTCACGCTCGAAGTTGCTGTTGGTCTCGTTTCTCCATAGACCCGCGGTTGCGTACGGGCTCGGCCGTCGCCGCCTACCGTCTCCTGCAACTCGGCTTTCCCTGCCGGCCTTTGCCGCTGCGTCGTGATTCAGAAGCGGCCGAACCCCCCGCGCACCCACACATCCACACCGCATTTCTATCCCGCTCGTTCTGACGTACACAGCACGGTTTGGCGCTATGTACCTACGCGCCATAATAGACTCACGCACATCTTCTTGCATCCGAAGCGGTGCGACACACCTTACACAGACCCACGCCCGTCCGGGCATGCGTCCGTTTACGACCTTGAGAAGCGCCATGGGCTGACTACCGCATATCTCGGCTCTTCGTATTCGACACCTGCCCATTCGTTCTCAACCGCGACAACATGTTGCTAGACCCATCATGCATCACGACTCGAGTGGACCGACAACGGACTATAAAGATTTGACGTGGATCCTATTGTTACACTCGGAGTTGTTGACAGCGTAAAAGCGTAAATGTCCTGGGCAGCTTCAAACGATAGGGTCGGCAGAAATAGGGTTCATGCAGCTTCCAGCCTGGTGCACCGAATCGATGCGCTCAGGTCGTCGAGCTCGCTGATGCGCCGGACGAGCCTGTTTTCATTCGGAACTTCCAACGTCTCCTGCTTCTCAATACCGCAGTTCCCGAATCTCTCTTTCCGTCTGTTTCTCTTATCTTTTCTTGGGGATGGAGCTAGGGCGCGCTTACGCCGCGGGTGGTAGACTACTGCTCCGCAAGTCTCTTGTAGTAGTACATATGTCGTGTTCCAGCGTGTTCCACGCATACCTTGGCACGTCGAGCGAATAACTTCAATTCATGATGAAACGAAGTGAGATAAGATAAGAGATTGACACTACCGTGACTTGGGCTCGGCGAGCACTTGTGCGCTCCCACCGCCGCGGACGGCCGGACATAAAACGGACAGCGATTCCGATGCTGGGCATTCCGCAATCATGGATAAGAGTGGGGCTGGAAAAGGCGCTCGAGAGTGTTGAAACTTGAATGGATATATGTACAGGAGGCAGAATTGGATCTTATACTGCAATGAGCCCTTCGGCCCCTTCCCTCTCCATCCAGCACCGTTCACCGGTCAAGGGCGTGCAGAGACCAGATGCGCGAGCGAGAGTTGAGCGAGAGCCTCGGAGGTGCTCCAAAGTGGAAGAGTCACACTGAAAGTGACGACTCGGAGTACTCGGCTCCATCAGCGACGAGCGTCCTTGGGCAGAACAGCGCAAGAACAGCGTATCCGAGTCCTGGAGAACCTCCATCGGATCCCGCAACTAGCCGCAACGCCCCCCGGCCCAACCTTCGCCCGTCATCGTCCCCGAGAACATCCTGTCCACCGCACATGTCCCGCTCGGAGTCCCTTGCGTCCAGAGCTAGCGGACGGCGCTATCCTCCCTCGCTCGGTGGAATCAATGAATGAGTGCATTCACGTCTTTTGTGCATTCGCCCTGTTTCTTGTGGAGTCCCGCCGAGATCATCGGGGACTTGGCGAGAAAGCTGGGGGTTGGAGCCAAGTTGGAGCAACTTGAGACCCTGATATTGTCTTGGCCGAGACTGTTGAACGCCGTTCCCAGACTGTCTTCGGATTGGCTAGCTTTCACAGCGTTTTGGCTGGCAATGGAGGGGCTGGCTGGTTGAAGTTGAAGTTGAAGGGTCGTCGATCACCTGGGTCCTATTCCAGAACTGCGATCTCAAATTGTCCTCAAGCCCCATTGCGTCACTCTGCTCGTCCATCCTTGGCAAATCCACCCATTCCTTGACTTGGCGTTTCTCCAGCTCTATATAAGCTGGACCTATACCAAGGGACTGTCAACGCCAGGCACCATGGGGCTTTTCAAATCAGAAAAGACATCGAACCTGCAACTCTCGAGCCGCATCGACACCGTCACAGTCGCGCCGCCCAACCCCGACTTCTCTGCTATCATCCCATACGCACATACTATCTCTGCCTCTGAAGCATTACAAAACCTAGCTTCTAGCGAGGAGGACGGGCTCTCGAAGAATGAGGCAGCGCGACGTTTAGAGACATGTGGCGAGAACTTGCTGGATGGCGACAACGGCGTGAGCGCTCTCAGAATCTTGTTCGCACAGCTCGGTGCGTTGCTCCTTCGTGCCCGCCTTTCATCCTTCTGACTAAATAACGTAGCCAACGCCTTGACTTTGGTCCTTCTTGCTGCACTTGCACTGAGCTTTGGCGTACAAGATTTCATCGGTCCGTTTCTCGTCCACAAGACTTCGCGTTGGCACTGACTTTTCTTAAGAGGGCGCCGTCATCGGCGCTGTGATTGTCTTGAACACAACGTGCGTTCAGAGCCCCCTCTCCTCAGCGATTTCATACCCATCTTTTGACAGTGTTGGATTCTTTCAAGAATATCGTGCTGAGAAAACTATGGACTCGCTAAGGCAACTTTCGTCCCCAACAGCCTTTGTCGTTCGCGACGGAGAAGGGACTGCCATCGCCGCCAAAAACGTGGTACCCGGAGATGTTGTTATGGTCAAAACAGGGGATGTTATCCCGTCCGATGTGAGTCTGAATGGCTGCACTCGCGTTGCTTGCATTGACTGTCTGTTCCTTTAGTTCAGGCTGCTCTCCTCCTCTAATCTAGAGATCTCAGAGCAACTCCTCACAGGCGAATCCCTCCCCGGTAAGTTTGAGATCCCATTCGGTCCCCGAACCGCATGTCTGACTGCTCTTCAGTGGCGAAGCAAGTCGAGGCCATCGACGACACAAATCTCGACCTTTCCATTGGCGATCGTGTCAATCTCTGTTATTCATCCACTGTGGTGACGAAAGGCCGTGGTGTTGGAGTCACCATTGCAACTGGCATGAAGACCCAAGTCGGCCTCATCGCCAGTGCCATGAACAAGAAGGCGCCGCGAAAGGAAGGTCAGAGTCGTGGCTCTGCTGCCGCCAGCTCCGCATGGAACAACGTGATGGAATTTCTGTATGTTCCATATCTTTGCGACTCTTTCTCGATGCTCACGAACACTGCAGCGGACTTCGCGGCGGAACGCCGCTCCAGATCAAGCTATCCAAGCTGGCATACATTCTCTTTGGCTGCGCTATCATCCTGGCCATCATCGTCTTTGCCGTCGCCAGGTTCAACGTAACCGACGAAGTCGCTTTGTATGCTATTGCAACGGCAATCGCTATTATCCCGGAATCTCTTGTCGCGGTCCTGACGCTCACGATGGCTGCTGGGACACGAACCATGGCGAAAGAGCATGTGATTGTGAGGAAGCTGGACGCGCTAGAGAGCTTGGGAGGCGTCACGGATATCTGTTCCGACAAGACTGGGACGTTGACGTTGGGGATGATGTCCGTCAAGTCGTATTGGGTTGGCGGAGCTGCGTCTGAGAGCAGAGAGTACTCCGTGGAGACTGGGTCGAATGCGCTCGAGCCAAAGGGCGAGGTCCGTGATGTGTCCTCGGGAAAATTCGTGGAAACGGGTTCTCTGGAGGAAGGCCTTGCTCAGTCGGTCAGAGCTGCGTCCTTGTGCAATGTCGCAACGTACGTTGCGATCTACAATGTGTGCACCTCGGCCTCCTGACTCTTATCTGCAGTGTTCACAAGAACCTCCGTGGTGAGTGGAAGTCGACCGGAGACCCAACCGAAGTTGCGCTGCAAGTCTTCGCGATGAAGCTCGGGCTCGGGCGAGCGTCCCTCGTGGCTGCCTCATCAAGTCCAGCCGACGAAAAGGATTCAGAAGACCACGAACTCGACAAATCACGAGGGAGCAAGAGATACAAGCTTCTTGTCGAATTCCCGTTTTCGTCTTCGGTGAAGAGAATGACCACGATATACGAAGATTCAGAGTCGAAGGGCGAAGCCGTTGCATACCTGAAGGGTGCTGTACGTTATTCGTCATTCTTGGTGTTTCCCGGATTTTGACCTTCTTTCTTCCAGGTTGAGCGCGTCTTGGATGCATGTGTCTCTTATGTTCCTACACCTTTCCAGGACTCCTCTTCAGACGTTCCGCTTACTGAAGATGACCACCGACGGATTCACGACAAGGCAGAGGAGTTCGCCTCCCAGGGCCTTCGCGTCATCGCCCTGGCCCGACGCGCAATGCCAGCCGAGGGAGCCAGCAAAATCTCAAGGGATGATGCCGAGAAGGACTTCACGTTTCTCGGTTTGGCCGGGATCTTTGATCCGCCAAGACCAGAGACCGTTGGCGCCGTGAGGGCGTGCAAGGCAGCCGGGATTGTCGTCCACATGTCAGTATATGTACTTGCCCTCTGCCGTACCACCGCTGATCTTGCTCCAAAGGCTGACTGGGGACCATGCTACCACTGCCAGGGCCATCGCGGAGTCTGTCGAGATTCTTCCTCTCGATGCCCCCAAGAGCGCTCTCATGACTGCTGCCGAGTTCGACAAATTGTCCGACGAGGAGATTGATGCGCTGCCTGAACTGCCGCTCGTCATCGCTCGCTGTGCTCCCGAAACCAAAGGTGGGACTGAATCCGCCACCCGGGGAACCGCGCCTCATCTCCTGTTGCAGTTCGCATGATTCATGCCGGGAAACGCCGCGGAAAGCATCTCTCGATGTCTGGAGACGGTGTCAACGATTCGCCAGCTTTGAAGCTCGCGCCCGTTGGGATAGCTATGGGAATGGCAGGATCCGATGTCGCGAAGGACGCGTCCGATCTTGTGCTGACGGACGAGTTCGTCGCTGTTCTCCCCGCGCGAGCCGCATGGCTAACATCGTGCTTGCAGTAACTTCGACTCGATCCGGGCTGCAATCGCCGAAGGACGTCGCATCTTTACGAACATACAACGCTTCATCATGCATCTGCTCGCCACGAATATCGCGGAGGTCATTGTGCTCATAGTCGGCCTTGCCTTCATCGACGAGTCGGGACAGAGCGTCTTTCCGCTCAGCCCCCTGGCTATTCTTTGGATCAACATGGTGCGTCGTTTGACCTTTGATGCTCTTCGTTTTAGCCTAAATTTTGACCAGTTGACGAGCTCGCCTCCTGCGTTCGGACTGGGACTTGAGCCTCCGGATATAGCTCTCATGACACGCCCACCGCATAACGTGAAGCACGGAATTTTCACTTGGCCCGTCATTATCGACACCTGTGTCTATGGTTTGATCATGGGCACAACGTGTCTGCTCAACGTACGCTACCCAACTCATCCGCCCTTCTCCCCCTCATCTTCGGCTTAGTTCGTCATCGTCGTCTACGGTGTTGGAAATGGCGATTTGGCGCGGGAATGCAACCACGATGCTTCCGCAGCGTGCACGAACGTCTTCCAAGCCCGTTCCACGGTGTTCGCCACGCTGGTCTTCCAGATTCTTCTGTATGCATTCGAACTCAAGTCGCGTACGTCTTCTTCAGCCAGTGGCTTTGGCCTTCCGCCTCATTCCTTTCAGTTGACCGTTCCATGTTCTCCTTGACACCCGGCCGCCCATTCTGGGTCGATCTTTGGGCCAACCAGGTCCTGTTCTGGTCCGTAATTCTCGGGATGGTCACCATCCTCCTTCGTGAGTTGTCTCCTCTTCCTGCCGCTACGTATCTCACATCTTTGGGCAGCGATCTACATCCCGAGCTTCAACACCCGCGTGTTCTACCAGTCGGCGATCTCGTGGCACTGGGGCCTGGTCATTGGGATGACCCTCGTGTTCATTGCGGGATGCGAGATCTGGAAGCTTGCGCGGAAGCCGTTGTATGCCAGGATGGAGGAGCGGGGGGCTGCTGCTCTCCCCGCACAGGGCTCGACTAAGGACATTTCGGCATCATAATTTACAAAAGTAATACCGACTTCCGACAAGATACAACCTAGATTGCCATAGCACAAACTGTATACTACTACCGACGTACCTACTACCTTCCACAACATATCAACGATGGTTGTACGCTTCGAACCAGAGCAACACCTACGACCACTAGGGCTAAACTGACCACGGTTTGCCATCTCCCCGGCAAACGCCCTTCATATTCGAGGCCTGCGCCGGCTCTGCCATTTCATACCTCATGTGTATCGTTTTCGAGCGCGCCGGCGTCCCGATGCTCAGCGCATTCTCATCTTCCAGTCTCATCTTCCGGTTCGTTTCACGTTTTCTGGCGGAGCCGGGCGTGTGTATGCCGTACTCCGTGTGGCAAATTTATTGCTTGTAGCGAGGTAAAATAAGGGGCTATGAGTGGTTTCGCGGGGTAGCGTTGGGGTAGCGCATAGATACTCCTAAGCTCTCCCCACCGACGCCGAGGCTGACAGTTCCGGGAATATGGTGATAGAGAAGGCCTGTATGGATGACCGTTGAGAGGACGAAAGCCCATGCTAGCGATGAAAAACACGAACACAGCGGCCGTTGATCGATTTTTGCGGTGTGCCTCTCTCGGGCTCGAATCTCGCTCTGCGTCAGATTGGCCATCTCGAAAGAGGAACACACCGCTATATGGCGCGGACGTGGGGATGAGAGGCCGAGAACGCGTATGTTCGGGAAGGAGGAGAGAGCATGCGAGTATGCGTAAAAAAGCGGCACGTACCAAGGCCTAAGGGCTGGTTGGACCACGGGCTCGGAGACCCTCCTAAGATCGCTCATGAGCTGCCTCTGCCGGGTGATGGTGTAAGAGCTTCGGGTCGGATCCCAGTCATCTGCAAGGCGAGGGGTGGTCGGGATCGGGCCTGCAGAGAGTCGGCGATGGATGCGGGTGTCGTCGTCGCTGGGTAGAATAATCGGCTGGCAAGGTCGGGAGGAGATTTTCGCCGCTAGCAAAAAATGAGAGGAGCAGGGATACGAAGGCATAGGCGTTCCCTGGTCCCTGGACCGAGTGGCACTAGACACAGGAAAAGGGTGGTGAATTTCAATTGGCGATCGGCAAACATTGGCACAAGCAAATGACCTCTTGCTCTTGGACCCCTTCATGCTCCGGTCCAGCACGTTTAGGTCCTCCGCCCTTTTCCCCTCATACCGCTCTTCAGAGTGTTCGCGATATATTAGGCGTTCCCCTTTTCTGAACCCCCCGGGTTTGGGCTAAAAATGTGATTGCAAAATACTCCTCGAAGAGAGGAAAGGACCACGGTACTCCCTTCGTAAGGTCGGCTTCTGTGGAGGCTTAGAACGCCATGTCCCTGCCGGATTTTGGATCGTTTGCGGTGCTGGAATTCACGGGCTACAGAGAGGCAAGCTCCGCTTCTGTCGCAGGCACGAGCATCTCACACCAGTGGTAGCGGCTTACTGTACAAGTACGTCTTCCTGGGATGGCCCTCCTGCGGTGGAGAACTCAACCCTGTACTCTGGCAGCTTGTTGGACTGGTTGTTGCTCGCGTTTGCACCACCGTCAGCCGGACTCAGGTGCGCGCGATCACGTCTTGGCATATCCGGCGTAGTTCCAGTGTCGCTTTACCTCCTATGTTGGCCGGCGCATATCTCGCTGCCTCGTCGGAAGAAAGCTACTCTTGCAAGGGCGGTGGCATATGTGTTGGTGGTCGACAACTCTGGTCTTGATCAGGGGCCCGAAACTTGGCTTGCGGCTAGGCTTTCTGGGTCTTGCGATTACCGGTCTCAATGTTGCTCAAACTGCTGAAGGACATGTTCATTCGCTGGGGCTGTTGGAAGACAGCAGCTTAACAGCATCGAATGCCGTTACGCGTCACTGTCACATGGCGTCGGCGTCGAGAGCGGTACCGACGCGTGCATTGTACAAGGGCAGGCCAGAGAGCTTGGTGGCAAGACAAGACGCGTGCTTGACGACGGACTGGATCGCTGCCGTTAGCCTAGGGCGAGAAGAATCCATGTGTCGACCGACAGTATGGTGGCTAGACAGCGGCGGGAGCAGAATTGCGACCCATTGCGAGAAGCCACGTAAATGGCCGATCTAAGACCAGCTTGCGTTGCTCAGACCCGCCGATGGATCATGTGTCCAGCAGATCGACCAGGACCAGGTCCGCTTGTTCAGTTCCCGGGAGTCTTGCAGACGGTTTTGAGATTTTGATAAGCGATTCAACGGAGGCCGGCGTAGGTTGCCAATTCTTGCGTTGTGTCTTCAGGCTTGCTTCATACTGTTCCTTTTTTCTTGGGACTCTGTTGAGCCCGTCTGGTTTCCGGGTGGGCGCTCTACATCGTCTCGTTCAGTTTGTCTGTTCCTCGGCTGGGAGAGCTCAATTCATACCTCCCTCCTCTCACGGTGCTCGAATGTGAGTCGCGTTCGGCTTCTAGGCGAGTTGGATGGCAGTAACGAAGTTTTCTTAGAAGTGTTCGTTGGCCCACACCCCCAAATGGACAGTCACGGCACCGCGCTCTTTCATATATATAAAGAGACCTCCATCGCTTTTAAGCTCAGCTATTTCTCTTCCTCACCACCAACTAATTGCTCTTTTCGCCACCAAACTACCCAGCCTATTCTTTCTATGCGTCCCCAAGACCCGCCCTTACCTTCTTTTTCCCTCGTCCTCTCTCAAAACCAGCGCCCTCCGGCCTCATATGTCGTATATCCCTGGACTCCCTTCGCGTACGACAGCCCCGCGGTCCAACCCCCTGCTAATCCAAACCCCATTCCTGCCGTGGTAACTACCTCGCTTTTGATCTCGACATCTTCGCATCTTGACACAACGCAGCCGCAGATCCCAGCCCAAACCGTCCGGCCTCCCAACACTTTCAAAGCCATCATTACAGCGATCCGCGTACGTTTGCTTGATCATATGCATGCTCTATCCTGACTTCCCACCTAGCGGTATCTTGCAAGGCTTGTCGCCAAGCTGAAGGCGCGCATCGCGTCGTAAGGCAGGAAAGACCTAGATCAAGAGAAAAACGGCATGATTGCCTCACAGTCAGGTGCGCATCCCCTGTTTACACAGTTTTTGTCTAATGCATGCCTCAGATCTCAGACCCCGCAGTAATCTTATTCAGAGACCCATCGCCCTGGCGCGCGCAGAATGTGAACGGATCCGGCTCGCCGCTGGGCCTAGTGAGCCCTCCAACTCTTCTTGAATGTACAGTATCTCGACTCGGACTCGCCGACTCGGAGGCTACATAGTCTCCTCGAGCTCTCCAGGAGTTCCACGCTTTCTCTCTTGGTGTACATAACAGATTTTGGGGTCAAAACTAAACATAGGTGGACAAGGATCAGAGAAAACATACCGGAGAAAACGTCCTAGAAAAAGTGTAAAATACTAATGTTGTACATACCTATTTGTCGCTAGTTAGTCTTACTCGAAGAACCAAACGCTGGCATAGCCACTGACGCCAATCTTACCCGACGATTGACTCAGTGAGTCAGTTAGATGATGGTCAGACGATGTGAATTGCTCATTCAACCAGCTAGCCAGAGCGATGGCGTCCAGGACGTTCATCATCAAGGTCCCTGCGACGTCCGCGAACATTGGCCCGGGATTCGATGTGGTTGGCCTCTCCCTGTCCCTGCAACTCACCCTCACCGTGGCACACCCGGCACCCTCAGATAGACCATATACTCCTCCGGTATTGAGCTACACCGGCGAGGGCGCGGACGAAGTCCCCCTTGACGCGTACAAAAATCTCACAACCCGCGTCGCTCTCTATCTCCTGCGCTGCCATGATATACGCTCCTTTCCCTCTGGGCTCGACATCCACGTCGACAATGAGATCCCGTTCGGTCGCGGATTGGGCTCCTCCGGGGCCGCCGTTATAGCCGGTGTGCTACTCGGAAACGAGCTGGGTGGACTCAAGCTGCCGCAGGCACGCTTGCTGGATTTCGCGCTCATGGTCGAGCGGCATCCAGACAACGTCACCGCCGCGCTTGTCGGCGGATTTGTGGGGTCCTACTTGAGGGAGCTCGACGATGCGGCAACGGAGGCCGCAAGCGTGCCCTTGAGCGAAGTTCTACCAGAGTTCCCTCCCGATGCCGGCGAAGACTGGGGTTTGAATCCGCCTGTGCCGCCGCTTGGGATTGGGCACTTCGTCCGATTCGGATGGTCTGAGAGCATCAAAGCTGTCGCGATCATCCCGAGATTCGAGCTGAGCACGGCAAAAGCGAGAGAGGTGCTTCCCCTGCTATATTCCCGTAAAGATCTGGTCGGTCGCGTCGATCATCGAATAGCAATTTTAATATCCATATTTTGATCTAGGTCTTTAATCTCCAGCGACTCGCCGTCCTGACCACAGCGTTGGGACAGTCCCCACCAGATCCTGACCTGATATACGAAGCTATGAAAGACCGCGTTCACCAGCCATATCGGAAAGCTTTGGTGCGTCCACATGATTGATTTCTTCCATCCCGTGTCTAATCCCTGCGCAGATTCCAGGTCTACCGGAAGTGACTTCGTCTATCACCCCCACAACCCATCCAGGTCTCCTCGGGATTTGCTTGTCCGGGGCTGGCCCCACCATCCTTGCTCTGGCAACCCATGGGTTCGAAGCCATCGCGGAGGATGCGCGGGCGATTTTTAAGAAGACCGGTGTCGAGATAGATTGGAAACTTCTCACCGTTGCAGGTGGCAGCGTTGTCCGGTACGTACTGTAGCAAGTAAAAACTGAAAGCGGTCGAGGTCGAATCAAGATGAATGTATAATAAAAACATTAAACTAGCCTATGTAACAAGATTAAAACAAAGCAAAGATCCATCCGTGGGGGTATGAGAGCTCTAGACTGGTATACGATTGCATGCGATCAGCCACCGGCAGTGAGGCACACAGCCCTCATCGCTACGAGTGGTCCGGCACTGTTGTCGAATGGTAGATCCACCGTGAACAAGACATCGCTTCGATCGTTGTTGAGGTACACGGGCAAGTTGACCAGATTCTCAGTCGATGAGGTAGCCTGCGCTTGGACCCACCGAACTTGCGACGGATTGAGGCGTACCGCTTCGCCATCGTTGAGGACAAGCTTGTCCACGGACCACGATGCGCCCTCTAGAGCGAGCCCTACGAACAAATTCAGCAAAACCGACATAAGCTTGTATACACCCAACTCACCATCTATGATGAAGGCTCCAGGATCGTTGACCCGCTCGATGTCGAGTCGCAGATGCAACGTCTCCAGACTCCACTTCTTCCGGTGGGCGACAGCTTGTCTCGTCGCTGTGATGTATGCCTCTGGGAAGAACAGACCACCCAACCAAACTTCGACGTTGTTCAGATTGTCGAGTCCCGCGATATTGTCAAGTTGAGCCAATCGGCGGCTCAAGTCCGCGATCCAGCCAGACACAGCCATCGATTTGCCGACTTTGTATCGTCGCCAGTGATCCGGTATCGTGCCTAGGCATCTGTTCAGCTCGAGTTCGTGGACAGGAAAGTACCAGAGTACTCTACCTTTCGTCAGGCAACTCATGAGCGTCCGCAAATGATTGGTTTGCTTGAGCTCTCCCTGACAAACTTTGATGACGTCCTTGAGATCTTTCTGCACCTGCACGAGGAGCCTTCGGCCGATACTGCCTTCACGAGAGAATAGACGATGAAGAGGATCTTCATTCTCGCTCGATTGTTTCGCCAACGTATTCAGTTTCTGAAGGGCGGAGATGAGAGAAAGGACACGGAGATGCGGGTTCAAACTTTTACCGTAGGCAACAATTCGATCCATTGGCGGCAACGATCAAGTAGCCCACGCATCCAAGCAGGTTGCTGCGAACCTTGAGATTTTGACGCGGATGCGGCCGGCGTCGTGTCGTCATCGTCATCCGATATCATCCTCATCTTCCTGAGTTTGCCCAAAAGTTCGTTCCCTGAGTAGGCTATCAGTATCCGGATCTGGAGGATGGCTAGAACACAAACCTTGGGCGGCCGCGATCACACGTTCTGCTGTAGGAGGTAGGCTGAGCCAAGAGGGGGGCTCGCGGTCGGGCAACTCTTGCACCCAAGACAGGAAATGCTCCAGCTTGGTCCCATCTGGCGCGCCCAACAATTGTGCCCCTGTGACGCTGGGCACGAGGTTGAAGTCGACATTATATGCTGCCGGCGTGAAGAGGCCGTCAACAAACGCATCCAAGATCCTTTGGTCGAAGTCGCTGTCGACCCTACCACCGTAGACCGACTGCTTGACAAGCGTTCGTAAAGCATCCCAGGGAATCGTGGCAGGGTCAATGTTGGCTCGGCCTTTAGAGACGCTATTCAACCAGGCGTCAATGGTGCCGAAAGCAGATGCCAAATCAGAGTCGTTGAAGTCATAGGCCTTACTCCAGCCCAAGGGGGCGTAGCGAAGTCGTTCTTGGACCACGGCGTGGAACCAAGAAAGCAAGAAATACAAGCGAACCTTCTCGGCAGGCCCTTGTGAAAGGCGAGACGAGGGAATGCTTCGAAGGGAATCAAGAAGATTCGCCTTGATGCCTGGAGGCGGCTCGTTCATGATCAGGCGAGACTGGCGCAAAATGTTCACTGGTATAGAGGTGGGATTTGCTTCCATCGTGAGGAAGAGTCTGAAATTGCGGTGAGGGTTCAGAGTTTGCAACTTCTTCTCTAGTTGACCGAGCCACGTCGAAGCGAGGTGAACATTCTTAAGCAGGACCCAAGTTCCTTGACGGGAAGCAGCTGCAATGGCTTGATCTGCAAGTGTAAAGCCCTCTGGTGATCCCATAGCGACAGAAGCTGATCGGGTTCCGGTGTTTTTGATCAAGTTTTCCACTCTGTAACTCGCGTCGTAACCGGACACAGAAATCAAGGCGAGAGGTGTCGCTGCCGGTACCTCGTCAGCCACCATTGCCCCGAGATCGCTTGATTCGGAGGACATGTCAACCTCGAAGACTACTCGCACAAATTGTGCTGTCGCTTGCAATAGTCGGTCTGGCCTCAGGCATTTGACTATCAAGGCAGAACGAAGGGCTTCGACAGCAGCTACAAAAACAGTTCAGAATTAACCAGGGACAATTGAGAAGCGAGATACGTACGCGTGCTGGGCTCCCAGGGAGCGGGGGCCAACTTCTCAGGTGTATTTGATTCCAAAAATGGGACCCATTCACTCTCATGCTCGATAAAGTGGGCCTGGACGGGCTTGAAAATGGAGTGCTTCGCGAAGCTCTCGAGACGGCGAAGCTGATCTGGATTGAGCAAGGAGCTCTTGTCTGTCATGGTTGTAGCCGCAGTGGACACGGTGTCGCCACTCTCGAGAAGGAACTCAAGCTCGTCTCCGATCTCCTCGATGCCCCTCAGTTTGACTTGGGCTAGCAGGACGGCGAGCATCACATGGTCCTTGTAGAGAAGTGCCCGAGAAGTGCGTTTATAAACGACAAGGAAGAGATCATTCAAAAGAATGGCACGACGACGAGAGTAGTCGGTGACATTTTTCAGATTCGGGTTGTGATGGAGGATGTAGTCGAAGATGTCCAGGAAGAAATGCAGGGAGAACTGATAGAAGTGGCTAACAAGATTCAACTGTTCCAGAACAAAGAACACGGCGCTGCATGCTTGTGCCAGTGGGAGATATTCTGCTGTAACTTGCTCGACTTCTTTCATGACGACATCGGTTTCCTCGACTTTGTGCGTGATCTCTGCTGCCTCTCGCTTCAGCGTCTCGAGCGTGTCGATGACCTTGTCGTCATCGAGGATGTTACCGGAGGATTCGTTGAGTGCTTGAAGCAGCAACTTTTCGAGAGTCCTCAAACGGAGCCGGAACTCTCCCTGTATCTTCATGAGGTCCGTGCGCTTCCGTTCGGTATCAGGACGCTCCACTTTGAGTACTTGATCCAAGGATTGACTCTGCAGACTGCTCCGCGTCATGGTGAAATTGACGAAAGTCACACGACTGCAGATATCGGGGGAAAATTCAACGGAAGGATCCCTCGTTGATAAGAACATCGTGAAGGACGGCGAGAAGTCGATATCCTGACTGCCGAGGCGAATCAAAACACGACCTCCCGTTCGTCTGATCTCCTTGTTCAAGACAGCATTGAGAATCGGGTCGAGATGCTCGACATCCTGGATCAGCAGTGGATTCCCGAACCGGAGAGCACTTTCTAAGACCTTTAGGAAAGCCTCGTCCAAGAAGCTGGTGACGGTGATCTTCCGTTCCTTGTACTCGTTCATCAGGAACGTTGTGGCCTGGCCCGTCGGGTCGATAATTAAAGGGTAGCGATTGAACCGTTTCAGCATAATCGCGTTCTCGGTCGTGAGATTGTCGGAGGGTAGAGATTTGGATTGCCAGCTCAAACGATCGTCAGCGGTCGAGAGATATTCCGTGAGGGACAGCTCTGGCTTGAATTTGATATTGGCTTCGGAGAGATGGCTCGACCATTCCTGCCACATAACTTCTCGATAATGTTGATCGAAGAAGCCTCCGTACGCAAGGAACGCGGCGGACAAAAGAACATCGCCTACGATGGTGCTCATCTCGGTGTCAAAAGTGCGACTACCAGACTCCCAGCGTCCTCTCTCGGAGGACAAACTCTCCAGCAGCTTCATACTACGATCAACCTTGCTCTGGACGCGTTCCATCTCAAATTTGATCGCCTGGGTTTCGCTGATAAGAAGAGCGTACTCCTCCTTGTATTTCTCGATCTTGGCCTCCAGTTCAGCAATCATGTGAATGATGGCTTGAGCTTGTTTTTTCGTGGTTTCGGCCTCGACCTCCAACGACTGAACTTCGTTGCGAAGTGGTTCTACCTTGTCGAGAATTTCGGAGAATCTAACTTGAGCTAGGGCCCACTTAACGAGGGGACCGCATGCTCTGCTAGCACGCTGCACCGTCTCGAAGTTGTAAGAGGGACGACTGAGGAAATCCTTTTTCATGGTGTCACGCAATTGCTTAGTCATCTGCGTCGTGGTGTCGAACTTCAGGATGCCAGTAATGAAGTCATCGCGGCGGAGGATACCCTGGACCGTACGCCAGCTGTCTATTTTGTGGCCAAGCATGATGCAGACGGATTCCATGGCCAGCTTGACTGCTTCAGGAGGGTTGGCCATGCTTCGGACTTCCTGCAGATGCTGTTTCTTGATATTGCTGACAGCGGACTGAGCATCCAGGACCGCAGGTTCGGCATCGGCGAGATCAGCTGTAGCGATGGCACGGCGCTGTTCAATATGTTTGTCTTGTTCAACGAGCGCCGCTTGGATTTCGATGGAAGCTGCTTTCTTCAGTTCCGCCTCCTGTTGATCGGCAACCATGCGCTTCAGCTTCTCGTTAGCCTCGGCGTCTTTGGCTTCCAGTTGCGACCTTTTGATAGCAAGACTCTTTCGAAGCTCCTCGACCTGCGTAACCGTGTCACGGAGTTTGTCGAGACCGACATGAAGATGGCGCTGCTGCTCTTCCAGCTCATCACGTTTCTCGGTGTAAAGTCGAACATAATGGTTGATGCTGGAAAAGAAAAAGATTAGTACGGTTGAGAATTCGAACAAACAAGCCCATACAAGTCGAGATAGTGACGTGGGGTTACGTAATTGTGTCGGCCTTGTCGACGACTAAGTCGCTGGTTGATCTGGTGCAGGGATGAGTGCACATGAACGAGTGCATTCACGACGGCGGTACGGTGCAGTGGAGGCATTGAAAGGCCACGGTAAGCGATGGGGAAATGCGATGGGGGGTTGTACGCTGGTAGATCCAGGTCGAGTGTATTTGTAAATTCCATCCCGACTTGATAAAAGGCTTGATCGGACCAATCTCCAAACCAGTCCAGAACGCAACGATTGAACAGCGCTGGAGAAGTCGCTGCCCGCGAAGCTAGGCCGTTCTCAGGCGGATTCATGGTGAACACCACATGAAGATTCTTTGCAACTTGCCCGGTGAACCAGCGATAGAGTTCCTCATGCGAGTCTAACATCAGCCCGTCTCTTTGAGACCCTTCCTTACACGCGGTCATCAGAGCAGCATGCTCATCGCCTTCGAAAAGGCCTGGAACCTCTGCGTTGGCGAGGAGCGTGTTCATTCGCTCAAGGAAACCAGAGTCGAGAACGTTGGATTCATCCATGATGAAGCAGACCTTCTCTCCCTTGCAGCCTGCTCGGCGAAGGACAGTCCGCAAGTCTTCGTCGAAGTCTTCGCCAGTATATTTGTTCGAAACTTTAATTTGGAAGATGCTGAGACCGTTCATCCACGCGACAAAACGAGACAGCGTAGTCTGATGATTTTAAGTTTCTCACGGATGAGCGAGGAGGAAGATGCTCACCTTTCCACTACCGCTTACTCCGATGAGCAAAAGGTGTCCTTGGATTTGACGGAAGACTCGGTCAATACGGAGAACGTGATCCAAGACATCGTTGAAGAGCACAAGAGGCACATCCAGCTCTTCCTCATAGAAGACTCGGAGCCTAGCCTTGGTGTACTCTCGGAGAGTCTCTCGGTCGACGGGGATGTAATTCTTGGAGGTCCAGTTGGAGAATAAGATGGGACGGTTCAGAGCCTCGTCTCGGTTGATTGTAGGGAAGTGCTCCAGCGCAGAAGAGTCGATGTTTTCGTCAGTCCAGAGTTTTTCTTCCTCGGTGACTAGTCGATCCTGGAAGAGACGTAAAGCCTCGTGGGCCCAAACTCGAACAAGACCTTCGACAGAGAGAATCTCGAGAGGTCGGATTGCTTCGTAAATACCACGAATCCACCGCGTCAGCTCACGAGGGCTGTACACATAATGTGCTTGAACGTCAGTGGTAAAGCGCTTTTGGGAAGCGAGGTAGAATGCAACCATGGCATCTGTGAGGGGTTCCGCATATGCACGCAGATTTGGGACAACCTTGAGGACAGCTCTGTTGTAGGTTCCGTAAATCTGTTTCAACGAAACTTCGCCAGGATAGTCGACCATGACCAATGGCGCATGCCGTAAAAACCGATGACTAAGCGGAACTCGGCCCGGATCGGTGGGCGGATTGCAGGCACCAACAAACTGGATACGCTCGAGTTTAATCCAGGCCATGTCAGAGGCACGCCAGTACCCGCCACATTCGACCAGTTGACGGATGAACGAGATGACTCGCTGGGTCCCGTACTTGTCTGCAGCAGGCAGATTGATTTCGTCGCAAAAGACGACCAGCCACCGTCCAATCTGAACCGGCGCAAGGATGACTCCGTTCGGTGTCTTGCGGTACTCGCAATACTGCTCGAATGTCTTGAGAATAAGCTCTGGCGTTGTTGCGCTAGAGAAATTCAGGCCAGCTACTTCCATGTCGGGAAGTTTCCGGAGGGCGCTGAACAGGGTCATGGTTTTGCCGGAGCCCGGAGGTCCGCATAGCATAAGTGGCTTGTGCTCGGAAAGCCATGAATACAAGACCTCTTCGTGACGAACAGTATCCATGGTCGGGACGACGACATCGGCAGCGGTCACAGCGTGGGCCTCGATTTCAATAACGGGCACTTTGGATTGCCACGCCGTCCACTCGCCATTCGCAACTTGCACATCGTAATCAATGAGAGAGCTGCCAGGGAGGAGTGGCGGTAAATCGATGCTAGTTTGCTTCCGCAAGAACTCTCCCATCTCGGCTCGAAGGTCCAATTTAGCATCACCAGAGAAGGCCCAGATGATACTGACGAGCAGGCGCTTGGTCACATATTGCTCAACACGTTCAGGGGACAACGGGAAGTCCGGATGCTGGAAGTTGTATTCGATGACGTTGCGCACCGTCTTGTTGATGAGGGAGAAGAGGGTGTTCAGCGCACGGGTGACAGTGAAATCCATGATGTGCTCGATGGACTCTGCGAAGGTCAGCGCAGAGCTGACGAGCTCTCCATCGCTGAAGTAGCGTTCTAGGATAGAAGCCACTTGTTGCTGGGTGATGAGGTTGGCGGAGGCAACATTTTCGGCAGATGAATCTGCCCTACGTCCCAGCACGTCACCCGCGTCCTCGTCATCGGCATCGAGCGTTACAGCGGCCAGGGTCTGGAGATAGTTGCGGTAGACCATGGAGGGCTCCACAATGTCTTCGCTGAACCAGATCATACCGCAGCGACTGACAGTGGCTAGCGTCGCGTACTTCAGATGCTCGACTTCGAACATGATCCGGACATTGGGCGGGAGGTTAAGTCGCTCTCCATTGGGAAGAGTGAGAAGTTTGTTGTCATCCAGCACACTATAAGACGAGCGTAAGTCTGTCGTTACACTCCGCTACTTTGAGATTCACCTGTTCAGATTTTCGACCCACTCGGGATCAACATCACCGTCAAACACGATCCAGTGTCTCTTTCCACTTTCCCCACGTACATCGTCGACGATTTTGCGGAGGATGTGCGTGAAGAGACCATCGTTCCATTCTCGAGTTGTGGGATCGAGCGTTCCATATAGCGCCTCCTTGTCCATTGCTTTGGGATCAATGACGTAAGCAACACCTTCGATGCCATCAAGGCGCTCGAGAGCAGCCAGCAAAACCTTCCAGGCGTTGGTCTTTCCCGTGCCCGAGGCTCCGACCATCATCAAGCCGTGCTGAATCTTCTGGATCTGATACAGCTGAAGGATCTTGGAAATCCAGCGTTCCCCGTCGATCAAACGACGCTCAGCGCAAACGTTCAGAATCTGCTCCCGCAGCTTGTCGAGATCAACTGGCATGTAATCGACGCCCGGAAAGACATCGGCCAGGAGACTGCCCGAATATTGGTGAATGGGGAGACAGCAGCTTTTCGTCACTCACTTGGTAAGAAGAGGGACATCATCAGCAACCAACTTCGGCACAATAGTTTCCGTTACACTCTGGATGAGGATGATTTGCTCCGACACGGTATCGGAAAGGCCAACCGCAGAATCGTCGCCATTCTCCGCCTCAGCGCGAACACTCTGCAAGCGCTCACGCTTGAGGATACCAGCACTGGAAAGTACAGCCTTGAGAGCACGCAAACCAAAGTCGTAGTGAGGCTGCGGCGATAGCTGTTCGTCACAGAGATTGAAGAAGGGAACAATCTTGGATGCTAATGATTCGGCTGTGCGGAAGCCTTGCGAGAACAGCATGACTTGAGCGATGAGTTCACGATCTGGGCGAGTCATAGCCATTCTGACAATGATCAGTCATGGAAAGCAGAGAAAGCCACTTGAATTACGGTCTGAAAAGTTTCGTCAAGTTAGGAGGGAGTTGGGAGCGCCCGGCGTAGTTGGGATTGGTGGTAATGAAGATACCTAAGCGGACAACGTTCAGTGCTCCGTCGGATGACTACGACCAGACCAACCGATATTCTTGTTGATCTTCAAGTTCTTCCCTACAAGCTCGATCTCTGTGTTGGGGTTCTTGACGAGGGAGGCGAGACCCTGCTGGATGCTCTGAACTTGTTGAGAGACGGCGCTCAGAATTCGCTCTTCCAAACGATTAAATTCGTCAAAGCAGCCCCATGCTCCCACCATGCACAGTCCAACAAAGATACGACCCATGGCCTGGAAATCAAAGGTCTCGTCGCAGCAGAACACCAACACAAATCTGCCGAGCTGCACGCCTAGGGCCTTGACTGATTCGGTTTTACCTGTATGGTGAAGATACGTTAGATTGCATGGGCCACAGTTTGCTCAGACCTCACCGGTTCCTGCAGGACCGAACGGTGCCCCGCCAAGTTGACTGTCCAGAGCCTGTGTTAAGGTGAGATATACGCGATCTGTGAGCGGCGTCTGAACAAGGCGATCGGGAACACCGAGATATTCCCATCCATAAGGGAACGAGGCATCCGCCACCTTGATCGCCAAGCGGTCAAGTGGGTTTTCCACTGCACGGTCGAGATAGAAGCGCATTTGGTAGAGCCATGTAAATCCTTTAGTGTCGAGGACTTTCTCCGAAATGAGGCTGCGAGTCACATCCCTCTGGTGGACGAGTTCCGTGATGAGATGCTCACACTTCCGCCGCGTCACGGGACTGAGCTCCTGTAGTACGATGTCGGCAAGAAGATCGAGGGCTTGGATCACGGTCTGCAGAGGGTCTTCTGGGGCTTTACCAGCGTCGAGAGAAGTTTCGACGGAAGCAGTCCACGCAACTTGCACTGCGAGCGTGACCAACTGTGCGGGGTACTTCTCCATCCACTGCATGAGCTGATCCATGGGGAGGGTGGATCCTGTGCCGTAGAAGACTTGCAACTCTGTGACTGAATCCGCGAGCAAATCAGCGAGCGACAGCTGCATCATCGACTCGATTTTCGCTAGCCAGTCATTGATCTTGGGGAAATCCTTTAACAGGATCGGCGTAGTAAACTGCACTTCTTCTCCTTCTCTGGACGCCATGCCCTGGATCTGCGTCAAGTCTTCGTCTAACATGACGGTGGATATCCCGGCAAACATCTTCTTCAGATGTTTCATGATCCGCAGGATGTCCTTGCTGTTTCCGATGATCTCCAGCAAGTCCTCGTCTCCTACAAAGTAGAACCGGGGGAATGAAGAACGCTCCCGCTCCAAATATTCTCCGAGGGCTTTCTGGATCTTGTTCAAGAGATCTGCGAGCCGCTCCAAGCTTTTCTGGACGCCCTGGATGTTCATAACGTCGAGCACAAATGGCGATTTGTAAACTTTCTTCATGACTGTCAGGAACTCCGCGTTGATGTTTTGAAAGCGACCGCTTTCGACGGGAAGCAGATGCTTGATATCCGCGCTTCCAGAGAAGATACCTTCCAGATATACCCACTGTCGTTGGACGTCGATCCAGACGTCTATGCAGGCGTCAATGGCTGTCATCGCGACTCAAACACGCGCTTACCAAACAACACATGGATCCTGTTGAGTTTCTCCTCCCAAGAAGCCGCCTGGTAAGATGTCAGCGATTGAGAACAAAAGAGATGGATTGTGTGCACCTCTTCTTCAAACACTGCAAAGAGGGATTAGGATGCATGCGTATTGATTTAATATGCTCTAACCTTTGTAATACGGAGACAGCTTCATTGCCGTGAGCGAGTTCAAGTTTTCGCTGCACTTTGTAAAGAGGTCGTCCCAGCCTCTAGAGATAGAGTCAGCAGAGCAAATGTCATTATGTCAGACACAGACCTGATAAGACGACATTTAGTTTGATAGTTCACCAAATCCAAGGTATAGTTCGTCCAGGTTTCCTTGACTTGCTTGATGTATTCTTCGAGGGCCATCTGTGATCATAGTGAGATTGTGGGCGGTAGATTATCTGAGACAATTGACCTCTCCTTGCGCTTGAATGATGACTTCCTTGATCAAACTCTCGTTCCTCTTCAAATCCATGTCGTAAACATGACCAAGGGTCATGCTGTGTATGGGTGAGCAATGGCATACACGCAGGGAAAGATCACGCACAGCGGCAGAGGAATAGCCGAAGGCATGCGCAATGCCTTGAATAGTTGTTTCCAGTGCCTATCCTTCATGCCCTCCGACTGCAGCTCAGATATAACCGCGTTGGATTTAAGCAGCCCCTTCAGGACATCTTGGACATATTCAAATGCCGCGTACTGCCTCATTCTCGTGGGCATCTTGCTCGTTGAAGTCAGCAGCCCGTCAATCTGCTGCCGCAGCTTCCTGGGTTGGACGGTCGCCCAAGACATCTCTCGCAATTCCTTAATCTGGCTCCAGATTCCGGAAAGCGCAGTCCACACGCCCTTGAGGTCCCGCAACTCCTCAAACACGGGTTCTAGACGCGTGTGGCGCGTGAGTTCGAGGTCGAGTGCTTCTTTGGCTCTACAAACGAGGTCGTATTCCTCCTGGACGCGCGTAAGCTTTCCTTCGAAGACGTTGATGGTGTTCATCGCTGTGTCCGCGGCCATGTTGCCTTGCACAGGACGGGTCTGCTCCCACTCCTGAAGGACGTCGGTGATCTTGTTCTCTACAATTGTATCTTGCGCGACAATCTTAAGTTGCAGCCCAGCTACAGAGATGTGAGCACAAGGCTAAGGAGAGTTGAGTAACACGCACCGAGCTGCTCCTGGATCGAATCATTCTTCCTCTTGAGGATCTCGTTGTATGCGCTCCATTCGCCGCGCAGTTGGTCGCTATACAGCCAGTCATCGGGAAACTGGTATCTGAATCGGTGGAGCGTCTTCTCGCCGTTCTCGCAAAGCTCTATCATGGGGCCCCATGCCTTTGTCTTCTTCTTGAGGTCCTGTACGAATGTGATGAACGTGACGGCGGCTGCCGTCGATGAATTGGCAGGCGCGAAGGCCTACAGCGGGCGGGCGTTAGCAAGGCCAAGGGGAGGCTCGGATGAGAGGACGGCGTACCTCCATGGTGGTTGGTGTTTACGCGTCTAACGCACCAAATAATTTGGTGGTCAAGGTGCAAGCCACGTGCTGAGAAGGACTTGCTTCCAACCTCGCACACTTTCGACCTCGTCCCCGTATTTTTTATCCTTGCCCGCCATGTCGGGTCGTCAGCAGCGTGTGATGGTTCAGCCCATTGTAAGTTTCGGTCGCGAGACACCCTGCGATGCTCAATGAACAAACTAGAATGTCATCTTCAAAAATCTGCAACAAGTCCGTCTATTCCATATTCGTCCTTTTTTAATCAGAACTCATCTCTGTTCCTCGCTATAGAAAACTAAGATTGTCATCTGGCTGTATGACAATATCGAAATGCGGATCGAGGGACGAATCATTGTGCGTGTTGCCCAACCACTCCTTTCTCGGCGTTGAACTCGGTGCCGCGTGCATGTAGAGTCTGCGATCCAGGACCCACCTTGCATCATCTTTCTATCTTTTTTATCCTACTCTCGTCGGATTTGCTCACTTATTACGCGCTTTTGACAGGGCTTTGACGAGTTTATGAACGTGGTAATAGACGAGGCTGCAGAGGTATATGTCAAAGACGCGAAGCCGCGCAGGGAGCTGGGTGAGCGGGGCTCGTTTGCTTTTCCAAGGTTTATTGGCTTGCTTACATTCGCCCTAGGCCGCATCCTGCTGAAAGGCGACAATATCACGTTGATACAACAGGTAGTATAATCCAAACAGCTCTACCGGTTTGTATCAAAACTGTCAAACGGCGACGCCCAGAAACACTAATTTGTGAAATACATTGACTTGTGTATGTAGCCCAGATCAAAGATTGTATATAGGCAGTAAACGCGTCAGACTGAGTGACTGCCTGCATAAAGGACATTCCGCCTGTGGTGGCATGAGTAGAGGGTCGGCTGGATTCAACGACGTACCTTTTCTCTGCCCCAGCCAACGATGCAACTCCAACAAAAGAGGTGTCCGCACTCGGTGGCGCAGCTATCAGTGCGTTCTTCTAAACATAACGTACAATTTCTGCTTGCCCGGAATGCTTCAGGGATAGATGGTATATCGAGCATCGTCCTCTCGTCCTCTTCTGCCGGTTTCGCTGGCTCGCCTTCGGGGTCAACGGGACCCAGAAACATGGACACAGGCCGCTCGTCCAGGAAGGTTTCTCGAGTGTTACTTGTAACACGATGCTTCCCCTTGACGCTCGTGGACTCTGGGGCCAGGTTCGTTCTCAGAAACACGACCAGTCGATACAGCAGCCGTACGCCAAGCAGAATGCCCAGCAAGGAGTATGAGGGTGGCCGCACATGAGGGTTTTGTGGAACAGACGACACCTAGGACCGAGTCAATGATAATTCTCCAGTCGGAGAGGGTTCCTGACTTTCCGAATGCCCAATAATCGTTTCACAACATCGTAATACGTCCCATTGATATAAAATATTGCCAGGTTAAGTTCGGCCAGAACCTCCAAGACACTTGGTATGGATTTCAGCATCTTGCGGAATCGGGACGGCTGGCCATAGTCTGGGACAAGGTCGTCCAACCGCGCG
Source organism: Mycena belliarum (assembly GCA_029282135.1). Lineage (NCBI taxonomy): Eukaryota > Fungi > Basidiomycota > Agaricomycetes > Agaricales > Mycenaceae > Mycena > Mycena belliarum. The sequence goes on from JARJCN010000003.1 coordinate 850,184, forward strand.
AGAAGATATGTAGGGACAGTCGGAAGCAGGACCAGTGCTGCCCGCGTTAGCCGTGGAGGAGGAGCGATTCGGTGAAAGGCAGAATATTGCCAGATATCGGTGTACTCCTCTCCGAGTGTCTGTGTTGCTGCCTTGAAGTGAGCAACTTTCGCAGAGTGGAGCAAGCTGCGCACCCCTCGCCGTGGTCAGGCCATAGTACCCCAATTTGACGAGTAAATCGACTTCCTTGTCCCAGCGACTCAACCAGCGTGTCCCTGGGGAAGTTGCTGTCAAGAGGAAGTGCGATCTAGAGTGGTCTTTGACCAACCCAGCCAAGCCCGGAGAACGGTTTCGACCTGATCTTTCAAGGAGGAGACATGGTACAAGTCTCGTTGGTTGGCTCGAACTATGAGGGCGCGGTTTAGGATGCTTAAATGTGCCTATTGAGGCACGGCGCACTGATTTGGGCTTGCTGAGCGGGCGGGAATGACGGAGCAGACATGGATGGATTGGGACGCGTTCACGCGACCATTTGTTTGGCCTCATTTCGATTTTCATCCTCTCCTCGGACCTCCACGATCAACGTCGAGACGCAATGACCGAACCCTCAGTCTGGACAAAACGTAGGCTGGATTCATCGTTAACGCTCAAACACTGACTGACAGACAACCTCAGTCAAGTAGGGAAAACAAAAAACTAACTATCTTCGCTGGCTGATCTCCCTTTTCCCCCGCACTTGTGCAGAATGGGTGCGCTAATGGGCGGTGGAGTTGGCCTCACAATCGGGTTTATCTTTGGGTCCTGGAGCATTCTGCAGTACGTTGAATTTCCGCAGTGAACGATGCTTGGTTCTTATTTGATCCCCTGGAGGAATGGCGCAGGCCCGCGCGGAGTGCTCTCGACCCTATCTAAAACCATGCTAAGCAGTGCAGCCACATTCTCATTCTTCCTGGCTATTGGCTCGGTACGCTTATCTTCGGTCTTCGCGAGCCGCATGTCCTCATGCTGTTCTGTATAGGTGATCAGGAACGAGTCTCCGATCCTAGAAGCTGCGCATCTTCAGCTCATGACCCCCGCACCAGCCATTCGCTCCAGAGCGGAAGGCTTCCAACTAATGCGAGCGCGGTGGGAAGAGGAGCGGCGCCGTGGACCGCCTCGACTTTGAGATATCTGGCAGACGCGCCACATGGTTGCAGCTGCATATCGTCACCTCACTCTATGTATACGGTTGTGCCAACTTTCTCGTTGGCTCTCCAAAATAATCAAACCGAACCATCATAACCCGTTAGCTCCACGAAAGACCGAGACAAGACGTTCTCGCCTCAGCCTCCTGCTTGGACGTTCGGAGAACATGTCGATGAGGTGGCGTCCAGCACCCTGTGCACCTTTCAGCACTCCGCAATGCGCTCAACATCCTGGCAGAGAGTTTCAAGCTTGGTCAAGCAGACCCTATAATGTTTATTATCCATTGCTGCGCTTGACCATGATGAGGTTCTTCCTGCAATCCCTTGGGATATACATTCAATCATAGTATGTCGCCGATCAAGGAGAACAAGTGTTCGAAGCTGCCGGTGGCCTCATATTGATAAAACTAAATGGCATTGCATCCCCTCTACCTCCTCTTACGCCTGACTCCCTCAAGCCCGTCACAAGGTTTGTTAAGGCTCCCGGTCGCCGCGTCTAGACGTCTCTGGTCAGTCTCGGTACACTCGTATGTATACTCTGTCTTGCTTAATCAAAAGGATCATCTTTTTCGGGGGAATACGAGGGGAACAAGACATGATAGCCGGTGGGGCACTGCTGTGAAAAGCCAACAACTAAGATGGCCGAGGGAAAAGAATAGCGCCCTATCAAATCCGGATAGATTCGCGCAGCGACCGCCCTTGTACGATATTGGAAGGTTGGTGCAAGCGAAAAATGCTCGGAACAACGAATATGGCGGAATGGGGCGCGTAAAGAAAGACCTGTTAAGTGTCATGACTGGAAAATTGTAGGGCTACAAGTCATTCCTGCGTCATCCGCAAACTCCGAATCGACACGAGATACGCGCGCGCAATGCGGAGATGCTGAGGCGGGAGCAGGAGGTTCAGAACTTCGCGTCGACGTCGTGGGCTTGTGACTGCACTGGCTACAAGTGCAGTATGAAGCTTTCACGAGCCCAACGGACTCGGAGCTGGAGCACGCAGTGGCAGAAAATGTGCCGGTTCAGTAGACTCAGGGGCTGGAGATCCGTCCTTAGTAGAGGCGGACGGACAACAGAAGGCAACGACGAGGCTGACTGCCATTTGAGTCGTTGAACCTTCGCGTACGTCGCGAGACGTCCAACGTCGTTCCTCGACGTCGGAGGCACGGTGCTTCGTGGAACAGGAAAGGGGAGCAAGGCGAAAAAAATCAAGAAAGCACACTTGTGAAGTTCGCGCCCCGACGATGCCCAGAATCGAGTGCCTTACAAACGTTGACGAGTCCTAAGTCGGCGGTGGAGCGTTTGGCTCTCTCAGCGACGGATTGAAACGGTGAAACACTAATTTTCAAGTGAAGTTGAGCGTACAGGATAAGAAACCAGTACAAGATGGGGCGGAGAATCCTGGAGAAAGGAGGCCATTTGTTCAATGACAAGCAGGCCTTGGGTACAGAAAGACGGCTCTTCAGAATGTCTGTAAGGCTGGATGCGTCGGTTCGACTTGAAGCTTGAGGCTCGAAATTGCAGGTCACGGCAGACATCGAGAGTGTGCTTGAGAGACCTCAAAGGATGCGCATCGGAATCATTCCGATATGATATGTGTGTCGCTCACATAACTTCCGCACTCCACCGGAATATTATTGCTTTGCGCGGATAAGAATAAATTTCGAACCTTGAAGAGCTGGAGAACGTTGAGGATCGACAAGAGGAGTCCGGGAGGATAAACTGGGAGACCAAGGCAGCTTCAAGTTTATTTGTTGCAGCCAAATATCCTAAGTAATGAGCAAGGTGTCGCTCCTGTCCGAGTCTCAGTCGCAGACTCGCAACATACATACCCCTTCCAAAGAGCTGGCTATCCGCTGCTCCTCCACATCTTCTCCTACGTTGAATGCACCAACCTCAACCTACTGATGAACATTTTGGCCGCTCGTCCAGGCACAATTCCCACCCGATGAAACCGGCGGGCGCACTTTCGACACAGGACGACCACACGTTCGAGGAATCTTGCCTTCATGTTTGAACGAGGGGCAGGCGACCTTTTTCTTCGAACCGGTCCCAGAACATCTTCGCTCCATCTTCACGACACAACCCCAGAGACACGACGCTGACCGCTGCAAATACGGTCCAAGAATACCGCCAAGCAATGCGGAAAATTTGTCGTGCGCTCATGGATTCGCGAAGGTCTCTCAAACGAAACGAAACCGGGGCGTGGTAGTTCTTCATCATTTTGGCGACTTTGGTCTCTGTCGGGCATCACACATGTGCCCATCTGCCAAGCTTCATAATCGGACGTTCCCTCTTTCTGGCGATGCTGGTGGCTTGAGGTGGAACGCTGACTTCGAGATGACTTCGAGAGGCAGGGACGTATCGGTGCCGAAGGACACCTCCACTCTTGAATCTTGGATTACTTTGGCAAGATTGCTATAGTTGCTTCCGCTGGAGTTCCCGGGTCGATACAACGGGCTCACTATTTTCAAAACTGGTACGCTATCCGCTGGAGGATCGGCGTGGTGGCGAACGACGTGATTGCCTTGGACTCGGTGACACATCACACAGAATTGCGGCGAGCACTCACCAGTAGGATCCTGAGGCTGTGTGGGAGCCAGGAAAAGGCCCTTAGGGATCAGAGAGCGCCATGTGCACGGGACCGCGGTAAAGCCAGCTTCGAGCAGGAAACTGCCCCCAACGTGAGCGAAACTCGCAAAGAGAAACAGAAACAGCGACGGTCGACCCTTGGTCGACCTAGCATCACGGTCTAGCCAGCAACGCCGAGCAGCAAGAGAGCAAAAAAGATCCAATCCGACCGTCGTGCCATTCGCATTCCACTCCACCAAAGCCAGACTCCAGTCCACAATCAATGGGGGAGCCCCTCGAAAGACCGAGAACTGACAACTTCGACATCGGATGATAGTAGCCGCGCTGAGTGCTCTTCATGCGAAGCCGAGGACCGTGGCGTCACAAAGCGTGTATTGAATGACAGCTGAGAGGACGTCGAGGGAAGGCCCAGACTGAGAGCTAGCATATTCCTCGAGGCGTCGAGCTGGGAAACATTGTCCTCCAGCGGCTGAGGTTGCTCCGGCCAGATGACTCTGAGGACGAGATTGATCAGCTGTGGGTGCAAAACAAAGGTTACGTGACTAAACTCCCAACATTTCCTGATAACACAGAGGCATGTTATCGCAACAACAGGGCTCCTACGAGCATCGCTATCTTCTGAGATCTGAACAACCCGCACCTCAAGCATATACGCCAATAATTTTCAACTTGCCTCAACAGCGCGGCATACAACGATTTCTACCTGGGCTGATCAACGGTTATCAAGCGCCTCGACCCTGGCACCCGCCTCCAATAGGCTCGAAGACTCGACGGCCCGAAGTCTCGTCAAGCAACGCGCGTTTCTTGGAATATCTGAGTGAATTTCCCTATTTGATCGATTCCGAGGCATTATAAAAAGACGACTTCTGGTGAGTTTCTCTTTTTTTCCTACCACTACAACCACCCGCATTCAAGGCCCTCTCTTTCAAGCAAGCCTGCGTCACCAATGTCTCTCGTCATGCACGTCGAACACCATTACAAGTTCACCATAGACTACACGGCTCCAGAGGGCCCGCCGCCTCCCATTGCAAGCCCCAAAGCTCCTTGACATCTCCTTGATTCTAACACCCATCTCATTAGAGGAGCCTCAGCGCACCAGCCCCGGAAACCCCAGCATCCCCGGCCCCAGATGCACTCATCACCGCCCCCGACAACACCCCCGACATCACCCCAGAGCAGACAGACTCGGGGGCAGAGACCGCTCAGCCTGGCCAGCGCAACGTCTTCGTGGACGCTACCCGCCGCATCGCCTCGACCATCGCTGTACGGCCGCCCCATCTCCTGTCTGTTACCGCTCACGTCCTGACTCTCTCCAGCGCTGTTTCTCTCCCTTGCGCGCGCGCGGCCGCCGCAGCGCTTAGCACCGTCAAGCTGACCAGCTTGTAGTCCATTTCAAGGCCGTTGAACAATCAGGTGAGCGACGTGCACCCTTCCAACACACAATTTTGTTGCTCACACCCTTCCTGTAAGACCATATCGTGTATATACTACCTACTAGCCACTTCACCGAAACAAAGCCCAAAATCACTTTTACGACCTTGAATCCCACTGGAGCATTGGGGTTGGTTGTTCGCGGGGGACCGCGCCCACCCTGCGCGCGCTCCGCTATACCTTGTCATTACTGGAACTCGGAACGGTCAACGAACTACCAAAACTGTTTTTGTTGTATATACTCGATACCAATGGCACCTCGCCGCGCTTTCTATTCGCCCCACGCAGCTGCTACTAATTATAATGTCCCACTCAGGCCTGTATCCACGTTTGATCGCGCCTCAGTGATCGTGAAGAAGGAAGCCTAGTCCTGCTAATTAAGCTCAACCTCGCGGTATAAAATTGAGGCAGGGTCGCGCTGCCAAGCCCCGCCGACACACGGGGTTTTCCGTCTCGCTTTGAAAGGAAACGGGAAACCCACATTCAAGTAGGGCCCTGTTTATTATTCCCAGCGATTTAGAAACCGGTTTGTAATTCCGGTATGTAGACAAGGTGTTTATAAACCGGTTTATAAACAGCCTTCCAAAAAGCGGCAAAAACAGAGTTTTCCCAGTTTTCTGCCCTATTTTTCGCCTCCCGCAGCTCCCATCTAGCTAGGCCATGCATCAGAACTTATCTATGTAGCTTTCGGTCGCATCAGCTCATGCTCAGCACCCTTCGCTGGGGTTTCAACCCAGAAAATACCCTCAGAATGGCAACAATCTGATACTACAACGCTCAAATTCAATGTTGCAGGCAAGCCGGGAAGGCCGCACGGCAACCGAGTTCCCATACATGCTGCCGGAGGACCTCGGCTGACGTCCGCCTGCGCGGCCCGGGTAGCCGAAGCGATTAAAAAACCAGCCATCCGGCCGAATGATTAAAAAACGTGTTTATAAACAGCTGTTTATAAACCGGTTTACAAACCGGAGTAATAAACAGGGCCCTACCACATTGAACGTGAACGAAACGCGTGCAAACAACCGCCTTGGGCCTAAAGAGGAAGGCGCGCCACGAAATTGCGCGTGGTGGGGATATAGATCAGGCGTGAATGCCCGATAGGCTCCCGCCTCATGCAGGTATCGATTTCGGAGACGGGGACCTGAGCGGGCGCCGATAGGACGGACAAGGGACATGGGTGGACGGGCACGTGGCGTGGCGGGTATATTACATTTGTCATGAGGTGGCTATGGATATAGTAGGGAATAATGTATGTACGATGCGATGCTGGTGGGCGGATGATGCGTGTGGCTGAGAAAGGCGGAAAGAGGTGGCGCGGGGACCTAGCGTGCCCGGTGGGGGCGGGGGCTACCTGCGGCGTGCAAAGACGGCGACGAGGATGATGAAGGGGATGTAGGTAACAAAAGAGACGGCAGCCATGATGCGGCAGCGCTTGCGCCATGTGCGGGCGTCTGCGGGGTGTGTATCAATTCCTGTCCAAATTAATTGATGAAGAACGAAGCGCACCGAACTCGAGCTGCGGGTCATCAAGGACAACCTGCGCGTCGGCCTTGCCCTTGCCCACGCGGCGTGTTTGGAGGACGGGCATGAACGACGCGGCCCACCACACGGGGAAGAGCACGAATCCAACGAAGAAGAGCCACGCGTGCAGCGGGCTGCCGCCCGCCTCCGTCCAGCGGCGCCAACCGTCGCCACCGCGGACGTCAAGCGGGGCACCCGCGAGCGCCCACCCGGTCGGCTGCACGCGCGGCGGCTTGTGCGGATCGCGCATGTGGAACGTGTGGCCGGAACGCGAGATGGACGGCGCGTGTGGGGAGATGAGCGCGGAGATGGGGATGGACGTCTGCGAGATAGAGCGACGTGAGGGAGCCCGGTGGAGAGACGCGGTGCGCGAGTGCTGCGATTGCGCGCCACGCGAGTGCGGGCGTGGCGCGGTAGCGGATTTTCTGCTCGACCACGAGCCGAAGGTTGCTGCGGTATCGTGGGGCTCGGCGGGGTCTGCCCCCGCGCGCGAGCCCGGGCGGGAGTCGCTGGGGTTCGAGAGGCGGGGTCTTTTTTGGCGATGGAAGGAGGAGGGGGCGTGCGTCGAGCCTGAATTCACGGTGGTTGCAGTTGAGGCGCGGAGAGCTGGGGGAGGTCAGCGAGACGCTAGCGAGTCATGGGCTACGCACGACGGGGGCTAATGGCAAAGGTAGCCTTTTGCTCGCGCTCTTTCTTGACGTCGGGGGGCGTGTTGCCGCTCTCGACCTCGTCTGCCTTGCGTTTTCCTTTTGAGATGGCGCTGGCACCGTTGCGACTGGAGCGCTGCGGGGTTTGGAGAGGATCATTCGGGACAATGGGGGACGGCTCGGGGGTCGGGGAGGTCAACGAGAGGGAGGGCATTGGCAGCAGGCTGGCCATGGACAGATTACAAGGGTCTACTATTTCGCTTACAGTATTTGGCATGGCCAAACTTTGCTCTGATTCACAATTCAGTTTATTCACACATTCAGTTTATTCACACTCGGAAGCAATGCAGTTGTATTCAAGTTGTATTCGAAATGAAAATACTGGGATAGGCTGCAACAGTCCAATGGCAGGATCTGAAACCCCAAGCTGACCTCGTCGAGAAGTCCGTGCCGAAACATAGCAGCTAGCAGCACGCGGTGAGTTTGGGACGCTCTCCTCCAAGAGCGCGTGAGGCACGGGGTGCTTGCTTCAAAAGCGGTACATTGGCGCCACAGGAAGAAATACGCGTGGTAGACAAGAAGCGTGCGACAGCGAGGAATGGTGCCAGGTGTCAGCTAGAAATGAGCACGTAAAGAGTATTCGTCCGGGCGCGCCACGGTATCGGGCTTGAGCTTGATCCTTTCATTATGGCGCGACCATCGCATAGAAAGCAGTGAGCGCAGTAATATTCCTTCAGGACCTCTTCGGTAGTGCATTAAATGATGTTGTAGTTTTCTGTGAAAGCGATCGCAATGCTGAGGGGCACGAATCCGGCGGCGGGCACATTGGAGAGCGAGTATTCAAGCAGTGAGCGTCGTCTGTGGTATGATACTCGGATGGACGAGGAGACTGAGAGCAGAGAGCGACAACAAGGACAAACACCACTCCTTCTGATTTTGCCAGTGAACGCAGTCACGTTAGAGCGCGTCGCGTCTGCTCGATGGCCCGTGCAACTCGTTCCTCCATCCACCAGGACACACACAACACAAAGCTCCCCGACACAAAAAAGCGCAAGCGCCTGTCTGAAGACGGCCACCCCCAAAAACTCCAGCGCACAGATGTCGCCCCCTTTGCTGCAACCCGTCCCATCGACGACGACCATGCCCGCAAGATTCTCCATGTCCTCACAGTGTGCGTCCCCTACTGCTAGAGACCGCCGTGCTGACTCCCCGCAAGCATCGACTCGCAGGGTCTGCTGGATCGCGTCTACCCCCTCGAACAGTCGTCCAGCTCTGCAGCGTCATATTCGCTCCGCACTCTCTTGAATCACGCACAGGAGCACACTCTTGCAACCCTCAAAACGGCTGTCAAAAACCTCCTCCCCATCTCCGTCCACCCGCGTGCACCCACCCCCGCCCCCGCGGCGCAACAGCAGCGTTTCTGCGACATCGCCCTCTCCCTTCTCGAGCAGGCCTCCTTCCACCCCGTCTCCCTCGATGTTGAGTCTATTCTCCCGCAAGAACCTGCGGACGACAACACCCCCAAGGCCGTCGCCACGTCCAACAAGCGATATGCTCTTATGCAGCATCTCCCTGGTGGCGACTTCTGGACCTCCGCCAATCTCCCGCTCTCCGCCGCGCCGGAAACGGGCACAGCAGACCTCAAGGACCTCCCCACCGGCCACGCGGACCTCGTTGCCATCTTCCCCGCCCCCTCAGCCACCGCGTCAACCTCCACGTTGCCGACGCTCGGCGACTACCATCGCGCCCCAGCGCCTTCGTACGAGCCGCCGCGGCCGAAAGCCGTCGCCGCCAAGCGCCGGGTCACGCGCGGCAGCTTCCTCGACTACGGCCCGTGGGCGAGCTTTGCGCCTTGCTGGGTCCAGAACGGGACCGAGATTGGCATGCACCAGATGGGCGAGGTGTATGCGCAGCGTGAGCAGCGGTACCGCGAGAGGGTCGAGGCAAGGAAGCGCGCCATCGAGCTCCACCAACGTGCCGTCGACCTTGAGCAGAGTGTCTTCGTCGATGAGAAGGAGGCGCCCGTGGCGCCAGAAACAACCACGGAGGTGCGCGATCAGGTAGACCTCGACGCGTTGCAGGACGTCCTCTCACCCGAGGCGATCGAGTCGCTCAAGTCCGTACTGGGGAGTCTAGAGCTTGAGAATGCGGTCCAGGAGCTGCTCAACCGCAACCGCAAGGCACTACAACGCCTGGGCCAGCTGCAAGTCGAGCGCCTCCGTGCCGCTGGCGGGCGGAAAAGCACTGTGAAAGAGGGCGACGAAGAGTGGGACGTCGGTACGTCGCTGCAACTATTCTCTTGGCACAGATAGCTAACATCCCCCCCAGCCCACGGCATCCTCGACTCGCTCACGCTGCTCGCGTCCCTTCGCCCGCGGTCCTCCGCCCACCCCGCCGCGCCGCTCGTCCCCCCGCCCCCCGTCCTCCACACACTGATGCAAACCCTTCCCCGCGCGGCCGTCCCCGGCTGGCACGGCACCCTCGCCGCGCGGGCGCCCGCCCTCCGCGACGACGCGACTGTAAAGGTGCGCCCCGGTGTGGCTGCCACCGCACCCGCGTCCGCACCTGTCCCTACGCCCGCCCCCGGGACGCCCGCCGGCCAGCCGTACGGCTATCCGGCATACTACACGACTGCCGCCTCGCGCGCAACGCCAGGACTGCAGCACCGGTACAACAGCCGGCAGGTGCCGCCCACACAGCAGCAGCAGCAGCAGGCACAGGCGCAGTACTACGCGCCCGCAGCGTACGCGGGGACGAACCAGTTGCCGTACGGCGGGGGTTACACGCCCACGGCGGGGTGGTACGGCGCGTATGGCGCGGCGGCCGCGAGCGCGTATACGGGGGTGCAGGGACAGGGACAGCCGCAGACGCCTGCGCAGGGGCAGTCGTACGGCACGTTCTTTGCGGGTGGCGCGGGGAGCGGCACGTCGACGCCTGTCGCGGGCAAGGCGGTGGCGAACACGGTGCTCGGGAAGGCGGCGGGCGTGCAGTGGGCGGTCATGCAGACACCGCCTGTGCTCCCCGCGCATCTGCGCGCAGGCGGCGGCGGGACACATTACCCGTCGACATAACGTCGCGCGCTCCTTTTCGTGTTCTTTTTCTGCTGGTTTCCGAGACTGTTGTTGTAGCTGTACTTACTAATAGCTAAGACTAGACCATACAATCCGCACAGCGTGTACTTGATCTCATGCAATGCATTAAACGACTTGGCTTTGCTTCTCTTTACTTCCACGAGAGCTTATGAGCAACCGCCCGTCCTTTTACAACCAGTCGGGCACTGAAATCCAATGGACTCGTTTATATTGCATACTCAAGTCGCATTGTGGGCACACCAGCCAGCTCGAGGGTAGCTTTGTCAATATGTCCTTTTATAATAAATCGTCAAGTTAGTCAGATAGATTTCTAGTAACTTTCTAGCAGAAAGCCCGAGCACTTTGCGTCCTACCGATTCCCTTTAGTTCGTCCGCCGGGGGGTGACGGGTAACGGCGCTGGTAATAGCTTCGTAGACCCACCGAAACCTAGTCAACACACCGGCGAGATTCAAGATTCGAAAAGTAGTTTCAAATCGCCGCCAAATTAGCAACCTTTCCTCGTATTTATGGACCTTGCTGGAACAACTGCGACGCTGTGGGTTTGTCAAGCCCCGACGCCTACCGAGCCGTCCGCGGTGCTAACGCCTCCGGCGGACTCGGACGACGACAGCTCGTCGGCGCTCGTAGCGCAGGGGGGCGCCGTAGATGCCTTGCGGCTCCATAGTGGCTGTCGAGCGGGCGACAGCGACTAGCGTGTCAACCCCGGGCAGGGCCCTCGAAGCAAGGTTTTCTCAAGGCAGGGGCGAGGCGAGCGTTGCGCGAGCTCGGAGCTGTACGAGCGCTCTAGGAAAGAACGCAGGGAACGCGGGAGCGCGGGGAGCAAAAACAGCGGCGAGGGGTGCGCGTGCAGGATTCCAGGGTAAGGCAGCGGTGTTGGCGCTGGTGATGGTCGTGGCGAAGGGAGGGGGTGGTGCAGCACGTCCGAGTTGATGGAGGTCAAGGGGTCCGAACGGGGGTGATAGTGGTGCAGGCGAGCGGCAAGCCGCACAGACAGCGGGGTTGCACGAGTGCGTAGCCGCATAGGCGCCGATTGAGCGGGGGCGGCATAGGCGTGCGGGGGTGCATGTGAGCGCGCGAGCGAGCACCGCATTGGATGATAGTGGGCGGCTAATATGGCGTTTGCAAAGCACACGGATTCAGGTGGTAGTGTCGCGGAGTGCATGTTCGATGCTCCAACGCAGGCTCCTACCACCGAACACATGAAATGCAAGCATCCCAACAGCAAGCATGCTTTGAGAATCACACACACCCTGCTCTGCAACGTCCTGGCTGTGAAGCCCGACAGAAGACTCCGGCCAGGCAACAAAAGCAGGCGCAGCCGATGAGCTGGGGGTAGAGATGGTGGTTCAACGTTCAGTACCAGGCTCTCCAAGATGTTCAATGCTACCCGCGCGTCCACAAATAGCATGGCGTCGCATGAACGAAGAACACGCGTAGTTGGCTTCTAATAACGCAGAAGCTCTGACAGGCTGAGACCGTCAGCCTACCAACCCTTATGTCTGTTCTCCTGAACAGGGACACTCTCGGTTCTCCAGTTGGAGGCGAGTTGGGCCGACGCTGACAACAAACGGTGCAGTCATTACACTGCAGCCGTTCTCCCGGGCTCTCCTCTGGAGGAGGGTTCAGTGGCAGTCAGAGTTCATGCAAACCGATTCCCAAGCCACATGAGTGACGAGACAACGCGCGCTTCATTTTTGGGACGGAACATGGAGGGTGAGAGTAAACAATCGAGCGTGACGGGACGCGTTTTGAGCACGTGATCGCCCTCGCATGGCAGCGGGCGGGGAAGGACTTCAAGCTTCAAGGAGGCCCGTGTTGCTGGTTGACGACAATCACAAAATACTATTTGAAAAAAAAACTACGCCGCGGCCACCCAAATCAAAATGCGAAATTATCCACTTCCTGCCGATGGGTACACGTTCGGGCAGCGTACCCGATTGAACATACACAAAAAATGGCGAGACTCGACTTGAAGGACACTCACTGTTAGTGGGCAAGGAAGTCTATAAACAAGTAGGTGCTAGATAGCTCCGTACATTATGTGTAGTCCATAGCTTATGTACAACCGGCCTTATCTTAGCGAAGTGATTCAACACCACCGTCCGTCCGTCCACCGTATGGTCCGTATGGCAACAATGGCACCAGGAATCCAAGATATAAGTTACAGATGACGGGTAAGACGCAGGGTCTGGTACAGTGGCCGCGCGCGACGCTTTCGGCGCTAGGCGGCTCTGTTTTGAAGACATTGTTGGTAGGCGTACATATGTACATTCGAGACCTGGGCGGTCCATTTGGGATTTTTCTAGAGGGCTTGAGGCACGTTAGAAGCGCCAGAGGATGGTATGCGTCACGCAGACATGCCTGGATCCAAAATTCAGAAGAACGCGGAGAACTTGAATGGCACATGGACGAGCTCAGGGGTCGCGCCCGATTGCGCGGAGACGTTCACCGAAGAGACGGAAAGCGCGCTGGGAGGAGGTTAGTTCGATGCGCATTGCGGTAATCGAGCTAGTCACCCGAATAGCGGCGGCGAGGCGGCGGCCGCGTGAGACGCTGGGAGGTTGAACCTGGGGCGGCGCGATGATTGATGCTGGCTGAGTAAGGGTGAAGGTAGGAACGTAACGATGGCTGAGACACGTACGACTGGGGCCAAGGGCGGAGCATTAGCCACGACGGGCTCGTTCGGGTGGACATCTCTGTAGATGCCCGAGTTGAGGGCCTGGTGGACTACAAGGGAAAACGAAGGGAAGGTGGTGGACATGGTCAATTCCTTGAGTATTGGGGAAGATAGGGAGCGGGATGGGGGGAAAGTGACGGGTGTGGATGAAAGTGAAAGGGAGAAAGGTTAACGGAAGATGCACCTTTTATACTGCTAGCCTATATGGCGACACGACGGGAAAGTCCGAAAAGGAAACTTGCATTCGATTCCTTGACTTCCATCGACCAACCCGCTACAGCCCTGATAAGCCCCGCTCCTGCTTCTGGATCGCGTTTGTGTAGATCGAGGGTTTCTTGGGGAGGTGAGTGGCGAAAGGCTCCAAAGTCTTGTTTGGACTCCATAAATTCTGGCAAGCGACCCAAAGGCGACCCGCAGAAAATGATTCAGTAGCCATAACTTTCTACGCTTTGATTGAGGCTAGTTCTGTTCCACCGATGGCCATTCTCCTGAGCAGGATTCACATTCCCCTTTGGAATACTCCTCTGGCTGTCCTCCGTCCTCTGCGCCACCGTCGGCAAGGAGGACAGAACAAGGGAGCGAGGGGAGCAGCTGCAGTTTTCCGAACAACGCAAGACGAGAAGGATGGTGGAGCCCCGGCGCTCAGCGTCTACGGCGCATGAAGGACGGAGGGATAAACCGGAGGAGGTGAGTGGCAGCCCTGCGACAGAAGCTCGATATCTCAACGGGCATCAGCGGTCCCCGCACCTCGGTTTTTCACTGGACTCTCTAGGACTGGATAGGAGTATGGATTCCCCTCGAATCCCGGCTTCAGGACGCGCATTCACTCCCCAATGTATTCTGCGGTCGCGGAGCAAGGAAATCTACGGTTTGAGCGACCGATCGCTTATGGCTTATGGGGTCTTTTCGAAGACTTGGGGCTTCCACTCGTGTCTCAACGGAACCCAGGCCTCTAGTGCGGTACTCGTTCACTCCATCTTGTATGGAGACTCACGCTCGAAGACTCTACGCCAGCCATTACGTGATGACGGTGACATGTCACAACAGTCAAGGCACGGTGTTTCTTGCCACCACTCCGTTGCGCAGAAATGAATGCAATTCCCCAGCAGTTTTGAAGTTGTGAGCACAGAAGACCCTGGAACACGAAGGATGGCTGTCCGACGCCCTGAAGATTCAAGATTCGAGATTTAAACAAGGGACCAAGAGAGCGATTTCGCCTAGCAGTCTCCAGTGGTTGCAGCAAGAACTCCAAACAATGTCGCCAGAGATGGACCGTTACGGCTGGGGTGAACCCTGAGGATTGTGAATGGCATGAAGGAATTGAAGACATCGCGACGCACCCCGACCATGTTCAGCTTCGCTCCGACAACCCACCGATCCACGGTGTTTTGCAGTCCAGGTAATAAGCAGTGAAGTTTTCATGCTCCAGTGGGAACACAGCGGGCTGGGTGCGATTCTGAGACCAACGACACACCACCATCTTTGCCTCGCCATTTTCTCGCCGTTCGTCTTCGCGCTGTCCGGCGATATTGCACCAGCGTTGCAGCTGAAAAATGCGCCGCTCGCCAGCTGGAAGATCTTGGTAGGCCGCCGTCAATCCGTGGTTGTGGCACTGGTGAGCGTGATTCCATGAAGTCGGTTCAAGTCGGTTAGTTCCGAGACCATGCAGTATTTCCGCATACTAGGCGCTGGGGTGCGCTGAGGCTGGCGCGTGTGAGAACGACCTATCTATCCACTGTGAGCACTAGAGGTGCGTTGTAGGGGGAGGAAGTTGGGAGAAAGGATGTGCATTGCAAATTTGCGGACGATCGATCATCTGATCCTCCCCCTCTTCCTGTTCGACCACTCAGACAGACCCAGACGTCCTGTCCGCCCTCCTGCCCGTCCGACAAACTCGATGGGTACAAGCTTTGTATCGGGGCCCAAGAGGGGTATTGTACACTCATTTAGTACACTCAACATTCATTTAGGAATCAACGCGCAGAAATCGATTCTGTCTCGAAGGCTCTCCTTATGGGATTTGCAGTGGCATCGCCTTGGAATCCTTGCCACTATACCGTGAAACGCCCTCTGACAGGTGGACCTCGAAGAAGAATGAAAGCGACGAACAAGCCATCTCCTATACCTACGCTCCAACAGATGAACGCACTCTTCACCATGGTTTGCAAGACGCAAGCTCATCACCGCGTCCAGCTCGGGTGCGCCTTACCACGCATCCCACTCGCCCGAACGTATCAATCATTCCATTCCATCACCGTATCGTGTGGTACACTCCGCCCCTCCCTCCTACATCTCGGCTTCTAGGACTCCATAGTCAACCAATTCTGAACCTGCAAGTCTGGAAGACGGCAAATGCACGCATCCAATCTTCGCTACAGTAACCCTTTTACCCATCGCGTCCCCCGCTGCTTCCCGAAGCCTCGGCACGGATATGCAAATGAGGTGTTATGTGCGTATGCCGTTGACTATTTCAAGGACTCGGGAGTCCCTTCGATTTCGGGATCAATTGCGGCAACCCAACATATACCACGAGCGTGCCCGAGAAGACAGGACATCTCAAACCCCGAGCAAGGTTACCCAAGGAGCTGGGCGGAGCGGCGATGCAGATCACCGATATTGCACGCCGCCAGCAGCGGGAGGGGCGTTGTGAGTAGAGCATTCCATGATCTTGCAACTTCGTGACTGGCGCATACGGTTCCCAGATCTAGCCAGATCTCAATCGCTGCATGAGATCATCAAACTACCTTGAAAGCGGACTCTGGAGTTGGCAAGAATAACACCAAACACCCGCTCAAGATTGATACAAGCGGCCGATCAGTGAGGACGAATAAATCGAAAAACACAGCGCGTTTCCGCATCCCCGGCTTCAATTCCTTTGCCGTTCCGTGCACTACCGCCGCGCGAGCAGCCGGAGGTTAGACGAAAAGCAGGAATCACCAGGAATTATGAAACAGTCCAGATAAGCGATGCATCATTCTGTGCCAGTTCTACTATTACTATAGTACTACTAGTAGTTATAAATAGGTTCACACTTCATACCTACTAGCCACCGAATGGGGCGAAATGGTCTAAAAATGGCGAGTCAGGAAAGGTGCGAATCGGATGGGTGACCGGGGTAGGTGACCGGGAGTCGCTGTCGATACTGGCATCAAGAACTATGGGTGCTCATAGTAATGCCTGTGGCTCGTAGTCTCAGGATGCTAATTTGGGCTGAACGTTGTGAGCTGTGAGCGCATGTGGGTGCTTGAGCAGGCTGTGTGAGGGCACCAAGAGTTGATGATGCGAGCTTATTATGAGTAAGGAGACACCCGGCCCGGCGGGCCGTTTATTCCGGTTGTATGATTCCAAACATGTTCTGCCGCGAGTTCAAACCACTCTTTCGACACCCGCCATGTCTTCCGTGAAAACAATCGTCGTGGATGCAATACTGTACGGCAGCTCACTGTTCAACGTCTACAACCCCGAGTATCTAATTTTCGAATCGCAAGTTTTGACATGGACGGGTTCGGTGGCTCTGAGATCGCAGCCGATAAATGCTAAAGCGCGTCAAAGGACTCTCATTGACTCGACCCCTGGGTTAGAGAAGGCGTGGGCGATCTTTTGCAACGACTATGGTCTAGGGGATCCGGTTACTGTCGTCCATGAAACGCATGGGCGGCGTCTCTACGACACTCTGAAGGAATACTGCCGGATCAAGGATGAAACCAAACTGCAGGTCCGTTGAGACCGTCCAACAGCTGTCCCGTCTCACGGTCAATCGCGCTTATCTCAAATGAGCAAGGCCGAGATCGACCGCTTTGAGGAGGAAGTGATCAACGGCGGGCCTCTCGTTCTTCCTGGCGTCTTTGACCTCCTGGCGCAGGTATGAGGGGCTGAATGTCAATAAAGGCGGAAGTGGCTCACTGCCAGGCACCGTTAGCTGTCATCCGAAACCGCGTTCGGCTGGACCATCGTGACTTCCGGTACGCGATTCTCGTCCGTCGTATCATGGTTGATATGATGGGATGTTCGGTTCCGGCGACTCACCGCCTTGGTCACTCCTCTAGCAACAAGAAACTACGCCCCTCGGGCCCTTGAGCGGTGCTCTATACCGCTGCCGCGCGCAGGACTGGTGACGTCGAACGACGTGTCCCAGGGGAAGCCGCACCCCGCCCCGTATCTGGCGGGCGCGGAGAAGTGCAAGGCTGACCCCACCAAATGTGATATTTCTTTTCGTGCGCGGGAACATTTATGTACCGACATCAGGTCTCGTCGTCGAGGACGCTATCGCCGGTTCGCAATTGACTACATAGATCTGAATGACCGCGTAGCTCACGCTCCACCCAGGCATGCGATCCGGCAGAGCCGCGGGCGCAATGGTGCTTGGCGTCTGCACGTCGACGTCGCGCCGAACGATCTTGGACTCGGGCGCGGCACCAGACTACATCGTCACGGATCTGTCCAAGTACGTTGCCGCTACCGTTCTTTCGGCGGGCCGCGGCTGACTGTTGCCGCAGGGTGTCCGCGCGGTGGACGAGCGGAAAAATAGAGGTGACTATCGACGAGGAGTGATATTTATTTATACACATACACTTGACGAATGCGGTGCAAACATGCGTGCGTGCTCGTGATGAGGCGTTTCAGCCCAGAAATTTGGTATTTTCCGCAGCAGAGAATGGACTGGAAAAATTGCCTCTCCAGCCTATGTAGCTCTCAAAAAAGCGGCGTCTGCAGGGCATGGCTTTGGATGTTGGGTGGCAAACCCACAGCATAGCCTTCCCGCCTGCTGCGACATGTTGAGGCCGAGTCGTGTAACCATCCCGATGCATCAGCTACATCAGATCAAGTGTTTGTGCCGATTGTACTTAAGGGGGGACCAAGAGCCCTTTTGCTCCGGTTCACTCTCTTCCCACTTGCATTCTCTTCCCCCGCACGATCCGAGATCGTAGCTTTTGCGTCTTGCTCCTCGACGTCCTTGACCTGGTGTCCTCCTGACTAACTACACACTCTTTACACAATGCACACGTCCGCCTTTGTCACCCTTGCCTTGGCCCTGGCAGCAGCTGCTCGCCCGTCGCGTTTCGGTCGCCGCGCCGCGTTTACCCTCGCGAACGGCCAGGCTGCGATTGCCCAGAAGTATGTCCTCTTTCTTCTGTCCGAATGTCTCTGACCTCTGCGCAGTAACGACTTCAAGAAGCTCAAGGCTGACAGCCCGTGTACCGCGGGCAAAGACGCTTGCGTCAACTCCGGTTTCGCACAGTGCGTCAACGGCAAATTCGTTGTCCAGCCCTGTGCTGGTGGCTTGATGTGAGTTTCACATGAAACGTGCTGCGGCGTGGCTCATGTGCTCACTTTGCCTAGTTGCGCTGCCCTTCCCCTGGTCAACGCTGCTGGCACCAGTATCACCTGCACCACGCAGGCCGATGTGACTGCTCGCATCGCCGCCGTGAGTACATTGCCCTGGTTTTCTGTATGTAGTTTCCTCAAATCGTTTCCAGACCGGCGCAACAGCAGCGGCTGCTCCAGCTGCTCCTCCTGCGAAGGCGCCCGCTGCCCCTCCTGCGAAGGCGCCCGCTGCTCCTCCTGCGAAGGCGCCTGCTGCCGCCCCTCCTGCGAAGGCACCCGCCGCTGCACCGCCTGCGGGCAACAACGCAGCAGCTGGGGACCTCCAAGCGTCGCTGACTCTCGACCCCTCTGTCATCAACAAGGGCTTCACCGACGACGGCCAGAACCCCCCCGTGAAAGGCCAGACCGCTTCAACCACGAGCAAGAAGTGTGTCTTTTCTCTTCTCTTTCTACGTGTTATCTTAATGATGTTTTAGCAACTACATCAACTTCTGCGCTCTCACCCTCCCGAAGGTACCCCTTACCAACGGCCTGCAGATTACCGGCGGGTCTTGCAACTCCAACCCCATCGGTCTGATTCCGGCGGTCGACAAAATGCCCTCCGCCAAGTTCAGCAACCCCAAGAACGGCGGCAAGGTCACCCCCAACACTGCGTTCGACATCACTCTCAACATGGCCAACCTGCACACTGGTGTCTTCACTAACGCCCAGAAGACCTACTACGCTGCTCCCCAGACTCTTGACGCCCAAGGTCTTATCATCGGCCACACGCATCTTGTATGTCATTTCTGCCAGCGTGTCTTCAGAAGTCCTTTCTAACGCGGCACGTCAGGTCATCGAGACCCTCACGGCCCTCGACCAGACCACCCCCACCGACCCCACGAAGTTCTTCTTCTTCAAGGGCGTCGATAACGCTGCCGTTAATGGTGTTCTGACTGTCCCTGTCGCGAAGGGTGTCCCCGCTGGCGCATACCGCCTTTGCACCATCAACGCGTCGAGCAACCACCAGCCTGTGATCGTCCCCGTTGCTCAGCACGGTATGCTTGACGACTGTGTTTACGTGCGTTTCCTCCTACTCGATCCATCGACCAGGCTAACCCTCAATTCCGCAGTTCACCGCGTAATCTAGAGGTGTCCTTGTTGTTTTAATGCTTCGTAATGACCTCTCTGTGCGAGAACGAGTTAATTTATAGTTGTCCGGCTTGCGTATTATACCTCCCACCCTAGCTAGCTAGGGTGTAGTTAGTCCTTGGAAACTGAATCTGAATGCAGTGTGCCCATTTCGAAACTCCATCATTTGTGCGCTCGATAAGGACATTCGAAAAGTTTTGTCCATTTATACGTACTATTACGCCCAATGGGTCTGGATTTGCACAATGGGTCTGGATTTTCGATTTCTCTCTCTCGTTTCCCTCTCTTTCGTCCCGGAGTTTTTTGCGACAGCTAGATATACTGGTAGACTATAACTGTATGCAATATCTAAGATATACAGCGAGAGGAAGGTATTGAGAATGGATCACCGAGCCATCAAATTTAGTGATGTTTGGAGAGGCATCCCTCTCCTGAACCTATAGCTCATCCTATACCTCCGGAAATTTTTGAGGGGCATTCTGAATCATATCTCTGACCTTCTGCCTCTTCAGAATATTTTTCCAGGGCGCTGTTGAGGTGCTCTGGAAAGGAGTGGCGCGAACGCGTGACAAATCAATCAGTCAAACCAAATGTGACATTCTGTGACAATTGAACATTTCCCTCCAAAGCACCTCAACAGCGCCCTGGAAAAATATTCTGAAGAGGCAGAAGGTCAGAGATATGATTCAGAATGCCCCTCAAAAATTTCCGGAGGTATAGGATGAGCTATAGGTTCAGGAGAGGGATGCCTCTCCAAACATCACTAAATTTGATGGCTCGGTGATCCATTCTCAATACCTTCCTCTCGCTGTATATCTTAGATATTGCATACAGTTATAGTCTACCAGTATATCTAGCTGTCGCAAAAAACTCCGGGACGAAAGAGAGGGAAACGAGAGAGAGAAATCGAAAATCCAGACCCATTGTGCAAATCCAGACCCATTGGGCGTAATAGTATACGTGGTTTCGCTGCCTGCAGATTTGAGGTCTATCGGTTTCGACAAGAAGGATATCGCAGCAGTTATCAAAACAAAACAACACGTTGGTATATCTTTGGTATGCGTATATCAATTCAGTTAGTTTATTTGGCGGGCTCCGCGTCCTCGAGAGGGGGAGGGCCATCGTCGTCGGAATCGTCGCCATCGTCGTCGCCGCCAAAGCCTGAGGGACCGCCGGCGCCTCCGCCCATGCCTCCTCCTCCCATTTCTTTCATCATCTGGAAAACGCGTCAGATCGTTAGGCGAGCACATTCTACTTGTAGATGAGACAAACCTTCTCGAAGTCCATGCCCGGCGGCATGCCAGGCATTCCCCCCATCCCGCCCATCCCACCCATACCCTCCATACCTAGTACATGTGCGGTGAGCAGTCTAGTTGACTATCTCTGAATGACTTGGCGTACCTGGGAAGCCACCACCCATTCCACCCATGCCAGGCATCCCGCCCATGCCGCCCATCCCTGGGGGCATACCGCCCATACCGCCCATCGCGTTGTCGAGATCCTCGTCGTCTTTAGCGTCTTCCCCCATTTGCTCGTCCTCGTCAACCCATTTGGAGAAATCGGTCTTGATGAACGCGTTCTTGACCTTCTCCTTGGTGAGGCGCGGCCAGTACTCGGCCTGCTGCTCCTTCTTGCGGAGGACGAGGTAGAACGAGCGCGTAGTCAGTTTTTTCGAGGATTTCTGCGGGGATGGGAGATCAGTGGCGCGATCGATCGACTCAGCAGAGTAGACGCGGACCTCGGGTACGATCTCGGCGAAGAAGTCGAGCGCGAAGGCGTACTCTTTTACGGATCCCGTGTTGTCGCTGAGAAAAAGGAAAAACGCGACGTAAGCACCCTAGGCGCTTGTTGGAGGAACCGCTTGAGACATACTTTCCAGACTTTGCCTTGAAGGAGATTTTGGTCGGCTCCAGGGTGTATTCGAGGGCGGATTCTTGGATCTCGGTCAGGTTCACGGTGAGGTAGATGACATTCTTTGCGAGAGAGACGCGTCAGAGATGGGGGCGCTTGCGAGACAAATCAAGGGCGGCGCACTTTGGTCTCGTCCGACTCTGAGCTCCGCTGCGCCCACAGGACCTCGGGGTGTAGCGTGGTCATCGCGTCGTTAGAAAAGGTGGATGTGGAGGAAAGAAAAGAGTTTATTCGAATGCTCGAGAAGATTCGCTCACTTTGGGCAGCCTAACAAGGACAAACTTGAGTAGGTCGATTCCCGACTTCAATGTGGTTTGTGCGCTTTGCTCTTGCTCTACCAACCTCATATCCTCTCCAGGTGCACACGATGGTTCCTCCCCCTACTGTTGCTTCCTCTTCCCACTGCCCCACCGTACTTCCTCGTTCTCTTTCTGCTGTCCCTATTCATACAAGCTAAACCTTGGTCCGTCACTCCTTAAGCTCGTTGGCGGTATCTTACCGGCCCCTGCTAGCTTCTACTGCATCGTTCTACTTGTCACTCTCTTTTTCTCGTCGTGCTACTGGCAGCCGTTCCCGATCGACAGCCCCCTCTCCACGCCATGGGCTGAAAACATAACCACATTTGCCGAAGCCCTCAACGCGACTATACCTTCGCCATATGAAGCCCCGCTTCCCCCAGTCATGCGCACCCTCGACCGCTGCTGGTGTGATTTCTGGGCGGGCGGATTCTTCGAGCCGTATAATGTCTCCCAATGGGAGCGCTCTAGCGTCCTCAGACTCGCCGACGAAATCGAGCGTGCGCGCAGGGCCGAAGTTGCTGAAG
The DNA here is from genome assembly GCA_029282135.1 of Mycena belliarum. NCBI lineage: Eukaryota > Fungi > Basidiomycota > Agaricomycetes > Agaricales > Mycenaceae > Mycena > Mycena belliarum. Next base: position 872,497 of record JARJCN010000003.1, read on the forward strand.
CACCACAGACGGAAGAGGAGGCCGCGTCCACTGCAACTGCTGCGACTGTGGAGTACATGCCGCGCACGGCGGCACCGGCGGAACCTTCTGTGCGGCGGAAGCCGTCTGTTCAGGCAGTTGCGGCGAACGTTTGGAGCCGAGTTAATCCGTATCTGCGGAGTGCTCGTACCATGTCGGAGCTGGTGACACCGTTGTTCAAGACGGACAACGTGACGGCGTCGGAACCCGTAAAGAGTCTCCCAGCACTGCGCTGGGAGTACGACTTGCGATCGTATGGGCTGGGCGTGGTTGTAGATTTCGGATGGACGCGTCCATAGTGCTGTACAAAATAATTGCATCTGTATATTAGCTTACATAGACGTGGAGGCGGGAAGAGTGTTGTAACTTGTTTAACCGAAGCCAAGTTGTCAAGTGCAAGCGCGGTTTGCCTCCTTTGGCACCCTCACCACCACCACCGGTGCCTTCCATGTCCTTCAATCCCCTTGGTGGTGGATCCAAGGACGGGAAGAAACAAAACGCGCGCGCTGCTCTCGACCCGCTAACGACGAGCTCGTCCTCCACTTCAACCTCTGGGCCAAGTAAATTTGAGTTTGTTCAGAACGCCATTCTCTCTCGTTTCTCCCACAGGAAGCATGACTCTACCAAAATCCTGTCAGATTGTGCGGTGTCTACTCTTGCCTGCAGACCCCCGTCACTGACCTTTTTTTGGTTTGGTGTAGTGGCTCCAGTTATCATGACCCCCCGCATGATCAGCTCGACGGCCAATGCTTCGCTGCGGCGCCAGTCGGTCGTCGGAAACGGCGACTACCCCACCATGACTTCCTCCAAGTCGAAACTGGACTTTGCAACACTTGGTCGCGCGCCCCTCCGGCTCGGGATGGGCTCTCGACGGACCACCTCGGGCGATCTCCAAATCGTCGAGGCGACAGAGGAGCTGCTCCGAAGCGATATCCCAGAGCCGGACGGCCTCGCCTCGGACGTGAGCCTCCTCCGGGGCTTCAACGCGACCATTCCGAGCTCAGAACAGGGTCGGACAAGGAGGCGGCAGATGCGGAACGTGGAGACGCCACGTATCGGGCTGCGGAAGTTGGGAATGAGCGCGCGCGGGCTTCTGGCAGATGAAGAGGACCACGATGGGCAGAGCGTGGCAAGCGAGGACGACGTTGTCGTCGTGCCCCGCGAGGCTGGAGCGCTCAAGGGAAAGCGACGCGGGCGAGAGAGCCTTAGCGCGGCGAAAACGCTGGGCAAGGACGAACTCACGCGCCAGTCGAAGGAGATCATGCGCGACAAGGAAAATATTCACGTCCGGCGGGTTCGTTTTGGCTGCTCTTCTACGCACGATCTGCTCACCGACAAGTTGCAGAGCTTGATACACAATGAAATTACCGAAATTACACTGAAAATCGCGGCCCTGGACGGTATCCGAGCGAAGCTAGAGCAGGACCTGCTGAAACTGCACGAGGACGAGCTTGAGCTGGACGATGAGCGTGCGTTGTGTGTATCCTCCTGCGCGCTCTATGGACTAACACTCCTCAAGTCGAAGGGGTGAAGGAGCGGCTAGAGTTTGAGCAGTCGCAACGACCACAATCGGCGGCGCAACCGTTACATCTTCCCCATACCTCGCGCCGACGTAAAGGTAAAGGTAGCCTCTGTGTTTGCTTCGCTAGATTTTGAACAGATTGTCTATAGGCCCCGCATTCTTACCCTCCGAACACGATGAGCTTCCGCCAGGAGTTGCATTCATGGTACATATCACAACCTATCTATTCAGAATGCAGAACTGACCATCTTCCAGACACTAGAGGGCCATTTGACTCCCATAACGGCGCTAGACTTCTCTGAACCTTATGGTACCCTCGTGAGCGCCTCGCAGGACGAAGCTCAGCCGCGCGTGTGGGACCTCTTTTCTGGGACGGAAATCGGCCGATTACGCGGGCACACTGGGACGGTGAAGTGCATACAGGTGGAGGACCACGTGTGCTTGACGGGCGGGGCGGATGGGAACGTGCGGTTGTGGGATTTACGGCGGGTGGATGTGGACCAGGCAGACGGGTGGGGCGACGAAGGCGAACTTGTTACGCTCAGCGATGTGGCAGAGGAGGAGGAGGAGGAGGGTGTTGAAGCCAGTCCTGTGGAGGTCGCTCCCACGGAGGCGAATGGGGTACGGAACGGCAAGGAGCGCGCGTTGGAGCGAGACGACTGCTGCGCGCGGGTTCTGGAGGGACATACCAAAGCTGTTACGGCGCTGTACTTTGAAGACGACTGCCTTGTGGGTCTTTCCGTGGACATGGACGTTGCGTCTCCGTTACTGACGTGCCTCGCTTCCTCTTAGGTCACTGGCGCGTCCGACAAAACGCTGCGTCAATGGGATCTGACGACCGGCCAATGTGTTATGACCATGGATATTCTGTGGGCGATATCTCATCCGCAAAGGAACCCCGGAGGCGGGATCCCGAACAACATGTTTTCTGGCGTGGCTGCTTCGGTGGGGACGTTTGCGGTCCCGACGCCTCCGTATTCCGACGGCACGTGGGACATGTACGAAGACTTTGTCGGCGGGGTCCAATTCTGGGGCTACGGGCTCGTCAGTGGCAGCGGGGACGGCGCTGTGCGCATGTGGGACAGTAAGTTCCTTTTACAACAATATCATGGACTCAGGTGCTGACTTTTGCCGACTTTTTCATTTCAAGTGCGGACCGGACAGGCGCATCGTACGCTGCTGGGCCACAGCGCGCCCGTGACGTGCCTGCAGTTCGATGAGATCCACATCGCGAGCGGCAGCCTCGATAAAAGCATTCGCGTGAGTCCTCCAGCGCGTTCCGCGTTGGACTCGACTCAGGATGCGCCGCTGTAGATTTGGGATCTTCGCATGGGCGGCATCTTCGAGACGCTGCAGTACGACCACGCTGTGACCGGCCTGCAGTTCGACTCGCGGAAGATCATCGCAGCCACGGGGGAGAACGGTATCAAGGTGATTTTCGCTTCTATCTATGCCAGTAAGTACGATTGGCCCTGACGGACGGACGCGCGTGCAGATCTACAACCGCACGAGCATGCAGCACTCGACGCTGCTGACGAACGGGCACCTTAAGCCCGTGGAGCGGCTGAGATACATGGATCGCTATTTGGTTTCGGGCGGGCGGGATTCAACGGTCAAGATATGGTCGTTATGACCTTAATTAGAGGACAATCTAAATAAAATAAAGTATGATTCGTCGTACCGAGGAGGGCCTGCGGCCTGCCTGCTTAAGTTTCTGGGATCCGATCGAGGGCGAGGTGCACAGATCGAAGTGCTTCGCACGTAGAACCTACGCCGGAACTGGGAAAATGGAGAGGCGCGAAAACAAAGTTCTGAGTCATTGAGAATGGTACGTCACTCGTGGAATCCACGCCAGGACTGGGAAAAACGGAACAGACATATGCGCAGGCGCCAAAACAAAGTTTTTGGTCACCGAGAATGATACGCCTACGGTTGTCTTCAAGCTGGGAGGTACTTACGGCAACAACCCCGGGATTTCGGCAAAAACATATCCGTCTCGCTTGCTTTCGAACCATCAGCTGCAGCACACTGCAGGAGAGGCCTCCAAACCTACAACTCTGCGTCCCAATTTCTATCAGGTCGCCGCCCGAACACCGCTATACCTGGGATTTACTTGGGCCCTCACCTGGACTGGATACTTATCATTGACATGATAGTGGTCTTCGTGCTATTGGATCCAGACTCCCAGGCGAAGAGTCGAAGACGAGGGACACGGTCTACGGAAAGGCGCAGGCCAGGCTGAGAATGAAGTCCAAAAAGCTGAAAGCACACACAAGATTCTGGTTCTGGACAAGTTCTGGATAGAGTCCGAGTCGATCCCTGGGCGTCGTTAGTGATGTGATGGTGGCGGCAACTCAAATCCGGCGTACTCGGGCCGCTCAGTGTAGCCCAAACAAGTTCCAAAATCTTGGTTCAACGGTTGGGATCCTCCTTCGACAGTTCCCAGATGGGTGGGACGAGGACAATATGCACCGTGGAGACAGTCGCATCCAAATCCTCCCTCCCTATCGTCATTTCACACACGCGACCAGGCACCCTTGCTTTGGCTTATCCACATCTCAACAGGCACTCGACTCCCAACGGCCAACGAAGACCGCTCCGCTGTAAACTAAAATTCAGACCCTTGCACTCGCCCCTGGGGTCAATCTGTCAGTGCAAAAACAATCACACTCGAACAGATTGCAGTTTTGCAATAGAGTCAAGAGCGGAAGCTTATCCCCCCTATCTCCATCCGATGGATACATCGGCGTCGATTCGCCGTTTCAGGACATCATTGCAGCCTTCACGCTCATCTCGGTTCCTTATGTACTCACTCTCTTCTCAACACTCATGCAGTCTCTAATATCTGTCTCTCTGCTCCTTGTTCTACAGTCCTGTATCCGTCCATCGCACGCTGCTGTTCAAATCACCGTCCCCGCCACTCCGTCAACCTCCAATGTTGTAGACTCCAATTTCCTTGGCATTAGCTTTGAACTCAGCTTTTTGCCTGAATATTGTCAGTTTTCATCCCGAATTGCCGTCCCTCCGTTGATTTTCTTCCAGTTGGCAATGACACATCTACGATAAATACCCCGATGATAAATTATCTTGCTGGGATAAGAGCACGTACGGGATCAAAACCTCTCCGATTGCGCATCGGTGGAAACAGGTGAGGGTTTCAATAAAGTTGGGAGCTCTGTAACGAATCCGTCTGAAAGCGCGGACTCGTCGCCCTACATAGATAAAGCGTCCTCCCCGATGGTTCAGCTTCGACCTGGCAAATACAATGCTAATGATCAGCCGCATGTGCCCTCTTGTTTCGATACCTTCCGTTTCTTACATTCGTATCAGTGTGGACTACAACCCCACCATCTGGTCAGTATTCAAAGAGGTAGCCGAACAGGTCGGCGGAGCCGCATACGTAATCAGTAAGCGCTTCCCGCGCGTTAACGCCATATCACCTAAAATTTTCGCAGACATTCCAATGAACACGAATGCCAGTCAAACGACGGATATGCGCAACATCCTTGGAAGTACTCTGGACAGCATGTTGTTGGCCAATGAACCGGATCTTTACCACGACCATGGTCATCATTCCCTTCCGTTCCATTTTCGAGAAGGCTCAACCTTTTCACGAAGGCAAAAGACCGAATCTGAAGAACTACACAGTCGATAACTACTTCGGAGTGTGTCGATTTTTTTGGCGAGATAGTCAGTTCGTTTACCATTGTCTCAGGAATACTCCGATGCTCTTAAAACCATCGGAGCTGGCGACAGCGCCGGTCAGCGAGATATTGGTGGACCCAGTATCTGCTGTAACTGGGTTGGTGCAAGTCTATTTGAGCGGGCTCCGGGGTACTAACTTGCTGCAGGATCTGCGCACGCTCTTGCAACAGGGCTACCTCACGAAATTTAGCACGGCACTCAAATATATCGCGTGCGTCAGGATCATTATGTCGCCTACTCCGCTACTCAGCCGGATATCCCAGCCTCCAACACTATCCCCAAAACAACTGCTTCGGGTCCTTCAAATACCAAATGCCTTACTATCTGCAACACAACGAAGGCCCGTGCCGGTTTCTTTTTCACCGATATTGCATAGACTGAAACTCTCAAACTCCAGTCGTAACCCTTGCGCAGTGGCAGAAACCAGGAATCGACTACCTGTTGGAGCAACCGGCTGAAAATCGCCCACAGCTCATGAACTCCGAGTTCAACAGTGCCTCCTGCGGCGGTGTTCCATTCTCCCCCAGTTTCGCTGTCGGCTCGCTGTGGTCCATCGACTATGCTTTGCAGATGGCGGCAGTCGGCTATTCCCAAGGTACGTGCTTCTCTTGTCGTAACTTGTCGCTTCCTCACCGCGGTTCCACAGCATATATCCACACCAGAGAAGCGGTATGACACGCACTTCCTTGAAAATCTCCTGTTACAATTTCTCAGGGTATCTCATATAATCTTTTGGCTCCCCCTCCCGGGCCGGCCGGCTCGGCCGGTGCATGGACGACCAACGCGCCGTACTATGTACGTCGATCCGCTTGGCCCATAGGTTGATATCGATTTCCCTCTAGGCACTCCTCGTGATGGCCGAAGGGCTGCTCACCGACGCTGGCGGAATAGTCCAGGATCTCAATCTCGGTGATTCTATGAGCAACCCTAAAGCGACTAGCTCAGCCTATGCTGTGTACAACGCTAGGAACAAGACCGTCAGCCGGCTGATCATATTCAATTACGGGAACGACTCGACCGAATTTGCGCTCCCTGGCTCCGTGTTCTCCTCCGCCGGGAACGCTGCGGTCAAGTTCCTGCACGCGCCAACGCCGCAGGAGACAGTGAGTGCATATTTGTACGTATCGCTCCTACAAGGCTGAAGCACCTCGAGACGCAAATTTCATGGGGCGGGGAGACGTGGGGACCGGGCGTCTCGGATGGGAAGACTACGCTCAAGCCCGACTGGGCCACCCCCAACGTCAAGTTGACCGGCTGCACGAGTGGCGGGTGCTCGTTCACCGCGCCTGGGCCCAGTCTCTCCATGGTCTTTTTCGACAACGCACAGTCGGCTGACATCGCAACGAACAGCTCCACGGGAAACACGCCGAAAGGTGCTGGCGGTGCTACGATGTCTTTGAACGCCTCGCTGTCGATGGTGTTGGGCGGTTTGGTGGCCTTGGTTTCAATGCTGGCTTTGGGATCTTAGAGTAAGTACTTACATAGAGACTGTTTTGTTACACATGGACAATGCGTGTGTGCATGCTATTTATACAACTTATACTGCTATATCGCCCTTTGTTTTTTCGCTCTTTGTCCTCTCCGTCACCTCGACGAACTCTCGAACGACATGTCATGTGACCGCGACCAGCCAGGGTCGCCTAGCGCTATAAATTTAACTCGACAAAGAACGACGATTTTCCGGTGCGGTTCTTGTCAGAGCCACTCATCTTCCCTCTGGGCTCGATTTTGGTCGAATTCCATGTCCTCGGGAAGACGTCTTGGCCCGGCCACTGGCAAAGCAGGGCCGGCGCGTCGCGACCCCAGGCCAGCCGACACCACGCCCAAGAAGTCGTTGCCACAGTCCTCAGGATGGGATGGCATAGAAGTCATCCCAGACAGTGAGGAGGAACTGGCGCGGTGAGCCGGGTCTATCGCAATATGTATCCGCGGAGGCTAATGGGGCGGTCGGCTGAACGTATCAGAGACGACCCGAACGTCATTGAGATCTCCTCCGACGAGGAAGAAAGGTACGCAGGCTCGGCTTTGACGCGTTTTCGCGAAGTAACCAGCGCTGCAGCCCGAGTCGCAAGGCCCAGCCCGCGACCAGTGCCTTACGCATTCCTGGTGGGGGCGAGTGGCATACACCTACAGGCGGTGCTCGCCGCGGCTCTCCAAGGCCAACCCCAACCACTCCAAAGCAAGTTCCAGGCACCCCCACGCCCTCAAAGAAGAGGGCGCCGCCTCGCCGCCCTCAAATCGTCGAAACGACCAGCGCCGACGCGGCTGAGGACGAGGCTATTGTGCTGACTGATACTAGAGGGCAGACGCCTAAGCGAAAGCTGCCTGCAAAGCCTCTGCACGGTAATCCGCCGCGCACCCCGTCTCCTAACAAATCCTCCAGAGGTACACGTCGCGTCGCGACCCCCGAAGGCTCAGATATTGAGGTCGAGGTGCTGGGTACACCCCTGCGAAATCCCTCGCAGGGAAAACTGCAGCCGCTATTCGACGACGAGTCGCACGTCCCTTCCTTTGGCGTCGCTTTGCGTATGACTGATACTATCCCAAGGAGTTCCGAGTCTTCGGTCGCACCCTCGACGCCGGATAGCGATGACTCCTCCGGTCGTGAGCCCCCGGACAAGTACACCAAGTACTGGACCCCGGCTGCCAGCCGAGGTGGCAAGGTAGCCACACCGAGCAAGGCATCGTCGAGCAAAACGCCTCAGAAACCTGTTACTGAACGTGATCTGGCCCGTCTCAAACGCGAAATTCGAGCAAGGCAAGAGCGGACGCGGGTTGAGTACGCCGAGCAGGTGTATTCGTATCTCAATAAGATCGTCTTCGGAGACAAGCTGCCCTTGTTAAACGAGATCTCGCTTATTTGGAACAACCGCTTGCAGACCACGGCAGGTGAAGCGGTGGAATTGATCTTTTATAAACACCTCACACTCGTTCCTTAGGTCGAGCACAGTATCACCGGTAAGTACCGCCAAACCTCTGCAGATTTATTCCCTGACATTGTTGTAGGGATAGACATGGCAACCAATTCGTCGAGATCCATCTCGCCACGAGGATCCTCGACTGCCATGGTATGTGCGGACGCTCCCACTTCGACGTCACACATCTTCACCGAGTCCCTTTAGAGCGCATACGGAATACGCTTGGACATGAAATGTAGGGCCACACTCCATATAGGTCGCCAGCGTCGCTGACTTCTATCGTAGGTGCCACCTGGCTTGTTGGATTATCAGCGACCAGATCCAAGAGTCTCACGGCAAGCTCTTTCGCATGTGGGCCGACAAAGTCGAGAGAAAAGATCCGAACATCACGGTTTCCGTGGAGCATACCTATGAAATTTCATACGAGTTCACCTGGGGTAATCTTTTTTCTCCCTATCCTTGCCACTCGCTGAGTATCTGCAGAGTGTCAATCCTGTAATAATGTGTATGTGGGCGGACTCTTCACGTTCTCAACTTACGCTCTATTAGCATTGGGCGGCACAGGAATTCTCTAGACATAAACAAACGTGGGTCTTGGTTGCGCTTCAATCTTCTCTCGCTTTGACGACCCTACAGCATGTCGCAAGTGCAAAACGGGGCAGATGGAAGCCCTCTTTGACGACGCCGACGAGAACGTAGTAAAGAAGACGAGCAAGATGGCGGCAGCCAAGACGCAAAGTACACAGTATCTACTTTATTCACGCCTGCCCCGAACTGACCGACTGCCCAGATTCACCTCGGCCTTCGCCCCGCCCATGCGGCTCTGTAGCCTCTACCAGCAGCTCCGGAGATCGCGCAGACTCTCCGATTTACATCAGCGACGACGAAAACGAGGAACTTGAATCCGTGCACCGTCAGAATGAGGTTTTCGTGGTCACGGACTCTGCCTCTGGCTCAGACGCTGGCGATGAAATCACGGAGTTGGCTCGCAAGTTTGGGGGTATAACTATTGCGCACAGTGTCTGCCTGCATGCCAGGCGGCCGACTCGCGCAAAACGCGTCCAATCCTGAAGCCCCACCGATATATCGCTGATTGTACAAATAATGTACCTGATACAAATGAGCCTGTTCCTACTACTTGCTCAGAAGAGCAGCTGGAAACCCGAAACCAATTACCGTGCATACGAGAGGCATTATGGCGCTGGTGGCTGGGCCGTGGCTGGGCCCGGCCCGGCGGGCTATCACACACCGGTGCCGCCGCCAAACAAGGGAATGCAGTCTCTTTAAGTTTCTCCTCGGCCTCTTCCTGATACCTGGGCGGTGAACCATGGAACAGATTGAAGAATACCTCGAGGACATGTTTCAAACCATCGAGAACATGCCCCACACTATGCAACAACTATGGCAAGATATCACTCGTTATGGACCGCAGATCCCTTCGTTTCCCGATGTGCATCTCCCCGGCGGTCTGGGTGACTTCGAGATCCCTCCGCCACCTCCGCCGCCACCGCCCGCCACCTGGATTGAGCGCTCGACATCATGGGTTCATGAGAATCCTCGACAGGCCTCAGGGATCGCAGCTGGGGTCGTGGGCACAGCGCTCGCTTCATACGGTGCTGTGTACATGAGGAAACTCAAAGCTGCCAGGCCTAAAGACAAGCCAATCGAGCGTAGACAGGTCGTCGGTGCGCTCACCTATGCTTCGCTGCATCAGGGTCAATAGCTAAATACATCTGTCACAGTTGTGCTCGGCGGTGATACAACACTTGCCCTCCCGCTCATCCTCGAACTCGAGCGGAAGGGTTACATCGTCATTGCGAGCGTCTCCAATGCGGACTTCGGCGAAAATCTAGAACGCAGATGTCGAGGTTATGTTCGTGCGCTTGTTATGGATCCCAATGAGGTTCGGCCATATGTCATCGAGGCAAATCATGTAGAGCCTAACTTCTGAACAGCCTAGTACCGTCACAAGCTTTTTGCGCTCGCTTTCATCGGCTCTCGCGCGTCGTTTCCCTATCACATCTGCTGGCGATCCCTTCGCAGCCCCATCCGCCCATCCGTACATCCACTCGGTCATTTCCCTTCTCAGTCTACCTCCGCCATCTGTTCATGCACCACTGGAGCATATCTCGCTCCGCAGTACATACCTCCCCTACCTGACTTCGACGCACATTGTCCCACTCCAGCTCATCCAAGCGCTCCTCCCTATGCTGCGGACGGGACCCAGCAGGGGCCGCGACGGAGCCAAGAAGTCGATCATTGTATGTCTTCCCGCCACCGCCGCCCGCGTTGGTCTCCCCTTCGCGGCCATGCAGTCCATGAGCGCTGTCAGCACCCTGCGTGGTGTCGAGGTGCTCAGGCGCGAGGTCAATATCGCTGCGCTCACTGACAAATCTGAGGCCATGAAGAATATCAGAGTCGTCGCCGTCGACGTCGGGGCATTCAACTTCGGACAGCTTGATACGTTCCTCCCGCCGAGCGAAGTGTACAGGGCCATGGAGGGGTGGAGCTCTTCAGAGAAGTTAACCTATGGCCCGTCGTTTGCGTCGCTATCACATGCCGTGGCGGAGCTGCCGTCAAAATCACGCTGGAGTCCGACATTCAGCGAAGCCCGCACGTACGGTGCCGCACGCAAACCGGCCCACGTCTCTTTATTCGTTGATAGCATAGTCGGGACCGTCAGCGGCGGCCGAAATGGCCCCTCTATATTCGGCATCGGGCTCGGGATCGGTCGTATCCGGAATTGGCTCCGAGGCGAGCGATTTTCCGTCGGAGCTGGCGGTGAGCCTATCCCGATTCTGTGTATGCTCACGAGCTAATTCGGAGAGCAGCGAGCACATACAAGTTTGCGTCCTTCCTACCTCCCCTGCTCCTCGATACCCTCCTCAACATCCCGCACCTACTCATCTCCATTCGCAACGCGCTGATCCCCGCTCAACCGTACGTGCGCCTCCCGCCGTCGCTCCCACCCGTCCAGCGTGCTCCACCTGCGGCTGCGCCGCGGACGGAAGAGGATGAGAGCGGGAGTGGGAGCGGAAATGACCTTTCTGAAACGGGATCTGAGGCGGACGTCGAGAGTAATTCCGGGGACGCGACTGGCGGCGGGAGCTGGATTAGCCTCCAGAAGCATCACGCGGACATCTAAAGTCGAGGACTCAAGCACACTTCCAACATACGTTCCTCCCCACTCATCACCAAAGTGACTAACCAAGTTGTATACAACGTCCGATGTAAGTATCTCCAACCCCAAATCTGTCTGTACACTGTAAAAACCCTCCCCTTTGTCTGTCTGTGCACCAATGTATTAGTTGTAGGAGAGAATGTGCTGCGAGAATGTTTGCTTCCGCGTCAGGGGTGGCAGTGTTACTTGGATCGAGTCATCTTCAAAGAAACTCTTGCATCTAGCCCAAGGACATCTCGGACTTTTACGCCCACCTAGATGTGCGAGACCGTTCAAATGACCCTGCCGCGAATATAAATATGTAATAGGGACCGTGCTGCGTACATATTTTTGATCCCAATACCTACACCCGTTTCAGAGGAACACGTACACACTGAGTACAAAGCAATGCGTTTGGCTTCACTTAAGACGAACCCAGAAGTTGGGTCCACGTATGGAAAAAAATGTGGGGGAAACGAGCGCACAGTGGAGATCAATCGTCGACAACGTAGAGCGGTTCACAATCGTCGCACGCTCGGTGGATAATGGGAAGCAGGTTGGGACGGCATGCATATTGACACCTGAGATGGTCGAACAGCACGATGGGGTGCGGGGCCGCATAAATACGCGCTGGTGGGGATGTGGGTGCATCCGGAACACAGACGAAAAGGGCTACCGCTATTGTCGGTTCGGATCGTAGTGATGCACGTTCAGGCCTGGCAAAGAGGCTTATTAGGGAAGGAATGGAGTGGGTTCGCGCGCGAGGCGCGGACGAGCCATAGGAGAAGCGGAAGATCGCGCTGGAGGTGCATTGTCACAACGGCGTTGCTAAAGCGCTCTATGATGGGCTAGGGTTTTCGGAAGATAAGACTGGGCAGTGCAAGGATCTAGACAGGATCCGTACGTTCGTCATGTCGAGATGATGTCTGGGTGTAAGAATTAGACACGAATAGCAAGATAGCAAATGGAGCGCGAAACTAGCCGTGCTTATGTCGGTGGAGATTGATACTTTTCGCCTTCCAGTATTCGACCGAGCTTGGGATCAAGCATGCTAACGCTAAGAATTCTGATAGTATACTGAGGGGACACAAACTGCTGACAGTCTGAGAAGCATGTTCGGGATCGGCGAAGGGAAAAACAGACTTTAACCTGTTCGCGGAGGGCAGACGATTGCGCGCAAATCTCCGCGCTCTGCGGTGTCCGACTATCAAAGCACACAAAGGTATTGACCACCTTGAATCCCTCTTCCTTGATCGCGGCCTCCCATTTGTGCCATATAACGGCAAAGAAGAGACTTGCCAGCTCAGTACATACGTGAGACGTCGTAATCTGGAGTGGGATGAGGTGACAGGTCATATCGTTGGGGTTTATCCGCAATATGACCGCAGTCAAGAACCTGCAGATTTCGGCACTTGGGACGCACAAGAAGGACGTCACCCCGCTCGGCGATTTCCATGCCTCCTCAAACATCCAGCCGAACATAGGGTCTTGGCGGAAGGTGCATATCCGCAAAGCCTTCGCGTCCGCTTGCGGCAAACCTCCAGCACCAATGCGACTCAGACAGATTTGAGTGATAGCAGTATCGCGGATGTTGCGACTGCCGGTGCGGACAGCTGAGTACCAGGCGTCGGACGTGAACATGCTGGGGTCCTCCATACGAAGGAGAGGGGTCATCGTATCCCGGACCCATCCGCTTAGGCAGTGTCCTCGGTTTTCGCTATCGAAATAGAAATACCGGGGATCGTAAAGGCTGGTGTGGGATCCTGGCCGTATTTCAGGGACGGTTTCCGTTAGACAAGCGCTCATAAGTTGCACATGCCTGGTTAACTTGAGCCCAAACTAGAGGACAGTTGTGATAGCAAACACACCAACGCCGTTGATCCGGACTCAAGGTTTTCACTGTTGTAGTATGGAACTCGGTGACTTGGTTCGCTGCAGTCTGGAATATCCTCCCAGATCTCCACTTCGTGGCGATATCGCCGAATGTTTCGCCTGGATAGTCTAAGAGTGACTGAAGTAGCGCAGGAACGCCACTAGTAGAGTCCTCGATGAAGGAAACTTTCTGGTAACTCAGGCTTATTGGCAGCTGGCTTTTAGAATGATGCCTCCATTGGGCTAGCTCGTCCTAGCAACTCTGGTTTAGCTAAGATTTGCTTCAGGATCGGAGACTCACAGCCGACAAGCCTGAAGGAATCCGTACGGGCGTAGCTCGTCCGACGGTTAGGGTCGCATCGAGCACATAGGAAGTATATACAAGGAAATGAGATGATGCCAATGCTATAACGAAGTCCTTGACTTTGAGCTCGAGTTGGTCCAGCCCATCCACTAGGAAGTACACATCCTTTCGGCAGCTACGCGAGAATTCAAGAAACTCGTCCGTCGTCTTGAATTGCGCGATTCGCTGCATTGTTTCCGGTAGATCGGCAAATGGGAGCGCGAACGCTAGCTTTAACCAGAAGACCAGATCCTCAGCGACAAGGGGGGATTCGGGTAGGAAGACGACCCGTTTTCCCTACGATCGCGGTCATTTCGGCCGATTGCGCATAAGTACAAGGCACGTACTTGAGCAAACAACAAGGATGCGAGGGCGGCGAGCAGATGCGACTTCCCGGCGCCATAGGTGCCAAGCAGCACGACTGAGGAGGGGATTTGACGATCCATTCGCTGAACCTCAGATATTATTGCTGAAACAATGGATCGTCCCATGTGTCTCAAGGTGTACTGCCCGGTTGTGTGCAGGGATTGGATGGAGGATTTGAGCAGCGACGGAAACGGGAGAGAAAGGCAGATGCAGGGATCTATGAACCTCTCCAGTTCCGCAGATACTTCTCGGAGAGTAGTCAGGTATGCCAGGACATTCTCTGCAGTTTAGCGACTTGAAGGGCTCAGAAACGGAATGAGAAAAATTGATTACGAACCCGTAGTATGGCGCCCTAGGGCAGGAAAAGCATCCTCCGAGTCAATTGTGAGTGTTTCAGAGCGCGGGCGCTTTCTAGGGGGCGAAGCCGAATCCGACACTCCAGGAGAAATCGACATGGTATGGCCGAGGTCAACCAACCAACTCGGAGTCAGCCTTGAAGGGCATCTGATCAATCTAATCTAATCTAATACAGCCACAACTGCAACTGATATTAATGATCTGAGCTACATACTTGCACTCAGGACCGATATACACGCGATATAAATAAGACCTAATGCTACAGCTATGGAGAAACGAATGCATGAGTATTCAACAAATTCACTCTACGTATCTGGTGATCTTCAATGGCAGTTGTATGCCACCCGACTGCAACTGGTCGCGTACGAAAGGCCGCGTCAGTACCGAATTGTATTTGCCGATTTCTAGTCCGTCGACTGGACTGAAAACGAACTGAGGGAGGAGAGTGGCGATGACAATTTTGATTTCAGAGAGGCTGAAGCGATAGCCAGGACACGAATGCCCCGAAAACGAGAAGCTCATGACGTTCGCCACGCCTGGGAACGCTGGGGACTTGGCTGGGGTGGGGAGAGAAGCCCAGCGGTCAGGGCTGGCAGAAGATGAGCACAGTTCATCACAACGCCGAGTACGCAGTGGCTTACTTAAATTCCCGCGCGTCACTGCCCCATATGTCCTCGGAGAGGTTGACGCCCTCAAGCGGGATGTGGACGAAGCTGCCCTTGCGGATGTGGATATGCTCATTCTCGTGGACGATCTCGCCAGTGCGGAGGACGACTGGGTACGAGACAGGGATCAGGTCGTCAGTGGTGGCCACGCGCACTGGGCGGGATGTCAGAGTCTGCTTGTTAGGCTCGATGGGAGGGTGCACATACCTGTCCCGTGAACCGAAGGGATGACGCGGAGCGTCTCCCGCACGACTGCGTCGAGGAACGGCAAAGCCTCAATCGCGTCGGCCTGCAGCGATGAAGAGGTGGAGGAGGTACTGTTGCGCTTTGAGGGCACAGCGTCAGGCGCCGGGGTGGTTAAAATCTCCGCGCGGAGTCTCGTTTGTACATCGGGGTATTTAGAAAGAAGGTAGAGACACCAAGTAATGGTGAGCGCGGTCGAGTCAGAACCGGCGAAAAGGAAAGACGATAGTTGGTCTAGAAGCTCTGCATCTGACAGGCGGTTGGACGGTTCGTTGGAAAGATTGGATTTGACTGCGGGGCGGATTAGGCACACGTCACGAATAGGATGTAGTTCAGGCGTACTCAGCAGACTGAGAATGTCCTTTTCTTCGAGGCGGAAATCGACTTTCTCAGCCATGATGATCTCCCTCTTCGACTGAATGAGACCCATCCCACATTCACGAATGATCTTCAAGCATTGCTGTGTAGTCTTGTCATCCTCGTTTGGCTATGATATGATGAGCTTGAAGGGCTTTCAGCGTTGCATCCAATCTTACCCATATCTTTTCCAGGATCGGCAGGTAAAGCTGCTTCAACACACGCAGCTGCGATGCTTTGTCGGAGATGGCGAACATGCGACGGTAGGCGGAGTAAACTGTTCCGCGACTCAGAACATCACAGCTTGAGTAACCAGTACACGCACCTTGTTCCGTTTCATTGTGCATGGCATTGAAGTGGTAGTCGAAACCGGCCAGCCCGAATATGTCGAAAGTCGTCCTCGATATCCAATGAGCGACGTCCAAAGTTGCGGCAGGCAAGCCCTCCGTGTGGGATGCAGTCAAGGTGGCCGTCGAAAGAAGAGCATCCCAGCGATCGCGGAGCTCTTCAGCCTTTTGGAAGAAGATAGGTGTCATGCCCTTCACCGCCTGCGCTGTGAATGCCGGACCGATGAGTTTGCGCTGCTCGGGATTATCACCTGCACCATGAGAGTGATTGAACGACATACAATGGCCTTGTGCTCAGCGCCCTCCATATTAAAAACTCCTGGAATAGTGGTGAGCACACAGGCACAATCAATCGATATGCCGTAACGTACCTCGACCAAGGAGCCTCCCAAGGTAGTGTCGCGTCTGCCAGGGCTTTTCATACACCGGAGAGGAGAGCACATGCGAGAGAACCCGCATATCGAAAGACATCAGACGATAATCGTGCTTCACAGAATGATTAGTCGGCCCTAATTCCAGGCAGACAGAAGCTCGAACCTTTCCATATCCGTGATACCTGTGAACAGGTTCAAGATCAGAGTCGTGTAGTGGCTGTCTACGGATACCACGCTACCTGAAGGTCTTGCCAAAAAGCTTCCTCCAGTCACGGTATACCGTAGGTGTGATGTCTGGACTGCAGTTGGATGCTTGTTAGAAGACGACGTGTAGATTGGGCATGAGGACGCACTCGTTGACTTCATTGAAGTGGCTCTGGAACGCGGAGCCGTCTGGACCCGGAAGGAATCTCAGAGGGTCTC
Organism: Mycena belliarum; assembly: GCA_029282135.1. NCBI lineage: Eukaryota > Fungi > Basidiomycota > Agaricomycetes > Agaricales > Mycenaceae > Mycena > Mycena belliarum. The sequence continues at coordinate 889,167 of JARJCN010000003.1, forward strand.
TTCTCGGTGCAATGACCAGCAAGTTGACAAGCCATAGAACGCCTTTGGCAAGAACGAAGGCGGACAGGACGCCTACCGCTTTGGCGGACAGGGAGAAAAGCTGCCAGAAAGCGGTCGACATGGCTAGGGACGAGGAGGACTATACAGCCAAGGGGGCTGAACAAGAGAAGCAGCGAGGGCCTCCAGCGCCTACATAGCATCTTTGATAGTGGGTCCACGAACTGACGAGATTGCCTTTTCGGGAAAATTGGACGGATTACAAGGGAACGCCCATTCGGGGATATCATACTAGCGCGCGCTTGTTGTGGCACGGGTCAGCGCTCCAGCGCTAGCTGCAGGCTCAGCTCTCAATCAATCGTCTCTCCCTACTCCAGTCATCGAAGCGGACCATGCCCTTCCAGCGAGTCGATGCTGCCCATCTGGAGTTCAGCGTACGTTACATTAACATAGCAGGGGACTCGGACAGTGGACACGCCCATGATGCACTGGCAGTCGAGGGGTGTGTCAACAAACTTTGCCGCCAGCTGATTGCGGGGACGTTCTCTTTGGAAGTGTTCAATAACATTGACGATCCCTCGGCCCCTGCCCTATCAAAGCTTAATCCACCCTGAGCCAACTCATGTTATTCTCCTAGAACTCCGGTCCGGTCTGCAAAACGAAATCAACTCTCCCCTTACTGCCCCTGCTCTATTTTAAGAGAGATACCAGAGCCTTCGACTAATAATTTTTCGTTCGAGCTGCCCCGAGCGCAAACCATGGGTTCCAAATGATAATCGGAGACGTTTTCGTTTGCACCAGGTCCTGCAGTGTGGGCATCTCAAAACATGGACGAGCTGCAAGATCTACACTCCATTGCAAGATCTACACTCCATTATACCCCCCTGTTGGTTTTTCCTTCTCGCTGTACCCCTTTAGTGATAAGGAGGAAACACAGCTCTTGAATCGAGGGAACTGCAGCGGGAGTGAGGTGATACGCACCTTGAATCGCTCGGAGAAGCCAGTGAGTTCATGGCATTTGTGGCGCATGCTGACTGCAGTTTTCGGCCGAGGCATACAGTGATACACTACGGGGGCTTTGAGCCATCGTATTTCCATTTACCACGATGGACGGGGGCTACATTTAAACAATCCTGACCCTAAAACTCTATAGAACCTTCAGAGCCTTTAAAGAGCCCCCGACAGCCCTGTACTCACAGAACTTTCATGGCCGTCAAAATTCGCCCTGCTTTAGCTGACGATGCAGCAGCATTGTCGCGGATCTGCCTACTCACTGCTGATTCGGGGCAGCCTGCGGAGCATCTCCACGACTTTCCCGAATTGCCCGGGCTTGTGTGGGCCAACCCGTACGTTCAGCTCCCCACGACGTGGGGGTTCGTAATGGAGGAGGAGAGCAGCAAAGAGGTTGTGGGATATATTGTCGGATCCAAAGACACGCCGACGTACGAGAAGTACACGGCAGAGAACTTGTGGCCCGGCCTGGCGGCGAGATACCCACCTTCACTCATGGTGAAGCCCGCCGACCGGCACTACGCAAACTTACTGCAGAAATTCCGCGTTCTTCCCGACAGCACTCTCGCGTTCTCTCCTGCGCATCTGCACATCGATATTCTGCCGAGCCACCAGGTGCGCTCGCTGCCCTTTATACTAGTAGCGTCGTGAATGACATCTATTCAGAAACAAGGATGGGGCCAAAGACTGATCCAAACAGCCGTAGAGCACCTCAAAGGCGAAGGCATTGACGGAGTGTGGCTGGTGATGAATCCACAGAATCGCAACGCAAGCAAGTTCTACGAAAAGCTGGGTTTCCAAAGCATTGCGGGGTCACCGAAGAACCATGTGGGACTTCGATTCGAAAGCTGGGCCTGCTAGTGAAACGGGACTTGCGCTCGTTAGTTTGTACTTCGTAGTGAAACCGAGACTTCCGGGTTGGTGGCGGTGCTCCACGCGATACCACAGGGGAACCTCGAAGGGGATTCGGCTGCATCAGGCTGCATCCCACATGGCACTGCCAGTGAATGATCTTGAAGTTGAAGTGATCGCGTTCGTTTGCAGTGACTACTGACCTCCGTCGACGGGGTCTAACTCCTGTTCTTCACGCCCATATCACCGTCGGGCATGCTGACCCCGTCCAGCCCTGAACAGGGGTTGATTCTGTCGCTTCCGCCCCCCAAGCCGTACAACCTCATAGTCAATGATCTAACTATCGGCACACCACTGTCCAGGGAGGGGCTCCATTTGGGACGTGTATCCATCCCACTTCCCTCGCTTGGGCGCTCCAAGAAACCTGTAGATGGCGGCGGTGCGACTATCGTTCGAGGAGTTTCGGCGACTTGCGGCGCCGGAGAGATGTTGGCCATCATCGGAGGAAGCGGGTCAGGTACGGAGAAATTACGCGCGAGGCAAGGCTCTCGAATCATGGAGACAACGCTGAGCCGCACTCAGGAAAAACCACGTTGCTGAACGCATTTGCTGGGCGACTACACGGCCTTCCCATTCTTAGCGGAGACATTTCGTTTCAGCTCGCAACACACGGTATCGATGCCCCGACTGGTGACGCGCCCAAAGCTTCCAAAATCATTGGCTTTGTCCGGCAGAACGACTACCTGCTCCCGCATCTTACTGGTACGAAGAGTGGTCCGTTGGCCACGTCTCTGCGCTAACTTGCTGCTACTTAGTGAGGGAAACACTGACATTTTCGGCGGCTCTACGACTCCCCAAGACGGTCGACAAAAATGATGTGCGCAAAATCGTAGAACAGACAATCGACGAACTCGGACTAAAGGAGTGCGCCGATACAGTCGTCGGCGGTATCTTCCGCAAGGGAATTTCCGGCGGTGAACGCAGGTATGTGACGTCATTCCCATACATGGTTTCCTGCTAAGTTCTCGGGATGCCAGACGCCTGTCAATCGGCTGTGTTCTCGTTACGCTTCCCTCCGTTCTCATATTGGACGAGGCAACTTCCGGGCTGGACAGTTCTACATCATATGCGCTGCTGCAGACCCTCTCGGACCTGGCAAAAAGGCACTCTCGCACGATCATCCTGACATTGCATGCCCCGCGGTCTGACGCCTTCGGGCTCTTTGATCGCCTCATGGTATTAACCAAAGGCGATGTTGTGTATAGCGGCAAAGCCTCTGATAGCCTGGGTTGGTTCGAGGAACGTGGATGCGAACTCCGGAAGGAGACGAACCCGTTAGGTGAGCAGCACTTCGTCTTCCTCTCGGCAAGCTTTAAATAATCCATCAAAAAGACTTCCTAGTCGACGTGACGAGTATAGATAATCGTTCGACGGAGCGCGAGGATGAGTCGCGCGCGCGCGTTGCAGCCCTCGTCCAGGCGTGGAAGGATCGGACGCCCGAGAAGCAGGTTCCCCCGCCTTTCGCTCAGGCCATTGTTCAGACTATTTCCCGCGGCTCTCAGACGGCGGCGCACCTCAATGACGACCGAGATATCGCGCGCCCAGGCTTCGTTCAACAGACCATGATCCTCCTCGGCCGCGCCCACCTGAACGTCTACCGTAATTATGCGCAAATCGTCGGATTTTTGATCCAGGGCACGCTCATCGGCCTCTTCATGGGTTTGACGTATTACGATTTACAAGGCACCCCCGCCGATATCCAGAGTTTGAAGGTGGGCAGCGGTTCGTGGCGCTCCAGTGGCTCCTGCTAATCGGTCATGAAATAGGGCGCAGCGTTCCAACTTTTCCCCGGATATTATTATTTGACTCAAGTTTATTGGATTTACAAATTTTGCTCCGACTTCATAATTTTTGATAGAGAGCGAGAGGTACATATTTTCTTAACTTCATCTTTTTCAGCAGTGTGTTAATGTGTTCTCCCAGGATCATCTTTACGTGAGCGCAAGCACTCCTCCGGTATCTACTTGGCGGCTTACGAACCACCATTCAGAACGCATTCCCTTACCTTATTGCCGATTTTCTGTCTAACCTTGTGCCGACGGTTATTCCACCCACCATATAGTAAGTCTCGTCCGCCTTGAGCGTAAGAAGATCATGTTGACCAGAATCCGACAGTTCTGTAATCTGTAAGCAATCCGGCTCCACTTCACCATCCTTTTAATCGCCTCCAGTCTATCTCCTCAGTAATATGCGTCGCGATCACTTTGCCGCCAACTTGTTCACTGTTGTGGCAAATGTATGGCAATGATTCCCCTCCGTTCTCATTCATTGAGAACAACAATACAGTGCATCTGCATGCAATGGGCGACGCAAGGGCTTGCTTTGGTAGCTTCGTCTATATTCGTTTGTCCTCCCCTTCGCTCCTCGGATCTTTCTGAGTTTCCAATGTAGCGGGGCTTTCCTCAAGCGTCTCTCGTCGCCAATGCGTTGTCGTTATTCTTCACGTATGGATCTTCTACCTTGTCCGTTGCAGTTGGCTGATTTATATCACTGAAAATAATAGCATGGCCGCTGGCTTGTCCGCCGTTCCCTCATACCCTCGCCTCCGAAACTAATTCACTTTATGTTTGCTTATGTTTACAGTTCTCTTACTCACGTGCCAGTGTGGTTGCGCTGGATCAAGTGGATGTGCGTAGATTCTATGGCAGCGCCTTCGATATACTAACATATCTATCTGGTCAGCTCTACGACTTTCTACTCTTTCCGAGTCGTCGCAACCACCCAATTCAAGGGGCGAACTTTTGCATGCGAGGGAGTCACCGGTGTTGCGCTCAGTCAATGCGACGGAGACAACGTATTGGCTGCGCTCGACTTCTCCGACACGCCCCTCATCGTGTACTTCGCTGCCGAGATCGCCATCATCGTGGTGTACGTCCAGTTTCGAAAGCCTTCTTCGACATGTTCACAGACTCGGATCCTAGACTGCACGTTCTTGCAGGATTGATATTACAGGTATGCTCGCGTAGGTCCAAGTAAACGACGCCCTTACAGTACATAGTTTTACAAGCCCGGTGGCGTCAAGTACGCAGGCGGGGGCGGTCCTGAGAGCCGGGGCAAGGAGTCTGCGCTGACGGGTGACATGGAAATTGTGCGTGCGAGGATTGACGTTGAGGTAAGAGTCTCCCGATCGTCCTTGTGCTGAGATCGTACGTTGATGCCTTACGAAGATACGGAACGCCAGCTTCAAGTGGGTAAGAACGGGCCTACCTTTCGGTCTGCGCCAAGACGCCGAAAAGCCTATCCTCAACGGCATCACCTCAGTCTTTCCTGCCGGAGAGGTGTCCGCTATATTGGTAAGCATGCAAGAACATCCGATCAACAGGTGCTGACCTCGGCTCCAGGGGCCGTCTGGGGCAGGAAAATCGACTATCCTCCAACTCCTTGCCCATAGAAAACTCGGCGCGGGACCTGGAGCGCACTTTGAAATGACAGGCGACCTATTGTTTAACGGCATGCCAGCGACGGACGAGGTGCGATCCTCGGTCGCCTTCGTGGAACAGGAAGACGACTACCACCTTGCAAGTCCAATTATACACCAAGCCATATCTTGACTGATCTTCTTTCCCAGAGCGCGTTGACCGTTCGAGAAACGTGAATCACGTTAACACAAGTAGCCCCTATCTTCTAAATTTTCCTTTTTAGGCTACGATACGCAGCGATTCTTCGTCTGCCGCCGAAGATGTCCAGTGCGTGTTAGCCTTCTCGAGATGCCGTTTATTTACGAAGATGTAGAGAAGCGAAAGATTGCGCGCGCAGAGGAGGTGCTCCTGATGTTAGGATTGAAGGACTGCGCCGATGTGTATGTGGGCGGTGAGCTTCTTAAGGGAATTTCAGGCGGAGAAAAGCGTCGGTGAGTACATTGTCTCCGGCGTCTTTTATTCATAATTGACCGTCGTAGTCTCTCCCTGGCTGTCCAAATGATAAACGACCCGAGCATCGTACGTTGTTGCTTGTTTAATGGCTTTGCAGTCACTCATCCCCGTCCAGCTGGTCGTTGACGAACCGACATCGGCAAGCTTTCTTATCCCCCCATCTCCTCTCGCTTAACCTTGATTAGGGTTTGGATTCATTCATAGCCAATGTGAGTACAAGCATTCTTGGCCACTGGTATCTTCATTGACCTGTTTACTAGAATGTGATGGAGTGCCTGAAGGGTATTGCTCGTAGTGGTCGCACCGTCATTGGTGAGTGGGTGTCCCTTTGCGTTAAGTCTTGCACTAATCTGGATTCATTCTAGTCTCGATTCACCAACCTCGTTCCGACATATTTCACAGCCTGGACAACATGCTTATTCTGGCTAAGGGTGGTCACGCTGTGTTCAGCGGAAAGCGGGAACAAGCAATGATCATCATGGAGAGCCAGGGCTACCCCCTCCCTACAATATGGTTCAATCCAGCGGAGTACGTACTTTCGTTTTTTCGGAGTACTTTCTTAGAATGTGTTCTAGTCACCTCCTGGATCTTGTCACGGTTGACCAGCGATCCGGGAGAACAGCAGAATCACGCGAACGTGTTGATGGGCTCATCGCTTTTTGGAACACTCACCGCGAGAAAGTGGACAAGGTCGAGGGTCACCAGAAGTCGGAAGTGGCTTCACCGCCGATAGCACGCGAGAGTAGACTCACGCCTATGTATATTGCCTTCCCTGTAGTCTGGGAGCGCATGTTCCGGAATCTCTGGAGACAGAAAGAGGTATCGCTGCTACGCTCACCCATCTGATCGTCACTAATCCTCCACCAGGCGTTTTGGGGGCGTCTCACGCAGGCACCTTTTACTGGACTGTTGCTTCTTATGTTCTATGAACGTGTAAGGGCTGCACTTATTGACAACCTCAATGCGCCAACGTCTTGACAGCTTAGATTTGGACCGACCGCGGGCCAGGATCGTATCGGGTCAGTTCTTGTGCTGTGATCCTCATGCACTACTCTAAACTGCATACATAGTGTCAACCTCCAGTCCACGTCAGGTCGGTCAATTGATCGGATTCAATCACGTCGTTAACTTTGTCTAGCCATGCCTTTCGTCGGATTGATCAGTGGGATCGCTGTCTTGTATGGACACATCGTGCTTGTTTTTCCGCTGCTCATGACGACGCTTTTAGTCCTCAGGACCGCCAACTCTTTATGCACGAGTATCGCAGTTCTGCGGCATACTCCTGCGCCACCCTTATCATAGCCTATTCATTGATGGAAGTTCCTTTTCAATTCGTGGCCTCGTTGGTAAGCACACGGCATTCTTGATGGTGGCCATGCTCAATATTTCCTTAGCTCTTTGCTGTTTTCGTAAGCGACTCGAGGGCACGTTAACAAAATTCTGACAAAATCTCAAGATGAATGTTGCGGTCGGAATGCAAACTAACGCTCGCATCTACTTTGAGTATTCTGTGTCTATATGGGCTGTGCAGAGCTTCGGCGAGAGCGTCGCCGTTATATTCGCATCGTTCTTCGACGCTATGGGGATCGCGGTTTCGCTCGTATCGACTACTCTGTCTATGGTTGTCCAGTTTAGTGGAATCCGTGCGTAGCCTTGTTGCCCCCCCCCAATCCTAATATCCACGGTCTGATGGGATACTGCTAGTGTCGCTATCTGTCCCGTATTGGTAAGTCCACCCAAATCGTGCGCCTGTAGATGATTCAATGCTAGCTCCAGGTTGCAAATAGTAAGTGGTCTCACGATCTTATGAGTACAACTGCGTGCCAATACCGAGTTTCAGATTGCATGGGGAACCCCGTTGAAGGTATTGTATATCGCAAGTTATGCCCTCGCTCTGTCCTGACCAGCCACTCCTAGCCGACACAACGACTGCAGTTTATTAATGAATGCCAAGGATTGCAGTTCCATTGCTCTGAAGCTGACCTATCGGCTGGTACCTGCACCGCCCAAAGCGGAGAACAATTGTGGGTTTAATACTCCGCTTGCTTCCTTCTCGATGATTGAACGCCGCAGATTGCAATTGTACTCATTCGACGATCGGAACACTGCCAAGTTTGTCGGGATTACCGTTGCAGTTGCGATTGCATGGAGACTTTTGGCTTGGGCTGCTTTGCGTGCCCGTATGGGTCGGGCATGATGCGGGTTTAGATTAAATTATTCTGCCTCAAGTGGATGTTCCTTTGTGAATGAAAATATTCCTCAGTCCACATGTCCGAAACGCAGCACCTCGGCCGAATAGTCCCGACAGGCACGTGAAGCCACTGGACCTGCATAGTTTTAAGTTTACGTCAGCACATCATTACAGGTCCTTCACACCAAAACCAGCAGCCTCAGCGCTTGGTGCGTATTCCCATCGACGCTCTGCTGCCCCTCTCACAAGCATTATCCTTGCCAGAACACCCCCGACACCAAAAAATGACCCACGACGCTGTTTGGTTCTCCCGCCCGAGAAAGTATGGCAAAGGTGCCCGCCAGTGGTGCGTGCTTTGCCACCCATCCGCCCTTGTGCCAGCGTGCTGAAAGGCCATCCTTCCAGCCGTCTCTGCGCTCACCAGGCCGGTCTCATCCGCAAGTACGGGCTTGACCTCTGCCGCCAGTGCTTCCGTGAAAAGTCGGCCGCCATTGGATTCGTCAAGGTGCGTTTAGTTGTGCAGCGCCCGTCCGTTCTGCCACTTAGTCGCATGCACAGAACCGGTGAACACCTCTGCTGATCACTTTCACCTGGCTTTGTCGCGTCGCTACAGTTTGTATGCACTTCGCAATATGATATGTTAATGTCAAGCATGCAATTTTTTGGCTAGAGGTCATTCAGTTTTCTAGCAGTCCATTCATTCAAGTTGGACTTTGAGAGAGCTCCGAGTTCAAATAGTGATATAATATCCGGTTGCAATATCTAATTATCAAATTTATACAGCGGTGGATGAGGGTTTTAACTACAGAATGACAGGCAAATAGCTGCGAGGGGACTATTAGACAGACAACCGTGTTACGCGTGTTGGGGATAACCTGTACAAATGGGCGAAACGGAAGAAGTGTCAGAAGAGCAATAGTCTGAAAAAATATGCCGGTTGCATGATACAATGCGGGGGGTGGTATGATAACTGCGGGTGGTCAGACCCCAGTGGGTAGATAATACGGTTGACGAGAGCGAGGGAACAGCAATTCAAAAAGGTGGTCGGTAAGGTAGATTGGGGGGGAGTTGGATCAGCAAGTAGGCGCGACGATTTCAGCGAGGATATAGGGTAATTGGTTTGACGTTCGAGGATTGAAATGAGTGGCAAGGCCCGAGGAGGTCAGTCAGTTGATTTACATCCCGTATCCGAATGACCGCTGGTAGGGGTCGGATAGAGAGCTCGTTAGCCCAGCGCCACCGAAGGGGCTGAGGCCGCCGAAGGGTGCGCCCGAGAGGCCGCCAGCATGGTGCGATGACGTCAAACCGATGTGGCTAGAGTTGCCCTGGAGGACATAGCCGTCGATGGACTGCTGGAGGCTGTGATGTTGAGGCGCCATGTGCGATTGACCGAAGGACGACTGGGCATATAGACCACTCTGTCCGCCGTAGATGTCCGTGAGCCCATTAGCGTGGAGGCCAGAAGACATGTGGCGTCCTTGAGGTGTCATGCCTTGGGTCCCGAGAGGGATGCTGACCAGAGGTTGAGGGTGCTGATAGCCACCGCCTCCGCCAAAGTGATCCATTTGTTCGCGTTGGAGCTTGTTCTGGATACGCTTCCCGTACGGCGTGTTGCGTATCAACGGGAGAACGGGACGGATGCCTTCAACCAGCAAAGCGCGCTGGTTAGGCTCGGCGTAGTCCAAAGCGGTCTGAATTGCGTTAGTCCGGATGTTTGACGACCACAACATAACGATTTACCTGGACACAGTAGTTTCCATACGAGTCGCGCAAGAGTTTCTCGAGCCGGGTACGGTTGAGCAATTCCTCGATCAGCATCTTACGAGTGCTGTGTTCCGCAACACGCACACACTGCGTACGAGACGGTCAGAAGGGGCAACAATTGTCGGCCGGGGTTGGTGCCTCGTACCTTCTCGATGACATTCGAGCTGAATTTTTGTACGGACAAGGCGCAGACATTGCCGGTGAATTGACGAATGACGGCATCGCTGAACCGGTTGTCGTTCAAGTCGAGAATGTATTGAACGACCTACAAACCTCGTTGATGAAGTGTCTCAGGTCGGAGCAAGATATACGTACGTAATTGCCATACGGATCCTGCACAAGGGTAAGGGCATTGTACGTGATCTCGTTCACCAGTTGAATGCGCTGGTGGTCAGAGGCGTGGTCAATGCAGCGCTGAAGAACGCAGCAGCCATGACGGTGAGTTGCAACCTCAACGCAATTCGCTGCCACCGCATTGTAGATGAACTGTAATGGATGAGCACCCACCTCCGGATTCAATAGACAATCGTACCTGGTTGTCTTCCGGGGCCAACTTATTCAAGCATTTTTGTATAACGTGATTTCCGTTGAGGTCCTTGATGAGGACGACGACGTGAAGGCTGAGAGCAACGATGATAGAGTGAATCTGGGCATTGTACCGGGCATCCGCCTGCAAAAGGTTGGTCAGTTGCAAGGAAAGGTAGCGGTACGAAAGTGACTCGCCTGTCTGCGTGTGGACAGGAAGTCGATCATCTTTTGCACGGCACGAGTACCGTGCATGTTGAGAGAGATGTTGACAAGATCCTGCGCGACGGAGTCGCAGATGACATTCCGCTGCTCGTCGGTGGAGTACTCCAAGAGTTTCTGGCAGAGGTAGTTGCCAAAGGGGTCTTCAAATAAGGTGAGACGGACGATGCACGAGGCGTGAGTGGCAGCATACCAGTCATTAGATCAGCGAAGTGGCCGAAGGTCTCACGGAAAATCATGTCCCTGTGCTCCGCAGAACCCTCCTCCAGCTTCTTCTGCAAGTACCTACATCCGTGCTGGTCCTTGCACAACGCCGGAATCTCGCCTTGCAAATCCTCAAGCCGCGTTCCCGCGAAGCGATTGACTTCAAACAAACAGAAATGAGCACGCAAACAGATACACAACGAGGGACTCTTACATTCGCGGTCCATATCGCCGCGCTTATGCTTCGGGCCATGCAAGCCGTTCATTTTACCGTCACCCGCGCCAGAGCTGGTGCGCTGGGGAAGACCGAGCCCGTAACGAGATCCGTTGTGATGATAGAGGGCCGTCGACCCGCTCGTGCTGGTAGGGTTAGCGCCGGAGCGGCCACCAGACTCGAAACCGTATGTGTTGTAGGCATTGTTGTCCAGCCCGCCCATCCCATAAACGGAGTCAATTCCACCTCCGTATTGCTGCTGCGGACGTATGGGAAACTTACGCATGGTTGCAACAGGGACAGACGTACCTGCAGAGAGTCATCCATTCCGGGTTGGATGGAGTTGAATGTAAGAGACCCGTTGTCGTATTGGCCGGAGGGAAGTCTCGACAAAGACGCCTGGAGGTCCGTGGCATTGACTGCGCTCTCGGTGCCGAGAGAGGTCAGACGTCCGTTCAACGCTTGAGTTTCCGGGGTGTGGGGCGTGCCGGGGGACTTCAGAATATGCACAGCGCTGTTGGGAAGACCCATAGGAGTGGCGGGAACAGACCGGGTTGTTGCATTCAAGCTTTCCAAGAGACTGGGAGGCGAGCTGCGGCGAGAAGTGGGCACTTGCGCATGCCCAGAAAGCTGAGGGTGCTGTTGAACGAGCGGAGTTGCCGAAGCCGACGCGGCGTTGAGTTTGCCGCCGTGGAGATCATTGGACGGAGCAGAAACAGTCAAGTTCGGGTTCGTCACAGTCCGGCGATCTGCCCTCAATGCGCCGCTCTCAGGGAGAGGAACACGAGAAGATCCGGCGAACTGGGGCCACTCAGACGACTTGTCGCGGGTTTCGAGGGTACGGGTTGCGAACGAAGCACGAGGCGAGGTCTGAGACGTGTGTGCCAAATCCAAGGCGGAAGATGTAGAGATCTGTCATGCGTGTTAACAAGGTAGGTAGTAACCAACCAGGTGGCGCACCTTGCCAGCGAACGAGTTGTACTTGTCGTCGTCCGAGGTTGGAAGATTCCTCATAGCGTCTTATGCCCAATGAGAAACAGTAAATGACGAGAAGGAAACTGATACACACTGTGCATTTCTTGATCCAGCTGCTCATCCAACATCATGCCCGCATTGTAGGTACTGGCATAGCGAGCTCCTTCGTCATCGGCATAGCGCGAAGACCCTCTTGTCAAGATCGAGGCTGAGACCGGGACGGGCCCCGGAGAAGCTCGTTCTCCAGCCAGCGACAAGCCCTGGAGATGCCCGGCCAGTTCCTCGTCATGCTCGCTAGCAGACGTACGGCGGCTGGCAGGCATGCTTTTGGCACCAGCAGCTCGACTGAAGCTGCTATTGTTCGCCGCGGCGCTCCCAGTATTCAAGTCCGGGGACAAATTGACTGACGGCGCGTATGTTACGGACTTCCTCTTATCCGAAACGGCGGTCCCAACCGCCTTCGACAGGGTCTCCGCATCGAAATGTTGCGAGCGGCGCTGGCCGCCTTGGTGAGGTTCACCGTTGAGGGCGGCATTCACTCTGGGTGGCGTGGTGGGTGCCGAAACCGCGAGGTGCTGAATGCCTCCGTTGGCGACCGGAAGACTAAGGAGCTCTTGGGCCTGCTGCTGCTCAAGGGCGCGCATTTGGTCCTCGAATATCTTGCGCTGGAGAAGGCGCTGTCGCTCGTGCTCAAGACGTTTGAGCTCAACGCGCTGGAAAAGAGGGTGGCGTCAGCAGACAGCTTCATTTCCACCCCCGCCTCGCGGCTCACGGCGAACACATCAGGCGTATCAATGATAGCGGCCTAAGGTTCGAACTAAATTACGAATGGGAAATGACGTACGGAATCAGCAAGGTCCAGGAAAGCGGGCGGACTCTGTTTCCGTTCGTCGGAAGGACTATTAGAAGTGGGTGAATGTATCGAGTTTTCCAGAGCGGGGTTCATTTTAGCGACGAAAAGGTGCCGGTGACTTCGCCAAGGCAGTAAAAGACAGAAAACAAAGCGAAGGGAGGAAAGAGGGCGAAAACGGGAATCCTAGTTGCACAATGGATGCTAGACGCCCGCCTTTTAGAACGAAATACAGAGCCACCCATCAAACACATACCTTGAAGCTGATTTTGAGCCCGTCTAGTGGGACTGTTGTTACAATGCGGCTGATAGGCTGTGGGTTGAGGTCAGAGCAGGAGGGGTGGAGGAGAAGGAGCGAACCCTTTTGAGCGCTCCAGTTTCCCGACAGTAAAACGGAGCGAAAGGTGAGAGGGTAAGTACGGTCGTCAGCTTTTGGCGGCAATGGGCCCGTCGTGATGTGACGGTGACTGTCACATGATGGTGAGCAATTTCAAGACCCTCGACTACTTCACATTTTCACAGTCCCATACCGTGGACTCCGACATAGACCGTCTTTGAACCGTGTCTTTTCCACCGACCCTTTCTTTGCATAATGCAGGCCAGTCTTTTGCCTCTTCAAAGCCGGGCTGAGCTGTACATGCTCCAAAAAGCCCAGGCAAAGAACCATGTGCTCTGCCGAGATCGGTCGAATGCGGAACGCAACCTTTCTCCTTTGAATATTCACGACCTCTCGTCCCTGTCTTCGGTCGGCAGAAGTTTATGGCACCTCCAGTGCTCCGACCTTGACATTTTATCAGCCGGTAGTCGAGTTTAATTGATCGAGCGTAGCTCAAGAATCGTTACTCATCCACTGGCAGACAGTATGTGTGTGCTCTGGGCCGCTCAGCTTACACGTTGCCCGGCCTTTCCGTTTTCGTCGAATAAAATCCTTGCTGCAGGCAGTGACAATGCGCACAGTAAAGTCACGTGAACTGGTACCTGAACGGTCCTCGCCTGGCATTTCCTGCAGGGAAGAGCATGTATTATGGTACGTTTAAAGTGTCATTTAACCGGGACCACCGGCGGTGGAGATATAGCAGGGGCATTCGCAGACACATCGCCTGCTTTTTCCGAACCGCGCCCAGCCCCATTCGCTGCCGCGGCCTCTTCGACGGCCGCGTCAGCCACGACATCTCCCCTTATAGTGCGGCGATCTTCGTCATCCTCTGCAAAGGCTTGTCGGTCCTCCGCATCCTCGTCTATCGCTGGAGGCTCAGAGTCCTCCACAGATTCTGCCTTGACGGCCGCCCGAATGGCAGAAGGATATCGAGCCCGTAAGAAGCCTGCTATGGGCGAAAGTCCAATAAAGGAACGAGTCTTTCTTCCTGTGTCCGTGGTCGGGGTCGTCGAACCGCTTGCCGGCGGAGTGTTACCCTCCGCGGGAAGCTCAGAGCTATACACCGCTTTGGGAGTACTCGAACCATTTTCCACCGGCGATCCTGTTCTTGGTGATTCCAGTCCCGTAACAGAAAACTCTGGGGAATTAAAGGGCCGCGGACCACTGAAACATAAATTAAGACACATTGTGACAAAGTTGAAGCGCGAAGCGGCGGCGCACATACCTCAATTTGGCACCCTCTCCGTCGGTTAGCGTCAGCAATAAGTTCTTCAGGTTCGGCAGCGTGTGGCGCATATCCAATGCGCGTAAGTCGCGGTCGGCCATCAACTAGTGGCTCCCGTCAGAGATGAATGTTAGCATGGTGATCGCCAATCACTTACCAACTCGATATCTTTGTTGAGCAGAAAGACACCATACTCGAAGCGGTAGGTATCAACGCCCTTGGAAAACAAAGGAAACCTGAAAGCTTGTAAGGATGAGACGGCGAAGGGGCCAACAAATGGCGACGTACATTCGCGGGCCGACCATGGCAGATATGCCATCGCGTATCATGCTGCGACTGCCGATGCATGTGATCGGATACACTAACCCTTTGCCTAGGTAGGCGGCGAGTAACTGCACAACCTGGGCAACATAGCCTAGAGCGGTTGCCACCGCGTCTTCCGTGACATCTTTGTGCGCAGGAAGCGATAGCGGTGGGGCGGGATCTGAAGCCGAGAGAGGTATAGGCAGCGGGACGTCGAGAATGGTGTACAGCAGATCTGGAGGCGACAAAAGTTCGATGGGGAATATCGTGGAGAGGGTCGAAATGAGAGTCGTCCGTGTGGGCGTGAAACGACTCTTCAGAGATGAATGTTCGATCCTGCATCAGGGCATGAGCCTGCAGTCAGAGATAAACACAGAGATGACTTGCCGGGCGTCCGAGAGCTGATCTTCTACTTCGTCAACGGAAGAGTAGTCTTGCTCTCGCAGCTCCTGGGCCAAAGCGAGCATCTCCTTTCGATCCTGGAGCTGCTGCCGTCGCAAATCGATTTGCTCTCTCACTTGAAAAGGGTCAACCTAAGGTTCCGCCAATTGTATGGGGTGTCTTACATATTTCGGATTGATCATACACCGCAGCGCAATTCTTGCGGAGTCCTTGCACCAAGGACTCGCGTTCCGAGACTTCGCGCTTCTGTTAGTCATTGAGTTGAAGACCAAGCGGATACGAAAGTAAAGGGATTGGGGAGTTGAGAGCTAATTCAACTTACGAGGGCCGACATTACATCTCCTTCTAGCACCTTATCGATCTCTCGAACGATATCAGTAAGAGACACTTCATTATCCTGGATACAAGTTTGAAGTGTCACAAGTCTACGCAAATGTCGGTCAGTCCGAGATTGCAAGGGGCTGGAGGACGAACTTGAAGAGATCTTGCCAACCAGCGGTCCTGGAACGATCTCGCTCGGAATCGGCCGCACCTGGGCGTCTGCGTTGTCGTCTCCGACTAAGGGCTACAACGTTGACTGGGATGTCGGCTGGGGAGAATTGTACTGCGGCAAGTTCGCCTCGTTTCTTTGCTGTTCGGCTTGCTGATTCGGGATCCGAAGCATAACCAGCATCCGCTGAGGGGGTCGGCGATCGCCGGGCGGAATCATGGGTTGAAGGTAGATAGAAAGTTCGTCCAGGTGGTTGAAGCGTAACAACTAAAGTGTTAGAGGGGAGCTCGGCCTGTGCTTTGTATGAGCTAAGTTGACCGTCGATTATATTGAGAACGTACGTCGTCTGTCAATGGCAACAGCTGTTCTAGGGTGACCTTCCATTCCTCGAGGACTCTCCATTCAGTTTCCCTGTCCTTATCAGTGCGACTTCGTTCTTTTTCTTTGCCTTTACTAGGGACGGGGTCATGACCTTTCCACTCATCTCCCACCTTACCCCATAGCTCGATCGTCATATTCTGCCCGCTGGGATTCGTCCAAGGTCCGGATTGGTGACCTTCTATTGCAAACAACGGATTGGTAGATGGGCGGTGAACGGGAGAGATGAAATCTGGCACGGCCGGAGACGACGGTGAGGGAGAGCGCAGACGTGGCGCGGTAGGAGGAGTTTGGGCGGTCTGAGATTTGCGCGACGGTGAGGCGACGAGCCTCCCGTTTGGTCTATTCGGCACTGATATTGAAGCCGACTTCGGCGTATGCCTAGAAGGCGACGAGGGAGAAATCGGCTGGTCCCGCCGAGTGCTGTTTGAAGCCTTCTCTGGGGGACTGAGTGGCGAGGGTTTGGCACCTTTGCGCGGGGAGACACCATTGCTCAGCTTGGGACTGCGAGGAGGGGTCGAAGGGCCGGAAGAGCGTGTGGGGGATGTGGGGGACGTTAGAGTAGGTCGGTTGGAGGGCGGGGGTTCGACCGAGACAGCAAGGAATGTCTCGAATAGCCGTGCCCTTATAACTTTCTCTAGTCCAGTCTGCGAATGGTCGGGCAAGCTGACAGAGAACGGAGCAGTGGTTGCGGGGATTGACGAGCCTGTCGGAGCGGCCGAGGCCTGGACAGAGAGGCTGAGAGAGGATGTCATAGAGCTCGTGCGAGGTCGGTGACCTCGGATAGTTGGTGCTGAACCTGATGAATGGAAGCGAACCCCCGAGCTGGAGGCAGCCCCGGCACTCCCTCCGCTATGAAAGCTGAGCCGGGAGCCCGTTATCCTTCGTCCCCTGTGTTCCGTCCCTGCATGACCGACGTCGTCACCAGCAGTCTCGTCCGATTTGAAGCTCTTGTATGTGGCTATTGAATTGGTCGAAATCCGCCTGCTTCGTTTCCTCGACAAAGTAACGTCGAGGTCATCAGAGAAGTAGCCTGGAGCATTGAACTGTGGTTGCTCCGCGGGCTGGGAGAGAGCAGAGGCGAATGCATCACGGACAGGAAACGCTGTGAGGTTGCGGATTTGGATCGAAGTTATATGTCGTATCCGCCGCTACATCGCATTCAGTAGGTTGGAATGGGACTACGAAGTGTACCAACCTGGGAAAGAGTAGAATCCTCTCCATCCGACATGGAGGCAATGGGTGGCGATCGAGGTGGACGTGCGTCGGTGTCCTTAGTACAATTCTCGATCAACTCGGCTAACTCGCGAACTCAAACCTAAACCTCAACCGCCACAGAATAAATCGTCCTCATGCCCCCCAGACCGCGTCCTATCCCAAAGAAGCCGTCCCTTTCTAAGGTTCCTCCTCCCGTCGTCAAACACGAACAAGATGCAAAAGCCATGCCCCCTCCTCCAGATCCTCCCGCTCCGGGCATTCTTGTTCCAGAAGTGGCCGCGTTGACTACTTGTCTGAAGGTCCTTTCTCAGCGCCGAGGCTGGATCACTCGCTCATGCGTGTCTAGAATGCGGTCGTCAAGACGGGCGAACTCTACGGCTTCTACGCGGATACGCGCAAGCTGTACGTCGTTATATGTACAACAAATGCTCTGCAATCTAACATGCAATCTTCAGTGGCATTCAAAACTATGCGCCCTCTCCCCCAGCGAGCTTGACTGCGGCATTGGGTCGAGAAGTGGAGAAGTACGACCAATTATGCGATTCCATCGAATCGCAACTGGCAAGCCCACTCTCTGCCCTCTCATGCGCATGAATAATGTGATGGACCAGCTTCGAGCCATTTCGGTCTTGCAACGCGATTTGGCCCGTGAAGAGCGCCGTATCAAAGAGGCAGAAATGGAGGCAGAGGCCAAGGCGAACTCAATGGCTGGACGGACGCGTTCGGCTTCTCGCTCTCCGACATCGACCCGTACACCTTTGCCTACCATCGATCTCGCTGCTGTGAGCGGGGACGGCTCCCGACCCTCGACTGCGGATCCCACTCAGTCTCCGCCGTTGTCATCTAACTCGACAATACTTGGTCGTCGGCCGTCTACGATATCTATATCATCGCTGCACAGGCCGGCTTTCCCTCTGAAGCTTGATCTTTCTGCGAATTCTCTTCGAATATCTGCAGAAGAGGCCTCTCTTTTTTCGCACGGTCTCTCATCTCCCGTAACTCTGGCACCTCGGTCGGCACGTCCTTATGGACCCAACGAGCTCCCGCCCGACTTGATGGCAGCTTTAGCATCGGCATCGTCCACATCTGATACAACTCGACCTGTTGAGATCGACCTCACAGGTCCAGATGCTCCCGATGTTAAGATGGCCGCCGTCGGCAATAGCGCCGACCAACCAATCGAGCTCGACCTGGACGCTATGGAAATTGACATGGCAATGTCCGATTTATTCGGAGATGCAGAGACAGGCTCAAATGGCGGGAGCGCTGTCGAGGGCTTGTTTACGCCAGTCGTGGCTGGGCCGGATATGCACAACCTCGGAGACACCAAAAATGCCCAGGATGAAAGCTTCCTGGGTGCACTAGACGGTCGTAACGATGACATATTTGCGTCTCTCAGCGCAGATGCGCACAATAACACTCAGTCAGACGCGCCTGGGTCCGCCCCCTCGGCTTCGATGTCTGCGCCATCTCCGAACAGCCTCCTCGCCAGCTTTTCCCAGATGGAAGATGCGTCCGAGTCGAACCACAACATCTCGGGCGATGGTGCGCCAGTGTATGATCTGGATTCGCTTGATCTTTCGCACTTGGATCCTGGCTTCTTCGGAGATGGCAACGGAACGGATATGGGCTTTGACATGGAAGAGTTGCTCAGTATAGGCGGCGGCGATCAGACAGAGGACACAGAACCTAACAGACAACCTGACATACAAGGGAAACCGGATCCATAGTTTCGTATCTTGTAAAAAATGGGAGAGGTAGCTTCCATAAGTCTGTTGGCGGCACGATATATTAATTGCTTTTGTTTACGTGTATAGCATGCATGTGATGCGCCATGTAGGCAGTCAATAATGTAGCAACCTCAAAACTACTAGGATTCTTCTAAGCCTAGAAGTCCTCCTCAAACGTCACTTTCAGGGCTTTGTGAGTAGGGGACGCACCACTGTCTAGTCCGGTCGTTTCAGAGCTGTTGGTCGAGCCGGGGGTAGACACTGCGGTGGCAAGTGGGTCGGCGGAGGCCACCGCGGCTGACGTGTTCGACGGCGAGGGAGGCGAATCAAG
The DNA here is from genome assembly GCA_029282135.1 of Mycena belliarum. NCBI lineage: Eukaryota > Fungi > Basidiomycota > Agaricomycetes > Agaricales > Mycenaceae > Mycena > Mycena belliarum. Next base: position 908,357 of record JARJCN010000003.1, read on the forward strand.
CGGGTCCGCTGACGTATCGTTTCCAAGCCCCAAATCCGCCACAGGATCCCCGAGAGGTTGACCCGCCGAGGGGAACGCCGTCGTATTCGAACTCGACACTGACGATGTGCTGGCATCGGAAGACGCCGTCGAATTGGAGCTTGACTTTGATGATGTGCTGGGAGCGGAACCCGGTGAGTTCAAACCCTCTGGGCTCGTAAAAGGCGGACTCGACATTTCGCTCGAAATGGGGCTGCTCGGGGCGGTAGGAGGTGGAAGAGGCAGGTCGTTAGGAGAGAAGCCTCCAGGCGGTGTTGCGGTTGGCGGCATTTTCGAGTCCTGGCTGCTCCCATGGTGCTTGTGCTTGTGCTTGTGCATGTGCACAACAGTAGCCTGCTTCCACCCATCATCATCAGCATCCTCGTCCTCGTCATTGTCTTCCTGGTTGGGCTGCACGCAGTACTGCTGCCCGATTTGCAGATTCATGCACGCGGCGCCGACGGAAGGGTTCATCCTGAGGAAGTCGGCAGCCGACACATCGAATATACTGCAGATGGCGGCGCAGGTGTCACCCGCGACGACTGTGTAGGTTTCCGCGCAGTCGGCATCCCCTCCCTGATGAGAGGCGCTAGGGAAATCGGGAGCGGCCTTGGGCCCGTCGAAGCCGCCCGAAGGCGGAGACACGCCAATTGGGCCATCTCCTGCGGGAGTAGACGGAAGACTGGTCGGAATGGCTCCCATGAATTGGGAAAGCATTGAAAACGCGTCGCCTGCTCCAGAACCGGCGTCAGCTCCTAGCGGGAGGGAAAGAGTCATCGTGGAGGTCGAAACACCCGCGCTGGAATCGGGCGTTTCAGTCGGCGGAGCTGGCGCATCTCCAGCGAGCGGGTCGGGAACCGTCGGCGACGGGGCGTCGTCGGACAGCGTCGCAGACGGAGCGGACCCATCGTCGGTGCTTTGAGGAAGAGGGTCAGAGACCGTGACCGAAGGAGCGTCTGTGGCCGACGAAGTGAAGTTTGACGACCCTCCGAACAATGAACCCAGCGTCTGGGTGACCCCGGCTGGATAACACATAAGTACTAACGTTAGCAAGAGGAGTGGTCACTGACCTGCGTCCGACACCGACGTGTCAGTGATATTGGCGATTAAATTGGGAATCTCATTTTGGCGTGCACTGCTGGGCAATTAGTTCGGCACTGCTGGTGTATTGAACAACATACTATTGCCTACGACGAGGAAAGCCATTCGGCCGACTGCAAGCGTGTCAATACTTTGGATGGGGCCGGATGGTGCGAATGCTATACATACCCCAGTGGTGCTGCCTCTGCTACCAGGGATTCAAGGTTGAGGAGATACACAATGCAGAGGGGGCCAAGAAGTCGTAAAAACATCGTTATAAAGATCGAAGTCAACAAGCCAGCTTGTCAACGGGGTCTCAGAGTCAGCCAGCAACTTGAGGGAGAGCGCAGCTGACGGAAACGGGGAGCAACATTGAGCTAAATACCCTGTGGCTCGGTGCTGTGTAAAACTGTTCCATGGTGACTGCTCCGCCGCGGTGGACTGGGATCAACGGCGTATATTCGAAAACATAAGTTTGGGCTTTTGCCGTCGTTGCGGAGATGAGCAGAGACGCATCATGGTGGTTCAAGTTCAAGGAGACGCTCTATTAGATCACCGCCGGTTTGCGACACTCGTTACGGCAAGACCGGACTTAGTCGGCCGAAGGGTTCCGTTCAACTTCAACTTCAACTCCGTTGCTCAGGCTGACGATCATCGTCGTGAAAGTCCACTGAGTCTCGAATCTTCACCCCGCAACAATGTCATCAAGCTTGACTGGCCGGCCATTGGATAATCCGAATCCCAAATTATTTGCGATATCAAAGTCGACCTTCCGGCAGCATGCTAAACATTTGCTTTGGTCCAAGGACGACGACGAGAGCTCGGACGAAGAAGATAGCGACATTGATGCTCAGGAAGTGTTCGGTATGATTCGAATCTGCTGTTCTATACGACCTTCACAAACCCACACATGGATCTTATACGCTCAATCTCGGATCCCGAATTTCCTTTGAGTTCTTTAGAAGATCTTCAAGTCGTAACACTGGACCGCGTATTTGTTGAGGGCCCCATTGTAACCGTCGAACTTCGTCCGACACAACCCCACTGCTCTTCGGCAGCCCTCATTGGTAGGCCAAAAATGGACCAGCAAACCCTTATCTCATGCCAATTTTCAGGGCTTGCAATCGCAGTTCGTTTGCTCAGATCCCTCCCGCCCAGATTTCGGATCAACTTCACAGTAATGGAGGGCAGTTATCTCAGCCCAGAGGCTCGTAAGAATTTCCTCCTGGACCTCTCGGATGACTGGCTGACCTCTCCTTCAGTTTGTAAGCAATTAAATGATAAAGAACGTGTTGCCGCTGCTTGCGAATCACCAGCCCTCATGGGTACTCTGGAAACGATGATAGCGAGAGCTGGTGCTCGCGGAAACACGGCTCATTGACCTGTTACGGCGGCTGTGATGGATCATTCTTGTACGTTCTTATAAATTTACTAGCTGCATCATCCAATTAGGAATGAGGTGTGAACCCCTTCAACGATTCGTGAGACTTATTGCTCACACATGCTTTGAAGTGTGTTTTCCGGTCGACTGCGATGCCACTCTTGTTGGGATGTTCTCCGTCGTCCTCTTCTCCGCTGGAGGCCCCAACGAAGCTCTTGACATCCTTACATATTATCTTGAAAGCGAACGTTCGATTATTTGAAATCGACTCTGTGGAAGTTCTTCTTCTCTGAACTGTGATTGAGGGAATTTTCGTGAACAACTCTTTTTTTTCCTTTAGCCCAAACTCATAGTCGAGTCCTATGTATTTACTGAACTATAGTACGCGTTCAACATATTCTGCTGCAGCGAGCACTCTCTGCTCTGGCTATCCTTTGGAGCCCAAGCCGGTGGCAAAATTTGCGAACAACCATATGACCCGTGGAGCGAGCCTTGGGCACCAAGCTAACCAACGCAACGGGGGGAATAGCCTAAAAGACACCGGAAGAGCAAGCAAGATGTTTGATAAAATTCCTTGAGCTGGTTAGCTAAGTAATATCACCGCGGCGGCAATATCAGGAGCAACGATGAATCCGGCGAAGATAGGCACGACGCCCTTGCCGTCGTTCCAGTCCCCCTGAAAAGTGATCGGAGCCGCCCATAGCGATAGTAACCTCGATGAGAGCAGAGATAGTGGAGTACGTCGTGGAGACAGGCCATGAGTTATCCCTGCAATGTTCCGAGGCTGCCTCTTGAGTTCCACAAGATCGGCAGGATAGGCCGACAAAGGGTTGGAAGGATCTAGTAGAATATTGAGGAAGCAGGGCGGAATCGGGATAGAGCCATATTCCGCAGTAGCGATATAGAAACGTCCGCCGAACAATGGCAAAGACTGATCGGTGGCGGCATGGGTTCAAGTTTGGGACTTGGAGGGTCGTACAGATGAGGTCGAAATCGTCGTGGTGACGATTTTCCAGTGTTGCTGTCTTGATGCCGATGGGAAAGAAGTCCGAGAGTTTCGTATCGAGAGTGAGGATGGTCAGTTGAGACGAGATAAAACCCTGAGGAGTTGCGCCGTGCCGTTGGAATTCGATCTTTTAAAATCCGTATGGGAGAAACCAGATGGAAGGGGGGAGAGGTCGATCCTGCGACGGAACTGTCCGGCGTTGATTGGCCTGGAAGGTTTGTGAGGTTACTGGCAAGTGCTGTGGCAAGGAATCCACACCTGTGGGCCGATCTCTACATTAATGTAGTGGCACACCGGCCCTGGTCTTAGCTTCCTTCCATCCGCTCGTCTTGCTCCAAGAGTCCGCAAGTTCAGGCCGGAAAAACAAGTCGATAACATGAGGGGGTGATAGGATTGGGAGGCGGAGAGACCCATTTGTTGAACAGATGCGACGAGTCCGACGAGGAGAGGAGCGATTGTTATTTGTCAGCTCCAGAAAGCATGGGATAGATGTCGATCGTTGCCCTTCCCCTCAAACGTTTCAACAACCTCTTCCAGGTTCCTCGACAACCTCGACCGTAACTCTCGTCTCGTCTCCTCTCCTATGCCGCCCCATGGCCTCCTGGGCCTACCCCAGAATTTGCAGGCCCTCGTCGTGCGATCATACCCAGCTCCACCCGGATATGGATGGCAATAATCTCCCCAGTTGCTCAAAATTAGGGGAAAATACTTACGAAGACAAAGGCTCGGAACGGCGGGTGGAAGCACTCGTTAAGGAGACTGCCAAGATCACCCAACTTGTATTGCTCCTGTCTTTGCGACGAGCAACTGCAGACATGCAGCCTCAAAAGACGACATCCAGACGCAAGATCACCCCCGAGCGGTCAGTCAGTCGAGCGCTCGTGCATCATGCGGAAGAAGCTTTAGAGGGCCAATGCTGAGCGACAGATGTTCATAGAGGTACGGTGGTTCAGTTTGGCGACAGCTTTGCTGGGTATTCAAAATTATCACAGGCAGTCGAAACTTCGTGGAAAGATGTTCTGTTGGCGATGCTGCTGGTAGCTTTGTGGAAACTTGGACTTGGACAGGCGGGGCCGGCGGCTGACTCCCGATCTGGAACTCTTGACTTGCTTGCTGGGTGTCATCGCGTTTGTCGAGCCGATGCTCTCGTCTAAACAGTGGGCTTACTATCTCACAAACTGCTGGCAAGGCAGGTCATTCGCTGGGCGGTCATGGTGGCGAACAACATGCCTGAATAGTGTGACCCATCACTGTCACGCTACGGCAGCGACAGCGGCGTCCCCGGTGGATCTTGCCAAAATCTTGCAGCTAGGTAGAGACGAGGGGGAGACACAGGAGAGGATGAATCCAAATCCATTCAGTCGACGCTTGGATTTTGCTTCTTTCTGACAACCGCTAGGCAGAAAGTGCAAGATCACCCAAACCACCAGAATCAGGTGTTGCCAAGTTGAGAGATCGCCAGTCCGTCCGTCTAGCAGTCAGAAACAACAGAATGTCGCGAGAGCAAGGGTGTCATCCTGCCTCGGGCCAATCCCACCTGTCAAAGTGCATCCAAGTGTACGTCTTGTTCGACCATGCAAAGACTCGTCGGAGGCCAGCAAGTCCAGATGCAGCAAGTAACCAAAGTGGAAGACGGGGGAGTCTGTGAGCATCGTCTCTCTCCCTGGAAAGACGACGAGGATGCCGGACATGTGGGCATAGTCGGGGAGAGAGCAAATGACATTGGACTCGTTCCCGTCTGGCGCGCCGCGGTATGGTCAATTCTCGAGACCGTTACGGGATTGCCTCACTCCTTTCTCCTCTCCGTTTCCACGTGTCTCTCTGGACAAACCTGGGGAGTTCAGACAAGGAATAGACAGAAGAGACATCACCGACGGTTATCACCCCAAGATCAAGTCCACCTTCGTCCGCCCAGAAGCTCGTATCATCTCGCCGTCGCTACCCTCCAAGACACCCATATTCGAGCCTTGGGTCGTCTGGATGAAAGTACGACGAAAGTTCAGTTGGGCCGAAAATCCGATTAGTCAGCGCAAAAAATTGAATATGCACATCGCAATCTATGCCGCCTGCTGTTTGGGATAAGCGCTAAGCAACCCCATGCATCACAACGTTTTTCGCCACAAAATGGCCGCAGAATGAAGATACGGTCTTAAATGAGTCGACGAATCTACAGTCCGTGCCGTGTGGCTTTCCAATCGCACGCATGGGTTCAACAAGGCAGCAAGTTCACTACAAGTTGGCTCAGCGTTCCGGAACTCAAGGCCTACGGCCCCCCATGCTTCGAATTGAGCCCTGCGTCTGAGCCTCCTTCCTGAACGCCCACCACCTATTCGCGAACAACCCATCTCGTAATCAATATGATCGTATAAAAGGCACATTTTCTTTGGAATTCTGTCTCTTACCCCCACAATCACTCCCACAATCACTCAACGTTCAACTCCCGGCCCCTTTTTCTCTCTTACAATGTCAGCCCCACCTACGTTTTCGTCTACTTTCGAGCACACAACCTCGACTTTGGTGACCTTGCACTGGAGCACTTTTACTTCCCCCGCCACTCCGGCTCCCTCCATTGTAAGTCGCGTCCTTGGCTAGCCTGGGATCAGAGATTCATTTTTCCGAACTTGCAGGCGGCGTCTAACACCGCACCAGTACCAACTCCACATATAGTGCAGAATGCCCCCGCCAACCTCGTCACTCCCGTCGCCCCCGCATCCACGAACTCTATCACCCGCCGCTTTGCCGCCGCCATTCGCGTCCGTGCTGCCACCCACCCTTCCACCCCTCAACTTTCTAACAGTCACCCTAGCGCACCATCGAAGGCTTGTATGCACGGGTCCGCCGCAGGGCATAGCCCCCGCGAGCCGAACACACTAACGTCGTATCTTTGCATATCTTGGAAGAACTACCTGGAGTCTAGTAAGTGCCTGTGCACACGTTGTTGGCCGCACCGTTCTCCACACTCACTCACGATCTCCACCAGCTAGACGCCGCTGTGCATACCTTGAACCATCAACGTCCAGGACCTACACCCCGTCGTAAAATCTCAAACCATATACTGCCTGCTGCGTATTCCGTGCCCACTACTCGCACATACATACGATTGCTGGTCGAGTTCGGCCTGCCGCCTGTATCGTGCTCGCACCCCAGCTCCTCGGCCATCCTACCCATTCAACTTATACTGTGTGCCCCTGACCTTCAAGTTCTACATTTCGTGTATATGCTGCCCCTGGCAGTCACAACTTATGGATATATGGGACTGGTTTGTTTTGCGTTCAACGTTCAACTTCCAATGTCATCTTATTTCACGTTCGCGAGATAATTAGTTCAAGAAACTGTGTACCTTAGGCTGCACATAGTGCGCAGCCAAGCCTGAGGCAGCCACTGACCGGAGCTGACCGGTATCGGTACTGACTCATTGACATCATGCATAAGTATTATGATTCACGTTCACTGATCCTCAGGCTGAACCGTCACGGTGCGACGAGAGTGGATGGCACACACAACTTACTTCAAGGCACACACTCAAGATCTCTGTGCTTTTCTCATACATATCAGTTTTGCTGGCAGCCTATATCACCTTGCTATCGCCGACTATCACCGACTTGTACTAGACTCGGACGGCCACAATTCGCCAGTGGATTTTCAAGTTCGCACCCACCGAGGTTTAAAAAGGTACAGCAAGGCTCAATTGTAAACTACCTTCGCTTCAGGGGTCGCAGTGATTTAAAGTGCTCTCCGGCGCCAACGACCGGTAATCCAACAATTGCATCTGGTGGTAACCCAGCATGACGGACTCTTCTAGTCCGACTCTGCCAGTCGAGATCTGGACAGTGGTGCACGCTTTGGCATGTACAGACGGGGGTGCGACGGCGCGTGCTTTGTCGCTCGTCTCCAGGGACTGGCTCAGCATATCCGCGCCCTTCAAGTTCCAGTCAATCGCACTTGTTGGTCCCAAACCGATCCTGCGCTTCGTGGCCCTTCTCGACTCCATCCCGGAGGGCGAGCGCAATGTTCAATCTCTTTCTATCGGTTCCCAGAACTTGCGTCTTTATCCGTCGCCCTCCTATACCCTGGACCTTGCGCAGGAGCACGAACGCGGCCTGCGCTTTACAGATAAGCTGTTCCCTGAGCTGGGGATAACATCATTCACAGGGACACTCCAAATTTCTTCGGAGGCTATCGACAAAGCAGTCATCCGCATTCTCGAGCTTACCTCCAAGACTTTGCGGACCCTGTACACACATCTTATCTTACTGAGACGTCCCATGCCACTGTATCATGTGCATCTTCCCCACCTCCAGACCCTCGTACTTCACGGACCGTTTGCATCACCACCGCCGACTCTATCACCCGTCTTTCCGAAACTGCGCCGCCTGCGCTTAGCGCCTCCGCTGACGTCTGGCCATGGCGGCGCAGAGCTGCTGGACACAATTGCCATTGCCGCCCCAATACTGTCTCAGCTTTACCTGTCGCACAGTGCATGCGCCCCTAGGGTCTTGGAGCGTGCGCTGGAGGGTACAAACCTGCGCAACCTCACCCGCCTATTTGTAGAGGTGGGCGCAGCCCGCCGAAGTAGTCCGAGTCCGCCTGGTGACCCTGTCGCAGAGCCTGCGGGATTGCTGCGCCTCGCGCAGGGCGATGGGCGCATTCGGATCATCAAGGAAAGGCCATGGTGGATAGATGTGGAGGCGGCGCTTATTGAATGGGAGGAGGTGGACGAGCTGCAATGGGATCATAGAGAGCAGGTCAAAAGGGACGGCTGATTTGGTCCCTCCTTCGTCGAATTCGGGGAATGTTCATTCCACCACCACCTTCTGGGCCTAGCCCAAAAGCAAATATTCCTCTTGACGCAGACGGGCGCCGACGCCCCCCGCATGCGATACGAAACTGGCGCGCGGCATCCGCTGAAATTGAGCTGTTCCAGTCGAGCGGGTTGGTCTGTCGGTACAGTTTCTTCGAAGAAGGATACGTGTTGTCTACACTCGGTATTTGCGCTGCATAAGCTCGCTGATATGATTGAAATGCGGCTACGCATGGTAATAGATCCTGACTGGAGCATCAAAGGAACTGCAGGTAGGCAGCGAAAGGCGTAAAACGCACTTATTCCAAGCATGCCACTGACATCTTGATCGCAAGATACAGAAGGGGTGCTTGGAATCGTGTGCAGAGCGTTGATTCGACTTGACACGGCCTTAGACTCAGAGTTTCAGACACGGGGTAGTATTTGTACGAATTTTATGACAACCGAGTAACCGGTCGGAGTCCCTCTGAGCGAGCCTGAGTCAAAGTGACTTCGGAGGAGAATTCCGAGTCTTGTGGAAGGCTATTGGTTACAGATTCGCATTTAGATGAGGCCTGAGGCCTGAGGCCTGAGGTCTTGAAGAGAATTCAGGATAGTCTCTCTTGACAAACTCCCTCGCTCGTTCCTCGTTCTGGAGATTCAGGAAAGTGCGGAAGTGGCCGCCGGCTCTCGTCTCATGTCACGATCGGACCGGAGCGCCGCGATGTGATGTCGCGCGACTGTGATTGTGACCAAACGCGTTAATTTCCTTCGTCCTTGCTTCGTCCACTTTCCGCTCAAACCATCGTCCCTCCCTGCTGTAATGGCTCGTGGGCGTGGTAACTTTGGTCTCTCCTCAGCACGCGGCGCTTATCGTGGCTCTTTTCGTGGATACCGTGGCGGCGGGTCGTGGCGCGGAGGTCGTGGCAGAGGTCGCGGCAGAGGAGGCTCGAAAGCCGCAGGAGAAGGCGCTCCTAAACGCGAGGATGATGGGACGCAACTGGAAGAAAAGTTTGAAGAAGTCAGGGTGTACGACGAGCTGGACGAGAAGCTTGGGTTTGCGCGGGTGCAAGAGGGTTTGCAGAAGGAAGGCTGGCTCGTTAATATGCATCCGGTGCGTTTATTCCGCTCCTGATTTGTTGGGTACCGCTCTAATATGCTACAGACATTGGTTAAGGACCCTGAATGGCCCTCTGGCAAGGCTGCCGTCGACTTTTATTTCTTGCAAGACGACGGTGGAATGTTCAAGTGCACCTACCAGTACGAACCTTATTTTTACATCTGCTGCAAGGTTATATCAGCCCTTGTTTTCCGACCCTTCCTCATCGTGTCTTTCAGAATGGCACTGAAACGACCATCGAGGAATGGCTGAACAAGAAATACGAAGGACTTATCTGCCGTATTACTCGAGAGCGGAAGGAGGACCTCAAACTACCAAACCACCTGATGGGACACCGCCGCCTCTATCTCCAGCTCTGCTTTCGAAATGTCTCTGACCTCTTGGCTGTCCGCCGCGAAATTGTCCCCCTTGCGCTCGCGAATAGCGCCAAACGTGATGCGGTCGACGCGTATGCGGAGGTCGTAAGCGCGACTGCAGGTGCCGCCATGGATATCGAGTTTGATGGGGACTGGGAGGACATAGGCGGACGCTCTGGAAAAGCTGGCTCCCGCGACAAAGACCCGCGGGAAGGCATAATTGATATCCGGGAATATGACGTCCCATATTATCTGCGCGTCGCCATCGACAACGACATTCGTGTCGGGCTTTGGTATGCTGTGACGTTCACAGCGGGCCAGCCTGGCTTCAAGCTTATCACTGAGCGTGTCAAACGTGCCGACCCAGTGGTCATGGCGTACGATATAGAGACAACAAAGGCGCCGCTCAAGTTCCCCGATCAAGCAATCGACCAAGTTATGATGATTTCATACATGGTCGACGGACAAGGATACCTCATCACCAACCGCGAGATAGTCAGCGAAGACATCGAGGATTTTGAGTATACTCCCAAGGACGGATACGAGGGCCCATTCATCATTTTCAACGAAGCCGATGAGGTAAGGAAAAGCTCTTCCCTCCAAACGTCATGTTCATCCGTCTTCAGGCCGCAACCATCACCCGGTTCTTCAACCATATTCAGGAAGTCAAGCCTACAGTCATGGCCTCTTTCAATGGAGACTTTTTCGATTTCCCTTTCCTCGACGCTCGGGCAAAGGTGAACGGCATCGACATGTTCCTGGAAATTGGTTTCGCCAAGGATGCTGAGGACGAATATAAGAGCCGCACATGTGTTCACATGGATTGCTTCCGCTGGGTGAAAAGGGACTCTTACCTCCCCCAGGGGAGTCAAGGCTTGAAAGCTGTGACAACGGCGAAGCTTGGGTACAATCCCATTGAGCTGGATCCCGAGCTCATGACGCCGTAAGCGTTCTCTTTATCTGTTGGAACATGCCTCATTACTGTGTAGATATGCTTTGGAGCAGCCGCAAGTACTGGCGCAATACTCCGTGTCCGATGCTGTGGCGACATATTATCTCTACATGAAATACGTTCACCCTTTCATCTTCTCGCTTTGCAACATCATTCCGCTTCGCCCGGATGAGGTGCTCCGTAAAGGAAGCGGCACGCTCTGCGAGACTTTGTTGATGGTTCGTGGGGTTTCTGACCACATCTCGCATCCTGTTGAAGTTATCATTTAGGTAGAGGCTTATCGAGGGCAGATTATCATGCCCAACAGGCACGAAGAGTCTCACGGCAGCATGTATGACGGACATCTGTTGGCATCCGAGACGTATGTCGGAGGACACGTCGAAGCGCTGGAGGCCGGAGTATTCAGAAGTGATATCCCTACCCACTTCAAGATTGAGCCTTCTGCCGTCCAGCAGGTGAGACTCGCCTGTCTTTGTACTCAAGCCCACTGAACACTTGCGCAGCTAATAGATGACCTCGACGCCGCTCTGACCTTTTGCATTGTTGAAGAATCCAAGTCCTCTCTCGAGAACGTGACAAACTACGAGGAAGTGAAAAATGGAATTCAGAGCGCCCTTGAGCTCATGCGCGACAATCCGCTGCGACTGGACAACCCGCTCATCTACCACCTCGATGTTGCGGCCATGTATCCCAACATCATGTTGTCCAATCGACTGCAGCCCGACTCCATGGTCGATGAAGCTGACTGCGCGGTTTGCGACTATAACAGGCCGGGCAAGACCTGCGACAGGCGCCTAGATTGGGCGTGGCGCGGAGAGTTCTTCCCTGCCCACCGAGACGAGTTCAACATGATAAAGCATGCTCTCAACCAGGAAGCTTTCCCTCCCCGTCGTCCCGGCCTTCCTCAGCGCCGCTTCCCGGACCTTTCCGAAGCGGAACAGACTGCGCTGCTGCACAAGCGCCTCGGCGATTATTCACGCAAGGTGTACAAGAAGACTAAAGACACCAAGGTCGAAACCCGGGAAGCCATTGTGTGCCAAAGGGAGAATCCCTTCTACGTGGATACCGTGCGCACGTTTCGTGATCGGCGATATGAGTACAAGGGTTTGCATAAGACGTGGAAAAAAAACCTCGATACTGTTGTCGCCGAAGGCAGATCGCTCGGCGAGGTAGACGAGGCCAAGAAGATGATAGTGTTGTACGATTCGCTGCAGCTCGCCCACAAGTGCATCCTCAACTCCTTCTACGGCTATGTGATGCGTAAAGGGGCTAGGTGGCATTCCATGGAGATGGCTGGGATCACCTGTTTGACTGGTGCCACTATCATTCAGATGGCCCGTGCGCTAGTGGAACAGATCGGCCGCCCACTGGAACTGGACACGGACGGCATCTGGTGCATGCTGCCTGGTGTATTCCCTGAAAACTTCAAGTTCAAACTCAACAACGGGAAATCAATCGCCTTTTCGTACCCATGCACGATGTTAAACCACCTCGTTTACGCAAAGTTTACCAATCATCAGTATCACGATCTCGACCCCGCAACTGGAGAGTACGCCATTCATAGCGAGAATTCGATCTTCTTCGAGCTCGACGGACCGTACAAGGCGATGATCCTCCCGTCTTCCAAAGAAGAGGACAAGCTCCTGAAGAAACGTTACGCTGTGTTCAATGACGATGGGAGTCTTGCTGAGTTGAAGGGGTTCGAGGTCAAACGGCGGGGAGAACTGCAACTCATCAAGATCTTTCAATCCCAGATCTTTGAAAAGTTCCTACTCGGAACGACCACTGAAGAGTGTTACGCCGCAGTTGCGCAGGTTGCCGATCAGTGGCTCGATGTGCTTTTTAGCCATGCGGACACCTTGGGGGACGATGAACTGGTTGAGCTCATTGCCGAGAACAGGAGCATGTCTCGGACGTTGGCAGAGTACGGCGGCCAGAAGTCGACATCAATCAGCACCGCAAAACGTTTAGCTGAGTTTCTTGGCGACCAAATGGTCAAAGATAAAGGTCTTGCTTGCAAATTCATCATCTCCGCTCGACCCATGGGCGCCCCGGTCACCGAGCGCGCCGTTCCCGTAGCGATCTTCTCGGCTGAAGAGAGCGTCAAGCGCACGTATCTCCGTAAATGGCTCAAGGATAACAGTCTCACCAACTTTGAGCTGCGATCCATTCTAGATTGGCAGTACTACATTGAGCGGTTGGGATCTGTGATCCAAAAGCTCATCACAATCCCGGCGGCGATGCAGAAGGTCGCCAATCCGGTACCGCGAGTCCGACATCCAGACTGGCTCCATCGCCGCGTGGCTGGCGCCATCGACAAATTCAAACAAAATAAAGTGACTGATTTCTTCAAGGTTCTGACGGAGGAAGAGAAGGCACTCCAAGCCCAACTTACTCAAACCAGGGATATGGAAGACTTTGGGGAGGCAGCAAACAATACTGGTGGCCGCCGTCTCGCCGTAGTGACCAAGAAGGCTCGCAGGAGCTCTCCGGAACCGGTGGAGGATTCTTTTGCTCGGCCATTACCCGATCCGTCTGTCGATTACTCTGGATGGATAAAGGCTATACGTCCTCGGTGGAAATACAGGCAGGAAATGCGCTCAGGCTCAGCCGCGACCGTCGTACCTGCGATGTTCAAAAACGCTAAGGTGCGAACCAACCGGCGATGGGACGTCTTGCAAATTAGACCCAGCAAAACGCCAGGGCGTTATATGCTTTGGCTTTCCGTCGACTCGGATATCATCTCCCTGCCCCTTCGGATCCCTCGAGAGTTTTACATCAACATGAGGACCCCCAAGGAAGAGATGTTCTTGCCGCAGTACTACACTTGGGACAAGGTCACCCGGAATCTCCCTCGAGATCTTACGAGCGCGAATCTTTATAAGATCGTTGTCCGAGAGGACGTGTATCAGGAGATCCAAGAGCATTTCATCGATCTCACCAACGATCCAAACGTCGACGGGGTGTTCGAGCTGCAGGTATGTAGCTTTCCCAACGAGACGGCCGTCGTACTGATGTTCAACTGTAGGTGCCACTGTATGTGCGAGCTATGCTCAAATTGGGTAAAACGTGCTCGGCCGACGATTCAAGCATGACTCTGAACCGAGCACAGACAATCGGACTGGATCTGAGTCAAGTCGATCGATCGGGCTCGACATACTCTCGTCAGAAATATCTCGACGGCGGGAAGGACAAGAACTACATATTCATCTATCATGCTCACGCCGCCAACGCCCCGCTTCACGTATTCGCTGTCTTTGTTCCCAGCGGACCTGTAAAACTTCATATAGTTGATCCCGCCACGCGCAGACAGCCTATCCCTCGGCTGCAATCCACATACACGGACCTCCTGGGAAAGGCCCATGAAAAATATGGTCCCAACGCTTCGATCATCTACCCGGACTCGCTCGAGTTTACAACTACGTATCACGGCAATGACACCACGGCACTCAAGGCCGTCTCCCGGGAGCTGGGCTTGATGGAGGATAAATCGTATATCATTGCGATCTCGTCCAGCAAAGACGACGCGTATTTCGACCGGCTCGTGCCAAAGCTGGCGAAGTTTCCTGTGCTCTCTATGTCCAAGACAAGAAACGCGCACACGCTAGACGTCTTCCCGTGGCAAACCGCGGTCGCGAAAAAGATGCTCGGACGATATCTGTCACTTGGTTCTTGGGTGGATCGCATGGTCTCCCTTGCGGATTATTACGATGTGCCCATAGGCCATGTAGAGGGCGACCAGCCGTTGTCTATGGCGGACATATCATTTGCCCGCCGCCTGATTCAGCACGACATGGTTCTGTGGTGGTCGCCTGGCGACCGCCCCGATCTTGGTGGTATCGAGAACGACAAACGACCGACAGAGGAGTTTCCTAGAACTGAATTTATGTCGTCTGGGTCCTATTCCAACGTCTGTCTCGAGATCGTTGTCCGGAATCTGGCCGTCAACTCTGTCCTGCACTCTGTGGTCGTCAACGAGTTGGAAGGTAGCGGCGGCGCCACCGCGTTCGACTCCGTCTCTCGAACAATGGACGAATACACCAACGCGGAGACGCAGCGTGACCTTACGTTGGGCGAGGCGAACGTCTCGACCCAGACGTTTGGTGTCCTCCGGGCCATGGTCAAGGCATGGCTTCTTGACAAGATTGAAAGCAAGTTCAGCGGCCCGGCGAATCTCGCGCTTGACCACTTCTGGCGCTGGATCAGCTCGAGCGCGTCGCAGATGTACGACCCGAGCATCCACCGCTTCGTTCATGGCCTCATGCGCAAGACGTTCATACAATTGCTGGCGGAGTTCAAGCGTCTGGGCTCGCATGTGGTGTATGCGGACTTCAGCCGGATCCTGCTTGCGACGTCCAAACCACCCGGGACGGCGCATGCGTACGCAATGTACATCACCAGCGCTGTCAACGCGCACGAGCTGTTCCAGCACGTGTACCTGCACACTGAGCACTTCTACGACTTTCTGTTGTTCATGGACCAAGCCAACATGGGGGGTATCGTCTGTGTCGACCCCCTGGCGCTCGAGCCGCCCGAGGAGCTGTCGATCGAGATGCAGTGGAACATCGAGGCATTCCTTCCGCCAGCGGTGCAGCAGGATTTCAAGGCGGCGATCCAGTACTATATCGTCGAGCAGTTCAAGCTGCGGCAGCGGATCAACGGTGGGTCGCGCGCGCCGCTGCGTGTCATCCGGAACGCGGATGGCATGCCCGACGCGACACAGCGCGACGCGGCCAAGACGCAGGAGATGGAGGCGGCGCGGGAGTTCATCGCGCGGCGGCTCACGCGCAAGCTCCTGCGGACGGTGGGGAACGTGCAGGAACGCCATCGCGACGCGATGATGGACGATGAGCGTATGAGCGCGTTTGCGTTCCCAATCCTCCCGGGCTCTCACCTGCACCTTACAAACCCCGTGCTCGAGCTGGTAAAGTCGGTATGCGCGGTGTTCGCGCTCGCGCGGGAGCACCAGGTCGAGGTGGGCCTGTTGAAGCGCACGCTTCTCGAGCTGGTCGGCGTGCGCGAGTTCGCGCCCGAGGCGGTGTTCCGGAACCCATGCGAGCCGCTTAAGCTGCCGAACGTGCCGTGCCGACATTGCGATGCGCTGCGCGACATGGACTTCTGCCGTGACGCGGATTTGCTGCCCTCGAGCGGCAGCAGCGCGGCGCCGCACTGGGTGTGCGAGTTCTGCAAGGGAGAGTTCGACAGGCTCGCGATTGAGTTCGCGCTGATGGACGTGGTGTTTGGGCTCGAGCGCGGGTTTGCGCAACAGGATTTGCGGTGCGCGAAGTGCCATCAGATCCAGTCGGACAACGTGTCGCGGTACTGCCAGTGCTCGGGGGCGTACCAGCTCACGCTCAGCAAGGCTGAGGTGCGGCGGAAGCTGCGGACTATCGTGAATGTTGCGATTGTGCACCATTTGTCGCGACTGAAGGTACGATTGGGGCACGATTTCATTGTTGCTATTGTGTCTAACTCGCATTTTAGGAGTGTGCACAGACCATGCTCAACAACTGGTGAAAGCCAGCGGATACCTTATACATCGATACCCTTGCTATGTGTAATTTAGAAATGTATGTACGTGAATCTGAAGTAGAGAAAAACAGGATAATTTGGAGTTACAGCTGGAGAGAGAGTCACACATACCATACCATATATCTATCGCCTCCTGCGAGGCACCGCGTCCTTTCAGTGGTTCGTGAGCTACTATAGTTGCGGTATAGAAATACTGGAAGTGAAAAAAAAACGCAAGGAGTGAGCAGAAAGCAACGGGCTGGTTGCGGCCGGTATACTCTGAATCAGCCAACGACTCAAGGTCTTGAGCACATGGCCAGGAAGCAAATGTTGGACGACAAGGACGCGCTATGGGAACATCTCTGAACGACAGTCAACTCGGACGCTCATGTGGTGCGGCGCTGCCCTTCTCCTTACCTCACTTGGGCGCGGCGTCGTCGCTCAGCCCAGCCCGGAGGAGCTCGCGCCGTTGCTGGCTGGTCTCGGAGAGCAGCCGCAGATCGAACGCCGCGTCCCGCTTTCCACCGACGACCTGACCGTCGCGCCCCTGATCGATCTCCAGGTCTTTGCGCCGCCCGCCACCCCGAAAAACGGGAAGCGCTGCAGCGTCACGCTCTTGCAGCACTCCTTCGGCGACGGCTCGTACAACGCGCCTGCCGTTGTTGCGTACACTCCGCCGACGGACCCGGCGTGCGGGGAGGTCGGGAAGTGGGCGGCGATCAGCCTGAACCTTTCTGTCTATTCGTCAGTTAGCATGGTTCTACGATGTGAGCGCGCGTGAAGTATCTGCAGGATCGGCACCCAGTACGATCGCTTGAGCGCGATCTATCTTTCGCACTCGGAGAGTAGGACGGCGCGATATCCACGCAACTTCCTTCCACTGACGTGAGGCTAGTATGGCGCTCGTCCAGTGCCGAACCCACCAAGACGGGCACAATCTGGAACACGTACAGTGCTTTCGCCATGTCCTTTTATCTCATTGAGGAGTCTCAAGCCTCAAGGACGTTACACATTTTACTCCCCTCTTCGCCAAACCGGGCGACTTGATGATGGACTTTAGCAATATTATCGCCCCAGATCTGTACGTGTAAGTATTCCGACCGGCCTTCCTGACGATCCCTTTGTAGACTGCTTGACGGAGTTTTTGACGGTATGGCCTCTCTGTGTGTTGTGGACGCTAGCTTACTGACCCAGTCGTGCTTACTGCGACATTTTACGCCCCAACCAAGAGCTTTCCGGCGGCCGTCACGTCCGATGTGATCATTCCACTCTCCAATCTCAACGATACTCTTCCAAACTTCTTCACGATTGCGGACGATATCGGAGGCGTCACAGCTGTTGTGCTGCCGGACACTGCAGTATCGGCCTACGTAGAGGTGTTCTGTTCCGGCAACTCTGCAGAGGAATTTTGGTACTTGAGTATGTTCGGGAGCCCCTAGTCTGGAGTGAACTCATTCGTGGTTCAGATACACCAGATGAATTCCTACAGGACTTCCCTGGCTCCACCGGTTTGGTAGGAAAAGGACCGTTCCGCGAAGTACAAGTCCTAGTCAGTGGCTCCTATAGAATATATCCAGCAATCTTCCTGATGCATCTAGGTTGACGGTCGATTATCAGGTGTCATATGGCCCTACCCGGTGATTTACACTGGCGGGATCACGCCCTCGAACTGGCGCCCACTCACTAGCTATGGGGCATACGACCAGCCGACCTACTGGGTGGACATCACACCGTTTATTCCTGTGCTGCTCGACAAGAACACAAACCATACGGTCACGTTGCGCGTCGTCGGGCAGGGCACCACCGCGCCGTCGTTCAACTCGAACTGGTTTGTGAGCGGGAGCATCCACGTTCGGACAGGCAGCACGAAAACCACAGGGAAAATTACTTCCTACAGCGCGCCGAAGCTGCGGATCTCGACTGTGGGCGGATCGAGCGCCGGGAATGGACGAAGGTGCTTGCGCATCGGGAGCTAAACATCGAGGCGGAGCTGCACACCGCGGAGGGTACGCGGAGCGTCCGCTTCTCGCAGTCGTTGGACTTCGTAAACGAGGCCAGATATGCAGATGAAGGGTGGATTCAGGTGCGCGCGTCTGGCGGAAGTGGGTGCGGTACCTAATGGAGGTGTACTAGTGGGGAGAACAGACTACCACAGGAACGACGACAGCGAGTCACCAAGGGAAACAGGTGCTCCGAGATGCGTTTACCTACCCGCTCAGCGTGTTCTCGAACTACTCTCTGTACACGCAAGAATCCGGTGAGTCGCGTCCCGACAGAGCACTGCAGCAGCAGCCTTTGACCGCCATCCCTTAGGCGGCTACGGCTCCGAGATAAACCAGACGCACATCCGCGCGCTGGCCCCGCCCTTCGGCGCCGCGCGCACGATCCGGTCGGTGCAGCACGCGCGCGGAGCGATCGGGATGGACAACTGGCCGGGGCTGCGACACGCGATCAACGGCACCGGCGCGACGGACCAGACGTTCGCGTACGTCGACTGCAGGGGCGAGACGTATTTCCGCGATGTGGCGGCGAAGAATGACGGGTGGGTGCGGGACGCGGTGTGGGGGTCGCTGCGGGATGCGAACCCGCCTGTCCTGCGTAACCAGATATTTGGGCCGGGGGGAGGGCCGGGTTTTAGGAGGATGGTTGGTCGAGGGTAGCTGTACAAGTTGTTGGCAGTCTGAGGGCCCGCCTAATAGAGGAGAATGATGGCGGCAGTCGGGCCGGGTAATTGAGCCATGGCCAAGACACTGTAGTGTGGGCGTGTGGGATCTGGCTTTGCATTACGACTCTATGACCCGGTCTGCAGAGACTATTCAACGACATATCTACGCCTCTTTTCTCCATGGCCGCACACCGGACGTCGCTCTCCGTGTCCACGGCAGCTGGCACGCTACCTACCGACTCCATCGTATAATCTTGATACAGGCAGGGTTCTTCAACTCCCTCTTCACTGCGGGGTTCGCAGAGTCTTCGCCTGGACCTCAGCCGGAGGAAGTCCAAATCGTGTTCGATGATATGAATATAACGCGCGCAGGTGCGTTCTCAAGTTAATTTATGTACCTTCCATTTGCTTACCCTTTTGATAGCTTTCGAGTATGTTCTTCTCGCAGCTCCACATGTTGTAGCTGACCACATCTAGACTTTGCATTGCACGACTATATGGCGGCGGGCCGCCTCTCTACATATTCCCTTCGCTGGTTCCAACCAATGCGCAACCACTGACCTCTGCCTTCCCCTTCACATCTGTGGATCTACACCCTCATGCTCCTTCGGGGCACCACCCTGGAACCCCGCGCTTCTTGCTCTCGCTTCTCGCAACCTCGGTCTATCTATCGATCCCCACATTGGCTGCGCATGCGCTCTCCTCTATCCTAAGCACGGTTGGCCCCTACACAGTGCTCCAATACCTAGACTTTGCTCTTGGCAAGCCGATCGGTCCCGCCGATCCAGAATGGAACGAACCTGACGCCGCCTTCGGCCTTGAACACATCGCACACAGCATTGCAGACGACACATTTTCCAGCGCCTCTTCGAGCGCCTCCGTCCGCTCTCTTGACTCTGATGAACCCGCATCCGAGAAACAATTCCACTATGGCGCAATATCCGACAAGATCGGAGAGGCTGCCGCCTGTTGGTTGGCGCGTTGGGCCCCGGACATGCTTGCCTTCGAGGAGCGCAAGGCCGGCATGGGGACAGCAGCAGCGGCACAAGTCCCCGTCCCTGCGATGTCGCGAGGCGCAAAAACCGGGATTCCAGACTACTCAGCCGTCCCGGTCATCTGGGACCGTGGCGGACTGAGCGTCGAGTGGGTTTGCGCCCTCGTGTCCTCGGACACGTTGTTTGTGCGCGGGGAGCGCGATCGTTATGATTTTGCACGTGCCGTCGTTGAGCTGCGGAGGCGGCATGGCATCCTTCAGGAGGAAGAGGATGCATGGACCGCTTTGTTCCAGAAGGGAATACACTACTGCCATATGGTTCGCCCATGCTTTCCTCCAATCCAGATGTTAATACTAATTTACGAATAGACCATGGAAGACGTGATCGTCCTTTCTAAGGACAGCTCCCCGACTACCAAACAGCCATACGTTTCTATCGCTGTACTCCAGGCTGCACACTGGCAAAACTCGCTGCTGCGGCAGCACATCACCGCACGGCCTGCGCCGTCCCCATTCGAGGGGCGACCTTCGCCAGCGCCGACACCCGGCTCGCCGGTGCAGCGCGAGAAAGAGCTCGGGATCACGCAGACCACGGCCGAAATCCGGGCGCGACTTGCGGCTGCTGATCCCACCTTCGACCAAGAAGGATCCTACTACCTCGTCCCGGTCGACTCCTCCCAGCGCATCGGCGACAACGGAAGCAGCGTGCATCCCCCTTCCGTTGATAACGCACCGCTGTCAATGGATGAACTTTTCACCACGTCATTTGCACCGTCTTCCCCCACCACGTCCCCTAGGCCCATTCCCAATACGCTTTCCCGCGTCTCTGTTGGCGAGGCGAATTTCTTTGGGATTCAGAACCGGCGGTACACCGCTGCTATGTGCGTTGCGGCGGACCCAGCCGGCACCGCGCGCTGGACTCAGCACCCGCCGTTCCGCTTTGCAGCAGAGTTCTGGGACGCGGAGCTGCTACCTGAGAAAGCGCGACTCTATTCGCACACGGTGTGGTGCGGCGGGAGCCTGTTCAACGCGTACGTTCAGGTCGTGCGCAAGAAGGGTGCGGTGCAGCTGGGTATCTATCTGCACCGGCAGAGTACACTCGACATCCAGGGCGCGAGCGCCCCGCGGGGCGAGAGCCCCAGTGCGCCGCCAGCGCATCCGTCCCAGCAGCGCGAACGGCACGGGAGCCTGGTCGGGTACGGCCATGGCCACGCCCTGACGCACACACGCGGGCCGTCGCTACCAGCGATCGTCGCCCCTCCCACCCACTACTCGCCGTCGATCCACCCACCGACGCGCAGCACCACGCCCGTGTCCGCATCGCTTCCCAGTAGCGTGTCTGGGTCGCCCCTCGCCAGCGGCCTCACTCTTGGCGCGGGCGGGTACGCGACGTACGCGCCCGTGTCGCCGACGGCGCCGTACCGCGACACGCGGCCGTCGGTGTCGGCGTACTTCACGATCAGCTGCGCGAGCGCCACGGGCGCGAGCCAGACACGGTTTGCGAGTGCGCCGGACATGTTCTCGGTGAGCCAGAGCTGGGGGTGGAAGTCGAGCTCGTTGCGGACGGAGGAGTACATGGATGTGGGGGAGGGCAGCGAGGCGGCCGTTCCCGTTCGTGGGAGGGAGGTGAGTCTGCGGGCGTGTGTCGTGCTTGGGCTGGTTTGAGAGGATAGGTGAGGACGAGAGATTTACACTGAAGTGTGTTGCAACATTCACAGATATTACTTACGACGGACAACCTCATGCATGTATTTTTTGCTTTCACGATATCACATACACTAGATTTCTACGGCTACTATGCACATTACCATTATACATCCATCTCCTGTATCGAATGCTTGTTTTCCGTTTTGGGGACTTGTTATCTCAACTGATTTTCTCGTACATACAGCCTGAGTACTGAGTAGCCAGCCTTCTTCACTGGCACAAGGTCAGCATAAAACCATGGTGCAAGTCGGCAGCCTCTCGATATCTCCTCCCCTTGTGAACGCTTCTTGCGCTTGGGCGTCCGACCTCAGCCAGCTCCAGGCGCTGTTCGACTGCCCGTATACCGGTGCAGTCGTAACCCGAACCTCGACCCTCGAGGGATTTGCCGAGAACGACTCGCACACAGTCAGCAGCGCTCTTCTTGCTTGCACTACGGTAGCTTGACAAGCTCCAGGTGGCGTTCGTGGCCTCCTCCGCCTCGTCCCTAAACTCCTACGGCTACAGCCCGCACCCCCTGGCGCAGTACCTCGCCTGGACCGAGACCCTCCTCAGCGCGGCGCCCGCAGCGCGCGCGCACAAGCCGTTCATCATAAGCACCACCGCGTCGGACCCAGACGCGCTGCGCGCCTCGCTCGCCGCCATCCAGGCCCTGCGCGCCAAGGGCCCCGCCTTCGCGCGCATCGGCGTCGAGTTCAACACCTCCTGCCCGAACATCCGCGGCGCCGCGCCGACGGGGTACGCCCCCGCCGCGCTCGCGCCGCTGCTCGGCGTCCTCGCTGCTGCGGGGCGCGCGGACGCGACGCTGACCCTCGGGCTGAAGCTCCCGCCGTATGTGCACGCGGGGCAGTTCGCCGCGCTGCTCGAGCTGCTGCGCGGGCTGTGCGTCGACGGCGCGGACGCGGATGGGGCGGGGCGCGCGCGGTGCCCGATCGCGTATATCGCGTGCACGAATACGCTCGGGAGCGCGCTGATGTTCGCGGACCAGGTGGCGGGCGGCGCGGCGGGGGCGTTCGCGGTGCCCACTGCGCTCGGCGGCCTGGCGGGCGACGCGCTGCACCCGCTTGCGCTGGGGAACGTGTATTCGTTTGCGCGCCTGCTCGACGCGGAGCCGCCCGCGTCGCCGCTGCGCGATGTGGTCATCGTGGGGATCGGGGGTGTCACGAGCGCGGCGGCGGCGGTGCGGATGCGGGCGGCTGGCGCGTCGGTTGTGGGGAGTGCGACGCTCTTCGGGAAGGAGGGTGTACGTGCGTTCGAGATACTGAGCGGGGAGTAACTGGCCATGGTGGATAATGCGTGTGATAATGCATGTTGTATTTGTGAGCGATGGATACATGATGTACAGTAACATTGGAATCGAGAATAAAAGCTACAATGGAATAATAATGTTCATAAGAATATCAAACGGGGAGAGAAACTACGGCTAGAGGAAGGGCCCAAGGGCGGTCACCATGGGTCGCTCGACTACTTGCTCGTAGGGCTCGATGGACACTGGGGCAGGCAGTCCTTCTTGTAAGCTGGGGAAGAAGCAGGCGTTGGGGTCGACGTCCCATGGCGAGGGGGAGTAAGCGGAGGGAAGGTGCAGGGAGGAAGAGTAGTCGGACGCGTATTCAAGCATGGGCGGGGGCAGCGCGAGCGCATCGCCGGGAAAATGCGAAGTGGAGGGCGCGAAATGCTCGGAAAGTTCGCCGAATTGAGGGTTAAAGTTGCGACAAGGAGCGGGGATGGAATCATGAGCAGCGGTCGTCTTCATGTTCCCATTCTCGGGCACCCAGCCGCGGACGTCTGGTGCAAGGTGGGTATTGCACGGGAGGTGGTCTGCGACTGGCTGAGGCTCGGCCGCTTCTTCGTTGTCCAGGCTCATCACCGCCTTCTCCAGCTCCTTGCCCTCCTTCCCCGCCTTGAGGAGCCCCGCGACCTTGTGGCAGCGCGTGAGGTCCTTCAAGCCGTTACGCTGTACCTTGCGCTTGACGGGTTTCTGTGTGCGCACGGTGGGCGTGAAGCGGTAGCCCGGGTAGAGGCGCTGGTGCTCGAGCTTCTCGCGCTCGGCCTTGACGCGGTAGACCATCTTGCCGTCCTCCGGGAGGTCGTTCCAGAGGTGGCCGACGATGCGGCTGATGTGCCGGTGGTCGACCTCGACGTTTTTGTTGATCTTCTGCTTGGCCCAGAACTCGGAGCTGTGGGGTGGGTGTGAGTATGAGACGAGTGGCGTGCAGTGGCAAATGAAGGACGTACCGGAAGATCATGAACGCGTTCCGAGGGCGAGGGACATGGTCTGCAGGGCGCCTGCGATTGCTTTTGGGCGGAGGCGCCGGCGCGTCGTCGAGATCATCGGGTAGGTTCGAGGGAGGGGATCCGAGGGGCGAGTCCGCAGATTGAGCCGGGGACGACGCCGAGTTATTGAACTCGGGGAGGAAGTTGGTGAAGCCCCATTCCTCGGTGAAAGCCTGGGGAAGTGGGTCATAGTAGTCGGGGATGGTGCTGTGGAAGTCGAAGAATTGTCCGTTCTCAGTGTCGTCTGCAAGGAGGTCAGCAACGCGAATGAGCGAGAACAAAGAAAGTTGAAAGACGGACATGGGTTGAGTCTGACGCTGGAACGGAGGGTGCGGTGGGCCAGGGAGGACATTGCAGGGTGGGCGGGGGGTGTTCTGGGATGTAGAGGACGACATTGTGCGGGCTCTTTATACTCTGGGACCGCGCTCGAGGAAGGCTTAGGCCGCTTAGCGAAGGACCGAATGAGAACAGACAAAGTCCATACGGGGACCACCCTCGACAGTATCACACTGGGGGTCGTGACTTTGCTCCGCTAACCGAGAGTCGTGGACATGGATTTTGCCGGTTTTGCTGATTGGCGAGGGTGGCAGTGATTCTATAATTGCCAACCGTGCCGAGGACCGTGTTCGAAACAAAAATGTGTGTCTGGACAAGTCCTGTGCGAGTTGCAAGCTTTGAATTTCTGAATATTTGAGTCTGCGTAACGTCAAAATGAGCCAGAGATTTTACCCTCATTTTTACGACAAGATTTTATAGCTTTCATATCTCGACTCAAGTAAGTGAGATACATGCAGGAACCCAATAGTATCGATTGTTGAAGCACCTATTATACGAGACAAGTCTCGAGCTCGAGGGCGAAATGCGCGCTGAGTGGTTGACTGAGCATAGAAATTTTGAAACCCCAAAGATCATGTATTCACTGTTTCTGTCCTCTGAAAGTCGCTGTTTGCACTACATGGCAGCTACCTCGAATATTCGACCTAATTGCAAGGCCGGGTACCGAATTCCGCTCCCTCCAGGTAACGACAGAGTCATCCTGACGATCCTCACTTTTCTTCCAGTCCATCAGACTTAGTCATTAACCGCGGTGCCGATTCACGTGATCGCGTTGTGGTCACCCAAGTGTGACGCGTGATTGCGGGCGCCCCTCTCAAAACTAACCAGTCCCTGGATTGACGCTCTCGCTTCCCATTCTTACCCTCCCCTTCGACTCGAACCCAAATCTCTAGAAATGCCGCCCAGAAAAAAGGCTGCCGATGGTGCTCCAGCTGCGCCTACTCGTGCCAGTACACGCACCAAGGCCACACCCGCTGACGCCCCTGCCGCCACCGCCTCCAAGCCAAAATCGAAGCGTGCGCGCGACGCATCGGACAGCGAGGACGATGCGCCCGCTGCTAAGAAGCCACCCAGCAAGAAGGCCAAGAAGGCGCCTGCGAGCAAGAAGAAGGCTGCCGACGACGACGAGGACGATGATGACCCGCCCCCCGCCAAAAAGCCCGCCAGCAAAAGGACCAAGAAAGCGCCTGTGAGCAAGAAGATGGTCGACGACGACGACGATGAGGAGGACGACGATGCCGCCCCTGCCAAGAAGCCTGCCAGCAAAAGGGCCAAGAAGGCGCCTGTGAGCAAGAAGAAAGCCGACGACGACGATGAGGACGACGACGATGCCGCTCCCGCGGCGCCTGCTAAGATGGTCACCGTCCTCAAGCGTGGTCGCGCTCCAGTCGACTCCGGCTCGGGCAAAGTTAGTGAGTGGGCTCACTGTGGCGGTATCATCGGCTTGGCTAATGACATAAAAAAGACACTCATCAAGTGTACTGCAATGCTGAAGGAGTATGGGATGCGAGTAAGTCGGGCTCGTTGCGCCTTACTGACGGTAACTGACCTTCGCTCTCCTAGTGCTGAACCAAACCAACATCGGCGAGAATAACAACAAGTTTGTGTCTATCTTATTACCTCTGCTGCGAGCTCAACCAACCTGCAGGTTCTATGTGTTGCAACTTTTGCATCCCATCGGCAACGATTCTCAATGTGTCTTGTTCACGCGCTGGGGTCGTGTTGGCGCAGATGGGCAGACCCAGCTAAAGGTCTATTCATTCTGACCGCAACATGGGAGCCCCGACTGATCGGTCCCACATCTAGGGTCCCTGGGCCGCTTCGACTGCGGTCCTCGAGTTCAAAAAACAGTTCAAAGCTAAGGCCGCCACGAACTGGGAGGACAGGGTAGGGATGGTTGCAAAGAAAGGTACGCCCATCACTTCTCAAGTTACTCATTTTCCGATGCTCAATTGGTGCGACAGGGAAATACACCTGGCTTGGTATGTTTCACGGCGGAAGTTGGAACTGAAAGTAAAATCTGACGGATACTCGAAGAACGTGATTATGGAGATGAGGACGACAATGAGGACGAGGAGATGCCCGCGAGCGGAAGCAACTCCAAGAAAAAGGAAAAGGAGGCCCCCATACCTGACTCCACCCTTGAGCCTGAAGTCCAGGTAATCATACATCCTGAGTTTCCTCCCATGACTGAGCGACTTCTCCAGGAACTTTGCAGACTTATCTTCTCGACTACGTATGCTTTCTGATACATTTATCTTTCGCCTACGCCTGACACTCGAGCCAAGTATCATCGATGCGACCTTGTCGTCTATGAACTACGACGCGAACAAGCTCCCACTTGGTTTGAAAACTTCTGTCTTTTCATGCACCCTTGTTCACCGCCCTCAAGGTAAACTGGCCAAGTCGACCATTCTCAAGGGTTTCGCAGCTTTGAAGGTGCGCGGTTATACCATCTCGTTCGTGCCAGATCTGATATTCTCCTTGTTAAGACTCTGTCGGAGGTTATCGCCAACCCGAACTGTGATGCCGCCCAGGAATACAACACTGTTGCTCAGGCTTGCGAGCAGCTCAGCAGCGCCTACTACTCGTTCGTCGTGTTTGTCTTACATGTGCATGTATATCGACCAGACACTTCTCAGCATTATCCCGCATGACTTTGGAAGGAACAGGCCGATTTCTATCAACAACGAGAATCTGCTCAAGAGGGTAGGAAGATTTCTTCTTGCGATGCCTTCCACTGACATATGACTCTTTAGGAACTCGACCTTGTCGACGCCCTCGGAGACATGGTACGTCTCCTTCGCCACGGCTCAGTTGATGACTTACACTGGAACAGGAAATTGCCTCGAAGCTCATCGCGGCCAACAAACACGCGGACGCGGATGGTAACCCGGTGAACCCGCTCGACGCAAACTTCCTCTCCCTGGGCCTTTCAAGCATGGCGCCTGTCAAGCGCACCTCAGATGAATTCAAGGTCCTCGAGACGTACGTGCGGGACACGCACGGGCACACACACTCGCACATCAAGGCCAGTGTCCTCAACGCGTACAGGGTCGAGAGGTACGTGTCACACACCCCTTCTTTGTCGGGTTCACCTCTTATGCCCTGCCGTTCATAGGGCGGGAGAGACCGATGCGTGGAAGAAGGCTGGGTACCACAACATGGCCGACGGCGAGCGGCTTTTGTTGTGGCACGGATCGCGGAGTACCAACTTTGCAGGTTCGCAGGCTTTCGTTTCACTGGACTCCTGCCCACACCTTCCTAGGTATCCTCAAGCAAGGATTGCGTATTGCGCCGCCTGAAGGTGAGTTGAAATGTTCTCTGACTGAACGGTGCACTGATATCAATTTGCAGCACCTGTTACTGGGTTCGTTAATCGATGTAATCTATCACACGAGTGGCTCAACCCTTCCTAGATATATGTTCGGGAAGGGCGTTTATTTCGCCGACGTAAGTTTCAGCTGTTCAATCGTGGAGGGTTTTCGCTCATGTAATGTTTTAGATGATGTCGAAGGTTCGTTGAAGTGTGGGCCTGTAGATTTCGCTCACGCTTTCTCAGTCTGCTGGTTATTGTTACCCGGGGTAAATGCTCTTCAGGTGCATGCCCGTTGGTAACTGACTGCTGTTGTCATGCAGCTTGAGCAACAACATCGGACTTCTTCTGTTGTGCGAGGTCGCAGCCAAACCGTTCTACGAACTCGTCACCGCAGTAAGCACGCCGCATCGCGGCTTGTTCAGTCTCATTCATCGATTGTCTTTGTCTGTAGGAATACAATGCGGACAAGGGTTGCAAATCCAACAAGAAAAAGTGCGTTCTTCCATGCGCTGTAGTGTCTTCGGTACTGAGCAGCATGTAGAGCTACCAAAGGTCTCGGCCAGACGCAGCCCGGAAAGTGGATGGACGCTGGCAAGGCGCTCGGGAACGATGAACTTGTGTATGCCTTCATAGCCGTCTCGTTTGCATATTGGTTTCTGACCCATTGGCTGTAGGGGGTGCCACATGCCTGACGGGTACGTTTGCTTTCCGCTCTAATCTGTGATCTTCTCATGCCTGTCCTCCAGTCCTGGCCAGGACACTCCCATCCCTTCCGGGGTCAGTATCCGCTCCCATACGTATACCTCATGTGCTGACGCAAGAACAGGGCTACCTCCAATACAACGAGTATATCGTGTATGATGCGTCCCAGGTGGGTCTTGCCGTCTACAGGACAGCGTGCACTACTGATCAGCGTCCCAGATCCGCCTCAAGTACCTCCTCATGGTCCAGATGTAATCTGCCACCAGAATCTGTGATTGAAATTTGCTTTGCTTCCTGGTTGGGATGAAATATATCTTGTATATGTAGTTAAATCTGTTACAGCCAGTTGGCTCTTAGTGTAGATTTGCGGGCAGTTGCATCGCGTTAATATCCGAACTTCGACTCGTTGTGCCTTGCTGAGTATACGGTGTTTACTACAAATCAGGAAATGCCACAGGGCTTGTCTTTGGTGTGAACAGAATATACGAATGCCCTCGCAAGAGAAAATGTGTCAGCCTAAGCCTGAGCTGTACATAGACCAGTGTAGACATAGCCGGAGGAACCTGCGAAACCCTCGGCATTTCTTTGTGCGGCTATTCCGTCGGGCCGTGTGGTAAGCGACATAGTTGGGATCAAGTTCATCAACACATGGTGCTATTAACGCGGGGTAAGTGTCCCACGCCGAAGCAGGACGGCGGTACTCGGAACGAGACCCGGATAGCCCAGCCCTGGCCCCGGTGGCACAATAATTTCTGCCCTCGACAAGCCCTCGAGGATCCAGGATTTATCTCTGTTTTCCTAGGGCTGCACTAGGCCACCAAGCACCCCAGGACGCTCCCAGTGCTTCTAAAGAGTCGCATCTACTAGCAAAGTCATCGCTGAGCACCCTAAACGCGCAGCACTTTGTCTCTTTGAGCAGTCCAAGTTTGCAATGTGTAAAAGATTAGGGTATGTACATTTTCTGTCTAGAATATACTCGCCTCCCCAGGCCGCACACCCTCGCTCTGGCAGATACCTCCATAGACGTTCCGCGCGCTCACGACGCAGCCCTCGAGCAGCGGAATGCCGACATGCGCGTACGACCCGCATATCCAGATGCCCGGGCCCGCGTCCGACTCCCGGCGCCCCGCGCCCTGCAGCGGGCCCAGCGCGCTGTCCGCCTCCGCGGCGGACTGCCACCACGCGCGGCGCGTCTCGCGGTACAGCCCCGCGAGCGCCGCCTTCGCGCGCGGCGTGAGCACCGCGCGCTCGAGCGACGCGACGCTCAGGATGCGGTCCGCGCGCACGTCCACGAACGGGTTCGTCGTCTGAAAGACGGGCGCGGCGGGCGCGGGCGTGAGCGCGAGGACCTGCGTCGCCATGGTGTGGGAGCGCGAGACGCGGTGCGGGGACCACGGCGAAGGCGCGGCGCGCGCGCTGCGCTCGGCGGTGACGAGGTTGAGGTCGCGGCGGTCGCGCGGGTCGGGCGGCAGCAGGGTGCGCGAGGAGTCGGTGTGGTTTATGACGATGGTTTGGGTGTAGCTGAAGGCTTCGACACAGCTCATCTGCTCCATGACCGCGTGTCGGGTGTGCGAGTCTGGGGGGAGGGAGGCGGCGTACGACGATAGGAGTGGGCCAACGCGAGTCGCCGGGGTCGCGAAAATGATGTGGTGGAACCCGTGGTGGGTCACGGTGCCCGTTTGTGTTGAGCATTCGAGCGACACTAATCGCGCGTCGCTTGGGTCAGGGTGCAGGCCGACTATCCGTGCCGAGAGGTGAACGTGTTTAACATTTGCAGTTAAACGACGAACAACATCCCGCACACCGTGGACCACGACATAGTGGTGCGTTCCCAACGTGAGCCAGATATAATCTATATGCACTCAGAACCGGCGCGTCAAGTGCCCAAGCTCAAATCCGCTCACCTAGGAATTCCTCGACTGGGTGTGCATTGACCGCCTCCTCGGGCGCCGTGCAGACAGCCGAAAACAGTGGTATGAGGACGTCCTGCGTGAATGACGTCCACGCCGTATCGAACAGTAGCGCTCGTGCAATAAAATTGCGGGGAACGGTGTCTGCAGCCCATTCTCCGAACGTCATGGCGTTCATCCGCTCGGGGCGTGCAGGTGGAAACGCAAAGAGCACCAACCGCATGTAGCATACGAACAACTGCGCTGTCGAGAGAATAAACAGCATCAGTGCGACAACGCGCCTGGCGGCATTGTATCCCTTCTGGGAAAGGTGCATATCCTGCATCCAGGCGGGCCGTCCAACACCACGGCTCCCAGACGCGCCGTTGTAAATCATGGTTGTTCGCAGTCCCGCGGATTTTTCAACCTGCGAAAAGCGCGAGAACGAGTACGAGAAGTCTGCCTGGCGAAACGCGACCCCAAGCTTCGTGTATAGCGCGATGAGGCGGGGGTAATAGCCTGAGGAGTTAAATTATCTGAACACTCTTGCCTCACGCGTGGGAAGCTGTCACTTGTTCACCTCCCTGGAAGGACCGCATTGGCACGTCGATCCGCCATTCCTGGCCCAGCGCAGCGTTCCCGATGGAAACAGAGGAGGCGTCCATGCCAAGCGTCGGTGCCTGGCGAATGTGGGCTCGAGAACGCGTTCGACGAGCAAATTTAGCGAACCTTTTCGAAGAGATGGACGTCGAACGCGATATCGTTTTCGGGGTGCGACGCGGCGAGGAGGTAAGCCGCGGTGAGACCTGCAAGTCCACTGCCTACCACTGCGACCCGGACGGTCCGCGACATCAGGTATTAGGAAGGAGGGTCCAAAGCGGCTCGCTGTGAATTTCTTGCGTCGCAATCATGACTGGCAGGCGTGGGTGGGCACGAATATTCGAAGCGCTCGGCTGTTGATTGCCGGACATCTCAGTACGGGCTTGACAGGCTGACTTGGATGGCGGCGGGGGATTTGCGGTAGATTATGGCGCAGAGACCTCAGGCCAGACGAGCGCCCCGAGCGCCCAGCGCGTTCAGCTCGCCTGAGGCTTGAGCGCGCTATGCGACATAATGCGAGAGCACGTTACCGTACTTCCCAATTTGGTGGTTTGGCGGCCTGGCTCGGCCAACAAAAAGGTAGCCCGAGTCGCCCGGCAGTGTGTCTTGAAAGCCCAAGCTTGAGTTAAAGTTGATACCGTGAGACGTGAGAGTCCTGACCGGGACAGGATGTGGATCACACTTCGCCCACATGGACCCACCGATGCATGAGTAGCGGCAATGTGGCAGTAATTTGATGCCATCACCGTTCCCTCCGGATTTGGACGCACTGCCAAAATGTGAGGTCCTGATGGACGGCCTCCATATAAAATCAACGGACAGAGATGAGCTGCCCCACATAGTCTCAAAAATGCTCTAAATTTATTACACATGTATTCTAGGAAACATATTTCTATACCGTCCCCTTCGGCTGGAGATCCGAGAAATATGCACCCGTATCGAGCGGAAAAACCCAAAGGTTTTTCCTACAATACATGTATAATGGGTCAGAATAATATTTAGGCCAGTTTTTGGGCCCATATCAGGTGCGTGGGAGCTGATAATGTGGCCGTCTGGATCAGCGGCAACGAGCCTGAAAGCTTGGACAAACAATGGCCAAATTAGATGGTCTGCCCCCCAGCAGAGCTTCCGAGCCTCGAGCACTTGTTTAAACTGTTTACAAACCAAATCCAACACCAATCCTGGAGGGTCATGCATCCCATGGACGAAAGAGACCAGAACATTACTTGACTGTGCTTTGCCATCAAAAAGCGCGGATCACGCTTAGTAAGCGAACGATTTTCGACCCGTTGTTGCCGCTACTCACGATGCAATCGAGTGCAATCGTTGACGTTTACCACAGTGGATAACCGTCAAGCGCTCAAGCAAAATCAACATTTTTTGGGACAGCAAGCTGAATAAATGTAGCCTTGAGGCCTTGAGGACTTGGAGAGATAGCTATGCATCTTACCTGTAGGCCAGAACAGATTTACATGTCAATCAACAGTGTTGTCGTCGAGAACGAGCACAACTTTCCACGTGCACTGATGTTGGTTGAACTGACCTTGGCATAAACTTGATTGTTTCCCAGTTTTTAGCGGACACAGGCAGCCCTGAGAACACCAGGAGAAAACCAGTCGACCCTGAGACTCAACAGCGGTCCGCCGAAGTCAAGCGGCCTGCTTCATATAGATTGAGGAAGGGACGCACGGTGGTTATCGATTATCATTTGGACGCCCGTGAATGGTATATTCCAGATCTCGCTGTCAGAACAGCGGCAGACGGTCGCTCCAACACAAGTTCACCGAACTTCGACCAGTATACAGTAACCAAGTCACCCCACCGCCGCCGAAAAGATGTTCTCTAGCGATCGCTCCGAATGTGCCACATTCCGAGTCGGAGCGATCGTACAAGGCAGGCTGTCTTGTACCCAACTAACCTCAATCAGTGCTCATCCAGTTCGTACAGGCACTAGGCTTCCTTGCCCTACACAAAGTGACTACTGTGCATTGCGCGCTTCCTTGATAACCTCCAGGATCGTTCCCAGTGCGATAAGACCAAAGCTAGACGGGCCAAACGAGCTTGGGTCGTCGTCTAATGCTTCCTCGGCCACCAGCCACGCTGCCCATGCTCGCTCGAACTTATCCCGCCGTCTTTCCTCGTCCCCAGCCAAGTCTTCTTCGTCGTCCAAGCCGTCATCTTCATCTCCGCTCTCGTAATCTACGGTATCGTCCTCGGTGGCTCGATAAGACGGCGATCGAAATTCGTGCCTAATGGCCTTCGCTAGCTCCCCCGTCTAGCACATACGCTCAGAGAGGTTAGGGAAACACACAGCGTGCAGCATACCTGAAGATTCATCGCGGCAACCGCCTCTCTGCGCTTGCGATGGTCGTATCGCTCCTGGATAGTCCCACTGATCAACTCCGCTTCAGAGAGGTGAGCATTGGCGCGCTTTGAGATCGTATGCGTTTTAGCAATGACCATGAGCTGGTCCGTATATTCGTCGAGGATGTGTCTCATCTCTTCGAGCAGGTCTTCGTCGGGCATGTCTGTCACGGTAGGAAGTCCGAGACGACGGAGTCCGAGCGATGCCAGCGTAGTCTGAATTTTATCGCCGCCTGTAAGCTGATTCTCCAGCTCGGACGGGTCGGGATAGTAGTCCTCGATCGGAACGCTTCGATAGAGCTTTCCCAAAATCTTAACGCTGGTATAAAACCGATCACCCATCGCCTCGACCGGGTTTACACCCTCGCCAGAGAGAAAGTCAGGACGAAGGTTGCTGGGTGGCCTCGGGAGGGCTTTAAAGTCGACTGGTACCTGAGACAATATCGCATTGATTAGGACTGGACTTGTCGGAGAACAATCAACTGACACCCCGTTTGCTGAAATCCACCGCATGAGAAGCGAACTCCGCAAGTTTCATGCAGCTTTCGCAACCGTGACCGTTAGGGTCCAAGTCCGCGATTCGTAAGTGAAGAATGGCGATGTGCCCAACCAGATCGGATTTGATCTGCAAGACACATAAACTCAGTTTTTGCCAAGTATGATTCCACTGGCACGAACAAAGTCGATGACAAAATCCGCCACATCTGACACAGTGCAAGCCCACGGTGTAACCTTGGGCGGAATAGCGACATATTCGCCAGGGACGGCTGTGAAGCTCTTGGGCGGAAACAAGCTCTCCTGAAGGATAGGTTTTTGCAGTCCTGTATAAGGACTCTTGAGTACTCACATCGAGAATTAGATTATAGATATCTCCTGTTTCAAGTGTCATCAGTAAGGTTATTGCAAAGCTTAAAAAAATCTAAACCATCGAGGTCGCCTCCACCCAATTTCGATGGCAAAGAGCGGGAACCCCTGCAGGGATAGAAAAAAAGTGGTCAGGAGACAAGAGCACAAAATAGGACACAAGCTGAGGTCCAAACCTGCAAGAAAAAACTACCACATTGCGAAGGTGCTCCAACTGCGGCCTACGAACAGCCGTGACGAATTGTACATCGCCCGGGTGTATTTGAGGACTCCTGGTGATCAAGACTCTGCCTGTGATGGGCAAGTTCACTCCAGTTCGATCGTCGACCACTGTGGCATAAATCTCTCCGTCCTCCAAGCAATCCCACTCATCTGAAACACCAATGAGAGTGTATGAACCCGGCACGGGGATGTGCGCTCGATGCTTAATTTCTCGTAATATGTGCGTGATAGCACAAGCCAAAGCGCTCTTTATCAGTTGGTGCTGGAAGAACTGGGAATCCGACCAGGGTCCGATCTCGAACTTCAACTGGTGGAAGAGATTGTTAAACAGGGACGGGAGGCGGAAGGAAGCCCCCAAGCCATGTTGAGAGAATATCTTTGATGCTTGTATCAGCGAGCCCTTGATACTTTCGACTTCGTCGATGGCTAACTTTTGCAGACCCATAAACGCGTCCCCCGGCGTACCGTGATATTCGAGAAGCGCTATGAGCGGTCGGTTGAGGTACACGGAAATCGGCCGTGCAGAGGTTGCCGTGATATCCAGAGTCCGTATATCTGTGGCCTCAACCTCGAATTTAGTCTGCGAGGGTCGAAAGCACAACATTTTGTCGGGATAATCGGGATTTTGAACGAGCACTCCTTTGGCGCCGCCGCAACGGAATTGGAAAGCCGATGGAGGTCGAGAGATCCTCTGAGACGCCCTGAGCGACTTCCAAACCTGGCGGCTGAGCGACGACGAGATGGATGAGCAGCCATCGGTGAATACAGACCCCGCGGTAGAAGTCTTGTCCTTGACCAAATGGATCTGACTCCGCTCAAGTGTTACTGAGGGGTCAGACGTGGAGAACGCCTGGCTCCAGCTGAAGCTCACATGAGGATCGTGTATCTGAAGGCAACTAGTCGGAACTGACCGAGCTCCAAGCATCGCTGGCTGACGCGATATTTTCGTGAAGTCTCCCTGTCAGCGTCACGGTCGCAATACGTGAGTGAATGAAAAAAGTGAAAAGCTCCTGAATACTCACAAGGCGTTCTCTGATACTCTGAGCATTCAATTCAACGCCTTCAAATGAGAATGGGGTCACGAAGATGAAGGAATATTCCTTCAGACCGCTCATGGAGTATCCAAGAAATTCGTACGAGCGACCAGCAACTAACAAGCCTGATTTCAATGGTTTCTTATACCGCTTTTCCAAAAGCTCATTGATAGACAATGTTTGGTCTCGGCGAGGTGCGGATCGGTTTTCGTCTTGGAAAGAGACCCGAAGAAAACATTGATGGTTTTTGAACCGCCTGAGAACGCTATTCGACTGATCCGGAAGGGGGCCCTCCAAAATCTGAGTCGATGGCGTAAGGAGGAGTTGATACGATTGGCATATGGCTGGTGACGATGTGTATCTGCCTCGGGGTCGATAAAGCTCTGCAATATATGCCCCAGTCGCTTCAGCAAGTTTTCCCCTAAGATCTACGAGAGGCGAGGCAAGTACTCTTTGTTTTTTCGTCTTGCGTTTCCGCCCCTTTGGTGTTGCGAGCGGGGTCGCATCCAGGCCTGGTACGCTTAGCGACGTCAGAAAAAAGCGGAAAATTGCGGGAGTTTCGAAATCTTGTGTTTTGCGCTGCAGCTCTAACAGGCTAGGCTGCATCATGATGACCTCCTCGGGCTCCAAGATACCGCCCCATACCGCCTTGTCAATTTCGAATGCTAGACCGAAGTCCAGCGAACGGAGAAAATGGTGAAGAGCCATTAGCTTGGGCTGACTGTAGATGTTGCGTCTCTCAACGCGAACATCGCGGAAAGAGGGTCGCGGAATGTGTAGAAATGTCCTGCCTCGTTCCAAAAAAGTCTGTAGGTCTCGATGTGATTTGAAGACGAGACGAAGATTTTGTGAAGTGCGAGAAGTAATGTCGAAGTCCTCGTCTCCAAAAGACGAAGTACGCTCGGGTATTGGTTCTTCAGCATCAACTAGTAGAAACGCCAGTGGCCCCGGGCCGGCTGTCTGACTCTGGAATGTTGGCGGCATGTCCGACTGTAGGAAAACCTGATGTACCGAGGCACTTGGATCGCTCTGAGCCGCAACAGCGATGATCCTGTTCGACGGATAATATACGGAAAGTGAGGTGGACGGTTTCAAGGATATGTTAAAGTCGTCCATCAAGAAGTTGAAGGAGAACTCCGGAGAGGAAGTTGGCGAGGACTGAGAAGAAGAATCCGACAGCCCAAAAGAAGCAAACCGTTGGGCAAGTGAATTCGAGCCAGAATCACGGTCGGCGCCATGGGCAGATCTCTCCGAGTCATCACGTCCACTGTGAGTTATTTTGATCCGTCTGCCATCGACATCGCAGGCGACTGTCCCGAAATAAGAAGCCTCAACAGAGAAAACACCGTCTCTGCAGAAGCGCCCGAAGGAAAATCCCGACAGTTCTATGGAGCTGGAGACCGTCGATATCCTCTCCTTCTCCTCTCTTATAATTGTTGGATCTCTCCAAGGCGTAGTGCGAACCATTTCGACGAGCCCTTGATTGACTGGACGTTTGTTGCGACTGAAAAAAATCGCCCGGTTCTTCACCAGGAGACCGGACCCGCCGTACAAATAGAGGAACGTTTCCCCAACCTGAGTCGTAGGGAGGGTCAAGATTCCCATTCTGCTGCTCTCCCTTCCGCGACCGTTGCGAAAGATATCGACATGAAAATTGATGGGGGTGTCTATGGAGAATGGGGGGTGGTGCAGTTTCTGCGCGAGGGCTACTACGACATCCTCGTCCTTGGCAGAAAATGTGATATTTCGCATGAATAGTTGCATAACAAATCTAAGGGACCACTGCGTAAGTAAACCATACCGGCCGCAGACGAATCTCACGTTGGGTAATCTGGCAAGGTAAGAACACGCTCAAGATGAGGGAAAGAGCTCCGTGCACACTCGAAGGGAGCCCGGAGCTTATAGCACGGCAATAGGCGCTGAGATACCCCATGATACAAGGACGTCAAGCCAAGCGCCTAAGATACATCTAACAGCATTAGAGCTTATCGTACAACGTGAATAAGCTGATCATCGATAGGATACGTCCATGGGAGGAAAGCGCACACCTAGTCGAGGCGTCGCCGTTTTCCTCCACCACCCCGGTCCGGCGATCGTCCAAGGGGGCTCCGCCGCCGCTCGTTCCACCCACGGTCGTCCTCCCGACGACCGTTTCGCGTTGGGGGCGACAGTGATCGTGAATCCGAGCGCGATCTTCGACGAGCATTACGGCTTTCGTACTGGTCTCTTGACCTGTCGGCACGGTTCCCGCCCCAGCTATCCGGGCCTCGTCTCTCGTCACGATAGTCCATAGAGCTCTCGTCGCCACGCTCTTTCCCCGCACGACTCCCACCATCACGATCTTTCCAGGATCCAGATTCTGGGGGGCCACCCCAGTTTCTCCGTGGGCCCGTCGGAGCGGCGTTCGCACCGGATCCAGCGAGATGCAATGGGCCTGTATTTTGTGGGCAATCTGAAGCTTTGAGTTAGATAAATAGATTTGAAGACGTGAGATGCCTGCTTGCCTTTCTTGAGATGAGGGCCACCGCATGAGAAACAACCGCCCCCTTCGGTGGACTTCCCCCCCGCTTTTACAGACGCATTGCCCCCGAAGCCGCCGGTGGCAACCGTAGTATCTTGGTCGAGCAAATGCGTGTATTTCGTACGACTGCGCTTTCCAAAATTCTTGACTTGCATGACCTTGGGCAGCATCGAGACATCGACGGTCGACTCAGTAGCCTCCGTGAAATCGTGCCGCTGGAGGATTTCCTCGTCCTGCGATGAAACGAGGTGTGAGGTGTTTGCTCGGCAAGGGGATCCTACTGACCTGATGGAAAGCACCCTTGTGCCAGTATTTTTGTAAGAACTTCTGTGCCCCTTTTGGTTTCTCGTCGCGCAGTTTCTGTGCCCGCTCAAGGTCCTCCTTCATCCGCTGCTCCTCGGGCAAGGCGCGCCGCCTTTCAATTTCTTCACGCTCCTCTTCGCGGCGCAGCTCATCCTCCTTCTCCTTCTTTATGCGTCCGAGCTCCCGCAGCCTCCACGCCTCGAACTCCGCCTCAGGATCGAGCCCGTCTGTATCGTCCACATCCGGGATGATGTCCTCTTTCTCCTCTGTGTTGAAGCCTCGATTAAAGGGCGTAGAATTTGCAGAAAGAAAGTTACGAACTTTCAGCCAGTTCGCGTCGGATGCTCTCGGCCACAAGGTCGTGGCTTTGCTTCCGGCGTTCCTCGGCCTCCGCCTCTCTCTTCCGCTGCGCCTCCTCCGAATCTTCGGCTAGTTCACGCTCGGAGATCGTTACGCGTCCGCGCCTTGATTATTCGATGCACTATTTCAGCTTGGCAGGCAGGTGAATCGGGAGTACGCACTTTGGTACGAAGACGGGTCGGAATTGTACCTTGGGCTTCTCCTCCTCTGAGTCGGTCTCATACTCGCTCGACTTGATATAAGCATGAGAACCAGATCAGAAACGCGTCAGACGAACAAACCTCGTCAGATTTGGCTTTTGGTCTGGGCGCCTCGTCGTCCGACTCATCGTCCGACTCTGAGAGAGGCGCAGTTAGATACGTGCGCTGAGACAACAGAAGCGCGATTGACCTACCGTCCTCCTCCTCCAGGGCAGTCCGACCAGACTCCTCCCTCCCCGCTACAATGACTTTCCCATCCTGCGAGATATTGACATCCCGCAGGGCCACATTCATGGACTTCGCGGGCTTCGAAGGGATAACGGGCTTCACGTCTTCATCGTCGTCCTCCGGAATGATATCCTGGTCTCCGCCAATGTCGACGTCTTCGTCTTCGCCTTGGACCGAACCAGCTTCCTCTTCCTCGGAGTCCGAGTCGGCATCCGCGACGCCTTTGGGGGCCTTTCCCTTCCAGTATCGTACGGCCGGCCTGGCGAGGCGGGGAGCCTGCTTGCGAGCAGCTCCGGACATGGGTGTTGTAAAGTGATGGCTAAACAAGGCTGCCAGTGGAAACTAACTGAACCAAATTCGGACGGGCAGATCCAGCTATGTAGGATACATATATGTATCTTTGACATATCTTCTACGACGGTCTCGCGTTCTTCATATGACCTCGTATTAAACGTCCGTTGGTAGCAGCTTCAATTTCATTCCAGCAGAATTACACTCGATCGTGCCTCAATGCCATAACGCGGCTTGCTTGCGGGAAACGCGGCAGAGGAGGATCTCAGAGCAGAGAGGTTCATACACGGCTTTGCGCAAGGTTGTTTGGAGCAGGAGGGGAAATGGGAGGGACGAGAAAACCATTGAAAGCGTATCAAAGATGTTACATTCTGAGTTTCTTCTCCATCTCTCTGTGGATATCTTGTGGTGGCGTAGTCTCCATTCCTGGAGCAAAATGAATCAACAACGAGAAAGCATAGACGCATAGCTCACCGCCAAAGATATCCACGGGCTCTATCATCTCGTCGCGGCCCATCAAGATGTCAAGGTGCAGGTTCGAGCGTGGCATTCCGGGCATATGCGGGTTCTGGACATATCTGAGGCAAGGTCGAGCCAAGTTTCGGCGGAGTAACTCACTGCAGAAACAATCTTGCGTTCCATAAGGAGCCGCATGGGAGCGTGCATGCCGTGGAGGTTGCGTTGGAGGGTAAGCTTGAGGTTGTCTTGCGTTTCCTCCCACTAGATAGTAGAGCGTGAGCCCGGAAGCCGCCACGGAATGAGGAGGACTGACGTTCTCGAGACGCTCTCTCAAACCGCCCTCGGTCTTTATTTCTGCTGCGATACTGCGCGGACCGTACTGAAGGGTGTCATGCAGGCCAAGGCTGTTTGCCGTGTCTTTGACGGACGCAGACTTGACTCCACTGGCAGGGACAATTCTGAGAGAGGGATCCTAGAGGTGGACGATGAGACAGACGCGTAGACTGAGAGACGCGATACAGACCATGGTCGTAGGAGGAGACGCGTAATTGGTGGCGTGACCTGCGCGCATCACTGACAATGATTTGCCGGCGGCGTGACTGAGTGCACTTGACCCTTGTCGTTTCCCAGTCGTCTCCCAGGGCGTTCCCTCCCCGAGCGAGTGACCAGCCCACCCCTGGCGATGACTACGCGCCAGTCTAGATCCGCAAGCATACCTATTCCCCGGAGCTCCTCCTCGACCTCCCCAGCTCGTAACATCGAGTCAGTTATATCTATTCCATTCACGGCACCGTACACCGCACCCCCGCGCCCCCGTCTTGCCAGTGCACAGGCCATACCCATCTTTCACCCCCGCAGCGGCGAAGATCCCAGAGCCGGTGTTC
Organism: Mycena belliarum; assembly: GCA_029282135.1. NCBI lineage: Eukaryota > Fungi > Basidiomycota > Agaricomycetes > Agaricales > Mycenaceae > Mycena > Mycena belliarum. The sequence goes on from JARJCN010000003.1 coordinate 948,774, forward strand.
GTGGAGTGCGCCACAATGCTTCCAGTATCTCACCGACCAGGCCCTCTTCTCGCTCCCTGAATCATTCGTCCCCCAATATACCTGTGAGATCATCGCCGCGGTCGAACGGATTCGAACCTCGGGTAATCCGTGCCGATTCTCGCAGCGTAGACACTACATGTCTCCCATCCTCCTCGTCCACCTCGCCTCGCACGCGACGACCCAGTGCGACGGGGCCACGAACGCCCAGCCATAGACCGCTCTCTGGACTATTACCGTCTGCGTCGCCCCTACGTCCGACGACATTTGCACGACCAGCGTATCTGGAGCACTCTGCACTAAGATACATGCTCCAAACGGAGGCTCCGCCTTCCCTTCCTCCGAGCCGGAAGGCAGGGACATCGCGACGGTCTTTGTCTCCCACTTCAGATAGTGACGACGAAGGCAGTCCTCCGCCGCGCCGGGTCGCCCCCGCCGTTAATCCGTCGCCTCAGGTGCTCAATCTGCCCACTCGATGGAGTGAACGCTACCGCCACGAGCTCCTCAGCGTCTCGTCAGACGGTCGGGATGTTACTTATCAAGGTAACCAACCGGCCATTGAGGCAATCCCTAGCCGCATTGACATTCCTGGTAGGAGCGTCGTCGAATGGCGACAAGGATGCTGCGGCCGCCCGAACTACTCACCCTATCCCGCCAGCGTGTGGTATATATTACTATGAGGTCGAAATCATCAGCAAAGGAAACAAAGGGTGAGTCGCCACGCAGTTTCTGCGGATCCATGAACTCAACAAGTCTCAGTCACATCAGTATCGGGTTTGTCGTTATGAAAGATCTTGGCTGGTCCCGTGCTGACGATTTATATTGCACAGATTTGCTGGCAAGGATGTCCGACTGTCTCGCCTGCCTGGGTGGGAGCAAAATTCATGGGGATATCACGGAGACGACGGCTGTACTTTCGCCGCGGAGAAGAATGGCACGCCATTCGGTCCCACCTTTGGCAGTCAGACTTATTTATGACTACTATCATGCATAGGCTGACAATTCGCGCAGCGGGCGATGTGGTCGGATGCGGAATTGACTTCAGCACCTACCAAGCCTTCTTTACCAAGAACGGCACCCTCATAGGTGCCCTATTTCTCCGCTTTATCACCCATAATCTTAACACCGGGGTTTTCGCAGGCTCTGCCTTTAAGGACATTGGGAAAACATGTGACCTGTATCCATCCATTGGTCTTCGCCATTCTGGGGAAGCCATCCGCGTGAACTTCGGACAAGATGTTTTCAGGTTTGACATCGAATATTATGTCCACCAACAGCGCATTCAGACCTGGTCTAATATTCTAACGACACCGATCGACCCTTCGTTCGTCGGCGAGACCAAATCCAGCGACGGGGCGAAAGCTGCTTCCGTAACAGAAGGGCAGACCAAAGGCGCTATCAACAAGCTGGTGCTGTCGTACCTAACCCATCATGGTTACGCCAAAACGGCCAGAGCGTTCCAGAAACAATGCGCTGGAGCTTCCGGCGTTTCGTCTGCGAGTGAACAGGACGTTGATATGGACGGCAGCGCCTTCGGCGGGTTGGGCTTTGACCGCGACATGGAGGTCCGGACTCAGATCGTCAACTCAGTTGTTGCTGGGGACATCGACACAGCGTTATCGGAGACACAGAAGCATTACCCCGCTGTTCTAGAGGCTGATGAGGGACTGATGCTCTTCAAGATGCGCTGCCGCAAGTTTGTCGAGCTGCTGCTCGACGCCACCGAGCTGCACAAGAGAATGAAGACGGACGACGACGACGACGGAATGGGCATGGACGTTGACGACGACGCTATTCCACTCGGTCCGCCCGTTGCGTCGCGCTTCACTACTGTGGGGTCGAAAAGCGTCTCGGTCTCCCCAGCAAAAACTGCAACCAAAGCCCAGATCGAAGCCGCCTTGAATCAGGCAATCCTCTACGGGCAATCCCTGCTTAACGACTACACGCTGGACAAGCGCCCCGAGGTGCAGACCTTGTTCAACCGCACAGTCGGCATTGTTGCGTGGCACGACCCGATCGAGCATGGTGGCGTGGCGGCTGAGGTGGCAGGGCCGGAAGCGCGGGTGGACCTCGCGAACGAGCTTAACCAAGCCATTCTCCGTACGTTGCTTCCTCTTCTTGGTGACAAGACATTTTCTAAGCCAATAACAGGATCTCAGGGCCGCCCGGCAAATCCCCCGCTAGAGACCATCTATCGACACACCGCGGCGTGTATACACCAGCTCGCCATATCAGGCGTCGGCGCCGCTGCATTTGCGGACATGCAGAAAGAGTTCATTGATGTATGAGGTCGTCATGCGTCCGGTTTGTTGCTTTCTGTACAGCTTTTTCGTCTTCTCGTGTGTATCTTTTGGCATCTAGCGGGTTATGAACACTCGGTGTACGAACAGTGTAACTAATGTAATAACCCTTCCACTCTCCAAGCTCCAGGCGAAAAGCCCGTATCGAGACCGGATCAGGTCGGCAGCGTATCTGGCTCGATGGAAAGATAAATCTTCACCAAAGATGCCAGTCGTGAACGGTGAGAAATGATCGGAAAAAAGCTTGCGCTATGGAGCTCTAACTTGAGATTCGATTTTATTCAAAGTTTTTTGCTGTCAACGGGGTTGACAAGCGACATCTTAACTTTGCCCTTCTGCGTGTTCTTGTCCTTCTCGACCTCAATATTCACAACCACTTTGTCGAACACCGAGATGGTAACGTCTTCGCCTCCCGGCACGGCAGCTGACGATCCCGGGATCGTGACAGTGTAATTGTCGGCGTCGAACTGGGTCAAGTCGCGCTTGAACATGACCAGTCCTTCGATGCCCAATCTGAGAGGATATTGAGTAAATTCACAGGGGGCAAAGGGCCGTCAACTCACTTCGAAACGAAGACTCCCAACCCATTTCTGAACGTCCGAATCACAAAGGCTTCCTCGGTTACGTGCCCCTGCCGTTCCTTTTCACTGCGCCCCTTCAGCGCTAGGCCGACATAGTATTCGACGCTGGCGCGTCCAGCCATTTGCGCCATCCGATGCCGACGATTCACGACCTCCAGGATGCGTTCGACGTGCGGTTTAGAGTGCAGCGACGCGTGCAAAGACGAGTATCCGATCGCGGCGGAGAGTTGGCGATGTGCCAACACATCTGTAGAGAAGATTTATCAACGCCTGTTTCCGCAAACAAACAAAGAAACACTGACCAGCATACCGTCGGATCGGGCTGGTGAAATGCGTATAGATAGAGCTGGCAAGTCCATAATGGCCAAAAGTATCGCGCCCCACGCTGCCTGAGCAGAAATACTCGGCGGAAAGCATGCACCGTGTGGCCATAATCCGCACAAGGGTGTTGAATGCGGGCTCGTTGGCATCAATGCACAGGTCTAAGCTATCCGCCAACGCTCCGGAGCTCGAAACATCCAGCGTCAGGCCTTTCCGCTTCTGCAGGATATCCTTGAGCTTGTCAAAGTTTGTCCGTGGGGGCGGGAGATGCCTTCTGAGGACAGCCGTGGCGGGGAAAGCTTCCCATATTTTGCGCGCGACGCTGATGTTCGCAAGCAGCATGAACTCCTCCACCAGCGAATTCGTCTCGCGCATCTCCTTCTGCTCCACATCGATGGGGTCGCTTGATTCGGCACTGTCAAGGTGGATCTTGACCTCCGGGGACGCGAGGTTGAGGGCGCCAGCTGCCATACGTGCAGCCTTGAGTTTCTGTGCGAGGGTGTTGAGCAGCCGGATGGCAACCGTCAGTTCGTCTTGGCGCTTGCTGAGTATCGCTATCGTTAGCAGAGCACGATATAAAGAGGAACCGACGAACGGGTCGTCCTTCCGGAGCTGCGCCTCCTCGTATGTAAACGCAGCCTTCGACTTGATAACGGACTTTGTAAACCTGACATTTACGATCTCTGCCTCAGGCGTCATTTCCTAAATGCGGGGATTAAGATGGATTTCCAAAGGCGTAGCAAATAATTCACCCAGATAGCCGAGAATGCCAGCCGTTCGACGTTTGGCCGCAGAGAACACAGATTGGTACCGAGGAGTGCAGGAAGCATGTCGATGCGCTTGTCGACGAGGTACACTGTCGTTCCCCGTGCAGCGGCTTCTGTGTCCATCGGTGTATCGGCGTGGACAAAGTTCGACACGTCTGCGATATCTGAAAAACGCGAGCAATGAATACCATCGTGGCGCGGTCAGAAGATGCGACTGACGAACGCCTGCTTCGATGTTTCCATTGGGGAGGGGTCGCGCATGTAAAGCGTCATCTATGTCTTGGCACGCTGCACTTGCGAGTTAGCGCGGGTCGAAAAATGAACAAAGGCATCACACCAGGCGGGTCGATGCTACAGATGGTCAATTCTCTTAGATCTTCCCTGCTCTTCCAAACATCGTCGTCGCCCTTGGGGGGCACCACCCATGAGTCGCCCTCCGGAGGCAAGCAGCCCAATATGGCGCTCCCGAAGGCACCGTAACTAATCCCAAATTCTAGCATAAGGCCTTCCCTCTCTGCGTCTTCCCCTCCGACCTTGAAAGAGAATTGTTGAGTGTGCCAGAAGAAGAGGGTCCACACGCACCTCGCCGAGGACGCGCACGAAGTGACCATCCGGATATCTGGACGTCGCTGTCCACGCATCGATAGCGACTAATATCTTTTTGTTTAGAAGGGCCGGGCCTTGTCGGGTTCGAATCCGAATCCGGGGAAGCAGCGTAGACGTCGGGTGAGCCAAAAGAGTCTGCGTCGACAGCGTACTTGCGCTGGAAGCCCCGACTGGACCGGACGACGGGAGCGCGGATGAGTCGATATGGCACACAATCGGGCGCCAGTTCCGCTTGATAATACCGACGACACGGCCCGTTGGCTGCTTTTCTTTCTGTTGGGCCATGGCCTCGGAGGCGCGGACGGCCTTGGCTTCTTGTCGCATCACGTCATCATTCTCCTCATCCTCATCGGAGTCAGCGGCGTCGTCGTTTTTCAGTGTGGCTAGAAGGATGCGACGTTAGTGTCGGCTTGGAGATAGGAAGAGATTGTCATACCCTCTTGATCAACGACTTCATCCCCTTCCACCCCCCACTTCGCCTCATCGAAGATTTCGACAACGACCATGTCACCGTGCACGGCGCGGTTGAGATTTTCACGGCCTATAAGCAAGACGGGCTTCGGATATCCAGGAACAGACACCGATCCTTGGAGATAGTTGTACGTGCTCGCGTTGAAATGACCCTTATGAAGCTTGCCCGCTGAGATCCCAGCTTGTAGGGTCGACTCAGCAAAGTACTGCTCGACCAATGAGACGACATGTTTGCCCGGGAAGAAAAGCACTTGCATCCGCATACAGAGCCTGCCGTCCGCCTGCAGCCCTTGTGGGTTCGATCACATTTTCATCTGCGGACGATAACAAGTCGAGTAATTGGGCGGCTACGGTTTCGGGAAGGGACGAAATGTATTTGCGAACTACCGACGACGTCAACGAGGAAACAAGAAGTGCCCAAGATAATGGCTAACTGGATGTAGAGGCAATCCCACTCTCCTCTGCCTTCTTCCGGTTCGCAGCGTCCTCTGTCATTAACACAACAGTCGGAAACTTCGGTGTCGCCTGACCCCGAATGATAGGGCGGGTAAGGCGGACATGAGAGTTGTACCATTCGGTCGCTTTCCGTATGCCACGGTCATTGCGGTCGTTGGGGGTCTCGTTGTCTTCACGTATTATAGCTGTTTCTCTAAGAAATGATTAATGTAGTTCAGTCTGACCCAATGAAAACAGACGAGCGATATTCATTATAGAACACCCAGACTCGCTTATCGTCCATTCGCACCAGCGCTTTGAGGCGGTTATAGAGAGGGATAGAGCGGTGCCGCACTTCTTCCAACACCGTCTGGAGGAGGATAATCGGAGGCTTGAAGAGCGAAGATTCCATTAGGTCCATTTGTGACAGGAAGACATTGGTATCCGGCAGCACAAAGTGGCCCTCAGGGAAAGACTTGTGGTTCGTATCTCCAGAGAATGGGAGGATATCTGCCGTAGAGTTGTCGCAGGATGTGCAGTTCTGTATTCCACACCCAACGTCATCGCGAAGGTACCGTTCGCGCAGGACCTTGATGACCTTTCCACGGGCGGTTTTTTTGAAGAATTTGCGCTGGGTGACCACCGCCTCGGTCCGCGGCCGCTTGCGAATGGTGATATCGACCATGGCCAAGTTAGACACGGTTTTCGGAAGACGTAGTCAAGCACTGCCACACAAGACAAACTACTTGTCAATAAAGGTCCCGTAGTCACTTGACCGCGTCGATCAACAACCTCATCCACCACGAATCCCCCACGACGCGTCAGACGCGTCCAAGATTCTCCGAATGCCCGCATACTCTGGCGCAGAACTCAGAACACGCGACAAGGCCATCGAAGAGAGACACCGCAAAGAATTAGCCGTCGCCGATGCTAAGGCTCAGCGCCTTAGATACGCATACGACGGGCGATCGAACGAACTCCACGCATACAAGAAGCTAGGAAACGACGTCGCCGAAAAACTCGGATTTTCTTCGCTTGACGAAATTCAGACTTTTCTCGACATCGCTGACGAGCAAGTGCCGTATAAGGACCTCGCAGACCGTGTCGAGGCGCTGAAGGCTGAGGTCGCTCTAGAGAGACGGGACAACGAGGACCTGCGGGACGAGTTGGAATATATGAGGGAGGAGAGGGACCTCCTAAGAGTCGCTCTGGACCAAGCTGAAAGGTGTGCACTGATGCCACCCAAGTTTTCATTTGCTAAACTTGTACGACGATAGTGCGCGACTTTCACAGACAACAGGTCAGGCGCTAGCTCAAGAGCTTGTTGAGCTGCGAACACGCCTGTATGCTGCTCAGGACAAGGCCCATCGCAGCCAAATTTATTTTAAGGAGCGTTTCGCAACGTGGAAAGCTTTCAAGGTTTGGATGCAGGAAAAAGAGGAGGAGTTCAAGGTGAAGACTAAGGGAATGCGTACGGCGGAAAAGACACGCCATCGAGAGGCGCTATATGTCAAAGAAGGACGGAAACTCAAGGAGGTGGGTTTGGAGTCGGACGAAGATCCAGGTGAGTCCCTTAATCCCGTCACGCATTTGGATATCAACGTATTCAGACAACGAAATGGGTCTCCCGGAAACGCCTTTCCTCATGATCAAGCCTCCCTCCAGTGTGCCCCAGGGACCCGCAAGCTCCCCGACCGTCGTCCCCTCCAACACCCCAGCAATCCGCGAAGGGGGAGACAAGCTTCCAAAAACCCCTGCGTCCTCTTCTACCCGGACACCACTTCAGTTTGAATCCATCGGCATATCCCGACCATCAATTGCAAACCAGCGGTGGGCTCTCCATCGTGAGACACCCCCACAGTTCTCATTCCTATTGTAGCAGCTCACCCCCCAGCTCCCTAGCTGCGCCAAGCAAGCTGTGCGAAATCATAGATTTATCGAATGACGTTATCGATTCTTCGCAAACTGAGGACGATTCTCAAGGCCGGTGACCTTGTCCCAGTGATATATACCACAATTTGAACCATTCTGTATTCTAGACTGGGCCACCATCATCGGTCATCTCCCGAAGAAACCCGTAAACTCGCAGGAAAACGATGTCACTTGTATCTTATTTCCTGCTGTGAGAATCCGCCATGGCTGACCTCGCATTAGTAGTTTCTATTCCGCCAACGATCTCCAAGACCGCGAAAAACCTCAAACTCCCTGCCCCACATCCGACGTTGCCTCCCCGCCCAGACTTCCCTCAGTTCGGTGGCGGTGATTCGCAAAAGAAGTTGCCAAAGAAGCAACGCCACAGCGACGCATTCCCCGCGGCTGTTCTCAAAGCTAGCTCCGATGCTGAAGAAGAGAGGCCACGTAAGATGCGGCGCTTCAGCAGCCCTGTCCGCGCGCCCTTGGCTCCCATCTTCACTCGAGGTTTACGCACCTCGAAAGAGGGCGTCAGCCCGAGGCGCGGCCGCGAGAACTGGATGGGTCCATTGGAGCGGCGCGCTGCTGCCAAGGCCGGCGAGAACATGCCGACGTCCACCCCAGCAAACACTTGCGCGAGCAAGGCTCTTACGGACTACTCTGCGTTCAAGGGACGCGGCCGGTATGGGAAGGCGTCTGCAACGTACGTTGCACGCTGCGCTGCCAAATTATGCTAACTGAAGTGTTCAGCGGGAAAGACACGATTAACGAGTCGTACGCGATCGACCCCGCGCAGAACAGCGGGCGGGACTTCCAGTATGATGCCGTTGTCCGAGGCAAGGATGACCGACGGCGCATGGCGGGCGGAGACTGCGAATGCTGTCGCGATGTATGCAACTTCTTCCTATTTCGGATTGTGCTTACGAGTGGGAAAGTACTACGAGGCGATAGGCCCGCTCCCTAGTCGCCTGCAGCCGCCGCTGTGGCGCTCGCCACCCGCGAGTCCGGAGAAAGCGGCGGGAGCACGTCCGTGTCGGCGCGCAGATGCCGGGAGGGAGGACATCACGGCGCACAAGCAGGCGATCTCGCGCCACCGGCACAACTGGGCGCGCGCGAGCACACCGCCAAGCTACTGGCACATTGGGTTCCCGACTACGCAGGAGGCGGAGAGCATCAATGAGAAGGCGGCGAGGATGCACTCACAGAAGAGGCACGATGTTGAGGCGGAGGCAGCGGGCGGGGGAAGGTACTATAAGACCAAGTAATCTGATTTGGCACCACATTATCGGATGCAAATGTGCGCGTATTGAAAGAGTCTGAAGACCTGCGTGCCCGATACGGCAACTTCCCCGAGATTTTGGGAATGTTCTGTTTGGTCCCAATCTTGCCGTTCAAGAATCCGACCGCTTTGAGTTTGAGCTGAGGCTCAGATTCTCAGTCAGACTCGGTGCTCGATGCGGGTTGATCGTCACGTGGATAGACGAGTTCATCCCGATTTGGCAGTTGACTGACGGGACTGCGCTTTGGGCGCCGATCGCAAACAACACCGCTATCATTTTGCTTCGCTCCGCTACTACTACTTTTACAATGGCCGACACACAAGACACGGAATGGAAGGCGCAAATGTCGGATCTGTTTCGTGTTGAGACGATATACAACGTCCGGCCACCGAAAGAGGCCCACGTCCGACTCAGCCCAAAGATCAAAGCCTGTCTCGAAGAGCAGGGGCAGGTAAGCTCATCCGGCACCAGGAGCAGCCAACTGAACCTCTGAATAGTCGCCGTTAGAAGTTGTAAAGCTGCCCGTGGTGTGCCCTCCGGCAGTGGACGATTCGTTCCCCCTCACTCATTATTTCATCTCGTATGTGCTACTGCTCCTAACGAATATCTGTACTCGAGATGCTCACTCAAGGGAACAGCTCGTCACATAACACGTATCTCATGTCGCGGCAGCTCCTGGGGCGTGCGTCCGCGGCGTCTTATGAGCTCGCTCTATCGCGGGGCGCGCGCTGTGTCGAGATCGACGTCTGGCCGTCCAAGAAGGGGCTCATTGTTACGCACGGGTACACATTCAGCAAGGCGGTGACGCTCCAGAGCGTGTGCATTGCCATCGGCGATGCGGTGAAACCAGACGATTGGCCGGTCATGGTCAGCCTGGAGTGCCATGTGGACGTCAAGGGGCAGGAGGAACTCGTACGCGCCCTGAAGGGTGCATGGGGCGACAAGCTCGTTGACCGGAAGATTGAAGACGTCGACGACGCTGTGGTCTCTCCTCGCCACTTCAAGGGCCGTATTCTGCTCATGGTGCGTGCCAGAGGCGGCTATCCCAGATCATCGAGTAATCAGCGATTTAGGTGGAATATTATTCGGCCCCTGCGGCTGGGACGGGCGAAGTCAAAGAAGACAGCTCGAGCTCCGAGGATGAGGAGGAGGACGGCGACGTCATGATCAAGGTCGGCAAGGGCGAGAAGGCCAAGATCTCGGAGGAGCTCGCTGCGCTCGGGTTCTACGCGCGTAGCATGAAGCCTTCAACGAAGAGCTGGTTTACCGAGAGTGTGTGCACCTCTGCACCATCCGTTCTCCCCGGCGCTCACCTGCGCTTGCAGCGATCCGCGATCCCCTGCACGTCCTCATCAACATCTCCGAGTCCGCATGTGGCGCTCTCCTCCCCGCCGCGGCGGAGCAGCTTATCTCGCACAGCCGCACGCACTTGCGGCGCATCTTTCCCAAGGGCACGCGTATCGCTTCGGGCAACATGGATCCGCTCCGCTTCTGGCGCACAGGTGCCCACATCGCGTCCCTGAACTGGCAGACCTACGACACGGGTATGCAGCTGAACGAGGGCATGTTTGTCGGATCGCCTGGGTGGGTACTTAAGCCTGCGCGACTCATCGGCTCCGAGAGCATGGGCGGAAGACACAAGCTTGCGGGGGAGATCGCAGGGATCAGCTCTCGTGTGTACCCACTACTGTGGGCAGAGACCTGTCGGTTGACCTAGCGACAGTTCCCCCGCCGAACGGGCAGGCAGAGAAGGCGTACTCGGCGTATGTGACTGCGGAGCTCTTCCACGCCCAGCAGAACCAGAAGTGGCGGACCAAGACTGCGAAGGGGCTCGACGTACATCGCGTTGGCGCGGACTTCATGTGGAATGAACGCTTCGAGTGGGAGTACGAGGCGGACGACCTTGCGTTCCTCCGGTACGACCTTTTCTTTGGAGTCCACACCACACTAATCGCCCTTTAGATTAACGGTAATGGAGAGTGAGTTCGGGCTGGACGACAAGATGGTCGTATTCTGTGCGCGGGTGGATCACCTCCAGCAGGTATGTGTAACGCACATCCTTCTTCATCTGGGCTGACGCTGGTGGTCTACCTTCTTGCAGGGCTGGCGTCTTGTGCGGATGCTCGACATGAAGGGGAAGAACTCGGGTGCCACACTGCTCGTGCGGTTCTCAATTTCACTCCTCGACTAATCGTCCCAGATCTGTATGCTATTTATATGTTTATGTATCATATGTAGGACAATATACTGTACGGACATTCTTCGTCGTTTACATACATATGTGCAGGCCAACAGGAAAAAGACAAGGAAGACTAGCAAGGGAGCAATTATTTTATGTCCGACAACTGCCCGCCGGCCGCACGCTCAATGCCTTTCACCATCTTAGCAAGGTTGCTTTCCGCGTCAACACGGCGTTTATCTGCGCGAGCACGCACGACCGCCCCACCCTCCTCTTCGTCGTCACCCTCATCCCGTACACCCTCGTCCCCTACCATGAACTCGGCCACGAACGCCGCGATAGCCTGCTCGCCGACCTCGCTCTGCGCACGCGCACCCCAGCGCCATTCGTATGCCTGCCCGCCCGCGTCGTCCGCGCCCTGCGAGACGCGCGAGCGCTTACCCTTGGCTTTCGAGGCCTTGCCCGCCTCGCCAACCTGCTGCCGATCGAGGAAGCTCTGCCGTAGGAGGAGGCTAAGATACGCGTCAAGCGTCAGGGTGCGATGCGTAGCTGCGGCGGAGAAGGCGATGGTTCCGGTTGCAGGGAGCCGCAAGCGCGTAAGCATCATACGCAGGTCCTCTGCGCGTCCTCTATAAGGCCATTTGCACGGAGGAGTAAAACAGAAAGCTCACGGTCGCCGACGACGCGCCCGCTGACAAGAATGAGCGCGAGGATCACGTAGAGGACACCAAGGGACCCAAGCTGGTCCGCGGCGCTCCATGAGATGATGCTCCCGTACGCAGCACTCCCGCCAAAATCGTCGTCATCTTCATCATCCGAGGGCGCGTCGGCCGCCTCCGCTTCGAGGATCGCCTCGTGTGTGATCGCCGCCTCCTTAATTATCGCCTCGTTGAGCGTTGAGCGCAGGATGTACGTCTTGGAGCCCGCGGCGGCGGCTGGGCGCTGTTGATCAGGGGTGCAACATTCTAGAAAGAGAGCGCGTACCTTTCTTTTTCACACCGGTGGCTTTGCGCGCCTCCTCTAGGTCTCCTTCTTTGTTAGTTCCAGGCGGCGCGGTGTCTTTATCAAGCTCCGCGCGCGAACGTAGCTCGACCATCTCCATGCCGAGAGTGGTGCGGAGTATCGTCTGCGCAGAGCTGAAGACGCGCGCGAACGCACGCCCATTCGGGCCCAGCACTGGAACTGTCGTATCAACTGGCTGCAGAACTGATACGAAGGCTCAGACTCGCCTTTCTTTGTGATCTCTTCCCGGCGGAGGGGCACGCGTTTGTGCTCGGTAAACATAGCCAGACGTACTAGGGCATTTGCCATACGGTCGATATCCTGGAAGAAGGTTGAATGCGGGGCCTCACTCTTGATGGTGCACCTACGTCGCCGCCACCCCGCTCGTCGTCGTCCACGTCCATGTTTCTGGCCTCTTCCTCCTCTTCCTCATCATCCTCATCCTCTTCCTCGGGGTCTTCAGCGCGTCGCTTCTGTGAGCGCTGGGTCTGGCTCGGCTGCGCTTGGGAGGCTTTGGCGGGCTTTTGGGAGCGTGTTGCGCGCGCCATTGTAGCAAGTATGCGTCCCGTTTTCAGCCAGCTGAAGCTTAAGCTTTCAATTGTGCACTCTAACAAGCAACGAAAGACGCACCAAGGTTATTTACTTGCAGTTAGCAAGAATTTGAAAGGAGAAAACGCGCTGGGTCACATGAAAGTCACACATTAGCGTGACTTGGGCGCTTTTCTCACGTGCTGGCGCCTTGAGTCAACGTTATCTTGGGTCACCAGTGCTGAAAGCCATTCCAGTCCACTATATCCCACCATCTGCGGTTGCCTTACTAAAGTAAGGCGTCATAATGTCACTGTTTTCTCGCGCTATTCCAAGCACTGTCCATTGTACCCACCACCGCCTGCGTCTTGCACCTCTCAACTCTGCGCATAGGAAAGCGATGTCCACCATCCCCTCTCACAGAAACGGCATCGGAATTACCAAGGCAAGTTTGTCGAACAGACTGAACGACAATCCAGTGATATCTTCTTGCTTGCCAGACTGGAGACTTCGATGTTATTGCAGTTCGCGCTTTTGTGCTTCGCTACCCTCCAAACATATCTGAAATCCGATAGAAAGTCACGGTGCCACTGAACGTTCGCCATCAAAGCTCTAATCGTTTCATGATTTACATTTTCTGGGTTCGAATAGGTCGGGGCTAGCGATATTGTTGTCAAAGTGCGCATGATCTTCACGTTGGCTCCCTCCACCTCTAATTCGTCACTGCGTTCTCAACCTCTTCTCACCTTGATCGGCGCCAACCTTACCTCTCAAGGCTGATTACTTGGGGATCAATTTCATCGACACGGCAAGTCGAGCGCTTCCATATGTACTAGCTTTGTGTTTGATATCAAATCTGTCTTAGTACTACCGGTAGGCAAACCTCGAAATGTGTTTCATTCTCCTCATCCTGCTCCAGCAAAGGACTTTACCCTTTGAAAGAATTCCCTGCCGTCATCGGGACCGAGATGAGCGGCACTGTAGTCGCGTTGCCCACAGACAAGTCCGTCTTAGAGGACCCCGACTACAAGAAGCGAGGCTACAACGTTGGCACGAAAGTCGTTGTAGTGCGTACACGCTCACTCCAGCACCTTCAAACTAAATCGGACTCGTATCTAGGGTGGGGGAGGAGCTTTTGGACTGCACTCGGATTATGCGTCAGTACCGTGGAAGGCAGTGCACACCTTGCCAGCAGGCGTCTCGACGAAAATCGGTGCAGCAACGCTGCTCCAGGGACTGACTGCCCTTACGTTCGTGGAGGAGGCTCATAAGGTTCAGAAAGGGGAGACCATTCTCGTCCATACCGTTGCGGGTGGTCTAGGTCTCCTCTTTGCTCAACTCATCAAGGCTCGTGGCGCAACGGTCATCGGAACAACTTCCACCAAGGAGAAGGCAGAGCTCGCCAAAGCCAACGGAGCAGACCACGTCATCTTGTACAAGGAGGAGGACACAGTCGCAAGAGTTCTGGAGCTCACCAATGGAGTCGGCGTGGATGCCGTCTTCGACGGCGTCGGCAAGGATACGTATGGACTCTCAAAAGCTCTGCAAGTTGGAATTGAACATTTTGGTCAGGTTCGACAACAATTTCAAGTTGCTCAAGCGAAAAGGTTCGTGCAAATACCAACCGTCTATCATCCGCGAATGTGGCAGATTGGTTGACGAATATTATTTATAGGCACTCTTGTCTCGGTCGGAAACGCATCGGGCGCCGTGCCTCCTTTTGCTCCTATTCGACTGGTGGAAAAGAATCTCAAGCTTCTCCGTCCAACGTAGGTTGGCCTCTTGTTTGACAAAGCGTAACTGAGGCGCGTTCGGGTCGTAGAGTTGGAAATTACGCTTTCACTGCTCAGGAGGTATTACACCCCTAATCACTCATACATCCCTTTGACCACTTGTCCGTAATAGCTCTACAGCTACACCAAGGAGCTGTTTGAGCTGGTATCTGCTGGCAAGTTGAACATCAAAATACACGGAGAGTATCCTTTCACAGCAGAGGGAGTCGTACAGGCGCAGAAAGACTTGACAGGCGGAAAGACGACGGGGAAGCTTCTTATCAAGGTGGAATGAGAGCAATTGCAAAGAAGTAAATAGTTTGGCTAGCGTCCATCCGACGCCTACCCTTTATTTTTGTATTTTTTCTATGAATTGTGATGTCGTACGTGAATGGGCACGTTGAGCTCATGTACAGAGTCGGACAGTCACTACGATTCTCAACTATTCCTGAATGAATTTATACAGGATGCTTTCATCCAGTCTACATTTCCTAAGCTGACCAAGTAATAGGCATTTCATTAACAAATTAAACATATCTGGCTGTGACACGCGCACCCGCACCAGATTTGCCCTGGAGCTTAAGGTTTTCTTCCCAAGGTTGTATATCGTGACGGGATGCGAGAAAGATCCAAGGTATTGAAGCGGCATCCATCAACGATCAGTAAGTAGTATACAAGTTTACAGATATGATATCTATCTGCGTCACAAAGACTTAATAGGATAAAAATCCACTATAGACCCAAAGGTGCAGAATCATAACGGTGAACCACGGTGAACACTGAACAGACTAGTCGGTTCAACGAAGTGTGAGGTGTGGCTATGATAGACTCAATCAAATACCACGTAGTTCGTCGCGCGTCATATAGAACCACCTCTCTGGAAGAGAGAGGGTCCCGTCCCCTGCGCGAATACAAATAAGTATTTGGTTAGCGGCCAAATGAGGACTCATTAGAATATACACGTGACTGGATGAGTTCGACCCGATTGGGAATGGGCGTTCGGGCCGACCACCTGTGCGCGAAAGCGACCAGCTTCCACTTTGCTTCCACTGGTCCTCGGCCAGCCTTCCTCGATCTGTCATGATTCGGAACGTCAGGGAACTTCATACCACTTACAGCACTCTCCGCTTAGCGCAGACCGTGATGAACTCGACCGTGACGCGCATTGGACGCAAATTGGACGCGCAACGGGCTGGGACTTGCCAGCGGGCCAATTACGCTCAGGGAGGCTGCATGGAACGTGCAGCTAGCTGTTCTCGCGACGTGCTCTGCATACTCCCGCCGAGAATATCCAGCACGAGCCAGTCTCTCTGCCATCTGTGACATGGCGCTGCTGTTCGTGCTCCGTATGATGGAGGGCCCAATGGCTGGCTAGAAAGCACTGGTTCTTCGGGGGAACAAGCTCTGCGCATCGGCGCTCTTATTCTAGTGTGATGGCTGTGTGCGGTACGCGCGCCATTGGCGCCAAAATTCTAGCTCTGCGGTCGTCGCAAACGGGCGGTGCAGTCAACTTTGGAGGAACTATTCTCTGGCGCATGATAAATTTCCAACAAGCGAAAAGCTGACTTCCCGCCTGCGCCCGCCTGCGCCGACGAAACCTATGCCTATGTGTGGAAGCTGCGTCAAGAGGCAACGGCGTTCGTCGACAGAAAGGAAGAAAAAACGGGAAGAAGGAGAGAAGATGGCAAGCGCTCGGAATCATCAAGCCTTTCCTATGTACCCTAGTCAGCCCGGAGCCGCCCCCGCAACCGCCTCCGCTTTTCTTCGCTGACTCTGACTCAAAAAATCTGGTTCCGTCGTCGATCAGCTCGGGTTAGGGTATGTGTTTACCCCTGTCTCAAGTCATTTTCCGCCCCCATGTCTTCGTCGCTATGCGGGCACCCCGACATTGACGCGCACGCCGTGCTTGAGCCGCGCCTGCCGCCGGACCTCGAGCGCACGATCTTCGAGGTGGCGGCGCGCAGCGACCCACCGACGGCGCTCCGCATAATGCTCGTTGCGCAGCGGGCGCGCGCCTGGTGAGCCTCCTTTTCCTCTCCCCAAAAAAGGGGGGGGGCAACACTGACTGCCGTCATGCATACTGCAGGACCGAGCCCCTCCTCTACCGCACCCTCACGCTCTGCCAGTCAAGCTGGCGCCTCCCGTCCCTCCTGCGGGCGCTCGATGCCCAGCCCTGGCGCTGCGCCTGGGTGCGCGCCCTGCACATCGCGCCGTACATCGCGCAGAACGCGCCGTGCATCGCGCGCGTGGTGGCGCGCTGCGCGAACCTCGAGGAGTTCGTGGACCGCTCGTACGGGCGCACGCCCGCCGGTGTGCTCCCGCGGGGGCTGCGCCGGCTGTGCGTTGCGCTCGACACGCTCGACTTCCCCTCCCCTCCCCCTCCCTTCCCGGCCCTCTCCTTCGGGCCCTTCCCCCAGCTGACCCACCTGCATCTGCTTGACTCCCCCACGCGCTGGCGTGCCCTCCCGCTCCTCCTTCCCTCCCTCCCCGCGCTCACCTACCTCGCGCTGCACAACTATAAAAGCGAGATTCGCGCGCCGAACGCCCTCCTGCTGGGGAGCATGCTCTCTTGTTGCCCGCGGTTGAGGGCACTGGTGGTGTTTGTTCCGCTGCATCTAGGGCAAGAGGATAATGAGAGGGAGACACATAGGCTGGTGAACGATGCGCGGTTTGTTATCTTGGACGAGGCGTATGGGTTGTTCGCAAGGTGGGAGCTCTGGGATGGGGAGGGGAGCGCACCGGTGCCGGAGGCGCTTTCGTACAGAGCAGGCAAGTGGGACACCGATGCGTGGGCGCCAGTGGTAGGCTTCATTCTCTTCATATTTTATTTACATGCTCAAGCAACTATCGGTCATTCCCCAGAGCAAGAATCGCAAAATAAGACGGCGCAACAAGCAGAAGCAGGCGGAGACGAGTAAAAGCGGGGTTAAAATTTTGCCTCTAAACTAAACAGATGATATTATGGATACAACTTATAATGAATGCCGTGGTGTGATACAAATGTTATGAGCCGACGGTGAAGGACTCTCCGCACCCGCATGCGTCCTTGATGTTGGGGTTCTTAAACGCGAACTTGGAGCTAGAGGAGACATGAATATGGAATCGGGATTGAGGAGGGAGGGCGCACCTAAGCGGGTCCTCGGCCCAATCCATTTCGCTGCCGATGATAGAGAAGAGCGCCTTGCTGTCTATGAGGACGCGCACGCCGTCCTGCGCGACGACCTCGTCGAACCGCCCCGGCTTCTCGACGTACTCGAGGTGGTACGACAGCCCCGCACAGCCCTTGTTCCGCACGCCGATGCGGATGAGCTGGGGTGTCGGCCCGTTCATCAGCGCGCGCAGGCGCAGGACGGCCTCGGGGGTCTGCGGCAGCCCGTCAGCGCTGGAAAGGGTGGGTGGGGAGCGAAAGAGAGAGACGCACGATGGTGAGGGCCGCCTTGGTCGCGCGGAGGACGGGTCGCGGTTTCTCGGCCTTGGGGAGCGGAGGCGGGCGGGCAACGGTCTGCGGCGCTGCGGGCTCTGGGGAGAGCTCGGTCGCGGAGGGCACGACGACTGGCGGCGAGTCGGGAAGAAGCGGGCCACGCGAGTGCTCCTCGCCAGGGCGGTTGAATGCCGACATCATCGCTCGGCGGGCGGAGCCTGCGCCTGTGGGCGTGGGCGTGCAGGGATAGAGGAAGGGCAGCGAGGCATAGCGGGTGGCGCGCGGCAGGCGGGCCAGGCGCGCAGACATGGTGGTGGTTGGGAGCAAGAGTGAAAGTGGAGAGATCTGCCAGGAAAAGCAGTCTAGGGCCGTTCTAGGCTGACCAAGTCCGGTGGCAGTGCTGCTTACATAACTGATCTGCCGGCCAATCAGCACGCTCGGATTTCCGCCTAATTGGCGTGTCGCGACTCGGACGTGCTCTGACGTGCTGGATTCATGTCCTCGAATTCGGGCAGACATATGGTACTGTACATAGTGATAAAACAGAGGGGGTTATAGCGATACAGGAGTGGGGGTATGGAGGGGAGGTGGGTAGCTGGGTATAATGAGTTCAGGTGATCGTCCTATGAACCCATACCCCGTCAGGACCGTTGCGGGGGGGCCGGGGACAGCAATATCTCCCAGCAGTTCGGCCGCCTTTGCGACTGCACCAGCCCGGAGAACACGACCAGCGCGCCAAGGAAGTCGACGCGCTTGAGGCCCTTGTTCCTCTCCACCGAGTATGTGGGGGCCCCAGCAAAGTGCTGGCAGCGCCGCGCGAACGCGTTGTTGACCTCGGTCTGCGCGCTGCGCGACGGCAGCGCATCATAGTCCGCGCTGGTCACGGGCGCTCGCAGCGCGGTGTAGATACCGCGCAGGAGACTGCCCACGGTGACCTCATTGCCCTGCGCGGGGGAGATGATGATGTCCCAAGGGAGGCGCTCGTGTGTGAGGACGATCGAGGCTGTGGGAGGGTATGTCGCGGCCTGGCCGCTCACGGCGCTGTCTGGCGCGGGACGGATGTTCTCGGGCGCGAGGGAGACGTCGAAGTAGAAGCCCGGGACGCGCCCGGGGCCATATGTGAGCGCGGGGTGCATCGCGACACTGGGTGCGGGGCTGCCGAAGGGCAGGTACGCGGGGTACTGCTGCGGCGGGGTCATGGGCCCATACGACGACGGCAGCGAGGAGGAGGAGTAGGTGGGGGACGGCGTAGCCGGGATGGCGGAGACGTCGTGTGCAAAGTGTACGTGCCTTACTGACATTGTTGCTCAGATGTGGTGCTGGCGGGCGATTGAATACTGGATATGAGTCGCATCCCGCCGTCCATTATAAGCGAATCCAAAGGAAGGACATGTGCGCCCTAGTCAGAGTTAGGCGCGCGACGGGGCACTGCGATTCCGCAATCGAGTCAGACCAGGTCATGGCCGTTCTCCAAAAGGAAGGCATGGCGGTGTGCTGGCATGTTAGGCGCGCAACCTAATCAATCACACCTCCGCGTCCTAGCCTGGGTACAACTGGGTAGCCAAAATCCCCCAAATCATCCCCCCCAGGCCTCGCGTTTTTGCTCCCCTCTATAGTCCCCCCCACGCACAATTCATTTTTCTGCCCTTACGTTTACGTTCAGAGCACCCAAAGAGCACCCCAGGCTGCAGAATTGTAATCGACCCGCGAAGGGGTGCAGCAGATTCCCTGTCAAGCTGCTGTAGTTCAAGCCGAGGGCGGTGCTACGCATCCACCGCGACGAACGATATCAAAGTGAGTTAGTCGCTGTAGACCAGACGCTCGCCCTTTCCGAGTAGATTTCCATATCAGGCCGGCAGCTGTCAGACAGCTACGCGCGGCGGGTCCGCTGTGCGCATCCGCGGGACCCACCGTGCATAGCGTCGTAAACACCGTCCAAGTGCTGTATTATCTATCCCCGCAATCTGTTAGCACATTGTCGTAAGACCGAGCTATAGGGCTTTCAAGTGGGTTCCGGCAGTTTCCGGCTCTACAGTCGCGATCAACGCCGGGAGCATGCAATTGAGCACAGTAAAATTACGGCACTCAACTGCACCCAGCTGCTCAGCCTCGGGTCTCCCGGGGAAACGCGAGATGCTGCGCTGAGAGAGCACGTAAAGCCCACCGTCGTTCAACAGCTTCCATCGTCCCAATGACCATGCGCTGTTGAGGGAGCCCGCCGACCCCGAATCCGATTCGAAGGTCCACGAAGGTTATTATAATCGACCTATGTATACTTACTTGACAGGCCCCCGGCGGTGGAACCCCTCCGCCGGCCATAGAAAATACAACGATGTTTGTATAACAAATGAGGCACTACATGTCCTGGACGTAGTTTCCTGTAGAGCGGTCGAATCAGTTTCGACAATGTGAAGAACAGAGGCAATAGAGAGCGAGGGAGAGAGGGGACACGCACCCGGAAACACGCCCTGCTGCCCATTCACGCGTCCCGTCCACCAGTCCTCCGCGCTCGCGCCCCGCTCGACAACCTCTATCCGGTCCCCCGTGCTGAACGACAGGTCCCCGTCCGCCTGCGCCGCAAAATCGTACAGCGCGACGACGTACTGCACCTTCGGTGCGATCTTCGGCTTGGGCTTCAGCGGCGGGGGCGGCGGCGGTGCGCGCTTCGCCGCTGCGGAAGCCTTCGTCACTACTGCAGCCATCCCACCGCTTGAGGGTGTGTACGGCGGTGGGGCTGCTGGCATGGACGAGCCCGGGATTGGAGGAGGCATCTTCTTGAAGGAAGAGTTCGACGGCACGCGCGTTACCGATCGGGCCGAGTTCGTGCTTAGGCTGGACGCGGACGTCGCAGACCGTCCGAGGGTACTCCCAGTGCCAACGCCGCTTGCACTGCGGTTCGCTTGCACCATCTTGGCTAACACAGACTATGAGCGATCCCGAAGATACGCGAAGAGCATGGATAATCGACGAACAGACTGAGATGATCCTCTTGGTGATGTTCAGCTCCTCGATCGCGCTCCACGCATCTGTACGCTTCTCCTCGTATTCGCTGGCGATCTGGTTTCCAGGGACGTTAGAGACATCCCATTTCGTCTCTTCCGCAAAGCCGTTCATCTTCTCGAGGAGCAGGTAGTATATGTTTAATCTGGGGTTCAGAAAGAGTGTCGGCGGTTTGTGGGCGGGCATTCAGGCAAATGCACGCACTGCATGTAGAAGAATGACGAGAAGAGGGGGTCGATAAAAGCGGTGGAGAGAGTCATAAACCGCGGGAGGTCCGACTTAAGGGCGTTGTTGAGAAAGTCATACTCGTTCGTCGCGAGCTCAAAGTCTTGTTCCAGCTGAGGTCTTCATTATTTCCGAAGAACTTTCAATACCATCCGCCGACGTACTTTGAACAGGTTCTTTTCATCGCTCAAAGACTTCTCCTTCTTGTCGCGCAGCTTGGTCAGCGAGTTGTTGAATCGATCGTAATCAGTGAGCTAGTTTAGGGTATGAACACCAGCGTGCAGGAGTCGAACTTTGGGGCGCACCTTGTGATCCCGCTTGGTTATGGTCTTCCTGATCAGCTTCATGACGCCTTGCAACTCTTTCATGGGGCCGACGATCCTGCTCTCGATGAGCTCGAGCTCGGGCCCAATGGACGCCCGCAGCTCCTCCATCGCGGTCTCGTATTTGTTCACGCTGCGGATCGTATGCCCCGCATCGGCGTTCTTCCCAATGAGGTCGTACTCGCCCGCAATGGGATGGAAGAGCGTGGAGAAGTGCGTCGCGAACCCCGCGCCCGAGGTGAACATTGCTACAGAAACGATCAGGACGCGGCGATGCGCAGATAGCGGGCGGGCGCGTGCAGTTTACGGCGTCCGTGAAGGACTTTGTGTCCTTCAGCAGCTTCTCTGCCGCCTGCTCCATGTTCCCGAAATGTCGTTGGTAGTCATCGAACTCGGGGTCGGTCGATTCTGGGGTAAGCGAAAGCGAGAAGACGGATGCATGAGAAGCGGGCGCGCGCAGGAAGGGGCGGATGATCCTCACTCTTGGACATGCCGACCTTGCTGGTCACCATGAACGGTGTCCTGCAGCGGTGCGCTCACGATCAGCGCCAATGCATGAGCGTGCAAGCGGCGCTACCGACCGTTTAATCGTCTTCGTGAAGCCCTTCATGGCGAGCGCAGATTATGGGGGAGGATAGAAGGATTCCGAGAGCGCTCGGTGCTGCGCACAGTTCTGAGTTCAGCACTGCCGATGACAGTTGGGACTCAAGTCCTGCACCGCCTCCGAGTCTGTCCCGGTCCCGTGCCGGACAAGTCTTTCCTCTGCACCGCGATGTCCAAGATAAACCAACCCTCGAACCAGATCAAGTGTGGCTGCCGCAATACCCGCTGCACGCTGCTGCTCACGCGTTCCTAGGCTCACCAACGTCTCGATCGTGCGCCTGAAGAAGGGCGGCAAGCGCTTCGAGGTGTCCCTCCACCGGCTTCCGTGCTCGAAATCGCGCATTAACTGCGACGTGCCCAGATCGCATGCTACAAGAACAAAGTCCAGGAATGGCGCACAGGCGTGTCGGTGCCCCGCATGTCCGCTAGAACGCCCACTTACTTATTTCCGCGCGCAGCGAGACGAACCTGGACGACGTGCTGCAGATCAGCAACGTCTTCACAAACGTGTCCAAAGGCGAGGTCTCCAAGATGACTGACCTCCAGAAGGCGTTCGGCAAGACCGAGATCGCGGAGATCGTTAAAGAGGTAATATCAAGGTCTCAACACTTAATCTCCCGCAGCTTGGCTGAGTGCGGGGCAGATCCTGAAGAAGGGTGAAGTGCAGGTTGGGGAGAAGGAACGCGACCACGACCTCACGTCGCTGCGCAAGGAGATCGCGACGCTCGTTGCGGAAAAGTGCGAAGACCCCGCGACACAGCGGCCGTACGCCGTCGGCATGATCGAAAAAGCCATGGCCGAGGCGGGGTTTAGCGTCAAGCAGGATAAGACCGCGAAGAGCCAGGTTCGTGCCTGTCCTCGCCAATGCGCGTTTGATTTGATTCCGGGCAGGTCTCTGCATGCATCAAACAACTGCAGTCGGACTCGACGCTCCCCATACAGCGGTCCCGCATGCGCGTCCGGATAACGATGCCTACTGCGGA
The DNA here is from genome assembly GCA_029282135.1 of Mycena belliarum. Lineage (NCBI taxonomy): Eukaryota > Fungi > Basidiomycota > Agaricomycetes > Agaricales > Mycenaceae > Mycena > Mycena belliarum. The sequence continues at coordinate 971,500 of JARJCN010000003.1, forward strand.
CGGGAAGCGGCTACGCGAAAAGGTCATCGAGGGCGCGGAAACGGTGGAGGACGACGAGATGGGGCAGGATCAGTGGGAAGTGGTGAGTCTTGCTTATTTAGCTGAACCCTCCTCCCCGCTGAAACCCCTTCTAGATAATGCTCATCGACCCCGGCCAGTTCCGCGTCCTCAACGACCTGCTGCAGAAGGAATGCAAGGGCCGGGGGCGGTTAGAGACCATGACGCTGTCCGCAAATACTGCCACCGCACAGTGACCGCGCGCACTCGGCTTGTTCGTATGTAGATGCTGTACATTTTATTCGAAGAATTTAACACCTGTACGATATGTACTATGGGTATATGTATACACGACTATATCACGTCGTCGGCTCGTTCCGCCGCACGTCGCGCAGGATAAGCGGCCGGACGTGGCGCGCCCAGTTTGCATCCCAGGATTCCCAGACGTCTTCAGAGAGCTCGTGCGAGGGGGGAAGATTGGGGGGTGAGGTAGGGCGGTCTCCCGTCGGCCTAAGGTATGAACGCAGTTCCGCTAGGCGGGGGCAATTTGGGAATCCGACCAGGAGGGTCTAAAAGAGCGTGTAAATCGAAGGAAGTTCGAGGCTGTAAGCAAGACCCACCTCCAATTGCTCCGACAATTGCTCCGCATCTTTGAATATCAAACCGTTCTTCCCGTTTTTAACCAGTTCGTCCAAACTGCACGCGGTCAGACGCGTAGGCGGATCCAAAGAAAATCGACAAACCAATCAAAGTCAAGGGCACAAACAGGCAACGCACAGCCGAACATGTCGACCACTTTCATCGGCAGGTCGAGCTTGGACGAGCTGACGTGAAGGCAAATCCCCAGGTCCGCGGCGCCTGGAAAAACGCGTTAAAAACAAAAAGCTACAGAAGTCGATCAAGGCGCGTACCCAAGAGGACCGGATAATCCTCCGCCTCGAGCCACATGCTCACACAGCGCACCCACTTCCACTTCTTTTGTAGCTCCCCCACCTCCTTCATGTACTTCTCCCGCAGCGGGCCCTTGCCCGTTAGGATCACGAGCACTTTCGGCAGCGTCCCGCGTGGCGAAGCAGCAGCGCGGGCGTCGTACGCACCGAGCGCGGCGAGGAGGATGCTGAAGTCCTCGTCAGGCGTCCAGGACGTGCTCGAGACGAGGAGTGCGGGGCGGTCAGGGCGCAAAGAAGGCGCCTTGACCTCGGCGTAAATCGAATCGAGCGCGCTCGTAGGCGGGGGCGGGGAGGTGGAGGTGGAGGCGGGGCCGCTCGTGGTGGTGAAGGCGCTCGAGTAGGGAGGGTTCGACGGCGGAAGGAAGCCCCGAAGGGCGGGCTGTGTTGAGAGGGATTTTTCGAGTTTCCGGACGAAGAGCTGAGCTCTCAGTCAGTCGAAATCGATGAGAAGTAGGGCGGCAGCGTACTTCGTGGATTCCTTGTGGTGTGGATTGATGGAAGCGGGCGGGCGGTCTGTCGTGCAAAACGACCTTGATACCCCTGGGGGTGTCAGCCTTGCAAATGAGAACATGGCTGGACGTACTGGAGGTCCCATTCCTTGACCAAGAAATCGCGCATGGCCACGGTCACGAACAGATGAGCATAGGCTGTCCGACCAAAGGTCCTTTCAAACCTGAGAAGAAGTTGAGGATGGTCCAGGTCAACTGAATCACAACGCATACCATTTGGCGACTCTTACCAACGGATGGCGCTCGCCCTGCTTCGGAAACCTCATAGCGAGGATGCTATACCCCAAGTTGTGCCAGTCAATGATGACCTTACATCCTCGAATGCGCGCGACAAGCCATACTATCGCCAAAGTCGGAATACTAGGTGGATTCTGTTGCAGCAACGACAGTCGTTACTTATTCACAGGAAACAAGAAAGGACTTACTTGGACGAGAATGAATTCCGGCGGATTGGGGATCGTGAAAAGTTCAACGAATATGTATAGCAGTTGAAGCACCACTTTTATGGGAGCCGATACGATGAAAGGGAAAAAGTGCAGACGAGGGGGGTCTGGGAGGTATCGAATCTTCACCCGAGGCCGTTCCAAGGACGGTATGGGTGCGGATCCTAACGGAAGTCGGTAGGAGTTTTACAGCGGGTAGTTCCTCACCTCCGTAGCCTATCACTTCGGTGAAAAAGTCATTCTCGGCGAAGCTTTCTGCGTGGTACATCATGCGTGGGCTGCGGCCAATGTCGCCGAGCACGACGATAGCGACGGAGCGGAGAGAGTGCTGTTCTCGCGGTTTCAGGAAGGACCATACCTTCCATGCCAGCCAGAGGGTGATTAGGGCTACAGCAAGGCGAGCGATGGCTGCCTCGAAATCCAAGTCAAACGCGCTCATGATCATCCGTGTCCAAATTGGGCAATTGCATCGGCCCGTTTCTGACGCATCATCTTTTGGCTCCGTACCATGTCCTCCTCCGTCCTCAGAACTGCGCTCAAGCAAAAGCCAGCCCGGGTATTGCGGGTGCCACAGAGTAGGACCATTACCTCGAGCCTGCCTCGCTCAGCAATCTTGAAGCGCGGCCCAACTTTTGCTACTGCTTCGTCCGTTCTACCGCCGCGGCAACATGCATCCAGCAGCAAATCAAGCCCGCCGCTCAGTGAGCACATAGCCATGCAACTCCGAGACCCGCTCTGAAACTGCTCAGGCCGCTCTATGTTCATCCAGACGGAGACGACGCCGAACGACGACTCGCTCAAATTTATTCCTGGCGTCGACGTCATGGGCGACGGTACTGCCGAATTCCTCGACACACGCTCGGCCTTGAGCTCACCGCTTGCGATTCGCCTCATGGGTGTTGAGGGCGTTAAGGCCATTTTTTACGGCCCCGACTTTGTCACCGTTTCCAAAGACTCAGAGAACCCATGGGCGGTTATTAAGCCCGAGATCTACTCCATCCTCATGGAATTCTTCTCCTCCGGTCAAGCGCTCTTCCGCAGCGCAGAGGACAAGGAGAACGCGGGGCCCCAGGACACCAAGATCCTTGATACAGACTCGGAGACCGTCGCCATGATCAAGGAGCTCCTGGAGACGCGAGTGAGGCCGGCCATCATGGAGGATGGCGGCGACATCGAGTACCGCGGGTTCGACGAAGGCGGTGATGCATTGGTGAAGGTGAAGCTGAAGGGGAGTTGCAGGGGCTGTGATTCTAGCGCTGTCACATTGAAGAGCGGGATCGAACGGATGCTGATGCACTATATCCCGGAAGTCAAGGGCGTCGAGCAGGTGAGCTTACGCCGAGCGTCTTTGCCGCGTTCTAAACACCTTTTAGGTGTTAGATCGGGACGAGGAGATTGCGTTGGACGAGTTCAAAAAACTCGAGCAACGGCTGGAAACAAAAACGAAACAGCCAGCGTAGGTCGTGCTTGAATGATGTTCAACGCTTTGCTCATCGTCCTGAGTAGCATGGCGCAATACATGTCTGTATAATAGATTCCGTAGACTTGTTACAGTATCTGCTGCGGCACACTTGCCGACTCAACTCTTCTCTCTAATAGACTTGGTCCTTCAAGATTCAAGTTCACCCAGCCCCTATTCTTCGACTTGCCAATGGTTCCCCCGCACCGAAGGGCGGCCTACTTGGAAAGCTTCAAGCGGCCCTCTGGCCAGAATCACCACTGTCTCTATACCATCATCACCCAGGATTGTACAGTAAAAAACACGCTGGGCCCGGTGGGGTAGTGTCGTGCGTCTGCACTTTGGTTTTCGTCTTGCTTTGATTTTCCCCTTCAATCTGCAAATCCAGCTCGGACGGACGTCTTACTGTGTTTGGGAGTAAGGGCGGGCTGCACCACGCACTCCATTGACAACCTCCAACTGAGTGAGGCCGATTACAAAGTGGAGGTCATGCGTACATACCAACTTGGCGAACGAGAGCGGGTCGACGATGCGATAATCGATTGAGGCGCGCTCGGCCTTGAGTTGAACGACAGGATAGGTTTCCCTGCACGTCTACATATTCAGACGGCCAGGGATCCGGACGTACAAGTGGAAAGGAGAATGGAAAGTATGCCGATACGTAATTTGAAGAGGGAAGGACTCGACACAACTTCACGTTAGACCAAGGCCGTGAGCTTCCATCGCAATCAACTTACTGCTTGAAGTGCAATTGACCGTTGAGTGAATGACATCGTTGGATGTGTGATCAGTACTCAGTACTGGAGTCCGCTGCAGCTCGCGCGACGTGCCAAGGCGGAATAGAGCCTTCGAAAAGAAGTCAGCACTGTTCAGTTTCAACTTGGTCTAAATCGAATAATTACAGCCTCACAAACGCATGCGCAATCGGACACGGCGGTCGCTCAGAATCGAACCGGAGCCAGGCTTTTGCAGTGTAATGGCTGTGGGGCCCCAAAACCCTTACACCACTCAAGAGACAGCAATCCAAAGTGTAATGGAACTACGTACCGGCACACGACCGTGCTCCCTTCAAAAGATGGGGCGTTTCACGCGGACAGCAGCGACGAGTGGTGAGAACGAACTTAGAGTTCCAGGGACGGCGCATCCGACGAAGGACTCGAAGAGCTAGTAGGGAGACGTGTTGTGGAGGATCGAGATAATCCCCGAATAATATCCGTGTATATTCAATAGTTCGTGAATCGTAGGGCCGAGCGTTTGACTGGCAGTCGACTGGAGGATGAGCGAAGGCGCTAAAGTCTGGCAGAGAACCGATACGGAGAGGCGCATCTTCGATGGCGGGAGTCCAGTGGAACGGGATGTCCCACCCCGAGACTCGAACGCGACGCGAATTGAACAGCGTGAAAGAAGATGTTAGAAGCTAGAATTGAGAGTATCTATCTTGAAGGGCATTCCTAAGGTAGAGCACATGCCAAATGCGTAGTCCGAGCACGAGCCTTCATTTTGTTACGCGATTTTAAGCAGCCGCGGGACGGTTGGGGACCAGGTTGCGGAGGTCGCTGAGTACAAATCGCCCGAGGTATAGGGCACGTGGCGGATGATGGCGGACAGCCTGGCGGATTTGACTTAAGCACATTTTATCATACAGTTATGTTCCTCCTAAGATTATACCTATGCTCTATTCTGGTTCCCAGCATCCCTGAAACCCTCTCTTTTGATTTGCACTTGCGCACATGGAGTGCACCTTAAACCTGTCCAGCAAAATGTCTCCACTCAAACCCGTCCACAACAATTCTTTCATCAAAAAGCCTTCAACCATTTTCATTTATGGAAATTCATGGACGGAAATCTACTCAAAACCGTCCAGTGAAATTCCTCCAGGCATATATATTTTTTCTCTTCACTCAAATGTGTCAAGGAAAAGTCCTCCAAGAATTTCCTTGCACAGAAACCCATGAACAAAAATCCACTTAGAATCATCCAGTAAAACCCCTCCAGTAAAACCCCTCCAGGCAACCATTTTTCCCTCCACGCAAACCTCTTCATTAAAAGTCCTTCAGGTATTCCCCACTTATTTCATCCACAGAAACTTGTGAACCAAAAGCCATATGAAATTGTCCAGTAAGATTCCTCCAGGAATTTCATAATCTTCTTCTCCACTCAATTCCGTCCACTTAAATTCACTTGAATTGGTCCAGTGAAATTGCTGGACAGACATCTTGCCCAAAAAGGTAATTTGACATCTTTGGTAACTACTTGAACGTGACTTGACCGAACTCATGTTATCGATCTCATGGCAATCTTAGCAGTCCAAATCTTAGAACGTCTCCTTGCCCATCGAGAACTTGCAACTACATTACAGTTCACACAGGTTCAAAGGTTTCTTGACTTTACCAAGAGACTCTGGCCAGAAATTATTTCGAAAGATAGTTCCGTGCCCCTACGTCTTCCTCCACACATCTTGGCTTTTCTGGCATCAGTGCTAGGTCTTCAGCCAGCATTAGTGGAACTCTCCTGGATAGCATTCAGTGATGTGGCCAGTTCCTTCCAGCAGGACCCTTCTCCTCAGTCAGTAGATGACGGATTTCGCCTCCATGCCGTTGATGCAAAACTTGGCACGTCAAGGTCCAGTCTAGATATGGAGAGCGACTAACCTAGTGTACAGGAGCTGAGACTCTAGCACCCCCTTTCCGCCATTGTCCTCGGGATCAATGCAACCATGCACGCCTCGGAGAGGCACGTCTAGTCGAGTCTCGCCTTTATACGCTACACAGAGGTGTTCTACCCGTATTCTCAAAATCAACTTATTGTCGATGTAAGCCTTATTGTTGTTCACACAGTATCATTCTTATGTCTTTGTCCAGCTTGCTACACCCGCTATTACCCTAATTACTCAGTGTTCGAGGCTCATAATCCTACAAGTCGCCGAGAATACTACTCCACTGAAGTCCCATCCTTTATCCATGTCACTGAAGTATCGTTCATGGAGCCCGATCTCTGTGAATATTTTGGCATCCAGATGGCCATATCTCAGTAAGTCTTCCTAACATATGACACCACAACCGCTGCTTTACTGATTTCCCTTTCTTTTGTCAAGTGCGTCAGCGGAAAGAATTTCGCGTGTTTATAATCTGGCACTAGGAACCACAGATATACCCAATGCTTCTCGTCTCACACACCAACTTGACGGAGATTTGGTTCTAGAATCATTCTTTTTGCATGCTATTCTCAAAGACAAAGACTCTCACCACGAAAAATTGTCACTTCCTCACCAGGGCTACCAGCCACACCGTCTTGACGAAGCCCTTCGGGAACGCAACTACCAGATGGTTGGTACAGGGCAAGAAATGTGGGCGCATGCATGCGACAAATGCATGAAGGTTTATCAGGGTGCTGACGGCCAGTGGTGTGAGTCTGTCATCTTTATGATCGGCTTTTTCTGACGCATACAAAGACAAAATGTCCGCCGGTGTTCATGATGGTGTAACAGTCCGCCATTTATGTTGCTCAGTTCATGATTGTACCGAACCTCTTCCATCGCAAAAGGCCAGGTACTGCCTCACACATACCCATCTTAACTCTGTCTGCTACATTGTTGGCTGTGACTCCCCTGTTGAACAAGGTTTTGGTACCTGCTCTATCCAATCACACCGAGACCATCAACTTGCATCTGAAGAACACAACATAGCAATGTTCCAGCTCCGCGCACGTCTCCAAAATGTGGGCCTAGAACCTATTCCAGAAAGCGGTTCAGACCCTGGTGCATTGTTGACTCCGTCTGCACCAGCTTCCACGTCTCAGACAGCACTACCTGCCATGGCTCCTGTCAAAGGCAAAAACTCCCGATCTTGGACACACAATGAACAACTTTTTGTGCGTTGTTGTGGTGTCGTTATTAACAGATGTACCATGTTCGGATCTGAAGGTATAACTGGCGTCAAAGTACGTCTTTTACCTATCTTTTTCTTGAGACTCGGTGTTCATCATACATAGACGTTTTTGAAAGCAACCTTCCCTCCCAACTTTCCAGGCGCCATGCCCTCATATATCTTCTACGACAATAATTGCCAGTTCAGAAAACATCTTATGGCATCTGGCGACACCTATTTCGACCAAGTAGGCCTTCCTGTTGATGTTTGGCATTTCAAATGCAAGCATAAGGAGGGTGATACATTCTGCCAGACTCATTGTAATCCCGCTCGGTTTCAGGAACTAATGGGATCAGATAACAAGTGGGTCTTCAACTCTTCGGCAGCTGAACAAACAAATGCTTGGTTTGGAAAATTCCAAAATGTTGTCCAGGAGATGAACGTCTTACGGTACATATCTCTTCCACACAAAATCCGCCAATACTAACTCCAATTCACAGCTACAACTTCTTTTTGGACGAGATGATAGCAATTCACAACCGCCAAGTGGTTATACAATTAACACATGCAAACCAGCACCCATTCATTCAACTAGAGGCAGAGCTGCGGGGTACAGTGGTCACTACGTCCTAGGGCTCCAACCATTTCCGTTTGTAAACAGTTTAAAATGGTTATAACCGTTTCTGTTTCCGTTTTGTTTGCCAGGGGGTCCAAACGGTAAACAAACGGTAAACAAATGGTTTAAACGGTTATATTTCTGGTCACCTCAGCCATCTTACTTGACTGCTTGCTTCACCGATAAGTAACAAAAGAAACCAGGTGCAGAAACATTTCTGGGCAACAAATTAGCTGTACTGAGCTCTGTAGCACCTGAACCAGTGTGCACTGCGCCGGAGCCATGCTCTTCCTGATTGGGCTGATAGTCACGTGACTGATGTTCTACTACCCCCTGAGCATCTCCCTTGCCGTCTCTGTTACGAGCAGAGTGCAAGTTCGAAGCAGCACTAAACTTAGATAATCAAAAAAAGAAAAGTGGGATTTAATCATTACATCCTATAGACAGTGATCATACTAAGGCCCTCCGGGCACAACCTGGCACCTTTACTGGCACTGGTTCTGGATGCAGGATAAAGGACTCCCAGATTACGGAATATACTAGTTGTTGCATCTATATATCCAGATAAAGTGGGTAGGGCCGACAACCAATGTATTCAAAGTGGAGGCCAGATGAGACAAATTTTCTGTCGTGATTTGCTTGTGGTCAGCATCCAGAAAAATAGTTAAAACTGCTTTCGACATATCTATATCAACAGCGGAATGGATAAGAGTTATCTTAGGAATTCAAAGAAATGGCCATTCACAGGAGAACACTCAAGCCAAGTCATGTGACCTCACAAAAGAAATGCCTGTCCAGAGGATTGAACCGACTGCCTTCTGGGAAAGTCAGGTGACAGAGAGCATGTGACTGTATAGCTATAAAGGCTGTGCAGGTGGCTTTTTCTTCTGTGGACAACGGTCATCATCTTTCATTGTGTCCTGCTGAACCCCCCTTCACTGGAGGAACGGGAAAGCCTCTCAGGTTTATATATCTGTTGGTTGCGGGGTCATCTGGCGCTCCCAGATGACTGGAGAACCTGTCTCTGACAACGATACAGGGTCCTGGACTCTACCAAGAGTAGGCCGCAGTTTCCACACCGCACAATCCAGTATCAGGCCTGTGCTGATTGTGACGACCTGGTTATATGCTAGCTTGAAATTGGTTGATTCTGGGACTATGTCCTTTGGATTTTTTTGGGTTCGGGGGTTTTTTGGCTGGTTTCCAACGTCTCTTCTTGTCCTATTCTGTTCCTCAACATTTTGGATCTTTGGGTTCTGGGGGTTTTTGGGTTCTTGGGGTCAGTTGGCTGTTGTCCAATGTCTCTAGTGCGTCATCCTGTTCTCGTTCAAACTCATATCACTTATCAGTGTCCAACCCTTCTAGTGTGTCGTTGTGCTTCTGTTCAACCTCCTATTTCTTACCAGCTGGGTGTATCTCAGTATTTCTCATTCGTTCCGGACTTCACTAACATCAATTCACCAGACAAACCAAGCAGGACGCAAACACATCGAGATGAGGAGCATGTCTGAGCGGGTCTTCCCTTTCCTTGTCTGTACTTTCCCTACTGCTTTCTAACTATACCCAGGCTGACCATGGGTGTAGGCTGTGATGAACGGCAATGCCTGCTTCTTCAACTGTTTTCTTATTCCCTCCATTCTACTTACTAGGATGTACTCTAGTCATCACAAGACAATGGGGCCCCATTGTCTTGTGATGACTAGAGTACATCCCTTCCACTCTCGGGACGTGCTTTACATAGTAGTATCTACTTTCCAGTTGTAAAATGTGTTCACTTTCTTGGCTCCCTTTTGCTGGACGTCAAATATATTGCTTTGGTCCTGTTGTAACCCTAACCCTAAGACCCGGAGTCTAGACTCTTAAGGCTTAGTGAGGTTGAGCCGTAAGCATTGTCTCCTGTCTCTTTCTCGAAACGACGACAACACCGCCGACACACTGTGACACCGACGACCGTGCCGCACGCGCAAAACCGCCTGCGCATCCGCGGTTCGCTGTGCTTGTGCGGCTCGGGCGCTGTCCGTGTCGTTTAAAATTTACGCCGCTGCCGCGACATGCGCGCCGAGCTCTGCTCATTGTAAGGCTTACTTACACTTGCGCAGCCGCACTGCAGGCTCCTCAAGTCCACGTCGCCCCGCCCCGGCGTCCAACAACTTCAAGGCCACATCCCTGGATGCCCGCGCCCGCCCTGTGCCCGCACGCGTCTACAGCGTCTACATACAGCGCGGTATGTACACCGACCTCATCCCAAATCTTTACTTACACTTCGCAGCTGTCTTGCTACTTAAGTCCGTGCCCACTCCACGCTCCACGCCTCCGCACTCTCAGCGCAGTCCGCGCGCGCAGAGACCTCTGTCCGCCGTTCACGCTGCCCCGCTCGCCCGGTGATTGTCCACGCCCGCCGTTCCCCAGCCCGCCCAAACACTGCCGTTCGCCCACAGCGCCGCTTCTGCCCGTGTCCACACGAACCTCAGCTGTGGAACCCGTCGCCTCCCTTCCACAGCGCCCCGCTTCCGCCCTCATCGCTCGCGTCTGTGCCCGGCTGCCACAACCTTTGCGCAAGCCGTCTTCAATTCGATCATATACAAGACCGACTTGCTATGGGCCAACTACAATTTATGTTTCGTGCTCGTCTTCCTGGTGGTCCCGAACTCGATCTTGCCATGGTCCAAACGTTCCGCAGGACTGCTTGGCACCCCAAAACGCCTACCGATTGTCCGATACGGGAGCAAGTTGCGGGGAATGCGTGCATTTTCATCGCGCTGGAGCATGTTGTACGTGGGGCCCTGCTATCCCCAATTTTTGGTGCGTGACACGATATGCACTACGTGATTGACTGTGCGGACGAGGACATGTATCTACGTATACATAATATCAAATAACATCGGGTTTTCCTCAATATGACTCTCTTCAGCAGGGCTTTGCCCTTCGTGAGTCTCAAGACCTGCTGAGCCAACACTCACCTTGAGACATCTTGGAACTGCTTGAGCTCAAGCGCTGACCTTGCGTCGCCTTGTGACTCCTCGAGAGGCGCGGCTGGCTGGCTTGCAAGAACTCCTGTGCCGTCCCAAGGCCTCAAGCCTGTTCAAGTCGTTGCAAGTGATTTGCCTTTTTTGCGACTCAGGGACTGAGACTTGACTTGTATTTAACGCATATGGAACTTGTTTATCTCCAAGTATCGAAAGCATTGACTCGCTACCGAATATTGTAATAAGAGATATCCTAACGAAGTCTCTTCCCCCGGATCTCAAGCCAACTCTGGTACTTGAGGACGCACATCCCTTGAACCCTTTCAAAGAGAGTTTTGACTCCCACCTCCTCCCTCGATTGCAAGAACAGCTCAACATCAGGGTACGTGCTGCAGTGTGCGATATATTGGTAATATTTGACGCACTCCGTGACCCAGCCAGCCCCTCGGTGGAATAAGGTGCCCCAGTTCTTCGCCGAAATGTGCCTATTGAACGCCGCTGTCTTTCTAAAATCAAGATCGGTGCACTTCAAGTGAGGCTGACAAATCTCTGCCACAGTCGTCATCCATTTGTAGACGTCACAAGCGGGGTAGCTTTTCCTCTGGTTATTGTTCGCTACGATTGCCTTGACTTCTGGTGAGTTCCCCCACTTCTGAAGCAGATACCGTTGCATTGCCTCGTCTCTGGGCGAAAGTATCTTTGGCTTGGAAACCTGCCTGCTCTGCGCCTTGGGTTTTTCTTCTTCGTCTTCGTCCTCATCTTCATCTTCGTCATCTTCCACTTGGCCCTATAAAAGTTAACCTAATTTCAGCTATAGAGATTGCTTAACTACCTTAGTTTCTGGCAGGGGTTGAAACACAATCATAGCGCGCAACGCACTACGATGTCCATTGACCGGAAATGTCTGATGCTGTTCGTATTTAAGATTCAATTCGATTGGTCCATCATCATTCAAGCGCCGAGCAACAGGACCACAGCTCCAAGGATAACCGGGGATATGCCAGAAAGCTGCCCAAGAGTCTAGTATACATGATTAGGTTTTACTTTAGAAAAGAGGAGGACACTGACGTCCTACAGGGAGTGCATTGAGCTCTTCCATTTTCTGGAAGACTTCCTCTGTTTCAAGATACCAGCATTCAGTGCTTTGAGGGCCCCATTCCTCTGGAATAAATGTTTCCTGAAGGAAGTACATATCTTTTTTATCAACATTGTCGACAATGAGAAGCTTGACGCGCAGGGCCATATCGTCATCGTCTTAGACTTTATCAAGACTTGAAGAGATTGTATTGGATAGACGTACCCTGCTGCAAAAGCTTCCAGAAATTCATGTCCAACTCTGCGTCGTGTTCTGTCCCACGCAAAATATCCTTGTCATCTTCCCCCACCTGTGAATCTTCTCCGCTGCCACTGATCTCATCCCTGCTATCTCGGGCGCCAACAGGGAGTTCCCCCTCTTCCTTCTCGTCAGTGGTAGAAGTTTTTTTGGGATTATAAACATCTTCCATTTCCACATCGTCGTCAAAGTCATTGGAAGCATTGTCACCGCCAAGGTTGATGGCCGATGTCTTGGACGCTGTGTCAATCCTCTCTGGACCTTGCAGCTGTCTCTTAAGGTCGGTCTTGAACGCTTCCAGAAGTGTCTTGATTGGAACGTCTGCAATTTTCAATTTTTCAATTGGTGGAACAAATTACGAGCAGGAGTGCACACACCTTTCAGATGCGGTGGAGTAGAACTTAGAGCACTCATGGGGCTTCCCTCACGGCTGGCCTCCTGTTGAGACCCTTCATCCTTCAAAAGAAGATTGATGTCAAGGTAAAAAAAACATGAGTACAAGGACGCACTGGATTGACAATGCTTTGGGCTCTCAACAACTTTCGAATATAAAGATCCAGTGGACGCGCAGGGTCTTCTTCGATACCCGATGCCCAGGTCCAGTCGACCGAAATCTTCTCTGCCAAAATGGCACGCCTAGCCTCTGCAGGAGTACGCGGGATCTTTCCAAGGGTCGCAAGTCCTCGATGAATGCGTAAAATGGACTGTCCAAAAGGTCAGTCAGCGGGAAGACCGCAGAATAAAGGAGGGAATAAACCCGAAGTTGTTGGTGGGTGAGTTTTTGATCCTTGCTTCGTGAAAGTCAGGATGAGATATAGGTGTTAAAAGAACCGTTACAGATATTGAGAGGTCAGAATGGTGGGTGGCATATCTTGCAAGAGGAAGGAAAAGAATAGCTTTGTGTGTATGGCGGAGCAGGCTGGATAAAAAAACTCAAGTCCAAATGGGGTGTAGTGGCCGAGTCGTCAATTTACCAGAAGAATAAACTAGTTTATTGTATATAAATATTAACCACGTGTTTTGGCCCTATATGCCTTGACGATAGGTGCCCATTCCCCTCCATCTGAACGCCCAGCCCTGATAGCGGCAGCCAACCCAGGCTTGTACGTATTCTTCCAGGCATTAAAGTTCTCCGAATACGTAGCTCTAACCCATTCACAGCCAAAGACGTCCTTGAAATTGGAAGCTGGCGTCCCAGGCAAACTCTCGATTCTTTTGAAGCCAATGTCCATGTCGCAAGCAAACCTCAACGGCCAGGGTGTTTTACGTCCACGGGGCGGTTCTCCTCTGTATATACATGAATTGGGACAAGAATACACTGGAAGAATGGGAGACGCACTGCAATATTGGTATCTCAAAATTAGGCTGAGGCGGCAGTTCAGTCTTGTCATTGTCGCTGTCGCTGTCTGCAATATCTCTGGACAAAGGTTACATGGAGGACAGCATAGCATAGACAAGGATTACGGACATGACTTCATTGGCTTTACGCTTTTTGAAACCCGAACTCAAACTCGAACTCGAAGCTGAAGAATTGAGACGCCTAACAGGATGAAATCAGAAATGTAGAAGGTGGGAATAGAACACAAACATTGGCTGAGTGGGTGTAACCGGAGATGAAGGCCGCCCTCGTTTTTGAGAAGGCGCCTGGATACGGAGGCCAAGACAGACCTGGACACCAGGACGTCGCATGTATATAATTGAATCTGCTTTGACCCTGACGGCTGTGGGTGTGAGAATCCAGCAATCGTCATCTGCTAGAGTAAACTCTATAGAAGTTGAAAGCGATAGGTATTCAAACACTTCGCAAGAGCTACCAAGGCGCTCCGTAATAGCGCTACAGTCCTTGGGATGGAACCATGGAAAGCCAGTCACTGGTACAGAGAACACTATTGGTGTCGCATTGTCCTGAAATAAAAGTCAGGTATGCAATTCAGAGGATCAGATCAGCGCACCTCCAGCCACCACTTGACAGTGATCATACAAGCAGCCTCCAAGCGATAAGCTTCTTTCTGTCTACGTGACGGCGAAAAGGTGAAGTCGCCATTGATAATCTTCTGGGCGACCTCAGGAGCTATCATCCTTGCATAAGGGCCGGCGTGAGAAATAGGGTGGCTTGGGGAGATACGTGGGGTGGAAGGACTGGAAATGTGTTGGGTAGAAGGACTGGAAATGAGGTTATCACTAGGTTTATTGTGAATGGAGACCCGACAATGAAGAGTGCTCAAAAAGCAGCACTCCTTGCAAAAGCGCTGGCTGCACTTGGTGTTCATTGCTCTAGCATGGCTGCTACGTTGGAGAAGAGAGCACTCTGGATTTTCGCAGGGGCCGCAGTCATGTCGTGTACTTGATGGAGTGGAGGGAATAGTGGATGGAGTAGAAGAGCGCATGTCGCCATCGCCCCACGGATAAGGACTGAGGTCGTCACGCCATACATATCCCTTACAAGGGGAGCTTTTGCTGAAGTTGTTGCGGGGGCACTGGATTTTTTTTTCATTAACAAAACAGATAAATCAGGAGCGAGTCTCGCCTTTTGATAGATTCTCCCTTCGTTATCAGGACTGTGGTAACCGACAGAGGCCTTGGGGGTGGTAAGAAAGAATGTGTGGCAGTCGGGGCAAAGATCTGGAAAAGTAGGCGCCCATGGCTGGTGAGCGCCAGAGAAGGACATGAAGAGAAAGAATGGAAGGCACCAAACAAAGCATGTGACTTACAAGAAACTATACAGTGGCTTTGATGGCTCCTGAACAAAAATCTGAGCAGGAAAATAGGTGTTGGGTAAAGGAGGATTGTGGCGACATGAAGAATGGTCGTTTTGGAGGAATGTTCCAAAAGGAGTAGTGCATCAAGTAAATTTGTTTAACGGGTTTGACTGAACGTCAAGTTGATGAATCCCTTAAGAGAGAAGTGAAGAGGAAAATTGCTGCAGTAAGTATCCCGAAAAATACTGAAGCAAAATGGCTGCAGGAGTCTTGTGGATGGAATTTGGTGAACCAGTTTTGCTTAAATGGGTCAAGGGAAAACAGTGAAGGGTTTTCCTTCCTCCAATTTCACTGAACACAATTTTGTTGGCCAAATTTGTAGAAGAGAATAGTCTTGACTGAATACACTGAAGGAAAAACCTGATATTTGCATGAAGGGAAATGGGTTAAGGGAGAAGCTTGAAGTGAAACACATGCAAGCAATTTTGTCCTCAGAAATTGCTTCACCAGATTACTGTACACATTGTGCTTCACGGAAAGGACAGCACGAACTTTCCTGGACTAAAAACCCTCCACTGAATTGCTGAATGAAATTTCATGGACTAAAATGATGGGCCTCGGCAAGCGGATCCGCCATCATTCTGCCATCATCCGCCATCATCCGCCAAATTCCCTATACCTCGGGTGCTCTCGCTGAGTAACACGAAGTTCGACTTGGGTCCAGGTGATGTGGCTGTGCATCTGCTGCCCTCAGCTCTGTTTCCCTGCCAGTGTTTCCTTCGAAGAGTCCTCAACTCAACTCAACCTACCCCAAGTGCCTAAAGTGCCTCAAGATATCTACCATCTATGCTCTGCTGCTCGTTTGACTCTCTGGGACTCACTCATCTGTGCTGGACTTTACTCGCGCGCGCTCCTGGCTGGTGGCTGACCGATCTCGCAGCCAAAGAATGGGTCGACCAAAGTTCTGTCAGCCGCACCCAGTTTCCTCGCCGTCAGCCGCCGCTGGGGTGTATATAGGTCCTGCCGCGCCCCTTTTCGCTCTTTCATCTTAACCATGTCCAACAACCTTCTTATCATCGCTGTACTCGCCTTCGCCCTCGGGCAAGCCTTCAACTCCATTCTCGCGGGTCTCTCCGCCGCGGCAGCAGCCAACGCAGAGAAACTCGTTGACTTCCTGGTCTCCGGCAACTTCAGCGTCACCAGCGTCGTCTTCATCGTCCTCGCCGCCCTCGTGGTAAACGACATCGTCCTGCTCGTTATCCTGCGCCGGTTCCTCGCGCCAAAGGTCAACGCCCACACCAAGCACGCATATACCCGCCTCAAGCCGCTCCCCGTCCTCACCTGGGCGGCTGACCGACAATCCCACAACCTCGGCCGCGGCCGCGTCGCCCTCGCACTCGTCTGGTGGGCAGGCACCAAGCTCGCCGTCGCCGCCGTGCGCCTCCTGCCATTTCTGGGGCGCGCGCTCAATATAGCGGGTCGCGTGGTTATCGTAGCGGGTCGTTACCTCCTCAACACGGTCTTCGCGCTGCTGTGGGCTTTCACCAAGACCGCCGCGGTGGGCATCACTCGCTGGGCACACCGTTCCCTCCGGGCTGCATCCCAGACGCCGTCTCCCCGTGCTCTGGCTCCCGCCGCCGCGCTCGTTCGTCGCCACCGCGCCTGCCCCGTCGCGGTCCCGCTCGCGCTGGGATGGACGGTCCCTCAAGACCCCGCGCCATACCCCACCGCGCTTGTTCTTCGCCATGGCGCCTGCCCCGTTGCGGTCCCGCTTCCTCTGGAATGGACGGTCACTCAAGCCCTCGTCCTCGCAAACCTCGTCCGCATCCTGGCGGCCGCCGCGTCCCCTGCGCCCCAGTTCGACGCCGACGCCGACAACGGGGGGTCGTTCTGCGCTGAACACCGCGACGAGTGGGACGGCGACGACGAAGAGGACGCCTACACCGGAAACGGAAACGACGACGACGACAACATCAGCACCGAGGAGCTCATCCACGAGGCCCTGGGTTCGATCTGTCCGCTCCTCAAGATCGTCGACGGGGAGTACTCCTGCGCCACAAAGGACGTCGCCTTCGTCATGGAGACCATTACGATGGTGAAGTGCGCCGTGGCGGCGCTGCAGGAGATGCAGAAGGAGGCGGCGTTTGGTACTATCGAGGAGCTCGAGGACGCAGAGGAACTCACCGAGGGCTGCTCTGGTGTCGGGCTGCTCCTGTTCGACGTGTTGCACCTCTCGAGGCCGGTCGGGTTCCTCACGCCCTGCGCTTGGTTAGACCATCAATCTGCTCTGGTGTACAGCTCCATCTTCCACGTTCATCTCTTGGATATCCTCCTCGCGAACATCGGTGAATCGAGGATGCGGCGCGTTGGGAGTTCACTACAGTCGTCGGTCGTCGAGGAGCAGGAGGAGGAACACGGTTCGTCAGAGGGCTCCGTCGGCTCGGTCGACAGCGAGGACACGGCTGTGACCCTTGTCGAGCCAGACATCGGAGGGCCTGCCGCGGATGAGGACAAGCTCGCCGTTACCGTCGGCAACGATGACGCGCGTGACTACGATGGGCTCTTAGACGATCTACCTTCGTACGAAGAGTTCGCCAGCGGCGCGCCATATGAACCACTTTTCGAGCGGATACGCGTCCAAGGCTACGGTGAGTCTCTCTTCATTCTTTCACCATCCCGTTTCTCATCTCCATCTGCAGAATACCGTCGACCCCGGACTCTCGCCTCCCTCGCAGAGCACATCAACGCCAAGCCCTCGCCCAGCCCCCGGCCGTCTTTGCTGTATATGCTGGACCGGCTTTCGACCCGCCGCGAGAGCATCCCCTCCGCCCTCGGGACGGAGCCTGCGACTTAGACCTGTCCCGTCCCCCGTCCTCCACCCCCTACCGCCCGCCCCGCCCTGCCCACCACCCAACACACCCACCGAACGCGAACGAGGAGGATGGGGGACGCGCCGCCGGCTCTGGACGCACAGACGACGACACGCCGCTCACCCACGCAGCCGCAAACGGCGCCCGCAAGAGGCCGTTCGTGGACGCACTCGTATTTTTGCGGATGCCGCTTGTTGCTGCATCCTCGTTCGTGTTCGGTGGAGTGTTGGGTGGTGGGCGGGGCGGGGCGGGGCCTGGGAATGGGGGTGGACTTGTGGTGGCTCAATGGACCCTTCATCTGAATCTACATCTCTTTTATTTTTATACCCGCTCGATATCTTTCACTTCCTATACCCTGGGCTCTCCCTACTACATACCTATATTATACCCTGTCTTGTATTCTTTTTCTTTGTATACCCTGGGCTCTCCCTCCTACATACCTACATTATATACCCTGTATTGTACTCCAGAACTCTTTGCTCCATGAGATATCCGCCACGATTTTCGCAATTACCCCTACTGTCTATAGATGTTCTTCTGGGTCGGACTCAAAACCGACCTCAAAACCGGTAACGGAGATGTTTCTGCAATTTTTCGCTTTACTAGCAGGGCGATACACATTGTGCGACGCAGGGCACGGCTTCAGCTGCAGAAGATTGATGGCCATCTCCACCAAAACTTGAGTCACGGTCTGCTTCACAGCTTCCTCAGGGACTGAACTGAGATGTTCAGACGAAGGCCTGCGAACATCGCAAATATTTACTGTCTTCGGGCAGGCTTGCCTCCGAGCCACTGAGTATGCAAACGTTGATCATCGTGTTCTTGCTGATCAGGCCACGATATTGTTTATCTTGCCAATTCATCTTCGAATAAATGCAAGTCGTTCAACCTGGAGAAAATGTACCCTGGAGCTGGGCCGGTGGAATATCCGATCAAGTTATGGCCCCAACTTGAACAAAAATTTACAGTCTGCAGCTTTCAAGTTGTAGCGCGGTAACCGACTCGGGAACACGCGAGCCAGAACTCCGTCCCGCCCACTTCGCTCCAACCCACGGGGCCCAGATCGCATTCGGCACATACAAGGAGTTTCATCTGCGGGGCGCCAGGACCTGGATGGAGGATAAGTTGTGGATCTGGCTGGGCACTACCCACGAGCGAGAGGGGAGTGGTGTGATGCACGTACTGCTGCTGAGCGGCTTCGAAAATCCGATATTCTCAAACTCCATTGGCGATGGCGCAACGCGCCACCAGGCAGCCATCGCGGGGGGCTCAGGCAGTGGCGGGAGGAGCGCGGGGGTGCGGTCTGCAGGCTCCATCTTCCATGGAGGTGCATGCGCATCACTGTGCGCCGCAGGAGCTTGTGGAAGCATGGCGCACCTGGACGCTGGGCTTCTCTACGAGCTGGGCTACGCCGGCAAGGAGTATGACGCTCCCGCACTCGGGGCGCGGGCAGAGCAGGTCGTGTTTGTTGACCTGGTGCTCGGACGCCGGCGTGCTGACGTCGGTGACCCCGTTAGGGAACGACGCGAGGGTGCGAGAGGTGGGCCGGTTTGTGGACGGGCGCAGAAGGGCCTCCATGACGCCGGGAGGGATCTGACCAGGCTCAAATGAGGACGTAGAGGGATGGGATTCAGACATGTTGAATCTGGGCCACGGCCAAACCGAGAGAGTCTGAGCCGGAGAGTGGCCAAAGAGTGGCAGCGCTCTAGTCTCTCTAAGACAGACGCTATGATGAACAAGCTCGTTCCTCGCTCATCTTATGTAGTCTGTTAGTTACCGCGTCAAATAAGCGGCGTCCGATCTTATTATGTAATGATGGACAATGCACAACCAAACAGCCCCTGTCTTTCACGTTATTTCGCGTTATTTCACGCGTCTATGGCCCGTAAATGGCTGGGAATAACTGGGAATTACTGGTTTTCTTTGTTATTGATGCTCTGACTCACCTCTGCCAGTCAGAATCTCTCAGGAATTGAGTTTTAGAAGGGGACAGCCCTACTCAGTTCTGTTGCGGATGAGAACCTCTAGAATCGAGAATAAACACACGAAATGTGTTAAGATGATTCATTGAAAGAATTTGAGGTTTAAGATAGGTTCCACAGGGTCAGAGAGCATGTTCTTTGAGCAATAATGTATATTTTTGAGATGAATCAACACTTTTCACAGGGAAATTATGCCATTCACAGTGAGTTAAAGTCAAGATTTCAATACCGGCTTCATTTTACTACTCTGGGGCGTCTTTTTACCCAGTTTCAGTGAAATTTCACCCAAGTTAGGGGCAGGCAATATATATCTCTAAAATAAAGACTGGAGGAACGGTTTTTGATACCCTTTTGACGCATACTTTGTATTTATATCATCCTAAAGTATGAAAGACGCGTCAAAATCGCGTCAAAAAGGAATCATACGCGTTCAAACGGCGAGGCACATTGAAAGTGTCTGTGCACGTGCCGTCCCAAAAGGGAAGCTTACATAATAAGGTCGTGGGCCTACTGACAGGGCGTGGTAACCACAGGACTAGCAGCGCTCAGATCTCAGAGACAAGTTTAGCCAACAGCCTTACCCGAGCGGAGCAATCGGCCCGCACACTTGTCGTCTCCCCAACGTCTCCCATCACCCATGGCAGCCCAACCATCGCTGTAGCACCTCGGTGGCGCTCCCCAATGGGCTATAGACATGGAAAGTAGACTTCTCCGCTAGCAGCGGTGAGATGCGCATAAGCTCCAGAGTACTTATCATTCTACAACTTGGACATCACCATGCAGCCTCAGAAACAGTAGGTCCTTCAAATCTTTCCTGAATGAGGCGCTCACTCGAACAACAGGGACGAGTGGAATGTCTCCCGTTTCCTGAACGTCCGACGCTCGAAGGATGTTGATTCCTTGACGAGCCTACCAGTTCAATTCCTGTCCCCGCAATTCCTCCACCTCCTGCGGCGGGCCCCGGTGCCGCAGTGAACCTCCCTCCCCCGTCCATCCCCTCTCCGATCGCCCCACCGGCCGCACATGCTCTGTTTCCCCCTGATATCGCTTCCCTGCGTTCTTCAACTAGTATGTGGACAGATAACCTCATGAAACTGCAGCTCCAAGCTTAGTTTTTATCTTCCGCGGTTAGGAACCTCACTGCATTGCTCATAGCATATGGCCTTCCTGCAGAAAACCTGAAACAGGCTCAGAAAGGAGCCATATTTGCGGAACACATTGGCGTTGCCCTATAGCCTGCGGAGTATGTGCCGAAAAGGGAATATAGAGACCCACAGTGCATTTCTGAGGGTCCCGCTGCGCGCGCCCAATTTCAGGCGGAGCCGACGCCCCGAAGGGTTTCGCACTGGGTGAGTCCCTCGATCCGCCATCCATTCCTGAATTCCTCGAGCTCCTGAATGCGCGCTCGCCCACTATCTCGTAACATTGATTTTCAGCTCGCAGCCTTGTGTTTTCTGTCATCATCACAAGTTTCTATTCTTCCGCAGATCGCTGCTATCTGCCGTCCCGCTCGAGCCCGAGCCTACACCTCTACCGCCGCGCCGAAATCTAAAGAAAGCTCACTGGTACACGTAAGTCCCACCCACCTCACCGTATCGAATATCAGCAAGCATTTCGGGCTTCGAGGGTGGACGCGCCGCGATTGGGGTTTACCGCTGAATTCTTCAGGGCGGGGTTTCTTTGGCTTGGGCTCAGTGGTGCGCCTATCCATGTCCTTTTGCTTCCTCTTTTCTTGGGTTCTCCGTCCCAGTTTTCTCTGAGATTTATCTCGTCCATCTGATCCTCCTTGGGTTCATACACCCATCGTGTCTTTTATTCTTTTCCACCCAGCCTATACACGTCCCGTATCACGTATACTGTATACATGCGCGTCTCTTTTCACACATGTCAATGTAGACCGTTGCTATATTCAGCCTGCTTGCTTTGTCCCTCAAATTCTCTCGTTTGACCTCTTCGTCAACAGTTGATCATCGTGAGAAGAAGAATCATGCTGGCATCGATGTCATCATGCCGACTGCTTTGTCCTCTTAAAGGTTGTGGGCGCCATATCAAACGGTCCAAGCGTTATGTCCGAAATAGAAATTGATACACAGAACAGGGAAGTAACGACGCATATGGGAAGCGAAGCGGATATACAGAAGAGAAACCGCAAGCCCGGGAAAAAAAGTTCGACCGGTTGCAGTCACCTTCGCCCCGGTTCTAGTCTGCAAGAAGTCCTCCAGCCTGGAACAATGCGGGGTAAAATCTGGACTTACAGCCACGGCCATTAGATGGGTACCTTGGGTCGCCGTGACCCGGGCGAGGAGCTTGCTGTGGACTGCCTAAGAACGTGATGTGAGCAACGCTGCAACAGAGCAGAAGAGACCGCAGGCCGTCTTACCAGGCTGGGGTCGCTGGCCCCTAAAGTAGCGGGCGAGTTCAGTGCGTCGATGTGGTGTAAGGTAAAGAAAAACTCACATCGACATCGTGATTCGGTGTCCAGTAACCCTGTCGGGAGAACGCGGGACCTGTGGCGCAGCCATCGATGACGGGTAATATGCGTTCTGACCCTGCGGAGGGTAATCCTTGGGTCGCTGTGAGGGTTGCTGATGGGCTTCTGGATATCCACCTGAGATTGAGATTGGGGTTTAGTTTTCGATGGCAGACAAATAAAACGATCGACTCACGACTGCGCCCTCCGAGATCTTGAGGAAAGTTGTTTATCCGCTGAGACGTTGTATGCGTCGGCGTGCGTTGAACAGCGCCAGAACCATCTGGAATCGGTGAGATATGTCTTGAACCCGAGAGTTACGAATTACTGTATGGTCCCGGTGCTACCTGGTGTCGACCTGAAGAAATCGCCTCTCAGTCAGACAAAATACGCCGACGAACTTAAGAGAGACTAGTTACTGCCAGGACCGTTATATTCGGGGACGTGGGTGAGAGTCCCGACTCGTATATCCAAAAGGCCCGTCGGGGGTCGGAGCATGTCTCTGTTGTAGTCGTCGGGATCAAAGGCCCCGGGTCGAGCGAGATTAGCTTGGAATGCATCCAACTTTGCGCGGTCCTGGGCATTCTTAGCGGGGGGCAAATTGACTATAGTATGTGATGTCGTGAGAAGGGACACGAAGGATTGGAGAAGGGCGAAGCGTACAAGCGACCATGTCCCCGCTTTGCTTGCGTCGCCCATCGTCAGGCTTCTTGTTGCGGCTAGATCCTGGTGTAGACATGGCGAATAATCTGAGAGATTATCCGACTTCGCTCTATTATACCTTTGTTCCCCGTCTTTGCCTTGAGGCTCGGCTAGTGTACCCAAAAGGCGGGCTTCGAGAGTATCAGATCCCTTTGAGAGGTATCAAGATCCCTTTGAGGAGTTTGAAATCATCTTCGCGGGGTTAATTTTGTTCGCACTTGATCACCTCGAGGCACGAATAATGTTCTTCGCCATGTTCTCTCTCATTAACGAGCCGGGGCGTTCAAACAACTCGCCCGGATAGGTACTATCTTCACAATCCTTTTTATACTGCGCCCGATGGTGCGCTTGGACTGTTACTGATTTGATTGCCGTGACCGTGATCTTCTGGTCAGCTGCAAAACATAGATAGGGGTTCAACATCGCAGCACAAACTCGGACGCACCGTACAGAGTTTACAGAGATAGGAAAGTTACGTCTATCTAGCCTGAGTCGGGGAGAAGTTCAAAAACGTATAATCCCAAGTCCTGTCAATCCCCGGCGGCGGATTGTTCAACATGTTGAAGCCCGCAAAATGTCCCCCGCTGGCGGAATCGTGCTCTAAGCCCCAAGTCAGAATGTGAATCCAAAGTGCGTTGATTACCTTATGATTATGAGATTCCAACTTGCCCACGCGGGCCAACCAACATTTTCCTTCAGCCAAAACATAATATCATACGGCTAAATGACAATGGCTCGTTCGTTGCACGTTGGTCGGCGTCTTGGCGAGTCTGGAGAAGAAACCACGTTTCGTGGAATCCAGAACGATGATGTGCCTGCGCGAGGATCAGACCTTGTGGACTTGTGAGTGTTCCTTCCGGATTGCAACCATGATTGATCGCGGAACATACTCAACAGGAAGTCAGTTAAATCCACCGATGCACCGAGCATCCCAGAAAATCTGTCATGAGGTGTTGAACACACGCGCAAAATCAGTAGTGGCAGTTCTGAGGCGATGTAGAGGAAAAAACGAATAGTTGGATGGAAAGGACCCCACCCGTTCTATGCGGCTTCTTGCCTAGCTCAATCAGCCATTCTGTTTGCATTTGACGTAGGAAGTCACGCACGATACCAGTATCAATGCCCGGTGCGGGATACAAGGCTACCAAGTTTTATCCAGGAGTCGAGTGTTTTGCACGCCGAGCGCTCTATGGTGGATGGATTTCGAGTGTCGGGGGTCCTAAAAGGCATTGATACATCGTCCGTAGCAGACACTGGCATCGCAAGAAGAGAAAGTTGAAGGGTCATATCTTCACTTGCTGCATCCAAGCTGCTCTCCAGATTCGAAACAGTTGCGAAAGAGTGAAGAACAGCTGCACAGAGTCACATGGGAATGTTCATAGTGCTTAGCGGCTCCTTGATAGTTGCCTAATAGCAGGGCGGAGAACAGCGGAGAACGCGAAAAACGCTGGAAGACGTCAAACTCGGAAAGACGTCTAGATCCGACTTGGAGTTTGTTTGGGAGTGGACGCCGAAGTTCTCGTTCGAGAGCCCGGCTTGCTTTATTTTCGCACAGGTATGGTGTTTTTCGGAGAAAGGTTAGAGCAACTTGAAGAACTGAACATAAATCTGCGTTTGATCTGTGTGGCTCACCGTGGTTCAAGTTGACAGCGCGTTGCTGACCAATTGTAGTCTCGGATCATGATGGGGTTCCCCAAATTGGGATGTCATGAGAGGTCTTAGACTCAACTAGATGGTAGACGATCGCACTACTGTTGCTGCGCGCGCCCATGTCGAAAGTCAAGGAGCAGCTCTCAGACACGCCTTTCCCTCGGGATGCGCGTCGAAGGAGCCTCTTCGGGTCTTCTCTCAATATCTGTGCTCTATTCGTCCTCGTTTCTGTGTGCTTGTCACTTATCTTGAACCTCCTCAACATCCGCATCCAGATCAATATCATCCACGATCCTAAAGCACAGATACGGCAAGGGAAAAATACACGACAGCAGGTTCTCCTCTTTTTTTTCGCACGGGACACTGCTAGAGCTTACGCTAGGCAACATGCAGTGCCCCGCTGCCGACTCTTCTCGCAGCAAACCCCCCGCGAGCAGATACGCCTGTCCTTAGAACCGCTGCCGCGTCTCTACACGAATTCCTTTCGCTGCGTACGGCAGCAAATGACATAGACAGCCTCTCCATCGCCGTCGTCACGCCAGATGGCCCCATATTCGAGCGCGGCTACGGCGTCTTGCGCGCGAACGAATCCGACCCGGTCAAGCGAGGGTCGATAACGCGCGACTCTATCTACCGTATCGCAAGTATCACGAAGATGTTTGTCGTGCTCGAGGCGCTGATCCTGCGCGAGCGCGGGGCGTTGAATTGGTCTGTTCAGTGTTTCCATCCATCTTGTTGCCGTGGGGTCTTAACCGTGCACTTTTCAGGGACGATCCCGTCACCAAATTCTTGCCCAACTTCACATATCCGGCATATGGGTGGTCGGAGTTCCTGAGCCGCGGTGGGACGGATTTTGTGTCCGCGCCGACGCCGCCGCCGATCACCCTCCGTCAGCTTGCTAGTCACCTATCAGGTACAGTATCGCTGCTAGTTATTCAAGTGGAACAAGGCTTATAGGACGCATCAAGGCATCGGCCGAGATTATCCGCCCTCGGACATCCCTTGGCCCGCTCCTCTTCCGCAAGAAATCAAGGCGGCGGACGAGCTGCTCGGCCCTATGCAGGGCAGCTGGGAGGATCTCTTCAAGGCCGTGGCCAAGCTCCCGCTCATTACCCCGCAGTACACGTTCCCAGTGTACTCCAACACCGGTTTCGACATTCTCGGGTACTGCGTCGCCGCTGCAGACGCGCTGGCGACGGGGGAGTCCTCAGATTATCGCGCCACGTTGCAGCGCGATGTGTTCGCACCCCTGGGTATGAACAGCAGCTTTTACGCCATCCCGAACAAACGCCTCGCGGCACACATGGCGGTGCCTGCGTCGGATTCAGAATGGGCGGTAAATGCGCTGCGCGACTGGCTCGTGTTTTTGCTGATCACTGTACAGGACCTCACATTTGACCCTGTGTACGACCCCGCTGGCGGACAATACAGCTCGCTCGCGGATCTTACGGCGCTCATGCAAGGATTTCTGGCACCTCAAGGACCAGGGGTGATTAGCTCGCACGCTATGCGGGAGTGGCTTCGCCCTCTCCACCCATGGAGCGACGGGTTCCAAGAGGTCGGTGCTCCATGGGAAATCAGGAAGGTCGCGGGCGAGGCGCGTCTCTACTCAAAGGGTACTTCGCGGAGAATTATATGGTCTCAACGCTGACTTCTATCCAATAGGTGGCAATGTCCCGGGCTACCACTCGCAGTTTATACTCAACCCGCAGTGGTCGTACGGCGTCATTGTCCTTGTTACCGGCGCTTACGAGGATGCGATGACGCTGGCGCAGGAGGCAATCGCGCGCTTCCAGCCTGCGTTCGAGCACCTTCTGGGGATGCAGGCACTGTATGCCTATGGGGGCGTGTGGGTCGGCGATGATAGCGTCGCCGTCGTCACCGTCGAGGACGGCGGGCTTGTTCTTCAAACCCTGATTGTCGGCGATCAAGACGTCTTGAGTCTCCTGCAGATGAACCCTGCCGGCGAGTCGAAACCGGTGGCGCTTTGGGCGACTGGACATCAACATGAGTTTAGGTGTGTCTGATCGAATCACTTGCGCAAACCCAAGCTCTGAACCAGCGTCGTGTGTAGGCTGGCCATCGGGCGCCCAGGGCTGAATGAGAACCCTGACGCTGGCTGCGAGCCGTACTGGGTCACCATCGACTTTGCGGCGAGTCGCGGGGCGCCGCTTGATCTTATCTACTGGGACGGCGGGGAGTTGGTCTACCCGTCGGCTGGCGTCCGACTGCGCAGGGACTGAAGAGCATTCTGAAACGTCGCTGAACACTAGCTACCCAGCACAGGCTGGGAGACACATACAGCCATTGTAATACTACAATGTATGCTGCCACTGCTGGAAAATACTATCATGCCTTTGATTTTTTCACAACTCAGTGCGGAATTGTCGTTCGAAAGCTTTTTCCCATCGCACGCCCCCGAACCAGATCATCCGCAGGCGGCGAGCGTGAAATATAGCGACAGCCCGGCCGAATCCCCTAACATTGAACACTTTGACTGTTTGACGAACGCTGGCTACTAAGAGTTGTCATTGGGTTCTCTGCATATGCAGCTTGAGGTCTAGGAGCGTAGTAGTGTGTGGGGGGGGGGGGGGGGCGTGCAGCCACATAAATAATGTGAAAGTACGGTTTTTGAATATGTGCAATGTTGCCTACGCCTCCAGCGGTGGCTGGAAAGTGCCCCGTCGACGACGCCTCGTATCAACTGTTCTAACACGCAAAACCACCTCTACATCGCCTTGGCGCTTTCGGGCCTTGGAGAGAGGAAAGCGACCACCAGCAGCGACCAGACAGGAGGGAGCGCTGATGGTGGACTGAGCGTGTGGATGAAGAAAAAAATTGATGGCGCAAATTTGGGACACATTGGCGGCTGTCACCGGGCCGGTGTGAGCCGTTCGTCTTGCACCACCTACACCTTGGCTTCACTCTCTTTCTTAGCTTTGTTTGCTTTTAGGTTCGCGGAAGTCTGCCTTGTGCTCTTTTACCCTTTGAAAACAGTTGGAATACATATGCCGATGCGTAGGAACTACAAGTTACAAGTCAACGATCTACCAGATCGGCACCGCCGGTCGCCTCACTTCGGGCCAGCTATGCTCTTGGTCACCAAGAAGCCGATGAAGCAGCTCCCTGTCCCCGACCGCCCACTTCGAATAATCGCCGCGCTCCATGTCGACCCGCCGCCGCTCGTGGAAATGCATGTGGTAGCGCACCACCGCGGGCCACTGGTACTGCCCTTGAAGGTCGAGGATGTGCATGTTGTACCGCAGCGCAGCCTCGCCGACAACGCGCGTCGCCTCCGCGTCCCCCGACACCGCGATCCAAGCCTGAAGCACACGGAAGTAGATGGTGAGTGGCACGAGCAGGCTCTGCAGTGTCGGGTAGTCCCTCGGCGAGCACCCGCCCGCGAACTGGCCCCGCTTCGAGCGCGGGTTCAGCCGCGCGAGGTCCATCGCCCGGAACTCGTTCTTCACGATCTGCGATATGAGCGCCGGCGGCTGAATGGTCGGGAACATCTCGGTCATCCACGATATATCTGAGGGCCGGCTCGCACGTTCTGCTGAAAGCGACAGCAACGTGAAAACGTCGTCTCTCGGGAATAGCGGGCTGTCGGGCACTGTTTCCGGAGGCTGGTCGTGCTTGACTGAGGCAGGTCTGGAGATGGGCGGCCATGACGGACCCGCCGTACGCTGGTAGATGGTGTACCCGACTGCCAGCGGATTCTCCTCCACCAATTCTGGCCCGGCTCCCGCCCCTGCACTGTGGCCCCGGCGCAGACTAATGCTCTTAATCGCAGAGACCAGTGCGATAGGGAGACTCAATCCTTCGAGTTTGCGAGCCGCTTTGCGGCGATGGAAGCTGACGGTGTCACCCTCTTCTTCCGTGGCCGGTGTGTCCGGCTCGTAGCCACCGTAGCTGTCGATGAAATCCGCTGCAAACCTCGGGCTGTCGGTCTCTAAGAGCCCCATCATCGGGTTCGGCGCACCCGCCTTGCGCTTTTCGGCCTTCCGCTGCAACGCGTCGCTCTTCCCTATCCACGCGAACTTCCGCTTCACGCTCTTCATCTCCCGCTCTTGCGCTGCGAGAAGGACTGACAGTATCGGGCGAGGGAAACCGGGTCCGAGATGTGTAGTCGTGACTGGAGAACATTGTCTTAGACTTGAGGCCGGAGAGGTGGATGGGGTGGCGAAATGGTGCGGAGCTGCGTTGTTTGGAGGATAGGCGGTAGTTGGAGGAAATTGCATCTAGCACTCTTCACTATTCTTCCCAAAAAGCAGTCAGTCGTCGTGTAAAATCCAGCATTTTGCCACCGACCTGTACGAGAGATGGTATGGTGGGAGAGGGAATAATGCCACCCGCGCCGGCTTTTATACTCGGGGGCGGGCACACACAAAGGAGCGCGAACAAAGCGCGACCAAAGCGCCTCCATTACCCATTTAGGCAGCGCGTGGCCCAGAGAGGCCACCACGCCTCCAAATGCGGTCGCGTGGCCGCGCCAAATTAAACAAAGCCCGCGTTGTGGCTCGGGAGACAAAGGCAAAACGAAGTCTAGCGGAAATTTCATTGGTTACAGATACAACGTGGTACGGATACAAGTCCCAGCGCTAGCCGGGATTATAACGGGCTGGAATGCGCAGCGTAAAGAGATTTAAGGTGGGGAGACGTGATTGTAATGGGGACAACAGGCAATGAACAGGAAAAGGAAGAGACGGGAAGGGGTGTATGCGTGCGATTTATTATGGATTAGGGTGCAGGTGCAGGAAGACAGTTACAGACAAAAACACTGGTCAAATGCAAGTTAAATGAGATTCTGAGAGAGAGGAATGCAAGAGAGAGAAAATTCAGATCGATCAAGAGAACTGGGAAGGGCGCCTACGGCGGCGGGAACGTCATGAGCGGCGGCGCATACTTGTGGAGCGGGGGCGAATAGTCGTCCGTGCCGGCCTGTTTCCGCTGCTTGAGGCTGGGCCGCTTCGACAGCACGATCTCGCCCTTGGTATCCTCCTTCGGCAGCTCCGTCGGGCTCGCGAGCCGCTTCCCCGTCGACGACGTCGTGCTCGTCGTCCCGTCGCTCGGCACGATGAGCAGCGCGGGCCGCGGGTGCGGGTACGCGCGGGGCACGCGCCACGCCGCGCCCGCGCGCGCGCGCTCCTCGTCGACGACCAGCAGCGCGCCCTCGATGATCGCGGCGTGCACGAACACGTACTGCCGCAGGCTCTGGCACAGGCTCATCCGCTGCTCGCGCATGTCCTGCAGCACCTCCCATATGGGGTCCTCCAGCGCGCTGAGCCGCACGGGCCCCGCGCCGCCGCGCCCGTGCAGCGGCCGCGGCTCCATGTAGTCCACGTGCGCGCCGACGCCGGCGTTCGCGGGCTCGTCCGCCTTCGCCTTCGCGGCGGCAGCGGCCGTGCCGGCGCGCGCGCTCTCGAGCGAGGGGATCCCGCGGTGCGCCGCGCCCATCGCGCCGAACGGCGAGAGCGAGCGCGGGCGGTCGGGCAGCGGCGAGTTGACCATCGGGCTGTCCACGAGGCTCCGCCCCAGCAGATTCGGGAGCGGGGACGCAGAGGGGAGCAACCACGGCGCGGACACGGTGGGCGCGGACGCCGCGACGCCGGGCGTAGAGAACGTGCGGATGCGCGGGTCGGCGTACCCGCGGCGCACCGCGAGCGGCACCGCCGCGGTCTTGATCGGCAGCGACGCGGACTTGGTCTCGGGGTGGTGGGGCGCGTGCAACGCCGGCGAGCCCGTCTCGGGCAGGCTGCGCTGCGTGCCGGGCAGCGTCAGCGCGAACGGGGGCGCTGCCGGCGCGGGCGCGTGGAACTGGAACGGCGCGGGCGAGGAGACGGCGGTCGCGGGGTACGACGAAGAGAAGCGCGTGGGCGGCGGGTTGGACGCGGGCGGCGCAGAAGCAGGGGCCCGCTGTGGGAGCGCGTTGGGCACCAACCCCGTAAACGTAAACGCGGGGCTCGCGCCGGCCCGCGTGTCCGCCACGCGCTCGGCCCACCGCCGCGTCGCTCGCGCCCCCAGGCCCAGGCCCACCTCCGCGCCGTCCACCTGCATCGGCGTGCGCATCCCGCGCCCCTCCGCGTCCGCCGCGTCCGCCGCCTCCCCGTCCCCATCGACGTCCATCCGGTCGGGCGCGTCACGGTCCTCCACCGCAGGGCTAATCCCCGACGCGCGCAGCCCCGCGCGCAGCCCGCGCACGGCCTCGCCCTCCCCGCTCCCCGCGCGCGACGAGCCGCCAGAGCCCGTGCCCGTGCCCATGTTCGCGCCGGCGTCGGCGGAGCCGCCATACGTCTCGCGCGCCTCCCGCCGCACGGCATCGAGCACCGCGTCGACGGCGATGAACCCGCCCGTGCGCCCGACGCCCGCGCTGCAGTGCAGCACGACCGGCGCCGCGCCCGCGCCCGCGCGCAGCTCGCGCCACAGCACGCCCGTCGCGCCGTCCACCTCGCTCCCGTCGCTCTCCGCGCCGCTGCCGCTGTTCTCCATGTTCTCCATGTCCGTGTCGCGGTCCGCGGCCGCGGGCGCGTTGCTGCCGTTCGTGTGGATGCTGTTGGTGTGGATGCTACCAACCTTGCCTTCACTCCCCTCCCCCTCCCCCTCCTCCATCCCGTCCCCGCGCCCCACCTCCGCGACGACCCTTGCCACCTCCCACACGAGCCCCAGCACGCCCCGTGCGTCCTCCGGCACGTTCATGTCCGGCCACCCGAGGTACTGCAGCTGCACGACCGTGCGCGCCCCCGCGCGCGGGTGCCACGCGTGCGTCAGGCGCAGCGTGCGCCGGATCAGCATCGGGCCCCCCTCCGCCCCTGCCGCCCCTGCCGCCGCCGTCGTGTTCGTCGCAGGCGCGCCGCCGCCCAGGAAGAACCCGCCACCGCCGCCCGAGT
This sequence comes from Mycena belliarum, assembly GCA_029282135.1. NCBI lineage: Eukaryota > Fungi > Basidiomycota > Agaricomycetes > Agaricales > Mycenaceae > Mycena > Mycena belliarum. Next base: position 1,002,899 of record JARJCN010000003.1, read on the forward strand.
CCACGCCCGCGCTGGGCGCGGCGCCGTCAGAGCACAAGGCACACCGGCCGACGCACCCCGGCGCGGCGCACCCGAGCAGCTCGACGCGCAGCGGGCCGTACGTCCCCGGGCGCCAGTACGCGCCGCACTTCACCTGCGCGCCCTCGACCTCGCGCGTCAGCATCACGATCACGCGCGCGTTCTGCTGCCACACCAGCCTACACAAGCAAAAGGAGGGACGTCAGTCAGTCTTGCTCGCAGTCATACGATAGCAGATAGCGGGGACGGGAGAGGCAGGGGAGAGGCAGAATGGAATGGTCTGCATGGAAGGCCCGAAAGGCACGGCCGGCGTGGTCTAGGTCTAGGCCGCAGCAGAGTGGCGTGGCAGAGCGAAACGGGACTCACGTCCAAAAGTCGCCGAACGTCGCCTCGAGCGGGCCCTGCGTCGCGATGTACCGCCGCGTCGTCCCGAGCGGCTGCACGTACGACGCGTTCACGTAGTCGTCGTGGTCGTGCTCGCGCCCCTCCTCCCCCACTTCCTCGTCCACTTCCACTTGATCGTCCTCGACGTCTTCCAGCAAACTCGCTCCCGTTCCCCCCACTAACACCCCCCTCCCGCCCCCGCCCCTCCCCTCCATCGCGCCGCGCACCCTCACCCGCTCATGCAGCCTAACCCGCGCATGCTCAAACGGCCAGATATTGCGGTACCTGTCGAACAAATCCGCCCTCAGCACCCTCGTGGCACAATGACACAAAACGACTGTGCACGCACCGGTTCTTGCTCCCCTTCTCCACGCCCGCGGTGATGCTGAACGGGAACGCCGCGCGTCTGCCCCCTCCCCCACCTCCCTCGGACGCCCCGCCGCGCCGGCTCCCCACGCCCTTCGCCGACCCCGACATCTTCGCCGTCGAGCTCGAATTGCTGGATCCCCCACCCGCCTCGCCGCGCCCCACGCCCACGTCCGCACGATGCCCCGACAAATCGCGCAGGGGCGGCGCCGCGTCCCCATCTGCCCCGCTCTCCCGACTATGGTGCTCCATCACGCCCATGAGCCGCCTCTGCTCCGCGAGCTCGATGCGGTAGAACTGCATCGCGAGCGCCTCCGTGCCCTCTTCGACGCGCAGGGCGGGCGAGGGCGCTGGTTCGGCGTCAGTATTGTCTTCGCGGGAGGAAGGAGACGGGAAGAAAGACGCACCGCCAAGGGCGCTCCCACTGCTCACGCTCGAGTCGGAGCTCTCGTCCTCGCTCGAGTCCGGGCGCGCGCCGGGGCCGGGGCGCAGCGCGTACGACCCCCCGGGCGCCGCGAGGTGCTGCGTGCCCGCGCCCGCGCCCATGCCGGGGGCTAGCGGGGGCGTCGCGGGCGCGGCGCGGCGCGCGATGTCGCGCAGCCACTGGAACGGCAGCTCCGCGATGCGGCGGCGCACGCGGCGCGGGAGGCGCAGCGGGATGCGCTCGGTGATGCCGTGCGCGAGCTCCGTGTTCTGGCGCACGGTGTCGAAGAACGGGTTGAACGCGTGCGCGGCGCCTGTGGAGGAGGAGGTTGAGCCTGCGAGGCGGTTGCGCGGGGTCGGGGGCGGGGAGGGCGCCGGGGCCGCGCGGGGCTTACCTGTCCGGGCGGCGGCCTGGGTGGTGCTGGTGAGGGCGAAGGCGGCGCGCGGGAGGTGGTGGGCGCGGAGGACGCGCTCGGGGGCGGGGACGGCGGGGTCGGTGCGGTCGGGGTCGGGGTCGGCGGGGTCGGGCTCGTCGTCCTCGGTCTCGGTCTCGGGGGCGGCGGCGGTGTCGACGAGGTCGCGGCGGGCGGCCCAGACGGCCTGGAAGCCGCCCTGGACCCAGGCGAGGGCGATGGGGGCGTCGGGGGCCTCGGCGCGGAACTTGCGGAGGAGGCCCTGGATGTTGGAGGTGTCGGAGAGGGCGGGGGAGTCGGCGTCGTAGACGAGGATGCGGGCGGCGCTGCGCCAGGCGGAGAAGCGGGCGCGGGCGGAGCGCGAGGGGAGCATGGCGGAGAGGCGCTGGAGGGAGAAGAGCGGGCGCTTCAGCAGCGTGGAGGGCACGGAGAGGGAGATGGCGCGGGAGAGGTGGGCGGAGGAGTAGGCGGCGTGGGGGCGGATGTCGACAACGAGGGTGGCGGGGTCGTCGAGCCAGTGGGAGAGGGCGGCGGGGGGGACTGCGGTGTAGTGCGGGGTCGGGATAGGCTGCAGCACGGGGGGGATGGGCGGGTGAGCAGGCGTCGAGGGCGGGTGAGCGGGCGTCGAGGGCGGGTGAGCAGACGTCGAGGACGGGAGTGACCGCGTCGAGAGGGTGGGCTGGATGGAGAGGGCGGCCATGGGGGTGCTGGGCATGCGGAGGGCGGGCGGGAGGAGGCGGGCGGTGAGGACCTGGTCTGGCTGGCCGAAGCGGGCCTGGATGGCGTCTGCAAAGGACTTTGTGTCGTCGGTCTGGTGGTGCGACACATTGTGCACATTCGACACCGCACTGAAAAAGTCGCTCATGAACGGCAGAAGATGGGCGGTACACCTGACGTCACACACACTTCCGTCATTGTCTAGGCCCAGTCATCCGATTAGATTAGATCCAGATCAACCTCGACTATGCAGTTCCAACCACACACACCCCGTCCGACTCTCAGCTCAACTACTCTCCATCGCGCCTCTCGAAAACCCTCCATCACATCCCCACCCTCTGTGATCCGCATCCGCGAATCCGCGAGTCCATGTTATCAAGCGGATCTCCGCGCCGCGTGGCACTCGACGTCACGGTGCGGTTCTTCAAGTTTTCAGTTATTCTTGCAGCCGATTCCGACAGCAAACTCTGCGGGCGTAATCATAACAGAGGGTGCGGGGCCCCACAACCATTAATGATTACAGCACAGTGATGGACCCACAGACGATTGGGGATTTCATTCGAGCAGGCACGACGTGTGGCGGAGATGTCCCGGATCTGCGCCAGATTTAACAGACGCGCCACGACGAACGCTACATGATACAACCACATACATAAAATGAATACCGCGCGACTCTGCAGAGCGCAAGCGTACCACGAATATGTAGGAGAGCATGCACTGGCAGCTTTATTTTGGTACGAAATTTGCTAGTGATCCTGAACGATTGTCTCTACAAAAATCACGTAGAGAGCTCTCAAGGCCGAATCAAGCCCAAGTAGAGGGAGCCCAGAACTTGGGGACCAGCGCTCAGCGCTCAGCGCTCTGGAATGACGGATTGCGCAGAGGTCAAGTGGACGCAAGTTCAAGTTCAAGCTCAAGTCCGGCGACTCCGGCCCGAGGCGAAGTGGCTGTGCATCTGCTCTTTAGTCCTCCCACCTACATAAACTCAACCTTGACTTCACCTTACCTCAAGTGTCTAGACTCTATGCTCTGTGGCCCTCTTTCCCTCTCTCTGGTACCCTAAGCCACGCCGGATCCACTCGCGCGGCTCGCTCGCCGGCTGGCGGCCTCGGCGGTCCCTCCACGGTGCTCTGTTCCCTCAAGCCTGCATGCATCCCTCGGATCGCCCCCGCCCCGCTCGTCCTTCCGATTCGCCCGAAGCTCCAGCCCAAGTCATATCATATCATGATCGAGCCACGCACGCGATCCGGACCCTGGGCCTCCATCTACCCAGTCCTGATGACAATGGCAACACGCTCCAGTCGAACGCGCCCTCCGCTCGAGTCGCCCGAAAAGCGCTTCTACTAAGCACGATACAAGCGAGCCACCGAGCCCTTTTTGTCAAGTCTTCCCCGGCGGCACTGAGACCCAACTTCAAGTTCGACGACGCCCTCAACCTCAAGTTCGACGACTCAAGTCCGCCGTCTGTCCCTAAACGTTAACCATCCGAGTCCCACGCGCTGGCACTTGCACCGCCAATAGGGCTCCCCGGAACACCTGGCATGCCGGATCCTAGCCGGCTTCGGATCCCATCAAGCGAGGTACTGCGTTTTCTTCGTTTGTCGAAGCGACTGTCTGTCTAGGGGAGACTACGTTTCGAAGAGGCTGCCAAGCACAGGTGAGGCCTAAGGTGCGGAGGCGGGTCCGAATTTGAGATGGGAGTGGGGACGTGGTGCGGAGGCGGAGGCGCCGCCGCGAGTCGGAGAGGCCGGGAAAAGCATGGAGTTCGCGAACTTGGAGCGCAGCGTAACGACTCGGAAGAGTGGGGCGCTTAGGCTGGGGGTTGAGCTGAAAGCATGTCAAACAGTTCCGAATCGATGTGCCAGGAGGATGGGCATGGAGGAGGTGGAGGGGGAGGAGGCGCTGCTTCGACGGGCGCACGTAGTAGATTGTGTCAGATATTCACAACTTGTAAGTTCAAGTTGTCCGCGGCCGTCGGTCCAGGGGCGGCGGGCAAGGCTCGTAAAATCAGAAAATGATAGCCAACCGACGATACAGCGCTCGAACATGATTAAAACATAGGGCAGCGTGTAGTTTCATTTTGGTACGCGATTTCAAGGGGCGAGAGACCAGGGTGCGGACTGTTGGCAGTGTTACAAGTCAACGCAAAGTCAACGCGGAGATCAACTTGAAGTTCAAGCCCGCGCGGGCGGGCGGTGGCTGTGCATCTGCTTTCTCTCTGTGTTTCCTCGTCTCAAATCTACGCGAAGTGCCTGTGGTGCCTCAAGTGTCTAGAATCTACGCTCTGCCGCTCGCTGGAATCTCTGGGACTATAGAACATGTTACACTGTGGATCTCCCCGCGCTCCTGGCTGGTGGCTGACCGATCTCGCATCTAAAGAACTTCGGGACCAGGATGCACCAAAATTTTTCTGTCAGCCGCACCCAGAGTCCTCGCCGTCAGCCGCCGCTGGGGCGTATAAAGGTCCTGCAGCGCCCCTTTCCGCTCTTTCTATCTTACCATGTCCAACTACCTCGTTATCATCGCTCTTCTCGCCTTCGCCTTCGGGCAAGCATTCAACGCCATCCTCGCGGGTCTCTCCGCCGCGGCAGCCGCCAACGCAGAGAGACTCGTCAACGTCCTCGTCTCCGGCAATTTCAGCGTCACCAGCGTCGTCGTCATCGTCCTCGCCGCCCTCGTGGTCAACGACATCGTCCTTCTTATCATCCTGCGCCGGTTCCTCGCGCCGAAGGACAACGCCCACACCAGGCGTGCATATACCCGTCTCACGCCGCTCCCCGTTCCCGCCTGGGCGGCTGACCGACAAGCCCACAACCTCGGCCGCAGCCGCGTCGCGCTCACACTCGTCCGGTGGGCAGGCACCAAGCTCGCCGCCGCCGCCGTGCGCCTCCTGCCATTCCTGGGGCGCGTGCTCAATATAGCGGGTCGTGTGGTTATCGTAGCGGGTCGTTACCTCCTCAAGACGGTCTTCGCGCTGCTGCGTGCTACCCTCAAGACCGCCGCGGTGGGCATCACTCGCTGGACGCGCCGTTCCCTCCGGGCTGCATCCCAGACGCCGTCTGCCCGTGCTCTGGCTCCCGCCGCCGCGCTCTTTCTGCGCCACCGCGCCTGCCTCGTCCCGGTCCCGCTCGCGCTGGGATGGACGGTCCCCCACGACACCGCGCCATACCCCACCGCGCTCGTTCTGCGCCACCGCGCCTGCCCCGTCGCGGTCCCGCTTACTCTGGAATGGACGGTCACTCAAGCTCTCGTTCTCTTCCGCATCCTGGCCGCCGCGTCCCCTGCGCCCCACTTCGACGACGCCATCAACGGGGGGTCGTCCTGCGCTGAACACCGCGACGAGTGGGACGGTTACGAGGACGAGGACGCATACACCGGAAACGGAAGCGCAGACGACAACATCAGCACCGAGGATCTCGTCTACGAGGCCCTGGGCTCGATCTGTCCGCTCCTCAAGATCGTCGACGGGGAGTACTCCTGCGCCGCAAAGGACGTCGCCTTCGTCATGGAGACCATCGCGATGGTGAAGTGCGCCGTGGCGGCGCTGCAGGAGATGCAGAAGGAGGCGGCCTTTGGAACCATCGAGGAGCTCGAGGATGAAGCGGAACTCACGGAGGGCGGCTCTGGTGTCGGGTTGCTGCTGTTCGACGTTGCGCATCTTTCGAGGCCGGTCGGGTTTCTTGCGCCCTGCGCTTGGTTCGAGCTTCAATGCGCTGCGACGCACGGCTCCGACTTCCACTCGAGTCTCCTCGACATCCTCCTCGCGAACATCGGCGATTCGAGGATGCGGCGCGTCGGGAGTTCGTTAGAGTTGTTGGTCGTCGAGGAGCAGGAGGAGCACGGTTCGTCGGACGGCTCGGACGACAGCGAGGACACGGCTGTGACCCTTGTCGAGTCGGACACCGGAGGGCCTGCCGCGGACGAGGACAAGCGCGCCGTTACCGTCTGCAACGATGACGCGTGCGCGTACGATTGCGACGACTCTCCCTCGTACGAGGCGTTCGCCAGCGGCGCGCCGTTCGAACAGCTCTTCGAGCGGAGACTCGGACACGTCCTCAACTTTGGTGGGTCACTCTTTATCTCTCACCTCCCCATCTCTCATCCCCATCTGCAGAAATATCCCGGCCCCCGTCTCTCGCCGCCCTCGCGGCGCACTTCGGCGTCAAGCCCTCGCTCAGCCCCCGGCCGTCGTACATGCACCTCTTGGACCCGCTTGCGTCCCGCCGCGAGAGCAGCCCCTCCGCCCTCGCTGCGGAGACCCTCTAGACCCGCCCCGTCCCGCCCGCCGCCACCCGTCCCCCGTCCTCCACCCCCTACCGCCCGCCCCGCCCCGCCCGCCACCCAACACACCCACCGAACGCGCACGAGGAGGATGGGGGACGCGCCGCCGGCTCTGGACGCACAGACGACGACCCGCCGCCCACCCCGCAGCCGCACGCGGCGCCCGCAAGAGGCCGCACGTGGACGCACCAGTATTTTTGTGGATGCTGCTTGTTGCTGCATCCTCGTTCGTGTTCGGTGGAGTGTTGGGTGGTGGGCGGGGCGGGCGGGGTCTGGGAATGGGGGTGGACTTGTCTGGTGGCTCAACGGGCGCTTCACATAAAAGCTTGCATCATCCGTCTCTATACTTATACCCGCTCGATATTTTCTACTTCCTTCTCTATATACCCTGGGCTCTCCCTACTACATTCCTACATTATACCCTGTATCGTATCCCTCCTCCCTTGATACCCTGGGCTCTCCCTCCTACATCCCTACATTATATACCCCGGATTGTACTATGCATCTCTTTGCTCCATGAGATATCCGCCATGATTTTCGCAATTACCCCTACTGTCTATAGAACAAGTGATGTTCTTCTGGGTCGGGTCGAAACCGACCTCAAAACCGATAACGGAGATGTTTTGCAGCTTTTAAGCTGCAGAAGATTAGCCAAAGCTTGAGCCTTAGACTCATCAGTGACTGAATTGACATGTTCAGACGAAGGCCTGCGAACATCGCAGATATTTACTGTCTTCATGCAGGGTTGCCTCCGAGCCACTGAGTATGCGAACGATGATCATCTCTTGGGCTTGTGTTCTTGCTGATCAGGCCACAATATTGTTTATCTTGCCAATTTATCTTTGAACAAATGCAAGCCGTTCAACTTTGGGAAGATGTACCCTGGAGCTGGGCCGGAGAGAAGCCCGCCCACCTTGAACAAAAATTGATAGTCTGCAGCTTTTAAGTTGAAGCGCGGTAACCGACTCGGGAACATGCGAGCCAGAACTCCGTCCACTTCGCTCCAACCCATTCGAAAATGCAATATTCTCAAACTCCATGAGTGGAAGACCGGAAGGTACATACATAATCTGGGACCCAGAAACAATTGGGGATTTCATTCGAACGCTACATGATCACAACGAGATAAAATGAAGACAACACACGAGGCAGAGCGCAAGCGCACCACGAACATGCAGAAGAACATGTAGCTTTTTTTTTGGCGCAATTCCAAGGAGCCGAGACTTACGGGTTGCGGAGGTCAAGCGGAGGTCAAGTTCAAGTTCAAGTCTGGCCCACCAAGGCGAAGTGGCTGTGCATCTAGCTCTTGGATCGCTCAACTTGAAAAAATAAAACTGCCGTTGCCGCCTTCGGCTGCGGTTAGCGGGTGCGGAAGGCGGGTCCGAAGATGGAGCGCGTAGCGTGTTGCGGAGGCGCCGCAGGGCGTTTCATCGCGCCGGTCCGGGCGCGAGTCTGAGAGGCCGGTAGTAAAACAGGTGTGGAAGCGCACGAGCTGGGGGTTGAGCTGGAGGTTATTTCGAGGGATTCCGGATCAATGCAGGAGGATGGGCGTAGTGGAGGTAGAGTGAGAGGAGGTGTTTCTTTGACGGGCACGCGTTACGCGTAGAAGATAAGTTGCACTGTCAGATTCGAGTCTGCGTCGTGCGACAAAACCTACGGCTCGTGGAATTAGAAAATGTTAGACAACCCACGAAGCAGCGCCCGAACAGTACGTTAAAACGTAGAGCAGCTTGTAGCTTCATTTGGTACGCGATCAAGGGGTCGAAAGAGCAGGTTGCGGACTGTTGTCGCGGAGAGAGGTCAAGTTGAAGACCGGGCCGGTGTAAGGTGGCTGTGCATCTGCTTTCCCTCAAACTCTGCAGCCCTCAGCTCGATTTCACCTCAAGTGCCTCAGGTGCCTCAAGTGTCAAGAATCTATATGCTCTGCCGCTCGTTTGACTCTCTGGGACTCACTCATCTGTGCTGGACTTTACTCGCGCGCGCTCCTGGCTGGTGGCTGACCGATCTCGCAGCCAAAGAATGGGTCGACCCAAATTCTGTCAGCCGCACCCAGTTTCCTCGCCGTCAGCCGCCGCTGGGGTGTATATAGGTCTGGCCGCGCCCCTTTTCGCTCTTTCATCTTAACCATGTCCAACAACCTTCTTATCATCGCTGTACTCGCCTTCGCCCTCGGGCAAGCCTTCAACACCATCCTCGCGGGTCTCTCCGCCGCGGCAGCCGCCAACGCAGAGAAACTCGTCACCGTCCTCGTCTCCGGCCGCGTCAGCGTCTCCAGCGTCGTCGTCATCGTCCTCGCCGCCCTCGTGGTAAATGACATCGTCCTGCTCGTTATCCTGCGCCGGTTCCTCGCGCCGAAGGACAACGCCCGCACCAAGCGCGCACATACCCGCCTCACGCCGCTCCCCGTCCTCACCTGGGCGGCTGACCGACAAGCCCACAACCTCGGCCGCGTCGTGTTCGCACTCGTCTGGCGGGCAGGCACCAAGCTCGGCGCCGCCGCCGTGCGCCTCCTGCCATCTCTGGGGCGCGTGCTCAATATAGCGGGTCGTGTGGTTATCGTAGCGGGTCGTTACCTCCTCAAGACGGTCTTCGCGCTGCTGCGTGCTACCCTCAAGACCGCCGCGGTGGGCATCACTCGCTGGACGCGCCGTTCCCTCCGGGCTGCATCCCAGACGCCGTCTGCCCGTGCTCTGGCTCCCGCCGCCGCGCTCTTTCTGCGCCACCGCGCCTGCCTCGTCCCGGTCCCGCTCGCGCTGGGATGGACGGTCCCCCACGACACCGCGCCATACCCCACCGCGCTCGTTCTGCGCCACCGCGCCTGCCCCGTCGCGGTCCCGCTTACTCTGGAATGGACGGTCACTCAAGCTCTCGTTCTCTTCCGCATCCTGGCCGCCGCGTCCCCTGCGCCCCACTTCGACGACGCCATCAACGGGGGGTCGTCCTGCGCTGAACACCGCGACGAGTGGGACGGTTACGAGGACGAGGACGCATACACCGGAAACGGAAGCGCAGACGACAACATCAGCACCGAGGATCTCGTCTACGAGGCCCTGGGCTCGATCTGTCCGCTCCTCAAGATCGTCGACGGGGAGTACTCCTGCGCCGCAAAGGACGTCGCCTTCGTCATGGAGACCATCGCGATGGTGAAGTGCGCCGTGGCGGCGCTGCAGGAGATGCAGAAGGAGGCGGCCTTTGGAACCATCGAGGAGCTCGAGGATGAAGCGGAACTCACGGAGGGCGGCTCTGGTCTCGGGTTGCTCCTGTTCGACGTGTTGCACCTCTCGAGGCCGGTCGGGTTTCTTGCGCCCTGCGCTTGGTTCGACCTTCGATGCGCTGCGACGCACGGCTCCGACTTCCACTCGAGTCTCTTCGACATCCTCTTCGCGAACATCGGTGATTCGAGGATGCGGCGCGTCGGGAGTGTCCTAGAGTCGTCGGCCGTCGAGGAGCAGGAGGAGCACGGTTCGTCGGACGGCTCGGACGACAGCGAGGACACGGCTGTGACCCTTGTCGAGTCGGACACCGGAGGGCCTGCCGCGGACGAGGACAAGCGCGCCGTTACCGTCTGCAACGATGACGCGTGCGCGTACGATTGCGACGACTCTCCCTCGTACGAGGCGTTCGCCAGCGGCGCGCCGTTCGAACAGCTCTTCGAGCGGAGACTCGGACACGTCCTCAACTTTGGTGGGTCACTCTTTATCTCTCACCTCCCCATCTCTCATCCCCATCTGCAGAAATATCCCGGCCCCCGTCTCTCGCCGCCCTCGCGGCGCACTTCGGCGTCAAGCCCTCGCTCAGCCCCCGGCCGTCGTACATGCACCTCTTGGACCCGCTTGCGTCCCGCCGCGAGAGCAGCCCCTCCGCCCTCGCTGCGGAGACCCTCTAGACCCGCCCCGTCCCGCCCGCCGCCGCCCCGCCCCTCGTCCCCCACCCCCTACCGCCCGCCCCGCCCCGCCCACCACCCAACACACCCACCGAACGCGCACGAGGAGGATGGACGACGCGCCGCCGGCTCTGGACGCACAGACGACGACCCGCCACCCACCCACGCAGCCGCACGCGGCGCCCGCAAGAGGCCGCACGTGGACGCACCAGTATTTTTGTGGATGCTGCTTGTTGCTGCATCCTCGTTCGTGTTCGGTGGAGTGTTGGGTGGTGGGCGGGGCGGGCGGGGTCTGGGAATGGGGGTGGACTTGTCTGGTGGCTCAAAGGACGTTTCATCTAAATCAACATCTCTTTTATCTTTATACCCGCTCGATATCTTTCACTTCCTCATTTATATACCCTGGGCTCTCCCCGCTACATTCCTACATTATACCCTGTATCGTCGTCCTTTGTATACCTCCCTCCTACATACCTACATTATATACCCTGGATTGTACTCTTAGAACTCTCTGCTCTGAATCCGTCCTGAAACATCGGGTCATCGTTCGCCATGCTTTTCGCAAGTACCAACATCTGTCGATAGACCTTCTGGGTCGGAATCAAAACCAACCCCAAAACTGATAACGGTCTGTGAGCGGGCGCAATAGGATTCAAGTTATATAGGACTCCATTCCGGGTCACACATTCGAGTATGTAGCAGTACAACAGAGGCGGCGCGGGAGCGGGGTCTCTGGCCCGAGGAGTAGAGTAGGTAGGACAGCTATCTGCTTCGACGGGCAGTCCCGATTGAGTTGGTGTCCAAAGTGGTTCACAACGGAGGGTGGCAGTGTGATTGCGACGACGAGGATGCGGGTTACACCGAAGTTCATCCCGTCATTAGTGTCCAACGAGGAAGTCGAGGGTTACAGGTATGTACGGCTGGCAATTCTTTGAGTTATAGCTCTGTAAATCGTTAGGCTGGAGATAAAATGAAGACTGTGCTGTTCCACATACTGTACGTGCAAAGTCAAGTCCCTGTAGTTCAGCGCGCGCCGCGGACACGCTCATAGAGTACGGCTGCCGCACGCTGTGGGGAATTAGTTGATTTACAAGTGGAAATGATGGCCATATCGTACCCGAATTGCGGCTGCGAACCTGTGAAGAACTTGTGAACGGTCAGCAGGACTGGTGGCCTGATAAAACACGCCCTGAGTCAGTTGTGCCAAATGATGCTGAAGTGAGGCACCCACCTCATTCGTCTCGGCGGCGGCGGCGGGTGTCGGAGTGGACGCGACGATGTGGATCGGTGTGGATAAATCCGTGACGTTGACGATGAAAGTAGACCCAGCACCCTGCGCGATGGAAACAGACATTGGTTTGACGAGGGTGGGTGAGACACAAAAAAAAAACTGGGATGGTGGTGGTACGGAAGCAAGGGAGATACTTCTGCCTGACCCACGACTCACCTTTTATACTGTATTGGCGACCCTGGACGACAGATTGACGACAGATAAGGAAATATACTTATAGTTGTTGATGATTGCTGGCCCGCAGCGTCTTCGGGCGTTCGACTCACTCTGGAAGATATCAGGATAGTAGGATATGCCCAGGGAGCCTGGAGCGGTCGCAGCGACATAGCCATAGTAGTAGAATTTGAACAGGGAGCGTTGGCGCATTCTCGAGACTGAAAAAGCGGAAATTTGTGATTCATGTTGCCCGTTGGAGGTTCTCGAATGGCCTGCTGTTGCGATGTAATGCCTTGGATGAGGTGTGATGCTGCCGGATGAAGCTGGGATGGTGGTTGGAGCAAGGTGCGTGCTTGGTGTCATTTGATTGGTCAGGTCAGCACTCATCCTCTTGCTCTCATTCTTCATGTCAACTCGGGGCCACTTCAGCCGCATCTTCAAGAGTGTCTCCCATCAGCAGGATCTGCGTTTCTGGGCTGCGCTCTGTGGCAGCAGAGAAAATACCGGGGTGCCACTGCCTTATCAAGATCGTACATCGAGTTGATCCGGATTTTGGTTCGAGTCACTCGACGAGTACATTCCGGCCTGCTGGTGCGACTGTCAGACCCCAGGGACCTTCCTGGTAGCAGTTGGAGCCGAGTCTGAAGCTGCAGCGACACTTGTCTAATTCTGGAGCATTAACGACCATGAAAACCACGTTCTTCCGGTGCCTCACCTGTTCACATACGTCTCAAGTCGAAATCGACCGAGGAAAAATCTATGAGCCTCCTGTGTGTCCTCGAGACGTATGTGCCGCTCCTGGAACCCTATCGCTCATCCACAACCGGTGTGTGTTCGCGGACCGCCAAGTAATTCGCCTTCAAGAAACACCTGACGCTGTCCTGACGGCCAGACAACTTAACGTCAGTCTGAGTGTCCTTGATGAATTCGTCGACGTCGCAAAGCCTGGAGACCGTTTGGTCGTTACGGATATCTTCAGAAGCATCCCGCTGCGTGTTAACCCGCGACAACGGTCTCTGAAGAGTCTGTACAAGACGTATCTGGATGTTGTGCACGTTGGGCTCGTGGGTGGCTCGGAGGGCCGCGAGGGTGTACTCGCTTTTGACAAAAGGACGCGGGCAGCGGGCGACCGAATACCGGGTGTCGGTGGTGCCGGAGACGTGGATGGTGGTATCAGCGGCCTGGATGGCGATGAACAAAAGACTCGCAACGCTGAGCTCGAGGACATGACTTCCTCTAGGCTTCGTACTCCTCGCTTCCACCTACCAGTGCTCCAAAGAAGTCCAAAGAAGTGATACCTTTCTTCTGCTCGGATGACGGAGCTTGTCGAGACACGAGGGAGCAACTTGGAAAGATCAAGGTATCATCCAAAGACTTCATGCTGGTGCAGACTTCCCCCGAGTCGAAAGTAATGTTGAATGCTCAATTTCAATGTTGAATGTTCCCAAAGCCGCCAGTGCTGCGGAGTCCTCCTCTGCTCGAGCGGCGGAGGCTGCAGAGGTTTAGTCGGAGCGTTTCGGATACAGTGACAAGTCCCTCTAGGCTCGGTACTCCCCGCTTCCACCTGCCAGCAGTGCTCCAAAGAAGTCCAAAGAAGTGATACCTTTCTTCTGCTCGGATGACGGAGCTTGTCGAGACACGGGGAGCGACTTGGACAAGATCAAAGTATCATCTAAAGACTTCAAGCTTCAAGCTCGTGCAGACCGGACGTGCGAGTGATCGCTTACAATTGGAGACTTATAATATTTTTCAATATTCAATTTCAGTGGTGAATATCAGATATCAAACAACCATGCCTCCTCTGCTCGAGCGGCTGGGATGGCAGAAGTAGTCGGAATGGTTCCGACCTCGGAGAATGAGTCTTCGAAGTTCGGAGACGGACGATGCACGAACTCCGATCCTTTCCTCTTTCCCCGCCGGCTCCGAGATTAACTGTACACCGGCAGCCATGTTCTCCATGCACTCCGACTGTCTTCTCCGACTCCATGGCGGGTCAACGGTTTCACGGGACATGAGTAGCGCCGCCCCCACCGGTACCCTAGATTTCCTAGGTCCAATACCACCCTCGCCTGCCCTTTGTCGTACTCCTCCGCTCATGCTACTTTTTGAAGGCATGACGACGAGCGAACTATTTGGCGGAGGATTCATGTGCAATCGAAAACCTGCACGAAACTTTGGCCTCGTCCTATATCTCCGCGACAACCCGGAAGAAAAAGCCCACGTATCTTGAAACACGCTGGCGGCTAAAAAAGTCCCGTTCCCCGAATATTTTCGGCAAGAATGAGCATCGATTCTGAAGTATGTAGCATGCTCATTGACATACAGCTTCCTCTGTAGCTGAGGCTCCTCCGTGGAGAACAACGTGGAGTTGCTAATTTATCATCGCATTTTTAGGCTCGACCATCCGAGTCGGAGAGATATATATGTACCACAGAAAATTGTCTGTCGTGAATAAACCTGGCTCTTGAACTGCTATTCTTCAGCTCCGGGTCAAAGCTGAAGAATAATTCGGTCGTAGCGGAAGGTTTCAACGTGCCCGGGAATATAAATGTTACAGTTTATGGCACCGACGTGGGATAATGCAAAATACAACGCGAAGAAGTCAAAGGTAGGTAGCTAATGTACAACGCGGCGCGGGAAGCCCTGGAGGCTGCGAGAGTCCTGTCAACCAATTCCAACCCAGACTTTATGGTGGCGACGGATATTTTAGTAGCGACGGATGGTGTAGATCGCAGTGATCTAGGCAGTGTGTGCACGGTGCCTGGCGAAAGGTGACGAATAAGCGACGGTGCATGCGGCTGGGGAAGAGAAAGCGTACGTGGAACACTGGGATATGCAATTGCAGCAGCAGAAGCGCGGGTGGGGCTATGCGACGACGCAACTCCCGCTGGAGCCTGTGCCGTTGTCCTCGTTGACCTGGGGCAGCTCGTCGACGTCCTCGATCTTCGCTGGTGCGTGGGCGATGGTAGAGAAAGAGTCCATTGCGAAGAGGTCAGTGGAGGGCGATATACGATCAACGACGCGGGTTCGGATGATTCGGGAGGCAAGCCTGGAGAAAATTCGAGGTTTTGCAAGCGACTTATATACACCAGACGAAGGGCATGTGAATGCGAGGAGCGAGGCTAATTGTCTTGCGCACCTCGGGACCCCATTGGATGAAGGAGAGAGGAACACAATAAGGACAGAGATCGCTTCGAAGGGGATTTGCGCGGTCAACAATAAGAGATCACGATCATGGTACGAATGCGGTATCCGGTTCGCAAGATGCTAGGGAGGATTCTGAAGAGCTGGCCACAAGCTTGAGAGCTTGTAGGACTGCTGAGAGGCGGAGAACAGCAGCCGAGGGGGTGCGGCCATTATCTAGACGAGATGTGAGATTTGAGTAGAATGCCTCGAACTTTGCGGCCAGTGGAACGGCGAGGGTTCTGCGATAGTTTCTGCATGAAGAGAGTTTTCGGGTAGAACGAGTCAGAGGGTAAGCCTAGGCAGGGCGATAAGCAAGAGCTCAAGGCCCCCCAATATGAGAGGAAGTACAGTAGGAGATGGTTGTGCGAAAGTAACCTTGAAAAGGAAGTTTGGATCTACCCCCGTTTTGATCCGTATTTGTTCCCGTCCGGCGTCCACCATTTTTCTGACCCATGTCGAGGCCCATGTCGGCACGCCGCACCCTCCAGTTTTCCGATCTGGATTGTCGCCGTACTAACCGCTCCAACTTGAATGCCTAAACGCTTGGATACTTGCATGTCGAAGTAGCTCCAGTATCTGAATTCCGACCTGGAATCATCTGACATCCCTGCGACTCGACGCTTCCTGGTGTGTACCCCTGCGATTCACTTTAACTCCCCTGATGATGATTACGAGCTCGCCGCCGCCAAGTGCTTTATCTCCCTTATTCCTATCATGTCTATGGGATTTCTAGTGTACTTACATAACTCGAAGCAATCACTTGTAGGAAATCCGAGTCCGTCCCCACGCGTATATCGGTTCAGTAGAGAGTCTCTGTTTTGGGCAACTCCTCTGTGCTGCATCGCAATCGGAGTCAATTAGCATGCTAGATAATTGGTAGTGCGGCAGAGGGCGGTCCTATCAGCACACTTGAGTGCATAATGTGAACACGCGGGGTGCCCCCGAAAATATCGGTATCATACGACTAGCGCGCCGGCAGCTCCTCCAATAATATTACATAGCTGTCTTGGTGCATATAGAGCGTCCGTAGTGTCGTGGTTCTTCTATTAGTGGCGGTGCCAGAATTAAGTTGCGACGGTGGTGCCAAATAAATCATCCCCGTCGTTTGGACTCTCTTCGCCTGCGTGGTTCTGGATGGCCCGCCCCAGGGAGCCTCTGCGGCTCAACATTCCTCCCAGCCTCAACTCCCAGCAGCCAATGCCTTTTGGAGGCCACCCCATGTTTTCTCCCGCCCTCCCGACAGCCCTGCAGGGAGGAATGTTCCCCCAGTACCCTCTCCAAACCCCCATGCAGCCTTTCTTCAACCCCCAGGCCCCCGGGGCACCTTCACGTCCCACTCATCGCCAGGGCAGTGCCAGTATGGCCAACTTCACTCCCTCCCACCCTTCATTTCCTATGACACCGGGAGGTGGTCACTTCCCCCGACCTTCACTGATGGGGGGCAGCGGCCAGTCTTTCGTTGGGCATGGAGGCGGAGGCCCACCATTCGCTGGTAGAAGTAGGAGACAACCCAGTATCGGAGGACCCCCAAAAGCTGTCCTCGGTGGTCCGGCTCGCAAATTGAGTCCTTTGCCACCAGTCGTTCCCACTGCGCAGCTGCCCGCTGCGAAGCCGAAAAAAGTCATTGTCAAGCTGCCCAAAGAGTCTCCAATGGACGAGGACGGGAAGCCCTTGGAAAAGCCTTCATGGGCGAGAACTCCTCTAGAAACGCCTTTCGTCTATAAAGAGGTACAAGTTATACAGGCAGAGCTCACGAGCTCAGACGCGTATCCGCCGGAAAACGAGAGGCACGAAATGCCTCCGACGATCGATGTATTCCTTCCTGGCAAGGCACGTAGCCTTCCGTTGCCGTATCCGGCGGTTTGGCTCACTTCTTCTTCAGCGTGCCTGGCAGGATATTAAAAAGCGGGAGATCGACGAGAAGCTCGAGCGGCTCGGCGTTGAGCGCACCGCCTCAAATGGCCATATACATGCACCTCACGCCCGTGCAGCGTCGGTACGTCTAACTCGTGCTATGCACGTGGTGCTCATTCTAACCCATCTCTGTATCTTTGTTTCCAGATCTCGTCTCCCGCCGATCCCGCTCTGTTATTTTTCAAGCTGAACAAGCTTCAGCTTCAACAATCGCAGACCGTGTCATCGCTCAACTCTCTCTCCTCATCTCCGCAGCCGCCATTTGGGCTCTCTCCATCTCCGCACCACCAGCCACCCGGGCGGTACCTTACAAATCGCCACGGATACAGCATGTCTCTGGCGCATCCACCAACTTTCCACTCACCCTCCTCCGGCACTTTCGGTGGCCCCCCAGCACACAATCCCTTCGGTCCGAATGCCTTCCTAGGCTCGGATCAGCGCTCCGAGAATGAGTCTGAGCCAGAGCCTATTCACGCGCCGCAAGGTCGCGTCCCCGTGTCCATGCCCTCGCTCGCTGCGCCACTGTCCCTATCACGTCCGGAAAGTCGGGACAGCCGGCCAGACTTTGCGCGCGGATTTGGTTTGGACGTCACGGAGGAGGAGGACGAGACTGAGGAGGAGGGCGACGGCAACGATGGCTTTGCCACCGACGTTGGAAATCCTGATAGCGACGACAGTGACGGGGAAGGCGAAGGGCTGCGGACGGCGCGCCACTCAAGACACGTGTCGCGCCTCTCTGGGGCGCTGTCGCTACGCTCGGTCGGCGGGGTTGTGGGCCATACTCTCAATGGACATGCGCATGAGCGCATGGAATTGGCACCTGAGGATGCTTCACAGGATATGGATTTAGATCAGGAGGCGGTGGCGGAATGGACGGGTTCAGAGGATCAGGAGCAGCCTCTCGACCATGAGACGTCCGACGACGAGGTGCGTCTCTGCGTCCCGGCTACGCCTTTCTTTTTCCGAGGGCTGACTGAAACAGAGTATCGGCGACGAGTGGTCGAATCCTTCCGACGAGGAGCGTGCACGGCAGCAACGTGTCGAACGGCGTATACAGCGACGCGCAGAAGATCAGCCACGACGGGTACCCAACTTCCCCCGCCCACCGGACAACACCATCGTTGTGCCCCGGTCCCGCGACGAGGACATGATCTCGAATCCGAGTGAGGAAGAAGCCATGAACCGTGCCGAGTACCTGGGCGTCGACCCCAACCAGTATCACAGTGGCTCGCCGAGTGGCTCGACACATCATATACCCCACTCGCGTGCGACGTCCGGAAACTTTACTGCGCACGATCCTGCGCAGGCGCACTCGCGATTGCCGTCGGACAACTACATGTATCCTCAGCCGCAGATGCAGCCCCAACCGCAGCCGTATATGCCTCGCCGCGACTCGTTGAACCCCCACGCGAAACCATTTGTTTTTGGTGCGCCAATCGAGCACTTCGTATTCGGCGCTGCACAGGCTGCGACGTCGCCCAATCCGTGGAGCACGCATCGTCCGCAGACTCCCCCAAAGGCGCCGCTACTCACCCACTCGCGCCTGCCTTCAATCGGCACCGCGCTCAATCCTGCCGCTCCGGAATTCAGGCCGACAAAGCTTGCCTTCAACGTCGGCGCTCCCGAATTCAAGCCCACTGGCTTCACGTTCAAGCCGCCGCCCGGGGTGCCACACGTTGCGTTCCCTGAGCCCGATCATGGGAAAAGCCCACTGCCGAATCAGCCCACTGCCGAATCAACGCCGTATAAGACGCAGGGCCGCGAAAAGCGCCAGCGGCGTAGTCTCAGCGGTGACTCGAATGAAGAGGGGGACAGCATGTCGTCATTCCGCTTCCCTCCGAACCTTGACTCCCCGAAAAGCATACGCCGTGCCGCCCCCTCATCAACCGGGCACAGCTCTCTTAACCCGTCCGCTGAACCGTTCACGTTCGCGGGCTTCAAGAGCGTCCACGATAGTGTTCCGCTTCTGCCATCGTTAATGCCCCTGAGTCCTAGCGCGGATGAGACGCCCAATGATGAGAGTCTCGGCACGGCCAAACCCGAGGCGAACCAGGGCGCAGAGGCGGAGCAGCCACCGTTCTCCCTCCCCGTCGGGCGTTCCAAGCGCGCGCCTATCCCCCTCGACTTCACGCATGGCGTTTCTCCGAGCATGCAACTCGATTTCCGGTCCAGCAACACGGTTCCAGCGGGCTTGTTCAAGGCGATGGTGAACAGCAGCGACGAACGTACACGGCGGACGGTGCGCTCGCGCCTCAGCTCCCGCGAGATCTTCGAGCACTCGCATCGACCGTCCCTGGACGACCTCAATGTCCCGCCCATTTCTGTCTCCCGCAAGATCTCACGGTCGCGCCTCGTCACGGATCCGGGCAACCGGCAGGCATCACCGGCAGACGATCTCTTTGCATCTTCCGTGCGCCGCGGTCCCGGCGGTCACATCAGAAGACAGTCGTCCCTACCAGATGCTTTGCGGGATGCGACGAACACCTCTGTGTCCGAGGGGTCGTCCCCCGCGATGGACCTGACGAGCCGAATGGAAATGCACCAGTACGAGCAGCGGCTCGAGGCGCTCCTTGATGAAAAGCTGGACGGCATCCGACGCGACCTTGTTCGCTCTAGAGGATCGCTGAGCCCCTCTGCGGAGGCGATGATCACGGAAGTGGTACAGTTGTTCCGCAGTCAGCTTCAGGACTCGGCGCTGCGCAGCTTGGAGAACAGTCACATGGATGCCCGCGGGGAAATAGACTTTGAGCTCATCAAAGATGTCGTGGAGCAGGGACATGCAGAGGCGCGCGCGGTGCTGAAGCAGGAGCTCGCGGACATCGCAATGCGAATGACGCAGGGACAAATGCCGGTGGATTCTTCGGAGAGTCTTACACCGCTCATGCGGGATCTCAACAACAGGACGGTTCATGCGGTTGTGGAGGCCATCCAAGAGTTGTCGGTGCGGCTTGAGGCAATCGGTGTTGCTGCGCCTGCCAGGGAGCGTGACTCGATGGTTGACGCACTCATGTCGGCGTTGAACCCGGTCCTACATTCTTTGCATCCTGAACCGGTCGATTACGACTACCTCACTGACAAGCTTACACAAGCTGTCAAGCCTCACATTTCCCAACTCATCGATCTTGCGTCTGACAAGCGTGAGACAGCTGCCTTAATCGTCGACCGTCTCAGGCCGTTGTTGCCCTCCAAGGGTTCCGAAGTGGATACGGATGCCATTGCGCTGCAGCTCTGCGCCGAAGTTCGCCGTGCCATTGCACCGATCGACGCCTTTGAAATCAAGGAACAGGTGGCCGACCTTGTGGTCGAGCGTCTTGACTCGCGGCTTGCCGTTCGTGACCGGACTTTCAACCCGGAGACGATGGCTCGCAAAGTAACTGACGGGGTTGCGCAGCTGTTGGAGCCGATGAACCAAGTAACGATCTCCCTGTCGACACTTTTGGACGGCCAGAAGTCCTTATCGAGTCAACAGAGTGACTTGGCATCGACTCACAAGCAGGTCGCAGCTCTAATGAGTGAACTGCCCCCTCGCCTTATCGCTGCTATCGAAGCCCTCAACGCGGCGCAAGCTAGTGTTCCTAAGGTCAATGGCAACGTAGCCCGTGATTCGACGCCAGACGAGCATGTTTTGCGTATCAAGTCTGTTGTCGAAGACTCTGCTCATGATCAGCGGACGCTCTTGTCCAACAGCCGCGAACTCCTTTCGTTACACAGAGAAGTTCTGGAACAGCTGAATGCTTTGCCCGAGTCATTCGCTTCTGCGACGAACATTCTCCATGGAGCGCACGCTGAGTTCGCGCTTACTCGAGACGCGAATAAACGTGAGATGGATGAACTTCGACGGAATAACACCGAGTACCAAGTCCAGGTGGCTAAGGCGCGCGGTGCTCATGGTCAGGTCCGTGTTGAGAAGGAAGTTGTTGTCGAGAAGCTGTCCATCGTGGAGGCCGATCGAGACCGTCTGCGTCTGCAGCTTAAAGAGCTGCAGGCCTCGACCTCTACCAAAGCTCTCGATCTGACAGCTGTGGAGGCGCGGAACTCGGAACTCGAAGACGCCCTTGCAAAGGCCCTTGCACGTCTACAGGCGTCTGATGTCGCGCATCAAACGAGCCAAGAGCGTATACTGGAACTGGAGAACGTCAATCGCGACTTGATGACGGAGAAACAATCTCTTAAGTCCAAGGTGCGTGCCGTGAACCTTGCAATGTGCTTTACTAATCGGATACAGGTTGACTCGCTCGACTTGCAAGCTACTTTTGCTGCCCGTGACAAGGATTCGGCATTGCAGGCGCTTACTGCTCTCCAGAAGCAGCACGACCATCTAACGTCGCAGCAAACCCATTGGGATGATCTTCGTCATGCTTCTGGGCAGATCGAAATGCTTACGAATCTCATCGGTCAAGCGGATAACGAAGAGTTGAAGGAGCTCAGGCACGTCCGCGACCGCAGCAAAGTTCTGGAAGGCGAGCATGCCGCACTTCTCAAACGCTTGAAAGACCAAGACTCCAAGGTGGCTAACAGCGAGAAAGCCGCGCTAACTGCTCGCCAAAGTTTATCCCAAGCGCAGCAACGCTCGTCTGAATGGGAGAAGCGAGCGAAAGAATACGAAGGCCAGCTTGAGATGACGCAAACTAAACTCGACCAGGCAGAGCAAACACAATCGCAATTAGATGCAGACTATTCCTTCGTTAAACTACAACTCGAAGAGCGAGAAGCAGACGAACGCCTAGCCAAGGTCAGTACTTGTTGATTAACTGATGGAGTGGATCTGACTACGTTCATAGGACCGGGACAATAAACTCCGGGATCAAATTGTAGTCCTGGAAGCGAAAGTCAATCAACTGCAAATTGAGCTGGATCGTAGTCGCGCGAAAACGCCTACAAAGGCTGCACCTGCCCCCTCAGCCGCGACGCCGTATCGCAATATCACCAATGGCAGTACACGGCGACCGGACTCGCGCACGAGTACTGTGTATCCTAGTCGACCACCGTCGCCAAGTGCACGCAGTGTGACACCGCCTGGTCCGTCTGTCTGGGACTCAATGCATGCCCCTCGGGGGCCCAATGGCACGCACAATTCGACCGCTGCAAGTATGCATGCACCCGCTCTACATACCCCCACGCCAGCGAGCAGGTACTCCAGTTTGGGTGACAAGCGCCGTCCACCCGCGCAAGCCTACTCGCGGTACTCGCAGGCTCGTGCCGCCCCGCCATCACCCACACCGAGTACTGTGTCGCTGGCACCGACGCAGGGTCCTGACGGCTGGTGGCAGTGATCCCACTTCTTAAAAAGGCTTCTTCGTTGTTCTCGTTTCACTGCTCTTGGTTGTTCCTGCTATGCACACTCTGGATTTCTCTTATGCACTATCAGTCCTTATATTACCTGCAATCTACATCATCTATCTATTGTCATCAAACTAGCCAGCGGATTCTATCTATCCTCTGATAACACCCTCATTTTTCTGTAATCGGCATTGTCTACACATCTACATACCCTTCTCTTTGTTACCAGCGCATCTGTATATACTCGGAGATCTGGATTGAATATCGGATTCCCGTTGCGATACGCCGTCGTAAGTAACGAACTGGGTATGATGTCGTCCAAGGAAGTTAATCTCGTCGGTGCTGTATATTCGATAGCGGAAACAGTCGAACTTCGTCCTGGTCCTCAGCTTTGTGCGCGACACTCGAGACTAATCGCTCTGAGTACCTCTCCCACTCCCTCACACTAGTACTGACAGTATATTAGCAAGTCGCCGTCAGGCTAGATATTTAGTCAATTTTACATGAGCGTGCTGAGTGCGAGGGGATATAATTATGATGAAAGGCCATGATATCTAGAACATAACATACAGCGATGAAAACGTCGCAATGGTCGAGGAGAATCTAATCGTCATCGTCGAGGAACATCGACTGATCGCCGGCCGTGTCCTCGCCCTCATCGGACGGGATTTCGACGTACTTCTTGGGCGCAGCACGTGCGGGGCGAGACGGTGCCGCACGCGTAGGTGCGGCGGGGACCGCATCATAATCCATCTCATCGTCGGAGCTGTCTACGATTTTCTTCGGCGGAGCCTTCTTCGGCTTGGGCGGCGAAGCGGGCTTCATGCTCTTAGAAATCTTCCGTTGCTCGGGCTTGCTGGAAGCACCAGAGGGACCGGCCTTGGAGAAGAAGTCGGTCACCTCAGGCTGCGAGAGCGATGATTTCTTCTTTGGTGGCTCCATATCGCTGTCGACCGCGCTGTCGAGACTGGAAAGAACGCTAGTCAGCATAAGAAAAAAATGGGGATTTGAAATGAACCTTTTGCGCTTAGGAGCAGCCTTTGCTTTCCCCTTTGCTTGCGGGGGCTCGTCATCAGAGTCTGAGTCGATTGCCATTGGTTTCGCCTTCTTCAGTGGGGCTCGCTTCACTACTTCTACCTCGCTGTCCGAATCATCTTTCACGGCCTTCTTGGGGGGAGCCCGCTTCTTCGGCGGAGGTGGAGGTTCGTCATCGTCATCGTCGTCTTTGGCGGCGGCAGCCTTCGGCCGCTTGGGATCAGGGGCCTTGCGCTTGGTCGCCTTGATTGGCTTGAAGTCGTCCTCGGAGTCGGAACGGTGTCCTTTACCTATGGACTTGCGCGTCTTGAGAACGGTTTGTTTCCGTTTTATCTTCTTCCCGTTGGCGTCCAGGTGCTTCTTGACTTCAAGTTCCCGTTGCAGCGCCTGTAATCTCGGGTAAGCGGGCTGGGGGACATCGAACAAACACTACATTCCTCCCACTCCACCAAGAATTTATCAAGGTCGGTGTTCCACAGCTCCTTCGGGGAGAGTTTGAGAAGCGCAAGCAGCTCGTCTTCTTTCTCCGAGGCGCTCTGTAGCAGTTTCTCGATCTGTTACGCAGAGTGCAGTGTCAGGAAATGCATCCAAAAAACTTCAGCGTGTACCTTCTCCCTGGTCAGACTCGAGATGGCCATCCCAAGAAGGTAATCGTAGTCGCCGGCGTTCGACGTCGACGTTTCCGGTTCATCTTCATCCTCCAAAGCCTGTGCCTCCTCGCCAGCCTCCTTCGCCTGGCTGATCTTCGGGAACGGCCGGAACTTGTGTTTCTTGAGGTCAACGACGATGTCGACTTTCTTTCGGTTGGAGATAACAAGCTCCTTGTCGACGATCATCTTGACGAACCGCGCCTGATTCGTCAGCTTCTCGAACACATACTGCAGTTCCGCCGCTAAATGGTCCTGGTAGAAAGGGGATCGTTGAGCATCTTTCCCTCAAAAAAGGGACGCAAATGTTACCTTGCGCTTCTGGTAATACGCAAGGCGTACGGGATAAAAGTCCTCGATGATTTCTTCCGGCGACCCGTACCGCTTGATCTTGCCGTCGAGATCAAAGCAGATCATGTTGGAAGTGGCAATCTTGGACGTGAGTCTAAAGAATTCAAGCAGGCCTTTCTCTTCTGCTTTCTCAAGTTGCTTCGCGTCCATCGTTACGATGAAGTGTACGTTCTCGTTATCGTGGTGCTCCCTATAGTCCTGTTGAAAATATTATTTGGTGGTGTCAGTGAAGCAGTCGTGATATCGAACCTTGATCGTTCCCGCCTCATTCTCCTTGCCCGCGATCATGGCCTCGAGCTCAATCTTGTACGCGTTAGTCCACTTGTGTATCGGCAACTCTGTGATCGCGACGGTGGTTGCACTTGTCTTGGTAGCGACACCGAAAACGTCGTATTTGTTCTTCGAGGTTGCCTTGATCTCGCCACGAAACCCTCGCCACCAAGGATGCATTGGGACCATCTCCTCACCGTCCATGAGTCGTCTGAGATTGGCAACAATGTCGCTGGGATTGAAGCACGGAATATTAGTGCTCCAGCCTGGACGCGCGCCCGTTAGTTATTGCAGCACACAAAAACATATGCAATGGCCCACCTGTCCCGATGCCCTCAGCCCCATTGATGAGCACCATCGGCACGGTGGGTATATACCACTCCGGCTCGACGATCTGGTTATCGTCCTTTTGCTGAGTGAGAAGGGGGTCATCGTGCGGGTGGTATATAATCCTCGAGATCTTAGACGGAAGGGTATTGATATAACGAGCGGACGCGTGGTCCTTTCCTCCTTGGTCACGTGTACCATATTGACCATTGGGCTCTAGCAGATTGATATTGTTGCTCCCTACATATGTCTGCGCCAGATTGATGATCGTCTGCGCCAAACTGACTTCGCCGTGATGGTACGCAGCGTGCTCGCCAATGTAACCGATAAGTTGGGCGACCTGGGTGCAGGCTGATCGGAACCACCGAACGAAGGAAAGAGTCAAGCCGCGTACCTTGAGTTCCTTCTTCATGTTGCGCTTGAAGCACCCCCACATGACTTTACGTTGACCGGGCTTTAAGCCATCCGCAACCGAGGGAATAGACCGAATGTTGTCCGCCATGGAGAACAAAATGAGTTCCTTATTGATGAATTCAGAGTATGGGATTTCTTCCAAGCGATGGTCCAGGTACGTCCCAGGCTGGTAACAAGCATGAACTCAGCCCACAGCGTTTCAGAAGGAATCAAGATCATACCTTGAACTGGCGCAGCCACTCCTTGCGCTCGTCCGCCTTTTTCTTGCTGAACGCAAGCTCAATGAGAGCTCTGTCACCGTCTTGTGTGGGGGCGAACGGGATCATGTGCTTCTCCATATGGCTAAAGTAGTCGCGCGCGTCCGAGTCCTTGCTCGTTCCCAGCCCCTGGGGAGTGGTCAGGACGTCTTATATGTGTTTTACGGCGCACTTACTTTGTAGTATTTAGGATCCCACCTTGCCGCGCCTGGTGTTTCTTCCAGCCACTGCTCGTACTCAGGGAGCGTGAAGAAGTCTTTCCTCTGCGCCCCTTTCGTTACCTGATAAGGCAGCAAAATTTGAGGCAAAGTCCGAAAAGACAGAACTTCTACGCACCCTAACGATAGGCGTAACGAACTCAACGAGAAAGTCGTCAAGTTTGAGGAGCGACGGAAAGAAATGGTCGAGGAAGTTTATGATTAGTCCTTTGATATGCGAACCGTCGTGATCCTGTACGATTTTAGCAAATTGGTACGTTGGCGTAGTAGGAAGGCTGGGCGCACCTGGTCCGCCATGATCATGAGTCGACCGTATCGAAGGCTCGCGGTGCTCGTGTAGTCTTTGCCATGCTGGAGCCCCATGATTTGCTTGATGTTCTGAATCTCTTCATTCTTCATGATCTGGTCGTGGCGCGCCTCGCGAACGTTGAGCAGCTTTCCGCGGAGAGGGAATACCCCGAAATTATCACGGCCAACAACGCTCAACCCGGCGATGGCGAGCGATTTGGCGGAGTCTCCTTCGGTAAGAATGAGGGTGCAGTCTTTCGCATGTTTCGTCCCTGCGTTGTTGGCATCCGCAAGCTTGGGCAGGCCCGTCAACCTTAACCGGGGATGAGGGTGGAACATATGATAGAGGCTACGAAACGTACCGGCTGCGTTTGGTCCCATCCGTTTTCTTGATTTGCTGGTCGGCTTTGAACTGAGCCCAATTGAGGATGTTCTCAATGATGGGGGATTTCAGGACTGCGAGCAGGTGAGCCAGATATACATCAGTTTTGGGATAGATTGATCTACCTTTCTTCATAAAGTCTTCTGAGAGCACAGGTTTGGTTCCGAACTTAGACGCCGGTAAAGTAAGCGTGTCCTTCGTCTGACTGTCGAAGGTGGGGTTCTCGATGAGCGAGTTTACGAAGATCCACATGTGGTTCTTGATCTGCGCCGCCTTGACGGTCGCGCCCTTATTCTTCTTTGAGATCGCCGCAAGCAAGTTCTTCGATATTTGGTCAGCAATCAGTCCGACGTGGGTCCCTCCCTTCGTTGTCGAAATGGAGTTGGCAAATGACACCTGCTGGAACGAACCATCCGAAATCGCGAAACCGATTTCCCAACGGTTGTTGACCCTCTCGTAAATGAGAAGAGGTTTAGCGGGAGCCGCGTCGCCCGTGGCCTCTTTCGTCGCTGATGCCGACGACAAGTACAGCTCCACGTACTGTTTGAAGTTCTTCACGTTGGTGATCCTCTTGTCGTTGTAAAACACCTTGATGTCCTTGACCGTGCCAGCCATGTCGTAGACGCGCTTGCGAAGAAGACTAGCGGTGTCCTCGTCAATGGTGTCCATGCCGAAACGTTTAAGGTCAGGACGGAAGGTGATCTTTGTCCACTCATCGCCCTTGGCGTTCTTCGTGATCTTCGCCTTTCCGCATGTCCCCATGTTGTTAGTCCAGGTCTGCTTGTACTTCTGCGACGTTTTCTTATCGGCGGTTTCGACTGTAAATTCATGGGAGTAGATGTTGGCAAGCTTGGCGCCGTAACCGTTACGACCGCCAGTAAGTTTCTTCTCGTCGTCGTCGAAGTTAGAGCCCGCGAGAAGATGCCCAAAGATGAGCTCTGGGATATAGACGTTCTCGGTGGAATGGATCTCGATGGGAATACCGTGACCATTGTTGTAGACGGAAATGGTACACTCCTCGACATCCACCTCGACTTTGAGCGTATCCATGTTAGCATCAACAATCTGCAAGATGGATCCCGTTTAGAAAAACTCTCGAAAATAGCCGAATCGCGCACCTTGTGGTCAGCAGCATTAACGAGAATCTCGTCGACAATCTTAAAAAACCCAGGGACGAAGGTGACTTCGCGCAGCACCATCCGGTTCGTATCCTTATCGTGCGTCCACATAGTCTGCGTGAGACGCTCTACGCTCCCGATGTAAGAGTCAGGACGCTTCAGAATGTGCTCGATTTGGGTGAGCTGGGTGGATAAGTTAGTTAGCACTATAGGGAGCGACCGACGCGACACACTTTAGTATATCTCTCGGAAGTTGTCTTGTCCTTCTTTACTGGCGCGGGTTTATCCGTATTGGTCGAGGGTCCAGCTCCATCGTCGTCCGACGCGTCGTCACGTTCATCCCCGCTCTCGTTGGCGTCGTTGCGATCGACAAGGACCTTCTTCTTTGGCGCGGCCTTGGCCTTCCCTGCAGTGGTCGCCTTGGACTTGGGGGCTGCCTTTATGGCCTTGGGCGCAGCTTTGGGTTTTGTTGGCGCCTTTTTGACCTAGCCGCGGGAACGCGTCCGTGAGGGGTTCATGAACAGCGAACACACAACGCACCTTCTTTGCGGGCGCGTAGCCCTCGGATTCAGAGCCACCGTCATCGGCGAAGCCGAAATTCTCCCCTTCGGAAGAGCTCATGGTGAAGTGGCGCGTGCGAGTGGTGGTTGAGTTGCAGCTGTGATGGAACGCGTTTGGATGTTTGTTTATATTCCGGACCGGGCACGTGATGGATGCTCGACGCGTTGGTGGGAATTTCAGTCGACAACGCAACACAGCACGAAGCATCCACGAAAAAAAGAGGAAATGAGAAAGAGGGAAGAACGGGGCCGAGCTATAAGATGACCGGCGTGTGTAACGTTACGGTTCAAGCGATTTTTTTCTGCGTCACGGGACCTACATATCTCAGCCACTTGAGCAACACTTGAGTCAGTCTTGAGCTAGCTTGAGCACCACCTGAGCCAGCACCGTCACGGTCACCGCGACTTTGACTTCAAGTTGGGTCTCTGCTAGTTCTAACTATCCGGATCCCTCGTCGATCGTTCCGGGTGTAAGTAGCTCGACTCAAACCTTGAAAACCCGCGGTTACATTGCCATAAAGCTTGGAGACAGCACCTCAGCGCTCGGCGCTCACCGGCACCAGCGGCACTCACCAGCGACACTCTAGTGCCCCTGGCGGCAGAGCGACCCGGTCGCCCGCCTTATTTAACCCACAAACAACCGTGAAGCAGCCCTGCCCCCCAACAGGTCATGCAGCCCAACGACAGACAAGTAGAGCAGTATCTTGGCGACTGATCAAAATTCTCGTGCTCGGAGAAAGCAGGCCATGCACTGCGCCGCTCAAATTGTGCGCTGTGTCTGAGCACCGAGCAGGAGAGGGTGGATTAGAGAAGGTCGGAATAATCGGCTGATCTATTCACGAACTATATTCCGAGCGACTGGCGACATGAAGTAAGCTGGTTTTAATAAAATCCTTGTGACTTTCCATGTCTGCTTCCGCAACTTTCTTGCTTTCTGTATAGATTCAATCTACAATCTCAAATGCTCAAAATAAATTCGGTTTTCTGAATTCTACCTTTCATCGGTCCGTCGTCCATGACGCTCTCAGCCACGGCAATTGTGGTCGAACATTACGATGCCGAGCTCTAGTCGCCCCGGAATCTGGCATTGACGGAAGCTGCTCCTTGCGGCAGGCGGAGGCGGGGGAGGGCGCAGGAGAATCTTCAAAACCGCGCATTGTTCCTCCCGCCCCGAGTCAGTGCATCTCGAAGGTCCCCAGCAAGGCGCATCAAGGTTCCAAGGGGCGCATCTGCGACTCTCCTGGTCAGGCGATACATAGAACCCTTCGAATATGTTCACGTACCTGCAAGATTACACTGCTATGGCTCGGCGACATGGTTCTGAAGGGACTGGATGTGTGCAGACGAAGAAAGAGCCAAGTTGACGCGCGGCCCACTGCAATTGTCGCGTGACGTCCTGTGTTCGCCAGGCCCAGGTCGATCTGCCGTTCCGTTTTCTCTTGGGCGGGTCGGTCAATCCGCGGGTACGCGCCAACTCCAAATTCCAACGGAAGATTGGCACATGGCGGGCTTGCAAAATCCGTTCGTTCAAGGCGTGGATGGAAGCATGGATGGAAGCAAACCCAAAGGGAGCCGATCTTTGGGCTCCATCTCGATCGCGCCTAGGGGTTCGCCCCCGCGGCGCGTCAACAAACGCGCTAAACGTGACTCTCTGCCTAACTCAACACTGCCACGCGCAAAACATATATATACGGCGGCGCATCGAGCCCTTTTCCCCCATTCACACAACAACATGATCTTTAAGAACCTCCGCCGTGCCTCCGTTCTCGTCCTGTCCGTCGCCACCTACCTCGCCTCCCTCACCTCTCCCCCGTCCCCCGTCTCGCTTTCCCTCTCGACCCTCTCCGAGTTCACCAGGGGACGCGTGTCGTTGGGTTCCAGCAACTTCAACACGACCAGCTTCAAGGCGCCCGTTCGCGCTGGTTTCGTCGAGATTTTCGACTCCCCGCTCAGCCTCATCGACCCAGGCGACCTTCGACCGGGAATCATCTCGCCGTTTTCCATCGACCTGGACATTCAGGTCATTGAAATCCTGGCGCCCGCCGTGTATGCAGTCGCGCGCGCAATTCGCGGGAACCCGGCGGCGATGGTGGGCACGGTGGCAGTAGAAGTGCTGAGATTGGGGTTGCAGCTGGGCGTGCTCAGACTGTTGGAGAAGCGTTTTGGAGGGATTGTATTGCATTTTCTTATGTCGGCCTTGATTCTTTTCGGCTCTTCGGTGTTGCATGCGTCGGTGGTGCGTCTTCATTCTTCACACTCATCATCACCATTCTCATCTTGGTTTAGCGTCGTCGGTGGACGCTCACGTCGTGTTTCGGTGCGGTTTTGACGGCGGTCTTGGCTCTGGTGCGACTTTCTTCATCCTGTTCATCGCTGGTCTCATATGTTGCTTAGCGTCGGCGGATCTGCAATGTACGAAAGCCAGAAGTCATGTTCGTCATCGGGCTCGCGGCGTCGGTGGTGCGTCTTCCTCCTTACACTCATCATCGGTCTTCTTATGTCTTGTTTCAGCTTAAGACTCATTTCCATGGGCTTTCGACGGAGCTTTTCGTTCAGATGGTGGGTCCTCCCCCATCCTGTTCCTCGCTGGTCTCATCCTTTGTCTAGCGCCGCCACACCCTCAAGGTCCAATTGCTTATATTTCGAGTGTCCGACGTGTCGGTGGTAGTGCAGCAGGCGCGTTGTCTTTCTCTCCTTTTCTTCCTGCTCTAACTGCATTTCAATTCCAGTTCACTCTGCTCGTACTCCTCGTCGTCGTCAACATCTACCCAGAAGCTGTGGTCTTTGCGCCCTTCCTCATCTCTGTACGTTTCTTCCATCTTCCCACTCTCGTAGTTCCTCACTTGTCGTGCAGGTCGCGACCCGCGTTGCTTCGAGGGAGGGCGACCAGCCGAACAGCCTCGTTGACCTGGTGCGCCTTCTTCCTCTTCGCGCTTTTCAGCCTTCTCACTCGCGTTTAGCGGCGTCACGCTCTCAAGCTTGTTGGCCGGGTCGCTCCGGAAGCCAAGGTGTGGGCGGTCGAAGCGGTATGCCGTCTTTGTTCTCTTCATCTCCATGTTCTTACCAGATTATAGTTGCACCGCACCCTCGTTACCCTCCTCGTCGCCATCCCCATCCACTCGCTTCTCCTCGCGGCGCTGGATGGGTTCTTCATCGTCGGGCTGATGACAGTTTGTCTTCTTCTCTCTTTCATCATCACTGTTTCTCATTGCTCCTGCAGCTCGCTGTCGGCCGCACCCCATTCGAGTCGCCTGCACCCTTCGTCCCGCCCGAGCCCGATCCCGATTCCGATCCCGATTCCGCCCCTCCCCCGCCCCCTCGTCGCAAGAAGCGTCGATGGTACTCATAGACCCACCACATCACAAGATCACATCCAACACCACAACAAGAATCGGGCTTCGAGGGCGGACGCGTTACGATCGAGGGGGATTCTCGTTGTTCTCAATCCGTTGGATGTCGTGGCGCGCCTTTCCTCTTCCTCTTGCTTTTCCCGGATTATTTAGAAGTCTCGTTTATTAGATTCCTCATCTCTCTCTCTCTCTCTCTCTCTCTTCCTCTCCCTTTCTCTTTCTTTCTCTCTCTCTCTCTTCCTCTCCCTTCCTCTCTCTCTCTCTCTCGTCTCCTCTTACATACCACTTTCGATACCCATATACCCCCCCGGTACCCGGCTTCAGCCCTCATTATACCCAGACTTAGAGTTACTTAGTCTTATACCCAATGTCCTGCTGTAGCCTGCTTCTGTGATACGAATCTCTTTCTGTATTCTTCAAAGTTCCAGGTCCTCTCGAAGCTATTCGACGCAACCAAAAGGATGTGTGCTCTCCACTGGCAAAACGGGCTTCAAGCTCACGCCCCCACCTACTGGTTTTCCACCGACTAGCCCTCATCAAGTCGAATGCCCCCGGATCCCTCCAAGATTGCCCGGACGCGCGCGCCAGCTCTGTGCCACACGAACTGGGTCAAGACTCAAAACCGTCTTGCTCTCGAGGAAGACTCTGCGGTCCACGTTTTCGAGGTGGAGGCCCTGCGTCTCTGGAAAAAAGAGATATACAGCTTGGAATCGCGACAACCGGCTGTCCCTTTGATTTACTGACGACTCGCGTCAAATGCTGGACTCCGCGGAGAGTCTAAGTTATGAGATAATACCGATTATATTAATGCGCCGCGTACACTTGCAAGCAAGGGAATGAACATCACATTGCAGCCTCGCATCGTGGTAACGCTCTAAACCATCGAGTCCTTTGAATCGTGTTGAATCCTCTAGAATCTTCGTAAGGTTATGTATTGAATATATTGATCAAGTCTGGTACCAACTCTGACCCGCGGGCCACTTCACGCTCGACTCTCGCTGACTGGAAAAGCCTCCGACCAGCACAAAGAGCCATTAACAGGATTCACCAACGAGCTCAAGGATGGCGACCGAGCAACTATAATTCAAGAAGTTATGTACAGTACAGGAAATGACTTTGGCGCACGGAACCATGATAACTCTCGAGACATGTTATCGATATGTACATCGTTGAGGTAAGCCTACTTTGCCTCGCGCATGCGGGAAAGTCCGGAGTTCATGTCCACTATGGGGATCTGGAGCTGGGCCTCGCGCAGACAAACGTGCAAGAATTCGATATGAACCCTCCGATAGGGGAAAGAAGTCCCGGTATGACTGCGGCCTATACGCGCATGGAGAGTAGGTTGTTACAGTAGATTGGCCGGCCGAGAAACGCAGACGCGCCATGCTGATTGAGCTGAAGTATGTGTGTATTCCGATAGCATATCCCTGCCAACCAGATCGAAGGGTGTTTGCGTGGGCCAAGGCTGAGATCGCGACTCAATGGCAGAGTATATCTCTCCACGGAGAGCCTGATGGGCACAGGAATGACTCCCAGACAGACAGACGCCTTGCACTTGGAGCGAGCTGAAGCCGAGGAGGCTGCTGATAAGGCGCCAGAGCGAGCGCGCGCACCGCAAGGCGATTGGGTGAGTCTTGATTGAGTCAAGCAGGGCGTAAGGTAAAATGAGCCATGAAGGACAATGTTGCGAGCGCGGACCACCGGATCTTTGACACTCCGTAAGAAACCTGTAAGAAACAGTAAGAAGCAGCGAATCGGATGGTGAAACGTCAGTGAGGTATTTTAGCTATACGAGATCTACAGGATGCATGTGGGACCAGCCGAGAGGGTGGGTTGTGCAGCGGGCGAAGATGGCTCTGAGAAGGGTAGTGCAAGGACAAGCTGCTCGCAGGTCGCGGATGCTTCGCGCAGTGCTACGGCAGATACGTATCGACGGTTGAAGCAAGGCAGGGCGCACACCCGACAAGTTGGCCCGCATAAGACTCGAGCTAGTACTAGTAGTAGATGAGTGCTTCGCGATGGCGCAATCGTGGGGTGGAAGGTTCTTGTGACGTTGAAGACGCTGAGGCAGCGCTGAGGCATATAGCCTGGACGCTTTTGGCAGGACGACGCCTAGAGCTTTGCAGCTGTTTATATAACCTTGGCTTAGCAGACCGCGAACATACTTTAGCCCGCGAAGACTTGATCTCTGCCACCACGCGCCCCTCTTCTCTTCCCCACCCCGTTGCGCCCTGTTCAATAGCGACACCCTGGTCGCTGTCCCCCCGCGTCAATGGTGCGTCGATGTGTATCAGACATCCTATGATTCGCCGACCCAACGAACCCGTAGGTCTTCGTGAACCACAAGAAATTCGCCTGGTTTGCCGTCAGCGCTCTGCTCGCCCACCGCCAGCT
Source organism: Mycena belliarum (assembly GCA_029282135.1). NCBI lineage: Eukaryota > Fungi > Basidiomycota > Agaricomycetes > Agaricales > Mycenaceae > Mycena > Mycena belliarum. The sequence continues at coordinate 1,036,822 of JARJCN010000003.1, forward strand.
CATTCTTTCCCCAGCGAATCGTGTATCAAGGGCCACCGCTCCTCTTCTTGCCATCACACCGACCGGCCCCTGTTCGAAATCAAGAAGAAGGGGCGCCCAGTTTCGCAGTGCGAAAAGTGTCGCGAGCTCCGACAGTCCCGCCGCGTCCATTCCAAATGCAACTGCCCTCAGGAAGAAACACCCTCGCGCGGCTTACTCCTTCCTTCGTCCTCGACGAAATGTGCGCTTCCCCGCCTCCAAGAGGTCTACATACGCTGACGATCGTCCCAGCCCGCAGATACATCCCAATCGTTCCCGCGCTGCCTAATGGTCTTCGCGATGCTCTTCCCTCAAGCTCGCGATCACCTGTGCCTCTGGACTCTCGGCAGCGAGGTACCGGCCTATATTTAACCCGCGCGCTTCTCGTCTCACGCTCCATCCAGTCGATTCGCTGCTGAATCCCTGCAACTGCAGGAGCGTCTGGAAGTGCAAATGCCGCGCGGCAGACTCTGCTTCAACGTCGACGGAGACGCGCCCCGCAGGCACCGGGCTCGCCACTCTCGCGCGCGCCGCAGCGCTTTGTTGCAACGCCGACGCACCAACTTCGCCCCGGCCAAATCACGCATCTAAACGCCAAACCTCGCGTCCGGCCAGCCCGAATCATCACAAGCGCACGAAACACATCAGTATCGAACGTGCCGCCCCGGGGCCCGACCTGCCGCCCATCCTGTTCAGCGAGTCCGCGCCCTCGCCGTCCATCCCCACGTTCGCGACCATGCCCCCAATGAGCACGATCACTTCCCTCGCCGGCTCGGGCTGCACCTGCGGGCTCGAGTGTGCCTGCCCCGGATGTGTGGAGCACCGGGGATCCGAGCACGCCGCCAAAGACCGGAGAAGCTGTGCCGACGGGTGCGGGACGTGCGTCGACGAGCATGCGGGGGTCGCGCTCCCCGGGCTCGACTCGCCCGCCGCTCTCACCAACGACAGCGCGCTCACGAGCATCATCCACAAATTCCTGGCGCGTGCCGCGGCGCTTCCTGCGCCGCCGAGTAACCGCAAGATGGGCGTCGGCGTCGGCATCGACCCCATGAATATCATGGTTTACCCCTCCGCGGCGATGGAGAGCCAGCAGCGCGGCATTCCGTTCGGATTAGTAAATCTGCCGAAGCTGGAGTGCTGCGGGGGACAATGTTTATGTCCGAGCGGAACGTGTACGTGCAGGAAATCGTGCAACGGATGCTGCACCGAGCACCGAGCGGACAACGCCGCGGTTCCTCAGCGGGCTTCTCCCGCGAAGAGTTGTTGCGGGGGCTAGCCCCCACCTTGTGGCCACCAGTTCTTCATTTCGTTCCATGTATGCTTCCCTCGCCCTTCGGTATCTTGCTGTTGGGATCGATCTTCGTATATGAGTTCTTACATACTTCGTTGTCTTTTCTGTGTCGGATCCATGACGGATGGGTCTACGGTGTACGAATAGTTATTGCTGCTTATGTGGAAGGAACAGCGGAAGGAACACAATGCGTCAGTACTTCAGTATTGCTTCCCATCGTATGCGCTTAGAGATTACAGATTACAAGAAATACACAGGGAAATCTGATCCACCATTAAGGAAACCGAGTCTACCTCTTACACTCTGAACAAAGTCTGATTAGCTGGTGCGAGAAGCAAGGAGCGGGAATACGAACGTGTCGTCTAGACATGAGGTGTCCCCGAGGCAATTAATGGATGCAGAGATGGATAAAGGCGCGCGCTGGCAGCTTACCATGATATTCAAACTGGGTCTATTGACGTCTAGTGAGCAAGATCCGGCTCGATAGCTCTGGACATTTACCTTCTTGGGGTTGTCCGGTGCGTTTCGTACATAGCGGTCGTTGTCGACGGGCCTATCACCAATGCGTTCCGTCGGTCATTCGCACGGGCAGAAATGAGATCAGTCTTCGTACCGTTCCTTTTTCTACGCTCGCGTTAAATTACGTACGCTATGGGAAGAGCGGGGCACCACGCACCTTGCACGAGGCGAGCATGCTCTGGAGGGTGACACAGACCGCGATGACGCTCAGGACGGGGGACCTGAATGCATGCGTGCTATCGTGAATAGGAGCGCCACTGCAGGTAGGCAACGGGGTCGGACCACTCATTCCCTAAGATCGAGGCGCAGATCTGCATGGCGGGTCAGTCAGTGGCGGGGCTCCCGAGTGGCGCGCGCGCGGACGTACATGGCCGTTCGAGTAGACGTGCTGCGCGAGACACTCGATCAGCAGCGGCGCGCGGAAGACGCAGGAGAGCGGGCGCACGGGGTGGACGGGCGACTGCCTTCCGTCCGTGACCACGAACTGCACGGCCGGCGACGAGATGGGGTATTGCGGGTCGAATCGGAATTGAAGGGTGTGGACCTCGGACTTGCGGGGTCGTGATGAGTGGGACGCGTCGGGGAGAAGGAGGCGGAAGCGGAAACAGGAGTACCTGGTAGAGAGACTCGCCCATGACCTCGATTGTGAACCACCACGTTGCAAAGTCATCGGCCTTGACCAGGTTTATCCCTAGCATGCTCGAGATAAATGTGCGGGGTCCCGAAGAGCGCGGTGGTGCGCCTCACCGACAGGGCAGCCCTCGGACTTGATTTCAGACAGCTCCTTTGCCAGTCGTCTAGAGGCTATAGATGCCATGTTCAGATCGTTCCGGCGAGAGAGGTTGGTGGAGGTATAAGGTCAGAAATGAATTTCTGGCTGCTCTTGCTTGCCATCAATGTCACAGCCAAATCAGGACAAAGCGACGGCCTATAAAGTGAGGCGAAAAATGATGGGAATATCATGTCTCTCTGCCTTAGAGTCACCAGGCTCTCACTTCCCAGAGATGCCACGGCGCTCGTGGAGATGCAGAGCGTACTAGTCCGGCCACTTCATAACTGCACCGCGTATCCTAGCACACTTTGCAACATGGACTGGCCAGATACATCTGACATTGCGCACATCTACTTCAACGACGGGCCGCTCACTAGGTATACACTTAATCGTTAACTTACGCTTCAACTACAGTTTCTTTTCCCGCCTCAGCCGCCTCAGCATCTACAATTCGCTGCTCCCTGTCCTTGTTAATATCAGACAAGATGGCTCCGGCACCTGTCTCTATCAGTATCTTCGCCAGCCGGACCCCAACTGCCTCGGCGTCTTCGACGCTGCCCACCTTCTCCTTCAGCGTGTGCTGAACGTGCTTTGCTCCGTCTAAAGACGTCACGCAGCCTGTCAGCTCCAATTCACCCCCGTCGAGGTCAAGATGCGTAGACACGCCAACGGGGACGCTGCAGCCGCCTTCGAGCACCCGCAGACACGCGCGCTCTGCCACGCACGACCACTGTGTTTTGCGGTGGGTCAGGATTTTGCACAACTCCAGCGCGGCGTCGTCGTCGCTGCGAATCTCGATCGCCAACGCGCCCTGCGAGACGGCGTGAAACAGAGTCGGGGGCGGTATGTCCGCAGTGAGGCGGTCGCCCATGCCGTTGCGAACCATGCCCGATCTCGCCAGAATAAGGGCCGCGTATGGCCCGTCCGGCGCGTCGAGTTTTGCCAGCCGCGTGTTCCTACATAGTATCGGTACAAGTAAGAATTTATTGAGCCAATAGTGACAGTGAGGAACATACAAATTGCCCCGCTACAAAATGCGTCAATAGAGTAGCACCTGCGCTGCGAACCACGTACGACGTCGAGGAACTTGAACTGCGGGAAGTTCCTGCGCAGCTGCGCGACCCGACGCACGCTGCTCGTGCCCACCACACTGCCTGCCGGAAGCTCCTCCAAACTCTTCCAGTCCTTCCCCGCCTTCACGACCAAGCTGTCGACGGGATCCTCGCGCTCAAGGATGGCGCCGAGCATGCAGCCGTCTGGGAGTGTCGTGGGCACGTCCTTCAAAGAGTGCACGAGCATGTCGACCTTGCCCTCCTTCAGCGCGACCTCAAGATCCTTCGTCCACAACGCCTTCCCGCCGAGCAAGTAGAGTGCCTGGGACTGGTTGCGGTCGCCCGCAGTGGTCATGAACGACGTCGCGAACCGCGGTGAGGTTTCCGCCTCCGGCGGAAACTTCGCCTCGAGCTCGGCGGTGACTGAGTTCGTCTGGATCTGCGCCAGCTGCGAGGCGCGCGAGGCGAGGATGAAGGTGCGCGGGGCCATATCGATGGGTGTCTGCGACAAGTCTGCAGTGAGCGCGCTTAGATAAATATCATTTTGTACGTGTGTTCGGGTTCGCACCCTTCCGGGAGGCGGTGTAGCCTGCTACTCATCCGGTACCTGGCACGACGATGTCTTCACGCGCCCGTGTGGCTCTTTCCCTCTCTCCCTCAGCTGTCGAACGGTTCGGCGTTTGAGATGGCCGAGTCTTTGTAGACTGTTGGACCGACTCGGACTCGCAGGCTGAGCTATGCCAAGACTCAACTTCGCCGATTTTTGAAAGCTTGACCCTCGTTCTACTCGTCTTGCCAGTTCAACGTTCAGCCATGAGCGCTAGCATTGAGCAGGAGCCTAGCTGATGTTATGCTACTATTTCGGACGTCATCCTCTAAGACCTGTGTCCGGAAATCTATCCAGCGACAGAGAGCGGGCGAAGGCCTGGGGCAACAAACAACGAAGCGACCCTTCGATAAGACATGAAGATATTTATTGCAGCCAACGCAGACAAACCTATGTCAGTCCACCCAACCTTCCCTCCGCTCACCTTGTTCTCCAGCCCGCCAACTACCGATTTACTGGAACCCGTGCGAGCACGAGGATTTTCTGCTACACCGTGTCAACCACGTCACGGCGCTGTGGCACGCGATCCTGAACAGAAACGCTGCGCTCGAATATCTCCGGACTCATTTCGATGAGCGCGACTCGAGAAGGTGCCGCCCGGCGCCGATTCATGTCACCCTACCGACGGCTGGAATGCTGTGGCCGATCCTGGTGTATCAAAGTATGAATCCCTTACAAGGCAGAACCAGCATCCGGTACACACTGTCAGACTGACGCGTGATGCTAAGAACGCGCTGTGCACGCATGGGCTCGTCGCATTCCAGGATTATTACCGGGAAAATTATGACTATGTGCATGGTAATCTACACACCTCTGCATACTGGGTTGCGAGCGGTGCGTGATCATGGGTAAGTACCAGCTTCGATCAGCCTTCGTTCCAAATAATATACGTACCCTCAAAGCCATAATCGCTCAGTGCTCAGGCCTCAGGCTGTAGGCATCTCCTCCCTATATACAGATATTGACAGAGAGTCAGAATGTCAACTCAGACCGCGCATCCTAGGCTGTGGCGACCAGATTTCCCCGACCTAAAACTCTGTGACTGATCGCGATGGGAGCTTAAGATCAGACTGACAGAAACCGCGTCGTCCAACTCATATGGGACACAATACATATCAATCCGTGGGCGGAATAAACGGCTCTACTAGCATTTTGCTAAACTCTTTCAGCTTCTCCGGCCCTCGAACCTCTTCTGTGAGCAAAGGGAGCTGCACAATGTGGAAAAACTCGTCATAGAGCTCATGCGCTTCTCCAAGATATTTCTGCTGCATCTTCTGTCGCACAGAACAATGTTCACAATTGTTCGCTGGTGGAGGAGCTGATGAGGCGGCCGATGCAAAACCAACGAAACAGACGTACATTTCTTGGGAAACAAGAGCTGATTGACGACAATATTATGTGTGTCGATTTCATAGTTGGTCAATTCTTGAACCAGTCGTTCCGTTTCATATAGAGACAGGAACTCAGATATGCAGACACAAACAAACGTCGTCTTTTCCTAGTTGCAAACTATATTGAGCAAATGTTCCAGAAGATAAAAATAGCAGGTGCGTACCGGGTCCTTGAACTGCGTGTTCACTTCTGTTATTACCGCACGCATCGACTCGAGTTTGGCAAACATGTCTTCCTGCGAACCAGCCTCGCCACCCATCATGCTAGACATCTAGATGCGCTGTGAATAACGCTGCATACATTGACCCAGAACGTACTTGGCTAATCATGGGTCCGAATCGAGACCCAAGCGTGCTCAATTTCCCGAGAGCCTTTTCTAAGACGGTGGGGAAAGACAGGAACCGAAGTGTGTGGCCTGTTGGCGCTGTGTCGAATACGATGACAGAGTATTCCATTGATTTAACGTGCCTGACACGGCATGAGATAAGGTCGTGCCATAGGAATAGGCAACATACTTCATGATTTCTGCAAAGCTCATAGCCTCGTCCACACCAGGGATGGCGAACGCGAGATCCTGCATCATAGAGCCCATCATGCCGTTCGAGTCCGCTAACGCAGCCGTGAGTGAGGACAAGGAGTCGCGTGGATAGGCTATATGCGCACATTGCTCTACCATTTCCTGAATAGAGCTGGTGGGATCGATCTCCATCGCGAAGAGGTTGTCGAAACCATTCACTTTGGTCGCATCCTTGGAGAACTTCTGGCCGAACGCGTCAGACAAGTTGTGCGCAGGGTCCGTAGACTGTAGCGCGCGGAGTCAGATATTTCTTCCCAGCTGCGGTATACGACTTGAGCATACGATGAGAAGCACGGATTTCCGGCATTGGGCAAGTTGGATAGCCAGGGAACAAGAGGTTGTTGTTTTGCCTGCATTGAAGGTGGTTATTCCTCCGCAGCTGACTGTTATATGCTTGTTGGCGACTTGCCTACGCCACCCTTTCCGCCTGTCGGTGAAGTATCACGAAGCAAATGAGTTAGGGCTTATGCTACGCAACAGGGAGACATGCCACAAAATATCCATTTGAGTGAGTGCTGATCCAGAACATTCTGCAGCGTAGGGGGAAGGAGGTCGTCCATAGTTCGCGTCTGTATGATAAGTCGCGGCTGTTTATGTAGAGGTGGTTGGAGGGACTGAAGGACTGAATCAGTGATCGGTGTTGTCACTCACTTCCTTTCCACAACCTGCTAGAACTCGGTGGACTCTCGCGGAATATTCTCCATGACGGATTCGATAGTAATGTTCAAAGGTGAGCGCGAAGTTCGTGCCACACACATCTCTTAGAGCCGCATAGCCTTGCAACTCGCAAACGAGCAGCGGAATGCATATGGCATGCGATACAATGATTTCGCTCGGTATCGGTGTGCAACAATGCCCATGTGTATGGAACCTCCCTAAGCCCTGGTCTAGGAAGCATTGCGCCAACAGAACACACCGGCTCCGGTCTACGTTGAAAATGACCCACGGCAAAGGTCGCGAATTCAAGAAACTACCTGCTCTCACCCCCGAGATTGTCAAGGATGGACAGTGAGGCGTGGTATACCGCCAGGCTACTTATGCTTATTACACCTTAGCCTTCAGCTGCTGCTCCTTGAAGCCGAGCGTGCCTGGGCTTATTCCCAAGAACTGACGGCACTGGCTCTACTTCCCGCCAATGACGATAAATCAAGCACCCTGCGTCACAGCGCTACGGGGCGCTTCCGCCGTGCTGTTAACTGGTCGACGCAACTGCTCTCCCTTTGCCAGTCACTATTTGCGGCTTCTCGACTCTCCGCGGAAAATCTCTTGCAAATCACGGTTTACACCTTGATCTTGAATGGGCGCTTTCTAAGATACAGGGACGAGTTCGAGGATGCTCTCATCCAAATGAGTGTCGCGAGAGGGCTGCTCGACGAGTTAGCGGCGTCTGCATCAACCAGCCGAGACCAAGCACTCGCGACCCTGTTCTCCGATGAAGTTGGTCCGGAGATCAGATATTGTGCACATGAGCTGGGTCGAACAAAGGCGTACGATATTGACGGAATCGTCTCGGAGATCGCAGGCAGACATCAAAACCATATCGTGGAAGGGTGTGATACGATCATCAAGAAACTCAGGTCGGAGGGAGACGCCGCTGGGAAAGGAGCAAATCGAAAGAAACTTGCTGAACTGATGTGGGAGGGTCAGCCGGTCCCTGTGCGGAACCCAGAGCTGGTCGACGTCCTGCTCAAAGTGCAAGAAGCGGATTATAGGCTAGATGCCTTCGAACAAGACCCAAAGAAAGTCGGCACCAGTAAAAAAGGTGTCGCCGCCTATGATGCCATTCTTCTTGCTCTAAGTGATGCCGAGGACGCGGCAAGAAAACTTGTCGAAGCACATCAGGTGTGTTGACTCTTGTACTTTCGTGCAGCACGATACTCATTCCGCACTAGCTAAGCGGCTCCAGTTCGTCTGTTGCTCCGGGAGGAGTGCGCGACATCCACTTCGTACATGCCTATATCGTGTACCAGCTCCTTTCGCGTCGAATCCAGCGGGATCTCCTGCTCGTCTCTGCTCTCCTGTCCTCGAACTCGGGCCCCCAAGTTCGCCCTCAAAAGGCCAATCTCGAGCACGTCGATAGCCGTCTTTTCCCCGCCGTCGTCAAGCTGTTGGACACCGTGCTCCAAAGCCTCAACCAAATGCGAGCGCTGAGCATTGTCGACGACAGCCCTGATCTCGCATCTGCCGTTGAAGCTCGACTGTCTTTCATCAAGGCACGAAGGTTAGCATCCTCGTCAGGTACAACAGTATGCATGCTGACGATACCGTCCCCGTCCAGATGCTTCTTCCTTGCTCGATCGTACACGCCTGTCAAGAAGTACGCAGAGGCGCTCACGTTGATACAGCATGCCAACATTCATGTTCGCGAGACGCAGTCCACGCTCTCCTTATCCGACGCCGATCCCATATCGGCAGCCACTCCCTCATACTACCCACTGTCAAACGAGAACGTGGCGAAGCTTGAAGGGGCATTGTCCTCCGAAGGGCTGCAGCTCAAGCGGGACTGGTTCGCCTATAACGGTGGGTCGGCAGACTCCGCTACCAGGCTCGACAAGAAGCCGTTATTCTTCGATATCGCAGTAAATTACATAGCGCTGGATATGGGCCGATTGAGGGAGCGTGCTGGGCTGGCGCCCATTGAGGACTCCGAGACTGTGGCTCAGCCGGTGATGGAGAAACGACAGGCGGCGATAGAGAAGGCCAGGGCGGCAACTCCAGAGCCCAAGGCTCCGGCCGCCAGTCGCGGTGGCTTGGGCAGCCTGCTTGGCGGATGGTGGGGAAAGAGTTAATAGGGAGGAATATACCGAAGACCAAATGGTCTGGTTCTATATGATTCTACTCTTTATTAAACGTTTGTCTGTCTGAAGCCTTCCAGGTTTTAACTCCGACACAGTACCTTCATTGAAAGGAACACGTCGATACCACTGTCGACTCATAAACTTAGAGGTACCGGCCCCGTCATGCATACAATCAGGTGAAGTGCCGCGCTCTTGTGAATGAGCAAGTTTACGGAGAGCTTAATAGTCTTTTAGTAGTGCCCAACTCCAAAGTTGAGCCAAGCCAAGTATAGGGCCTCATGGTCAACACGCGCAAGCAACCACCTTCGGCCTGAAGAGGCAAGTTATCACAGATCGTGATGCCGGAGGGTAACGGTCCCCGATAAAGTTGTGAAGCAGACCATGAGACAAGCTTTTGGCCACCAATTGTCCGGAGCTGAAGCCGTGCCCTGCTTGGTACAATCTGGATCGTCCTGCTAGTAAAGCGAAAACTTGCAAAAACGTCTCCGTTATCGGTTGGTGGAGATGGCCACCAATTTTCTGCAGCTGGAGCCTTGCCCTGCTTCGCAAAATGTGTATCGCCCTGCTAGTAAAGCGAAAAGTTGTAGAAACATCTCGGTTATCGGTTTTGAGTTCGGTTTCGAATCCGACTTAGAAGAACATCACAAACTACTTATTGTGATAGAGACTTGCGAATATGTGGCAGGCGACATCTCAATATTTGTTGAGGGAGGAGATTCAGAATACAAGACAGGGTATATAATGTAGGGATGTAGGAGGGAGACCCCAGGGTATACAAAGGACGACGATACAGGGTATGATATAGATATGTAGTAGGGAGAGCCCAGGGTATAGGAAGCGGAAGATATCGAGTAGAGATAGAGGGGATCTAGATTTAGCTGAAGGGTGCCACCACACGTCCACCCCCATTCCCAGGCCCCGCCCCGCCCCGCCCACCACCCAACACTCCACCAAACACGAACGAGAATGCAGCCCCAAGCGGCATCCACAAAAATACTGGTGCGTCCACATGCGGCCTCTTGCGGGCGCCGTATGCGGCTGCGTGGGTGAGCGGCGTGTCGTCGTCTGTGCGTCCAGAGCCGGCGGCGCGTCCCCCATCCTCCTCGTTCGCGTTCGGTGGGCGTGTTGGGTGGCGGGCGGGGCGGTAGGGGCGGGCGGTAGGGGGCGAAGGACGGGGGACGGGACAGGTCTAAGTCGCACGCTCCGTCGCGAGGGCGGAGGGAATGCTCTCGCGGCGGGTCGAAAGCCGGTCCAACAAGTTTAGGAAGGACGGCCGGGGGCTGGGCGAGGGCTTGGCATGAATGTGCTCCGCGAGGGAGGCGAGAGACCGGGGTCGACGGTATTCTGCAGTTGGAGATGAGAAACGGGATGGTGAAAGAATGAAGAGTGACTTACCGCGGCCGAGGACGCGTCTCCGCTCGAAGAGAGGCTCATACGGCGCTCCGATGGCGAACTCTTCGTAGGTGAGTAATTCGTCGCATGGGGGCCCCTCATAGTCACGCGCGTCATCTTTGCAGCCGGTGAGGGCGAGCTTGTCCTCGTCCGCGGCAAGCCCTCCGATGTCTGACTCGACAAGGTTGACAGCCGTGTCCTCGCTGTCGACCGAGCCAATCGAGCCGTCCGACGAACCCTGCTCCTCCTGCTCAGACTCCTCCTGCTCCGCGACGGCCGACGACTGCAGCATACTCCCGACGCGCCGCATCCTCGCGTCGCCGATGTTTGCGAGGAGGACATTGAGGAGGTGAACGTGGAAGAAGGAGCCGCGCGCCGGAACAGATTGATGATGCTCGAACCAAGCGCATGGCGTTAAGAACCCGACCGGCCTCAAGAGGTGCACGACGTCGAACAGGAGCAACCCAGAGCCGCCCTCGGCGAGTTCCTCAGTGTCCTCGAGCTCCTCGATGGTTCCGAAGGCCGCCTCCTTCTGCATCTCCTGCAGCGCCGCCACGGCGCACTTCACCATCGTAATGGTCTCCATGACGAAGGCGACGTCCTTTGCGGCGCAGGAGTACTCCCCGTCGACGATCTTGAGGAGCGGACAGATCGAACCCAAGGCCTCGTGGATGAGCTCCTCGGTGCTGATGTTGTCATTGTCTTCGTTTCCGTTTCCGGTGTAGGCGTCCTCTTCGTCGTCGCCGTCCCACTCGTCGTGGTGTTCAGCACAGAACCACCCCCCGTTGTCGGCGTCGGCGTCGTCGAACTGGGGCGCAGGGGACGCGGCAGCCGCCAGGATGCGGACGAGGTTTGCGAGAACGAGGGCTTGAGTGACCATCCATTCCAGAGTAAGCGGGACCGCGACAGGGCAGGCGCCATGGCGAAGAACGAGCGCGGTGGGGTATGGCGCAGTGTCTTGAGGGATCAACCATCCCAGAGCGAGCGGGACCGCGACGGGGCAGGCGCGGTGGCGATGAACGAGCGCGGCGGCGGGAGCCAGAGCACGGGGAGACGGCGTCAGGGATGCAGCCCAGAGGGAACGGCGCCGAGGGACTGCCCATCGCGCGAGGCCCCCCGCGGCGGTCTTGGTGGAAGCCAACAGCAGCGCGAAGGCGGCCGTGAGGAGGTAGCGGCCCACTATGATAACTCCGCAACCCGCAATGTTGAGCGCGCGCCCCAGAGATGGCAGGAGGCGCACGGCGGCGACGGCGAGCTTGGTGCCTGCCCACCAGACGAGTGTTAGCGCGACGCGGCCAAGGTTGTAGGCTTGTCGAGCGGGGCGGTCACGGTCAGCCACCGAGGCGAGGACGGGGAGCGGCTTGAGGTGGGTATATGCATTCTTGGTGTGGGAGTTGTCCTTCGGCGCGAGGAGAGTGCACAGGATGATGAGAAGTACAACATCGTTCACGACGAGGGCGGCGAGGACGAGGAAGACGACGCTGGTGACGCTGACGTTGCCGGAGACCAGGAAGTCGACGAGTTTCTCCGCGTTGGCGGCTGCCGCGGCGGAGAGACCCGCGAGGATGGCGTTGAATGCTTGCCCGAAGGCAAAGGCGAGAAGAGCGATGACAACGAGGTTGTTGGACATGGTAAGATAGAAAGAGAGAAAAGGGGCGCTGCAGGACCTTTATACGCCACAGCGGCGGCTGACGGCGAGGAAACCGGGTGCGGCTGACAGAAATTTGCTGGATCCCGGTCCATTCTTTAGAGGCGAGATCGGTCAGCCACCAACCAGGAGCAGGCGGGGAGATCCAGTGTACATATTCTGTGTTCCCAGAGATTCCAGCGAGCGGCAGAGCATATAGATTCTTGACAATTGAGGCACTCGAGGCACTTGAGGTATAATTGAGCTGTGGGCTAAAGAGTTTGAGGGAAAGCAGATGCACAGCCACCATACGCCGGCCCGGTCTTCCTTGACCTCTCTCCGCTTGACCTTGAACACTGCAACAACAGTCCGCAACCTGCTCTTTCGACCCCTTGATCGCGTACCAAATGAAGCTACAAGCTGCTCTACGTTTCAACGTACTGTTCGGGCGCTGCATCGTGGGTTGTCTAACTTTTTCTAATTCCACGAGTCTTAGGTTTCGTGACGCAGACTCGAATCTGACAGTGCAACTTATCTTCTACGCGTAACGCGTGCCCATCAAAGAAACACCTCCTCTCACTCTACCTCCACTACGCCCATCCTCCTGCATCGATCCGGAATCCCTTGAAATAATCTTCAGCTTAACCCCGAGCTCGTGCGCTTCCACACATGTTTTACCGGCCTCTCAGACTCGCGGACCGGCGCGATGAAACGCCCTGCGGCGCCTCCGCAACACGCTCCGCGCTCCATCTTGGGACCCGCCTTCCGCACCCGCTAACCGCGTCCGAAGGCGGCAACGTTTTCTTGTTCAAGTTGGACGATCCAAGAACTAGATGCACAGCCACTTCGCCTCGGTGGGCCGGACTTGAACGTTTGAACTTGGAACTTGATCTCCGCTTGACCTCCGCATTCCGTTGTGCCTGAGCGGTCCCCAAGTCTCGGCTCCTTGGATTTGCGCACCAAAATAAAGCTGCATGTTCTCCTGCATGTTCGTGTTGCGCTTGTGTCGGAAAAAACCCATTTGGGTTGTAACGGCTTCACCGGGATTATGAGATTACGATAAATTATAATGACTTATGGGATTGGGGGCTGGGATCATAAGCCGCAGTAGGCCACCACAAGTGGTCCAGGGCTTATGAGGGCCCACACAGGGTTCAGACTCGTCCCAAGGCACAGTATCGGCACGATTCGGCAGCGCTGGAGGCCAATCATAAGCTATTTTTTATTCACGTCAATGGACCCATCTGAGCAGTAAATATGTCGTTCAAGCGTAAGAACATATCCTCGTCGACACAGTCCACGTAGAATACATCGTGCGACTCCGAGTCGTGGCGCGAGGCCCCAAAGATACTTAGGGCAAGGCTTCGAAGTGTGCCACATTTGCCCGGGTAGCGTTGCACCTGGAAGAGATTTCGGCTGCTTGCCTTTAAGTATCAGCGCTTGGGCCTGGGCATCCTCGTCGCGTCCAAGTCGCGAATGAAATCAGGAATACGCAAGTGATCTCGTCAGTGACGTAGTGTGACACTTTGGTGACACTACGTGACTTACACTCCACCGGGCTCCAGCCTCCGTTCCACCATCTCCACCACGCTCCACACTTGCTCCACGCCCGTTTATCATATAAGGGCCGCTGGACGCAGCCTCTTTCCTCCCTCCCACATCGTAACTTTTCTGTGTTGCCCCGCTTCAGTCAACCACCGTCCAGCCCGATGGCATCGCCGCCGCGTCGTGCCACCAACCAGCTGCTTGAGCAGCTGAGCTGACCCAGCAAATGACCCTGAGCTGCAGCGATTTGCGCAGGGTACGTGCTCAGTGCTCAGTCTTTGCGGAACACGCGTCTTAACCTGTTTCTTTGGCTGTGGCACCTTAACATGCAGCCCCTCGCCAACAGGTAAGCACGACATGTCCAACCTCAGAGCTCAAATTTCTTAAAGGCCGACAAGCTTGGCGATAATTTCGGAGCCGCGGTGGTTGAGGAGGCGGGGAGAATGACGACGACTTCTCCACTTCAACACCATCTGCCGAGCGCCCTCCGGTCCCGTTCCCTTGCAAGTGCTAAAGGTATCGTCTAACTACTCTGCGCAGCCTCGGCTTACGACTTCTGCGGCGGCAAACCCTTGGCCGCGTGAGCTTCTCTCCGAGTCCTTCGACCGACGTCAAATTACATGTACATAGTACAAATTACCGAATCAATACACATAATTCCTTCCCGTCCATTCCAATCACAACCGCCGGTGCAAGAAGCACCCCAATTTTTTTTACATTGCCGCCCGAGGATCCGAGTTAAGATGGCTTTAAGGAGCTTGTGATGCAATGTGGAGCTCAGCGCGCTGTATGGGCCTGCGGGTGCTTATGAACGACAAGGTGGTTTATGATGGATTATACGGGCTTTGATGAAGTTGACCTGTGTGTTATAAGCCAGGTCAAGTATTAGCACCTTATAACGGGTTGATATGGGATACAATACGGTATATTGCGTTTGGGATTTTTCCGACATGCGCTCTGCCTCGTGTGTTGTCTTCATTCTATCTTGTTGTTATCATGTAGCGTTCGAATGAACTTGAAATCCCCAATTGTTTGTGGGTCCTAGACTACCTTCCGGTGCTGTAATACTGGAGTTGGAGAATATCGGATTTTTTAAGCCGCTCAGCAGCAGTACATGCATCACACCACTGCACTCCCGTTCGTGGGTAGCGCCCAGATCCACAACTCATCCTCCATTTAGGTCCTGGCCCCGCAGATGAAACTGCTTGTCTGTGCCGAATGCGATCTGGGCCCTGTGGGTTGGAGCGAAGTGAGCGGGACGGAGTTCTGGCTCGCGTGTTCCCGAGTTGGTTACCGTGCTTCAACTGGAAAGCTGAAGACTGTAATTTTTTGTTCAAGTTGGGGTCATTGCATGATCGGATATTCCACCGGCCCAGCTCCAGGACACATCTTCTCAAAATTGAACAGTGTGCGTCTGTTCGAAGATAAATTGGCAAGATTAAAAAAAATTGTGGCCTGATCAGCAAGAACATAAGCCCGAGAGATCAACGTTTGCAAACTCACCGGCTCGGAGGCCGCCCTGTATACACGAAGACAGTAACTATTGGCGATATTCGCAGGCCATCGTATGAACATCTCAGTTAAGTCGCTGATGAGGCTCTAGACTGAAGCAGACCCAAGCTTTGGTTAATCTTCTGCAGCTGAAGCCGTGCCCTGCTTGGCACAATCTGTATCATCCTGCGACTTAGTAAAGCGAAAAGCTGCAAAAACATGTCCGTTATCGGTTTTGAGGTCGGTTTCGAATCCGACCCAGAACATCACTTAGAAGGGGTAATTGCGAAAATCGTGGCGGATATCTCATAGAGCAAAGAGATGCAGAGTACAATCCGGGGTATATAATGTAGGTATGTAGGAGGGGGAACCCAGGGTATACGAATGAAAAGAAAACAGCACAGGGTGTAATGTAGGAATGTAGTAAGGAGAGCCCAGGGTATATAAATGAGGAAGTGAAAGATATCGAGCGGGTATAAAGATAGAAGAGATGTCGATGAAACGTCCTTTGAGCCACCCAAGTCCACCCCCATTCCCAGACCCCGCCCGCCCCGCCCACCACCCAACACTCCACCGAACACGAACGAGGATGCAGCCCCAAGCGGCATCCACAAAGATACTGGTGCGTCCACATGCGGCCTCTTGTGGGCGCCGCGTGCGGCTGCGTGGGTGAGCGGCGTGTCGTCGTCTGTGCGTCCAGAGCCGGCGGCGCGTCCCCCATCCTCCTCGTTCGCGTTCGGTGGGTGTGTTGGGTGGCGGGCGGGGCAGGTCGGGCGGTAGGGGGTGGAGGACGGGGGATGGGACAGGTCTAAGTCGCAGGCTCCGTCGCGAGGGCGGAGGGGATGCTCTCGCGGCGGGTCGAAAGCCGGTCCAACAGGTGTAGGAAGGACGGCCGGGGGCTGGGCGGGGGCTTGGCATTAATGTGCTCCGCGAGGGAGGCGAGAGACCGGGGTCGACGGTATTCTGCAGATGGAGATGAGAAACGGGAGGGTGAAAGAATAAAGGGTGACTTACCGCGGCCGAGGACGTGTCTCCGCTCGAAGAGAGGCTCAAAAGGCGCTCCGATGGCGAACTCTTCGTAGGTGAGTAGTTCGTCGCATGGGGGCCCCTCATAGTCACGCGCGTCATCTTTGCAGCCGGTGAGGGCGAGCTTGTCCTCGTCCGCGGCGAGCCCTCCGATGTCTGACTCGAGCAGGTTGACAGCCGTGTCCTCGCTGTCGACCGAGCCAATCGAGCCGTCCGACGAACCCTGCTCCTCCTGCTCAGACTCCTCCTGCTCCGCGACGGCCGACGACTGCAGCATACTCCCGACGCGCCGCATCCTCGCGTCGCCGATGTTTGCGAGGAGGACATTGAGGAAATGAACGTGAAAGAAGGAGCCGCGCGCCGGAACAGATTGATGATGCTCGAACCAAGCGCATGGCGTTAAGAACCCGACCGGCCTTGAGAGGTGCACAACGTCGAACAGGAGCAACCCGGCATCAGAGCCGCCCTCGGCGAGTTCCTCAGTGTCCTCGAGCTCCTCGATGGTTCCGAAGGCCGCCTCCTTCTGCATCTCCTGCAGCGCCGCCACGGCGCACTTCACCATCGTAATGGTCTCCATGACGAAGGCGACGTCCTTTGCGGCGCAGGAGTACTCCCCGTCGACGATCTTGAGGAGCGGACAGATCGAACCCAGGGCCTCGTGGATGAGCTCCTCCGTGCTGATGTTGTCATTGTCTTCGTTTTCGTTTTCGGTGTAGGCGTCCTCTTCGTCGTCGCCGTCCCACTCGTCGCGGTGTTCAGCGCAGAACCACCCCCCGTTGTCGGCGTCGGCGTCGTCGAACTGGGGCGCAGGGGACGCGGCGGCCGCCAGGATGCGGACGAGGTTTGCGAGGACGAGGGCTTGAGTGACCGTCCATTCCAGAGTAAGCGGGACCGCGACGGGGCAGGCGCCATGGCGAAGAACGAGCGCGGTGGGGTATGGCGCAGTGTCTTGAGGGATCAACCATCCCAGAGCGAGCGGGACCGCGACGGGGCAGGCGCGGTGGCGATGAACGAGCGCGGCGGCGGGAGCCAGAGCACGGGGAGACGGCGTCGGGGATGCAGCCCGGAGGGAACGGCGCGCCGGAGGGACTGCCCAGCGCGCGAGGCCCCTTGCGGCGGTCTTGAGGGTAACCCAGAGGAGCGCGAAGACCGGATTGAGGAGGTAACGACCCGCTACGATAACCACACGACCCGCTATATTGAACGCGCGCCCCAGAGAAGGCAGGAGGCGCACGGCGGCCACGGCGAGCGTGATGCCTGCCCGCCAGACGAGTGCTAGCGCGACGCGGCCGAGGTTCTGGGCTTGTCGGTCAGCCGCCCAGGTGAGGACGGGGAGCGGCTTGAGGAGGGTATATGCGTGCTTGGTGTGGGCGTTGTCCTTCGGCGCGAGGAGACGGCGCAGAATTACGAGCAGGACGAGGTCGTTGACGATGACAGCTGCGAGGACGATGACGACGACGCTGGTGACGCTGACGCGGCCGGAGACGAGGAAGTCGACGAGTCTCTCTGCGTTGGCGGCTGCCGCGGCGGAGAGACCCGCGAGGATGGAGTTAAAGGCTTGCCCAAGGGCGAAGGCGAGTGCAGTAACAAGGAAGATCTGGGTGGACATCATGGTTGGATTGAAAGAGAGAAAAGGGGCGCTGCCGGCCCTTTGTACGCCCCAGCGGCGGCTGACGACGAAGAATTGGGTGCGGCTGACAGAAATTTGGTCGACGCATTTCTTAGCTGCGAGAATCGAGATCGGTCAGCCACCAGCCAGGTGCGCGCGCGAGTCTAGCATAGATGAGTGCGTTCCAGATAGTTAAGCGAGCGGCAGAGCATAGATGGTGGATATCTTGAGGCCCTTTAGGCACTTGGAATTGAGTTGAGGACTGAGTACTGAGTAGTAAGTAGCCTGAGAGCGAGGGAAACAGATGCACAGCCACCTCGCGTCGGCCCGATCTTGAACAAGTTGACCTCCGTCAACAGTCCGCAGCTTGAAATCGCGTACCAAAATGAACTTGAAGTTACACGCTGCTCTACGCTTCAACATCCTGTCCGGGCGCCACTGTCTACCATCTTCTAATTCCATGAGCTTTCCGCAGACTTGAATTTGACGCAATTATCTACGCGCGCCCGTCTCGTTTCAGTGCTATATACCTCCGTTATGCCCTGGCCATCCTTCTTCATCGATCCGGAATTCCGTTGACAGAATCTTCATGTCGATCCCCGCCATCTGAAGCTCCGCATGTCATTTGTGCTGGCCGCCACATGAGGCTGGCAAAGACGGGGTTTTCGGGTGCGCGTAGGCGACCCCCTATTGTCGGTGGCGTATGGCGCGCGTCACGGTAGGATAGAGAAGGACAGACTGGGTAATTATCTTGGATTGTAGCAGAAAATCGGTTTCTCTAGACTCAAGCTCAAGCAACAAAGCACATTCAACTTGAAATTCGAGCTCAATGTCATCAGGACTGAGTACTGAGTATCGAGGTCTTGAGGGCAGACCTGAGCGTCCAGATCACCATACCTCGACGTAACCCGGTACATATGCAGATGCGGGTGGATGGAAGGTAGGAGATCTGACCACTGGCATATAAGCCGGAGCCCTCAAGCGCGGTCGAAGTCAGAATGGAATCACAGAACGTTTGGAAGTTAACACTCAAATATATACAGTACACTGAACACTGGGAATTAAGTGGCAGGGGTGTCCACATGGCTATTGTTACATGTATATCCACTGTTTTGTTGTTGCGGGGAAGTGAACACAATATCAGAGAACCAAGATAGTTCAAGATCGTCAGTCGAGAAACTTGAAACCAATAAGCGTGAAACAACGAGAAGAAAACAGTCGTCACCCGTACCTTTTCTGCTTTTGATTCGGATATCGCGGATGTTCCTCCGTTCTCCTCCGCCTCTTTGTCGCTGATCAGACTCATTTTACGCCCAGCCTTCTGGACTTGCGTCCAGAACTGCCGGTTCCCTGGCTCAGAGGCACACTTGTCACGGAGATCCTCCAAGAACCTACGCATAACCAAAGTTTAGAGAGTGCCACAGTGCTAATGAAAATGACTCGCGAATTCCATGCATCGATTTCGTCCTCCTGGGATACAGTCAGTCGACACTCGGCGTACGTGAATATTCTTAGCACCTTCAAGCATGTATCCCTCAGCGTTTTTAAAGACTCCATAAGCTCTGCGTTTCGACGATTTGCAAATGGCCTCAAAACAATCTCCGTGATCACCGCGCCGAGGTCCTCCACCGCTTTGCTCACGACATCACCACGCGCAATGTTGGCCTTGAAGTCTTGCAGAGGGCGTGTGGCGCCAATGATGCGGCCTGGAGCGCGGGCAGGGTCGATCTCTGGCGACAGAGAGCGCGCTGGGGTCGGGAGCGGATTGTGTCCGTTCTTCTTCGGCATGGGCGAGCTCGGCTTCGGCTTGGATTTGGCAAGCAGGTCCTCATCGTCCGTGTCATCTTCTGTTGCGCTGTCGTCGGGATCCGCGGCTTTTGCTTTGCCCTTGCCCGCGGGGGACGCGCTGCCCTTGAGTTGCGTCTGGGACAGCGTTTGCGTGCGGGCAGGCGGTCTCGCGTCTAGGAGGAGCAGGTCGCCGTCGTCGTCGCGTGCATGGACGTGGCCGTCCTTCCGCGCCTTGGCGACCCTTTTGGGCACTGAACGGCAGGGGTGAGACCATCAAGTACTGCAACGCACACTACACACCTTGCTTCACCTTGAGCTCGATCTTGCATTGTTCGATTGCCTCCCGCGCGCGCTTCAGTACACGGCGAGGAGGGTCAAAATACTTGAGAAGCTCCGGGTGCGGCGGCGGGAGGGGGTTGCTGCTGAGATCTGGCACAACGGCGGCATGGAACTGAGCCTGCTTGATGCGATGGATTGCTGGGTTGTACGATAGACGCGTGTCGAACCACGGGGCTCGATTGCTGCGACGCCAAGTCAATAAAATTACTTGAAGATATACAGCTATCCCACCCTTCTTCGTCCTTTTCCCCAGCGTTCATAAGGTCCATAGCGTCGACGAAATTGTCCATCGCTTCCATTTGCGTCTCGGTAGGGATGTATGCGTGCTCTTTAAGCACTTCACCTTTCTTGGAGACAAGGTTGTCGAGTGACGCGAATGTATATTTGCGCACATCATCTGCGAAGGGCATCTGGAAGTCACAGCGTTCAGACCGGCGGGAAAAGGGGAACTAGTCAGCTTGCCTGAGCCCATAGCAGACAGTCGACGCCCTCTGCGATGCAGGGAGCCAGAACCCCCATCTTGGCGTCCATGCCGTCTTTGGAAACCCAGCGCGCGATGGCCATTGCGTCCTTCTCGTACATGGCCTGCGCGATGGAAGATATGGCCACTTCCTGCTCAGGTTGCGCAGGGTCGCCCCAGACATATTGTATCTCCCCGAGACAGAGCTCGCGACGAAACTAGTTGCTTGATGTGAGCAGGAGTACACAATGATCTCAGACGGCGGACACACGTTTTTTGCCAGAAAAAAACCACAGATGTCGATCCCTTTCTTGGTTGGTAGCCGATTGAACTGTCCATCAGGGCAAGGGACATATGTGGTTCCGTATTTGAATCCCCTGATAAGCTCCTCCTTGTCGACTTGCTCCAATCCAGGATCTATCTTGTTGGTGGGCTCATCTTCGTCTTCTTCTTCAAGTTCCGGTTCCGGCTCCTCCATTTTTACATCCTCGTCATCCGAATTGTGGTCCCGCCGATCAACGTAGTACTCGGTGCGCATCTTGAGTTGTGCAAAGGTAACTTTTTTCGGAACGCTCTCTTCCACGCGCTCGTCCACGTCCACGTCCATCCCATCCTCCTCCTCCTCGTCGTCTTGCTTTGTAGTCTTGCCTCCCTTCTTTGACTTCTTATCCTTCACCCGCACGCCAAACTTCTTCCAGCTTTTCGGGCGATTCATTGCTGTGCATTTGCTGGTTTTGATGTTGATTTCCATAGCCTCCTCTGGACGGGAATCGGGGTCACCGAGGCGTAGCGTGGTCCCCATTAGTGTGGACTTTGTGATCTTAATGTCGGGCCGCATAGTTTCACGCAAGGCAAGCGCGCAAGTCCCCAACACACCGTCGTTGAGGCCCTCGATAAACTTTGCATAAAATGCTTCATTTTCCGCCTAGATCGCAAAGTTGTAGAGGCTTAGGATGTCGTTGGATAGGAAACGGACTTTGATATTAGACTTCTCGTCTTCCTCGTATGGGATCTCTTCGTCGTCGAAGTCGATTCCGCTTTGAAGACATGAGGAGTCAAACAAAATATGTTGTTGGAGCTTACACAATCGTCACGGAAATTCCGAGTTTGTTGATTCTATTGATAGTCTCGTCGAGGTCCTCTACCTCAATAGGGTTCTCGCCATCCGTGACCAGCACCAATTTCCGGGTCCACGTCCGTTTCGCGGCCAAGTGATCATCCTGGGTTTCAATGGCCACAATAACCGCGTCAAGAGCTGGGAAACTCTATTCAGCTTTACGCGGCCAATGCGATGAACACGACTGACGGTCTCCCGCATCGTCCGATGGCTCAAGAGCGTCAAGCTTCGCAAGAGTCCGCGCGCTGGGTTGCGCAATCGGTATGTACTCTTCGACACGTTCATACCCGTCTTTCATTCTCTTGTTGAGGATATTACGTGTTTTGTCGGAGCCGAAGACAATAACGCCACACTGGTCGGTTTTTCGCCCATTGAATATCTGCGAGGCGCGAGTGGGACGCTGGTCCGACAGAAAAAGACACCACGGACCATTTCCTGAATTTTGAGCTTGACGAACTGGAGACCCCACTCAAGGTTCGTTATTTCTTGGCCGAGTTCATTGCCTTCAGGGTCATGGGTGCGAAGTTTGCCCATCGTCGGGCCAATGTCGACGACAAACATTGTCACGGTGTACTTCGGAAGGTCAGAAAGGAGCGGTGAAGGCCCACAGAGAGCACATACCCCCGCTCGTTCTGCAGGCATATTGGTCTGGTTTGAGCTACGCGGTGGGCATGTGATCGTTACTACGAGGCAGTCACACTGTGACTGCTGAGCACAGCCTCCCAAGCAACGCCACACACCGCTGTTTCGACGACTCTGAGCCCGTGATCTAGCTTTACCGCGAGACGCGCCAGATTTACACGCTCCTGTACATCATTTCCACTTGGATCCCGCCCCCGCCATGCTGGCCTCCAATTTGGGTCCGCAGCAGCGGGCCCAGCCAGATTTGCAGCAGCTCATGGGCGTATGTCTTGCCTCTATCTGGTTTAATTCGTGCGTGCGTTGACATCTGGTCCTCCTCCAGCGCGCCCAATATCTCCACAAGAATCCTTCTGAACAAAAGCCCGGCGAACTTGAGAACATCTTGAAGTACATACAAGTGCTGTCTCAGCAGCAGCAAGGTCAGCCCCCATTTCTCTTATTGCGCTCTTCTCATATCTGCATCAAGGCCGAATGCCTGGCCAGCAGCTACAACAGCCTCTCACCAACGGTCATGCAGGCGTGAACGGAACTGGACATCCTACCTCCTCAAACAACGTCTCAGGCGCTCAGTCATTCCCCGCCATCTCCCAGCCCCCCGTTTCGTTTACTCCGGACCAAATCAACGCATTGCGGGCTCAAATCCATGCTTTCAAACTTATTTCCAAGGGCGTCGCTGTACCGGATCACATCCAGCAGGCGCTGCGTGTCCCCAATAATGCGGTGCCAGAACTGGAGAAACTTCTGCAAGGAACGGATGTCAATGGCAGAGTGGTCGATAACGCGGTCAGGGCAGCCAAGGGGGAGCCCGTGGAGGACTTCAAAGAGGAGGATATTGACCCAGCGGACCTCCCTAAAGGCCCCTTCATGGAGGACGACGTCAATTCTGGGATATATCCCTACAATGCGTACTGTCATCCCTTCACGCATCTTAAACGAGCCAATGAGGAGGACCCCAAACTCTTTACCACCCGCCTTCAACGGCTGATGATCCCGACCATAATGCCCGCCGGCCTCGATGCCCGCCAAATCATCGAAGAGCGCGACCGATTTATCGAGGCGCGCATGCAGCAGCGCATCCGTGAACTTGAAGCCCTCCCGTCCACGATTGGCGAGGGGGGACTGGAGACTGGTCTTTACCCACAGGACATTGTCAAGGGCGAGAAGGAAAACTCATCCGTCCCCAAACCTGATCCCTCTGCCAACCCCACTCTCATCGCCAATACCTCACACGGAAAGATTCGGGCCCTTATCGAGCTCAAGGCTCTCCGACTCCTCGACAAACAGCGTCTCCTCCGCTCCCAAGTGGCCGAAACACTCACGCACGGCTCGCTTCTTCCCTTGAACCGCCCTGACTTTCGCCGCTTCCGCAAGCCAACTCTGCGTGATGCTCGTCTCACGGAGCAACTCGAACGTAAGCAGCGTCTCGATCGGGAACGCCGCGCGAAATCCAAGCACGTCGAGCAGTTGGACGTTATCGTCGGGCACGCCCAACAGATCGTCGCCGTGAACCGCGCTGCACAAGACCGGGTCGTGCGTCTTGGGCGCTCGGTGCTCAACTTCCATCAATTCACCGAAAAGGAGGAGCAAAAGCGGATGGAGCGTATCACGAAAGAGCGTATCAAGGCGCTCAAGGCGGACGATGAAGAGGCGTACATGGCCCTCGTCGACAACGTTAAAGATACCCGTATCACCCATCTTCTGCGACAGACCGACTCGTACCTTGACTCGCTTGCTCAAGCTGTTGCATCACAGCAGAACGAGAGCGGCGGGCCTGTCGATATGCGGTTTGAACAAGAGAGCGGGCCGACGACCGAGGCGACGTTCGGGGCGAAGATTGCGAGCGACGACGTCCACGAGACCTCGTCCGGGAAGGTGGATTACTATGCTGTCGCCCACCGGATCTCGGAGAGAATTACAAGGCAGCCTGCGCTGCTTGTCGGAGGAACCTTGAAAGAGTACCAGATCAAGGGCTTGCAGTGGATGGTGAGCTTGTATAACAACAGGCTGAACGGCATTCTCGCGGATGAAATGGTACGTGCCGCCTCACATTTCCATTGCCCGTATTGACACCCGTGCTTCAGGGTCTCGGCAAGACGATTCAAACTATTTCGCTGATTACATTCCTCATCGAGTCCAAGCGGCTGCATGGCCCATATCTCGTCATCGTTCCGCTGTCGACAATGACCAATTGGTCCGGAGAGTTTGCAAAATGGGCACCAGGTGTCAAGGTCGTTGCTTACAAAGGCAACCCCGCGCAGCGCAGAGCTTTGCAAGGCGATCTGCGCGTCGGCCACTTCCAGGTATTGTTGACTACCTACGAGTACATCATCAAGGATCGCCCTATCCTCTGCAAGATAAAGTGGTTGCATATGATCATCGGTGGGTTTTCTGGCTCCTGGATGTCAAGCCTGCTAAATGCATGTAGATGAGGGTCATCGTATGAAGAACACTCAAAGCAAGCTGACTGTGACTCTCACAACGTACTATCACTCCCGATACCGTCTTCTTCTCAGTGGAACGCCCTTGCAGAACAACCTTACCGAGTTGTGGTCTCTCCTCAATTTTGTCTTGCCCAGGATATTTAACTCTGTGAAATCATTCGACGAATGGTTCAACACACCGTTTGCCAACTCGGGTACTGGCGACAAGATCGAGCTGGATGAAGAAGAGGCCCTTCTTATCATCCGTCGTTTGCACAAGGTTCTGCGGCCGTTCTTGCTGCGTCGCCTCAAGAAAGACGTGGAGAGCGAGCTCCCCGACAAGGTCGAAAAGGTCATCAAGGTCCGCATGAGCGCACTGCAGAGTCAGATGTACAAGCAGATGAAGAAGCACAAGATGATTGCAGACGGCAATGCCAAGAATGGGTACACTTTCTCTTGACTTTTTCGTGCTTTACGTGAATTGATCCTTGGTTCTCAGGAAACCGGGCGGGGTGAAGGGCTTGAGCAACGAGCTAATGCAGCTTCGTAAGATCTGTCAGCACCCTTTCCTTTTCGAAAGTGTCGAGGACAAGATGAACCCCGGCGGTCTTGTCGACGACAAGCTCATCCGCAACTCTGGCAAGATCGAGCTGCTAAATCGTGTTCTTCCGAAATTCTTCGCGACTGGTCATCGAGTACGGAGTGTTTCCCCTGCGCTGTTTTTTCAGTTCCTCACTACTTCAGGTCCTTATCTTTTTCCAAATGACCAAAGTCATGGATATCATGGCCGATTTCTTGACCATGATGGGGTGGAAGTTCCTCCGACTCGACGGTGGAACTAAAACGGAAGAGCGTGCGAACTTTGTGCAGCTGTTCAACGCTAAGGACTCGGAGTACAAGGTTTTTATCCTGTCCACCAGGGCTGGTGGACTGGGTTTGAACCTGCAGACCGCGGACACCGTTATCATGTCAGTTTCCGGCCTGTTCTCTGTCCCAAAACCTAACATGTTTCGGTCCGCAGATTTGACAGTGATTGGTAATCAGATGATGGCCTATCTTGGCGGCACTGCTTACACTCTTTTCTAGGAATCCTCATGCCGATCTCCAAGCTCAGGATCGCGCGCATCGTATCGGTCAGACGAAGGCCGTGCTCATTCTTCGCTTCATCACGGAGAAGAGCGTGGAAGAAGCCATGTATCAACGTGCTCGTTACAAGCTTGATATCGACGACAAGGTCATTCAAGCCGGTCGCTTCGACAACAAGTCCACTCAGGAGGAGCAAGAAGAATTCCTGGTTAGACCTTACCCTTCTTAGAATCTGGATGTTCGCTGAGACGGCTCTAGCGATCGATTTTGGACGCGGATCAAGAAGAAGAGAATGAGGAAGCAGGCGATATGAATGACGATGAGCTCAACGGCATCATTGCCCGGTCCGAGGAGGAGGGTGAGTTATTCCGAGAAATGGACATCAAGAGAGAACGAGAGGCACTCGAGAACTGGCGTGCCCAGGGCCACCGTGGCAAGCCTCCCCCTTCGCTGACGCAATTCGAGGAGCTTCCCGAATGCTATCAAAAGGACGAGCCTTTCGAAGTTAGCATCATCGACGAGGCAGCCGAAGGCCGTGGGCAGCGGCGCAGAAACGTCGTGAGCTACAACGATGGGCTCAGCGACGAAGCTTGGGCTATGGTGAGTAACACGATCAGGAGTAGTTTCTACAGCTTAACTTTGTTGCTTCGTACAGGCACTAGAGGAAGGAGAAGACCTCGAGGAGCTTGCCGAGCGCAGCAGGAGAAGAGGCGCGAACAGGCTACTCAGAGAGGCCGAGCCATCGGGTCGGGGCACACCCGTCTCGGATTCCGAATCGCGTGCGCGCAAGGCCAAGAAAGGCAAAAGCCGGATGGGCCCTGATTACGAGCCTGCTACTGGTAGCAAGCGGAAACGCGGGGTCAAATCGATGTCCGTCACTCCGTCTGTGAACGAAGACGACGATGACGATCGCCAACCGGTTAGTGCATTGCTCATTCAGCTGCCTTTGCCTTTTTTCATTCGATTCATGATCTCTAGAAACGCCGCAAGCCTCCACAGAAGAGCAATGGCAATGATGTTCCCCAAGCAGTTAGGGAGAAGATGAAAAAGGTCTTCGCCGAGTGCTATCGCGTGGTGGTTTCATGCGAGGACGCCGATGGGCGGAAACGATGCGATCTATTCCGAGAGCTGCCCGATAAACACGTAAGTTCACGGCGTGCACTACACTCAGATTTCATTGACGAATCAATGTCCGTTCGTAGGAGTACCCCAACTACTATCAGCTCATCACCCAACCCATTGCCTTGTCCCACCTGCGGAAGCGGGCCCAGGGCCCGTACTACAAGGACATGCAGCAGTATCGGAACGACTGGTCGCTTATGTTCAACAACGCACGGACGTTCAACCAGGAGGGGTCGTGGGTGTATATCGATGCGGACGAGATGGAGAAGGTGCTCGACGCGACGTTCAAACGGCTCACGGTCGGGTCGGGGCTGCCGGGCGCTGCGCCGGGCGCGGGGGCCGGGTCCTCGGGTTCGTATGAGTCTGCCCTTACACCGATGGACGAGGACGACCGCCCACCGCCGCCGTCGAGAGGGCGCAGCTCGACGCGTCGGCAGGTGATCAGCGACGAGGAGTACTTGACGCCCAGTGACGACGATTGAGTACGGTTTTTTTGGGAACGCTTTTTTTCGTTATATCTGTGTATCTGAGTATATGTCTTGCCTCCGCAGAGCGCATCCCTACGTATTGCTTTAATCGCTTGTTGACTCTGAAATGTAATTATATACAGCGGCGGCCGTCGCAGACTCGCACTCATCTCTGAAAGTTCGTTCCGAGGGACTTCCCTCCCAACTGCAGGAACCTGCTTGCAACAGCCTGGGCCCTGCCAGTGCACCGAGGCGTGCAAAAGCGGAGCTTTGATGATTTCCGCAAACTGGATAACGGGAAATCACCTTCGACTTGTCTGTAGGCGCTCTGGCACTGTGATATGGCCTTGGATATGGCACCGTGAACGCGCACAAATGAAAGCGACGGGGTGCTGGAGTTTGGCTGAAGTCGATCACATCACAAGCGGCAACTTGGCAGACCGATTGTTACTTACGTTACGTCCATTGTCCTCGAGTCTCGACGACGAGCAGCACTGTCAATTGGGCGACCCACAGGGTTCGATGGTATGACTGCGGAACCGCCCTCCCCCCACGATCCTCCCTCACTCGCGCCCCAGGGCTCGGATGCCGCCCCCACCGTTCCCAGTGCCTCTCACGACCCAATGCAAGCGAATGTGGCGCAATCCCATCCCTTGCCACCCTCCTCACTAGATGCGGATCCTCATTCCGCAGATGGAACTAGAGAAGTAGGAGGAGGAGGAACCAGAGAAGAAGGATCGAAAGGGGATGCACGGGCGCCTCAGCGCGAGTCGAGCATCTGGCACAATGACCTTCCACCGAGCCCGCCACTGACGCGACCTAACACGAGCCACAGTGCGCGCCACGAGGTGCTGGAGCAGGATATTACCGAAGAGACGATCGGGAAGGGCTATTCGGAGGACGCGAACCACGACCTGTCCAAGACCGTGGTCGAGCACGGTGCGGACGTGGAGTACGAGGAGGTGAAGCCCCGAGTGACCGTGGTGCGGCAGGCATCACGGATCCAGGTCGACACCAAACTCGAACCGCAGCCCTGGGACCTCGTCGATCCGCCGGAGACGAATGGCCAGACGAACGCGGAGTACTATGCCTCGCAAAAGTACAATAATCTGGGCTCAGTGTGCGTGCCCATTATTTATTTCTTTCGATGTTTAACTGAACTTCGAGCAGACGCGCGCGGGCACTCATTCCCAAGTCGTCCTATTATTTTGGACCGCCGCCCTCGGATTCCGCATACGGGACGCAGCCTATGGGCCAGATTGGGGTGCACCATCCTCGGGAGATTCTGCGCGTGGAAAGAGACTATACCGGTGGGGAGCTGATACAGTTTGCCCCAATATACCCCCTGGAGCTCGAAGGGCGGGTGAGTTCGGGGTCCGTGCGCGTCTGCGAATCTGGTCTGATGTCCAGTACAGATAACGCCGACGCAATTCTTGGAGTCTATCAATGCAGTCAACGAGCTGCTCATCGCTGCACACAGTCTGCGGCACTCATTTTTGGATAATTTCCTCTCCGTGTTTACGCTGCAGCTATCCCGGCTGCTCATGACGACGCATTTCGAAAAGGTGGGATGGGCACTTTTGTGTGATTGTATTCCTCTGATAAATGCGATTATCACTAGAAAATGCGGCAGCTGCAACAGCTCATTGATGAGCTGAATGCGCAGGTGTACAATCCGGTTGGGCTGAATATATTGTGGCCGAAGAAGGTCGCGTTCTTGTTCGTAAGTGAATGCTGCCTCCGACAGAGGCGTGTCCTGACAGTCAATGCGACCCTGTAGATGGAAATCGAGTACTACGTAAGTCCCCCACGTTTCTTCTTCGAGAGGTTCTAATCAGTGATACCGAAGTGATACAGTGATCTCCCCCCCGCGACCTATGCGCTACCGGCATTCTACCATATCCCAGAGATTCTGATACCCCAGAGATTCTTCATGCCGCATGGTGCTGGACAATTCTGCGGGCCCTCCGCTCCTTGTTCATGGCTATCTATTCGCATCTACATGTATTTCTGCACGGATTGGGGTCTAGTTTATATTGATGATAATTGGGTATCGCTTGGCTGGACGCGGCTTTTGGTCTGACTCGACGCTGAAGGCTCCGACGGACTTGGATCAGAGTTTCGGGTGCGTAGCCGTGTAGCCGGCTACATATGTATGGACGCGCGTTTCGGCCGCACTTGGGAGTCGTTTGACGGTCACGGGTCACGTAGGATGCTCTCGAAGGCTTTGTAAGACTCTCCACCGTCGTTCTCCCACTATCTCCGTTCCCGACCACCCCATCCACCCCCATCCCGCCCAGTCCTTCATAACACTGCTCTGCTGACCAGGCAGTTTCATCCCTCCACGTCCAGCATCTCCGACTCGATGGAGGCTTACTCAGACATTTCTCCCCTCTGGGACCTCTCTCAGGCGTCATCCTTCTCCCAGCTGCCCGACGACGACTTCCTTGCGCTGCTCCAGAAGCAGTTCCCGTCCGCCCCTGGCGATTACTCCGACTTCGGTACGACAAACGGCGTCAATCCGCAGACGATTTCAAGGTATTCCCTCCCCAGCCTCACGCCGCCCTCCGAGGACAGCAGCCCCAGTCCGCCGCAGCAGTCGGGGAGCAAGAGCCCGGAGGACGACCACGACCTGAAGCGCAAGGCGAGCGAGGACTCGCTTGACGAGGAACCAAGTCAGAAAACCCAGCATACACGTACGTGCATCCCCTTGCGATCTCCCGCTGGGCGGCATGGCTGACTTGGGCAGTGGGTCCCGGGAAAAAGGCGTCGAGACGCAAATCGTCTGGTGGCAACGCGAATCCTGTGCGTTTCAAATAGCCCCGGTCGTGCCCGTGCTCACCGGCGACGGTCTACTTCACTAGGACGAGTCCAGGTTGCTGAAGCGCAAGGAGCAGAACCGCGCGGCGCAGCGCGCCTTCCGGGAGCGCAAGGAAAAGCATGTCAAGGACGTGAGTGGCCTCAACGTCTCTTCAGTCCAGTAGACCTTACGTGTACTCTCAAAAAGCTCGAGGACAAGGTCGCCGCCCTCGAGGCCAAGAACGACCTGGCCACCTCCGAGAATGAGAATCTCCGCGACCTGCTCTCCCGACTGCAAAACGAGAATGTGATGCTCAAAGAAGGCACCTTCACGTTCTCCGTTCCAAAAGCTGCTGGGTCCTCCTCCGCAAAACCAGCATCAGTCTGCAGCACCTCGGTGACCGCCCCTTCTCCTTTCCCCAGTTCATCGTCGAATCCACTCGATTGGAGCTCCCTAACGACGTTTGATCCGGCGATGCTGAGCCTGTTGGACGACACGCCACAACAGACAGCGACGGATAATGCAATGCAGATGGACTTTGGTTTCGGAGAGGCGTCGCGGTTCCAGCAGCGCAGCGCGTACACCACCATCGCGAGTAACCCGATGTTTACGTCCTTTGCGACGGCGTTTGAAGGGACACCGCCCGCGCCCGCCGCGTCTACTTCGGAGCCAGCTTCGAGTGCATTTAGCTTTGACATGGGGTCCCTCTCCGCGTGGTCAACACCCAATCCAGATAGTGGCGCCTTCGACGACCTCTTTGGCGGATTCATGGGGAGCAACCCGGTCGACTACAACGACTTCAATGTCCTCATGGGCAATTCGCCTGGGCCAGGGATCAGCCCCGTTGCACATCACGCCCCGCTCTCCAGCACCAAAGCGGCTGGGCGTTCCCCCGCAAACTCGACGACGTCGTCCTCGTCCGCATCGTCCGACCCGCTCTTCAATACCCCGAGAGAGAGCTCCGGTTCGGATTCGGACGTTGAGGAGAAGGACTGTCCGAAGACGAAGAAGGAGCTGGCGAGTCACATCAAGGATGCGGGCTCGTCGGCGTTTGCCCCTCCTGAACCGTCGACCTTACGGAAGGAGCACACGATGTTTGGGTCGTCAGTCATGTGCGAGGGCTCCGCATTCCCGCAGACCCAGCAGAGCGAGAAGAACCTGGAGATCCTCACCGCATGGCGAACCGTCACCTCCAACCCCGAGTTCAGGGTAAGCTCTCCTTCTGCTCACTGTATTCAACAACTTACAGTGCCACCAGGACTCGGACCTCGCGGACCTGTGCTCAGAGTTCTCGGCGAAGGCGCGCTGCGACGGGTCAAAGGTCGTCCTCGAGCCGCAGGGCGTGCGCAACATCATCGACTCGCTCGCCATGAAGCACGCCACGCGCAAGTAACGCCCGTCTCCTTGCTACATCGAGTGCTCTCCACGCGGGCGAGTACAGCATCCGCTCTGCATCGACCGATCGACGCCCCGCATAGACCGCACCGGCCCGCTCCATTCCTCTCCGTTTCTCTCCTTTGTTCGTTTGTATCCATCTGCCACATTGCCATAGCGCCGTGACCTCTGTATGAGTATATAGGAGGACAGGCCGACGATCATCGCTATCGATCAGCCCTGGCGGGGCCGCGGCCCCACATCTGTGCCACAGACAGAGTGGTCATGGGCGGGATGGGATCTCACGTCTCCTGTCCGCCCCCCGCAGTCCCCCCTCGGCCTCGATCGTTCGTACACTATACTGTACCATAGCCGTGCCGGACGACTGACTGCCCACCGACCTGTTCTCGGCCCCATATTCTACTCTACCCATGCCACCGCCGCCCCCCCCACTTATCTTATCTCTGTATTTTTTGCAGCAACAGAAATGAAGAACCGTGATGTCTTGCAGCTCAATCGAGGTTGTCTCAACGTTAATCGATGTTGACAGAAAACGGAGATGAGAGATTGAGATCGAGATAAGATACCGGGGCGGGGAGATCTGACTGTCTGAGACCGATCGACTGGGCGATCAGGAACGTAGAGCGCATTGTGTGTACAACCTTGTTCTTCCAGGTCTGAGCTAATCGATTATCGCGCTGTTGCAGCATACTGTGTCCAATGACCCCATGACATGACCATCTCCAACGAAGACATGTTTTCCTGCCTTCTCCTGACTCGAAAGTCTTTGCACGATCCTCCAACTTCAACGGTTGAACAAGCTAGTGCCACGGCGAAATCTAGGCTACCCCCTCGCTCGGACCTCGTTCTGCCTCTCTCCTACTTACCTGCTGCGCTTCCGAGAACTCATCTGCCACTGGGCCCCTGGACGCCGCAGCGGTCTGGATCGTCTTTCTGGGACCTCGCCCGGATGCCTGGATGTCGAGGAGGTAGCTAGGTCTGGACTCTGGCCAGGGCTTGGTGGGAGGCACAATATCATACACACAGATCATCGGATGCAGATCGAGCAGCTTGGAAGACCTCGGCGCGGCGCGGCGCGGCGGACTCTGGGAGTGGTTGCTTCTTCATTATAATCGTGCGCGTGGTTCTGGATATGCACAGGATCGAGATGGGGGTTTTTTTTTGCGACTATCTGGCGACTATGGTACTGTATGTGTGTTGTTTAACCCGTCATCCACGTCATCCACTGGGGTTAGTGGACGACGCCCACCGCCTCAAGGTCAGCTGAACTGGTGGGTTGCTTCTGTATCATAATTGTGTGCATGTTTCCTTTCAACCTGCATATCCACAGGATCGAGATGGAGTTTTTTTGGCGACTATGATACCGCGTTTAACCCGTCATCCACGTCATCCACTGGACGATGTTCACCGCCCTGAGGTCAGCTGAACTACTCAATCCGAGCTGTTCGCGGCTTATCTTGGTCTCGAGCACCTTCAATGAATCGACATTCTCGAAGGTGGGTGGGATTCCCGGCCGTGTTCAAGTTCCTGGCCCGAAATAGCCATTGGTCGCGTCTTATTTTTACCTCAGCAAATTGGCGTTCCCGAAGGTGAGTGGAAGATTGTGTTCACAGCCTTGTGGTCGCGTCTTATTTTATCTCCAGCACCTTCTATGAGATATAAACTGGCATTTCAGAAGGTGAGTGGGAGGGGATTGCATCCGGCCGTGTGTTCCACGCCGCAACTCAGATTCTCAACTTAAAGCCTGAGGGCTCTGAGCGCCCTCCTTTCTAGGCTCGACGATCGGGTGGGGCCCTCGAGTCGGCGGGTCCTGCCTCAGTGAAGCGCTCAAGCTCGTCATAGTCTGCCGTACAACTCAATATTCGAAGAATCCGCGGCGCGACCTTCGGACAGCCGGGAAAGCCCTCAGGGTCTGGAAATAAATGTTCGTGTCCCCGGCACCTCAAATAACTTATTGGGGTTCCCGAAGGTGAGTGGCCGGGAAGGGGATTGTGTTCACACCCTTGTGGTCGGAATGTTCGCGGGCTATTTTACCTACAGCACCTCAAATAAAGTGGCATTCTCGAAGGTGGGTGGGACTGGAGCGCAGGGGATTGCCGGCCGTGTTCCTGGCCACTGTTCCACCGCAACTCGAACTTCCTCCAAGCTGGCATCTACAGGGTTCTTTCTAGGCTCGACTGGTTGGTCCCCCGGGTCGGAGTGGGTACTTATCATAAGGCTGTAGTGTGAAGCGCTCAAACATATTCTGCCGTACAAGTCAATATCTCGAAGAAATCGCTCCGCGTGACCGTCGTACGACTGGGAAATCTCCCAGTCCCACAGCACGTCGAAGGCGGGCTCATCAACCATTTCCGAACTCTGTGATCCCGCCGGGGGAGCCTGAGAGGCCGTACCCTATAGCCTCGCTCGGCCGCCGCAGCACTGTCAATGTATTATAAGTACTTTCTCATGGAGTCGGCCTTAAAGCTCACGAGTCCGAACACGACGAGGTACGGAGAAGTCCCTCAGCCCGTCTCCGCGGAGTTTCTTCGACACCTTGCAGGGTTCTTCCAGTTCCAACTTCTTCTACGGGCCCAAGCTAACCGACGTCGGCATCGACATCCTTTTCCATTATGATCGCTCGGAAATCCCATTGCCATCGACCCATCCCTGTGATTGATCCAACTTGTTTGAATAGTATTGAATAGCCCTCGCCCTCGGCGACGGCGCGTTCAAGTTTCTTCCTCCAATTAAATGCACACGCTAACACGACACCATTCGTCGCGTCGGATCTTCGTCGGAATCGGCAATTCCGTCGTCTGGGCGAGATCGCGACCCTTCCCAAGCGCAAGGAGCCTATTATGGGCCCCGGCCTATAGGAGCCCCCGATTCCGCTACGTTTATGCTTATCACTGTGAGCGCATGTCAGCGGCAGCAGCTTCGAATTCGAACGCAGCGGCCCAATATTCATCCATGCGGGATGCCATATCGCGAAGATCCTCGGCGGCAGACCAAGGCAGTTCAAATGTTCAAAGAACCAGATGGCGCCGGCAACAACATTTGACGCCGGGCTCCGCTCGTGGATAGGGGTCGAGGTAATCTGTATCATTTGTTGCAGAGGATTTCAACCAATTTTTTTTGAGTATCGGCCTATTATTTAATATTGAGTGCCAAATTGTTGCTGTACATCCGAGTACCTCGGCGTCTATGTTTGCTAATCGACAAGTACAGGTTTGGGAGGATTTGGGGTAGCGATCCACATAGCCGGATTCGTATCCATGGAGGAACCAAAAGAACCAAGAAGAGGCCGGACACATCACCGGTACCACCGGGCGGACCCGTTTCCGATATTCCGACAAGCACGCTGCCGAGAACACACCGACGGCGACCCTCGGCGACGGTCGGACCGCTCGAAACCAGGACAGGAATCAGATTAGACAAGAACTGGTTCATGGGGCGTAGGCGTACTGATTACATGTATGTGTGCAAGGTTCATAGGACAGGCAACTATTTCTATGCTACTAGTACTTCAATACAGCTATGGTTGCATTCGGGGAACAAAGGAAAAGGGAAGTGGGAACAGAGGGACGCATTGAATAGGGCTTAAGTTAGTTGGTGGGGTTCGTCGCGGGGTCGTGCAAGAAGGCGTGAATGGATATCCAAGAACTTGAAGGGACCGGAACGAAGGTGGTCAGGGCGCGGCGTCCTTCATCTCGTTCGGCGGCGAGGGCGTGTGCTTGGGCGGCGTGCGGAGGTGCACGACCTCGACCTTGCTGGTGCGCGCGGGCGGCGAGGCGGAGTGGACCGAGTCCACCTGCATCTTGTCTTCTCGGTCACGCTCGCGCTCCCTCTCCCTCTCCCTCTCCCGCTCGCGTTCGCGTTCGCGTTCGCGCTGCTCCCTATCCCTCGACCTTTCCCTTTCCCGATCCCTCTCGCGTTCCCGATCCCGGTCCCGCTCACGCTCGCTCGGCCCCGGCGACGGCGCAGACGACGTCGGCGAGAGCGTCGCGATCGGCGGCAGCGCGATCGGCGCGATCATGTGCGCGCCCACGAGCCCCGCGGCGCCGACGGGGCGCGGGTGCGGCGGGAACACGACCGGCAGCTGCGGGCTCGCGGGGTACGGCTCGCGCGTCTCGGGCGAGTGCGACGCGGGCTGCGTGCGGAACGGGATGGGCGACGGCCGCGTGGACGGCACGGGCGTGTGCCGCCCGCGCGGCGACGAGTCGCGCCGGTGCAGCCGCGAGCGCTTGTTGTTGTCCGAGGTGTCGTCCGCGGGGCTGAGGGGCCGCTTGAGGGAGAGCGGCGGGGAGGCGCGGCTGCGCGTCGAGGAGACCGAGTCGCGGTGCGACGCCATCGGCCGCTCGCGCTCCCGCTCGCGGTCGCTGTGGCGGCTCCCGGACGAGACGGTGGGCGACTGCGAGTTGCCCCCCTCCATCGGCGGCGCGGGCATCTCCCTGTACGACGCAAGCCCCATGAGCGCATCCGCGACGCCCGGCTCGTCGTAGTCGTCGTCCACCACGCGCGACGGCATGCGCGGCGCGGCGCTCGTCGGCGACGGCTGCACCGAGCGCCCCGACGAGCCCGAGCCGTTGGAGCTGATCGGCCCGGGCGAGCTCGGCCCCTTGGCGTACCCGCCCGGCGACACCTTGTAGCTCGTGCTCGCCTGGTGCATCGGCGCGCCGAACGGCTTGGGCGTCTCCGCGCCCCCGTCCTCCTTGCGCTTGCTCCGCTTCTTCCTCTCCTTCTTGGGCGGCTCCTGGACCTGCTGCTGTTGCTGCTGCTGTTGCGGCGCCGGGGGCATCGCCACGTCCGCGTCCTTCGTCCGCCGCCGCTTCGATTCCGCTGCAGCTGCCGCCGCCGGGTGTGGGCTCTCCGAACGCGTGCCCGTCGAGATCATCTGCGGCATCTGCGGGCGCGCGGGGTTGCGCAGTCCCTCCGGCGACCCCGCATGCGAGCCGGCATACCCACCACGCGACTCCGCGCGCTCCTCATACGAATCCCGGTGCTCTCTTCCCCGCTCGCGCTCCCGGTCGTGCTCGCGCGCGTCATACCGCGGGTCGTACCGCCTCGCGTGCTCCGCATGCGCAGACGGCGGCGACGGGCGCGCATGCACAGGCTGCACGCCCGCGGGCAGCGCGCTGGGCGGCTTGGGGTCCCAGTAGCGCGCGGGCGGGGCATGCGACGGGTGCGCCGAGCGCGGCGACGCCTCGGGCGGGCTGCGCGCGCGGTGCCCCGCGGGCGAGCGCGGCGGGTAGAACCCCGGCGGCGGCGCCTGCGCGGGCGGCGCGTGCGCGGGGTACTCGCCGGACGCGGAGTGGCGCGGGCGCGGGCGCGGCTCGTGCTCGCGCTCGCGCTCGCGGGGCTCGCGGGGCCAGTCGCGGTGCTCGCTGGGCGGCGCGCGGCGCTCCCAGCCCATGTCGGGCGGCGGCTGCTCGTGCGCGGGGAACGTGCGCGGGGAGCGCTGCGGCTGGCCGGGGCCGCCGGGCTGCCCGCGCGAGGACGACGGGTAGGGCGGGAACGCGGGCGGCGGCGGGGAGCGGATGCGCCCGTTGTTGTGCGGCGGGGGCGACATCGAGGTGGACGGCGCGCGGTGGCGCGTGAAGTACGACTCCTGGTGGTGCATGTGCCCGCCGTTGCGGATCTCCTCCGCGGGGATCTGCTGCTGCGGGACGGGGTGGTGGAGAAGCAGGCTCTGGTGCCCGATGGGCCCGCGCGAGGGCGCGTCGGGCGCGGGCGGGTAGTCGCGCACGTGGAGCGGCGGGCGGTCGACGTCCATCGGCGCGAGCGGCGTGTGCGACGGCGGGTGGCGGCTGTCGTCGAGGATCACCGGCGGCGGGGGCCCGCCGCGGAACGGGCCGGGCGACGTGCGGCCGGCGCCGACCTGCGAGGGCGGGGGCAGCGAGATCTCCGCGGGCGGGCCGCGCGAGTCGGTGCGGAACACGGGGCGCTGGCTCGTCGACTGCAGCAGGAGCGGCGGGCCCGTGAGCCCGGGCGGGGGGACGACGGCGCTCGCGTACGCGGTGGGGTGCACGTCCTGGGGCCCGGGCGCCGCGGGCACCTGCCCGCCCGTCGCCTGCGCGTTCTTGAGCAGCGCGAGGCGCTGCGAGATGACGTTGTTGGTGGGGTCGAGCTCGCTCGCGCGGGCGTACGCGTCGATCGCGTCGGAGATCTGGTTGTTGCAGCTCTCGTAGAGGCTGCCGAGGTCGAACCACACCTCCGAGATGTACGGATTGATGCGGATCGCGCGGGAGTAGGCGTCGAGCGCGTCGCGGTACTGGTTGATCTGGAAGTAGAGGACGCCAATGGAGCACCAGAAGGTGGGGTTGCGGCCATCGCGATAGACGGCCTGCTGATACGCTTCGTAGGCCTTGTTGTACTTTTGGCCGGCCATGTAGGCGCGGCCGAGAAGGTACCAACTTTGAGCATCGGAAGGATCTAAAATAGGGTTATTGATGGATGGACGGACGCCGGAAACGGCGTCGCGCACCTGCTTCCAAGCTCTTGGTGAGGTACTGGATCGCGAGGTCCTGGTTCTGGAAGGACGAGCCGTCCTGGTGGTACAGCCACCCGAGCTGCTGCAGGACCTTGGCGTGGCCAGGGTTATCTGTGACGACGCGTTCGTAGGCGTCCTTGGCGCTGACATGCTGATGAGAACCGCCCGTCAGCATCACGGGAGAGATAAAAAAAGCGTGTGGGATTTACATCTTTCTGCTGCTCGTACACATGCCCGATTTGGAACCAGATGTCGGCGTGTGCCAGCGGGCTCGGGGGGTTGCGCAGGATGCGGTCGAAGCAGCTGAGCGAGTCGTCGTACTTGCCCTGCTGCTTGTAGATGATGCCGAGGCGGAAGAGGATCTCGTTGGCCTTGTCAAAGTCTAGGTCTTGCCAATTAATAAGGACCGCCGTTCAGTGTGCAGATTACGGCAGGGGCCCACCTTTGTCCATGCGGAGAACCGAAGAGAAGGCCTCCTCGGCATGGTCGAGCGAGCCGTAGCGGTCGTAAAGGATGCCAATTCCGTACCACAGCTTGGGGTCCTCCTAAACGGCGTGCCGTGAGCGGAGTGGCGGCGGGGGCGGAGATATGCTAATAAATTACCTTTGGGTTGGGGAGAAGATAGAGGGCCTGCTGGTAGGCCGAGTATGCCTTCTGGAGGTCATCTTGCATCAGATAGCAGTGGCCTAGAAGGCAAAGGTTAAACGGGGGCTTGCGGGGCAGCGGAAGGGGAAGCGGCGCACCCAATGCGCTCCAGACTTCGCCATTCTCTTCCTGGAGGCCGAGAACGCGTTGGAAGAACTCGACTGCCTAATCGGGAAAAAGGGCCGTCAGCGCCAAACACGCGCAAGCGGGGTGCGGAATCCTCGGGATTCGGATAAAACGAAGGCGGATGGGTGGCGCGGCTCAGAAGACGGACTTGCCTTGGGATAGTTTTCTTTTATCCGAGCAATGCCTGCGACCTGTGTGAGGCCGGAGAGCGACATGGGGTTGTGCCGCAGGGCGTTCTCGTAGGCGGTGAGCGCGTGCTCGAGGTCGCCCATTTGTTCTGCGACGCGGCCTGGTGGGGGGGGAGAGGGCGTTGAGAGGCGAGAAGGGAAGGAGAGCGGGTGAGCTCACCGATCAGGAGCCATGTCTGCTCGTTGGCGGTGGTGAGCTTGTGGATGGCGGACGAGGGGGCGGGGTTGGCGCCGTTGGAGGGGGCGGGGCCCTGGATGGGGGAGACGATGGGCTGGGGGTGGGGGCCGCCGTTCTGGAGGGGCGGCGGGGGCGGGTCGAGACGGGGGTGTCTCATGGACATTGTTGGGGGGATCGGAAGGGTCGCAGCCGTGCTTGGGCGGACATATATATACTTCCCAGAATGAAGCAAGTGACGATCAAAGAAGCGCCGGAGGCAAGGCACGTTGCCATCAGATCTCGATCAGATCGCGTCCCGATATAATTAACGATGGCAGATCCCCTAATCCCCGAATTCGATTAGATATCCGCCACCCGATGACCGCCATGTTTCACCCGATCACGCCTCTCTTCGCACTCCGCTTCACACTCCGCCGCTATATTAGCCGTTCTGCTGACACTCGACCACCACGACAGCGTAGTCCTCGTTATGACCCGTACGTTCCGCTGCACCTGCCGCCCACCAGACCCTATTGAACGCGAGCGCCACAGGCGGCAACCAGCGCGAGCAAGACCGCGCGAAAGCGGCAAAAAAGGCCGCCGCGACAAAGGGCAAGCCCAAGGCAGGTCCCCCTTTTTTCCCTGCTCCCCCGGGCTGCCTCACCCGGTGCCCTGAAGGAGAGTGCGTCGTCGCTTGCGAAACGTAAAGAGTCGTGCGTGCACCTGCCCCTGCCCCCACGCACGCGTATTCACGGAGCTTACCTCACAGGGACGCGGAGATCCTCCGGGCAAAGCAAAAGGCAGGACATGTGGTTGAGGTTGTTGTGGTCACCGCGCTGACGTTCCCACGCAGAAAAAGGAAGACGAGAAGGCGGCGGGCACAGCCACGGGTAAATGACGCGGATTGAATTAGCGATGTCCGGATATGGATATGGGGGAGCATGTGTATGCCGATTAGCCGACGTGCACGATGTCAACGTAGTTCGCCGCACCTGGCAACCGGATCCCTGCAGAACGATCACGCGCCATCAGTTGAATTGCACATCTGTCCCACTAACCCCAATTTCATCCGCATCAGTTCCTGCGCGGCTGTGCTGCCCCGATATAGCCCCCGCCCAGATCCAATTCAGATGCTTCCATTTTTTCCACAAGATTGAGTTGCGCTGACAAACCCGCAGTCCGATCGTCGTCCCATCCGGAGCCATCCGGCCACCCGGCCCGCACACATCCGACCGCTTGGCAGCTGCCACGGCCGCAAAGACCCCGCCGTTAACAGCGTAGCTTCATCGCCGCTTCAATTATATGTGTCTCGCGTTCCAATTAT
Organism: Mycena belliarum; assembly: GCA_029282135.1. NCBI lineage: Eukaryota > Fungi > Basidiomycota > Agaricomycetes > Agaricales > Mycenaceae > Mycena > Mycena belliarum. Next base: position 1,077,086 of record JARJCN010000003.1, read on the forward strand.
GTAGTAGCCGTAGCTAGTAGCCCCGCCCCGCCCCCTCACTTGATCTTCGCCGCCCCGCCGCCCTCCAGCCGTCGCCGCCGCGTCGGCGTCTCCGCCTCCTCCTGCCCCGTCCACGACCGCATCGCCCCCGCGCGCCCCCAGCTTGGCGTGGGCGCCGGCGAGAGGTACCCGCCAAAGTGATGCGCGGGAAACGCGGCTGCCCCCATCGGGAACTGCCCCGCGTGCGCGCCCGCTGCAGCCGCCGGGGCCTGGGGCTGATGCAGATGCAGATGCCGCGCGCGGTACAGCGAGAGAAGCGCGTTGATGAACAGCGTCAAGAACGCCAGCGATGTCAGCGTGAACGCCTGAGCAGCCGCCGCCGCGCAGAAGAAGTCAGATCCCGCGTGGCGTGTGTGTGGCTAGACACTAATAGTAGGCGCCGGAGTAAACACGCACCAGGGTCTTCCAGCTGATGGGCTCGACGAAGCCGTTCACGACCTCCGCGATCATCTCGGCACCGACCTTCGCCCGGCCGACGACGCTCGGGTCCCGGCTCATGCACGTCGCCCAGATCGCGCACTGGTGCGCCATCGCCGGCAGCGGGGTCGCGCACAGGTTGTTCTTGTGCTGCAGCGCGCACATCGCGATGTCCTGCACGATATCTGCCCACCATAAAAATCAGAATCAGCGTCGTGAGACTCCAGTCGAAGCCGCAGCTGCAGCACCGCGGGCAACAGTGACAGCGACCCACCCATCGAGTACTCGGAGATCCGCTCCTCCACGTCCCGCTGCACCGTCCAGATGAACGCCACCGCGAGATACAGGAACAGCACGATCAGCGACAGGTTGAAGAAGAACTGCAGGTAGCTGCGAAGCCGTCAGCGCTCCTCATCATCGCATACACCCGCGGGGACACCGGACCCACCCGAGCAGCACATACGGCACGTCCGACGGCGGCGCCGCCGGCGCGGGCAGGTTCAGCGTGTAGTGGTTCGACAGCGCCTGCGGCGCGCCGTGTTGCGCGAGCGCGTCCTCGTCCGAGCTGTCTGACGCCGAGTCCGCCTCCGCGAGGGTCGACGCGGAGAGCGCGGAGCGCATGCGCTGCTTGAGGATGCGCCGCATGCCGCCCGTCGCGACCTTGCGCTGGCCTTCCGGCGAAACCATCACCGCGTCCCCCCCCGCCCCTCCCACCCCTCCCGCCGCCGCCGCCAAATCGCCCTTCGGCGGGCTCGCCTCGCGCATGTCGACGTCGCGCACCTCCCGTGCGGGCGGGAACGCGCGCGCGGGGGAGAAGTGCGCGGGCGGGGCCCAGGGGTAGGGCGGCGCGGCGGGGCGCGGGGGCGTCTGGAAGATGAAGGGGATGTTCTGGTTCTGGCCGAACATCGGGTTTGGGGGGGGCGGGGCGGGGGCGCGGAGGTCGGCGTGCGAGCCTGGGGGCGGGGGTGGTTAGTGGTAGGTAGTGGTCTGGAGAAGGGTGGGATGGGAGAAGGGTGGGAGACGGGTGTGAGAAGGGTGGGAGAAGGGAGAAGGGTGGGGAGAGGGAGGTGAAGGGGAGGGGCGCACGTTTTTTCGGGGTGGTGGGGTCTTCGGAGGGGGCGGACGAGTCCGACGACGAGGCCCAGACGGGCTTGGTATTGGGGCGGGAGGTGTACTCGAAGTCCATGGGTGCGTCAGTGGAGCGGTGCGACCGCAGCAGGCGGGAGGACGACATAGTAACAGCGAGCAGAGGACGGGCGCTAGTTGCCACCGGAGAGGGCAAGCGGGAGTACGGGGCCGACTCGGAGCGCGCCGGTGTCGACGATGAAAGGACAAGCAAAGTTTGGGGAACCAAACAGAGCGCGCGGCTGTCACGCCACCGTGACCCACCTCCGCTCGCCCTGCAACGTCAACGCCATGCTGCGTCTAGCCGCATCCCCCGTGCGCCGCCGCGCCCTCCCGGCCGCCCGACGCGCCTTCCACCCGCTCGCCGGCGCAGGCTTCCCCGCGCCGCACGCGAACCTCGTCCCCATCGTCATCGAGCAGACGGTGCGCACGCTGCCGGCACATCATCCCGCTGCATATGTGTATTCACATAGGTTGGCAGGGCAGGGGCGAGCGCTCCTACGACATCTTCTCGCGGCTGCTCCGCGAGCGCGTCATCATGCTCTACGGCCCCGTAAGCCGTTCTATCCGTGCCCGTTGCCCCGCCCTCACCGGCACCGACGAACGAATCGAATTGAATTGAATCGGCGCTGCGTAGATCCGCGACACGGACTCGACGCTGCTCGTCGCGCAGCTGCTCTTCCTCGAGGCGGAGGACACCACCAAGCCCATCCACCTCTACATCAACTCGCCCGGCGGCAGCGTCACCGCCGGCCTCGCCATCTACGACACGGTGCGTGCCACATCACAATACACCGTACACCCCGCCGCGCGCGGCTCACCCGTGTCCACTTCAGATGCAGGTGCGTTGTTGTCCCCGGCTCCGGGCAGCTGATTCAAACCGCGCGCCGCGACACCAAGTACGTGTCATCGCCGATACACACGTACTGCATCGGGCAGGCGGCGAGCATGGGCTCGCTCCTGCTCTCGGCGGGCGAGAAGGGCAAGCGGCACTGCCTCCCGAACGCCAGCATCATGATCCACCGTCCGTCCTTCCCTTCCATTCCCACCCATGTCCCCCCTACACACTGACTGACTGAATCTGATGCGCAGAGCCGTCCGGCGGCGCGTCCGGGCAGGCATCCGACATCGCGATCCACGCGCGCGAGATCCTGCGCATCCGCGAGCTCCTGACGGGCATCTACCAAAAGCACTGCGCGAAGGCGGGCGAGGGCCGCGACGCGGGGCTCCAGCGCTTCGGTGCGTTTGCGCTCGGCGTATCCATGTGTGGCTTACCCCCGACTTACGCGTGTGTCCGTGCCCCGCAGGCGAAGCGCTCGAACGCGACTATTTCATGACAGGTACAGCCTCGGTGCACGCACTAGGGCCGGGGCGCAGCTGATAAGCATATGTCCCACAGCCCAGGAAGCCCTCGAGTTCGGCATCGTCGACTCGATCCTGGAAAAGAGCCCCAAGACTCAGAGCAGCGAAGACGCAAACGCAAACGCGGGCCCGTAGATTGGGCGATGGAGGTCCAGATGCCAGTGTGTCCGATAGACGGCGTGCGTCTGCGTGGGGACCCCGGCAATCAGACCGCGGGCTCTATACAGCAGCCGGCGCGTCCCGAGATCCGGGTGGTGGCTTTTTGATCCTGTCCGATCGTACCTCGCAATCTAATCTTATCCTCCGTTTATCGATCCTGGTTGGTCGCGCGGATCTGCGCGCCAGGTCCCATTTCATCATCGCCGATCGCGCGCCCGCCATGCCGACGGGGCGGCCATGAGTCGGCCCTGGCAACACCACCACCACCACTCGTACTCCCCGGCACCGGTGCACCACCCCCGTCGGCGCCGATCACGGGCGCGTGACCCGTATGTTTTCTTTTTTGAAAACGCCGCGCCCATTGGCGTATCTGCATATGCATCGCCTTCTCGCCTTCTGTGGACCCTCAAACGCAAACGCAATCAAGCAGAGCTCATTAGGCCGCAGTGACCCCGCTCGCCCCGCGCCTTCATGCACATGCCCTTTTCCTGCGCCCCTCCGTTATTTCTCTTGATATGTGCGCTTGTGGTCGCTGATGCTAGACTCGCGGCGCGCGCGCTTGGGGCGCCGCCGCCCCCGCCGAAGATGGTGGTGATTCCGCTGCGGTTGGACGAGAATCGGGTGTATTCTGTTGCGGTGAATATGGTGCGTTGGGAGCTTCGAAGTCGGTGGCTGGACGATCGTCTGAATCGCATGGATTGCAGTCCTCGAACCCGGCGCCGCAGTCCTTCTCGTTTGCGTTGAGTACTTCGACTGGGTTGGTTCTATCAATCTGGGATCCGGAGTCGTCGAGCTCACGTTGCGCTAGCATGACGACTGTGGCGGGCGCGGATTGCGACTCGTGCGGCGGCGTTCCTTCGTGCGTTGCCGTTCGCCACTTATCTGCTCCCTGCGTGGCTTGACGGGAGCGTGTAGATATAACCCGTCGATCTCGACGAGCGTCTGGCAGTCCTCGCAACCAATGAGCGTCGCCACCCTGAACGGCGTCGCGAACGGGACGCTGGTGCGCGAAGACTGCAGCCTGCTGCTCCCCAACGGCTCCGCGTGGGCGTACCCCAACCAGACCAGTGCGTTTCCCCTCCCCCTCCCCCGTCCACACGGCGACTTGCCCCACTCACATTAACCCACAGCCACCGTCGCGTCGCACGCCGCCGCGTTCTTCTCCCCGGGAATATCGGGCGTGATCGGTGTTGGGATGGCGCCGTTCGCGGACACGCCCGCGGCGAACTGGCTCGCGCGCAACCCCGCGCAGGCGGCCTTCGCCTTCGGCCTCGCGCTCACCGCGCCCGCCCGCGCGAACGCGTCCAGCGACGGCGGCGCGCTGCACTGGCTCCAGCCGGACGCGGACGCGTATGTGGGCGCCGTCGCGTGGACGCCCATGCGCGCTGCGGCGGCGGCGGCGGCGGGTCCCGGGGCGAACGTGTCGAGCTGGTTCGTGGAGATGGACGCGTGGAGCGTGGCGGGCGGGCCCGCGGCGCCGTTCAACGTCTCGCAGCGCGGGACGCAGATGCTCGCGTTCATGGACCCGTACTACGCGAGCATCGTCTTCCCGCAGAGCGCCGCGCGCGCCATATGTACGTCCCCCCTCCCCTGCGTGTGTTCGGATGATAGTGGGTCCTGACCTTACGGCGTGGCGCAGACGCGGACATCCCCGGCGCGTCGAAGCACGCGACGTCCGCGTTCGCGCACGCGTGGAAGCTCCCCTGCGACTCGACGTTCACGCTCGCCGTCACGTTCGGCGCCTTCACCACGAGCCTCGACCAGTCGGCGCTCGTCGTCGCGCAGGCGGACGGCGTCTGCGTCGGCGCGATCCAGGAGTGGATCGACGCGGACGCGACGGCGTACCTCCTCGGCTCGCCCTTCATCGCCGTGTCGTACCTGTGAGTCAGTCCACGTCCCCGCTCCCCGCTCCCCGCCCCGATCACCCCGCCCGCAGCGCCGCGGCGGGCGCCGTCTGACTCCACACCCGTGCCCACCGCGTGCTGACGTGCTGATCCCGCCAGGATATTCAGCTACGCCCAGGGCGGCGCCGGGACCATGGGCCTCGCCGCGCGGCGCCCGCCGCGGGACACGCTCTCGCAGGGCGCGATCGCGGGCGTGGTGCTCGGCACCGTCGGCGTCGCCGCGCTGCTCGCCATCGCGGGCGTGCTCGCGTACTCCGCGTGGCAGCGGCGCACGCGCGTGCCGAAGCGGCGGAAGGCGAGCAGGACGGACATCACGCCCTTCCCCGCGTTCGTGTCCGCGTCCGCGGCCTCGCCGCGCGACCGCCGTGTGAGCTTCGGGTGGGGGCCGGGGGACGGGGGCAGCTCCGAGCAGCACGCGCGGCTGCTGGAGGCGGCGCCGTCGAACCCCGCGTCGCCCGACTGGCGCACGACGATGGTGAGCACGGAGACGAACACGTTCGCGGGCGGGACGACGACGTCGGGGCACCGCTCGCGCAGCAGCTACGGCGGGTACTACCAGACGGAGCTGCACTGGCATCCGGCCCCGAGCGGCGCGCCCGAGCCCGACTCGCCTCCGCCGTATCTCGCCCCGGGGCCGTTTGGTGGTGAGAGGCCCCCGCTCATACCCCAGCGGAAAGGTGCGCGGCCCGGACTATGATGATACCTTATCGCTGCCGCGCAGCCCCCCCATGTCGGACATTTGTATACATAATTCCTTCGCCTGGACAATGCTTGCCTTATGACGATTCACGAGGATTCGAGATGTAGAGTAACGCCACATACGACATAGTACATGCCCGCCCAGACCAGATCGTAGGAGTATTAGATAGAGTTAGCTACCGACGACCAGGCCCATTATATCTACTCTCGTCGACCCATCGCTGCGTTCGGGGGTCCTGTATCGCTGCCTCGCAGCCCCCACTGGGGTCGGACACATGTATACATAATTCCTTTGCCCGGACGATGCCTTATGACGAAGATTCGAGATGTACCTTAAAAGTAACGCCACCACTTGCAGATAGTAGGGGAACAGGGAACAGGGAAAAGCTGAGGCTACAGCGAGCTGGCCATCGTTCGTCTAGTCGTCAATACCGCCGGGCTCTGGCCTTGCAAGTAAGAACCTGCCCAGGCCGTCGATTAAGGCCATCCTGCGACCGATCTCGTGTGCGAAATTTTTCATCATCTCTCGTTGTAAAAGGTCATGAAAGTTGATAAAGTAATGGAGGGTTCGGTATGGAAGATGTCCCGATGGCACCTACACAACGTTGCATCAACGAGGGACGGAGGAAGGATAACGGAGGAAGGATACTCTCTGCGGGTCGGCCGATCAGCTTGGAACGTTCAGATTGAGGCTGCAGTAACGTTTCCGTCTCGTAAAAAGATCGGGGGTCGCTGGGGAGGATTACACGTTCGTCTTCCGGTACGACTGCAGACAGATCGAAGAACAGAAGGAGATACAGAACTTGCTTGAGATAACAATGACTGAGTGAACCTCGCCTGGTGTCGAAACCCAGGGATATATATCGAGAAGCTAATTAGTAACAGGAGGTGTCGAGTTCTTCGGAAGAAGAGTCCAGGTCCGTAGAAGTAACGAGAAGGGATGCATCGGCCAGCGTGCGCTGTTCCGGCGTACCACATAGAATGTGCGGCGGAGCCTGCAAGAGGATGAGCCAGGGCTCAGCGCTCAGCGCTCAGTAGGGAACGGGTGCCACATGTACTTTTTAAGCTTCTGGGGCCACTTCGAGTCAAGCCGCCGGGTCGGTTAGAGCTGTTTGTGTTCTCCTGAGCTTCCTTGTCCTTGCGTTATAGATGTTGGACGTTGATTTTGCATGATCTCCTATGCATCGCCGGATGAGACGCAAAAGTCCGCAAGTATATAAAGGATAGAAGACTTGCCTGGAGCTGCGACCAGGATTGAACAGTGCATGCAGGTTCCATGTCCGCGGCAAATCTTCCAAGCGAGCCGTGATGGGTAGTATTTCTTGAGCGGGGGCTAGTCATCGAAAGATGACTGGTTGATGAAGACTATACAGGATGACGCTGACGCAAAATCGTGAAGAAAAGCGCGTATGCCCTCAAGATGAAGAAATCCGAGACCGTAATGGATGGGTGCTGCGCGATAGCTTGGTTGGGTAAGGGGGGCGATGCCGAGGGATCCACAGCAACAGAGACCAGCTCAAAGGGCTCGAGAACAAGAATTGCGGCCAAGATTCATGGTGGTTACTCGGAACTGCGGACTCGGACAAACTCTTTTCTGCCTCAGTTACGGGCCGTCACGGGCCGCTCAATCTGCCCTCGCGGCACTCATACCAAACTCATACTACATACACGAAATGGACAAGGACGACAACCTACGAGTAACTGTTAGCGCCGCTTCACCGCAACTTCACCGCGACCTCACCTGAGCCTCATCTGGCATGCTTCGCCTTGGAAGAGCAAGTTCCGTCGTCTTCACTGAAATAAATGTTCAACGCTCCCGCCTCTCCACGACCGTCTTTTCCATCTCCATCTCCACAACACTCTCGCTGCTACGTCGCGCCTTTTACTCCGCGACTGGGGCTCCAAACAATCTTTTCGACCACACTACTGTAACAGGGCGTTGGGTGTAAGCTCTGGCGCATAAATATCTGATTCGTCATCTCTATCGTTCAGCTACAACGACGCTCTTCGCCGCAAGGAGCGGAAGAGAGGTTTTTCAGACCATGATACGGTTATGCGACTTGGGGATGGGATCGAACTTTTCGTATAAGGCGGGCAAGGGAATGTGGGCGAGAGTCCGCAGGTTGGTTCCCAAGCGGCGCTACTTTATCTCATGCTCGCCGGAAGATCGCGATCCTAGGCCTCGTGAGTCGTGAAGAATGCATTACGGGAGGAATTCCACCCCCGCGAGGATGTATCTTATCGAGCTTCGAACTGACGACTATCATCTTCATTTCGACGATGGACGTCAGATGAGCGTGTTTCTGCACGCGCAGTATACCGCTCCAGAGTCAACCGGCATCGCGAGTTCACTAAATTTGTGGGGAAGGTCATGGTCAAGATCCGGACAGCAGCTTCGCGGCTGCCTGGCGCCATCGCTAAACCTGAAAAACCTGCGCGCATGAAGCAATTGTCAAGTGTTGGGGCTCCCCATCTAGCAATCAGTTTGCTACGCCCCGGATCTGCTGGATCGCCGCGAATATGCCTAGAGTGGAGGGACACGACCGGCGTCGGGGGAAGGCTAGCAACCATTGGTGAGAAGAGAGTTTTTATTACGATGGTGAATAGCTGCACAACGAGTCTACGTGCCCCGCTTCATTCATCGACACCCGCGAGCCAAGGATCCTGCAATAACTCTTCGGCGGTGGGCCGCTCGTCCGGATTGAGGCACAAGCATCGCCGTATGAAGAACGCCATCCCGTTGACTTCAGGCTCCGGCATGTCCGGGAAATGTGCGCGGATCCGGCTCTCTAGAGGCCAGAAGATCACTTGGGGCCTTTTCTTCAATTCACCTATGTACATATCAGGGAATGACCATCCATGCAGCGTTCAAGTTGCAAGCCAAGACGCACATGATGCGTCGAAATATTCGCTCGCCCGTGGACAGGCGTGGAGTTGGTCAGCTCGAAAACTCGACTCGCCGGTGAATAGAAGCATTTGATAGAGAAGGTTTTCGTCCTCGGTCAGGCTGTACTTTTTATTGACGGTATAGACGAAGAGATGTCGGGCCGTGACTAGCTCGTAGACCTGGCAGCGGCCGTCAGCATCGTCAGGCATGTCGGGACTGCATGGCGAACCATGCATCCAAACGACCAGATGTCCGCTGGTTTGTCCCATTTCCCCCCGAGAACTGATTCTGGGGCTCGCAGAGCTACCGGCGTTCTCGTTTCGCAGTCATGCAGCATGGAAGGCACGGCTGTAAGTCGGGACGATGGGGAGTGTCACGGTTACTTTCCGCAGGGTGAGAAGGCAACAGCGCACCGCAACCGAAGTCAGCCAATACATAAGTAGCGCGGGCGGAAACCTCATCAGAAATCATGGGCAATGGCTGGGATACCGCAACATGTACAATGCCGTCGTGCGACGTTTCCGGTGGATGGCGTCGCGCGGGGTCCTCCTCTATCCAACGCTCGATGTCCGCGTCCTCCAGGCTCGTAGCAAAGAATATGTTGTCTTGTTTGATATCGCCGTGCACGACGTCACGATTATGCGCGTGGGCGATACCGCGCAGTAGATGAAGGATAATGCGCTTCGCCGTTGCGAGTTCAAAAGGGGCTGTGCGGGAGCTAAGGAGAGCGTTCACATCGCCCCCATAGACCGGCAGCACGAAACAGAGATGAGAGCCCGCCGAGCCGCGGCCGGGAACGGTAAACTTGTCCAAGAGCCGCACGCAATGCGGCGACAGCGGGTGTGCAGCGTCGCGTGCTGACAGGAGCCAGAGAGCGTCAATCTCCCAACTTATATCCTTCTCGTTCATCCTCGTCATATGGCCCGTCAGCGCCTTTATTGCGACGAATCTTTTGCCGCTGTCTCCACTGAGCAAACCTCGTTGGCCAATCGGAGGGACGCTTACACTTCTTCGCGTGCCAGCCAGGTGCTAGAGTGCATGCCCCAGCCCAGCTTCCGCAGGATCGTGTACTGTTTAGAATTGGCATCGCCGACAGATTCGCCGAATTCGAATTGCGCATAGCCGTAGCCGTGCTCTGCTGGCATCCCCAGAGGTTCTGCAGCGAATTGCTTCAGGACGGCGATCGTCGAATCGACCTCCGGGTCGTGTGTCGGTCCTGTCGACATGTGGCGGGGTCCGACGCAAGTCCAGGGAACTAGATAGGCCCGTGGGCGAATATGAAGGGAGCCTCCCGAATTAAGCTGCGGCCTGAGAGGAGCGCGCACCGCAATCTTGAGGTGTGTGGCAGAGCATCGGGGGCTGGAATATCTCAAGAGAAGGCGAGCGCTTTGACGCATCTGGGGGAAAGTCTCGTCGGGTTGAACGGCGGCAGACGCAAAGAGCTTGAGGGGAAAGGTGGATTCTGGACTCGGGAGACAGCTAAGCGGGACCGGGAGGTTGGATCGCGAGCATGGTCTACCACATATTCAAGCTAGGTGAAGGGTGAACCACGAAAAAGGACTGGGTCCGGTATGCTTGGACCCACTTGGACCTACTGAGTAAACGTCACTCACTGTGTGATGGCATCATGGCACTCGTCTAGATACTTGTGGCAGTGTAAGTAGTAGTGTCCATGTCAAGTATGAACGTTTCGCGCGACCGGAATGCTCGGTCCCGGCTTCGCTTTCGAATCTTGTCCCACTTAACTAATACTTTATTTATATTCACACTACACCTCTTCTGGTCGTTCCACTTGGCATCTACGGTCCTAAGCAAGTCCTAAGTACTAGTACTGCGACACGCCCGTACTTCGGGTGCGAATTCGGACTTGCTCGCTGCTTTCTGGCGGATGTTGTCCAGGGTCCCAGTTACTCATTGGGTACTTCGCGTCTCTTCACCCTCTCGCGGCACTCACACCCAACCTGTATAGTGCAACAGTGAATCCGCCATCCCCTCATCATGAGCCATCTGGATAATGGCACCAGCGACAGCCCCATCCGGCCGCAGGACCTCAGGATTCAGGGCGATGGGATATACGGCCTCACCGACAAGACCGGCCCAGTCCCAATCAATTAGGAAGAATTGAGGACGATCGACCGAAGGACGGTCAGATTTGCGGACAAGCACGTTGATGTCTCGAACATCCCCGTGAACGTACCGGGCTTGGTGCAGACGCTGGAGGGCCTGTTTCACAGCGCCCGGAATGCCGTGGGCATCGCGACCCTGCGACTTGACGACTGCTAGAGTTGTGTAGTCTTTCGAAACATCCTCCATGACAACCATCCACCACTCCTCGACGCGTCCGATGCTGAGGAGCGTCGGCGCAAAACCCAGGCTGCTAGCCAGACTGTGTGCAGCTTCGGAATAGCGTAAAGTGTACTTAACGATTATGGGTGCCTTCGTCTCGTCCACAAGCGCGCGATAAACACGCTTGTCTTCCAGCGCGGTCGTGTAGGTGAATGACACAGTGGCGTTGTTGTACTCGAAGGATCGAGGGAAGGGGAATTCAGCTTGCAATTGCTTGTCGGTGGCGAGCCCTGGATATCGTTCGAGGAGGGAGCTGCAGGCCCGGCGGAGAGCAGCAATGACGCGCGCTCCCGCTTGGGCCTGCATCAAGTTCGTGGAATGCGCGTGTAGGGGGATGAATGCGACCTGTTCAACGATAGGGATATCGGTGAAAACCGCTATTGAGACCATTAGATACGGGCCTGAATCAACAGGTCAACGACGAAAGGAAGAAGATACGGTGTCAACTTGCCCAGTTGGCAAAGGAGAACAGCTGGAAAATTACAGTGCTGTCCAAGGCCGGCGTTGTGGCATCGACGACATTGTTCGATGTAATGACGGGTAACCTCTACGTTTGGCTCTGCCGAGGTTTCTGTCACCTCATTCTTGACCACTTGCAGATAGTAGAGGAACGGGCTATTGAGAACAGTGACAGCAAGCTGGCCATCATTCGTGTAGTCGCCGATGTCGCCGAGCTCTGGTCTTGCAGGTAAGAACCTGTCCAAGACGTCAATTAGGGCCGCCCTGCGATCATATTTGTTCTGGTAAGTTTGCATCATCTCTCGTCGTAGAAGGTGGAAGTTGAGGAAGTCCTCTTTGGCGGGTTCGGTTTGGAAGATGTCCCGACGGAACCTGCACAACGTTGCATCAACGAGGGACGGAGGAAGACTACTCTCTGCGGGTCGCCCGATCAGCATGAACCGTTCGGATGGAGGCTTCCTCGCCTCGGACGATGGCGGATTGAGGCTAAAGTATCGTTTCCGTCTAGTAAGAAGGTCGAGGGCGCCGGGGAGGGTTCCAAGTTCATCTTCCGATACAACTGCAGAGCATCAGACCAAAGAACAGAAAGGAAATCCATGACTTGCGTGAATCAACAATGAAGTGGACCTCGTCTGGTGTCACACCCCAGGGATAGATATCGAGAATCTGACGGGAGGGGCGGAGTTCTTCGTAAGAGCCCAGGTCTGTAGAAGAAGCCAGAAGGGATGCTTCGGCCAGCGCGCGCTCTTGCGACGTGCCACATTGAATGTGCGGCGGAGCCTGCGAGAGACTGAGCCAGGGCTCAGTAGGGAGGGAGTGCATGTACTTTGTAGATTTTCGCGTCCATTTCAATAAGAATGGAGCCAAGCCAGTCGGTTCGAGTTGATTGAGCTCTGCACCTAACCTTCCTTGTCTTTGTGTAATAGATGTAGATACTAAAAACAAGGTCTCCTATGCATCGCCGGGATGAGACACAAAAGTGAGTAAGTGTATTAAGCATCGAGGACTTACGTGGAGCTACGACCAGGTGCAGTTCGTGCGCCTTGAACAAGGCATGCATGTTCCATGCTCTGGGCAGACTTTCCAAGCGAGCCGTGATGGGTAGTATTTCTCGGACTGGGATCGAGTCGTTGGGAATATGAATGGTTGATGAAGGCTATGCAGGATGAGGCCGACGCAAAATCGTGAAGAAAAGTGCACATGCCCGCAAAAGGGTGAAACTCGAGAGCGCAAGGGATTCGTCCTGCGCGATAGCTTTCTTGGTCAAGGCGGGCGATGCCGAGGGATCAACTTCAACAGAGACCAGCTCATGGTCCCTATTATAGGGCCCGAGAACGAGAACATTGAGGTTCATGGTGGTCAAATTGAAATGGTAGTTGAAACTTGCGGACAAACTCCTTTCCGACTCCTTTGACACAGTCACGTTGTAAACGCTCAATCTGCCCGCGCGGCGTACACAAAATGGTCAAGGACGACAATCTCCGAGTGTTAGTGCCGCTTCACCGCGACTTCACCGCGACCTTACCGCGACCTCACCTCAGCCTTCGGCTACTTGGGCATGCTTCGCCTTGAAAGGGCGAGTTCCGTCGTCTTCAAAAAGCTCAAAGCTCCCCCTTCTCCAAGCCCGTTCTTTTCCATATCCAGAACACGCTTTTTGCTACGTCGCGCCTTGTCCTCCGTGACCAATTCTCAAGACGACCTTTTCAACTACACTTCAGGGCATTGGGTGTAAGCTTCCGAAGCGTTGTTCTGGCACAGATATCTGATTCGTCATCTCTATCGTTAGCTACAACGACGTTCTTCGCCACAAGGAGCGGAAGGTCGCTTTCAATGTCGACGGGTTGTGTCGACTCGCAGCTGAGTCTGTGAATCAAAGTCCTCCGGATGTCGTCAACATATCAAAGCTCGCTGAAGGCGGTTTCAACCGCACCTTCGTCGTCGCTCTGCGCGGCGGTCGGCAGGTGGTCGCTCGGGTTCCCTACCCCATGACGGTCCCTGAGTACTACGCAGTCGCCAGCGAGGTAGCTACTATTGAGTACCAGCGGTCCTACGGGATCCCTGTCCCTGAGATATACGGGTACTCGGCCGACTCGGACAACGTCGCTGGAATCCCGTATATTCTCATGGAATTCGTTCACGGCCCAAAACTCGGTGACGTCTGGAGCAGCCTCGGGGACGAGGAAGTCATCTCCGTCCTCTGCCAGCTTACTCAGCTCGAATCACGCATGATGTCTCAGCCATTCCCCGCTGGCGGAAGCCTGTACTTCACCAAAGACCTCGAGAAGGTCGCCCCAGGGTTGGGCGTGCCTCTGGAGGACAAGCGTTTCTGCGTCGGCCCGGACACGAAGCTGGAGTTGTGGTATGGGAGAAGGGCAGGGCTCGATGTAGATCGAGGACCATGTACGCCGCTCTCCGCCTCTCAATCATTACGCCCGCAAACCAACCGGCATCTGTAGATCATAGCGCCGAGGCAGCTCTCGCAGCAGCGGCGCAGAAGGAGATCGCCTATTTGAAGCACTACGGAAAACCACTCCTACCGCTGCGGCGCGAAAGGAGGCCCGGTTATAAGTATCAGCAGCAGTCGCCGTTGGACCACGTCGCGAACTTGGAGCGGTACCTCGGCATCACGTCGTCGCTCGTTCCTAGGGACCCTGCTTCAAGTCGTTTCTGCATCCGCCATCCAGACCTCCACTCAAACAACATCTTCGTGTCGTGGTCGCCCGGCTCCGACTGCAAAATCGTCAGCCTGTTTGACTGGCAACACACGTCTATCCTGCCTATGTTCCTCCTCGCTGGTATTCCTCGACGCCTCCAGAACCACACAGACAGCGCGTCGCAGTCCATGACACCGCCCTCTCGACCAGAGAACCTCGACGAGATGAGCGAAGCTCAGCAGTATCGCTACCGTTGTCGCCTCACTCACTACCACTACGTCACCAGCACGATGGCTTACAACCCGCTCCATCACGCCGCCTTTACGGACCGCCTGTACGAGCTCCGTGTCCGACTCTTCCGGTGCGCTGGTGCCCCGTGGGAGGGCGAGAGCTACGACCTGAAGGCTGCGCTTATAGAAGCCATGAACAATTGGGAGGAGCTTACGGGCAGAGGCGTGCCTTGTCCCCTCGAGTTCGATGTCAAGGACCTAGACGAGATGGCGGTGCTAGATGAAGAAGTGAGCGTTGGGGACAGGGGCTTCGAGAACTTACAGTCCCTGGGCGGCATCGGGGAGGAGGGCTGGGTACCGGCTGAGCACTACGAGGCTGCCGTGGCTTTCTGCAAGGAGTGGAAGGAGAGGTTCTTGGCGAACACCAAGTCGGCGCAGGAACGGGAGGAGATTGAGGGTCACTGGCTGTGGGACGACATGGACGAGGAGATGTATATGTAACGATCCGTGTTAGATATTTCGCCCTGCTGTAGCTCATCTGGAGTTTGTATGTATGGGCCGGTCAGCCTCGTTCCTCCAACTGTGGTTGGAGCAAACGCCGTACACAGGAACGTAGTCACGACTTACGATTGCGGACAAACTGCTTTCCGGTCTCAGGCTCACGCCACCTCGCGCTAGTGTCTCTCTACCTCTGCCTGACCTGCAATCGGATACAAAGCTGCTGATCATGAAGATTCAAAATGTACACTAACAGTAACAGTAACACCACTGACAAACCCGCCCGCCCAGATTGTCGGAGTCTTGCATAGAGTTCGCTGCCGACGACCAGACCTATCTACTCTGACCCCATATCGGACCCATGTAAGTATACCTAGTTCCTCTGCCTTGCCTGGACAATGCCTTGTAACGATTCACGAAGATTCAAGAAGTACAGTAACACTAACAGTAACGCCAATTGGTAGGAGGATTAGATAAATAGAGTTCGCTACAGTTCGCAGTCCGCTACCGCCGCCCCCCGTTATACCCCGCCCCGTTATACTGACTCTCGTCGACCCACTGCTGCTGCGTTCGCGGATCCTGGGTCGCGTACGGGTTGGCGTACGGGTTCGGATACGGGTTCGGGTTCGGGTACGGGTTCGGGTACGGGTTGGGGTCGGGGTCGGGGTTCGCGTACGGGTTGGGCGGCCGCGAGTCGTTGCGGATCGAGGGCGGGCCTGCGGGGTAGCCTTGGCTGCCGGGTGGCGGCGCGCCTGGTCCGGGGGCGTAGCTCTGGCTCCCGAGCCGCTGGTGCCGCATGTCGGGCCCACCGGCAATCGGCACGGGCGTCGCGAGGTAGTCCGGGCGGCCGCGGCAGCAGCGCCACATCGCTGTCGACATTCGCCTCAGCGTTCAGAACAACGGATGGAAGGAAACGAGACGCACCGCTAAGAAGCACCCAGATGAGGACGAGCGCGACGAGCCCCGCCACAATCGCAACCGGAATCGCGATCTGGAGGTTTTGCGTGAACCACGCCTGAGGACGACCACGTAGTCAGTACGGCGCGGAAATGAACACGACGAGCAGCGGGGTCGTTATTCGACGCGCAGCGGGGTTAGTATACACACCTTAGCGGTATTGATGAGCCCCGACGACTGACACCTCCCCGACGCGCACACGCCGCCGTACCCACACGGCGACCCATCGATGAGCAGCGCGGTGAGCAGAATGCACTGGTTCGCCTGCTGCGGGTCCTGGCACGACACCTGGCACGTCCCCGAGCTCTGGTTCGGGCACTGCGCCGTCAGGTTCATCGAGGCGCCGAGCATCCGGCATTGCGCTGCGTTACATCAGCTCAAATCCGCAGAGGGATGGATGGGGGGAACGCACCGGACACGGAGGTACACTGCCCGCTCGCGCAGGCGAGGTCGCCCGCCCCGCAGCTCTTGCCTGTCCACCCAAGCACGCACGTAAGCATAAGTCTTCGCGCCAACAACCAAAAGACTCGCCATTCGGAACGACGACATCGCTCGGACACGCGCTCGAGTTCCCCGAGCACGTCTCCGGCACATCGCACCCCGCGTCCTTCGCGGGCCGGCACACCTGCGCCCTGCCCGCAAACGCACACTGCTCCGTGCAGCACGGGCTGCTCTCGGGGTCGCACACGGCCCCGCCCTTGAAGCGGCACGTCGCGCTGTCGCAGCACGGCGACGCGACGCCCGTCCCGGGGTCGCAGTCCTCGCCCTGCTCGACGATCCCGTTGCCGCACATCTGCAGCGAGATCGTCGCGACGGTCGAGCTGGGGTCTTGGATGCACGAGGTGTTGGTGCGCGAGACGCCCGTCATCAGCGAGCCTGCGCGGACAAGGTCAGGGTCTGTAGTCTGTTTTTTTTTCAGATAAGAAGGGGGGACGAACAGATGTTGCCGAGGGTGCACGGCGAGAACTCCTTCTCGCCCTTCTGCGCGACGGGGCTCATGATGAACTGCGAGCTCGCATCGCACGACTGCGTCGACCGCGGGCAGCACGCGGACGTCAGGTTGCAGCCGCTCGCGCACTAGATATGTCATTCAGTCCAAATACTATGGCAGGCAAAGGAGGATTGGCGCACGTCGTGCTGTGGGGAGTCGCCATCAATGAGGGTGCAGACAAAGGGAGAGAAAGAGGACGCACGATAGCGCCGAAGTTGTGCCCGATCTCGTGCGCGATGACCTGCCACTCCGTGTTCCCCGCCGTCGACACCGCCGTGCCCGACACGACCGACGGCGCGCTCCCCGACGCGCTCTGCTGGCACCTAACCCCGTTGATCAGCTCGTCAAAGCAAGAAAAGAAAAGACATACAAAGTCGCCAGCCACGCAATGCCCACCTCCGAGCCCGTCGGGCACCCGCTCATAAGGTGCCACAGCCCGACCCCATCCGCGCCCTTCGCCCCGCGCCACGCCGAGAACAGCGACAGCCTATCCCCGAGCGTGACGGTGCTGCAGTCGACGTTCCACGGCATCGTCGCGTTCACCGGGCGCGGGCACGTCTCGTCCTGGATCTGCACCTCGATGATCCCGAGGCTGATGTTGAACGTCGTCTTGTAGAGCGAGGACGCCGCGTTCCAGTCCGTCAGGATCTTGCTCGTGGCGTTCGCGTGCGAGCCGTACGTCTTGGTGTACATGCAGTCCGCCGCGACGCCCATGTAGAGCTGCAGAACAGTGAGATACTTGCAGCAGGACCAGAAGTTGGAAGTTGGGACCCACCACTTTCTGTGTGTTGGGGCACCCCGTTGTCTGCCCGATGTTGTTGATGAAACTAACCGACGTGTGTTCAGAGGCAGGAAATGGAGAAGAGGTAGAAACGCACTTCATGCCCATCTGGGTGCCGACGACGTCGTCCCTTTTAGCGGAGGAATTGCCGAGCAGGTTCATGGGGCTGTCGAACCACGAGCTCTTCGCGGGCTTCTGCAGGATCGGGTTCTGCGCGGGGTCCGTATTGAACGCCAGCCGATCGTGCCCACAGCTCTGCGCCTCCGGCGGGTTCGCCAATCGCTCGCCCGTCTCCGCATAGTGCGCCTCCGCCGCCGTCATCGCGTCGCTCTCCCGCCAGATCACCAGCGCCCCGTCCACGTCGTCGAGCGGCGCCGCGACGTCCGCGTCGAGCGGCCGCTTGTTGCGCAGGTAGTTGTCCTTCGTCGCGACGTGGTACACGTCCCCGTCGACCGCGAACGCGCCCTCGAACACGGGCGCGATGCGCTGCGCGATGTCGCCCTGGTGGTGCACCATGATGCGCGCCCAGCCGCGCTCCGCGGGGTGCGGCGGCGACGCGGGCACGACGCCCGCGGCGTCCTCGCGCATGCGCGCGGGGGAGTGGTGCGCGGCGATGACCTCGCCCCAGTACGCACGCACGCTCTCGCGCAGGAGCGGGGCGGTGCGCGCGGGGTAAGTGGAGCCGTCGGGCGCGGTGGCGTAGTACGTGACGCGCGCGGCGGGGTGGAGGAGGTGGTCGTTGGGGCGGAGGTGGAGGTGGAAGGTCTCGCCGAAGGCGGCGAGGGTGAGGCGGAAGGAGTCGTCGTAGCGCAGCGTGGTGGAGCGCGGGAGGAAGGGGGCGGGGGCGCGCTGGCTGAGGGGGGAGGCGGGGGCGCCGTGCTGGGGCCTGCGGGGGAGGATCTCGAGCGCGAGGGTGGATGGGTTTGCGAGGCGCTTCAGCGGGCGCGGCGAGACGCTGTGGGCTGGATCGACGCACATCGGTGCAATGCGCAACATATAATACGGGAGACTCACCGGATGCTGTGTGTGTATCTGCCCATGCGAGGAAGAGGGTAACGACCAGCGCCAGAGAGCTAAGGTGGAAATGCATCTGCATAAAAGAAAGAGGGCGCCTGCTGTGCATTTATCAGTGATCCAGACCCCACAAAAATGCTGCGATGTCCCGTGATGCGCAGCGCTGCGGCTTCAAAGCTTCACAGCTACTCACCCGCGAAAGGAAAACCAAGGCGGAGGAGCGACGCACGGAAGGAAAGAAAGAAACCCAGCGGCTGACACTAATGATAGCACGGCCGGGGTAACCACCAAACTCTGATCCACATCATGGCGGTGTCCCCCTCTCCCAGTGAGGCACTTTAATTTTTAAACAAATTCTGCTATCTCCCCCAAAAGAAACCCATTCGCGCACCAGTCTCTGCATCTGCGTCGTGCGTTGTCCCCTCAACGCATCTCCCTCGTCGCCGTGTCGTTCTTCCCGCCGCGACCAGCCAAGCCCACATTCGTCATGTACAAGCCCTTCGCGCGATCCAGACTCAGACTACCGATCCCCCGGTTCCGCCTGATCCCGCTAGTCTCGACCGCTTCCCCGGGTATTTCGGACACCACCACAAATCCATGCATCCTTGCAACGCAGCATCGATGCATCGATGCACCGGGTCCGGCCGTCCGTCGTCTAGTCCCACTCAATACCGTCTAGTGGCACTCATAGTCTTAGATACGATGTGTACCAGTCCTTAGGAACGCCAAGTCCACTTAGTAGTATACTTACCCAACCCACCACAGCTTACAGCCCGATCACGCCCAAGCAGAAATTGTCCATCCCATTCGTATCGTATTCAGTTCAAATCAGCAAAAGGACACTCCTCCGCACGGCGCCCCACAAAACGGCGCGCGCGCGAAAACGGCGCTACCTACACACACTGCAACACGAAAAAAGAAAAAAATGCTACAGTGAACTCAAGAAGTGACAACTAACAACTAAAAACACAATGCAAGGGGTATGGCACAGCGGAGGCGAGCATAGCATCGGCGACCATGCGCCCCACACTCGGGAGCATGGGGCGCGATGCACGGGGAAGGTGGGGGATGGGGGATGAGGGATGAGGGATGAGGGATGGCAAGGTTAGTTAGGAGAAAGAGAACGGTCTAACGTCGCTCGTCGTATCGTGTCGTGGCGGAGCGCTCATTGCCGGCCGCGGCCTCCCTGCGCAGCGAAAACGTGAGTGAGTGAGTGAGTGAGTTGTCGGACCCAGGAGAGCGACGGACCTTCCGTTGACCCCGCCCACGGCCCTGGCCCTTCGCAGCCGCGGCCTTCCCGGCATTCCCCTTCGCCGCATTAGCCTTCCCCGCGTTCGCCTTCGCAGCCGCCGCAGCCTTCGCAGCCGCAGCGTTCTTCGCAGCAGTGGCGGCGGCGGCCTGCAATCATCATCGGCCATCGGTCAGCGAGACGATACGGTAACGAGGAGAGGAGGGCGGAAATCGTACGTTGTTCGCGCCCCCCTTCGCGGCATTGCCCTTCGCGGCGCCGGCGTTGGCGTTGCCCTTTCCGGCGTTAGCGGCGTTCCCGCCCGCAGCCGCGTTGTTCCCCGCGGCCGCGTTCCCCTTCCCGGCGTTCGCGTTCCCGCCGGCCGCAGCGCCGCCCACGGTGAACTATAAGCACGAAAGAAAGAAAAAAGGTCAGCCACGAGACGGGAGTTGAGTTAATAGGAAAAAAGAGGGAGGCGGAGGAGGGAAAGAGCACGCACGTAGATAACGTCGTCCGTGAGCCCGTGCTGCGCCACCGGCACGATCACCGGCTGATGCGTCGAGCTGCTCATGATCGTGCCCATGCGATACACGCCCGCCGCCAGCCCCGCCGTCACCGCCACGTTCACGTTCCCCTGCCCGTCCGCCGGCGCGTCCACGCCCTTGAAGAACGCGAACTTCGTGGGATCCGTCACCGCCGTCGACGCCAGGCCATCGATCTTCTCGATCACGATGTGCGTGTGCCCGATGATCTGCCCCGCGCCGTTGAGCGTCTGCGGGTTCGAGAAGTACGTCTTCTGCGCGTTGGTGAACGTGCCGAGCTGGATGTTCTTCGCCTTGAGCGTCACGGTGAACGCGGTGTTCGCCGCGAGCGTGTCGCCGTTCTTCGGGCTCTGGAACTTCGCGGACGGCATCTTGTCCACCGCGGGGATGTTCCCGATCGGCGTGGGGTTGCACGAGCCGCCGGTGATTTGCAGCCCGTTCGTGAGCGGCGTCTTCGCGAGGTTGGGGAGGCAGAAGTTCACGAAGTTGTTGTTGGACGTCTGCGCCGCGGATTGCCCTGCACACTGGGTGAGCTGGGGGAGCAGACGCGCAGAAAGAGGGCGGGATGCGCGCGCAGGGAGAAGGCGAGATGAAACGCACCAGTGACCGGCGGGTTCTGCCCGTTGTCGAATTTCTGGATGACGGCCGGGTCGACCGCGAGGGCCGCTTGGGCGCCGCCGGCTGAGCGGACGTTGGCGTTAGGCTGAGCCGGGGATGACGAGGCAGGGACTCACCTGCGGCGTTCCCACCGGCAGCGGCGTTGTTGTTGTTGTTATTGTTGTTGTTGTTGCCGTTGTTGCCCTTCCCCTTGGCGGCGGCGGCGGCGGCAGCAGCCTTGTTCGCTAGACGGCAGCGCATCAGATGCTGTGAAACCCGATCAAAGGCCACGACAGACGAACCTGCGGCGGTCTTGGCGGCGGCGGCAGCAGCGGCCTGCTGGCCCTGAGCCTGGCCCTTGTTCTGGCCCTGGCCCTGACGCTGGCCCTGACGTCCCCCTCGTTGTTGCCGCGCGACCAGCCCGGGTTCAGAGACCGAAAGCCCGGCGACGGTGGCGATCATGGGCAGAACCACAAAAAGAGCAGAGAAAGTGTTGGTGAACTTCATGCTGAATGAACGACTTCTCTAAAGTCTGTGAAGAAAGAATGTGGTTTTCAAGTGCGGCCGTATGGAGATGGCTGACTGTGGGCGACGGCGGGGGCGGGTCAGCGGCGGCGGGGGGCGGGAGGGCGGGGAACGGGTACTTGCGAACTAAACAGACCAAAGCCTCAGGCTTGGGTGAACGAAAAAAGAGGGGAGTTTGGGGAGCGAAAACTAGACTCGTGGTATGGATGGGTTGCCTTATATATCCGCGCTGATTCAATCGGCAGATTCGGAGGGTCTCCATGACAAATGATTCTCCAGCACCAAAATTGCGGTTGGTCCCCCCGGATGCTTTACCATCATCTCGACCTCGGCCGTTGCCCGGCACACCCACGAGTTATTTCCGCGAGTTATTTTTCTATTTTTCTTGTAGCCCAGCGCAACACTACATACATAAATACATCCTCAACGTTGCCTCAACTTGTGTTCAACTCACTGTTCTACTTGCCATAAACACTAAGAACGACTACAACCACTATACCTACTACAACTTCCCCTTCCGCTTCTCAACACAACACATAAACGTCGCCAGCGTGTCCACCTCGTCCCGCCCGCTAATCGACGCCAAGTCGCGAAAGTGCCTCTCCGCCATCCCAGCCAGCACCCCGTGCAGCTCGTCCATGTCCGCCAGGATCGGCGGCCGCGTCCCCGCCTCCTCCTCCACCAGCCGCGAGCTCCGCCGCCGCGTCGTCTGCTCCTTCGACTCGCGCCGCGGCCGGTTCGCCGGCGTCGCCGCGGGTGGGCTCGGTGCCCTTGACGCCTGCCGCGCCGCGCTGCTCTCCAGCGCGAGCGGCGCCGGCGGGTCGCTCGCGAGCAGCGGCGACGGGTACACCGCCGGCACGAGATCGAACTGCGTCAGGTACCGGTAGAGCACTGTATTCCGACCGTATTCAATGAGCACCCCCTGCACCGCACCGCGCATTGGCACAGTTACGCACCTGGCGTAGGCATCTTGATAAACTCGACCTGCCGCGCCGCCATCCATCCATCAGCGAAATGCCAGTGAGATGCGCATCAGACGTCGTGCTCACCAAGGAGACGCGCGCGTCTGCGTCGTCTCTGCGGTGCGCGGGCGCCAGCACGGCGTCGACGCGCTTGCGCTTCGTGCGCGGCTCGCCGTCCGCCTTCTCCGCCGCGTGCCGCTTCGCCCCCGCCGCGCTCGACGGCGGCCCGAAGTACGCCGCGTCGTCGTTCGCCTTCTTGCGCGCCTGCGGCCGCGAGCGCGAGCCGGTCGCCGAGACTTGCGCTGCCGACATGGTGTGTAACTGTTGTATTGTGCGGGTCGCAAGCTGGAGCACGGTTGGTGCGAGCGAAGGCGTCGTTTGGTCGCGGTGCAAGCGATTGGTTGGTTCACAGGGTCTCGCAGATTTGATTGGTTCGCGTCACACTTGTGACGACGCGTCCCTGGTCCCTGATCAGATCAACCACTCGGACCTTCACCTGAGGCTTGAGCTTGAGCTCCCCAGAGTCCCCCGGCCGCCGCGCACAAATCCCTGGCTCGCGGGGTTCCTATTCTCCCCCAATATTCAATCCGTATTGAACACACCCCCAACCGCTCCTTCCTCAAATGAATATCCCTACCCGAACTCGACCCCTGATCACGATACGCGACTTACTAGTACTTTTTCATCCGAGTAACCGAGTTTCGGCCCAGCGCGGCCCCTCAAAAATTAGGGGACCCCTGCAGAGTCTAGGCCTCCATCCCGCTCAGTAACAGTTGCGCCATCCGGCTCGCTTTCCGGCTTGTCGAACTATGACTATGTAGGTCATAGTCGGGCTAGATTTAAGGAAGCGAGGTGTCAGATTTAAGCACTTCCCAATCAGGAATGTGTGTACTGAACTGTTTTAGTCTTGCGATTGAACATGAACCGTGCATTCTGTACATGCTCTGAACTGCGCGCTATCTACGTGCCAAAGGGGATGTTGTCAATGAGCACTTCGTTCTGTGCTTATTTGTTGAGAGTCTCATTGGTCCAGCACACTGGCACTAGACTCGCGGGCCAGTCGACGTACACTCGATTACAATAAGACTGAGCGGGACGATTTAGCACAGACCAAACAGACACAACATCAGAGCAAACATAAACAACAGGTAATCTCGTGTACGGACTGGGCCGGCATGTCGCCTGTTTCAGTGATGAGATTTCCCCCCGCCATTTGAAAGGTGCGGACTTCGTCAAAAATCGTTGAAAACATCGAAAAAAGTGCTCCAAGTGTATTAATCAAAGATGGATAGTTTTCGATTATCTATCGATTGAGCCCGAGTCGTCTTTTGGACGAAATCTCAAGTTTCTGAGGTCCCAAATGCACTGGGATGTTCGAAGAGCATTATCAAAGTGAATTGAAGTACCGCAGATAATATTTAGACTAACAGCGCTGCCATAATGTCGACTGTGGCACGAACGCAGCAAAATCCAGCCTGATTGGGCTCAATATGTGGCTGTGCAGCATCGGGAAATCATCTCGGTACATTGAATATAACACCAATACAAGTATAACTATGCTTCGTCCTCGTCTGTATCAGAGTCCGACCGCTCCCCGTCATCCAGGTACCACTCGGGAACATCATCCATATCAAATTCCACATCAGCTTCGTCCAAGCGAGTCAATGTCGGCGACTCAGCAAACAAATCTTCATCCTGCTCTATGTCTGCATCATCGTCGCTGTCGGATTCGGGGGCCTGAAGGTCAGGCATGTCCGCGTAAATGTCCGTGTCGTCCCCATCAGCGTCCGGAATGTCAGGGGTGGGCGCGAGAGCGAGTGCCGTGGGAGGGGGAAGGCCGGATGTATTGATCAGACCCATGAGATTGTGGATCGGCGTGAGGCCGCGGCGTCTGCGGAGGGTCTCGAACTGCTCGTTGAAGTCGTTGAGAGGGGTGGTTGAGCTCCCGTGTGTCAATGCCGCCATACCGACAGAGAGAGTGTCGGGCGCGGACTTCTCATCGTCGTCAAGCACGCGGCCTTGTTTTTCGACATACACCTCGTGCTCCGCGAGGCTATCCATCAGTGCTGCGATGTCCTCTTCCAAGTCCGGCGTGGCGTGCTTCGATCCCTGGCGAGCCCCGAGGTCGATGTTGATCTTGGTTGCGAGCTGCCGGAGGATATCGATGCAAGGTGATACGAGTGCAAGCCAATCCCACGAGTGCCCGTCGCCGTCAGCCTTGTATATCTTCTAGGGGTTTGTCAGCTCATGGAGGTACCAAATGACTGTGACGCACCTTGATCCAGAAGTTGAGGTGTTCTTGAACTAGATCTATTTCGACGAACGAGTTCGGCTTCCCTTGAGGATTGGCAAGCCAATTCTGAAGCACAATGTTCCTGAGTTGTAGTCAGCAACTGCAGGAGACGATCGGAGGGAAGGTGACGTACCGAAGCTCCTTTGGCCAAGCACAGGTCAAGTTGTGCAAGAGGTGGAGCATCTCGTGCGCGTACTTCGAGCGCCCGTTTCCCCGATAAGTGAACGCCCACAAGCGCAAGATAATGAGGACTCGTCCCGAGTCACCTGCCTTGATAGCGTCCGAGAACTCGCGCGTGAGGAGGGCATCGCGCAGGAAGAGGAGCCCGTTCTCCAGCACCATGTCACCCTTGGGGATGTGCGGTAGCGACTTGTCGGGAGGAGGTAGTTTCGCCTTTTTGGCAGCTTGCGTTGCGGCTTTCAAGTCTGCATCGCGCTGGCGCTCCTCCGGGATCCGGCGCTCTCGGAGCTCCTGAACGCGATCTGTGTCAGCGTACATGGTGTAGATTGCCTTGGCGTGCTCAACAAGGACACCATATGAGGTGATGGAATCTGCGCAAGCCTGGAGGGAATCCTTCCCGGAGACGAGGAGGAGGCAGTGGAGGACGCGAGAGTAGAGCGATACCATGATAAGATCACGGCACGTTCGGAACGGTGGGAGTGAGGTGAGGGTGATGGGAAGCCGGTCGAGGACGGTGTTGTGGAATCCGAGGCTTCCCGGGCTTCGTATGGTGGATTTGCCGAAGTGCGTTGTGAGAACTCCGTGGCAGTCTGCGATCTTTGCGTGGAAGAGCCCGGGCATTAGGACGATGTGCCGCCATGAATGAGAGCCACTTTCGTGGCCTAGACGTATATTGAGGATAGACCGCTGCCGCGCAATGGTCAATTGGTCTCCGGCGATAATCTGGATATACTTTGCGTATTCCGGGTCGTCGGTCTTGAAGCCTAGCACCCGCGTAATCTCTTCGATGACCTCAATGTTGCCGGTGATGGTGCTTTCGTCGATTTCCATGGTGGGGAGAGGGTGTATCGGGGTCTTATGAACTTCAATGGTGTCAGCGCTGACGGGTTGCGCCGCATCGACGGCGGCCTTCCACTTCAAAAATCCCTCGCCGCCATGCCGGATGATGATGCGCAGGACGGTGTGGACCATGTTCTCAATGAAGAACTCGGTCTCTGTCGCATTGAGGGATATATCGTCGATGGAGAGCGGGCGGGCCGCGATGATGGACGCGTCGAGGGAGGACGTGAGGAGGTGTTCAAGCTTCGCCTTGTGAAGGGGAAGAAGTGTTGCGCATGTTCCGTTCTCCTGCGCACCTGTATCCCGTGGTGAGCATTAATCATTAGAATTAGCAGACAAGCACGACGCACTCTTCCGCCCAACGATCTGCTCTGCAATGCGGTTCATGAGGTTTATGTTATCGTAGACAAGGCTGAAGAGGCGCGACGATGCGAGGGCTTCATTTGTCGCCATACAGGCATCACGCAAGACGCTTAGAATCCCAGGCCCGCGGACACGCTTTTTTGATTTCTTCTTCTTCTTCTTCTTCTTTTTTGAAGTGCCGCCAGGCTCGAGCGCAGGCATATCGTCGTCGATACCATCCAGTTGGTCTTGCGAGGGTGGCTGGTTCAAGCATAGAAGTGAGCAAACAACGGAAAGCTCTCCCACGCCACTGATGACTTACCTCCAGTTCCTCGCCGGCAACTTTGGGCGCAAAGGTCCTTGAGATCGTGCTGCTGTACCCCATCGAGAAGCCGTACAATGACAGTACGGAGAAATGCTGGCGCTGGCCACCCGTGGCGGCAAGGTATGTGCTCATGACAGCTTGAGCATAACTGTTTTTCTGGCTGTGGCCGCGAAGTAGAGTGAGTGCCGCGCATCCTTTCATCTGCGATGGAAATATGAGTTTGAGGTACGCGACAGAACCAAGGACTCACCAATTCCTTCTTCTGCATGAAGGCTTCCGATGCGTGCGCCTTTTGGCGAGCCGTTGTAGAAAATGAGTCGAATATGGTGAAAGCAGTGGGGGCCATCTGGCGAATTGCAGCGGTAAGATTTGACAGGCCAAAGTCCAGGAAGAACTGTTCATTAATAGTCTTCTTAGATTTACTGAGCAATCCAGACCGTGTAACTGCCCGTGCTTCTGAATAGACTTTTTTCTCGACGTGTTTTGTGGCCCAGCGGTGAATGAAGTCCCGTGTCGACTGATTGTATTTCGAAGTGCTCCAGTGCCCGAATATCCGTGTAACGATAGACTGGTGAGCAAAAAATCCTGGCGAGCTGGCATAAGTCGTTTGACACTAATTAAACTGGGAAGGAACTCGCCTTTCCATCTCCAATCCACGCTGGATTTGTTCTCGGGATCAAAAACATGTTCGAGGAATTCTGCGAGGGATACTTTATCCCGCTGCATGTCTTCGAGGTATTTTTCAAAAAGCTGTGTGCGGGAAATACGGTCTTGTGCTCGCTCTCCCTCCACGCGCGCTCTCTCTTTCTCAAACTCCTGTTCCTATCATGCAAATTGTTGACTAGAAGACTGCGAGTCAATAATTGAGTACGTACCCTTGCTATTTGCTTGGTCCGCAAGGTCTCTTGGCGCCTCAACTGTGTGCGCTCGTTCAAAATCCGCCTCGTCGTGCTCGGGGTGTACATGAGGTCATCACTGGTTTGGTGCTCAGCGGACTCGTGCACAGCACGCGGCGACTCGGGTGGCGGCATAGAGGAGCTGCGTTGGATGTTCCGGAAGATGCGCCGCGGTCGAAGAGGGCTCAAGGCTGTCGGAGAGGAAGCCTGCGCGTCAAAACGCGAGAAAAGGGCAGGCAGCCTCCGAATAGGGGTGCCAGGCTCAGAGTCAGAGTCACTGCCAGACGCGGGGTCCGGTGGATCAGATGGGGGGAGTTCAAGCCGCGAGCTGTCTCCCATGATAGCATCGTCGTCCGGGTCCACAACATCAGACGAGAGGACGGTAAAGCGATTGGCTTGAAGACGGCCGCGGGCCATTTTGCCGGATTGGGAAATCCCATCAGTGTGCGCTCTTTCTTATACCACCATCGCTCTCTGTCTGAAACATCACAACAGCACAAAGTATGTGTCCCTCGATTTATTGTCTTGCCTCCCACTGATTTTCAAAAGATTCTGTTAACTCAATGGTTTCCAAGCCCCGGAAACACGGCAAGCCCCTGAAGCCACCACGCTTGCCCCGAGTATCCGCAAAAAAATCACCAGAGCAACTCGAGGCCATCAAGAAGGAGCTCGATCTCTTACCTGGGCTAATTCGCACCAACTACACAAATTGGAAGGACGGTGCGAAGACATTCCAGCTGCAATGTATGAGGGCGCAAAAATTGGGTGAAGATGTCATACTCCATGCAGCGACGGGTGCAGGCAAGACTGGGATTGCCGCAGGTCCTCATCTACTTCCTTCCAGCAAAGGGAAGGTTACTCTGATGGTGTCTCCACTCCTTTCGCTGCAGGATGAGCAGGTACAGCTGGTTTTAAATATTGTGATCTTCTATTCAAATGATCCCAGGTGTCCACATTCCGGAACGAGTTTGGTCTGACTGCGACCGCAATCAATAGTTCCAATGGTGGCTGCACCAAGGAAGTAATGGAGGTAAGTCTCCTTATACGGCGCACTTTCCGAAGCTGACTTGATGAACAGAAGGTTGTGAGCGGTGAATGGCAGATCGTGATGCTTTCACCCGAGATGCTGCTCTCGCGTCGATTCATCGATGGGGTCCTGCGCAAGCCCGCGTTCGGTTCCCGCTGCTTGTCGGTCTTCATCGACGAAGCACATTGTATTTCGCACTGGGGAGCTTCCTTCCGCAAGAAGTATGCCTCGATCGGAATTGTCCGAGCCTTTCTACCTCGGACGACACCGATCATCGCGGTGACGGCAACACTGACTCCGCGCGTTCACCACGACCTGGTCGCCAAGCTGCAGTTCGATCCCAAAAATTACACATTTTGCAGTGTCGGGAACGATCGAACGAATGTATCGCAGGTCATCCGCTCGATGGAGCACACTGCAAGCTCTTACAAGGACTTGGATTTCGTTATAGAGGACATGGCGGAGCCTAAAGATATAGGCAAAGCGTTCCTCTATACAGACGACATCAAAGACGGTGGTCAGATCGTCGACCGTCTCAATAGTCGGGTCGACCCAAAGTACCGCGACCGCGGCGTTGTCCGACCATACAATGCAGGAATGTCGCGGGAGTATCGAGAGGAGGTAATGGCGCTTTTCAAAGCCGGGATTATCCGTGTCCTGGTCTGTACGGATGCGGCAGGCATGGTGAGTTTCAATACAGCGCGAGCGACTCTCTAATAATTGTATCGCAGGGATGTGATATACCCGATATTCAGCTGGTCGTCCAGTGGAAAGCACCAAAAAACCTGTCGTCCTGGATCCAGCGCGCTGGACGGGCTGCGCGCGGACCTGGGACAGTCGGAATGGCAGTGATGCTGGTGGAGAAACCAGCATACGAAACCTCTCCGCTCAGCTCCGAGAACAGCGGGAACGCCGACACTCCGGTGCCAGCTGCACCTCGCGGGCGGGGGCGAGGCCGCGGCCGAGGAAGAGGCGGACGTGGCGGTAATGGGCAGCGCGGAGGCGCAAAGCGAGGGAAAGGGTACGCGGAAAGTCACGGCTTGAAGCGCGGGTGGTATCGCGGAGCCAACGACAAGATCGACGCCCTTGAAGATGCACAAGCAGAGGTTCCTCAAGACGCGCCGGCGGAGGGACTGTACGCGCTCATTCAAGCAACCATCTGTCGCCGCATAATCCTAGCACAGATCTTCGAGAATATCCCACCGAGTACGTGCTTTGACACTGTTCCTGTAAATATCAGGCTAATGCTCGGTTGTGATAGCTGTGCCAAAAGAAACTTGCTGCGATATCTGCAACCCGAAACTGTTCGATAGAACACGCCCGGGAAAGCCTGTAAGGGCGACACGGCAGCAGGGTATACGCAAAGGGCCGCCTGTCGACTCCGTCCGGCAAGAACTATTCAGTTGGCGGCGTGCGATGAAGAAGCAGCACTACCGCTATGCTGTCTTCGCTCCTCACGCGCTTCTGGACGATGCCACCTGCGAAGTTCTTGCTTCAATCGGACCGCTCGACGACATCGCCACCCTCAAACAGCTGCTCGGAACGAGCTGGTCCCGTTGGGATGAGCTCGGGAACTCCCTTTTCACCTTGATGCAGAGCCTTGATATTCCTCCCATTCCTCCGCCTCCAGCCCGCACCAGGAAGACCGCAGTACCAGCACAGGGAGTACCTGATGTGATACCCCGAGCACCCCAATCACCACCGCACGCTTCGGGCTCCACTGCTTCCAAACGGACACATGCCACGCACAACACCCCTCTCGATACAACTGCCCCACCAGCGCAGCATGCGCGTGTTAATACCGTACCCGAGCCGCCACCGACCCGCGCAGTCCCTAGTCAGAGGTGGAGACTAGTACACCATGGGCAGCGGCTGCTATCATACTCCCCACCTGGTCATACACCAACCTCGTTGGCAACCCCGGCTCGCAGCGCACCTGTCGTGCTACCACATGCATCGCATACCCCCGCGTTCCATTCGAGCCTTTATACGCCCCCGACTCCGTACGCGCAGCCATTTGCTGGTTTGTATGGAGGTAACCCTCATTATTCTTCCCCCGCACTGGCTCCGGCAGCGTCTTCCCTTGGAATCGCCCCGAATCTCCACAGGAACCCCTATGCGCACCTCATTCATGCACACTCTACTCTTCCAGAGCGACTTGTCGCACCCACATCCCAGAACTCTTGTGAAGCGGGGCCATCAGGGGCTCCAGCACAGCCACATTCTCAGCCTGATTCGGACACTCCCCCCGTTCCTCGTTAAATCTGCGCTATATTGGACTGCTGCAGTTGTTTGTGGCGTCGATTATGTCTTGAATACCCCTTACTTTCCTTCTGTGTACTCTTTTCAATATAAAATTTGTTTTCTCACCCGGAAAACGACTTGGGCTCAATCGATAGAGAATCGAAAACTATCCACATCTGATTAAGACACTTCGAGCACTTTTTTCGATGTTTTCGACGTTTTTTTGACGAAGTCCGCACCTTTCAAATGGCGGGTGAAATCTCATCACCAAAACAGGCGACGAGGGAGCCCAGCCGGTATCCCAGCATACTTGCCGACCCTGATTGTCCTGTTGTTGCATTGCTGGGATCACCGGCTGGTCACGAGCCTACACTGGCACTGCCAGCCCTCTCGTCGTCAATCCACATCGACACAGATATGACATCTCACCGAAGCCTCCGAAGCCACGCAAAGCGGACATCTTCTGCGGCAACACCAGCTGCTTCTGGCCCTGCCTCCTCGGCGGCCAAGAAGAAGAAGCCGGTGGGGGCAAAGAAAACTCACGCGCAGAAATCGCCGACACTGCCGACCATCCCTTCCGCTTCCTCTCTTCTCAATAACAGCCAGCAGACCACAGACGAATGGTACAAATCGAAGCGGACAAAGAAGGGCTATGCAAATTACGTCAAAAGCGGTAAAAAGTGGCTTGTAGATTGGACTGCAGAAGGACGTCTGGACGACGAGATCTCGGCGGACGCATTCGATGAGATCACGGCAGAAACCCCGCTTGCTCTCAGAGCCCTTACAGCGTACAAATGCGAGCACCTCGAGCGTGGATTCGCTTCTGCAGAGGGGCTTCGTTCTGCGTTCAAAGATTATTTCGAGCGGTGAGTGGCCTAAGCCTCATCAGATAGATATCTTAGACAAAACAGGGTTCGAGGCTGCCAGGGCGAGTTCTGGAGGTACAACTCGCACACCGAAAAGTGGGAAGGGAATCCTGTCTTCGAGAACGGGTTCAAGACCTACTACGAATCTCTCAAGAACCGTCACAATCGGACTAGTACAGCGACGCAAGCCCTTCCGATGTTACCCGCTGATCTCAAGATCATCCTCGAATACCTTGATAGCGAGGAAGCAATCAAGTACTTTACTGTGACTCAGCGGCTATATTTCAAAGCGTTTGCTACCACGGCATTTACGCTGTGGACACGGTATGACAACCTTTCGCTTTGACTCCAGTATTAATTTATGAATCTAATAGAAACGACGAGCTCATCAATCTACAGTTCAAAGATATCAAGCTCGATCTGCGCTCCGCGACAGGAATTCCTTATCACGAGTTCTCGCTCATCTTCCGTAAGACCAACAAAGACCCCAATAAAGGTGAGTAGAGCCTTGACTCATCCATCGGACTTTCTAACGAGATCGTCAGTTCAAAAATACATGGTCCAGATCGATCGTTCGCACCCAGAGATTGATTGTTACACGCATGTTCTGGCCTGGAAAGCGCACATGGAGCATTTGTTGAGGCGCCCTTTGGCAGGAGCCGACTTTATATTCCCGGCCTTCGCATCCACGGGCCAACTCAAATTTGGCGAATGCGCAAGCCGTTCGGGGTTTGAACATCTCATGGACGACATTGTAGAGAGGTGCAATGTCATGAAGGGTCGCAATGGCAAGTTCACCACACATTGCTTTCGTCGAGGTGGTGCGCAGTACCGTTTTCTGTGGGCAGATCGAAAATGGAGTTTGAAAGCGGTGAAATGGTGGGGCGGATGGTCCTCCAATGAAAATGTACGTCTTTTTCCTCACTTACATGTTGGGTCAGCCACTGATAAATTTCAAGGTGGGAACGCTCATGCGATACCTGCTCGACGAGCTCATGGCATATGAAGAGGGGTTCTCTGACATTATGATGGATGACCGCGTCATTGACCGTCACGAGACTTTCATGGGTGAGGACGAAGGAGCACCACTACTGAAGGCAAGGGGGTACCGGTCCGTGAATGCCGGAAGGGGTGCTGGGTGGTTGGTTGGGCCTCCATTCCCCAAAAAACTTTTTTGGTATCAGTTTTATGCGGAGCCAGAGACCCCTCTAGAGAGCAAAGACTAGGTGTTTTATGATCTCAGGCCCTTGTATGACCTTCATTTAGGACATCACCACTGCTGCATTGGTCATCATCCGCATTTGTCCACAACCATGGTCGAGGAATCATGCGAAAATGTATCTGTGTCCATGACAGTCAACAATTCCGTCCTCGCATGGCTCCTGGGGCAGCGGCTCATGTTCAATGATAGCTCCAATTTATATGAAGCTCACTGGTGACTGACCAGTCATAAGCTTGTGCGTCCGGGGATGTTCAATTGTGCAGGCCGTGGGAAGTACATCGCAGTTGCAAGGGGTGATGGTGTCTATAGCCTTATATGAGTGCTCCAGAGAAATAAATATCATTTGTGGACTGTTGCAATGCGACGTAAGGCCTCTAGATGGCTAGAGAAGCTAAAATATAGATGTGGTGGACTCCGGTGGACTCGGGCCGGGGTCAGACACGTGCAGAATTACTATATATGGACGTCACGTGGTTGGTTGGTTGGCCCAAACAGCTGGAAAAACAAAAACCGGCATAGGTTCCTTAATTAACAAAACAGTACCCCCTTGACTGAAGGCCGATCTTGCGAGGTTCGAAGGGATTATGTTGGAGAAGATACAGGGGATCGTTGAGGGCATTGGGTTGTCCACTCCGCCTGCAACACCTACTGGTATTTGCCTCTCCCTGCTATTGATTGGTACTGAAGTCGTATTGAGCCAAATCAAGGTCTGCTCCAGCCCGAATCGAAGCCCCTCTATCAGCTGGCCGACCGGTATCGCCAGTCCCACCTTCACCGCTTCCTCTCGGTCCATCCCGCATTCCTGAGACGAAAAGCTTGGATGATGCGCTCGAATACTGGGAGCATGGATCACCGCAGAAGGGCCTCAATATCCCTCTGAAGAACTGGTCAACCCAGTTCAAGTCGGCAGAGTATGCCTCTGAGGCGGTGAAGCTGGGGAATATCAGGTTTGTTTGCGAAGAGTTCCAGGTTCGATTCGGAGGGGATCATGTGGCATTCGAGGCAAAGTTTCCGGGAATGCGGAACAAGTTCACCATGCTGATGAAGGCGATCCGGGTGGAGCGCAAGCTTAGAGGGGAAACAAAGTCTCGTCGTACTCGTAAGTAGAGTCGTATTGGAGAAATAGATCAGAGCGTGGCCTGGTGTAACAATACGGACTTGCGTCGGGCTATTTCTAACGCACTTCTTTGCACCTTCGGTCAACTGTCTTAATCAAACACCTTAAATCTGCCCAAAAATTACAGTTGGAGTAGAATCGTTGGAATCATACATCTCATTTGGGTGGTTAAATCTAGCGAAACTATGTGGCAACTCAGAGGTGACTATGTGGAGATTTAAGCCAGATTTAGCTCAGATTTAAGGGTTGAAAAATATTCATTTCTTCACCGTTCTTCAAGCTCCCACTGGGATAATCTCCCTAAATACAGATCAAGTCATTGTAGATAGACTGGCTGGGGAGTACTACCCTGAGAGTAATCAGCTGAATATTTTATGGCAGGGGCACAAAGTATCTCAGAGGTAATGCAGGCCTACCCAAGTGTGTAAATTTCACGATTTGTTCCTCTTCGGAATAAACAGTTGAATAGTAGCTGTGAGTGATTAGCACTTGCTGGACTGTCTGAATCATACACTTGGAGATATGTTTCCCAATACAGCTGGAGTGAGTAGCACAATATGTGCAACTCCTGAACTGCTCCAAATGAACATCTCAGGTGGGAGTGCAGTATCTTACAGTTCACAACTGCAGAGATCAAACAGTGTAATCTCACCTGTGCCTTTAACCTTGAACTCGTACCCCTTGTGTGTAAAAAATGGTTGATCGAACAAGAATTTGGATTGAGAAATGCATCTCTCAATGGGGAATGTCCAAATCAAACATAATGTTGTTCCAGGACAAGTTGAAGGACAACTGTGTTTGTCAGGATAGCACACAAAGTTTATTTGAGTTTGTTTGGCCAACACTTCCACCCAAAGTTCAGCCTCCAGCAATACTGGGCTGCTAAATGAATGGAAACCAATACTCGGGGCTCATTTGGGACCTCAAACCGAACCCTTCTGCCTCCTAGGATTGTCCGCCATATGTGACAGGATACCACAAATCAGCGAACTCTGTTGGCATTTGTTTGGCCAACACTTCCACCCAAAGTTCAGCCTCCAGCAATACTGGGCTGCTAAATGAATGGAAACCAATACTCGGGGCTCATTTGGGACCGCAAACCAAACCATTCTGCCTCCTAGGATTGTCAGCCATATGTGACAGGATACCACAAATCAGCGAACTCTGTTGGCATTTGTTTGGCCAACACTTCCACCCAATGTTCAACCCAGAAATCACTCCGGTGCGAGTCCGCATTTGTATGGAGTAACATACAGACACTTTTATATTATCCTTAGGCATGTTATAGTGTTTCTTCAATGTGCAGATGAGCTAGGGAGATGAGCTCCCTGTTGCTGTAAATCATCCGAAATTTGAACATGGCGTAAGCAGGGATTATTGATTAAAACCAAGCATACTATATTACTCGCTCAAACATGGGGGGCTCCATAGGGAATTCTGTAAATATTCATAGACATTTAGTGCCATTAAACATCAATTTTGCTTGGAAGTCTATGTCGCCGGCATCTCAACCCAATATCTTAGGAAGGAAGTACTGTTTTCCATTTTGGGAACACAAAAATTACTGTGCTCAGAATATATAATTAGTTGCCTGTGAGCTTATGCATGACAGATATATCTACACCCAGAGTCTTCAGCTCTAGCCTACTGACAGGAAAAAAACAAGGCCAGTGTCCATTCTTGAAACACCAACAGGGGCTGAGGGCGAACTGAGTTTGTAGATGTGTGGCTGTGGCTGTGGTGTGGCGCTTGTTGCTTAGTACAAGGTATGTATCACTCAATTTGAGCGGATTGTATTAATCTAACCTATTAACTGGCTGGCTTATCTGTGGAGTTGCACAGTTCCGAACTGTTGCACTTCGACAACTGACATGCACCAGCATATTGAAACAGCCTGCAAGTGTCTTTTCTGAACAGCTGGACTACTGTAGAAGTAAAACAGTCTGTTCCCAGTTGCTTCTTGCACACAGTTCCGTAACAGCAATTAAGAACATCACATGAATTCGTCGAAAAGCTACACTAAACTACTTTAATCCTCCTTTTCGATAGCATCGAAAGTTTCGTTGACTTTCTTCGCCAGGAGTGTGAAGGAATCTGCATATTGTGATCCCTCTTCATCCCAGATCTCATAGAGCTGCTCGAGCGCCCAGAGAATGGTATGACGCAACCGCGCACTCTGTGGCTGAAGGAGGGTATCAATATCATGGCCGGATGCAGCTTGAATGGCGGCAGCAACAAGCTTGAGGAGATCCGGATTGAAAGCCAGTTGACTCTTCTTACCCTCACCGCGCTGAGGAACACCATCAAGGCCCGCAGTCATCTTCATCAGGAAAAACCTCCCGAGATAATTTGACATAATTCTGCTGGAATAATCTTGCCTCAATTTAATCTGGTAAGATGTGCAATAATTTAGCAAACTTTGGTGAACTTTCAGTGAACTTTTGACAAAATCCTGTCAACTTTTCATGAACTCTGATGAGCTTGCTCTCAACTTCTGTGTCCGCTTTTCGGAACTGGCCTCAGAAGAACAGGTCTCATCTATAAGGTGTGTATCATCTTGAATGGACACTCAAAATGAGTGGGATGCAGATGAAGGCACATATCCGGGCTTTCGGGGCACCGTCGGAGGTAAGTCCGAGGGATCGCCAACCCCTGCCAAACCGTCCAAGTCGTTCAAACTCCGCTCATGCCAAACAACACCCCACAAAAAAGTCGTACCATTATTGTCTTTCTTTCACTGACCACCATCTTTTCCCCCCACTTCCGCAGCTGCGACGTTGCTCACTTCTTCGTCCTCCCTCATTCCCTTCGTCGTCCTCACCCGTCCTTCCCCTCCCGCGGCCTTCCCCCACTGCAACGACGCAAATCGCCACGTCACCGCAAACAGCAAGCCTGTCGGGCTGGAGTCTGGGACACCTCAATCCATTGCTTCGTCCTCTGCGGCCAGCGCACTTCCACCTTCCGTACCCGCGGCCCCGTGCCCACCGCACAATCCACGCACCCTTTGCCTCAAGCCCGGGCCTTCTCCATGGATCAAGGTCAAAATACTGCTGTCTGGCTCCAAGCGCGCACCCTCAAAGTTTCAACATACATTGCTGTGAATCTCAGCCTGTGATCCCTGCCATGTTCTCGAGACTCAAGTCACTCTGGTGCCTTGA
Organism: Mycena belliarum; assembly: GCA_029282135.1. Lineage (NCBI taxonomy): Eukaryota > Fungi > Basidiomycota > Agaricomycetes > Agaricales > Mycenaceae > Mycena > Mycena belliarum. The sequence goes on from JARJCN010000003.1 coordinate 1,113,972, forward strand.
CTCTCCCTCAATCTGACTGATTTCGGCCAATGCATTCTAGGCTGCTTTTGCCTGTCCGCCCGCCCGCCCGCACCCCTCGAGTACCGCCACCGTATACAATTGTACACGAGTCCGCAGGGTCATGGTCGCGAACCCCTTCTGCTCGCCACCGCGCCGCTTCTGAACGTCGTCTTCGCCGCCGCGCCGCTTCTTGGGCCCGTCGTCCTCACGTGCCTGCAAACTGTCCGAGCCGCTGCCGCCCATCCGCTGTCTCCCATCTGCCCCCTACAAGTTACTTCCACGGCCGCACAACATTTGCAACCCGACCCACATGCCTCCAGATGACCGCACCGCAATCAATCTCGGTGGACTGGGATGACGTGGGTGTCATCGCTCGTCGGGATCCGGAGTTGTGATGTAGTCCTTATAGTAGAGTAGATAGTGTTGACAATGACATTCGTTTTCGCTTTCTTTTGTTCTTAAGTGTATTCGGAATACCGAGGAACGCTACTCAAGCATGACCCAAACTTGGCTCAAAATTGCCTAGAAGTTGAGTAGAAGTTCGACAGTTTTTTTTTGGGTAACATAATTCCGGTAAATCTAACCAACTATCGATAATAGAGATAATTCCACATAATTCCAACGAAATTATCTCAAATTACCGTGGGAGGGTTTTCCTGATGTTGATCATCCAAAGTTCGAGGGCGGCGCCGCGGACAGGGCACTTACAGTCCCCCAAATATGGATGATCGATTGTAGGGGGGATCGGCCGGGAGTCGATTGCCTTTCCGCGCGGACCCGAGCCACAGGTAATACATTTGTGCATCCCGTTCTGCTTTTCGTGAGTGAGACCGATTTCAAGCAAGAGAAGAGTATGGACCCGATTTTTCAGGACAGCTAGAACAGGGGCCATGCCTCCCTCAACACAACCGGGGTATTTACTAGGATCCATTCTCGCATCCAAGAGCATGGCCGGTGTCATGGTGACCCATTTGCCCTCGTGCATGATTCTCACGGTCACATCTTTGTCCTTGACTGAAAAGATGATTAGTTCTGTGAATGTATAAGGTGGAAATGATACCTTTCTTCACCGGCTTCCGTTGGAGATCCCCGATCATCAATTCCGCGTCGACGAGCCAATCACGAAGGGCTGTGATATGTTCAAGGTTAAGCTCGCCGCTCTCATACTCCATCGTCCACTTCAACTGGACGAGGGAGAATTTTGACTGATCCGCAATGTCTAGCACATGATCAATTATGTCGATTGCAGAATCACGTAGACTTGGGAATGTGTCGGCGCTGGTAGTACCATCCGCGGCTTCTACGGCACTCCCATGCGTCAGCCAAGCGGTCGTGAACTTGACAAGCATGGGGGCGGTTATCGACTCCTTCACCGTATTCATCGGATCGACAACAACTGGGAAATGATAAGAATCTGCTGGCGGGAGAAACTCATTTGCATTACGAATTTTACGATGTGTCTGGCCGGTTCCTCGGGATTTCTTCCTTGGTGGGCCGTCCTCGAGAGATGGGTCGATAGGAGGGTCTATTGAGAGAAAAATAAATTAGTGAGAACATGTATAGTGGGACGGCAATCAGGTAGATATAGTGCTCGATGTGCTCTAACTAATGTGAACGCCCCAAGAGCGTAGAAAATGCAGTTGACTTGACAATCTCCAACTGTTCAGAACAAACAGTTGGGATGGTGCATCCAACTGGCTGCACAAGACAACCAGATCGAGATGCAACCTGCGAGCACTCGCTGAACTGCTAGCAACAAACAGCTCAAGCGCTGCTTCGCAAACGCACTTCGAACAACTTCAAAGCGAAGTGCTGAGTTCGAACACTCCGCGCCTCGCGCCAGCCCCCCAAAAGAATTGGATGAATAGAATGGTAGTACATACCTGACACAGGGTTGACAGCAGCTGCACCATTGTTCTGTTCAGGGCCTCCCGCCACTCCTGCAAAGAGCAACAGGGTCAGTGTTAACAAAGATTAAAATGATTGACACCATGCACATACCACTGAGGACCGGGGGATTGTTGGGGAGGGCCGGAGGATCATTAGGAGAACCAGCGAGGGTTTTTGGGTTCAGAGCTGATGCAACTCATGTTAGAAGCTTTAGGTGACACAGAAAATGTGGATGTGTACGCATGGCCATCATATTCTCGCACTCTACGATGCGAGCAGCAAGGAACTCCGTGTATACTAGATACGACTTGAATGTTGAACATCTAGACTGTAGGCTGCGCGACTCACCAGGATAGGCTTCGTTGTGATGGGCTTCATCCTGCTTTTTTCGGTAGTCCTTGTTGTTCCTCTTGTATACGGAAAGAAGCTTCCGGGCCGTGGCTAGCTCAGTAGGGGCAGTGACAGTAGTAATTATGATGGCTTCGGAGGTGTCCATGGTTGGCAGTAGAGCGGCTTTCAGGGGCAAGAAGGGTCGAAGTGTTGCGGCTGCAGGAAGTGCTACGTGGTGACAGTTCAGGAAGAAGATGACGACCTGATTCCGAGCGGTGCCCTTGCCCATGTGCTTGTACTGTGCATTCGAAACAGCTGGGCACAGGGTGTGCGCGTTTCGCAGTCGGGGCGCATCAAAACTGGTATCTTATCGGGTCTGATCTTGGCGAGATCAGCTCGCCTCGGCTTCAACCGGCAAGCTGCATCAGCTGTTCGGATCACACAGTTCACGCTCCCTCCGCCCAACCGTTGCCATCAAACAGTTCATGGCCAACTGTTAGATTTAAGCAGGCCTGTCCGCCCGCCAAATTCCTTAAATCTGGAACACTATGTAACGCGGGACTGCAACAGGAGAAAACTGCCATATCGGGCAAATATCGGGACAACTCCTGAAACCGACTGACCTCCCAAACATCTTCGCCTAGCTAGCCTGGTCAGTGCTATATTCTCGCTTTCGGTCAACCCAGTCTTGCGGCGAACTGTCCTCTGAATCCGCGCCCGCAACCCTCCTCCTCCACGACAGAACTTGAACCCCGCCAAAACCCAACCCACGGCATCGGTATCCCGTATCCCGTATCTGCTGGTATAATTATCTTCCTGTCTAGCTTCCAAGTTGGCCATATGCGCATATGGGCGGGCGCACGCGCACTCGCGCACTAGCGCGTACTATTATTACTTGAGTATAACACTCAAGAAGTGTTTAGCGCCGTTCTAAAGATAGGGATGACACTGATACACTGATGCGTCTGGTGGATAGGACTGACACTGATTGGATGCAGACGCGACCTGACGCGGACGGCGGACGCGACGCACCAGATTCATGTACTATGTTGAAACAGGCGTCCCCCCTGAGGCATCATTTTTTCCGAATTTCGGCGGAGGCCTCAGAGCTAGGAGAAACGGGGGAGATTTGGGAGGTCGGGACTTATTCAAGTTATTTCGGTGCGTCGGAGGCTTGTATTATGTGTCCCAGAGAACGAATTCGAACCCTCCCGCGCACTGCTCAGGCGGCATCGAAAACTGCCATATCGGGATCCGGCGGACAACGCCTGAAGCGGCTTGATCTTCCCCCGGCCAACAAATGATTATCCATGGGTGATTGCCGGAGTTCTCCTATTCCTGCTCCTCCGCGACCTGCGACAGAATTAACACACGGCGCCGAGATCTAGCAGGAACACGCGTGCTACAGGCTAGTAGCGCGTACTATTATTGACTGGTGTAGCCGGGCCGTTCTGTTGAACACACATAGGACTGCACTGATGCACACGAGACATATACAGTAGCGGCGAGCAGATGCACGGCGAATGTCCCGGGTCTGTGATGAAACAGGTGTAAACGTTCTCGCACCTCGTCCCCTTTCTGACTGTTTTTCTCATTCAGGTCGCGACGCGCAACCACTGACGGCGACCGGACTGGCGCCACATTTGCATCAGGAAGGGCTTGGCGACACCCAACCAATGAGTTAAGTAACACATACCGTACCATTATGCCACCAGTCCCGAGCTCCTCCGCTGGTCTGCGTACAACGAAGACGCCATGGCACCAAGTAGATCCAGTATGAAAATATCCACGACGATATTGAGCCGACGAAGCTGCACCGTGACAGTCTTCAAATTTTGGTCCCGAGATCGGAGCCCGGTCCAGGAGCAGTAAACGTGGTCAGTGCATTTTTTCCACGAGGCCGGACGGAGGGTTTCCATTGCATTACCACTCCGCGCGGGTTTGCTCGCGAGTCGCGATAGCCTGCACGATGCGATAATCCGAAGAACCACGGAGGGCTGTGATATCCAATAATCCAATGTCCACAGTCACCGATTGGTTGTGGTCGCCGAGTCCCTGGACTTATTATACAGATATGCTGTGCCGCGGAAGGTGAAGCAGGACCTGGCAGCCAGTAATAATCAGGTAGCCCGACACCTCTTGATTCGAGTATCGATCAGAATCATTGACTGCGGCGAACGGCGTGTTCCAGTATAATAATCAACGAGCCCGACATATGCATGGGCCCCCTGTTGACCTGAGTACCAATCACAGAGTGCGACGGCCCCAACGGATAGCGTTTGTCGTGTGAGTGCAAGAATCAGGTAGCCCGGAATCCACTTGATCTGGAAGACAGAATACTCGTACTGGAGGCACGTCAGTTGTCCTGCGTCTGATTTTGGGAGACGACTTCGAGTTGATTCATGATTGACATCTGAGTACCAATCGCAGATTGCGACGGCCCCTGGACAGCCCTGGACGGCCCCATGTGTCGTGTGAGCTCGTGGGAGTACAATAATCAAGGGGCCCGAGATCCTCTTGATAAGTTGATCTAGATATCAATCTGAATCATAAATTAAAAAATGACGACGGCCCAAGCGAACGGCTTGCAATTGTGTCGTGCGATTCTTGTGGCGGTGGTGATTTGGGGTAACCTGGAGAGTCGCCAGTTGTTCGGGAGGCCGCTATTATTATCTTGTAGGTCCCAAGGCGGCAGTACTTAGCGACGACCAAACGCAATGAAAACTGAGAACAGCAGCTGCGTCCCGACTCGCAACGGTCCCGCGTCGCCTGATTGGCAGTGATCCTTTGGCGCTCCTCGGTGCCAATAGACTTCCTTCTTTCATCATCGGAAACAATTGAGGGTTAGGCAGATGCGGTAGATGGGGACCAGGTAGGCGCGAATCGCGAGGCGGCGCCAGCCTAAGTAGCCCTAAGACTTCCGGAACCAGAGCGCACGTCGTTTTCGGGAGCGCGTCGCAAGTCGTAAGCTGAACACGGATGATTGATATGGAGATGGAGCAGTCAGATCTGCAATGGCCAGAAAAAGAAAAAAGCGGCGCGAGTCTGCCAGTGGAGAGAGAGGCTTGAGAGAGAGGGTGTTGTTTATAGTCCGACCGTCGTCGCGTCCTCGCGTTGAAACTGGTCCGTCCTGAATCGTCAGGGAATACGGCTGCCTGTCGACTCAAACCAGACGGACGGACACCATGATACCCAAGACTGAATCCGAGTAACGACCGGTCGCTGACAGGCACTCGGAGGTCGTCCTTAATCATTCTGTGTATGTGCCGCGGCAGGCAGTTCATCTCGAGACCATCGCAAAAGTGCCGACCCAGGCTGAAGTCTGGATGAGTTGGTACATAACCGGTCTTGGCCAAAGAAAATCTGCCCCTGGGTTCTAGCGGTTTGTGGCGTGACTGTTTTGAAGCGGCCAAAACAAAAAAGAGGGACTGGCCGCACAGATAAGTGTTTGGGTCAGATATCAGAAAGAAGTCTTTCTTCTGTATACCTGAGTCTTGAAACGCGGGTACCGGAGAAGTTCCCTAGCTACTCAGCTTTCGTAGATAATTCCCTGATAATTCCCAATCTCCGCGACACACGGTTTCAATCTGTGCTGCCTTGCGCGATGTTTTCCTCAGACATCATCACGGGTGCGAACACCAGAAAGAAACCAAGCAGAACCAAGGCAGGTGGATGGTCGAAGCAGGTGGTCAACTTCTGGAAAGGCAGCCGTTTGCCCGGAGATTATCGATTATCCCCGCAAATTCTGGAAAGTCGCTGGGAAGTGAAACGATAAACCATGAGCAGTGGAACATTGGAGGCAGCCGCCGCTTTTAGTGAAGAGGACTCCGGAATCCGAGAAAGGCAGACTCAGAGCACAGCGGAGGCCAGTCGATAGAGTAGACGAGCGTCGAGCAAAATCATTATGATTGTTCGAGAGCTAGTAGCCTTTGGCCTCTTGAGATTGTTCTGAGCCGCTGGCAGTCGTTAGCAGATCGTCGGCGATGAGAATGGGCGAGAGAGAGCCACGTATATGAAAGTAGGAACGAGTTGATCAACCTCCGAGCAACCTCCGTGACTGTCAAAGTCGGAGAGGAGTTGATCCGCAATCGTGATAGACTCATCCAGCAAGTATATATCTCTTTCGCTTTCGTACGCGGGTGGCGAAGCCGAAGCTCTAGATCCCTACCAAACCCCGCGAACAAGTCCGTTAGCTGCATCTCTCGGCCGAACAACGTCCACCTAGTACTTATACTCGTCACCCTTGCGCTCGAAGCCAGCAGCGCATCCGACTGACCCACTTCCAACAACGAAAATGTCGACGTTCGGCACTCTTTTCCGGGTCACCACCTTCGGCGAAAGCCACTGCGCGTCCGTCGGCGCGATCATCGATGGCTGCCCCCCGGTGTGCAGGCCGAAAAAACGCTGGCCCACCGCGATCTGATTTTTTGAGGGAACAGGGGCTGCAGCTCTCCGCGGCGGACATCCAGGTGCAGATGAACCGCCGCCGCCCAGGACAGAGCAACCTCACTACACCCGTGCGTTCGCTCGCCCCCTTCCCGAATTAAATCGAATCGCACGCTCACAACTAGTTCGACGCCAGCGCAATGAAAAGGACGCAGTGCTGCTGCAGTCCGGCCTCGAGCACGGCGTGACGCTGGGCACTCCCATCGCGCTGCTCGTGCGCAACGAGGACCAGCGCCCGCACGACTACTCAGAGACGGACCTCTACCCGCGCCCGAGCCACGCGGACTATACGTATCTCGAGAAGTACGGCATCAAGGCGAGCAGCGGCGGCGGGCGCAGCAGCGCGCGCGAAACCGTCGGTGTGTCCCAACGCATAGATTGATTATTACATCCGTTGACAAACGCTTTTATAGGACGTGTCGCAGCGGGCGCGATCGCAGAGCACTACCTAAAAATCGCGTACGGGATTGAGATCGTTGCCTTTGTGTCCTCTGTGGGCAAGGTGCACCTCCCTATGGCAGCCGCTGTGCCGGCGACGGCTGAGGACGACGACGACGCGGCCGAGCCAATGTCGGAGGAATTCCGCAGCCTGCTCGCGGGCGTCTCGCGCGCCGACGTTGACGCGCACCTCACGCGCTGCCCGCACCCTGAAACCGCCGCGCGCATGGAGAAGGCACGTCCCCGCCCTCTGTTCAATGCATCATCTGCTCATACTCGTGCTCCAGCGGATCATCCGAGCAAAGGACGCCCTTGACTCGATCGGCGGGACAGTCACCTGCGTGCTGCGCAACCTCCCCTCGGGCCTTGGCGAGCCCGTGTTTGACAAGTTCGAGGCGAAGCTCGCGCACGCGATGCTCTCCATTCCCGCGACCAAGGGCTTCGAGATCGGCTCGGGGTTCCGCGGGACGGAGGTCCCCGGCAGCCGTCACAACGACGCTTTTGTGCGCCGCGCGGACGGCTCGCTCGGGACGCAGACGAACTGGAGCGGCGGCGTGCAGGGCGGAATCACGAATCGCGAGGACGTGTATTTCCGGTTGGTCGCCTATCTCTTCCAAATTGTCTTCGCCCATTCTTACCCGACGCAGGGTGGCCTTCAAACCGCCGGCGACAATCTCGCAGGCCCAGGCAACGGCGCAGTACGACGGTACGCAGGGCTCGCTCGCCGCGCGCGGGCGGCATGATCCCTGCGTTGTTCCGCGCGCGGTGCCCATCGTTGAGGCGATGGCGGCCCTCGTTGTCATGGACCTCCTCCTCATCCAAAATTCGCGCCAGGCGGCCGCGGGGCGCCTCCCTCCGATAACGACCCTCCCTGCGACGATGGTTATGCCCCCTAGAGTCTAAGTAGAGTGAATCGAAGTTGTATAGTGCGCGTCAATGATAGAGTGTTTCAAAGGGTATGCAAAGGGTATGTAGCTGGTCAATAGCAAGAGGATAAGCAAAATTGGCGCAGCGCTTTCCGCGACCCGGACAGGAATATGGAACTCCAAAGACGAGCGCCATGATGCCATCACAGGAACACTTCTGCGTTCGGCGTTTACCTAGTAGGTCCACGTGGGTCCAAGCATACCGGACCCAGTCCTTTTTCGTGGAACGTTAACGTTCACCGGTGCACCCTTCACCCACCTTGAATATGTGGTAGAGCACGCTCGCGATCCAACCTCCCGGTCCCGCTTAGCTGTCTCCCGAGCCCAGAATCCTCCTTTCCCCTCAAGCTCTTTGCGTCTGCCGCCGTTCCCGGACGAGACTTTCCCCCAGATGCGTCAAAGCGCTCGCCTTCTCTTGAGATACTCCAGCCCCCGATGCTCTGCCACACACCTCAAAATTGCCGTGCGCGCTCCTCTGAGGCAGATTAATCTGGGAGGTTCCCTCCATATCTGCCCAGGGGCCTATCCAGTTCCCTGGACTTGCGTCGGACCCCGCCATATGTCGGCATCGACACAGCCGACACACAACTCGGAGGTCGATCCGAGGATTGCCGTCATGAAGCAATTCGCCGCAGAACCTCTGGGGATGCCAGCAGAGCGCGGCTACGGCTATGCGCAATTCGAATTCGGCGAGTCTGTCGGCGATGCCAATTCTAAACAGTACACGATCCTGCGGAAGCTGGGCTGGGGCATGCACTCTAGCACCTGGCTGGCACGCGAAGAAGTGTAAGCGTCCCTCCGATTGGCCAACGAGGTTTGCTCAGTGCCAGAGACAGCGGCAAAAGATTCGTCGCAATAAAGGCGCTGACGGGCCATATGACGAGGATGAACGAGAAGGATATAAGTTGGGAGATTGACGCTCTCTGGCTCCTGTCAGCACGCGACGCTGCACACCCGCTGTCGCCGCATTGCGTGCGGCTCTTGGACAAGTTTACCGTTCCCGGCCGCGGCTCGGCGGGCTCTCATCTCTGTTTCGTGCTGCCGGTCTATGGGGGCGATGTGAACGCTCTCCTTAGCTCCCGCACAGCCCCTTTTGAACTCGCAACGGCGAAGCGCATTATCCTTCATCTACTGCGCGGTATCGCCCACGCGCATAATCGTGACGTCGTGCACGGCGATATCAAACAAGACAACATATTCTTTGCTACGAGCCTGGAGGACGCGGACATCGAGTGTTGGATAGAGGAGGACCCCGCGCGACGCCATCCACCGGAAACGTCGCACGACGGCATTGTACATGTTGCGGTGTCCCAGCCATTGCCCATGATTTCTGATGAGGTTTCCGCCCGCACTACTTATGTATTGGCTGACTTCGGCTGCGGTGCGCTTCTTACCCTGCGGAAAGTAACCGTGACACTCACCATCGTCCTGACTTACAGCCGTGCCTTCCATGCTGCATCGCGGCGAAGCGAGAACGGCGGTAACTCTGCGAGCCCCAGAATCATTTCTCGGGGGGAAATGGGACAAACCGGCGGACATCTGGTCGTTCGGGTGTATGGTTCGTCTCGCCGTCCCGACGTGCCTCACGATGTTGACGGTCGCTGCTAGGTCTACGAGCTAGTGGCATCCGAAATCCTCTTTGTATACGCCGTCAGTAAAATGCTCAACCTGACCAAGGACGAAAATCTGCTCTATCAAATGCTTCTATACACCGGCGAGTCGAGTTTCCGAGCTGAACAACTCAACGTCTGTCCACGGGCGAGCGAATATTTCGACGCATCAGGTGCGTCTTGGCTTGCAACTTGAACGCTCCATGGATGGTCATTCCCTGATATCTACATAGGTGAATTGAAGAAAAGGCCCCTAGTGTTCTTCTGGCCTCTAGAGAGCCGGATTCAAGCACATTTCCCGGACATGCCGGACCCTGAAGTCGACGGGATGGCGTTCTTCATACGGCGATGCCTGTGCCTCAATCCGGACGAGCGGGCCACCGCCGAAGAGTTATTGCAGGATCCTTGGCTCGCGGGTGTCGATGAATGAAGCGGGGCACGTAGACTCGTTGTGCAGCTATTCACCATCGCAATAAGAACTCTCTCCTCATGATCACCCAACGGTTGCCGGTCTCCCCATGACGCCGCTCGTGTCCCTCCACTCTAGGCATATTCGCGGCGATCCAGCAGATCCGGGCGCAGCAAACTGGTTGCTAGATGGGGAGCGCCCACACTTGACAAATGCTTCATGCGCGCAGGTCTTTCAGGTTCAGCGATGGCGCGTTATCACGATGGCGCCAGGCAGCTGCGAAGCTGCTGTCCGAGACCTGTCCACGACCTTCCCCACAAATTTAGTGGACTCGCGATGCCGGTTGACGCTGGAGTGGTATACTGCGCATGCAGAAACGCGCTCATCTTACGTCCATCGTCGAAATGAGGATGATAGTCGTCAGTTTGAAGCTCGATAAGATACATCCTCGCGGGAGTCCCCATAATGCATTGTTCACGAGGCCTAACCGCTTCGGAACCCCAACTCCAAGTCGCATAGCCATGCAACTCATCATAGTCTGACCACAAACGCCACGCATTCGTTTTGCACATCGTTACTACTGCGTCTTTCTGTGGGCGAAGTAGTGGTACGGCGTGCGGTTCACGCCGAGGAACCACGCGCATCTGGGACGGCGGCAGGTTCAAAGGGGTGTCTGGGGACGGAGGGCGGGGGGCGTACCGGACGGTGAAGAGGACGACGACGGCGGAGATGTTGCCGTGCGCCATGGGGTTCCACGCGAGGGGCGCGTAGCGCAGCTCGGCGGGGAGGCCGGCGAGTGTCGCGGCGATGCTATAGTAGCGTAGCGCGCTTGGTGCTAAATTCGAGAGGGTGTGAGGGACTTACTGCGTGACCTATACAACATTTTGTGAGGGAAGGTTCGAATATGGGTGATACTGGCGACGCACGTCTGCGATCGCGAGCGCCGCGAGGAGCGCGCCGACGACGCGCTCCTGCGCGACGGGGTCGTGCGCGAGGCTGTCGCGCGCAGCGCGGAAGACGAGCGACGAGATGAGCCCGAGGAGGAGGTAGCCTGCATGTACAGCGCGTCAGGTGTGCGTTCGCGCGGAAGCGGGGGCATGCGCGCGGGGACGCACAGTTGCCGAGCTGCCAGACCAGCATGAGCGTGCGCGGGGGGAGCGCGCCCGGCGGCACGGGCGCGGCCGAGGGGATGAGCTGGTGGTGGAACCACGCCGCGCCGGGGAAGGTCCACGACATGAGCGCGGGGAGGATGGTCGAGACTGCGCGGGGCTGAGGAGGCGGTCAGACGCGGAGGCAGAAGGGCTGACTGGGTTCGAGGTAGAGGAAGAGCAGCTGGTAGAAGCCCTGCAGCGCTGGGAAGTCGGACATTTTTTTTGCGAGATTTGTGGTTCGAGTCGCGTCGAGGTGGCTGGGTTTGGAGGGAGCTGGAGGTATGTACGAGGCGGGCAGCAGAAGGTGAAGCAGTTGAACGTTGTACAGTTGAAGCTGAAGCGCTGGAGAACGAGATGAAGGTAGCGGCAGGGATGCGGGGGCGTGTGAAGCGGGATGGACAGACCGCACTCAGACCACGACATCCACGACACGTCCTCGACACGCCCTGCTACGTGTCTACGGTCTCCTGGACGGTCTGACCGCGCTGCCGCCCTTGGATAAATACCCTTGACGCGTCTCTGAGCACTGCACATCCTTAGTAATGACCCTCCCTGGCCGACCCCGACGTATAGCGCCCACCCTCACCGTCGACCCAGGCAGCCCCGGCTCCTCCGTCTTTGACCTCCCCACCCAGAGCACCGCGGACCGCCAAATCCACGCCCTAGCACCCCCCGCGCTGCCTACCCCCAGCGCCAACGCCGCCTCGTGCGTCGTCATCTCGGGCGGCACCGGCGGGAACGCGATCTGCCCCGCCTTCGGCGCCCGCGCGTGCTACGTGCTCCCCGTCTCGGACGACGGCGGCTCCTCGTCCGAGATCATCCGCGTCCTCGGCGGCCCGTCGGTCAGCCCGCTCTCTGCACGCGCGCACCGGGACTCGGGAGGCTGACCGCGCGCGCAGATCGGCGACATCCGCTCGCGCCTGGTGCGCCTCATCCCGCCCGCGCCGCCCGCGTCGCCGCTCGACGCGATCCGCGCGCTGCTCGCGTACCGCCTGCCGGCGCGCTACTCCGAGCGCGAGGCGCGCGACGAGTGGCGCGAGATCATCGAGGGGCGCAGCGCGCTGTGGGGCGGCATCCCGAACGACCGCAAGGAGGCGATCCGAGGTGCGCCTGCGCCGCGCCGCGGCAATGTATAACACGCCCGCAGGCTTCCTGGTGTACTTCGAGAGCGAGCTCCTCAAGCGCGCACACAAGAACTTTACCTTCGTCAACGGGAGGTGCGGGTTTGCCTCAGGCTAGTGCGCGTCGCTTGGATTTATCGCGGGCAGCATCGGGAACTACTTCCTCGCGGCCGCGCAGGGCTTCTTCCGCTCGCTCCCCGCGTCCATCTTCCTCTTCTCCTCGATCACGAACAGCCAGGCGAACATCCTCCCCGTCATCGTCACCAACCACACCGTCACCATCGCCGCCGAGCTCGTGTGTCCCGCCGCGCCCCGCTCGCTGAACGCTAACGAGGCGTCCAGGACAACGGCGAGAAGCTCGTCGGGCAATGCGAGATCTCGCACCCCGTCCCGTCCGACGGGCCGGACATCACCGTCTCCGCGTCCGCGTCCGCGCCCGCGTCGCCCGACGACGGCATGGGCGAGACGATCGCGCAGCGGCGGAACGTGCTCTTCGAGCAGCAGGCAAAGGGCGCGTACACGCCGCTCGGCGCGCGCATCTCGCGTGCGTCGCCCCCCGCCCCTCCCCCCCACTCCCACGGCTCACGCGCAGACGGAACCACGACGCAGGCCTGTTCTACATGAACGCGTACGGCTTCGAGATCCACCCCGCGCCGAACGCGGCGTACCTCGCCGCGCTCGCGGCGCACGACGTGCTCGTGTACTCGTGCGGGTCGCTGTGGACGAGGTGCGCTTTTTCTGCCGCATTCCTGCTTCCTGCTTCCTCCCTGTGTGCTTTCGCTGCTGAGGTGCCGACCACCCGCAGCATCATCCCGTGTCTGGCGCTGAAGGGCGTCGCAGCGGCGATCGCGCGCTCGCGCTCCCTGCGCGCGAAGGTCCTCCTCCGTGCGTGGCTCATCCCAATTCGTCGCGCGGCCGAGCGCCCTGACCTGAGCCTGCCATTCGATTTTTTTCATCGGCCGTCGACAGTCAACGCGAAGAACGACCGGGAGACGGACGGGTACACCGCCGTCGACTACATCAAGTGCGTGGTCATGCAGAAAGCATGGTTCGATTCCGGCTCACCCGATTGTTGTGCATGTAGCGCGATCGTGCGGACGCTGAACGCGCAGTACAGCACGCCGTCGTACGGGCTCGCGTACGGGCTCGGCGGGGTCACCACGTTCCCCGTGTCGTGCGTCGCCTTGCCTTGCTGCTCTGGGACCCGGAGGCGGACTGTAACGCCGAACTCACCCCCGCCCGCAGCGCCTTCGTCACGGACCTCGTGTACCTCAAGGACACGTCCGTGCCCGTCGACCTGCGCGAGATAACGGTGCGGCTTCGCTCGCTCCAACTGAATCGCGCTTAGACTCAAACGAGAAATTGGTTCGCAGGCGATGGGCGTGCGGTGCACGGAGGTGGACGCGGGGGCGGGGGACGGTGGGGGCGGGGGCGGGTTCGACGCGGCGGGCGTGCAGCGGGCGTTGGACGAGATCATGCGGGCGGAGGCTTGAACTTAAATTCATCCTCGTCACTTTCATTTCGACGTGAGACAAGTAGTTATAGGGCGGTCTCCCACGCGGGGTCAGACTCGGATGAGCGCGTTTCTGCCTGTTTCTGCACGCGCAGCAATAATACCACTTGGCGTCAACTGGCATCGCGAATCTATGTGGCATTTGTAGTCAGATTATAAGACATGGGTATGCGACCTGGAGGTGGGGTCCTCGATCGCGCTTGTATGTTCTGAGCCGTCACGGTACTAGAAAAGGTATACTCCCCAGAATTTTCGTGCGATTGGCCCGTCGCTGCATTGAGTCGAAGATCAAGCTTTTAAGAAGCATGTAGTACTTAGGTCGCGATGCATATAGATGCGCCTCGAGGTCAAGAAGACCCGCGCTATGGCCGCGATTTTTTCGAACGTCCGCGCGTTTATGGACCACTTCTCGACGCCATATATAACCGTATACTTGAGGAAGTTCTTCTGCTTCAACTTGCGATTGAAAGTTTCTGGCGGGTTGGTGACGGCGTCCTGCAGTCGATATCGACGAGGACCCAAGATTAATCGACTATCGCAGGCCTGAGGGTTTGTTTTGTTGTTTTCTTGGACGGAATGCGATGAAGGTTGGATGAACTTGAAGAAGGTTACGTTAAGCTTAGGCTGCACCGCCCACACGCGTGTCCCTAGACGTATGGCGGTCAGAGTGCACTTTTATTATTTAGCGCAAAAAACGGCCATTTGAGCAACATTTTCGGCTGAGAGCAAAAGTTCTGGACATAAGCCCAAAAAAATGTGACCCCCAAAAAAGACTTTTTTTTTTCAACGCGCGCGCAAACTTTCCACGTGCAGAGCAATTGTTTTCCTGTCAGTGTCCGCGCGCAAAAAAGTGGTGTGGCTGTGCCAAGCCGGCTGATGCGCTGATGGCCGCTTTCGGCCACTTCACCATACAAGTAACAAGGACCGTTGATGCAGGAACTCGAATGAGCACCAGATATACTTCTACTCCTCGTTCCATTATTCTGGCTCCCTTCTCCTGACAGCAGATATTCCCAATAAATGGGGCAACCTGAAGGACAAGCCCACTCAACATCATTATATTATATATGCCTAGTAAAGCAACTCCACAGAGGAATCATTGAATGAGGTGAATGGTAGTCTAAGGTTCAATGAGGTGTGCTGTACAACTTCAAATAAGCACAGTCATGCATCTCCAGGTCTGGTCCGTCTGGACTCCTGCCAACAGTGGTCCACTGCAGGCCGACAGCGGCAATCAGCGCATCAGACGGCTTGGCACAGCCACAGAGACCTTTTGTTTTGCGCACAGGAACACAATTGCGCTGCATGCCTGGACAGTTTGCGTGCACCTCAAAAGAAAGTTTTTTTGGGCATTGCTCAGAAAGTTTTTGCTCAAGGCCAAAAAGTTGCTCAAATGACACATTTTTGCGCGAAATATTAAAAGTGCATTGTGACCGCCATATAGACGCTGCTCACTCCGCCTCGCAGGAGCTGAGATGATGCCTGCTCCGGTTGATACCAATTGCAAGTGACACTGGAATAACTAATGTACTATAGTGGCAACACAGGCATACTTGCATGTATGCATTATGATTTTAGCGAACCGTAGTGGTCTCGCGCGCCTCTGCTGTCGAAGACTGAGGATTCCGAGTGTAGAGGCCGCTTGGAGGAAGGTACGGGCGTGGCTGTGCTGATCACCTTTCGACTCCAAGTTTTTGAGCCCCTATTCGAATTCTACTCGGCGGACGTCAGTACTTCAGTGTAGAAAGATTCTGAAATAAGCGCAACGGCCCAGTCCCGCGCGACGCTGCCCGGGTTGACTTCTAGTACGCTATTTGAATCCCTCTATGACACCCTCTGGCCTGTGATTAGCACTTGTAGCCTGAAGCTTGAAGCTTAAATTTTAAAGCTTGAGGCCCGCAGAGCGACGCGTCACGCGAGGCGTCTTAAGCTTGCATTAAGTAAAGTATTCGTGACCATCACCGGCACGAGTGACCGATCATCCGAATCGATGCCGCCGGTGCCGTCGGTTCCGAAATGGGCGCAATGTTTGAGTACTGAGTGACGGGTCACATAGCCCACAGTACATAGCATCTCACAACAAACCACTGGCACCATGAACCTCAACGTTCTCATTCTCGGGCCCTATAATGAGGACCATGAGCTGATCTCTGTTGAAGTGGATCCTTCGGCATCGCCCGCCTTAACCAAGCAAGCTATCGCGCAGCACCAATCCGTTGCGCTCTCGAGTTTCACCCTCTTTCGGGCATGTGCATTTTTCTTCACGATTTTGCGTCGGCCTCATCCTGCATAGCCTTCATCAACCATTCATATTCCAAACGACTCGGTCCCAATCCGAGAAATACTACCCATTACGGCTCGCTTGGAAAGGTTGCCGATAGCATGGGACATGCAATCACTGTTCAAGGCGCACGAACTGCACCTGGTCGTAGCTCCACGTAAGTCCTCGATGCTTAATACACTTACTCACTTTTGTGTCTCATCTCGGCGATGCATAGGAGACCTTGTTTTTAGTATCTACATCTATTACACAAAGACAAGGAAGGTTAGGCGCAGAGCTCAATCAACTCGAACCGACTGGCTTGGCTCCATTCTTATTGAAATGGACGCGAAAATTTACAAAGTACATGCACTCCCTCCCTACTGAGCCCTGGCTCATCCTCTCGCAGGCTCCGCCGCACATTCAATGTGGCACGTCGCAAGAGCGCGCGCTGGCCGAAGCATCCCTTCTGGCTTCTTCTACAGACCTGGGCTCTTACGAAGAACTCCGCCCCTCCTGTCAGATTCTCGATATCTACCCCTGGGGTGTGACACGAGACGAGGTCCACTTCATTGTTGATTCACGCAAGTCATGGATTTCCTTTCTGTTCTTTGGTCTGATGCTCTGCAGTTGTATCGGAAGATGAACTTGGAACCCTCCCCGGCGCCCTCGACCTTCTTACTAGACGGAAACGATACTTTAGCCTCAAGCGTCCGCCATCGTCCGAGGCGAGGAAGCCTCCATCTGAACGGTTCATGCTGATCGGGCGACCCGCAGAGAGTAGTCTTCCTCCGTCCCTCGTTGATGCAACGTTGTGCAGGTTTCGTCGGGACATCTTCCAAACCGAACCCGCCAAAGAGGACTTCCTCAACTTCCACCTTCTACGACGAGAGATGATGCAAACTTACCAGAACAAATATGATCGCAGGGCGGCCCTAATTGACGTCTTGGACAGGTTCTTACCTGCAAGACCAGAGCTCGGCGACATCGGCGACTACACGAATGATGGCCAGCTTGCTGTCACTGTTCTCAATAGCCCGTTCCTCTACTATCTGCAAGTGGTCAAGAATGAGGTGACAGAAACCTCGGCAGAGCCAAACGTAGAGGTTACCCGTCATTACATCGAACAATGTCGTCGATGCCACAACGCCGGCCTTGGACAGCACTGTAATTTTCCAGCTGTTCTCCTTTGCCAACTGGGCAAGTTGACACCGTATCTTCTTCCTTTCGTCGTTGACCTGTTGATTCAGGCCCGTATCTAACGGTCTCAATAGCGGTTTTCACCGATATCCCTATCGTTGAACAGGTCGCATTCATCCCCCTACACGCGCATTCCACGAACTTGATGCAGGCCCAAGCGGGAGCGCGCGTCATTGCTGCTCTCCGCCGGGCCTGCAGCTCCCTCCTCGAACGATATCCAGGGCTCGCCACCGACAAGCAATTGCAAGCTGAATTCCCCTTCCCTCGATCCTTCGAGTACAACAACGCCACTGTGTCATTCACCTACACGACCGCGCTGGAAGACAAGCGTGTTTATCGCGCGCTTGTGGACGAGACGAAGGCACCCATAATCGTTAAGTACACTTTACGCTATTCCGAAGCTGCACACAGTCTGGCTAGCAGCCTGGGTTTTGCGCCAACGCTCCTCAGCATCGGACGCGTCGAGGAGTGGTGGATGGTTGTCATGGAGGATGTTTCGAAAGACTACACAACTCTAGCAGTCGTCAAGTCGCAGGGTCGCGATGCCCACGGCATTCCGGGCTCTGTGAAACAGGCCCTCCAGCGTCTGCACCAAGCCCGGTACGTTCACGGGGATGTTCGAGACATCAACGTGCTTGTCCGCAAATCTGACCGTCCTTCGGTCGATCGTCCTCAATTCTTCCTAATTGATTGGGACTGGGCCGGTCTTGTCGGTGAGGCCGTATATCCCATCGCCCTGAATCCTGAGGTCCTGCGGCCGGATGGGGCTGTCGCTGGTGCCATTATCCAGATGGCTCATGATGAGGGGATGGCGGACCTACTGTTGCGGTAGCAAATGCTGTGTAGTTAGTTATCATAATCGGTAAGACCAGTAGTAGCCTTTGTAACCTCTTGTAACTGTTTCTAGCCGTGGCAGTCCTTGGCCATCGACGATAGAATGGGCCAGCGAGAGCCACCTGGAACGGGTTGGTCAACTATCGTCTGGGGACGGTATCTATGTACTATGTAGTACGTATACGGGTCCGGCTCTCAGCCTGTTTCTAACGGGACCGCGCCGGAATATACCTACCTACCTGTTAGGTCGGAAATTCAGAGGAGTTTATCGACAACCACGATCGTGATGGAGTCGACTCATCCAACTTTCGTGTCGCTTTCGTACACGGGCGGCGAACCCGAAGCTCAGATTCCTCCAATCCCCGCGAACAAGTCCGTTAGCTGCATCTTCTTATAGCATAGTGATCCTGAACATTGTCTTCAGACAGAAAGATCACGTAGAAACCTATAGAGGGTGAATCGAGCCTACATCTTCCGGCCTCCACCTTCAGAACGAGCAACGAGCGAGGGAGTCTGTCAAGAGAGACTAGGCCTCCACCTAGTCCTTATACCCGCCACCCTTGCGCTCCAACCCAGCAGCACACCCGGCTGACGCACCTACAACAACGAACATGTCGACGTTTTTGGCACTCTCTTCTGGGTCTTCGGCGAAAGCCACTGCGCGTCCGTCGGCGCGAGCATCGACGGCTGCCCCCGGTGTGCAGGCCACAAAACACTGGTCCACCGAGATCTGATTGTTCGAGGGAACAGGGCCTGCAGCTCTCCGCGGCGGACATCCAGGTGCAGATGGACCGCCGCCGCCCAGGAGAGAGACCTCACCACACCCGTAGGTCCTGTCCCCTGCCCCTCCCTCGCTTTCCGAATTGAATCGGATCGCATGCTAGTAACAATTAACTTGACGCCAGCGCAATGCAAAGGACGCGGTGTTGCTGCAGTCCGGCCTCGACCACTCCCACCGCGCTCTCGTGCGCAACGAGGACCAGCGCTCGCACGAACTATTCGGAGACGGACCTCTACCCGCGCCCGAGCCATGCGGACTATACGTATCTTGAGAAGCACGGCATCAAGGTGAGCAGCGGCGGTGGGCGCAGCAGCGCGCGCGAAACCGTCGGTGTGTCCTGTCCCACCCAACGCATAGATCGATTGTTGCATCCGCTGACAAACGCTTCTATAGGACGTGTCGCAGCGGGCGCGATCGCAGAGCACTACCTAAACATCGCGTACGGGATCGAGATCGTTGCCTCTGTGTCCTTCGTCACGCGTGGGCAAGGTGCACCTCCCTATGGCTGCCGCTACGCCCTTGACTCGATCGGCGGGACAGTCGCCTGCGTGCTGCGTAACCTCCCCTCGGGCCTTGGCGAGCCCGTGTTCGACAAGTTCGAGGCGAAGCTCGCGCACGCGATGCTCTCCATTCTTGCGACCCAGGGCTTCGAGCATCGAGATCGGCTCGGGGTCCCCGGCAGCCAGCACAACGACGCTTTTGTTCGCCGCGCGGACGGCTCGCTCAGGACCAGGACGCAGACGAACTGGAGCGGCGGCGTGCAGGGCGGAATCACGAATCGCGAGGACGTGTATTTCAGGTCGGTCGCATTTCTCTTCCAAATTGTATTCGGCCATCCTTACCCGACGCAGGGTGGCCTTCAAACCGCCGGCGACAATTTCGCAGGCTCAGGCAACGGCGCAGTACGACGGTACGCAGGGCTCGCTCGCCGCGCGCGGGCGGCATGATCCCTGCGTTGTTCCGCGCGCGGTGCCCATTGTCGAGGCAATGGCGGCCCTCGTTGCCATGGACCTCCTCCTGATCCAAAAGTCGCGCCAGGCGGCCGCGGGGCGCCTCCCCTCGATAACGGCCCTCTCTGCCCCATAGAGTCTAGAGCGAGTCGAAGTCGTACAGTGCGCGTGAACGATAGAATGTTCAAGGGGACAAGACTCAAGAAGTGGGTCGCGACGCATAGAAGCGCCTCGAGGTCAGGAAGACGCGCGCGGTACGGCCGCAATCTTCTCTAAACGTCTACGCGTACCACTTTTCGGCGCCGTACTACTTACCAGTGAGCGCTTGAGCACTGGAGCGTTGATGAACTTCCTATACGCGAATGTAACTTGCGATTGAGAGTTTATGGCGGCGTCCAGTCGGCTTTCTCGATGTAAACAAGGACGCAATTGACTGGATGTATTCTCCACGATTAGATAGTGCGGTGATAGCCGGGATATGCACGGCGATGAGGGCGTTCTGTGCGTCATTTGCAGATTTGTTACGGTCTCGTCGCACCTCGTTCAGGCGTTCTTCCCGACGGCCGACTGCTCACCGTCTTCTGCCGCAACCTGGATGACCTCCTCGCCGTCACCCGCCGCTCGAGCTGTCGATTGACTATCAGGGGGTCCCGTAATGAACCCCACAATGCCGTCCCCACCCACCGCTGAGGAGCTCCTCGTCGTCCACACCGTCGGTGCGCACGTCTCTCAAATCTAGCTGGTCGTGTGCTCACCCGCACGCGTGACGTAGAGCTCGTCGACGAGAACGCCGACATCCGTGGGGACTCCAAGCCCCTCAAGGACGCAGCGGCGAGCGCCGAGTTCATCGGCGTCGGCGTGCTCGTCCACGACAAGACTAATGGCACGACCGCCCACGACCCCAATCACAAACTCGACCCCGAAAATCAAAATGAGTCCGACATCGAAAATGACTCGTCCGGCGACGAGATCTCCATCCGCATCGAGGGCCCGAGCGAGCTCGACGAGCTGAGCAGCAGCGCCCTCACCGGCACCGTCGTCTCCCTGGACGCCTCCACCACGGACGACCCCGACCCCGACCCCGGCCTCGACACCACCCCCGACCCCTCCGACCCCGCCGCGACCCCGCGCCTCAGCCGCGTGCGCTTCCGCTCGCGCGTGCGCATCACCTCCGGCCTGCACCACCACCGCGCGCACGACCCCGCGCAGCGCCGCCCCTCCGGCGCGTCCCTATCCTCCGCGTCGCGCAGCAGCTCGCCCTCGTCGAGCATCTCCGCGCCGCTGCGCTCCCCGCCGAGCGCCGACAACGTCTCGCCCGCGTGGGGCACGCTCGGCACGCGCGTCGGGCTCTTCGCGCTCTCGGGGCGGCAGGCCGCCGCGCTCGCCGCGCAGGCACGGGCGGCGAAGGCACGGGCGCGCGCGCGCCGGCGGGGGGAGGACGCGGACGGGGATGCGGACGGGGATGCGGGGCCGGGGCCGGGGGTGCGGCCGGGGGCGGGGTGCTCGGAGCGCACGGCGCTGCTGGGGCGCGGGGGCGGTGCGCCGCCGGGGTTCCGCGACGCGCGCGCGGTGCTCGCGGGCGGCGACCCCGAGGAGGAGGACGGGTACTTCAGCTCGGACGACGAGCGCGACGCGGAGGCGGGGCTCGCGCGCCAGATCGACCTCGTCTTCGGCCCGTGGCCCGCGCGCCTGCTCAACCGCCAGGTGCGCTTTTCCTTTCCTTGGCCGACTGTACTTGCTAGTATACTGACGATGGGCAGTGGTGGGCGTGGCAGCTGCAGCCCGTGTTCGCGTGCGGGTGTCTCGAGGCCGAGGGCGAGGACTGACGTTGCCATTTCGACGGCGACGACTGACGTTGTTCGACGGCGAGGACTGACGTTGTTCGGCGGCGAGGACTGAAGTACTGACGTTTGGTTGGGTTCGGGCCGTTACGCGCGCACGGTTATCTCAACTTATACCACCCCGCCTGCGTTCAACGTTTAAGCTGGCAATTGCAACTTGCGCGCATCGTCTCTGGGTTCCGGCTTCCGTGTTCCGGGCATGTATTTCCTTCCAGGTGTATCCCAGTAATTGTAATTTAACAATATATCATTCACGGCGCACGCGCAGCGTAATAACGCAGGCCCGACTCGGACTTGCGTGTTCGCGCCTTAGACTGCCGGTGGGTGTGGGGGTCCAGACTCTGAATCCGCACCCGCGTCGTTGTACCGCCCTGGTATTATTATGCTGCAGCTGATTCAGAGCTTTATCCCAGTGCCACAGTGCTAGTCCGCCAGCGGTCAGAGGGATTCATATACGGATCATCCACACAGGTAACTCGGGATCAACCCGGAAATTCAAAGTGTCGCGCGGAGCTGGGCCATTG
This sequence comes from Mycena belliarum, assembly GCA_029282135.1. Classification (NCBI taxonomy): domain Eukaryota; kingdom Fungi; phylum Basidiomycota; class Agaricomycetes; order Agaricales; family Mycenaceae; genus Mycena; species Mycena belliarum. The sequence continues at coordinate 1,136,196 of JARJCN010000003.1, forward strand.
CGCTTATTTCTGCTTGCAGGGGATCGAAGTACATACTGTAGGAATCCGGATTTGGACAGTGGAAAGGGGCTCAAAGAAAACTGGAGCCAAAACGTGATCGCACAACCACGCCCGTACCTTCCTCCTCCGAGAGTCCTCATCGCTCGGAGTCGTCAGACTCTTCGACAGCAGAGGCGCGCGAGACCACGACGCTTCGCTAAATCATAATGCATAAGGCAAGTATGCCTGTGTTGCCACTATAGTACATTAGTTATTCCAGTGTCACTTGCAATTGGTATCAACCGGAGCAGGCATGCTCAGCTCCTGCGAGGCGGAGTGGGCAGCGTCTAGGGACACGCGTGTGGGCGGTGCAGCTTAAGCTTAACGTATAAATACAGTCTCGATGCGAGCGAGCGACGCGCGGTGGAAACAAGCCGAACAAAATCAGTTATTCATGACGGTGAAACACCGCCGCGGCGAGGGCGCGGGCACGGGCACAGGCGGCGGCGGTGGCGGCGCGCCAGACGAGCTCTCGTCGTAGTGGCTGCTGAGGTCGACCTCGGACATCTCGAGCGGGTGCATCGGCGGCTGCGCCGCGGCCTCCTGCAGCGTGCGCAGCTGCCACTCTTGGATCGAGGCGAAGTTTTGCGCCTGCGGGCTGGGGCCGGGGCTGGGCTGGGGCGGCGCATGGGGGCGGAGGAGCGGGTTGCCCGAGTGCGGCGCGGGGCTCAAGGGCGGCGGCGCGGGCGGGCGGAGCGTCGAGATGGGCGCGGGCGGGGCGCGCCGCTGGAAGCGGCGGCCCACGAGGAGGTTGGGGTTGAAAGAGAGCCGGGAGAAGCGGGATTCGGAGGGGGCGGAGGACGCGGGCGGCGGTGGTCTTGGTCTGGGAGACGTAGGAGGAGACGGTTGGGGTGGAGAGATGCGCGGCTGCGCGGGCGACGGAAAGGGCACGGGGGCCATGACTGGAGGTGGGCGGGGTGAGGCAGGCCAGAGGCTGCGTATTCGTCCGAGGGGGGCACTTAGAGACGTCGAGAGCGGGACGTTCGAGCGATGCAGCTGGTTGCGGCGGTGGCGGATGTACAGAAAGGCGAGACCTAGGAGCAGCAGCACGGCTAGGACAGCAAAGATTGCGCCGACAATCGCGGCAACATTCGTATGACTTCCGGTCTTCACGGCAGAGGAGGGAGAAGTCGTGGAAGAGGAGGTGCCTGCGGGGCTCGACAAAGTTGCTAATGCAGCGGCGTTGTCTTCCACACTATTGGAGCTCGTTTGGTACGTCTTCTGAGATGTGGGTGATGACGGCCACTCACGTGTATGTAACGGAATCAAGCATAAGTAACGAAGCTATGCCGTCGTCGAACCGTCCATTTTGTATGACAAGAGTGTGAGCTTCGAGGAGCAGAGTCTTGGATATGAAGACCGTTCGGTTCGGGAGGAAACCAGGGGCTCCGGTGGGGGGTTGACTGAAGCGGCCCACTTGTTCTCCATCGATGGAAAAGATCATATCGGATGTTCCGCTGGAGACCAAAGATTGAGCGCTTTTTCTTATCGCGGAATTCACATGGGCGTACGTAGGGTTTTGCAACGAGTTCGAAAGTATGCATTGTACGCTCACGGAGGTCCCTATATGAAGACACTTAGTGGAATTCGGGTCATTTTTAGTGGCGGCACGTACCAGTAAAACCAATGGTAGCTTTCGGAGAATGCCTGCTGTTCCCGTTCTACACACACGTGAGAGGAAAATAGACTTCAAAAATCAGGACTGACAACCGAACCGTGCCAAGTACCCAGATACGCTTGGTCGGGCTCTGGACCCGGGCATTCGTTGCATCCCGCTATAGTATTCGCGCCCCAAGCGTCTATCGGCGTATATGCGATTTTGAGGCCGTTCGTCGGATCCCCGTTCACATCATCAATCACTGTCAAGTAAAATTAGGGGGCACTCAAGTACACACACATGGGTGTGGACGGAACGCACCGACGACTGTGGCAGAGGCAAGCTGATATAAAGAGAGGACGAACGCGAGCCATAGACAGCGCATCTCAGTTGAAGGAAAGAACGGCGGGAAGTATCAAGGCGAAAAATATCCGGTTGACCGCGCCCAGAGGCCAACTTGGGCCAGGGAGCAAGACCAGGGAGCAACCAGCGGCGAGAGAGTCAAGCTTGAGGGGGACTTGACAGACCTGAGCCCAAACAGTTGTTCGTTAAATACAGTAACCTGGGGGGCACACAGCCGAGCGGTTTTGATGTAGCGGCCTCATCCATCAGCCCCACGTCTGCGCACGTGCTCAACGGAACGCGAGCTGATGGCAGCACCCCGTCAGATATTCCTCCATGTCCTCAGAGGACATCGCCGAGGAAATCCGCGAGAGCTTCCCCGGAACTGAGGAAGTCATCGTCCAGTACCTTGCGGGCTACCTCGTTGACGACGCCGGCGAAGAAGAAGATGTCCTCCAGGTGGCCCGCGAAATCCTCGAGTCTGTCGCCGGCGACCGCGACGACGTCCTCGAGAAGCTCATGCTGCGGCTTGGCGACCTTCTGGAAGACCGCCTCAGTGAGCGCCTCAAGACCATGGCTGGCCCGAAGCTGCATAAGCTCGACAAGGTCATGGACATGAGCAAGGCGCAAATGTCTAATACAATTGCGCTGGGCGAGGGAGTCGACCTGGAGTCCATCAACAAGGGAAAGTGCGTCGACTGCCAGCTGTATAATGAATACTACTTAATTCAATGTACTAGAGCATCTAAGGTCGATGTTAAAAAACTCGAAAAGCAGGAGGCCAAACTCAAAGTACGCTTTTCGACGCGTCTCGTGTTCCAGCCTCAACAAATCGTTCCAGGCCAAGATTGAGAAACGGTCACGGCGCGACCTGTACGAGGGCTCTAAAATCCTGGACGCGCATCGCAAACAAGTACGCGTCGCTTCACAATGTCCACAAGCATACAACTAACATTCCAACAGCAAACATACGAGGAGCTGTTCATGAAGGTCTGTGCAGCGTCTATGCTCGCTACTGTTTTCCGACCCTCTGTATTCAGATTAACCCGCTGGAAGCGAGCGCTGCGTCCAAAAATAAGAGCAAAGATATCCATCTTCCTTCTATCGACGTCAGCTTTGCGTCCAATCGCATACTGTACCGACTTCATCTAACAATGATTTGTGCTGCTAAAATCCCTCCAGTTCTGGTGCGACGTTAACTTTAGCCCACGGTCGTCGCTATGGGCTCATTGGTCGCAATGGTGGGTTCTTACACCCTTCATCAATGTGGCGTGAATCAACTCCCCCAGGTGTGGGTAAATCTACGCTACTCCGGCACATTGCCATGCGAGAAGTGCCCATCCCAGCACACATCACCATCCTGTTTGTCGAGCAAGAAGTAAGATCTACGTCGCGCCTTCACCTTGGCCTTGATATTTATTTTCGCGTCCGTCTATCAGATCATCGGGGACGACACGTTGGCCATTGATTCTGTTCTAAAAGCAGACGTCTGGCGAGACCACTTGATGAAGGAGGAGGCATCGCTCAATGCGACGCTTAACTCGCTAGAGGCTGAAAATGATGAGAAACGATTCGTCGACGCTCGGGAAGAGGCATCTTCGCGGCTGGCGGATGTCCACGCCAGACTCTCTGACATGGACGCTGAGAGCGGGCCCGCCCGAGCAGCCGCCTTGCTCGCTGGTAATGATAATTTTAACAATGATATTACCGTGGAACTCAAGGGCCTCGTACAGGCCTGGGTTTCGACGAGGCTGATCAACAACGGCCGACAAAATCTTTCAGTGGTGGGTGGCGGTGAGTGTCGAGAGATTTGCCGCTGCCAGCTCTAAATCGGTGGAATAGAATGCGACTTGCTCTGGCGCGAGCGCTTTTCGTCAAGGTGGGAGGTTCTCATACCTTTCCGTCCTTTGTAGCTAAGACCGCAAGTAGCCTGCACTATTGTTGCTTGATGAGCCTTCAAATCATAGTATGTGTGATTCGAGAAATATGGTCATCACTTTCTCAATTATCTGCAGTCGATTTGAACGCTCTTGCGTGGTTAGAAGACTATCTTCAAACATGGCCAGGGACCCTCCTCGTGGTGTACGTTCCGCACGTTCCATAATTTATTTTCTGACATGATACATAGATCCCACGATCGCGCATTCCTGTACGTCTTGCTGAAACGACCCTTTGCTGCTTGATGGCTCCTAACCCGCTTGATAGGGACGCAGTGGCGACCGATATCGTGCACCAGCACTCAAGTCGGCTCGATTATTACAAGGGGTATGAAGTGCCTCCTCTATGCCATGCGTCTTCCTAAAATAGTGTCCGGCAGGAACTTCACGCAATTCTACTCGACCAAGTCGGAACGCGATCGGAATTTGCGCAAGGAGTATGATGCGCAGATGGACTACCGCAAGCACTTGCAGGCGTTCATCGACCGCTGGAGATACAACGCAAACCGGGCTGCACAGGCACAGTCCAAAATTAAGATCCTGGAAAAAGTAATGCTGTTGTATTTTGGCTTATATCCTCGGCGACTGACACTGCGCTAGCTACCCGATCTGCAGCCTCCTGAGGTGGAGGAGACGGAACAATTCAAGTGAACATTCGATCAGTCTTGCCAGCTTCATCGCTGACCCCCGAAATATCAGGTTCCCGGAAACGGAGAAGATATCTCCACCGCTGCTTCAGATGAATGAAGTGACGTTTGGCTATACCCACGACAAGATCGTTCTCAAAAACGTCAACATAGACGTTGGCCTAGATTCAAGAATAGCTATCGTGGGTGCCAACGGTGCCGGAAAGTCGACTCTGTACGCCGTCCTCGAGCGCATCTGTTATCGCTCCGTCTGAATATCTTTCCCAACAGAATCAAGATCCTTACTGGGGAATTGAATCCATTTAATGGACAGGTCAACCGCAACGGGCGGTTACGTGTGTGCGTCAACCCTGTTCTTCCGATCACCCGAATGGGTTTGAATCTACCGCAGAGGATACTTCGCCCAGCACCATGTGGACTCGCTTATCCCTACGATGTCACCTGTGCAATTCCTGGCTTCCAAGTTCCCCGGAAAGAGCGAGCAGGAGTACAGACAACATCTCGGCAATTTCCAGATCAGCGGAATGACAGGGTAATTCTTGCGCCGATTTCCATGATGCCCGGTGCTAACTCGCAGCTCAGCTTACAGTCTATTGGAACGCTGAGTGGTGGGCAGAAATCCAGGGTGGCGTTTGCTGTCCTGTCACTCCAACAGCCGCACATCTTGTTGCTTGACGAAGTTTGTCTTTTTCTACCTTGTTTCCCCTTTCCTACGCTCGAAATGAAACTGATTCGGCGGCATGTAGCCTACCAATCATCTGGACATTGAGGTAAATTGCTACATGTGGCATGTGCACACGTCTAGGCCATCTATCTTACGACTGTCGTCCCCAAGGGTCTGGACGCTCTCATGCTCGCACTGCAAAAGTGGAATGGGGGCGTGATCATCATATCCCACGACGAGCGGTTCATCACCACAGTCGCGAAAGAAGTAAGCCCGAAACTCTATCCTAGCCCTTGCCCTACTGATGCAAACACCCTGTGAAGCTCTGGGTATGTGGGGACGGAACCGTGTCGAAGTTCAGGGGAGATGTCCAGAGTTACAAGGTACGGGATTGGACCGGCAGGCGAGCTGTGCGATGATTTGGCGCTAACGTGTTGGTCTGCAGAATCTGATTGTGAGCAACATCAAGGCGAAGCCTTGACCGGGGATTGCACGGCTGGGACACGTAGACATCTGTATTCATCGACATATAAGTACTAATGTATCGACGCGGGGACGATGAAGGACGACGATCTGTCAGAGATATGCGGAGCGCGCGCAAATCTGACCCGCTTGGGTGCAATCTTCCCGAGCTCAGGCTTCGGGGAGATGATATCACCAATATCGACGCCCGGAACAATGATCCCCGCTGAACAACTCAAAAGCCATACGCTTCTGCCTGCTTCTGCTCACATACCCACGCATGGTGGTCGTTTAAATTTAACACAGTTAGCAGGATATGGTCGGGCATAGGCGGGCATGCTCATGCGTACTTATAGATGGTCTTGCATACTTGCAACATCCGAGTTGATGAAAGCTGTCCCGCGGCCAATTGTTGAGTGATCCTGTGCGGAGAATCGGACAAGAGTTGTCATCGGAATCGATCCAGAATCAGCGCGGCCTGACCGCTTTAACTTCCCTGTTGCAACTTACGATCAGGCGTTTGCGCAGTGCTACTTGATTCAGCCTGAAGTTGAGGAAAGTTGAACATGTTTCTTTCGATACAGGTTTCAAGTTGGAATGCAGTTCTCGAAGGGCCAGGGACTCCTTGTTTAGTCAGTCCGTTGCGCCGTCCATGTTTGATGGGTGACTGGCAAGGCAAACAATCTCGAGCATGGCAGATAAGTGCAGCTGTACGGGGAAAATAAGATTCAAGAGACCCCAGACATTCACAAGGTCCAACAGACCCGGGCCGTTTACGAGAAACACAGCATGGCTTGACGGGGGACTCATGGGAGAGCACGAGGTACGTGGGTGTCCGTGGAAACGACAGGAGCAGAGCGGGCGAGGAGTGCACCACCGAAAAGTTGCGCACCGTTAGTTCCCACCCATTTTCGCCAAGACTTCAAAAGGCTCCTAGTACTAGTAGATTGTTAACCTGCAGAGGTATGCGGGAATTTCTACTAGTAAGTGTTTGTAAACACGTAGAGCTTGGTGTCTTTGAGTCTTCCTTTGCACTACCTATCGGTAATTGGTTCCAGGGGCAGCGCAACCTCAGGATACTCGTATTGGTTTCGGGAGTTCGAGTAACTGCATTGCGGCGGACAGGGCGTTCCACTTTGTCTGAGAAGTGCAGGGATCGGAATAGGAGGACCAGAGGTAGGACTAAGAAAAAAAATCGGCGGAGCAGCCAAGGACGAAGCGAGCGGGAGGAGGTGACGAGGGAGGAAAGGGCCAAGGCGCGTTACGAAAGATCGACTAGAACTTGAAGGAAGTTGTATTTTTCGGTCGCAAAGATTCAGAACAAAAGACTCAAGATAAAACTTGGCAGTTGAGGTCAAGGTTGAGCAAGGTAGAGCATTTGAACGTCGAGGCAGGTGGAGGCTTGTTCAGTGGTCACCGGTCACCGGTCACCGGTCACCGCCAGTCAAGACCGCAGAACTTGGAGCACAGCCACTTCCAAGCTGCCTCAGGCCTTGCTAAGGCCCCCGGTCACTCAGGCCTACGTCGGTCCGCTGTAAAGTAAATCAACGACCCAAAACTGGGCCTATGTACCTCCGGTCTGTAAGGTAAATCAGCTTCAAAAGAGCCAGGCTTGCTCCGATGTAAGGTAAATCGGGCGCAGCCCGAGATTTTTTTTGGAGTCGAGGGCCTTCAAACCTGGTAAAAAAGTAAGCAAAATTTCCAGTCAACCGATTATTTCTCACGTGGCACACGAAAGAGCGTTATGCAGCTTGCGCGCTACACAGCAAGGTCCATCGCCCAAAAAAAATGAAAAAAACGCGAAAAACTGGCCAAAAATCGGATTTTAGGGCAGGGATGTCGGTCCGATGTAAGGTAAATCAGACTCCAGATGCCGCCAAATCGTAAGGTAAATCAACGAAATCTTGGGCCCTCAGCGGAGCGACCTAAGGCTGAGTGACCGGGGGCCTCCTTGCTACTTGCTGCGCCCGAATTATGTCGAAAGTCTTTTCAGCGCTGTCGTTATTCCCCGCAACGCCAGAACAAACGACCGAGGCGCGTCGGAGGACCCTGCTCGAGTGGGGCAGCGGTCTGACTCTGGAAGAACACCTCGCGCGCGACGCCAAGCAAGATCAGTTCGACGGCTGTCGCGACGGGCGTCTCATTACATGGCAAGCCAACCATAGTCTCTTCCCCGCTTCATCACCCACCTAATTGCTCCCCAGGGTGCTAGCTCCCAGAGACGAGCCGCAGACATTGGCATTCAAGTGTGCCTGTGAGACGTGAGTCGATCGGCCTATCGTCGGCCGTGGATAAGTGACCATGCCAGGCTGAAGCGGACTGGCCTAGTCATCGATCCGGAAAATGGAACGTCTTCCGTGGCCGTAATTTGCTACGGCGTCGCGTCCGTGTTCACCCCACCTGAGAATCGCGGGCAAGGATTCGCTCGTCATATGATGCGGCTCCTCCACTGGGTTATCGCGGACGAGTCTTTATTGTCTCCTGCCGAATTTCCTGCTGCATGGGGTGAGCCCCCTCCGAAGGTGGAAGGAACTCGAAATGGGCACTTTTCAGCGCTTTGGAGCGATGTGGGCGAATTTTACAGAACATGCGGACCAATTCCCGGAGTACGAGACGGATGGGTTGTTCGGGGCACTTCTACAACAATATTGGACGTCGATTCGAGTCCGATCCCTGATACCACGCTCGAATGGACTTGGTTGGACGATTCTGGCGTCTCGCAGTTATGGATCGAGGATGCAGAGACGATTCGAGGCGAGGTGGAGAAAGCCCACGATGCTGGAGTCGCTATCTCGTTTCTACCGACCCAAGGCGTCGCCTCCTTTCAACATCGACGATTGGAAATATACTTGCAGCGTCTTACTCCTCCGCCCGAGATATGGGGTGTCGTCTCAAGCGATCGCAACACATACGCAACTTGGACAATCGATCCCCGGCCGCCCGCACCGTGCACACTTATCGTAAGCAGGCTTCGTGCAACTACGCAGAATTTCGCGGAGCTGGTGGGGCGGATTCTAGAGGTCGCTAAGAAGCACAACGTGAAACGCGTGGAGGTGTGGAATCTGTCCGAGGAACTGAAGGCGTCTGCTGGTAACCTTGGCGCAAAGACTCACGAGCGAAAGGAGCATCTCCCAGCTTTCAAGTTCTATGGAAAGGAGTCTGAGGCGAACATCTCTTGGGCATTCAACGAGAGGTGTGCCTGGTGATGCTATATTGCCATTCCAAAAGGCTGATCAACCGACAGATTCTGTTGGTGCTGAGCAATATCTGTGCTTCGATATCATTACAACGGCAGTCAATAGAATTAGATTCGCATTTGACTCTCCTCTCTTTCGGAGGGCCAGAAGTCTTTCTCCAGTTCGACTACCCGCGCCCAAATCCTTTCGGCCCTTTCCCATTCAATTTTCGAGGCATTCACTAGACCAGCAAGATCATTGACAAATCGTTGAAATTCTGGGGACGACCAATTCTTCGCAAAGGCCGCGGCTGGCGAATCGTGCCCAACGCCTCTTTCCTCAAGTTCCGCGCGAACAAAACTCCATGCATCAAGATAGACCTAGAAAAATGAGTCAATTCTATCTGCGTCTGTGTATTAGATGCTTGAAGCCTACTCGTTCCATCGCCCATAGGAATACGAGCCCATCATCCAACTGCTTGCCCCTCGAGATGCTGTCCATCTCCGCAACATAGTCCCTGGTCCCCTTCCGTTCCCGCCAACACTCCAACTCCATCCTCCAAGTGTCAGCAGTCTCGCTAAAGAACCCGACCTCTGTGACAATATTCTCTAGCGCAAATGTCAACGTCTTCAGTATGCGCTGGTTCTGGGCCTCCCTGGCGGATTTCAGGCCGTCAGATTTGTCGAAGGGGATGGACGCGATGAGAGCTCCGATAAAGCGCGGATAGGCGTGGGCCGCGTAGATACGGTCCTGCGAAAGCCAGAGCGACAGCAGCCCGTTGCTGAGGGTGCCGTCGCCAGCCGACCGTAAAAATGGATGATTTACTGCATCGGAATATGGGGTTGGCGTGGCCAACTGGACTAGATGGTCTGTAAGGGTTTTACTTGACATGGTGGAGCTATGTACAACAAGGACAAAGTCCTAACCTGCCCGGTCCTTATAAAGGAATACACAGTCACGGCCTCCGGATCCGTCGGAAATGATGGCCACACGACTCGGGCAGGCGGCGTGATAGAAACAACAGGTTTTGTCCGAATCGGTTGGAGATTTAAAAGGTATCTAAGTGGAAGCATCTAACTAGTTACAATGCGGACTATATAACTAACAGAAAGCACATCCACAAGCCTCGAATTAGCAGGGAATCATCCGATAATAAAATTTAAAAGTCTAACTCCGCCAATACTGCGCCAGATCGTGTATCCGATCTAGCACCACGGCAATGTACGACGTTTCGTTCAAGAGCGTCTCAAAGTGCTTGATAGCCTCCTCCTCCGTGAGGTCGAGGCGGAACTTCTCCTGGATCTGCTCGTGCACGTCCCGGTGTTTGATATCAGGGATGTTGGCGTCCACCATGAGCGCGACGAGGTTGAGGATGAGGTTCGCGCTCTTGCGCAGGATCGTGAACGCCGTGAAGCAGAAGTTTTTGAAGCGCGCGTAGTGCGGGGACTGCGCGCCGCCCATGCCGTCGACCATCTCCTTGCAGACTTTGACGGGCGGCGGGAAGGGCTTCGGGTCACGCCCTAGGATGTAGCCAAAGTCAACTGGGGGCGGGTACATAGTTAGCACATGGCGTGAAAACGGGCAACAAGTGTACCATGGAAGAAATGGCCTAGACTCAAGCGTCAGCGAGAGCCGCGACGGGAGGAAGAAAGCACGTACCATCGGGCGCAAGAAGCAGATTGTCCAAGTGGCGATCGCCGACCCCGAGCAGATAGGTGACAACACAGTATCCAGCTATAGGAAATGAGGACTGGAAAGCTCTGGAGAGGGAAACGCCGTACCACAACTCCGGACAAACGTATCGATGACCCCGGGCTCCACCCCCGACGTGCCAACAGAGCCCGCATCGGGATTGTTCACCCGCAGGTAGTTGAGCAGGTTGCCATGCTCGCTCACGATCGCCGCAATCGTCTTGCTCGGGATGAACTGCACCATGCCCTGCAGCGGCCCCGTCGCCAGCACATCGTACGGACTCAGCTTGAGGTCGAGGTTCTCCTTGCGCAGCAGACGGTCCATCAGCGTGAAGAGCTGGATGACCAGCTGGTCCTGCCGCATGTCGTCGCCGTCCTTGAAGATGACGGGGAACGTCGAGCCGTCGGAGCACTGGAAGTACAGCAGCAGCGGGTACAGATTGCTCTTGAACACCGACGACTGCTCCGCGACGATGCCCGTGACCTCGATCGCGGCGTTCAGCGGCAGGGGCAGCGGCGGCATGCTCGCGAGGTTGTTCTTCGTGTCCGTGATCAGCGCGCGCAGCTTCTCGATCTTCTTGGGCCGCGTGTCCTTCGCCGTGCGCAGTTCGCGCGCGCGCTTGGCGAGCGTGTCGACGAGCAGGCCCTGCCGCCGCATGAGCTCGCGCCGCTCGGAGCCGCCCTCGCTCTCGAGGATCTTGCCCATGAACCGGAACACCACGCGGCCGTACATCTTCGCCATGACGCGGTCCTCCAGCGCGACCTCGACCATGAGATACCAGTACAGCCGGTTCCCGAGGACCGGGTTCGCGACACCGCGCGTGATGAGGAAGTCGGTGAGGCCGCTGTCGTCGTATGAGATTGCACTGGTCGTTGTTGATCGCGACGACCGCTGGTCGGTCGCGGCGCTCTCGAACTTGAGGGCCTGCACCAGCTGCAGGAGGTACAGCCGCAGCTCCTGAGGATCGCGTCAGAGTGAGGTACAGACCGGCAGCTGGCGGAGATACATACATCATCATCTGCGCGGCTCAGCTGCCTCACAGCGAACGCCCTGACGCGGGAGTCCACGGTCCCCGGTCCAAGCAGCTCGAGCGCGTCGTCGGTATCGATCTCGGTCCATTGCGGCAGCAGCTCCTCGACGGCCTGCTTGACCTCCGACGAGTCTCGCCACGTCACAGATTTGAGGAACTTGGTGAGCCCGCGCTTGTCTCGGACCAGGTAGAAGCGGAACTTCCAGATCAGGTCCTTTTCTTCCGAGTTGAGCGGCTGGCTCGGTGCGTAGTTGAGGATTTCCTGGGAGCAGCAGTCAGCTCGACGGATGCGGGAAACAGGGACGGGACGTCGTACCCCAAGCTCGTCGCGGATCTTGGCGTTCGGCTTGAGCTCGCGGTCGTACGGGCTGCTCCGGTGGCTGCGGACGAGCCGGCGGTGCTTGTCCTCGACAGGGTTTTCCCGTGCGACGTCGGGATCGATGACTGCCCAGAGATGGGGCTCGGATGTGAAGGAGGAGGAGACGGACGGGGGGATGGTCGGGTGGGATGCCTGGGGAACAAGCGCAGAGGTAGACGCGGTGGGTGCCTCGGGCTCACTGAATATGACGGGGAAATCGAACCGGGGCAGGTCGACGTAGAGGAACAGGTTCTCCGACTTGGCCGTCTCCGCAGCGTGCACCTCCTCCATCTTGCGCCATGCCATCTTGTCGAGCCAGTCGGACTTTTGCAGGTCGCCGCGCTCGTATTTTTTGACGAGCTGTTGCAATGAGTTCGGCGAGGGAGCACCTCAAGATAAGGACGAACCTTTTCTAGCCGCCCCATCTCATCGCGCTCCTCCAACTTGCTCGGAGTCGAAGAGTCGATCGATCCGTCTCCCTCGACTCCACGCCATAGATGCAGGCGATGCTTTCCGCGCCGCAGTGTCCTTGGGAGGGTCAAAATCATGCAAGATAAGTCTACTTGCATACCATTTCTTGCCAAAGAGCCTGAAGGTCGAGCCTCCCACAGGCACGGAGGCGCGTGGGCCTGCGATATCCCACACCGTAAACACGATCTGGGAGCTGAGCGGGAGGTCACAATAGCGGATGGGCAGCGTGATCCATTCGTTCCACGTGTAGCTGGTCTTGAACGCCTTGAACGAGGTGCGGAACGGGATCGTCAAGGGCTTGTTGTCCGCGGTGAGCTGGCAAGTGACGTAGAGGTCTGCGAGCGTGCTTGAGCGGGATTATTAGGCGCAAGGGCGCGGGAGAGCGGGCACGTACGGAGACTGCACGCCGTGAAAGCGCAGCTCCGGGTTCTCGAGGAGCTCGGTGAAGGAGCGGGGTATTCGGGTGCCCTCTAATTGGGATCTGCAGGAGATAATGGTTGGTGGGAATCGTCTAGACCCAGCGCGGGGCGCACATGCGAAATGTTAACGGAAGCTTGATGTCAGAGAGCTTTGCAAAGGTGAAGTCGTCTTTGTCCATGGTTTATTGCATGAGCACGAGTGGTTGCGCCTCCAGAGGAATGTCTACCAGGTCCGGATTGTTTTATCGAACGAGGTACGAGCGTGTTTATGATAAAGCTACGAAGGCTTAGGTGTCTAGTAGTCTACTGGGAAATACGCAGGTTGCCGCTTTCGGCAATCTGAGGGGCACTGCCACCTCCTAAGTCCTCACATCCAAGGTATCAAATTTCAGATATTGCCCTCGTCCATCTCCTGTGAGCCATCTGAAGCTCCAAACCGAGCCTTTGGTTTCTCGTGACGCAGTTCGTGAAAAAACCTTCTTATACCGTGCCTCGTTTGTTGATGACGAGGCTCACAATCCTTGGAAACTTCGAGCTACAAGGACTACACTGGCGGAAAAAGATGGACATATAAGTATCTACAGTGCACCTCATCGGGTTTAAAAGAGGCCAGGGACTCTGTAACAGGTATGCTACAAACTTGAATCGGCTATATTGCACAATCCATACGCTGCTCAGACTCGGAGGACCCGAATTAACCCTCGACAGACTTGAAATGCAATATACCTGCCAGTGAGGCTGAGAGCAAAAGGCGCTTGTGGAAATTTTGGAGGCCAACAAGTTGAAGAGGACCGAGGTCCATAAAGGTCAGAGTCAAGCAATGCTTGAAGCGATGGCATCACTTACGGCTACATTTGCCTTCGAACCACTGTGACTCCGTCGCCAACATGCCACCTCCAACTCACCGGCCATACTGGTACCCGCGGATGCTTTACCATGGGTCTCAGGGTGCGGTCTTCCCTACCCCCGCAATTAGGGCCCGCCACAGGCACACACCCCTGGTCGAACATTATGATGCCGAACTCTACGACACCCAGTGGTTCCGGAATCTGGCATTGACGAAAGCTGCTCCTTGTGGCAGGCGGAGGCGCTGGAGACTCTTCAAAACCGTGCTTTGTTCCTCCCGCCCCCGAATCAGTGCATCTCGAGGGTTGCACGAGTCGCAACAAGGCGCATCAAGGTTTCCAGGGCACCTATGCGGACTGTCTTGCTCAGGCGGCATAGAGAAAACCTGAATACGTGAAACTTACCTGCAATGTTACACTGTTATTGCTCGGCGGCACGCATATTATGGTTCTGGAGCGACGTGTGCAAAGGAAGAACAGATATCTTGACGCAAGGTCCATTGCAATTAGTGCATGGAGTCCTGTGTTCGCCAGGCCCAGGTCGATCTGTCGTTCCGTTTTCTCTTGAGCGGGTCCGTCAATCCGCGAGTACGCGCCAGCTGAATGTCTTACCAAGTTCCAACCGAAGATTGGCACATGGCGGGCTTGCAAACCCCGTTCATTCAAGGCGTGGATGGACGAAAACCCAAAGGTAGCCGATCTTGGGGCCGCATCTCGATCGTGCCTAGGGGTTCGCCCCCGCGGCGCGTCAACAAACGCGCTAAACGTGACTCTCTGCCTAACTCAACACTGCCACGCGCAAAACATATAAATACGGCGGCGCATCGAGCTGTTTTCCCCCATTTATACAACAACATGCTTTTCAAGAACATCCGCCGCGCCTCCGTCCTCGTCCTGTCCGCCGCCACCTACCTCGCCTCCCTCACCTCTCCTCCGTCCCCCGTCTCGCTTTCCCTCTCGACCCTCTCCGAGTTCACCAGGGGACGCGTGTCGTCGGATCTCAGCACTCTCAACACGACCAGCTTCAAGGCGCACGCGCCCGCTGGTTTCGTCGAGATTTTCGACTCCCCGCTCAGCCTCATCGACCCAGGCGACCTTCGACCCGGCATCATCGCGCCTTTTTCCATCGACCTAGACATCGAGGTCCTTGAAATTCTGGTGCCCGCCGTGTATGCAGTCGCGCGCGCCATTCGCGGGAACCCGGCGGCGATGGTGGGCACGGTGGCAGTAGAAGTGCTGAGATCGGGGTTGCAGTTGGGCGTGGTCAGACTCTTGGAGAAGCGTTTTGGAGGGATTGTGTTGCATCTTCTTATCTCGGCCTTGTTTCTTTTCGGTACCTCGGTGTTGCACGCGTTGGTGGTGCGTCTTCACTCTTCACACTCATCATCAGCATTCTCATCTTGGTTTAGCGCCGTCGGTGGACGCTCGCATCGTGTGTCGGTGTGGTTTCGGAAGCCGTCTTGGCTCTGGTGCGTCTGCTTCGTTGCCTTTGATGCCGGTCTCATCTGTTGCTTAGCGTCGGCGGATCTGCAACATACGGAAGCCTGAAGTCATGTCTGTCGTCGGGCTCGTGGCGTCGCACGCGTTGGTGGTTCGTCGTCCTTCAGACTCATCATCGGTCTTCTCATGTCTTGTTTCAGCTCAAGACTCATTTCCATGGGCTTTCAACGGAGCTTTTCGTTCAGATGGTGTGTCCTCCCCATCTTGTTCCTCGCTGGTCTCATCTGTTGTCCAGCGCCGCCACACGCTCAAGGTCCAATTGCTTAAGTTTCGGGTGTCAGTGGTAGTGCAGCAGGCGCGTTGTCGTTCTCCCCTTATCTTCTGCTCTAACTAACTGCGTTTCAATTCTAGTTCACTCTGCTCGCACTCCTCGTCGTTGTCAACAGTTACCCAGAAGCTGTGGTCTTTGCACCCTTCCTCATCTCTGTATGTTTCTTACATCTTCCCGCTCTCGTACTTCCTCATTTGCCGTGCAGGTCGCGACCCGCGTTGCTTCGAGGGAGAGCGGCCAGCCGAACAGCCTCGCTGACCTGGTGCGCGTTCTTTCTCTTCGCGTTTTGCATTCTTCTCACTCGCTTTTAGTGCCGTCGCGCTTCCAAGCTTGTCGGCCAGCTTACTCCGGAAGCCAAGGTCTGGGCGGTCAAAGAGGTATGTCGTCTTTGCTCTCTTCATCTTCCATGTTCTTACCACATTACAGTTCCACCGCACTCTCGTTGTCCTCCTCGTCGCCATCCCCATCCACTCGCTTCTCCTCGCGGCGCTGGATGGCTTCTTCATCGTCGGTCTCATGATAGTTCGTCTCCTCTCTTTCATCATCACCGTTTCTCATTCCTCCTGCAGCTCGCTGCCGGTCGCACGCCATTCGAGTCGCCTACGCCCTTCGTCCCGTCCGAGCCCGATCCCGATCCCGATTCCACCCCACCCCCCCGCCGCAAGAAGCGTCGATGGTATTCATAGGCCCACCATATCACTTCCACCAACAACAGCAAGAATCGGGCTTCGAGGGCGGACGCGTTACGATCGAGGGGATTCTCGTTCTCAAACCTGTTGGATGTCGTGGCGCGCCTTTCATCTTCCTCTCTCTTTTTCCTCCAGATTATTAGAAGTATAGATTAGATTCCTCATCTCTCTCTCTCTCTCTCTCTCTCTCTCTCTCTCCCTCTCTTCTTATATACCACTCCAATACCCATATACCCATATACCCCCTCCATTACCCGGCTTCATCCCTCACTATACCTAGACTTCAAGTTAGAGTCAGTCTTATACCCGATGTCCTGCCGCTTCCGTAGCACGAATATTTTTCAGAAATCCTCCCGAAGCTAGGCTCGATTCAGCCTCTATAGCTCTCTACCTGATCTCTCTGAGGACAATTGTTCAGGATCACTATGCTATATACCCGAAGCTAAGTAGCTGACGGAAGCAAATGAATTATGCTCAAATCGACAAGGGTCTCACGCGACGCCTCCGCTCTTCCACTGTTTAGCATTCCCCCGACTTACGATTTTCATCTAGCTAGGGACTCAAGAGAGCATGCACCAGCAGTGGCGGAGTCGATTTCTGGTTTTTGTGAAGGATTGAAGTCGGCCGGGGCTTTCGGTCCGGTGAGACTTGCCAAATAGGCATCATCACAAAAGTTTTGCACCTATTTTTGGACTCGCATTCATCCCAATACAAGACTCTATCTGCAATCTACCTTTCGACGCATAGACCTGGTGGATTTCCGGAGCTGCTCGGAATCGTGACACTTGACTGAAGAACCTGCGAACATGGCGGTGCAATCTGCGATAGAAGCCGCACCAAAAGTAAAGAAGTCCAAGGAGCAAAAGGCGGCGGAGAAGGCGAAACGGGCGCAGGATGCTGAGGTCCAATCTGTGGAAAACAGGGACGTCGGGGCAGACGCCACGGACAAGAAGAAACGCAAGCGCGGTGAAGGTGCGTACCTATGGTTTTGTGGTATGTGTGATGATAGAACGGCACCAGGTGAAGGCGAGGATGGCGAGAACAAGAAGAAAAAGCGGAAGGACAAGGCCTTGAAGGAGACTGATTCGGAGGCCAAGCCCGATGGTGAGTGGGCTTATTGTTATGTATCGGGACGTCGTCAGTGAATATGTCTCAGGCGAAGACTCTGATAGAAAGAAGAAGAAGAAGAAGCGCAAGCAGGCTGAAGCTCAAGCGGCAGCAGAGGCGTTAGCTACGGCGGACGCCACCGAGACCGCTGTCGAACGTGAAGATTCCAAATCTTTTAGTAATCTCTAGCTCAAAATATTCACATAGCGATAGAACCCGAAAAGAAAGACAAGAAACGGAAGCGGGAGGAAGAGGCCGCCTCTATACCGCTTGCAGAATCCTCTTCGTCCAAGACCGGAAAGGGCAAAGACAAGAAGAAAAAGCACAGAAAAGACGCCGCGCCGTCACTGCCTTCGACGTCCGCCGCCGCCCCCCAGGCAACACCTGCCGAGGCGGCCGCCTTCCTTGCTGAGCACTCCATCACACTACACACACCCCCCGGTGAAGAGGAGCTTCCTCCTATCCTTGCATTCGCCCAGCTTGCGATCCCGGCAGAGCTGCGTTCGTGCTTCACGGGCTTCTCCGCGCCAACGCCGATTCAGGCGTGCACCTGGCCGCCCGCCCTTCGGGGCCGCGACGTTGTCGGGATAGCCGAGACTGGCAGGTTCGTCGTTTCCTGAGAATGCCCGACTTGAAGGTTGAGTGTTTTTTTTTTCCTTTCTCAGCGGCAAAACTCTTGCTTTTGGAATCCCCGCGCTTGCGCGCCTTATCACCTCCCCACAACCCGACGATGGCGGCAGCACGATCAGCGTGCTTGTAGTAGCGCCCACGCGGGAGCTCGCGATACAGACACACGAGACACTCAACGCACTCGGTGCGCCCCTAGGGATTGCTAGCGTCGCCGTGTTTGGCGGTGTACCCAAAGAGCCGCAGGTACGCATGCTGCGGAATTTGAACAGGGCGAAGATTCCCCCCGGCCCAACGACCCGCGTCGTGGTCGGTACACCCGGGCGCATCCTTGACCTTGTACAAGAGGGAGTATGTGACCTCAGCAGGTACGTGTTCGCCTTTTTAACATATTCTATGGATGGTAAAGACGGGTCAACAGGGTCAATTACTTGGTTCTTGACGAAGCGGATCGCATGCTCGACACAGGGTTCGAGAATGACATACGGAATATCATCTCGCACACGAAACAGGGAGCCGAACGACAGACGATGATGTGTAAGTTCGTCACAGTTCCCACCTTCATTCGCTTATTACGAGCAGTCAGCGCTACGTGGCCGGATGCAGTGCGGCGACTGGCTAGCACTTTTCAGCAAAACCCAGTGCGGGTCACCGTCGGCAGTGATGATTTGACGGCGAACAGCCGTGTCGAGCAAGTCGTCGAAGTATTTGATGACACGCGGTCCAAAGAGTGAGTCCCCCGGTTCAACTCGCAGACCTTACTAAGCCGCACAGCAACCGCCTTTTAAACCACCTCCGCACCTTGGGTCACAAAAAGACGACCACGACCGGCGGAGACGAGGCTCGCATCCTGGTGTTTGCGCTGTACAAAAAAGAAGCGTCCCGAGTGGAACAGCGGCTGCGGCAGGAGGGCTACAGCGTCGGGGCACTGCACGGTGACCTCTCCCAGTCGGCGCGCATGGAAGCACTGGAGCGCTTCAAGAACGGGACGACGGGGCTTATGGTCGCGACCGACGTCGCCGCGCGGGGTCTAGACATTCCCAACGTTGGGGCGGTGATCAACTACACGTTCCCGCTGACAATCGAGGACTACATCCATCGAATTGGCCGTACGGGTGAGTGATTTCCGCGACCGATTTCACGCATCAAGCTGACGGAGTACAGGACGCGGGGGTAAGAGCGGCAAGTCAATTACGTTTTTTACTGGGGAGAACCACGAGCGGTCGCTGGCTGGGGAGCTGGCGCGGGTGCTGCGGGAGAGTGGATTCCAGTGTGAAGGGCTGAAGAAGTTCCCGATGACGATCAAGAAGAAGGAGCACGGCGCGTACGGGGCGTTTTTCCGCGACGACATACCTATGCCTCAAAAGTCGACGAAGATTGTCTTTGACTAAGAGAGATTCATCCCTTGAACAGTGTTTGAATGTATATTTGAGGTGCAATTGTAGAGAATTGTAGAGTCGGTGTGACTGTGTTGGTCGACCCCCTGTCTGCTGTCTACGCTATCCTTGAATCGGCAGTTCGGGTTTTGACTGCTGTGCATCTGTATCTGTACCACTCTCTTTCCTACTGCAATGATGGGTCTCTTTAGCCAGGCCGGCGCACATCTCCGGGGTGCCTCGAAGCCTCGAGGCGGCCCTGAGGACGACAGAGCACCTGAAGACACCGAGCCTGACGACACCTCCATACTGTCCGTCCCCCGCCCCCATGCCGCCCACTCCACTAATCCGCCACAGCGACGAGAATGAGGGCTCCATAATTTCCTCCATGATCTCCCAGCTCAGGTTGCGCTCCTGTGCCCTGGATCCCGCTGCCGCTGACGTAGTGCAGAATCGGGATGGATCTCTCCCGCGTAACCTTCCCGACATTCGTCCTTGAGCCTCGCAGTATGCTCGAGCGCATCACAGACTTCATGTCCCACCCTGATCTCATCTTCGGGTGAGTTGGGTCCTCGCTGGACGCAGCCGCATTTGACTCGCTGCAGCGCCGAGACGTGCAAGGATCCCGAAGAACGCTTCATGCGGGTATTGCAGTATTACCTTGCGGGATGGCATATCAAGCCCAAGGGTGTGAAGAAGCCTTACAATCCCGTCCTGGGCGAGTTCTTCCGCTGCAGGTACGACTATCACGACGGTACACAGGGTTTCTACGTCTCGGAGCAAGGTACGTCTTGCTATTGTCTTTCTGCTCGCACCTCCAACGCACCCACAGTCTCGCATCATCCGCCCGTCTCGGCTTTTTTCTATATCTCTCCGGCGAACCGCGTCAGCATCCTCGGTGAGCTGCGGCCTAAATCCAAGTTCCTCGGGAACAGCGTCTCGACCACCATGGAAGGCGAGAATCGCGTTTCGCTCCTCGGCAGCCCCGAAGACGGCGGTGCGTCCCCCTGATCTCTTTCATTAATGAGTAGCTCAACCGCTTCTCCTCAGAGTACGTGATTACTATGCCCAACATGTACGCACGCGGCATTCTCTTCGGAAAAATGGTGCAGGAACTGGGCGACACATGTATGGCCAAGAATGAGAAGCACGGGCTCTCTTGCGATCTCGAGTTCAAGACCAAGGTACGCCAAGCGCTGTTGTATCATTTTCTCTGTATCATTTTGTCTAACTAGCCTTGGCAGGGCTTCTTCTCTGGGACGTACAACGCCATCGCGGGGCGGGTCCGCCACAACTCGACCGACGTCGGGGAGGTCTCTGGACGATGGAGCCACATCATGGAGTTCAAGAATAACAAGGTACTGATATCCTTTGAATACACCTAGACATCTGTTCATGTTGCTGCTCTACAGACGGGCAAAAAAAACGTATTGTTCGATGCTATCAAAGACGGGCAGAAGGTGGCAGAGAAGCAGGTGCCACCCGAGGACGAGCAGGAGCCGAACGAGTCGCGTCGGCTGTGGCGCGACTTGACTCGCGCGATCGTGGCGAAGGACATGGAGGCTGCGACGGATGCCAAGACCGCGGTAGAGGACGCGCAGCGCGAGCAGCGCCGGAAGCTGGAGGAGAGCGGCCGGAAGCATGTCCCCCGATTCTTCGAGCTGCGCGACGGCCGGTGGGTACCCAAGCTCACGTAGGTTTCCCTTTGTCATCTCCGCGTTTCCGTGCTGACTCGGACTTCGCCTCAGCGTTCCTTCAGATCCGCAGGCTGCGCCGACGGCTGTGCAGGATTGGATATGGGCCTCGTCATCCCCTCCGCCACCCACCGTTTCCCTTCCGTCTACAAACTCTGAATAATTAACATACGCCTCCTAGATGATAGCTGTACAGCGTCCTACATATATAACACCCCCACCCGCCGTAGGACTGGTCGCTGAATTGTTGTTGTACCACGAACCCCCTTGTCCGCTATGAATCCATATCCGCAAGTACACGTTGGATTCGGGTATGATATCTCTTAGATCCCATTGACCAGGTCGGCAACGCTCCCCGATTCCCGCAGAGCCCAGCATGCTTTGCTGGCCCGCGTTGCGCCGTCTTTGCCTAGGACAAGACTCACTTGGTCGACGAATTTTTCCTCCAACTGGCTTGTCGTCATGGGCAATTCCACGCTGCCAATAGCATGTCGAACGTGTTTTGTCAAGGTCGTGCCGCTGCTCAGGTCGAGCGTGATCTCCGTCTCGTCAGCGGCGAGGGAGTCGTCTGCAGTGGCCGAGATCTTGTCACGCACATTGACAATATCTGCGCTCAGCACGACACTATCCTCGTATTGCGCCGGCCCGGCCTTACCCAGGACGAGGCCGACCGCGCCGCCGTGGTACACACTGAACTTTGCCTGCAGCCCGTCCTGCGGCGTCTTCTTGCCAGTCAGCTCGAGCACGAGCGGGTGTACGCGCACGTGGACACGCTCGATGTCGCGGAACGTCGCATGCGCCGCAGCGAGCTCGCGGTGTAGCTGGATGCACCCGTCGATGACGGGGTGGACAACGATCCCGCACGGGAACGGCTTGAACGCGTTGCGCGCGATCTCCCATTCGCGCCCGAGGCCGGAGATCTGCGCGTCGACGTCGTTGGATGTGCTCACGACGCGCGCCCACCCGCGTGGCGCCTCGATCGCCTGCAGGGAGCCGGTGTACCCGCGCTCGGCGAGCACGGCGGCCATGAGCCCGTTCTGCGCTGCGCGCCCGACGTGGAACGACTTGGTGTCCGTCCCGAACATGTCGCGCAGGCCCGTCACCTGCGTGGCGGCGATGCTGATGGCGTGCTGCATCGGTGTGCGCTGGAGGCGCATGAGCTTGCCAACGGCGACGGCGGCACCGATGGAGCCTACAGTGCTGGTGATGTGCCTGGACCGCCGCGGCTTAGCGTCAGTTTGCCCTAGAGGAAGACAGGGCACACCAGCCGATGTCGTAGTGCTGTGGCCATACACCGAGGCCGAGCTTGCATTCCGCCTCGATTCCGGCCACGAGCGCGAGGATGAAATCCTCACCATTCACTCCGCCACGCGCCTCGGATTGTGCGAGCAGTGCACTCGCGACAGGGCCAGTGGGGTGGATGATCGTTGCCAGGTGCGTATCGTCGTAATCGTGGACGTGGGACGCAATACCGTTGAGCAGGGCCGCATGGGAGGCATCTGTGCGGGCGCCCTTGTGCCCCAGGAGAGTAGACGTGGGCTTTCCGAAGAAAGGCGTGAGTGCCTCGCAGGCGACGGTGGTAGTCGGGTGCAAGGCCCCCCCGAGCGCACAACCGACCCAGTTGTAAAAACTACTGACGGCTGCCTGGACCACCTCGGGAGGCAAGCTAGCGTACGAGAGATTGACGGCCCAGGACGCTATTCTTTCAGTTGCCATGAAGTTTGAAGACAAGAAAGGAACGCGTGGGGCATCGCAAGGAATTCCAGAGCAATGATGAGAACAACTTCGGAGTCCTAGCCTTGAGAATTCACGAACAGACTGAGATACAAGTTGGTGTTCAAGTCAAGAGGCGAGCGAAACCTTATCGGCGCACACAGATCAACACACGTGACGAGACCCCCCCCCCCCCCCAAATCGGGACAGCTCCGACCAGCTTCTCCTCACCTTTGCCTCACCTCCGTCTGCTCTCAAGAGCCCATTGAGCTCTGCTTATGTCTGCTAGACCCTCTACTGTCACCTGCGACCATCCACTATGCCCCGGTGCGGGATTTGCTTGCCACGTCACGACGGAAATTCCTTCAAAGTTCAAGTTGTGAATTCTTGTGATTGACAAAACCGGGGACCTTCCGCCCCCAAGGTCAAAGGTGGATAGTCGTATTCTGTATTTACTACAAATGATATTGGTTTACTGTACCATTGGCACTCAGGCTGCTGGAACCTATGAGAAACGGTGTCGACCGTCGGAAATGTGACCAAAAAAGGGAATGGCAGCTTTGCCACGCGAGTTGATCTGTGTGCGCCGACAAGGTTTCGCTCGCCTCTTGGTTCAAGTCACGCGAACAAATAGAGAGTAACAACTTGAACCAGTGAAGTGGCCTTAGCCCGCCTCTTGTATCCACCAATCCCCCTTCCTCGCGAATCCGTTTTGCTTTTTTTGGTATCCTGATTCCTCTTCGACTGCTGGTCTAATGATAACATGGTGGGGGCGGACGTCCGGCTCCGCGGTGATTAGCCAGAAACCGGGCCCGGGCCACAGAGATGCGGCAACTTGCACACCAGTACTATGTCGCTTATCGATTCATTTCTTCCTCTCCTACCGTTACTGTGGCCTCTCCGAGTCCCTCCGATTCCATCCATGTCAGTGCCCACCAATCACCTGGATCGCCCTGGGTGGTATATCTACCGCGACGGGATTGTAATCGTACGGCAACTGCAAAAAGCGCAGGTCACCAGACTTTTGAGGCAAAGGTTTACGCCCACACCAAGCCCACACTAATGGGCAAGGCCGCACCCGGAGTCTTATAATACGGCCATCCCGAGCTCTGGTCTGCAACATCTGCTCTCCTCTGCCCGTCGTTTCTGGGAGCAATGCAGAATTACTTCGGTCTGCGAGGAGAATCACTCAACGCTGCTCTCATCTGGGCAGTAATCATGCCGGCGTACCTGCTGTTTGGCTACAACAATGCTGTGGCCGGCGGGCTGCTCGACCTCCCTGCTTGGGTCGAATTGTTTCCTCAGATCGACACAGTCAACACGACCGGAGCGAAGCAGGCGCACAACTCACGCATACAGGGCACCGTAGTCGCCGTGTACACGCTCGGCGCCCTCTTCGGAGCCCTGTCCTGCACACTCATTGGAGATCAGTTGGGGAGACGACGGACTATCATGCTTGGTGCCGTTGTGACCTGCATGGGTTCAATTTTGCAATGCTCGGCTTTCTCCTTTGCGCAGCTTATCGTCGGAAGGTTCATAACTGGACTCGGATTTGGCGCGATCAGCGCGACTGCACCCAATTGGCATGTGGTAAAACCAGAATACATTCGTTCATTGCTGATCTGCTCTATTGATAGGCAAACCGAATGCAGTCGCGCCGGGCACCGGGGCTTTGTGGTCATGCTTGAAAGTTTATTCATTTCCGGAGGCCTCGCAATCTCAGCCTGGCTCAACTTCGGAATGTCGCATACCACCGGCGGCGTCTCATGGCGATTTTCCTTGGCATTTTCGTGTCTCTTCGCTCTCATCGTATTGTTCTCTGTACCTCTCTGGCCGGAATCCGTAAGTTATGATTGGCAATGATATCTGGAGGACACCGCTCATCTCACGATCAGCCTCGGTGGCTTATAAAAATGGGACGCATCGAAGAGGCAAGGCATGTCCTCGCCGCGTTGGACGATGTGTCTATAGATAGCCCTGTAATCGCGGAGGAAGTGCGAGAGATCGAGATCTCTCTTCAGGAGACGGGCAAGGGCACATTTCGCGACATCTTCCGAAACGGGCCAGCACGATTCGCAAACCGCGCTTTCATTGCCGCTGTAACCCAATGTTTCCAGCAAATGAGCGGTATGCATGTAATCGGATTCGAGGGTCCAGCAGCTCAATACAAGCTCATAGGCATCAACATTCTCGGTTTTTACCAGGCGACAATCTTCAGAACGTTCCTGGGACTTGATGCGAGCACTGCCAGAATTCTAGCGGCCACTGTGTTTACTTGGTCAGTCACCAGTATCTCACCACAAAGGTACCAGCTAGAGCCTCTGAACCATAGGCAAACTCTCTGCGCACCGATCGGCGCCCTCACCATCGAGCGCGTGGGACGGCGGAAGTTGATGATCTTCGGTGCCGCTGGGATGGGCTTATGCATGGCGATAATCGGCGGCTGCACCTCCCACCCCGAGAACCACGCAGCGGTCCACGCTGCGATCGCATTCGTCTACCTGTTCAATCTGTTCTTCGTCACGGGCTACCTCGGCCTGGCGTTCCTCTACTCATCCGAGATCGCACCCCTGAGCGTCCGCACGCCGATCACTGCGCTCTCCACGACGTCTTCCTGGCTCTTCAACTTTACCGTCGTGGAGGTGACACCCACGGGCTTCAATTCGCTGGGGTACAAGTACTTTATCATCTACGCCGTGATAAACTGGTTCCTCATCCTGCCCAGTACGTTGTTGCCAAGTCGTCAGTAAGACGGGACAGCTGATTGTCGCAATTCCAAGCTGTATATTTCTTTTTCCCAGAGACAC
The DNA here is from genome assembly GCA_029282135.1 of Mycena belliarum. Classification (NCBI taxonomy): domain Eukaryota; kingdom Fungi; phylum Basidiomycota; class Agaricomycetes; order Agaricales; family Mycenaceae; genus Mycena; species Mycena belliarum. Next base: position 1,161,659 of record JARJCN010000003.1, read on the forward strand.
AGGGTCTCCACCTCGAAAGTGTGGACCGCATCTTCCTCGAGAGCAAGACCATCTTCGACCCGGTTCGCGTGGCAAAGAGCTTGCGCATCCGGGCAACTTTAGAGAAGTCCGGGGGCATTCGACTTGACGAGGGGAAGGAGAAGTCGGTGGAAGACCAAGAGGTGGAGGCATGAAGCCCATGTTGGAGAGCGTACATCCTTTGCTCGCGTCAGATAGCCTCGACAGGATAGCTTCAGCTTCGACAGTACTTGAACTCTGAAAAATTCAGAAAGAGATTTCTGTTCTATATGGAAGCAAGCTGCAGCAGGACATGGGGTATAAGACTAACTCAAGTCTAGGTATAATGTCGGGTATTGGAGGGGGTATATGGGTATTGGAGGTATATAAGAAGGACGATGAGAGAGAGAGAGAGAGAGAAGTGTATGGGTATGAGAGTGGTATAAGCAGAGATGACGAGAGAGAGAGAGAGAGAGAGAGAGAGAGAGAAAGAGTGATAATCTGAGGAATCTAGGAAAAAGAGGAAGAGGAAAGGCGCGCCACGACATCCAACAGGTTTGAGAACAACGAGAATCCCCTCGATCGTAACGCGTCCGCCCTCGAAGCCCGATTCTTGCTGTTGTTGGTGGATGTGATATGGTGGGCCTATGAATACCATCGACGCTTTTTGCGGCGAGGGGGCGGGGGAGGAGTGGGATCGGGATCGGGATCGGGATCGGGCTCGGGCGGGACGAAGGGCGTAGGCGACTCGAATGGCGGGCGACCGGCAGCGAGCTGCAGGAGGAATGAGAAACGGTGATGATGAAAGAGAGGAGACGAACTATCATGAGACCGACGATGAAGAAGCCATCCAGCGCCGCGAGGAGAAGCGAGTGGATGGGGATGGCGACGAGGAGGACAACGAGAGTGTGGTGGAACTGTAATGTGGGTAAGAACATGGAAGATGAAGAGAGCAAAGACGACATACCTCTTTGACCGCCCAGACCTTGGCTTCCGGAGCAAGCTGGCCGACAAGCTTGGAAGCGCGACGGCGCTAAAAGCGAGTGAGAAGGATGAAAAACGCGAAGAGAAAGAAGGCGCACCAGGTCAGCGAGGCTGTTCGGCTGGCCGCTCCCCCTCGAAGCAACGCGGGTCGCCACCTGCACGGCAAATGAGGAAGTACGAGAGCGGGAAGATGTAAGAAACATACAGAGGTGAGGAAGGGTGCAAAGACCACAGCTTCTGGGTAGCTGTTGACAACGACGAGGAGTGCGAGCAGAGTGAACTAGAATTGAAACGCAGTTAGTTAGAGCAGAAGATAAGGGGAGAACGACAACGCGCCTGCTGCACTACCACTGACACGTCGGACACCCGAAACTTAAGCAATTGAACCTTGAGCGTGTGGCGGCGCTGGACAACAGATGAGACCAGCGAGGAACATGAGAGAGGACGCACCATCTGAACGAAAAGCCCCGTTGGAAGCCCATGGAAACGAGCCTTGAGCTGGAAAAAGACATGAGAAGACCGATGATGAGTGTAAGGAGAAGACGCACCATTGACGCGTGCGACGCCACGAGCCCGATGACGGACATGGCTTCTGGCTTCCGTACATTGCAGATCCGAGTCCGCCGACGCTAAGCAACATATGAGACCAGCGATGAACAGGATGAAGAAAGTCGCACCAGAGCCAAGACCGCCGTCAAAACCACACCAAAACACGTTGTGAGCGTCCACCGACGACGCTAAACCAAGATGAGAATGGTGATGATGAGTGTGAAGAATGAAGACGCACCTCCAACGCGTGCAACACCGAGGTACCGAAAAGAAACAAGGCCGACATAAGAAGATGCAATACAATCCCTCCAAAACGCTTCTCCAACAGTCTGAGCACGCCCAGCTGCAACCCCAATCTCAGCACTTCTACTGCCACCGTGCCCACCATCGCCGCCGGGTTCCCGCGAATGGCGCGCGCGACTGCATACACGGCGGGCACCAGAATTTCAAGGACCTCGATGTCTAGGTCGATGGAAAAAGGCGCGATGATGCCGGGTCGGAGGTCGCCTGGGTCGATGAGGCTGGGCGGGGAGTCGAAAATCTCGACGAAACCAGCGGGCGCGTGTGCCTTGAAGCTGGTCGTGTTAAGAGTGCTGAAATCCGACGACGCGCGTCCCCTGGTGAACTCGGAGAGGGTCGAGAGGGAAAGCGAGACGGGAGACGGAGGAGAGGTGAGGGAGGCGAGGTAGGTGGCGGCGGACAGGACGAGGACGGAGGCGCGGCGGATGTTCTTGAAAAGCATGTTGTTGTATAAATGGGGGAAAACAGCTCGATGCGCCGCCGTATTTATATGTTTTGCGCGTGGCAGTGTTGAGTTAGGCAGAGAGTCACGTTTAGCGCGTTTGTTGACGCGCCGTGGGGGCGAACCCCTAGCCACGATCGAGATGCGGCCCCAAGATCGGCTCCCTTTGGGTTTTCTTCCATCCACGCCTTGAACGAACGGGGTTTGCAAGCCCGCCATGTGCCAATCTTCGGTTGGAACTTGGCAAGATGTTCAGCTGGCGCGTACTCGCGGATTGACGGACCCGCTCAAGATAAAACGCGCAACGACAGATCGACCTGGGCCTGGCGAACACAGGACTCCACGCACTAATTGCAATGGACCTTGCGTCAAGATATCTGTTCTTCCTCTGCACACGTCGCTCCAGAACCATAAAATGCGTGCCGCCGAGCCATAACGGTGTAAAATTGCAGGTAAGTTGAACGTATTCAAGTTTTCTCTATGCCGCCTGAGCAAGAGAGTCCGCATAGGTGCCCTTGAAACCTTGATGCGCCTTGTTGCGACTCATGCAACCCTCGAGATGCACTGATTCGGGGGCGGGAGGAACAAAGCACGGTTTTAAAGAGTCTCCAGCGCCTCCGTCTGCCACAAGGAGCAGCTTTCGTCAATGCCAGATTCCGGAACCACTGGGTGTCGTAGAGTTCGGCATCATAATGTAACATGTTCGACCAGCCTGGGTGTGTGGCGCGTCCCCAATTGCGGGGGCAGGGAAGGCCGCACCCTGAGACCCATGGTAAAGCATCCGCAGGTACCAGCATAATATGGGCGGTGAGTTGGAGGTGGCATGTTGGCGACAGAGCGGTTCGAAGGCAAAAGCAGAAAGTAAAGTGATCCCATCGCTCGATTTGGAATCACGTTCCTGGCTGGACTGCAAATTTCTCGCTATGTACTGGATACAGAATCACATTCGACTGTACTTGATACAGAATGGGCGACATATAGAAAGTCCCCAGACTACGTGGTTTACGGTCCTACTCTAGTCGAGCCTCCACTGGCGCTGCGACATCTTCCGCACCCACCTCATCGTCCGATACGCCATATCCCTCCACCTTTATGTCGTTCAGTCCCAGCTCCTCGTCCTGCTCCCAGGTGCGGTCATACGCCTCGACGGTCATATTTGGGTCTGGATCCGGGGCGTACAGGTTCTGCACATACGAGTTTGCCAACGGGTCGTCTATGATGAGCGTGAATGGCCGCGAGGCCTCCTTAACCTCCTTCAGCTTTCCGAGGAAATCCTCAAAGGTGCTGCGACCCTCTGCATTAGAGGAGTCGCCGGATGCGAAGACCTTTTCGGACAGCTCTTCGTATATCTGCTCGAGGATGCCCTCAAGCGTGGTGAATCGCCCGCCCAGGGTTCCATGCTGCAGCACTAAGTTGATCTCGGGAATCTCGAGGCCTGCAGTTTCGCTCTGCCCCAAGAGTTAGATGAGTCTGCGACAACAAAGGACTGTCTGCGGACCTTGAGAATGTCGCGGCTAAGATCCTCGCGATCCTCCACTTTGAGGACGATGCGCTTTCCTTTGTCAGATATTGCAGAACCAGATTTGACCTCGTTGTCTCTGTAGCCGCATCGGTCGCAGTTGGTGGACATGATCAGGACGTCCTGGAAAATTCAAGGGACGCTCCAACAGTCGCAGCTGCAGAACACACCTTGAAGTAAGGAATGAGCACCTTCTTCATGAGCGTGTCAAGAGGGTGTCCACAGCTGGAGCACACGCCACGGAAGACGTATATCTCCTCATTCTCCGCCTCGACAATCTCGCCCGACGCATCTTCCCGCTCCTCCTGAACGCTCGACAACGGCTCCTCCTCGGAGGCAGCAACGAGACCAAGGTCGACATTCTGCTGCAAAGTTCTGGCATACGTGCGCATGTTCCACTTGGGATCGGCCATGCTACCAACGAATTCGATCCAGGAGTTGCCCGCCGGATCATCCAATTTCAGCGTAAAGGCAGGCATCGGTAGGTGCAGTTTTTGGGCTGCCGTACGGATTTGGATGGGGCCTTGGCTTGTATCCTCGTCCTCGTCTTCCTCGTCTCCAAGGATCTCCTTGAGGCGCCCCACGAGAGCTTCGATCTTGCCATGGCCCTCCGGGTCCTGTATACGGCGCACGGGCTGGTCCATACTGAGGTCTGCGACGACATCGCGGACGAGTCCTTCGACGGTAGTCAGCTGGCCCCGGCTTGAAGCAGGGAGAGTCAGCTCGTATTCTGCGATGTAAATCTCGCAGGTCGGCGATCGCACGATCTGTCGGTCGAGGTCGGGTCGCTGGAGGATACGCGCAGTGTACACAGTTCCTTCGGCTGAATAGAGTCGTGTAAACATATAAAGAACGTCGCCAAAAAAAATGGAGGATAACAGACGTTTAATTGACCCAGCGGACTGAATCTCGTTGTTCGTGGCCCCACAGAACTCGCACCGGAAGGACATGACGATGACTTCGCGGAAGTAGGGGATGCTTGTGAGTAGCAGCCGCGTTACACCCTACTATGGATTATTCAAGACTTTGAGCTAAACCTGGCACGGATACGGACCTGTTCGTGGCATTTCATGCATAGGGACTCGATTTCTTGGACAACCTTGTCTTCCGTTGCTTCGGTGGTATTGGTAGGCTCGGTGGGCTCGAGGGGACTGTCAGGCCGGTCTTTGAGGAGATCAGTCTGGTCGGCGATGGACCCGATCGATGGAAAGAGGTTTGCGTCGCTCATGGCTCGGTGGTGCGCTGGGAAGGGGAACGCGACGTTCAAACAGTTTCAAAGTTGCCCGAGTTTGACTCGCGCTGACTCGTGAGTCGTTTGTGTCGACCGAGAACGTTTGAACTTGGAAGAGTCAGAGAAAATCTATAATAGGGACTTGATAGGGACAGATAGTCGCTCGGCAAGAAAAGTAGCGCTACTAGTACGTAATCGATCAAAGCTTGAACTTGAACCACTTTCACTGGCTTCAACTGAACATCAACTAGTGCTCTGAAAGAGTCAATCAGGAGATAATTACCGAGGATCATGTTTCTTGGAGGCCAGCAAAAAATTGTTCAAATGCTCGGGCTTTCAGATAAGTATCAGCGCGAACTTCTCAACTTCATGGCAGTTTAGGCTCCTTCAAGTCGATGATTAGATATTAACTAGAAGTCTAGAACACATCTTCCGCAGGCTTGTCCGTAGGGATGCAAAGGTCAATCAAGTTTTCTTTTGATACCTCTCCGGCATGGTATCATCGAATGGGTTGCGACGGGAGATTTAAGATTACATTCCAGTTGAAACATCTCTTTGAAAATTTGGGGCAGGGCAAACTGAAGCTATGACATAGGTGGTAGCTTGTAAGTTGCTTGCCTGAATCTCCGAACCGTGGGCCGAACAGGCATTCATCATCTTCATTCTTGTGTCGGGGGCCTTGATCTGCACCTGTATGAATGCTCGCCAGGAAACAACGAGTCATGAAGAGACAGATTCGGGAGGTGTTGAAGACGGGAAAGCCTCCGATGAGCATTGAATGACTTAAGAAGCGACGATGTTCAAGACTCTCGAGATGTCGTATTTCTCCGCAGGCAGCGGTGCCTTGCCCTCAGAGCCACACGGAGAATCGCCGGACCAGGCCGGTATGGACTGGCGAAGTTGATGAAGGAACACTTCGGCCAACGATCGTCAGAAAATTTGGAAAACTAAGCGACTGCGGCATGATTCAAAATCAGAAGTGCGCGAGCCAGAAAGCCGGAGCGCATTGAGTATAAGACTGTGTGGATGGCATGAGCACCAGATCCTTACTGGGGCAGAAGTCAAACTATTCGTGTCCTGCGCGCCCACCAGTTGTACAGCTCGCAGATAGGCGTGAGAGATTGGGATGATTGGACTGGAACTCGTTTACAAGATGGCCTCAGCAACAGTGGAGGCTTGGGTCGAGGGATTTGTTTTTGGGAGGATTGTGGTAAATGCCGGCAAGAGAGAAGAATCCATGTGAAGTAAACCAGAGAAGATAAACCAAGTCATTTCCGCGCTCGGGGCTGAGGACGGCTCGGAGTTTGGTGTACGCACAGTCAGGTGTACACATCTTGATAAAACTCGGCGACCGGCCGGCGGCCATTGTAATTGTCAAGACGGCATTTGAGTATCGCTGGATACCTAGGTTTGAATCGGTCGCAGTGGAACCCCCGAGTGAACAAAAAAATAACAAAACGTTGGCAAAACGTGCCAGCTGGCATCCCGGTAATTGCCCATTCTGACGCATACCAAATAATCAAGCAATTCAGGCGGTTTTCGACGGAAACAATGGGAAGAAAAGGGCTAATAGTGGAGATCGACTGTTTGCGCCAGTACGAGAGCCAGTTGACGACCAAAGCAAGAACAAGGAGTTTGTTGACAGGGAGAGGTTGTGGCTGTACACGTGGCGCAGCCCGTTACTGTCACCTCCCCCTCCGTCCTCCGACTCTTCACCCATGCTCTGCGCGACCCCCGACCGCTGCGCTGTCGCGAAACCGGACCATGACTTTTTCTCGGGCAGCGCGCACGCGTCCACCTCCGCCCCCAAAGTCGTCGTGCGGCGCGTGATCCTCAAACCACCCAGACCGCCGCCCTCCTCCAGCCCGCCACATGCGACCAAATCCAACACCTCTTCGCCTCTCTCATCACCCCCTACGTCGTCCCCGATTTCGAGTCCCGCCAGGAAGCGCAAATCCGCGTCGATGGGGACACTGTCGGACTCCGAGGCCGCTTTGCCACGCGAAGTCAAAAGACTTAAGGCTGGCAAACCGCGTAAACGCGCCGTGTCTACGCCCAAGCTGATTTCACGCGCCTCCAGCCAGCAGAAGGTGCTGCCACCATCTCCGGAACCGATATACCGGACTAGCAGGTCGCGTTCTGTATCACACTTCGCTTCAAGTGAAGGCGAAATTCCCGCGATTCGCCGCCGCTGGGCGTCGGATGAAGACGGGGGCCCCGATCCCGCGCATTTCAGCTCGGAAAGGGCTGTCGCGATGCTCTTACGGACGTACTGTGCATGTCCGTGACCGCATCCTTTCTTGAGGCGAATATCTGACTCGGACCCACAGACTTTAAAAACCTTGACGACCCAACGGATACGAGTTTTAAACCACATCCAAAGAACTATCCAGTCGTAGAGCTGGAATATCCTAACACAAATTCATCGGAGAAGTGCGTTGGCTCTCGATAGCGGTCGTGTGCGCAGCTGAGGCGAAATTCGCTCCTTTCAGATTTATCCTTCTCGCTCCGAAAGACAAGGATCATTACAATCCTATAATGGACGTCGAAAAAACATTATACACAATCATAGAGTGTGCGTACTACCACCTGTTTTCGAGTATTCTTCTGATCTTCATCAATGGTCCCTATCAGGCTACTTAACGCCTGCTCAACAAGCCCTGTTCGGGCCGATACCAAAGGACACCCTGTTCGATTCAGACGACGCGCCATCACCGTCACCATCGCCTCCGCGCTCTCACTCTTCGTCAGGAAGCACGAGCTCGCTATCCAGCTTATCGTCATCGTCATCCGGTCTGACGTCGCTGTCCGAAGCTTCTGAGCCGGTCGTCCCCTTCTTTCCAGCGGCTGGCAAACCGAACTACCTACGTGCCGTCCAACGAGCCATACATCGCCGTGACGGGCCGTCCTTTCTAGATGCTTTCAATGCGATCAACGCCATCCTGCGAAGTCTGAAGTACCCCAAACTCCCTCCGGACACGTTCGATAACCCTCCACCCAACTCCCTCAAGCAGGTGGTCAACACATGGACGGAGAGGGGGCTTCCGAAAAAAGTTCTCATGCGTATCATCGAAGAGAACTACCAGCGGAGTGTCGGGCCACACGTGCAGAAGCTTAAGCAGTACGAAGCGTTTTCGAGTGCTGTGTACGGGGAGCTTATGCCGTCGCTGGTGCACGAGATCATCCAGCTCACGAAGCTGAAGGAGGATTCCTTATTCCTGGATCTCGGCAGTGGCGTCGGTAATGTGGTGGTGCAGGCCAGTCTGCAGACCGGCTGCCGGAGCTACGGGATCGAGCTGAACCCGAAACCTGCCAAAGTCGCAAGGGACATGGCGGCCAACTTCAAGGTCCGGTGTCGAATGTGGGGGGTCAAAGTGGGCGACATCGAGCTGGAGGAGGGAGACATGCTTCAAAGCCCCCGGGTTAACGAGCTGATCAGCCAGGCGGATGTCCTGCTGGTCGATAACAAGGTGTTCGAGCAGAGCCGTGAGTCGTGTTACCTCCGGAGTCCTTCGTCGCTAACTCTGCGCAGTGAATGAGCAGCTGCGGCCGAAATTCCTTGACCTGAAAGAGGGCGCCTATGTCGTCTCATTGGCCCCTTTTGTTCCATCGCTGAACGCCCGTGTCACCGAACGCAACGTGTGTTGACCTCATCTATTTCGCTCGTCGCCCCGCTCACCCTTCTCGCTCTACAGGTTGACGACATCAGCGCCATCTTCGACGTGAGCGAGCGCACGTATCACTCGGGTGCCGTGTCGTGGGGCAACGGCGGGGGCACGTACTACATCCACCGCGTCGACAGGACGGGGTACGCCGATATCCGCGAGCGATTCGAGAACTCGCGCGGCGGTCGCGGGAGCCGTCGGCGATCATGAAGCCCGGGTCCAGGGCAAGCATCACTCGGCGGGATCCTTGACCATCGGACTCCTCCTCCTCTCTCCGTTTTTCCTCTCGCTCCACGCACTCGCTCTCCTCGGATCATCGGACACCATCGTCTCCTCTCGGTCCCCATCTCTCTCTCTCTCTCTCCTGCTGTGATGCTATCTTATATACCTCACTTCTATGTAGTTTCCCCCATTCTTTGTTTATTGTTTCTCTTGGTTTTCCATAAACGTCCTTATCTTTATATGATACGGCTCCGCGATGTACTACTTCCCCAGCAATCCAGAGTGGTATACCACTGATTCGCGGATCCCGGCGTTGGCGATCCATACGTGGTCGGCTGGTCGGGAGTGGCGGACTGGCGTTGGGAGGCTACCACCCCGTCCCAGGGGGGGCTGCCGTTGGTGTCGAGAAGAAGGGGGCAATGAAGCGACGGTTCTGCACTGTGCCATCTTCGTTTCGCTTTTCTGATCTCTTGCTTACAGTCATCCAGCACCAGATGTTGGCTCGGGATTTCTTCCGGAGGTGGTCCCATCGAGGTTTCCGGTAGACACTCTTTCAAGACGTGCCCACTGCAGCCGACCCTATGGGCGATTGGGGCCTTGAACTTAGCTTAGAACACTGATATTGCCTCACGAGCTCCGGCCCAGCCCGCTACTCGATGGCTGTTCGGACGTATGAAATTTTCGTGTCGTCGCCTCTCTCATCTGATTTCGTTCCAGGATCCATCATGTTGAGGTGTTACAGAGATACTACTATAATACAGGAAGTGGAGTTACAGTCTCAGGAAACGTCTCTGGGCAGCTACACTGTTATACAGTGTACCCGGACACGCCGCCAATTCCCGCGGTGGGAGTCGTATACGCATTGCTTTGGTACGCAGCCTGATTCTGGACCAAATTGCCCGCTTGGTTATGCTGCTCTAAGGCTTGATTGTGGGGCTGCATATGTTGCGTGTGCGGCTGCCCGACATGCGCCATCGGCGGGTATGCGGGGGGGACCACGTTGTTTGCGTTCGCGTTGGCTTGCGCATTTTGGACATACGTCCTCTGGAACTTCCGGTTGCGCCTGTATCGCACGACGGCGAAGATCACCGCGCCAATAGAGAGCAGCACGACTTGCAGTGGTAATCGAGCGTTGAGCATTTGTTCGTGGTCCATATAGGATGGGACGGGATACTCACTAACTCCAAGGACGATACCAGCGATGGCGACAACTGTCAACGGAGTTTTCTTGTCGAAGCACCGTGTCTCGCCACTATGTAGCGCTCCGTTTAGCAATTCCTGAGACGAAAGCGCAGAGCATATGTAGACGCACTCGAATGTCTGGACGCATTGCGCGTACGCAGTCGGGAGAAACCAGAGCGCTAAAAGATACGGCGTTGCTCTCCTGGGTGTAGATATTTGTCGTGTCATAGTTTGGGGTTGGTTTGGGGCGTGAGATGTGCAAGACGAGGCCCGCCGAACGGTACTTAAAGGCCTTGCTCCCTCGGCTGTGCTTGTAGTATCAAGTCCGATCTCCACGCCGCAGGAACTGTTGGCATCACGATCCACGGGGCCGCTCCACAGCTCCTGCCACAGCTTGCACCAATGCCAAGCACATTTGGCGACCGGAGCCAACGATTCGTGAACGACGCTATTCCCGTACACTTATACATTTGTTTATAATGCAGGTTCAGCGGCAACCGTTATGGGCGCCATGACATTGACGATGTCGTGAGGGTATGATTGATCCGAAGGCTCATTACTGACCAAGCTCGTCCACGGTACCATATTAGGCAATTTTCACAAATGTCAGTAGGCACGACTGCTGTAAGCTTGGAAGACTTTGGTCGAAGAAGGATTGAATGCGTTAATACCGCCAATTTTCTGGGAAGTTGAAGATTGGTATGTTGATAGACCAGAGTATAACGGTGTAGCTGCCCGAGACATTTCTCGAGACTCCACGCTTCCTGTAGTAGTAGTATCTCTCTGTATGATAACACCTCAACAATAATGAATCCTATAACGGAATCAGATCCGACGAACGAGGCGACGACACGAGAATATAACATCGAACGAACCACAGCGACAATCAAACGTATCCGATCAGGCTCAGCAGCTGCACGACACATTCTACGGTTTCGACTTCTACGGCTCCTCACGGTCACCTTCAACTTCTACGGCTCCTCAAAGAGATATCCGATGAGCTCCTGCACGACCCTGACATTGACGCTGTTCCCGATGAGCCGGTACTGCGTCTTCCGCGAGACGCCGCCGGGCCAGACGAACGGACGCTCGTCCAGGGCGTTTTGCGGGGGCGTATTTTTATTTCTGCGAGCATTGCCATGGGGCGCGGTGAACGCGAAGAGCCGCAGCAGCTCGGCGGGCGAGAAATAGCGGAGGCCGAGCACGTCGAGCGTGCGCACCGCTTCTGCCTTCAAGTTTTCTGTTGCACTGTCGGACGACTCGGCCTCGGCCTGGGACTGGGATTGGGATTGGGCCCGGAGGAAGGCGTCGAAAACTCTTGTAGTCTGCATCGAATAAATAAATAGATGAGTGAGCAATGACCCGGTGAGAGGAACGAAGAAAAAACCACATCCTGCGCCTCGTTCGTCTGCAGAACCGACCCGGAGCGCTCGACCAGCTGCGTGTACCCTGTATGAACTCAGTCTGCATGTGTACTAGATAGCCGGCGAGGAGGAAGAGCGATATGTACCGCGCGTGAAACAACAGGAGCGCCGCGCGGACGGCAGCACGATGTCGAACAAGCGGCCCCACCTCCCGAGCACCCTGTCCGGGATCGCGCATCCCTCCACCGGTTCAGGGTCAAGATAGTCTCTGATCTCGTAGACAGTGTCGTCCGCCAGGCTGTCCGCGCGCCGGTCGACCCAAGTGCGGTCGCTGCGCCCCGGGATGTACCTCAACGTCTCCTCGCCGTCTAGATTTACTGGCCCCGGGGACTCGGATCGGGACTTGAAAGCGCGGGGCGCGCGCTTGGCGAGGAGGTAGTACCTCAGGCGCGAGTTCGGGATGCCGAACTGGAGCGGCGTGAGGAGGAACTCCGCCGTCGCGTACCCGAGGGTGCGGAGCGTCGAGACGAGGAGGGTGCGCGTGCGCGAGGTCTGTGCGCGGGACGTCAACGCGCATCGGAGGGGGTACGGTATGGATGGTATGGTATGAATGGATGGATGGTATGGATGGATGAACGGTATGAATGAAGCGCACCTCGAACCCCGCGACGTTCTCCACCAGCACGTGCGTCGGCGCCGCGCCCGCCGCCGCCAGCGCCGGCAGGACCGTCTGCACGAGGTGCAGGAACGATTTGGCGCGCGGGTCCCGGTCCCCCTTCGAGCGTGACGCGGGGTTGAGCACGGTGTAGGGCTGGCACGCGGGGGAGAGGAGCCAGAGCGCGGCGCGGAGCGGGGCGAGGGACGCGGCGGTTAGGGTGGATATGTCTGCCTACTCTGGCGGCCTTGAGAAGAGCGGGGGAGAAGAGAGAGGGAAGGGAGACCTTGGCAGCGAGCCCCGGCCCGAAGTTCGCGGCGTACACCGCGCAGGCGCCCGCGTCCCAGTCGAACGCGCGCACGACGCGCGCGGGCGCGGGCACGCCGCTGTGCGAGAGCGCGAGGTGCAGGCCGCCTGTGTTATGGCACGGTTAGCGATCACATATCACATTATCAGGGGAGGGAAGTGAGAGGGGTGTGGGGAGAGCTAGGGCGCACCGATGCCGCTGTAGAATTCGAGCGCGTTCATCGTGATCTTGGACTCGGATTTGGAGTCGACATGGGTGGTGGAGTTGAGTTGAACGGGCGTTGACGGTTGTTGGGCCGTGCTTGCGAGATGTTCGCTTTGTACATGTGTGCGAAATGTTCGCGGATCGGCGCGGCGGCGGCGGACCTCTTCTCGCCTCCATCATCCATGCCACCGTCCAGCCTGAGCTCGAGCTATGCACCACCTCCGACGCGGGTCGCACCCGTGACCGTGCGTCGTACGGAAAAAAGTAGTGACTCCCCAGCGCTATGTACTAGCCAGCCCCCGAAAAGCAATTTACGCGAAAAAGAAAAAGGAAAAAAGAAGAAACTTGCAGTTGACGAGGCTCCGGCTCGTGCTGCCTCTGAAGCTCGACGGCGTACTCGAGGCCGGCGAAGGCTGGAGCTGGAGGCGATACTCTGCCGCTGAGCTTTCTTCGACCCGCTAGAATCCCGACGTCGCCGCCGCGCCACGGACATCGGAGGCGGAGGCGGACTCGCTGTCGCTGTTCTCAAGCGTTGCCAGTGCAACTTCCAACTTCCAACAGCTCACTTGTGCTGCAGGCTCGCTTCGACCTCGGCCCGCCCGACGCCCATGGCAGCGCGCCCCTCTCTCGTCGACCGCCGTGACGATCCGCGGCGCACACCGCCCTCCAGCCCACGCCCATCCCGTGCCCTCATTCCCACTGACGACCCTCGCGTCCCGTCGCGTCGCAAGCCGCGACTCTGCAGACTCCCGCACTCCATCCCTCCTCCGAGTCGTGGTTAGCGCTCACCTCGTATCCGTATCATCGCCCGTCCCACACCTCTTCGGGCGCAGACCGGGTACAAAGCACGCGCCGCAGGTACTGGCAGCCCGCACCGCTGCCGCTCTTCACATCGACAACCTGCTCGACACGCTGATCACGCGCATATGCATCTTCCACCCCATCCTACAGTGGCGTCGGTCTGGTTCACCCCGATTTCCCAACGCTAGATGACACTCTGACGCGCCTCCTCGCGCCGTGCCTCGCAAATGCAGAGCGCATGCGCGCCCCGCGCCCCTTGTGTCCGAGTCCTCGCGGGCTACGAAGCCGTGCGCTGGTCGCGAGCGGCGAGCTCGGCAATGCCAAGTCGCCCCCCGCCCAGGCCGCGACTGTGAGTGGACGCACGGAAGTGAGCGCGCTGACGCGGAAGGACGCGGTGTGGTAGTAGGTACCAGTGCGTGGGGCTGCATGGTCGTGTTCGCGGTGCAGGCGGCAGGGGCGGGGGTGGGGGCGGTTCCGGAGCCTGGGCGTCGACGCGCTCTCGCGAATCCCCAGGCGCCAGTGTCGCGGGTCACCGAGTGGGAGTGGAGATGGAGACGACGCGACAGCTGCATATAACACAGAAGCAGAAGCGCGGGACGGCGATTCTGACGTCGATGTCAGCGACCAGATCGAGACGAGGGGAGACTGGATGCTTCATCCTCGGCAGAAGCCCCGGCCCCGGCACGGTGGTAGCCGAGTATTCTTTGACTAATTTTGATGTCTTATCCCGCCCTTCCCTTTCCTGCGCGTCTTCTTGGGCACATTGTTAATCTTTCTTTTTGGCATGCAATAATTGCTCTCTGCCATTGAAACTTGACTGTGACTTGAAAAATCATGAACCCATGTTTTCGTTTAGTTTCGGCCCGATTTAAGTAGTTTTCCGTTTTTTGTTTTCGTTTTTCTGGCCAGATCACAAAGAAACTCAATTCTTGCAAGATTTTAGATTTTCTCGAGCCGGATCGAGTTTGGCTGATATTTATTTTTGGGGCAAACGGGGGGTCAATTCATCGCGTGAACCAACATCAAGTTAATGTCGAGATGGGACACTCGCGCAGACGGGGCAAAAAATGACTCCCTGACAGTCTGGAGTTGGTCTCGAGGCTTCAGATATTACTGACGCACTGACACCTCATTTATGTATATATATACCAATTGTTCTGCCCGAGCTAGGTCTAAGAAAGTGTCGCAAGGAAATATCGGATGCAAATCAAGTATACATGCAGCACTGCAGCTGGTCAACGCTAACCGGTCACCAGTTAAGTCCCTAAAGAAGAAGGGCGCGATCGAGGCGGCGATGCGCCTTGTGATGGCCCGATGCCATCACCGGTAACCACCTTTCCCGTCCGCGTGCTTCTCCCGAGGATGAAGCATCCAGTCTGGACTCGATCGAGACGCCCCACGGCGCGGGACCGGACTCCGAGGCCATCGACGACGTGGGCTACGGCATGATCTTGGGCGTCATGGAGCGGTACTGGCGGTGGACGGGCGATGTTCAAGGCAGCGTTCGAAATTTGAACGTTTTGCGCCGAATTATTGAACAGAAACCCTCGGCCTCGTTCCTCTGTTGCTGCTCTTCCAATCATCGCGGCGACTCCGGATGGAGCCAGAGTCCCGCCACGCCTATCATTTCGCCCTGGATGATTGCCTACATTCTTGCCGCAACACTGCGCGAAGCTCCGTGGACATTCCCAGCAATCCCCCTCATGCCTTTCTTGCAACTCCTCGTTTTGAGGCTGACATGTGACAGGGAAGTCGGTGCTTCTCTGCGCCCTATTACGTCAGTTCCGCGATCTTGTATAGCGCGTTTGCGACACTTGCCCAAAGCGGGGCGCACGCGACCGCGACCGGAATATCTGCGGGTAACCACGGAGCGCGATCTGTCCTTCACCAAATCCGAGGAAATCAATACTATTGACCGGACCCTCGGCGGAAACAGGTATGCGCCCACGGATATCGATACGGATGTAGCCAGGGCCTGTCGCCGCTCGGAGTCGTAGTATCCTTTCACGTGTCGCAAATTTGCTGATGCTTGCAGATCCAGACTGAGAAATCATAAATGTCTTGGATGGGTCCGTTCATTCGGATACCCAGTACCCAGTGTCTGGCATAGTATGCATGAACATGATCTGAACCTGGAACTGTACAAGTCAGAAAAACCTCAAGTTCATGAAAAAAGAAACGGGATGCGAAGCCGAGATCTACTGTATTCCTTTTCTTTTTTCTCGCCATCAACTCCAGAGGCCACTTTGGGAGATTGAATCCCAGTGAGAATCCCGTCTGCTTAGGTATGCTCCAAGCTGCTCAGATCTGCCCCGCTTAAAACGAGCATAAAGGAGCATACCAGAGCAGAGATTTGACCATATAGCATATGAAATCTTATGCCCTTTTATGCCGTCGTCTGCTCTGGTATGCTCAGATCCGCTTGTGTATGCCCTCGGTTCCCCCTGCTTCTTTTGGCTTATTTTGTCCAATAAATGACAAATTCATATTAATCATGTAACTATAACTACACAGCACCGACTAAGTCCCCTCGGCCAACCCTGCGCCTCATTCCGCCCCCCCCCCCCATCTCCCTGCCGCTGATTCCAAGACAGCCGGCACTGCGCCACGCGGTCACACTGGGGGAACACCACCACCGACTCGGAGGACGCCTGGTACGCGCGCACTTCTGCGCTGCAAAAGGCGTCGTGCGCATCGATGCCGTCGGCGGGTGGGGGAGCGCCACTGAGGACACCGAGTACGCGCGCGCTTCTGCGCTGCGATGTCGTCGTGCCCGTTGATGCGGTGTGCGCTCCTGCCGTGGGAGGATGCCGTCGTACGTGTCGATGCGCCGATAGCGTCGTCGTTGGTGGGAGCGCGATTGGGAGCCGCGGCCGCAAACAGCGCGGGGTACTGCACGCTGTCGCTTGTGGGCTGTGTGTACTCTGTAAAGGAAGATGTTAGGAGGAAGCAATAGAAAGCACACCCGGAAGTGCGCACCTCCAAATGACTTATGGTAGGCTGGCACTTCGTCGAAGTCAGCGGAAGGAGATGGACGTGACGGTGAACATACCGGTGCCATCAAAAAAGCGCGGAGGAAGGGGAGAGGTGTCGCCGGGCATGTGAGTAGCGGGCTAGCAGGAGTGCCTGAGAGAAAAGGTTTGTGAGTATATGCGTGTGGGACACGATGAAACTCACCGTGTTTTTGTGGTAACCAAAGCAGAGTGGAGCCCGAGTGCGGATGCTGGCGTGTTGCTCAGCGCGGAACATGGAAAAGGAAGGGGCTCGTACCTTGCAAAGCAAGGGAGCGGACATGGCGCACCTTGACCTCGAAGCGCGGGGTGCGGGCAGAGCAACGGGCCGTCGCGGAACTGGATGAGAGCGAACGCGAGGAAGGCGCCACCCGCAGCGTACTCGCTGGCGCGGCGCTTATCCGCGCCCTCGGGGTGGCAACGTACACGAGGACGACGTGTGATGGGCTTGTAAAAGAAGCTGCGCGCAGGGGGGAGTCAGCACGGCACCGCGGCGGAGAGGGTTACGCGCACTCGACGCTGGGGTCAACACGCTCCTGGAAGGGCGTAATGCGCGTTACGGCTCTGCGCGAATCGCCTGCACGCGGCGGTCAGCATTCGACCTGCGAATACGGGGGAGAAGGCAGCGCACAGCGCACGTCGATGCCCAAGATGGGGTGGGGCTCCGTTTCGTGCTTGAGCGGCGCGGGCGAGAGCACCGCACAAGGCAGCATCGAGACGGGATTACGATGCGCCGCGGGCTGATCTCTTCTGGGCGTCGCCAGCAGCACGCGGCATCGCGCGCTTGGTCGGCTAACGCGTCGCGCCCATGGTGGGGTACGCTCGTGGCGCGCAGCGGGCGGAGTCCAGAGGGCTGACAGTGAGGGAGGCAGGCGACAGGCGGGAGGGCGGCGAGGGCGGGCGGGACGATGGTGGGAGAAAGGAAGGAGTGTTTCAAACTCCGCTGATCCCCCGTTCCGACATGGTCCGTGCGCGGACGGCACGGGCGATCTGGTATATGTGTTCAGTGACGTTCTGATTGAAGTTTTATTGCATACGTACTTAACAGCTTTGTTTTGAGTCATCTTGGAGTCATCATCCTCATTCTTGTCGGATTAATTGCAATTTGTATGAAGACAACAGTTTTGAGCAGATCTCGGCATAAGCACGCCGACTTCCGGCATATTTGAGCATATCTCGGCAGATCCGAGCAGACGGGATTTTCACTGGGATTGAATGTTCAACCTGAACTTGAACATGCACGTGATGTTGCGGGCCTGCCGCGGGCCGTCGGAGTGGCTGTCCATTTCTTCGGCCGTGCCCACCTCACTTTTGACTTTTCGCCGCCTATCTAGAATACTATATCGGGAAGGTTGATCTCGGCAGGCGGCATCTCAGGGGTTCGGGCTCGGCGCACCGGCGGTGTCACGGTGAGCGCTTATTCGGGCAGTGCACTGTGTTTGCACTGTGTACTCTTCCACCGCTTGCCCACCGCGCGCAACGCCGCAACCTGCTCCCTGTGTCTCGCCCAGTCCAGAACACCCACACAACGCCGTGCTTCTCAATGCCGGTCCTTCTCACTGCGACTCCATCCTGTCGCACAACCGCCACCGTCCACAAGCCCGTGAGCGCCCTGCACAGTGTCAGCGACGCTCGCGCTCTGAAAACGAGCGAGCGCCCCGCCCGAGTCGCGCCCGGCAGAACTGCCCTGCTTCCGCCCTTCACAGCTGCGATGCTGCGGTGATTCCTCAAGCGCCCTCACCTGCGCAACTTCCCTCGACGTACTGTGCGTATACCCCGCCGTTCACTACATTCCCCACTGATCCCAGCCCTTCATGAAGAGCGAGCCGTGCACGCACTCGACTTCGCCACCTCCGACGGACCCTCAGGACGAGTGTGAGCGCAATCGCGACGTCGACCACATTGCCTCGGATTACGCCCGCCGTCCGCCGTCTCCGTGCCCAAGTCCCACACCTTTCCCTCTGCCCATGGTAGCCGCGCTGAAGTCGCACGTCGTCCTACACCTTCCGTCCGCTATTCGCCCTGTGCTCACGTCGCACCTCTCTCTTGCCGTCCTACCCGCCCCGCACCGCCGTCGCCGCTGAGTACAAAGCACGGGCTCCGCCATCGAGTCCGCCGCTCGCGCCTCCCAACTCTGTGCCGGCGCTACGCGCGCACGCTGTCCCACGCGGCCTCGCCGCTCATTTCGACGCCGCGCACCCTCCGACTTGTGCCCTTGTGTCTGCGCGCACTGCCTGCAGGGGAGGAGCTGCAGCACATAGCCCATGGTTCTCCTGTCGTCGAGTCCGCGCCGCTCCGTTTCCGCACGAGTCCTCGCTCGCGCCGTAAGCATGCGCGCCCGAGCGTGTCGTGCCGGCGCCGGGTGGTATACGTGCAGACTTGAGCTGCAAAGACGACCCCACCTGTATAGCTTTCTATATTCTTGTATACATGGATGGATGCTGTTTTGTTCACCTTAGAAGCTCATCGCTCAGCGCTCAACACTTGTATCAGGAGGTCCATCCCCTTGACCCCTATCAACCTACCCGATATAGAAATTTAGATTAGCGGCGGAACGTTAACAAGTTGCCCACCTCCACAATCCACCAAAAACATTAATATTGTCTAGCCCACCTCTCTTCTCGACTGGATCTGTTCAGTAAGCGCAAGTCGGCTCGCTCGCTACCGCCGAGGCCCTCGCTGGCAAGACTCTGGGCGCGAAACATCGAAAGGCATGCATTCGCCGCAGACTTCGAGTCTTCGACTCGTCTTGAGCGCGAGGCCTCCGTGGACACGGCTGTATGGTGCGTGACTCAAGTCCGCGTCTACTAGTATCGATACAATAGGGGAAGTCAGAGTACTCGATTCTGGGTCGATTCTGCATCGATTCTCGAATCGATTCTGATTCGATTCTTTGGCGAGAATCGATCCAGAATCGACATCCGAGAATCGAAACAGAATCGCAGTTCCTCCTCTGGAGGAGGAACTGCATCAGAATCGACTCAGAATCGACATCCGAGAATCGAAACAGAATCGCAGTTCCTCCTCTGGAGGAGGAACTGCATCAGAATCGACTCAGAATCGACATCAGAATCGACTTTTTCGATTCTTGATGCCTTGATCAGCGAGAATCGACTATCGAGAATCGAAAGCCGAGCTGGGCCGGTCAGAGTTGGGATCGATTCTGAGTCGATTCTCGGCTCAGAATCGAATCAGAATCGAAGCCTGAATCGACTGAGAATCGACAGAGAATCGACTACTCTGACTTCCCCTAATGGTGGCATCCACAGATACTAACGCAGGGCACATACACACTGGACGGACCCCGCGCCGCGCCGCTTTTGCCTGCAGTGTTGCAAGTCCAGTGGTATACAGTATACTGTACTGGGCTCAATCCGATCGTTCTTCCCGGAGACTCGGGGTAGCATCGTCCGCGTCAGGACCGCAGGCAGCACTGGAGACTACTGTTACTGCGTCCCACGACATATCCTAGCCCGGCGTCTGCGGCATCCCACCACTCCGCGAGCCTACGCCCACGCCTTAACGGTCTCAGCCGCGCTTCTGGTCCTCTGCACCCCTTGCGCTAACAGCCGGCTCTCCGACTCAGCGAAGCGCTATGTAATCCCTGATCACCGGATCCTTGCAGCCTATCGTCGACTGAAGTCCTACTAGTACCCTGAATCTAATCGCTCATGCCTCGGATGTCGCGGTGCGGCCTCCTACTACGAGCACGGCTTACTCACCTACTTAGTGGCCAAGGCTGCGCCTCGTACTCTTGAAGCCAAACACCAACAGTGCCTGGCAGCGGTGGGGACCAAGCTGGAAGCTGCCTTGACCCTTGGTGTCTCTTCGTGGGCTCCCCATCTCGACGGCGGACGCCTCTGGGTCCCGCCCCGAATTTAATTGCCCACTTCTGCCTCGGGTGGTCGGATGTGCGGCCTCCTATGGGCGCGGGCGCGGGGTGGTCGCCTACTGGCTGCGCCTCTTACTCTTGGAGCCAATCACCGGACGGGAGTGGCCTGAGGAGCGGCGACCAAGCTGGAAGCTGGGTTGGACCTTGGTGTGTTTCTTGCGGCTACCCGTGACCATTATGATTCGGATGTGCGGCCTCCTACGGGCGCGGGCGCGGCTCGCTCACCTACTTACCAAGCCGCCGAAGCCTCGTACTCTTGAAGCCAATCACCAACAGTGCTCAGCGGGGACTGGCTGGTGTGTTTCTTTGCAGGTGCCCGTTCGGGTGAATAATCACAATTGTATCGCACTCGACAGTGTTCATTAATTCATTGCCCGGCGCCCAACCATCAACGGTGAACCCGGATCCTGCAGCTGCTGTGCATTGGCTGCCTTTCATCAACGTCGATTCCGAATCCCCCCTAAATCCTGCTGTCGCCTGGTGTTATAACTTATGCTCAGGCTTGCATAAAAGTCTACTACTCTCGACTGTGGAATACAAGGCAGTAATGGCTCACGCTTGGGCTATGGGATTATTCTTCGCTATTTAATACTACTTCGCAGTCCGAAGTTTGGGGCCACAGCGAAGTCGCAACTTGGAAGTTTTGATCACGAGGTGATCTCGGCCCGAGTGTTGCCGTCAGCCCAAATGGGACATCTCCCCCCTATCCGAGCCTTCCAGGCCAGAGAACAGTATCCATGCATCCAGGGGTCTCAGCAAACCTGAAGCCTACACAAATATCTACTCTCCTGCTAATAACAGCTTTCTCAGCAATATCTAAGGCTATCTGATTGCCAGGCACCAGTAGTTCTTTGGTTGGCTTTTGTGTATTAACTCCTATGGAAGGAAGTCTTATGGGGAGCTATGGGGAGCTATGAAGATCTCCACTTGTTTCGTTCAATCTGAAGATGCCAATGCCAGAACACTGCTGGGCAGAAAAATACCACATCCGCTATCCAGCTTTCCCCAGAAAGTGGCTGGCTATTGGGTACGAAGCCCCGATAGGTTTAATGATCAGCTTTGATGCTCTGGGCCTCATCCTATCTTCATGCTCTAGGTTTTTACAGGCACTCTTACACTTGCTGGATCTGCTCACAAACAAATTTGGGTACAGGTTTCAATATCAGCCAAAAAAAAGATATTGGGATAACTAGATGCCTATGAGACTACATAAACACAGAGTAATAGAAATCTACTAGGATTGTTACCTTAGCTTTCTTTTGAGTTAAATGGGAGGCCAAGGGGAGGCCAAAGCGAATATTTACAACCGTGAGAACATACCTGTCAACCGAGGCCGGCGTGCCGAGATCAATCAAGACTTCTGACTTCTGACTTCGGACTTTTGACAACGACCATAGCGGCCTTTTGACTGCTGGAAAAATTCCGAGTGCCCAGTTCCATCTTGGCCAATAGTACAGGGTTCCGACTATAAATCCGGATAAATCACCAAGATTGATCCCATATTGGGCACACGCACATGCACACCGCTGCACCGCGCACACCGCGCACACGGGCTCAGGCTTCCTCCGAGGCGACTGGGAAGTTGGAAGTTTGAACAAAGGGTGCGCTTGCTGTACTAGAAGTACAAGGCAGTATTGGCTCGGGCACACGCACACACGCACACCGCGCACACGGGCTTCTTCGGCGCCTTGGAACAAGGGTCCAATATCCAACGGTTGAACAAACTCACCATACTACTCAAAGCATACGGTCGTTCTTCCAACTTCTCCGAGTCCCCGAATTCCACCGACCTGCCGCACAATCGCCGACCCCGCCGACCCCGGCGACGTGCACACGTCACCCGGCCCCGGGGTAGCGTGCGCGCGCTTCCCACCGCGGCCGGCTTCTGTTCGGGGTTGCACAGTGCACAGTGCGCGGATTGCGCGAGACGGCGCGTCCGGTCTTCCTTTCTGGGGTTTGAGTCGGTGTGGCGATGTGTCTGCGCGGGTCGCGGTGGGAGTCGCAGGTCGGGCGGGACAAGGGAAGGGAGTCGGACAAGCTCAGTGGATGTTCGGGGCATAATGTGTCTTCCCGCACTGCGCAGGCTTCGCGCGCAAACGCAAAACAAGTAGGTGAAGTCTCAAGATCCCAAGACCAACTATTCCCAAGGCTCGTGGTTGCGTGCCAAAACCGGTCCCCCTTCCCCGCACTGCTTCAACTGATCAATGCAGGCACGAAGCGCACGAACTCCGAGTCGAAGGCAGGCCCGCGATGCCAGTGAACGAATTCGAACGAAGTCGAAGGCCGATCCTTTCAAATCGAGATAAGACGATCCTTCAACGAGATAAGATGCGGCGGCAGCATGCTGGTAATGGTGACCTGGCGGGCAACGGGCATCAGAGCGGGGGTGCGGCGGCCACTGCCAGCGATCCTGACTCTTGTTTCGCTAAACGCTGGGCGCTTAACGTCTGTCTGCGCGCCGTCGCGTCAGGAGTCGCAGTGGTAAACGGCGCAAACCGTCAGCGCGTCAGCGGCGACGGGTTCCCGTGTGGGGAAGCGAGCAGGGACGCGCGAAACCCCGGTCCAGGTATCCTGTAATCTTCAAGAAAGGGGAATAAGGTGGGCGAGAGAAATGCTATCGGACGTGCCCTCGCGATTCTCGATGGCGAGTCTCGATGCGAGCCTGTGTCCACTTGGCATCGCGATTCACTGTGTTGTTTGGCACGCTGGGCGCCGCTGGTTGCGCAGAACATCTGCATCAGGAATTCAACCACAATCCAACTAGGGTTGAATCAACGTGTTGAATATTGAATTTGAGATTGCCAGTGGGGTCGGGGCCCGGCGCCTGTATCTGCGGTCCTCACATGCACATGTACCGCCAGCACTGGCCTGGCGCGTGCATCCGGAGGCTGGAGCGCGCGCGCATTGGTGTCTGGCTCTGGCGGTGGAAGTGACCTGGAGCAGACTGGAGCGCACGGACCCAAGTCGCGAGCTCACGGCTATCAGTATCAGTGCAGGATGATAGATTCGCGTGCTAGCCGTTTGCGTCAAATTTGCGTTGTGGAGCCTCTCGAGATCTCGATTCGAAGCACTTCGAAGCTCGAAGCTCGAAGTTCGAACATGTTCACACCCAAGAAGGGAAAATCTTGACCTACGGAGAAAGTGCACCTGAAACTATGTAAATAAATTGCAAAATTATAATTTACGGAAATCTTAAGAATAATAATAATCGGAAAGGACTATTGAAAGACCAGCTTTCAGCATCCGTTTCAAAAGAAAGGAAAGTCTGTCTTTCGAAACAGCTGAAAGGCCACCTGAAAGAACTTCTTTCAGCACCACTTTCAGCTCTATTGAAAGAACAACTTTCAGTGATTTTTCCTTTGTAAAGCTTCTGAAAGAGGTTTTGAAAGGAAAGTTGAAAGTGGTGCTGAAAGAAGTTCTTTCAGGTGGTCTTTCAGCTGTGTTGAAAGAAAGGCTTTCCTTTCTTTTGAAATGGATGCTGACAGCTGGTCTTTCAGTAGTCCTTTCCAATTTTTATTATTGTTAACATTTCCGTAAGGTAGAATTTTGCAATTTATATACATTGTTTCAGATGCACTTTCTCCGTAGGTCAAGATTTTGCCCTATTGGGTGTGGTTACACCAACCGGCGGCGATCGCCCAATCCGGGCATCCCGACGTCGGGCGCGCAGGCATGTGATTTCGCTTACCCTGAGCGTTGACGCGGACGAGAGTTTGCGGCAGGTGTGCATTTGGGCATTTGGGCAAGGCGGTAGGCCAGCAAGTGTGCAGAGTGCGCCGCGGCCAAGTGGTACCGGTCCGGGTAAGCGCCCATACATTATAATATGATATCAAGCGCCCATACCAAACGCGGCGCCAACACAAGCGGGGGGCGGAACAGCTCTTACTGTACAGCGGGACCGAGAGAAATGAACCCGACGCCGGAGCGGAGAGAGGCGCACGCGATTCGAGCGCTGTCGCCGCTAATTATGTTACAGTCCTGTGGGGAAACATCTTGCGGGGCAACTTCAATACAACCCTGCGAGGTAACGGCACCCATATGAGCCCATATGTTGCCCGGATGCACAGAACAGAGGGGGTATACAAACGTGGGTGTTGGTTCAATCTCGGGCTAGTTCGGGCTGAACAAGATAAAATTCGAACCACACTCGCAATTGCAACCGCGGTCCCATCCATCCATCAGTTCGACGATAGATGATAAATCCTCGACGTCGGCAAAGACACCCAATTTCGACGGCGAACTCACCCCGCCGGCACCGTTCTGGATTCTGGATTTTCGAAATGTTCGAAGGACGTGGATATGGATATGGGAACTTTCCCAACTTCAACTTGAGACGCGGTTGTCAGTGCGCGGGCGCCTGTGCTGCCACGCTTTTCACGGGCGGGGCGGGGCGCGGGCGGCACATTGTGCGACACTGACGGTGTGAGTCTGAGCTGAGTCTCATAGCTATTATAGGATTCCTACGCCAATTGCAGGCTTCAGGTTGTTGCATGGTCCCACAATAATATCCACGACGGTGGGCGCTGCCAGTGCGGGCTATGGCATTCCTGGACCCGCTGCGATGGCATCCGCGTCCGAGTCCTGCCAGCCAGCGTTCAGCGTTCAACGTTCAACGTTCACTGTTCAACGTTCGATATCAATGAAGTTCATCTCAACTCCAAGTGCCCGGGCCCCACTGCAGGCCCGAGAACGGGGTGACGCCGAGGGGACCGGGATCGACACTATAATAGAGAACAAGATGTGGGTGCCCGGTGCCACGGTGGACTGGAACTTGCGATTGGTGAGCGCGTCGAATCGTTGAATATCTGGATACCGTGCGTTAATTCTGGTTCGACTCAGATTTGGACCCGGGCACTAACTGCATTCCCAGTATTCCCAGTATTCCCAGTATTCCCCGCCTGAGCGCAAATCAGCGAGCGGGGCGCCGGCGGCAGGCGGACGGGGATCAACAGCGGCAGAATAGGGACCAAGATGTGGGTGGGACGCGAACTGACAATCGGGGCAGTCTCTTACAAAGAGACGCTGCGACCCATTGGTGCTCGTACCTGGCTCTCGTACCTCGCATGGTTGCACAACCGGGGTCGGGGTTGGATAGTATTTGGATGCCGTGCGTTAGAGTTCCAGTGGTTTTCTGGTTTTCTGGTTCTCGGGCACTCACTGTATTCCCAGTATCTTCAGCACGCACGCGCACCTGGAGGATCATTCGGCCGTCTTAGACTGTCTCGTTGTGTCTGCCTCTGTTCCAGAGCTCAACGCACGCGACGCGCCGCCGACCCTGGACCTTGCAGATGACCACACCCACCCACCCTCTTCACCGAGTCCGCCGAGTCCACCCGATCCACACAGTATGTCTACGCCTACATACGTCAATTCTCGCCGGCGACGCCCGCACCGAAGACGCGCCCCCGTGACAAGCCCGCCCCCGGCAGGCTCCGGAGCGCGTCCAAGGCGCGGGCGGCGGTACATCCTAGGATCCTCGGCGCGGGGCCGTACATAGATACCTCCGAGTCGAAATTGCGGTGTGCTTCTTCTGGCGGGCGCAGGGCTGGGCGCGGGGCCGCGGCGACTGCTCACTGCTCACGAGTAGCAGGGTCGGTGGGAAGAAGAACTTGCGGCGGGGGCGCAGTGGGCGTCGACGGGCACCCGGCGGCGGGCATCAGAGGTATCAGACTCACCGGATTCGGATTCGGACTCGGACGCGGTTGTGATATCGCACGGTGGTCCAACACAGTCGAGTAGACATAGGTAGGTGAGGAGGGTGAAAGTAGCCCTCGACGCGCAGTCAGAAGGGAGGGCGGATTGCTGCCTACCCTGAGGCGGGTCCCGTTAACTGGTGCCCCTAGCGGCGCGAGCGAGGCGCGAGGCGGGCCACCCAATTGAACATCCGAAGCTCAACCAAGAGCTGAAACGTTGAAACTCGCCCCTATCCTCCCCCCGGATGTCCCCCCGCCACAAAACCCCCGCTTCACAACTGCAACACCTCCCGCGGACCCAAACGCAGCCCCTACCTGCTGCATCTGATCCAGCATTCGAAATTCGAAACTCCTCCATGGCCACCCTGCAACATTAAATAATTCCAATTCACAATTTCCAGCCCCGGCCCCTTTCTTTCGCGTTTCTCGATTGGCCATGGGGTGTGTGTTATATATTCGATAGTAGCACGACTGCTAGTTGGGATGAGTGGCCCTGGGGAGGGGCTTCGGCCGTCGGAGCCGCGCGAATGGTGTGCCGGTGAACGGTGAACGTTAACGGTGCACGGTGAACGGTGCACCGGTGAACGTTGAACGTTAACGTTGAACGTTGAACCCGTTGAACGTTGAACGTTGCAATCTTGAGACGTTGAACGGCGGGCCGGGCCTCCTCACGAAAACGACCAACAACCGCCTCCCCAGCGTCTACTAGAAGTAGCGCAGAAGCACGGGACGGCGGTTCTGACGTCCACGTCGACGCGGACACCATAACACACCGATGACGGCACTCCGAGTCCGAGTCCGAGGCCACCGACGACCGGAAGTGGGGTACGGCGGCATACAGCAGTTTGGGCAGATTGGGTGTTGTGGACTCGGGGCGGTGGACGCGGGGCAGTACAACTGTAACAAGATGTGGCGCTGTGGGGCTCCGGTACCCATGGCATGTCTGTGCAGAGAATCTTCTTCGTTTGTTCGAGCTTCGGCCGGCCAGTTGGATGGAAGCCACTTCATTTCCATGGTCGCCGGATCCGGATGTGGTTCGATTCCTGTTGTTTTTCCAGTGTTCGCCCGAACCCCGAAGGCCTTCCGAATGCGAAAGGGTTCAGTAGGGGTTCATGAAGGCCTTCAGATTTTCTCCAGCTGGAGGTGAAGGCCTTCCGAAAGCCTTCACCAATCACGTGCATGTATTATATAATTGCCCCCTTTTTTGCATTTTTGCTCGTCGCATGCCTGCGGATACTGTGCAACAATTCCACCAGGGGTGAAGCAGAATGTTTGACATTACAAAACATATTGCAAGGCCCGTGTGAAGCACGAGGTGGAATCGGGTAAGATGGCCGGTATATCAACGGCCGACCAATGACTGTCATTGACTGACACTACGCTACACAAAGTTGGGAGGAGGAGGAATCTGGGATGGAAGCATAGAGACACATTCCGGCAACATTTCACTTGTAATAAATTGTATTCGGCTTGTCTAATCTAATCGGGCCAGATAGTGTGGGAACATCAGGGAAGGCCTTCAGCCAGGCATTCAGTGAAGGCCTTCGGGGTTCAGAAGGCCTTCAGAATTCTGGCAACCCAAGTGAAGGCCTTCAGGACGAACACTGTGTTTTTCAACATCAACACGCATCCAAAAAGCTTAAGCTGGGTTCCTTGTTTTTGTGCAACGTTTAATTTGCGTTCAGGTTGCCGATTCAAGCTCAAGCAAGGCGGGAGTCTTCCTTTCTTCAGCTTGAACACGGCGATTCATAATTGAATATTGAATATTGAGGCATGCCGGGGATTTGAAATTTTTAGGGCTTCTAAAACTTAATAGAATGAATGCCGCGGACGGTGCCTTTCTCGTTGCAGCTGCCCAAACGCCTCCTCTGGCCTCCGAAGATGGGCACGCGCCTTCGCGGCCCCGACGGTACGTAAAACTACACACATAGAACCGCGTCCCTGCTTCTTCCAATCCTAATCGGGGTCTCCCACCCACATATATAGGCCCCGGCGCGCCCGAGAATGTGGGGGTAGCGAAAATTGAATGGGATGCTATGTCAGGCGTGTCGTGTCCGGAACACCCACCGATCCCAGCCAAAATCCCAGCCAATCTTATCCAACCCATCTTCATCCCAACTTCATCCCAACTTCATCTGCATCAGATTACTATTTGTGAGTACGCCTGTCTGATTTCGATCTCACTTCACTTACTGATTAAGATTCCCCGCACTCAGAGCATCTCCGCGGCCACGGCTCTGCCCGCCCAGCCAGACGAAGTACGTCCCATTCGCAGTGCTTAGTACTTAGTACTTAGTCCCCCCACCAGCGGGCCGCACGGGAACAAAATCGGCGAATCCCACCCGACGCGGCGGGCTCCACAACTTGAACGCGCTGTCGCCGGGGTGCCCCCGCACCCGCACCCCGCGCATGGTGTAATCATCATGCATCATGATCGCCCCAGCCCCACCGGCACCCCCCGCGCGCGCCCTGCGAACCGCATGCCCCGATGCGGCGACCCGCCCACCCACCCATCCACAGCCATCCACGGATCCATCTGGATTCTGAGGACACTGATCCATCCACATCCATCTGAGGACCCTCGCCGCCGCCGGAGCCCCGCACCCGCGCGAGCACTGAGTACTGATCGGGGCCGCGTCCTCTGCGCCTCGAGGCCGCTCGACGAGCAGAGCCCGCCCGATTCAGCTGGGCCTCCGGGGTCGATCGGGGACAGCGGGGGCATACGCGTATGTATAGCACGCTGGCAGATATCGATGCTGCAGATGGTTGTGACTTCAGGTTGTGGCGCGCAGTGGGAACGCGCGCCCCCTCTGGGCCGCGCGCCATGCGCACCACACAGCGTATGCCGGTGGGCGACTCGGACGCAAGTATAGCTTGCAGGTGCTAAGTTGAGCCTCGGCCTCTGGATGTGATATATTGATACACCTGTTAGCACTTTAGCACTTTAGCGTGATATCGACCTATGAACAGGACCCCGACCGAAATCAGAATCAGTTGAACAAAGACGAAGACAGGGACAAGGACACGGACAAGGCCGCCGACCTACGAGCGTAGCCCCCCTCGTCTGTAGTCTGCAGCGCGAGACCAACTTGAGCCTCCGTATGTGATGTCCACCTGGTAGCGATTGAGCTTGATCTCGACCTATGAGCAATTTAGCACTGTGTCAATACCCCTATGAATCAGAACAAGAAACAGAACAAACGATCCCGCCGACCTACGCCCACTGTAACTGGACACCGGCCTCATAACACCTCCGTCCACAGCACATGCCCGCCATTATTCACACACGAGACCTAGACCTGGACCAGCGCCGGAGACGAGAGTTGCTGCTGTTGAGGTGAACTTGAACTTGAACTTGAACGAACCCCGAGTCCGCGCACCGTGTCCTCCGCGCACCCGGTCGATTGGGCGATGTATGGACGGATCGGGCGATGGACGGACGGATAGATGTTGACCGGGACCCTTGGACGCGGACCGTGGCATGATACGACGCTTGCCCGCAGCCTGCCCCAGGTTCATTCAGTTCATTCAGTTCATTCATCGTTCATCTCCAAGTCATCCAGAATGCATATCCGCGCCACACCTGGACCGGGGTCGCCCGTCCCGGCCCGGCCCGTGCCACGTTTGGGGGGGGGGAGGGGGGTGCGGACCGCTGTCTGAGGCCTGTCTGAGAGTGAGTACGGGCGGGGCCCCAGGACACGAACCGCGGGACGCGGGAGGGAGGAGGGAGGGAGGAGGGAGGAGGGAGGAGGCGCGGCCTCTCAACGTTCAACAGTGGGAGCGCACTCGCAGCGATCCCTACCGTACCATAGAACGCAGAAACGCAGGGAAGGAAAACCTCAGCGACCCCGAAAGCCTCAGCGACTTCGAAAGGAAAGGAAAGACGGAAAGGAAAGACGGAAGGAAGCACCGCGGACGCCGACGTGCACACCACACTTCCCCACACCCCCCACCGTCCCACGCCTCTGTGTGATGTGTAATCTCAACCTCGCGGGGACGGGGTGCACGGACGCAGACGCGCGCGATCGAAGCTCGCAGGGAAAGGGACACAATGCCAAAAGCGCAGAAGCGTGCCCTGACACGCTGCGAGTCGTGTGCAGGGCTTGGACGGAGGACGGAGGACGGAGGACATGCCAGGCGGGCGTGCTTAGGCTGCGCTTAGCCCTCAGAAACGCGGGCCGACATACTGTAATTAGCACTTCCACTTCGAGTAGTTTTATCAGAATGTGCGCTGCGACTTGGGGTACCTATGTACACGCGCCCGGGGAGCCCTACGTCCACGCGCGGTACTTCTGCCGCGTCGGTGCCGAGTGCGCCGTGCGCTGCGGGTCGTGCTTCGGCATGCGCCCGTACGTCGGCTGTTGCTGGTCTGCACCCCAAAAGAAATCAGCCTCCAAAGGACAACAACAACAAGCCCAAGCAAGCACTCACGCAGCTCATACCGGTAGATCGCGCCGACGTACTTGTCCCACACCTCGCGCCACATGTGCACCCCGCCGCCCAGCGCGCCGTTGAGGCCCCACGCGCGCGCGAACGCGCGGAGGTCGAAGCCCGCGCGCGCGGCGTCGGGCACGACGGGCGCGTCGACGCGCTGCGAGAGCGTCACGAAGCGCGCGAGCGGGTCGGCCGCGGCCGCGGGGTGCGGGAGCTGCGCGTTCGGGTGCGTGGGGCGCGTGGGGCGCAGCGTGCGCCCGCCCACGCCCGCGCCCGCGCCCAGGGCGGGGACGGCGGCAAGCACGGCGGCCTCGACGGCGGCGCCGCGGTCCGCAGCGGCGCGCAGGGTCTGCGCGAGGCGCGCCTGCTGCGCGGTGAGGAGCGCCTCGGTGTTGCGCGTGTAGAGGTGCCCCGGGAGCGGCGGCTGGAGGAGGAGGAGCGTGACGTAGCGGTGGTACGGCGTGCCGCGCTGCGGGTGCGGCGGGACGTAGCGCGTGTGCGTGTTGAGGAGCGGGATGCGCCCGGTGTGGGTGGCGGAGAGGGGGATGTTGGGTCTGTGGGGAGGGGTGAGTGGGTCAAGGGGGGGCGGAGGAACGGAGGAGGGGGGGACGCACTTGAGCCAGTGGAGGAAGGTGGTGTAGGTCTGGTTCGCCTCGTCGGGGACGTCGAGGTCGAGCATGATCATCGTGTAGAGACGCACGTCCGTGTGGAACACGTTCGCGTACAGCTTCGGCGGGACTCGCGTCTAGAAAGAATCAGCATCCCGCCGGGACTAGGGGGCTGCTCCGGTACCTGCTTTGGGGTGAGGTAGTTGCCGGGGATGACCTCCTTGAACGTGTTGACGCGGCGCTGGGAGCGGTTGCGGCGCATGAGCGTGTCGAAGTGCTCGGGCATGAGGCGCGCGGTGACGTGCAGGTCGAGCGACGGGTGCATCACGGGCAGCGCGTCCGG
This sequence comes from Mycena belliarum, assembly GCA_029282135.1. NCBI lineage: Eukaryota > Fungi > Basidiomycota > Agaricomycetes > Agaricales > Mycenaceae > Mycena > Mycena belliarum. Next base: position 1,193,062 of record JARJCN010000003.1, read on the forward strand.
GACGACGTGCATCTGGTGGATGCGCTCCATGAGCAGGTCGAGGTCCCCGTCCTTGCGCCAGCGCTGCTCGACAAGGTGGCGGTGCGAGGGGATCGACATGTCCGCTGGAGGCCTCTCAGCATCTTATCTAACACCACTCATCGAAGAGACGCACCCATGGCGTTCGCCACACTCCAGCGCACCTCGGGGAGGTTCACCTCGCTCTGCACATCGAGTATATGCAGCTTCTCGCGCATCTTCTCGAGCTCCGCCTCCGACTGCCTCCGCGCCTCGCCCTCCAGCTCCCCGGGATTGCACAGCGCGCGGTGCATCCGGTCGACCTCGCGCCGCAGCGCCGCCGCCTCCTTCCGCACGCGGCGCGCGTCCGTGCGGATGACGCGCAGCGCCTCGTCGTACGCGGGGAGCACGCCCTCGCGCAGCGGGCGGTTCCACTTCCGCGGGCGCGCGAGCGAGATGTCGGGGCGCCCCAGGCGCTTGCGGTTCCGGCGCGTCTGCAGCACCTGGCGCGCGGCGAGCTGCGCGCGCAGCCACGCGGGGAGGCGCCCGCGCCGCCCGCGGCGCAGCGGGCGCGCGTTGTGCAGCGTGTGGAAGCCGAGGCGGAAGCGCGCGACGCGCGCGCGGGGGTTGGCGAAGACGGCGGCGATGCGGCGGCGGCGGGCGAGCGCGCGGAGCGCGGTGCGTGGGTGCGGGGTGCGCGGGGCGGGCTTGACCCACCGCTTGGGCTTTGCAGGGCGGGTCTTGCGGACGAGGCGGTCGTGCTTGGGCCGCTTCGGTGTGTGCACAACCTTGGAGGCGGCGGCTGCTGCTGATGCTGCTGCTGCTGCGGCGGCGGCGGCAGCGGCTGCAGGGCGTGGGGCGATGCCGAGCGGGCTCTTGGTCGGCGGGGGGGCGGCGGGTTTCGCATTCTTTGCGGGTGGTGGTGGCGGTTTTTTCCAGCCAGAAGACGTAGAGGTGGTCGCGACGTTCCGGGCAGCATCAGGGCCTAGTCGGGGTCCCCGAGAAGAGGCAGCGAGCTGCAGGTCATTTCCGAGCACGCGGGGGAGGCGCGCCAGTCGCAGCATCCAGCAGACCTGGTCGAGAAAAAAAGTTTCGTGCTGTTTGGCCCTGTTGCGCTGCGGTCTCTCTCCAACCTCCACCTGCAAAATTTAGTTTCACTGTGTGTACTCTTTGAGGCTCTATACGTCTCGACAGGAAATGCAAGCAGCCAACAGGCAGCGAACGGTCGTCGCCCCCAAGAAACAGGGCACATAAAGTGGGCACACGACCACTACCAGCGCGCCGCGCAGACCTCCACTGAAACGCCTTGGTAGGTAGGTAGGTAGGTAGGTAGAATTACACGGCACGGTCCCGCTCAGGAACGCCGGTTTGAGGAAGTATCCCGGTGCACTCCAGGCTATTCATGTGCACCATTGTCCCTCACCTCTAAGAGTTTCTCGAGCCGAGCTCACGCACCCGGTCACCCGTCGCGCTGTAGAACCCGATCAACTTCTAGAAGCAAAAACCCCAACGCTGAGATACACAGAAGTCGTTCAAAAAACCCTGCACCACCAAATTTAACCAATAAGTATCTGAGTGACTATAAATTGTCAATCGGAGCTTTGTCTGTGTAGCATTGCCCATTCAACGGTGGACTGCGGAAGCGACAGCGACGAGCACTCAGATGCTCAGAAATGTTGGAGGGGGCGGAGATTTATTTTGAGAGAGACATAATGCATAGTCCTCGCACTGAGAAAACACAACAGCAGATTGGACCATCCAGGGCACCAGATGCAATTGTACACCAAATGAAGTGACTTGACAAAGCGATGGTTGCTGAACATAAATTCAGGGGCTTCATCCCAGCACCCATTTGATGTCATTGCGCACCAGAGCATTGCTTTACATAGGAAAGTGAATTGCGGTGAATCCAGAATGGGCCAATATAGTATCATGTGTTGCCTGATAGTTATATAGTATGAAACAGAAAACATTATCGAGATGAGCGCATTTGCCTTAGAGCATGACGGGTTTCGACGGGTTCCAACGGGGAAGCTGAACGGCCCCGGAACCAGCGGGAGATGATAAGATTTAAACGCGTGATGATATGGCCCGATCGGGCAGCACTAGGGTTAGGGTCATGCAAATCACGGCGACGGTGAAGCGACGGTGTAAGTCGAAGGCGCGTTCGGGTGTTCCATAGGCAGAATTGCTGCAGCCATGGCACAGAGGAAGGGTTGACCCATGAAGACTTCATTGAGGAGTATAACGAGGCAAGTAGAGACAACCCGAGGTGGATGCGTCGTATCACATCTGGATGACGTTCTCCACACATCGGCGACCGACTTGGGGCCGACGTCGAATGAGCTGGAGACTAAGTACTCATTGCCAGGATTGCAGAGCGCTGCAGCACTAGACAGAATGCAGAATGTGGAATGCAATGGCGCTGCCCTTCTATGGCGTCCGTATCCAAGTTTTAGGAATACGGACAACCAGAGAATTTCCAGGCGTCGGAAGGCTCTGAGGAGGTAGTATACCATGCTCAGGCCATAGCGGGGTGCCATAGAGTATGGTATAGATTGTAACGACCATGCAAGTTTTTCGACATGGTGGTCAAGTTGGAAAAGCCACATCCAACCCTCATGCGTCAGTCACCCTAATGCATCCCTCTGCCTGCCTCTGCCCGCCACGGTCCGCCTTGAATTTCAGCGATATCTCTCGCGCTTGCTGATCTTTTGGTGATTTCCCATCCTCGGTGCTTCCAGATCTCCCAGATGCTGATTAGGATTTCGAAACGAACGAAGACGGCGATCCAGCGAAGCTGCGAAACTCATCGCTTCGAGGGATGCTCGAACAGGCTTGGACCATCATCATACCAATCCCTAATTCCTAAACATCAAGATATCATTGCATGCGCAGATTTATTTACACACCCTTCAAGGCCCCGAGTTTCAAGAACTTGAAGCTTCGGTCCCAAAGCAATGTGTCGCGCCGTCCGTATCCACGTCCGCGTCCGCTTGCCCGCGCGCACCGCTCCACGTTCCCCGACGCCCACCCGCCTCGCCTATGTAACCCCATCGCCAAACAGCACCGCGTAACAGCAACACACATCTCTACACATCTCTCGCGTAGCCCCGCCCCGCGTAGCGCTAAATAATTGAAGAAGGCTGCACGAAGCACCTGAAAAGCGCTTTACGCGACGCGGCCGCGCCAATGGCCTGCACCAATGGCCTGCGCCGCGTTTCGCGATTAGATTTCCTGCGGACCGGGGCAGAACCGGCCTCGGCAGGAGATTATCCGGGGTTCGTCCTCTACACTGGCTCAACCTCGCCCAACCCGTCCGCGTCAACACTCGCTGCTCCCGACCACCCGCCATTTCGCCGTGCCCTCTCTTCCTTCCTTCCTTCCTACGCAAGCACTGCCACGCACCTGCGATGCCAGGGTGCCACCTACTTACCGGAGACTAATTCCGCTCCACACGCCCACAAGTTGAAATTTGCAACCTCCTCAAACTCGATCCTCTCGATCGCACCTAATTGTAGATCAGTGTTTTTGGCGTTTAGGACGGCGGAGGCAAAAGTCCCTCATCGCGCCCGCGTGCTCCGTGCTCGGCGGGCGCGTGCTGCGTCTCAGCGCCATCGTGCTCCCGATCGGCGCGAGAATCGATATCGCGCCCCCCTTCCAGCTGACCGCACCCGCACCGCCAATCCTCTGAATCGCACCGATGTCCCGAGGTCCGTGCCAATCCGCCCCCTCCCATTCGTCTGCCACCCCGCCTCCTCGTTGTCCCGTTTCGAACTTCTCCTGGTTCCCCTATTCCCTCCGCCATCGATTATCTGCCCGCCCCGCACGCGCAGCCCCGGTCCCCGGCTCGCGCCCCGCATGTTCTGTTCTGATCCTCCACGTTTCTGTTCGTCTGTTCATACCCTACGCGTGTTTCTGTTCTATTCTGTTCTTTCCGTTCTGGTCCTTCTGTTCCTATTCCTACTCAGTGCATCCCGAAGTTCAGGTTCAGGCTCCGCGTATACGTGTGTGCCCGGATCTTGGTCGATGGATTGGCGATAATCCGGGGGCATCGCGTCTGTGCTGTATCAACGGTATCATACAGTCTATCAGGTCGGGACTCATCCGCGCCTGCCAGCGAAACATTGCGCTTGCGCTCGCCAGAGCTCGAAGCGTAAACCCACGCAGGATCCGGTCGCGTGCCCGACGTCTGCTGCCCCCCACCCCCACACCCACACCCACCCATACTATTACTTCCCCGCCGTTCGTCAGCTTACAGATTCCAGATTCCAACCCGGGTTTGGCATTGACACACACATGCCAACACGGAGCGCGAACCGCGAAACCAGGAAACCAGTCAGCGTCGTGTATGTAGTACTTATCCAGCGACCATGACGCGCGCGGAACAGCACGGAACCATACTATGTAATGCAACATGCAGAATGCAAGATGACGGTACGCGGGGTGCGGGCTCGGCGATCGTGTGCAGCCCCGCTCGTTAATGCATTATACTTAGCCCAGGTAGCGCTCAGGCTCGGTGTGCAGCCCGCGACTCGGCTTGTACCAAGTTCCAACCATATGCATACCTACCTACCCATACTTACCTACCACCACCAAATGCTGTATACGCGAAAATCAGCACAGCCTCTGAGTCGCGATCTGCTCTGGCACCGCTCTGGGTGGCTGGACCCACCGCGATCCGCGCTGCACCGCCGCGCCCCGCCCCGCGGTCGATCGGTCGCGCTCGGTCGAGTGCGTGGGCCTCCGAGTCCACTCGGACTCGGACTCGGACTCAGCGCTCAGGGACTGGACTCGAGACTGCCAACAGCGAGCGCCACTGTGAAGTAGTAATTTTGTACCGCAACTAAGCAATATTCCGACGTCCATTCATCCATTCCTCTCCTCCTGTCCTTTCATCGACGCACGAGTGGAGTCCACACAAAACCCCGACTCCCGACTGCCGAATCCCGAATTCCCAAGTCCAGAATCACACCAACAAAGCCTGAGATCCAGAACGCTTCTATATGTATTCACTAGTCACTATTCACCAAAAAGCAAGCAGTATAACCAAAACGCAAACGCAAACCCAGAACGAAACGGAACGGCAAGGCAGAACGAAAGGCAAGGCAAGGCAAAACGGTGGTCGATACAACAGCTATGTACGGCACCGGCAAATAGGTGCGCATGGTATGTACGATAAGGCGGGCGGGCGGCGGGAACGCACCGCAACAGGCGGGAGGGTGACGCAGGGGGGCGGAACAAAGGGAAGGCGGGAAGGCGGGAGGGAGGGGCAATGTCAGGTATAACAAGACACCGGAGACGGGACAAGAAAGCGGTAGCGGGGGCGATTAACAGTATGTACGATAGCGGAGCCCAGGGGCATAGGGGCATAGATAGGTGGGTAGTATGTATGGTATGTGGTAGAAGTACAGTGTGTGCACGGGAGCAAGATCAGCGGGGCGGGCGGGGCGGGGGCGAAAGAGTTAACCGGGGCGAAAGCGTTAACGAAGCAGGGGAGGGCGGGATAGAGAGCAATAGGGGAGGGAGAGGGATAACGGGCGAATATACAGCAATAACAATAGGCGGGGCTGCGGGCCTGGCGGGGATGGGATGGGCGCGAGGGGAAGGCGGGACAAGGCTCAGAACGTCGAGAGGTGGAGCGGCGCGCGCTCGAAGACGCGCGGCTCGGGCTCGGACGGGGGGAAGCGGTACTGGAAGTCTACCAAACAATCAGCTTCAGGCGTAGGGAATCAAGAAGACGGGAAAAGAACGCACCACCGTCCCTGATAACGGGATTACTCCGCCGCCGCTTCTCCTCCGCCTCCTCGCGCTCCATCTCGAGCTCGTACGGCGCCTTCCCGCCGATGAGCGGCACGCGCACGGCGGGGTCCGGCGCCTCGGGCTTGGGCTCCCAGCGCCCGCCGCCGGCGGCTTTGCAGAGCACGGAGGAGCGCTTGAGCGGGTAGGCGTCGAGCTCGCCGTACGAGCGCTCCAGGGGCGCGGGGGGGAGCGAGGTGCGGTGGAGGTGCGTGGGCGAGTGGGCGCGCGAGGCGGGGCGCGTGCGCGTGAGGCCCGCGAGGGAGGGGGGCAGGGCGCGCGGGGACGCGGGCGCGGAGAGGGGCGAGGCGGGCGGCGGGGAGCTCGCGGGGGAGGGGCTCGAGGAGGCGGAGAGGCGCGGGGCGGTGAAGAAGCTGCTGGGCGACGGGAGGGAGAGGAGCGACGCGGTGCGCGCGGGGCGCGGGCGCGGGGGCGGGGGCAGCGCGGGCGAGCGCAGGCCGTGGATCTGGTCGAAGCAGTCGTCGCAGACGCGCGCGGGGCAGACGGGGGACGCGGGGGACGCGTAGGCGGCGAGGGGCGTGCCGCGCGGGGGGTGGAGGAAGGACAGCTTGGACGCGTCGAGGAGGTCGGTCGTGCGCGCGCTGCAGGGCCCGCAGAAGACGCCGCCACATTTGCGGCAGTGCTGGGTGGGGTGGGCGCGTTAAGTCGGGGCGGTGGCACGCGGGGGAGGGGACTCACGTGTCTGCGGTCGAGGAAGGAGAAGGGGACGCGGCAGTAGAAGTTGTCGCAGTGCGAGGCGTGTGAGTCGGCCTGGGCGGCGTCGGCGTCAGCGGCGCGTACGAGACGCGGTGGGCGGGACAGGACGTACCTTCCAGAGGTGCTTGGGGAGGAGGACGGCGAGGTGCTCGTTGGGGCGCAGGGACGGGGCTGCGAGGAGGGGCACGCTCGACGACGAGGTGAGGGAGGCGAGGGAGGCGTCGGAGAAGGTGGAGCGGGAGCTGCTCGAGGAGAGCGACGCGCAGGAGGGGGAGGAGGAGAGGACAGACGACGAGCACGACGCGGGGGAGGCGGCGCGGGCCGGGGGAGACGGCGACGACGACATGGCGGGCGAGGGATGGTTGGCCAAGGCGGTAGCAAGGGCGGACATGGAGGAGGTGAAATATTGGATCAGTGGGAATTATAAGTAGCCTGTGCATCCGGATGGGGCAAGATCTCGTCGCCAGATCCAGATCGGGCGAGTGCCCGGCCTCTTTTGCCCACGTTTCCGGCGCAAATTCGGGCTGGTGCAATTGCCCGATATTTCCAAATGCGGTAGGTCTGCACACAACGTCCAACAGCCTCCCATTACTATTACCCAACAGGCACATCTCTTGACTCTGAGCCATGCGATCCAATCCAATCCAATCCATGCGATCCAATCCAATGCTCCCAGCCCCCCGCCGGCCCGCCTTGAGCCAAACACCCACCCACACACTTACATAACAACACACCTGAAATGCAATCCACATGCCGTTCCCACGAGCGGCCCATGCGAGCCGGCAGGGCCGCGCTGATCTGGCGCACACCCGCCTGATCGTTGTTGCTTGATCCCGCACCAGGCACTGCGCTGAATTCATGCGCCAACTTGAACCCCCCGCCCCATCGCACTCGTCTGAATCCACACACCCGTCTTCCCCCCACCCGTGCACGCGCGCCGTCGAGCCCCACGTCCCGCTCGCTACATAAGCCTCCGTCCCAATCGCCCGCCGTACGGCACCCTAACGCAACGCCCAATCCCCATCCGCGCCCCTCCGCGCATCCACCAGCTTCTTCTAATCATACACACCAATCCAATACCGCCCCACCGAGTCCGAGTACTGAGGTCCGCTCGCGCAGCCCGCCTCGAGGCTCGCGCTGGCAAAGCCAATCTATAATCTCAGTCGCTATTGCTATTAAGGCTGCCTATCATCCCTTGATCGTCGCCCCCCGCGGCACATACATATCTATCATCCCCCATCCCTCGTGGGCACAGCGTCCACCCATCGATGGTCGACTCCCCGCGCCCGCCCAACGCAGCGCCGCCAGCCATCACGCCATCACTCCGCGCTGATGCATTGATGGCTGATTGGCGCGCGCCCCCACCCCCCGGCGTTCCTCGGGGTCTCCGCCGCGGCCTCCGCTCGAGTCCCCAGTCCGCCATCCGGCATCCGCGCATCCGCCCATCTCAGTCTGCACGCGCATCGCATCTCGCGCCGCCATCTCCGCGCGCGCGCCGTTTCTTGGCCGGCACCCACTCCGTACTTAGCCTGAGCCAATCCGCGTAGCCAATCCGCGTGTGCAGCCAATCCGGGCGCGGCGTAAGGTAAGGTGAGGAGCCAATCCCGCGCAGCCAACCCCTGCACGGCGCACACGCCCACGCCGTCGACGATGGCAATGGCAATCGCGATACACAACCCGCAACTCGAATACATACACACACGCCCGGCCGATTCCGTCCCTGGCCCAATCCAATCCGTCCTATTCCCGTCCCATGTAAACAACATACTTACTCGAGATCTAGAGGCGAGGCCGTTCCCAGCCTGTCCTCGCCCACGGCCGCTCCCCGCGCCGCGCCGAGGTTTCCCCGCCCGCCGTCCTCGCGCGCCGTCGCCCACCTGCACGCGCCCACCTGACGCCCGCGACTCTCCCACCCGCCAGCCCCAGGTAGAGTGCGAGCGCTGAGCGCTGGCAATTCCCCGCCATTACCCCGCGCGGCGCGCGCGTCCCACGCCCACGCCCAGCACCCGACTTGCACACGCGACACCCCGAATCGAACGCGTCTGCCTCGCGATCGAGCACTGCGCATTCAAGGGGCGCGGGGCCTTTTCATCTCCCTCGTCCGCGGCTTCCTCCCTTCCGTGCGTCGACGTGGCTTCTTGTTCCCTGCTTGGTCCCTGCGTCGACGTGGCTCCAACTTTCAAGCTCAAGCTTGGACCGAACGGGAGTGGGAAACAGAAATGGTGCCGTCACGGTGCGGGCTGATGTGTATACCCGCGAGGGGGCATATAACATGGATAGCGTATAGCGCACGCTACGCGTTTAGGCAACGGAACAAGGTGGAATTGAATCCAGGAGAACTCGGGCTAGCACAGGGAAGGAACTTTGAGGGGAGAGTTGTATATTACTGGTTAATAAAGTTTTGAGGCAGACTCCAGTTTCCCGACCTGGGTGGGATGGGCTGCGCAGATTGAATAATCTGACTGCGCGCCGCATGGAATAAATTCAAGTTCAATTGGGCTGCGCACCGCAGGGAGTAGGTTCAAGTTCAATATTTAGTGATGATCGATCCCTGAGTTGAATTGAACGAATCCAGGATCATCATACCATTAATATTGAATACCATCGAACATTTAACATATATACTCCCGCAATCGCAATTACAATCGCAATCTGCCCCCGCCCCGCTCCCTCTCGGCTCCGCAGCCCCTCATTGAATATCGAATATTGAGAGCCACCAAGAAACACGATTTCATTATTGCCTCCAAAGCTCCAACCGTCATATAACATCGCATCACACAAGGACCAGCACCAGCACCCCTAACCAACCAAACGCCACCCCCGGGCCCGAATGCCACCCCCAAGTTCCATCCGCGAATCACTCGAGTCGGGGACGAAAGACAGGGGGTTGGATATCGTTGACACAGAACGACGCTACCGAACGGCACTCCCTAACACTCCGAACGACACCCAACTGACTCACTAACCGACACTAACGACACTGGCAGACAGGGTTGGAATTCTGGAAATTGCGTGAATATCGAATATCGAAATGCCGATGGGATGTTTGGGTTCTGGGTCCGCGGGGGGTGTTTTGGGGTGGGGTGGTTAGCTAGAGGAGTGGCGTGTTGCAGTTGGTATATTGGGTTGGAAGGGAGGATGGATGGATTCAGGGGGTTCAACTTGTGGTTGAGGTTGATATTAATATTTATGTAAATACTAGTAATAAATGTTAGAATGGGTGGACCGCCGTTCGCGCGTCGAGCGAGGGCGGACTCGTCTCGTCCCAGCACGCATCATCACTCAATGGACACCCTCATATGTGGGTAGGCGCCCACCGTGCCGGCATAAGTACCCGCCGAGTCAAGTCCGACTTCGAGTCCAAATCCGGCCTGATATCTCTGATGCCCGCCGTGGGTGCGCCCACTGCGCCCACCACCGACCCTGCCCCGCTCTAGCGCTAGCAGTCGCCGCGGACAGCCCTGAACCGCAGCACCCGCTAATCTCGATTCTCGACGACGAGGTATTTATGCACGCCCCGCCGCGGCGGAGACACGACTCGGAGCCCCGCTCCAGCAATATCAGTATACGTAGAGTATGCGCTGCTCCTTCGCTGATCGGCGGCTCGCGCGCCGAGGGAGAGTGCACACTGCAGGCCCCGAGGAGCTGTCGCGAGTGGGAGATTGTGGCGCATCAGCGTTGCGGCCGTCGCCGGGGTAGAGTTGACGGAGACATAAACGTTGAACATGGGCATTGACGTTGAGGTTGGATTAGATTGGATCGGGTAGATTCGGCGTGCTCGGCGGAGAGGGGGTCTGTGTCCGTGCAGCGTGCTCGTATGTTTGATGCACATCGGAGGGCGGGGTTGAATAGCCAGGAACTCGACGAGACAGGCTGGGACGCGACTCGGACAGGGCCGCAAGAATCTCGAACCGTTACCATCCTTGGACAGCGGGCAATTTGGGTTTGGGTTGCGGCGTGGGGATACTGGGATTACAGTTATTGCCCGAGTCCAAGTTCGAGTTGAACCAGAATTAACATATTAACGCACGGTGTTCAAATATTCAACCCAAACCCGATTGACAGGTCTCGTGCACAAGACTGGGCATCCACATATTGTCCTCTATTCTGTTGAGCCCCGGTCGGCACCCCGTTCTCCGCTCTCTGAAGATACGGGCATCTTGGTGTTGAGATGCACATCGAACGTTAACGTTGAACATTGCACTGGCTGACACAGCCTGAGCATAGAACGCGCTCAACTTCTCCTGCTTATGTTTTAATTTGCGTTCGAGCTCGGCAGTCCTCCGCGTTCTGCGACTGCAGCGTCCTATTGCTCCTATACCACCATCAAATGACCCCCCAACCGAGTCTGGTCGAGTCAGGTCGTGTCGGAAAGAAAAGATAGGGGCCCGGGTTGTAAATCGGAGTTATTGTTGCAGGGTGGAATTCGAATTTCGAAATGCTGGTTTTCAATGGGATGCGCACATAGGGGCTGTGTTTGCGTCCGCGGGAGGTTTTCAGGGAATCGGGGAGTTGTTGAGGTTTTTTGGGGCGGGGAGGAGGATGTTCACGTTCAGGGGGCGGTTGTGAACACGTGAACCTTTTGGTTGAACTTGGGATTTATTCAATTTGGTTGACTGGTGCCCTCGCGTTGAACTAGTGAGCGGAACCGACACCACTTACTGGGACCCTCCTACCCTCTTCGGCCAGCGTGCCATACCCGCCGAGTCCGAATCCGGTCTGATATCTGTGATGCCCGCTGCCGGGTGCCCGCTCCGCCTGCGCCCACTACGCCCACCACCGCCCCTGGCCTCGTGCCCAGACACATCAGACCGTATTTATGTACGGCCGAGGATCCTAGGATCTGCCGCGCCAACGTGAGCACTGAGGACGCGGAGCGGGCTTGTGGCGCATCATCGTTGCGGCCGTCGCCGTGTTGGGAATTGACGTCGACATAGACATACTGTGGACGTTGAGATTAGATTGGATTCGGTGACTCGGCGGATTCGGCGGAGAGTGGGGGTGGTCATCTGCTAGGTCCAGGGCCGGCGGCGCGTCGCGTGCGTTGGAACTGTGGAGCAGAGGCAGACACAACGAGACAGACGGCCGAATGATCCTAGGTTCAGCTTCAGGTGCGCGTGCGCGCTGGGGATACTGGGAATACAGTTAGTGCCCGAATACCAGAAAACCAGAACTCTAACGCCCGGTATTCAGATATCCAACCCCGACCCCGATGCGAGGTACGAGGGTTGCAGCGTCTGTTTGTAAGAGACTACCCCGATTGTCAGTTCGCGTCCACAACACTGGGCACCCACATCTTGGTCTCTATTCTGCCGCTGTTGATCCCCGTCCGCCTGCAGTCAGCCGGCGTCCCGCTCTCTGATTTGGGCTCAGGCGGGGGCGCGCGAGTGGGGATACAGCTAGTGCCCGAGCCCAAATCTGAGTCGAACCAGAATTAACGCACAAATTCATCGGATATTCAACGACGCGCTCACCAATTGTAAGTTCTAGTCCACCGCACCGGGCACTTGTTCTCTATTCCAGTGTTGATCCCGGTCCCCTCGGCCGTCCCGTTCTCGGACCTGTGGGGCCCGGGCATCTTGGAGTTGAGATGAACATTGAACAGTGAACGTTGAACGTTGAACGCTGGCTGGCAGGACGCGGATACAATCGCAGCGGGAATACCATAGCCCGCAGCGCCCACCGTCTTTGTCTTTTGTTCCGCTCCTGAAATCCCGCATCGATATCACGATCAGCTTCTCCTGGTTATAAGCAAAAGTGAGTTCAATTATATCTTCCCAGATTTTCCCCCGCTCCCGAGGTCGGCGGTCCCCGCGGGCGGTCTGGACTCTCGCCTACTCTGGGCAGGAAACGTAGGAAATCAACCTGGATGATATGTCAGTGTCAGTGCAGTGTCAAGCACCTCCCCTCCCGCTGGGAACCGGCATCCGCTTCGGGGTGTTGCCGCTCGCGCAGCCTGAGGTCGCCGTGTCCGACAGTTCGCGCAGGTCCGCGAAGATCGAAAGAGGCTTTCACTTCGTGTCCGGCGGCTTCTTCTCCGCACTTCCACTTCCACTTCCACTTCCACTTCCACTGCCGTGGACTTTTGGAAGGGCTTCGCGCGATGTTCGCACGAAGGAAGGAAGGCATCTCGAATCTACGCGACGAGACAGACGAGACGCGCATCTACGCGGACGCGAATCGTGATCGAAGCACCGGGCAACTGCAATATGTTTGTATCTCCAAGTTGCGATTGAGATAGCGTCGCCTTGCTCCTCCTCTGAGTCCCGTCGGCCGTATCCAGGTTGTATCCATGGCCCCAGAACAACTCGCGCAAGCGCAAGCAACGAGCGACGAGCGTTTAACTTGATGCAGGATAGTGCAGGACGATGGTGCGGGTGCTGGTGGCACGGGACGGGCTGCCATGTCGACGGTAATATCCGTTGTTGAACTTGTTGCAGCGCTTTCGAATTCACTGCCCGTCGCTGCCTTGACTGGGGCTTGGAGCTGTGCGGTTCGAGAGGGTCCAGTCCCTGCTGTGCTTCGAGTAGCAGACCGTTGTTGGAACTTCACAGCAACTCAACCATTTTCGCGGCCTGATATTTCGCGTGACATCTTGCCCGCCCCAGAGCCTGCCAGTGAAACGTCAGACGACACAAAACTCCTGGGCATATGCAGACCATGCAGCCCTACCGACTCGGACTAGCAACAGCCAGTTGAGCCCCAAGAACCTGAAACGGAAGTCGTAGCCGTTTCGGCCCAATCGGGACGTGCGCCGCGCCGCGCCGCGCATCTTTCAGCTGTTAATCACTATCGGCATCCGCGGACCCACAGCGCGGCGCCATCATCTCGCTATTCGCACGCTGTCCGGACAGCGCCGTCGTCCTGGTGTCGGCTTCGGCTTTTCGGGAGCTCGGCGGCCTGTGGCTGTGCTGGGCGGCGACGGAGCGGAGGCCGAGCCGTAGCTGGGAAGGAAATGTCCGACATTCCTCCGGGGACGGGGCTTGCTGTCTGCGCTCGTCCGCCCGCCAGGGTTGTACCAGCTTACGCAGGGGCGGGCATCCCACGAAAGCGACAAATTGAATGGCAACGGGTTCGTCTCGATTTCAGCGGTGGGCAGGACGGCCATGGCCATACTCGTTCTAGCTCGTCGTGGCACGTGGAATGATACAGTAGTTGTCGTCGTCGTGGATATTATCCGAGTCGTGTGACCATGCAACAACCTGCAAAACCCCTTCAAAGCTCGAGGTCTAGGAAGCTCAATACAGGATAGCTCTATAAGAGACCGTACCTGGCGAGACGGAGTAAGAAACGGTGAGTGCACCGACTCCGCCGCGCCAGGCTATATAGTGATACGCTCGGGCGCGCTTTGACCTTGCTTTCGGCCACTGGGGGCGAAGGTCAAAGAGTTGTCTCAGCGAGACAATAGCTGGCTTACCCCGTTCGACAAGACCGTTTGCGACCCGGAGGTAGGCCTTGTCCCGCGTATCACTTGCGACCTTTGAGGTGGAAACGCGCCGGGGTAAGTTCGTGCAGACGATGCACGCGTAGGGACTCGCCTCCGAAATTAGACTTGAGTAAACAATATTTTAAACCCGATCAATACAGGATAGCTCTGGGACTCGCCTGGGAGTTCTGGGACTCACACTGTCTTGGATGTGCCGCCCGTGCCCCGCCCCGCCCGTGAAAGGCGTGGCAGCGCAGGCGCGCGCACATTGACAAGCGTGGCCGCCTTCAAGTTGAAGTTGGGAAAGTTCCCATATCCATATCCCCACGTCCTTCGAACATTTCGAAGCTCGCCGCACAGAATCCAGAATCCAGAACGGTCGCCGCCTCGGTGCCGGCGGGGCGAGTTCGCCGTCGAAATTGAGTGTCTTTGCCGACGTCGAGGATTTATCATTTATCGTTGAACTGATGGGACCGCGGTTGCAATTGCAAGTGTGGTTCAAATTTTATCCTGTTCAGCCCGAACGGCAGCCCGAACTAGCCCGAAATTGAACTCAGTATCGTAAGGCACCCACGTTTGTGTAGTGATTCCTTCTGCTCCGTGCATATGGGCTCATATGGGTGCCGTTACCTCGCAGGGTTGTCTGTCCCCGCAAATGTTTCCCGCAGGACATGATTCGCGGAGACAGCGCTTGGATCGCGTGCGCCTCTTTCTGTTCCGGCCTCAATTTCTCTCGGCCCCGCTGAGGTTGCGCTCCGCTAGCTGTTCCGCTCCCCAGCTGTTGGGCGTTTGGTATGGGCGCTTACCGGTTGGCCGCGGCGCACTGAGCGCAGGCTTGCTGGCTTGCAGACTTGTAGACTTGCCGCAGACGTAGAACTCAGGGTAAGCGAAATCATATGCAGATCCTAGGCGCGCCCGACGTCGGGACACACAAATTGAGAGATCGTCGGCGTTCGAACTTGGAAGTGCGAATCGAGAGGCCCCACAGCGCAAATTTGACGCAAACGGCTAGCACACGAATCTGGACGGATGTCTAGCCATGGCCAACAGTCGGCTGCGCTGATAGCCGTGAGTTCGCGACTTGGGTCCGTGCGCTCCAGTCTGCTCCAGTTCCACCACCAGACTGTCCAGGCAGCTCCAATGCGCGCTCCAGATGCGCGGACCAGGAATTGCCATTCTGTATGAGACCGCACTGCGCAGATACTGGCGCCGGGCCCCGACCCCCAATTTCAAGTTCAACCCAAGTTCAACCAGACTGAGCGAGAACCGAAGACTCGGATGGGTTGAATCTTGATGCAGATGTTCTGTGCAACCAGCGGCGCCCGGCGTGCCAAACAGCATACGCCAAGAGGACACGGCATCGCACATTGACAGGCTCGCATCGAGACTCGCCATCGAGAATCTCGAAAGGCACGTCGAATAACCTTTCTCTCGCCCACCTTATTCCCCTTTCTTGAATATGACAGGATACCGGGGTTGCGCCTACTCGCTTCCCCACACAGGAACCCTTCAACCTGTTTGCGTGGTTTGAATTCGCCTCTGAGTCTGCGACTCCTGACGGCGGCGGACGCGACGGCCTAGACGAAAATTATGCTCCCAGCCGTCGAGGATCGAGCGCCCAGCGCCGAGCAGCGCAAGAGTTAGGATCGCTGGCCGCCGCACCCCCGCTCTGATGCCCGCAAGGACACCATCACGCCGCATCTTATCTCGATACGATACGATAAAGGATCGGCCTTCGACTTCGTTTTCGTCGCGGGATCGCCTTCGCGCCCTTCGTGCCTGCATTAAGCATAAGCAGAGTGCGGGGGACCGGTTTTGGCACGCAGGCACGAGCCTTGGGGATGCAGTTGGTGCTCTTCAAGACTCAAGCTCAAGACCCAAGAGATCATGCCAGTAAGCTCGATGTCGGGCACTTGCGCGCGAAGCCTGCGCAGTGCGGGAAGACACATTATGCCAGAGCTTGTTTGACTCCCGCCCGCGACCTGCGACTCCCCACCGCCACCCGCGCAGAGACGAGCACGGCATCGCGACCCCACAGAGGAAGAGCGGGGCGTCGTCGAGTCGCGGAAAACGCGCACAACCCCGAACAGAACCACCCGCAATTTGGAAAGCTTCGAAGCCGGCTGCAGTGGGAAGAGCGAACACCGTACCCACCCGTGTTGGGTCGGTCACTCGGTGACGTGTGCACGTCGCTGGGAACTGCTCGCTGGCGTCGGTCGGCGATTCTGCGGCGCGGTCGGTGGAATTCGGGGGACTCGGAAAACATGCCACAACCGTATGCTCTGGATTTGGTACTCTGAGTTTGTTCTACGGTTGGATCCTTGTTTCAAGTCGCCGAAGAAGCCCGTGTGCAGCGGTGTGCGTGTGCTCAAGCCTGAGCCATTACTGCCTTGTATTCCAGAGTAGACTTTTATGCAAGCCTGAGCATAACACCAGGATACAGCAGGAAGGACTCGGAATCGACGTTAATGGAAGGCAGCCGTTCCACAGCAACTGCAGGATCCGAGTTCGCCGTTAATGGTTGAACGTTGAACACTGAAGGTGTACATACCATGTGCTGCAATCACCAACCCGAATGGGAAGCTACGAGGAGATACACCAAGCCAGCTTCCAGCTTGGTCGCCGCTGGGCCGTGTTACTGTTACCAGATGGTGATTGGCTTCAAGAGAGTAAGAGGCGCAGCCTTGGCCACTAAGTAGGCGAACGAGCCGTGCTCGTAGGAGGCCGCACATCCAACCATTCGAGCCGAATGGTCATGGGTAGCTACAAGAAACACACCAAGCCAGCTTGGTCGCCGCTGGATGGTGATTGGCTTTGAAAGTAAGAGGCGCAGCCTTAGGCCGTCAAGTAGGTGAACAAACCGTGCCCATAGGAGGCCGCGCATCCGACCGTCCGAGGCAGAAGTGGGCAATTAGATTCGGGGTGGGATCCAGAGGCGTCGACATGGGTAGCCACAAAGAGACACACCAAGCGCTAGCCAGCTTTCAGCTTGGCCCCCGCTGGGCACTGTTGGTGATTGGCTTTGAGAAAGTAAGAGGCGCAGCCTTGGCCACTAAGTAGGTGAACAGACCGCGCTCGTAGGAGGCCGTACATCCGACCATCCGAGGCAGAAGTGAGCGATTTAGTAGGACCTCGACGATAGGCTGCAAGGATCCGGTGATCAAGGATTACATAGCGCTTCGCTGAGTCGGAGAGCCGGCTGTTAGCGCAAGGGGTGCAGAGGACCAGAAGCGCGGCCGATACCGATAAGGTGTGGATGCCGGTGAAAACTCGCGGAGTGCCGGTGAAGCTCGCGAAGTGCCGGTGAAGCGTGAAATGCCGCAGACAGGCTAGAATGCGTCTTGAGACGCAGTAACAGTAGTCTTCAGTGCTGCCAGCGGTCCTGACGGTGCCTATACTGAGTCTCGGAGAAGAAGGATCGGATTCAAGGGTTTGGATTCGGTGAACTTCCAGGCTGAGTTGCAGCACTGAAAGCGTTCAGTCACGGTATCCGTCCAGTCCTCGTAATCTGTGGATGCTACTAAAGTTGTTAGTATCGGTAATCATCGTGGATTGCCACTTCATTGACGCACCGTGGTCTCCTATCCTTTGCAGCCGTGTGCACCGGGTGCCATGGACGCCTCGCGCTCAAGCCTCAAGCTCAAGACGAGTCGAAGACTCGAAGTCTGCGGCGAATGCATGCGTTTCGATCTTTTGCGGCCAAAGTCTTGCCTGTGGCGGCCTCTGTAGCGAGCGAGCCGACTTGTGCTTAAAAGCTTAACGGATCCAGTCGAAATGAGAGGTGGACTACATAGGACTTTTTTTTTTTGCGGGTTGGGAAGGAGGATGACAGAGGCCCGGCCCCGGCCCGTTGCAGTCCGCAACATCACCTGATGGATGACGAAATCAACCAAAAACTAATTTCTTGACTCTGAGGCTCTGCAATTGAAGGCAAAAGATAGAAGATGGAGCCCAGCTTCGCATTCCAGGTTTTGGTTCTCAAAGTTATGTTTTTTCTGGCTTCCATCATGGGTTCATGGGTATCAAATGAACAGACCCATTGAACACTCAAGACATTTGAGGCAAATTTTGAGCATTTCTAACACGTCAGAGAATACCCCGAGAGACAGGCTACATCCGTGGGCGGATACCCCTGGTTCCGCCGAGGGCTACTAGTATTTACTTCCTCGGAATTGCTGGTTCTGGCCTAGTAAAGGATGAATTGTGCTCCGTCGCTACCCGCAGAGTATCCGGTCGCGGTTGCGTGCCCCGCGGTTTGAGCAAGTCCGGAAACGTGCTCCCCAAGATCGAGGAATTTACGTAGTAAGGCTCAGAGGCGCACTGACTTCCCTGTCAGCCTCAAAACGAGGAGTTGCAAGAAAGGCATGAGGGGGATTGCTGGGAATGTCCACGGAGCTTCGCGCAGTGTTGGGGCAAGAATGTAGACAATCATTCAGGGCGAAATGAGAGGCGTGGCGGGACTCTGGCTCCATACGGAGTCGCCGCGATGTTTGGAAGAGCATCAACAGAGGAACGAGGCCGAGGAATTCTGTTCAATAATTCGGCGCAAAACGTTCAAGTTTCAAATGCTGCCTTGAACATCTCCCGTCCACCGCCAGTACCGCTCCATGACGCCCAAGATCATGCCGTAGCTCACTTCGTCGATGGCCTCGGAGTCCAGTCCGTGTGGCGTCTCAATCTGGTCGCTGACATCGACGTCAGAATCGCCGTCCCGCGCTTCTGCTTCTGCGTTACATGCAGCTGTCGCGCCATCTCCACTCCCACTCGACGACCCGCGACAGCGCCTGAGGATCCGCGAGAGCGCGTCGACGATCCCGGGCTCCGAGACCGCCCCATCAGCGCGCGCCGTCGCTCCGCCTGCCGACGGCGCGAACACGACGTGTAGCGCCGTGCACTGGTACCAGAACGCGTCTTTGCGCACCAGCGCGCGCACGCGGTTGTCGTGCGTCCAGTCGTGTCGCACGCTCACCGTCCCGGGAGGGGGAAAGACGTTTTCGAGCTCGCGCAGTGCGACTAATGCGATGGTGCCGCGCAGATTGACGTCGTAGCTCGAAGGGGCCGACACGAGGGGAGCGAACGCACTTTGGAAGAGGTGCAGCACGTCACGTCGCAGGTCGGTGGGCAGAACTTTCGGGGATCGCGGCGCGAGAAGGCATTTCAAATACCGTTGAGAAAGAGGGGTGAACGATTCCAAGATGGGGTGGAATATGCGGGTGATCAGAGTGTCGAGCACTTTGTTGAGGAGGGAAGACACTGGTGCGGGCTGCGCTGCGTTCTTTTTCGGCTTACGCAGTAGATACGGGACAGAAGATGTTACTAGATGGTGCACGAGAAGGGCTAGAGTCTGCAGAGTCGCAGCTTGGGACGGCACAGTTAGATTTGAGGAGCACAAGATAGGCTGCAGGATGTTCGCGAGAGCATTGAGCGCGCGGATCGTGGTCGACGAGAGAAGGGAGCGTTGAGCAGCCGTAGTGGCGTTTGAGGAAGAAGCGAGCGCAGAAGTGAGCTGTTGAAACGCAGAAACGCTTGAGAACAGCGAGTCCGATGTCGGTAACGCGGCGAAGTCGGAAACTAGCGGGTTGAGCAAAGCTAAGACAGTAGGAGGGAGCTTGACCTACGGCCTTCAAGGTCCTCAAGCACGGTTTCAAGGTCAGCACGAGCAGGAGCATCCAGAGTCTTGTCAATTGATTTCTTTTTTATCTTGCGCTTCGGAGGTTGACTACCGCTGGCCGGAGAGTCACTAGCGTTCTTCGAGGCAGCAGAGATAACTTCTAAGCCTCTCTCGTTTAACAGCATTCCGTGAGCTGAAAATCCGACGCACTGATCTGTTCCGCGTCGTATTTCGCCTTCAGGTCCGCGAGATCCTTCTCCAGCGCCAGCGCGTGGCCTTTCCAGGACCCGTCGCTTGTGGGAGCATCTGGCTCTGACGGCGGAAAAAAAGAGCGCAGTTGAACGACGTAAGCTGGTTCTGTTGAGTACGAAGGAAGTGAACGAAAAACGTTGCCGCTCACCCGCGCAGGACTGGTCGGCGGGCTTAAATTTCAGCGCTGTCAGCGCCTGCTGACTTTAAGTATCAATTGTTAGCTATTTTTCGTACGCACGATTGCGATCCGCAGTCTGTCCGCGTCGGAGGCTGTATAGCTGGACATGGAGGCAAAAAGAGAGAGCAGGGGCCGCTGGCGGTCCGCACCGATCCGCGAACATTTCGCAAGCAAGACACAACAACGGTTCAACTCCAACGCCCATGTCGAACGAAGGCGCTTGAATTCTACAGCGGTATCGCCGCCGGCCGGTGTCTTGGATTTTCCCGCGTCTTACTTCCTGTGACCTTTTGCCACCCGTCGCATGGAGAATGCGATACTTACCTCCCATGGATCCCTGGGCAGAACTGCCAGTACCAGGAGGATGAGGAAATACCTGAGCCACCATCCTATGCAGCATGTCTTTCACCTCATGAGACCGAAGCGATTACGACTGGGATACTATCGAGCGCCGTTATATGTAGTGACTAGTACGGTTCCCATGAATTTGGAAGTTGGCGAGCCTGGCAGTGCTCCGAAGTGCTCACAAACTCCAAGAACGGTTTTCAGTTACACGATGCATGAGCCGAGATTTCTGCCCTGCTTGGTTGCTATCGGGGTTTTTCTGCCGCTTTTTGTGCCGTCGAGTTGCGACAGGGTTCAGTGCTCGGGCCGGCTTCCGCACCGAGCACGTGCGGCATCAACACGATCACGTTTTTTGTGGACTCTTTCACAGCTGCCACCAGTGTCTGCGCCGCCGCCGAATTATGGCCACTATAGGCTCCGTAACTCGTCAAATAGCCGCCTTGGAGATCTCAGGCTCAGGATCCAGGGCTCCCCCCGCCTCCTCCATCGCGCGACCCATCCATACCAAGCAATCAAGCCAGGACAACGTCGCGAAACTCCTCACAAAATTCGCAGCACCGAACCAACATCAGAGCCAGAGTAACTTATCAAAACTCCCGCCGCCGCCGCCCTCCCGGAGCGATACTGCCCGAAGCGACACCCAAGCCTCGATCGACATCGGCCGATACGACGGAGGGCTCGAGACCGAGAATGAGAAACGGGGCGAGGCAGTATCGGGAGAGGCGGCGGAAGACCTTGCGCTAGACTCGAGCATGTCTCGGTAAGCTCGAACCTCCTCATCCTTTGGCCCTTGGTCGATCACATACTTAGCACATACCCGACGCAAGAATGGTCGCTCCACTCCTTCGACATTGGCCGACCTCTGGGTAAAGGTGTGGATCTCTTTTAGATCCTCCGACGCAACGCTCAATCTTGACGAAGGCAAATTTGGGCGCGTGTACATGGTCCGCACCAAAACAACGCCCAAGTATATCCTCGCCCTCAAGACGCTCTACAAATCCGAGCTCGTCGCTAACAAAGTCGAGAAGCAGACACGGCGCGAGATTGAGATCCAGCAGAACCTGCGCCACCCCCACATCCTGCGCCTCTACGGGTTTTTCCACGACGAAAAGCGGATCTTCCTCATGCTCGAGTTCGCCGGCAAGGGCGAGCTGTACAAGCAGCTCAGCAAGGTCGGGAGCTTCTCGGAAAAGAGAAGCGCGAGATATATCGACCAGATGGCCGATGCACTCATCTATCTCCACGGCAAGCATGTCATCCACCGCGACATCAAGCCAGAGAACCTGCTTCTTGGCATCAATGGCGAGCTGAAGATCGGAGACTTTGGTTGGTGAGGAGGGTCGGTCTCATCGCCTCAGCTCGCATACTAAGCACCGCAGGTCTGTTCACGCCCCAGGACTGCGAAGGATGACCCTGTGCGGCACTTTGGACTACCTACCACCAGAGATGGTGGAAGGCAAGGAGCATAACGAGAAGGCGAGTGCCCGTCTCCTCGTAGTATTGCGCCCTACAACTTCCGCAGGTGGACTACTGGGCCCTAGGAGTGCTCACGTACGAGTTCATGATCGGCGCGCCTCCGTTCGAGGACCGCGGCAGCGTCAACAGTGCGCCCGCTTCCCTTCCCGTGTTCTGCACCAGTCTGACGTGCGCCAGACACCTACCGGCGCATTGCCCGGGTGGACCTCAAATTCCCATCCACCATCTCTGCCGAGGCGAAGGATCTCATTTCCAAGGTGCGCGCACCTCTTTCTCCGGCGACCAAGGGCTAACATGACGCCTACCAGCTTCTGCAGTACGACCCGCGGCAGCGGCTGCCGCTGACGGACGTCCTGCGCCACCCGTGGATTGTGAAGTATCGTCCAAAGGGCAACAACGCACGCGAGGGCGGGAGCGTTTGACAAGAGTCGTTCCATTTTTATCTACCTAACTGCATTGTACTTCTACTCTGCATTGACCTGTTGCTGGTAACTTATTATCTTGAATACACGTCGAGGGAACATCCCTTGAGGTTCTGTGTTCTCTGTCAAATCTCAGATAGTTTGACTCGGTCGAGACTCTACATTGTAAACAAGCTATGATACGCAGACGGACGATTATACAGGGTATGCGTGAAGTTCCAATGAGTAATATAACAGATTTCGCAAGAGACAAAAAGGAGACGGGGAGCTCGTTCCTAAAATATGGTCGCGAGCGCCCCGTCGTCGTACCCACCCCCGCCGCCCAAGCCAGTCTTTGGGCCAGGCCCGTTCTTGCCAAAGGTAAAGCCGACCCACACCCCACGCCCAAACGGCTCCTCCTTCTCCTTGACCGCGTCGACGTTCCGCTGCTTCTCCTTGACCTCGGCGTACTTGGCCATGTCCTCGAGCGACGTGAAGTCGTCGTAGTACCCCGTGTCGATCTCTGAGTCGAGCGCGGGCACGAACGGCGCGCGCACGGAGCGGAGGTCCGCCCAGCTCGTGAGCTCGAAGAAGGGGTGCGCGCTGACCTGCGCGATGGACGAGTAGCGCGTGGTTGCGTGGGCGATGAGGCTGCGCGGGGTGATCAATGACAGGGCCGGATAGTTAGAAGGGAGGGCGCGCACCAGGTTACAGCGTCCCATGCCACGTCGGTCAGATTGAAGACGAGGTCCTCGGGCTTGTCGTACTCGGGGCGGCGGAGGACCGTGGACCAGTTCTTGAGATTCGTCCACGTCTCCTCGGGGGTGCTGCCGCTAAACGGGGGGAAGCCTGCGAGGAACTCGAAGAGGATGCAGCCGAGGGACCAGTAGTCGACCGAATGGTTGTACGGTTTGCCACGAAGGACCTCGGGGGCCTATAGAGGCGTGAGTAGCCACTCATGCGTAGGTCAATCTACATACCATGTAATCGGGGGACCCGACGATGGAATCTGCGTAGCGGGCATCTTCGTTCCGAATAGAGCGATAGATCGACCGGCGTTCTAAGGTAGATCGATGGACGACTTGATTATCTTTGACCTTGTCGAGCTGGGAAGACGTTGGCCAGGAAACCTGGATACGGCGTGCTCATCCTCACCTTGACTTTGAGCGATTCTATGAGACGAGGATTGAGGGCACCAGTTGCGAGGCCAAAGTCGGTGAGTTTAACGTGTCCAGTGCTATCTACAAGGAAGTTCTAGAGAGAAGCTCGGATCAACATGCGTCCAAAAAGCGCCGTCCACCATACCTCAGGCTTGAGATCACGGTGGATGTAACCGAGTTTATGCAGCTCGTCCACGGCAGCGAACATTTCGCTGATATAGAAGCGGGCGTGCTCCTCCTTGAGGACGCCAGAGTTGTTGAGGAGGGTGCGGAAGTCGCCCCCAGGGACGTATTCCATGGCGAGATAAACGTGGTGCGGATCCTGGAAGGCGTAGAGCAGACGAACGAGCCACGGAGTCTTTGTCGCGGTCAGAATATCGCGCTCCACCAGGACGTGACGAATCTTAAGCCAGAGGTCAATAACGTGGAAACTTGTACGAGAGTGGACAGACCTCGTCCATTTTGAATAGCGTGCTCTTGCGCATCTTCTTTAGCGCGCAGACCTCGCCCGTCTCCTGTTTCCGGGCCAAGAAGACCTCGCCATACCCGCCCTGGCCGACCTGAGCGATGATGTGGAACTGATCGACTCTGAGCTTGGTCCGCCGCCGGCGAAGCAGGACGCGTTCGCGCCCGCAGTACGACTTGAACTCTTTTGCGTGTTCCGTGGGCCGAAGATCGCGGGCCGCGGTGTCCTTGTCGAACTTTGTGCGGCGCTCTTTCCGCGAGTGCAGATATCCGAGGGTCTGGAAGTAATAATCGAGGAAATCTGGGGCAATCAAGATGAGCTAGGGGTTTATGAAGCTGGAGCTAGCATCATACATAGCTGGGCGACGGTGGATTTGCGCTTGACCTCGGGACTGTCGAGCAGCTCGCGCTCCCAGAGCTGAAAACCGCCTGCTTTCATCGTCTTGTTCCCCTTAGCCGTGTCCATCATGATATCCGAGGGGAAGGCCTTAGCGGTAGCCATTCGGACATCGGGGAAGCCCGCCGAGGTCATCCCCTTCGCTGTGTCCATATGAATGTCGCGATAGTATGAGTGGGGCAGCCCGGAAACTGCATCTTTGGTAGGGCTTGCGGGACGCGTCGCTTGCGGGATACTGGGCGATTGTGATGCAGGAGGCTTGCTTAGCATGGCGCGTTGTGCTTTAAGCCGAGGTAAAAATGGACGATGCCGTTCGCGGAGCGAGCTCGATACACGGTACGAGTCGCGATACTGCAGTATGCGGCGAGAAACACGGTTCGGTTAGCATGTGACCATTCGTATTCCGGCCCGTTCGCCCGTGTCACAGCTCGTCCTCTTGGTTTTCCCCAAGTTTTCCCAGTCGCTCAGGCTGGCGGCCGTACGTTGCCCAGTCTGGGCGGCGCGTGGCCCAAGAACCGAAGCTGCAGTAAATTAAAACTCGGGCTTTCCTAAACAGCTATCATATCAGTATTTCTCTCAAAATTTGTCAAAAACTCACAAAAACTACCAAAGAAGCATGATACTGATCCATCCATACCTTCCATTCTTTAGCCACTGCAACAGGTAGCAGCCATGAAGCTCCACCGAGTGTGTGATCCAGCGCCGTGGATTCGGGTTTATTAAAAAGGTTGCAACCAACCATTGCATCCCGATTCCCACAGTCACGATCTCCCGGCAGCCCATGGACACACTGCACGCCATTCGCAGCGAGTGTTTCCAGGCAGCTGAGCAGGTCCGCCACCAAAGGCCTGACCAGCGCCTTGTGTTATTTTGACGGACGCTCTCTCTCCTGAAAACGGTGCACGCGAGGCTCGAACATACGAGCCGTCGGAATCTCGGCTTGATCTCGGCTGCAAACCACATATAGCGTTCTAAATATAGCTTCCATCTTAATCATTGAAATGTCGGTGATACCGCATCCTTTACATTGTACAAGTTCTCCTGGACGATGGGCACCTTTTTCAACGGCCAAAAGCCGAGAGAATAAATATGAAGATAGAGTATAGCGCGACAGCTAGGGTAGAGGACATAGGATGAGGTGACGCTGACCAGCCCCTATGTTTCTAAAGCACTACCCGTTCTCGCTAGTCTCGTGCCTCCACTGGCGAGAACGTCACAGCTCTCCTGGACGATGGGTACCTTGTGTAACAGTCAAACGAGACAGAAGGCTGAGAAAGCTAAGAAAAGTTCGAAGTTTGTGAGCGGTTTCTGATGCTTGTTGCCATCCATCGAATATTGAGTCCCCGGCTGACACGGACAACAAAAATAGATCGTGGCATATAAAGGCCGTCGCGTGGGGTGCGAACCTTGTGCCTCTCTTTCGTTCCGAGCCAGTCTCTACTCAATCTTCCGAGCCAGGTCTCGAGTCAATTTTTCCGAGCAAGCCTCTCTTTTCTTTTCAATCTCGACACAATGGTCTTCTACGCTACGTGGGTCCCCATAATCGCATCTTGGCCCCACCAGACACTAAAAGAGACTTTTCCCCCGGTAGCGTTCTCCTCGCCTGTGCGACGTCCGTCCTGGGTCTCAAACTGAACACACCTACGGGTGCCGCTGCGGAAGGCGTGCTCGCTATTACTTGGACCCCTGCCGCCACCGACCCGTACGTACCGCTTGCTTTGGCCCCCTGCATTTCCTGACCCGCAACAGTAAATTTTCCATCCTCATGACGGGCGCGGGCGAGTCCATCGAGATCGCCTCGGGCGTCGACCCCACGACCAAGACCACATCTGCCGGCCTTGGATTTGTTACCCCTGGGTGCGTTTGGCGTCTGACGGATCAAATCTTTCTTCAGCGATACTTATCACCTTTTTTTTATAGCTCGTACACTCTGCAGGCCGTTGCCGCCGGTGATATCAACACGGTCCTTAGCACCTCGGGCGCTTTCCAAGTCGGTGCCGCCGGGACTGGCGCCGCCGCAGGCGCTGCGAACAATGCTGGGGCAGGCGCAGCTGCCGGAACCGGCGTTGCTGCTGGAACCGGAGCTGCTGCTGGAACCGGGGCTGCTGCTGGAACTGGTGCCGCTGCCGGAGCTGGTGCCGCCGCTGGCGCTGCGAAAGGTGCTGGTGCGAACAAGGGCAAGGGCGCAGGCAAGGGCAAGGGCGCAGGCAAAGCGGGCAAAGGCAAAGGCGCGGGCAAAGCAGGTAAGGCTGGTGCTAAAGCTGGCAAAGCTGGTGCTAAAGCAGGCAAAGCCGGTGCCGCCAAGGCAGGCGCTGCCAAAGCTGGTGCCGCCAAAGCCGGCGCTGCTAAAGCTGGCGCCGCCAAAGCGGGCGCTGCTAAAGCGGGCGCTGCTAAAGCAGGCAAAGCTGGTGCCGCCAAAGCGGGCAAAGCCGGTGCCGCCAAAAAAGCTGGTGCCGCCAAAGCCGGCAAAGCTGGTGCTGCCAAAGCCAAGGGTGCGAAGAAGGGCGGTCGCAGCGTGTCCTCCGTCAAGTTCGGTCGCAGGGAACTGTACCGGGAATGAGCGCTGAAGGCTGTCAATGACAGGATGTACTTACCTCAGCCTCTTCAGCTTTGTATACCTCACTTTCTTTACCCAGGTGCATAGCATCGACGTTGTGTACAATAAGAGTTGGCATTTGCAAAGAGTTGGCATTTCTGAGAAGTCAGGGCAAACCGAGACTGAGGAAAATCAGTGCACATCGGGTTTCATTAGGACGTACACAGAGCGCTCAGTGTTTGATGAAGTAGTGCACTCTGGCGTCGCGTCGTGCCTCTCATTAGAGACAATGAAGCTGTTAACTGCATCAAGTCAAATGAGAGATACAGCACATATCGCTCATCCTAATATGTGGTAAAGCGCTCGACGCGCTTCTATCGTTTACTTGACCTTGATATCGCGTCGGGATGCGCCTCGGATCCAGAACGTGTCCCGACTCAGATTAAGCCAGAAACCAGAGTCGAAGCCTTGGAGATTGCGTTTGGGTCGAGTAGGAGTGATAGGAGAAGAAAGATTTGAGTGGAACTCGTGCTTGAATTCGAGATGCCTGGTCACAACCAGGCGTCCAACCCAGGTGGTCAGTCAGTGCAGCGATGTGCCACATACAGCCGGCAAAGATTTCGCAGATCCCTCGACCGGATAGTTGAGAACAAGATGCAGAACGCGCTCTGCAGTTATATTACACCTTTAGTACATTCCACATACGATGCCGGGAGTCCTAGGCTGGGGGAGAGGAGGACTCGAGTGCGGCCAGCTGGTCCACAAGATCGTCCATAACGGACCGCGGCGGCTGCGGCGGCGAGACCGGAGCAACGACCGACGCGCGCTTGGTGGGGACAAGCAGATGCCCTTCCCCAGGCTCGAAGCCCGGGGCGATCCGGCGCAGCGCGTCGCGCTTCCGGCGCTCCTTCTCGTCGGCGCGCGCGCGGAGGTACGCCTCGTGCCGCAGCGCGTGCGCCTCCAGCGTCGAGCGGCGGGACGACTCGAGCGTCAGGATGTGGGACTCGAGCGTAAACGGGTACACGAACTGGCGGATGTTAGCGGAAGGGAGAGAGCTGGAGGGCGGAATTACATAGGGAGTTACGGAGTCTGGCAGAGGGTGGATATCTGGCGGAAGAACTACCTGGGGCGATGGAATGTGTTATATAGCAAGGGGATGGACGTTTGAAGCAGTGGGAAGTGCCTACCGGATGAGGAACGCGTAAACTGGGGGATTTGATAAGTGGTACACGCGCCGCAGCAGAGTACTGAGCTTGGGGACATGAAACAGAGTGAGCCTTGGGTGGAAAAAGCGGGATTCAAAGCCCACATTGCTCTTGCATGATGAGGGAGGACAAGAGGGTTGACACACCAGTAAATATTGTGCACGTCCCTGGCTTCCACTCTCATCGAACTACACCGAACTGTACTAGAGAATCTCATGGCATCCCCATCCTCATCCCTGGCTCTCATCTCAACCTCGACTCTCATCTCCCAGGGCGCAGAAGCAGCGAGTCACTTCCCGCTATCTTCGCTCGCGGCATAGGCTCATTCCTCAATCGATCTTGGATGAATTGTGCATAGAAAGTCTACAAAGCGCACCTGAGCGCCGCCCCCTCAGACCCTCCGGTTCTCCTGAAGCATCGCTTCCGCAAGGGCTACCGTCACCCGACTCTTGATGCCTCGCTCACGCGTGGACGCGTCGCAGGCGAGGCACGCGCCCTCTTGAAGTGTCTGCGGTACGTGTGCGGCTACAGGCCTTCGCGCTTTCCGCTGAAGCCTGGCTCAGCGCGGGTGTAAACGTCCCTGGGATTCGGATGGTGGACGCAGCCGAGGGGGTGCTCGCGATCGATTGGATCACTGGGAACAGTGTGCGGAAGCTTCTACCTGGCGGCGCTGACGAAGATGAGGACACGGGCGAGGACGAAGACGAGTCCGAAGCAGACGCGGCTGATGCACTGCAGGAGTATGATATATCAGTGGGCATGTTTCCTCCACTTCCGTCGCGGGCATCTGTTAACATGCAGCTAGACGTTCTCATGCAATTAATCGGGCAGGAGATCGCCAAAATGCATCTCGCGGATGTCATCCATGGCGATCTCACTACATCCAATATGATGCTGCGACACCCAGCTTCATTCACGTCGCGTCATCCTACCCTCCGCACCGAACTAGTGGGTGTATCTTCGTCGTGATACCCTTCTATGCTGACCTCTCAGGTCCTGATCGATTTCGGACTCTCTTACCACTCGAACCTAGTCGAGGACAAGGCCGTCGACTTGTACGTCCTGGAACGCGCGTTTTCATCTACACACCCGGATTCGGAGCCGTTGTTTGCGTCTGTGCTCAAGGCGTACGAGCAGCGCCTGGGTAAGGAGTGGGCGGCGATTGGGCGGCGACTCGACGAAGGTGTGTTTTCTTCTGTTCCCGCATCACAGACTTCACATTTTCTCAGTGCGGTTGCGCGGACGAAAGCGGAGTATGGTGGGGTAGATCTTTCACTGTTGTAATTGTAATCTAAAGCATTCAAATGTATACTACTACTTCACATCACTCGGCGCCGGCGATCCAGTCGCTCATTGCCTTAGTTGGCACATTTTGCCTCCCTTGTCAGCAGCTTTGAGCAGACTAAGGCGGAAGATATGTGCGGTCTGTTCATCCGTGTTCTGGCGGATCCGTTGTTACCGAACAACTTTAGTCGTTTCGAACTTGGTGGAAAGTAAAGTTGTCTGAGTCCGTGGCCTCAAAACCCTTTCAAGTGTGGTTGGTACATATACACACACACCTTGCCATAGGACAGCTCTATTTGTTACATGGCGCATCGCAGAACTCTTCAAATTCCGACTCTCCTTCTCGGCGTCTGAACAACTCTCGACCCTGCGCCGATCCCAGAATGCCGAGGTGTGCCTGGTACAATAATCTTAGAGCTTCCGCTACTCGTCTTCGAAGCAATTGCGGCGTCGGCAACTTGTTGGGCGGTTCTGAGCCAAGGATCAGCGATCATGAATGCCGATCGAGAGCTATGCTCACTCTGCACGCTGCCGAGCAATCTCGGTTTCCAACTCTGCTTTCCTCGAGAATTCACGATCCGCTTGGCGTCGATTACCACGCTCGTCAAAGTTCTTTTCCTTGACGGAATAGAATACGGAGCCCAATTCCGCTACATGCATTCAATATCAGGACATCAGAGGCGCAAAGTCCAAAAACTCACCCAACCAATAGGCATCAATCGAGGTGACCTGAGTCATATACTCCTTGGAGGTCAGGATGAGTTCATGGTACACCACATAGGTCGGTGTATCTATTAGCCAAGTTCAACGAAGCGATATGAAGAGGAGGAGACGGTGCCTACATCCCAGGCCGTACAGAGCGCTCGTGGGGTGCAGATGGGTGGGAAGGCCAGACCGGATATTGACGAACTCGCCGATACCCTTCGCACGCGCTGCTTGATGGAAGTATCCGGCTGCGATTGCTTTCCTGTTCAAACGTTGAGAATGAATTCACCACAATGCACCGAAACCGACCTCAAAACATCGAAGTCGGTGCCTGCCGCAATCAATTCCATCTTTTGGAACTTCATAATATCCTCGAGCTGCGCGCGCACTTCTCTCGCCTTACGAAGCAATTTTGGGTGCAAGAAATGCCGCATGGCCCATTCGTCCCGGAAACTGCGTGACCCATGAGCCAAACGCTGGATGATGAGGATAGGATGTACCCGTGACTCTTCCACTGATTGAAAACATTCAAAAGCGTCAGATGGTCGCTCTCAGGAACATTGAACTTCTCCCGCGCCGCGTCAGCTTCTTCCATCCTCTCCTTCGGGCGGTAGAAGACGCTGGGAACGGACAGCATGGACACGATCGTCAGCATCTCCGCAGAGCACTTGTACTCGACAGAGGCAATCAACATCTTCGCCATCGACGGCTCCATCGGGAATTCGTTCATTTTGCGACCAACGGGGGTCAAGTCGCCGACGTTGTCAAGGGCACCGAGAACCCATAGCTGGTACATCGAATTGAGAATGTTGGACTGCTCAGCTGTGAGCGTGACGCCATGGAGACCGAGGGGATCGGCTGACCTGCGGCGGCGGATCCATGAAGTCAAACTCGAGCAAGTTCTTGACGCCCAGTCCTTTGAGCAGCAACACCGTGTTCGCCAAGTTAGTCCGCTGGATCTCGGGAATCGTGCTCTCAAAGAGTTCATTCCGGTACGCCATCTCCGTATATAGTCGGTAGCAGAATCTGGAGGCTACTCAGTCGCCAGTGGAACGTTGCCTAGACAGACGTACCCATTTCCTGTCCTCCCCGCACGACCAGTACGTTGGTTGGCATTTGCCTGACTGATAGGCGTGATTTGAAGAGCGTCCATACCGACCTTCGGGTTATACACCTTGAGCTTCGAGTAGCCGGCATCAACGACGTATAGAATTCCATCGACTAGTCAAGTTATGAGATCAGAATCGGAATAAAACGGTTGAACACGAACCGGTCAACGACGTCTCTGCAATGTTCGTGGCGACAATGACTTTTCGGCGTCCGTCACTCGTCGCCTCAAAAATTTTGGCCTGCAGATCGGCCGGCATTTGCGAGTATATGGGCAGCACTGCGAGCGGAGAGTGGTCCGGAATCTGCTCTAGTCGTTCTAAAATTGATCTCAGCTTTGACCTTTAGGATGGAGGCGAGCAACACACACCTCGAACGACTTGGCACGTAATCTCGATATCCTCCTGTCCCGTCATGAAAACGAGGATATCGCCCGTGGGAAGGGAGAGATGGATCTTCAGGACTTGCTTGACGGCGCTGTCGACGTAGTCTTCGCAGGGGGATTTAGAGTGGTAAGTCTCAACAGGAAAAGCCCGTCCAGGTATAGTATATGTGGGGGCATTGCCATAGAAGGCGGAAAACTGCACAGACAATTAATCGGGCGCAAACCAGTTGAGCAGACAACTTGCCTTGTCAGCGTTCATTGTGGCAGACGTTACGATGAGTTTCAGGTCGCGCCGACGGGACAAGACTGCACGATGAGCCAAAGCAGATACTACAGAAGCGACGACGTACTCTTCCGCAGGAGACCCATCAACACGTCGGTATTCAGTGATCGTTCGTGCGCCTCATCAAGGATGATGACACTGTACCGGTCGAGATCGCCTTCATTCAAGGATTCACGTAACAGGACACCGTCAGTCATATCTATAGCGAAGTCAGAGGGAACAGCGACGAGGAGTAAGATGTTTACATTTGATCTTGGTGTCTGAAGAAGTGCAATCCTCGAAGCGAATGGCATACCCGACGGTGGAGCCTAGTTTACACTGACTTGTGGTATGAGACGTGTAACAGATAAATTCGAGAGATACGTACCTCCATCTCTTCACTAACACGCTTGGCAACCGACATGGCAGCCACACGCCTAGGCTGGGTGCAGCCAACCAAGCCGTGTTTGCAGTACCCGTCCTCGTACAGGAACTGCGTTAGCTGGGTCGTCTTCCCGGACCCAGTTTCGCCGACAACAACAATAACTGCAAGGATGCGTCAACACAGACACAATGTGTGGCGGACAAATTACCTTGATTCTCGCGGATTACCCTCATCAGCTCCTCTCGGCTAGCAAAAGCTGGGAGATATTCTCTTTGCTCCTTGAGTGTTCTGTTCCGCGCAAACGCGCTGACACCGGCTGATGCCTTCAAATGTGTCGCAAACTTGGAGTCGCCTTTGTAATCTTCAGTGGTTCCGTTGGTCTTATGATCCCGCTGCTTTTGCTCGTCTTGGGCTGCAACCAAAGTAAAAGCACAAGAGAGACTTCGTGAATGTCCAGACTCTGACCAGGGCTCCGTAACCCAAGCAGATGAACCCACCTTCGGCTTCAGCTTCCTCGTCTTTGACGCCCATGATATTGCCGAGGGCGGTCCCACCTAGCGCGGCGAGTTTTGCGGCGGCTTTCGCGCGCTCAGCCTGCTCTCGTTTTTCTTTGACCAGCGCGCTGCCTTTCTTGGAGAAGACAGCCATATCACTTGTAGGATCGCGAATGGGGTTGATAGGGGCGAGTTGTTTAGTGAAGACCGTGCGACCGTCGAGGAATGGCGGTTTGAGATCGTGCACCATAACGTGCACAGTAGATTCTGATTCGTCCTCGAAATCCATGTCCACAGCCTTGCGCGTAGCGACACCGGAGGTTAACATTCGGTTAGCCTCCCAAAGGTCGTTGTCCGCATTCTGTGGGCAGTGTGAGATTGAAACTCTTGGATTCGAGGTGACTGTTACACACGTATTGCGCTTGTCGTGCTGATATTTTGCGCTATGGAGATGTGAATAAAGGAGCAGCCCAGCACGCTGGCCGACTCACCACTTGCTTGTGGGCAATCTCAGCAGTCTTGAGCAGATTCAGATCCTCATATTGAGAAAGAGGATTGTTTTCCTCGTCCCCAGCAACACCGCCCTCTTCTGCACCTGTGTACCAATCACGGTCCAACCTGACCTGCTCCTCCTCCCATTCTCGGGCGTCCAAGCCTATAGCCTCATCCGGACTTCCAGCACGGATGTTTCGGGGCGTCGGAGCATCCCACAAGCGGTTGTTGGCGCCTGCCCACCCGGAATTTTCGTCGCCGCGTCGCCG
The DNA here is from genome assembly GCA_029282135.1 of Mycena belliarum. Taxonomy (NCBI): domain Eukaryota; kingdom Fungi; phylum Basidiomycota; class Agaricomycetes; order Agaricales; family Mycenaceae; genus Mycena; species Mycena belliarum. The sequence goes on from JARJCN010000003.1 coordinate 1,226,410, forward strand.
GGGAGTCGATTCCCATCCAACATTTGGCACCCTGACACTCGGGGCGTCACCATTGCCCCGAACGGAACGCGGAGTGGCATCCCAGCCTCTTGCGTTCTGTGCCTGTTCCTGTCGATGGGCATCACGCCCGCCCCAGCCTCGATCTCTGTCGCGGTTTAAGCGTCGCTGGAAATCGCCCAAGCCCCTCGGAGCATCGGCCCGGGGCTCATTGGCAGCCGTGATACCCTCTGAAGCTTATTCGGCATACAATTGTAGAGGATCGGAGGAATAACACACCTCGCTGTCTGTCCTTGTTCCGTCTATGCTCCTCCAACCTCTTGCGCCCAACCTCCGACAAACCACCGGGATGAGAGGGTGTTTCTTCGCCCCTTTGACGTTGATTGTCAGTTCGGTGGGCGGGCAGACTCGGCACTACAGTAGCATGAGTATGCATTAACTATCAGGGAGTGCTAAGACGCACCCTTGAAAAACGGTTCGGACCCATCGTCCAGGCGTGGCTTTTTCCGGCTACCCTCCGTATTCCCATTCGCAGCCGCTGCTGCGCGTTTTTCCTGAGCGAGGCGATCAAGACCAAGCAACGAACCACGGGGAGTCGGGGGCTCAAGCGGTCTGGCAGGTTGCCGAAAGGTATGGCGCTGGAGAAGAGGTCAGCGGCAGGCACAGGATTCTGGATATTCGCATACAGTATCAGTTCTCATGAGGCCACCTGGTCGGGCAGGTGCAGGCTCTAGCACATCGGAGTCATGAACCGTGATTCCTTCGACTGGTTGTGGCACGATGCCAGTGGCCTCCTGCTTTGCATGCAACAAAATTTCTGCGTGCAACTCTGCAAGAAAAGCGTCCTGAAACTTGCCAAAAGCTCGCGCCGCTGGGAAACAGATGTAAGGACAGAGATAGGATGTGGAGCAGGCTCGTACCTTTGACAAAACCTTCGACAGAATTGGTGTTGGCGATATCCGTGACTCGTTGGGCAAGCAGGTCGTTTGGATTTAGAGTGTTGAGGGCCCTGGAGAGTTTAATGGCCAGTTGGTGGTTGAAGTCCTCCATAGAGTGCCGTGTAACATGTGACTGTCCGCTTTGACCGCTCGACGCGTTCGCCCATGGACGCCATTACGCGGATACCGTCCCCGGCGCTGCCAGCCCTTCCGCTGCCACCGCTCCCGTACGGCGAACATCGCTCACAGCATACACCGCTGGTCATCGACAACGGTTCCACCAGCCTGCGGTACGGCTTCGCCACGTCGGATTCACCCCGGTCAGGTCTCAATATAATCTCAAAGTACAAGGAGCGCAAGACCAATAAGCCCCTCCTTCTATTCGGCGACGGCGTCGACGTCGAGGGCGGCGCCAGGATACAGGCGCGCACACCTTGGGAGGGCGACGTACTCCTTAACTCTGACGCATTAGTGGGTCTTTACCCCCTCCCTTTGTATGCTAAGCGACGTAGGAAAATGCGTTAGATTACGCGTTCATACAGTTGAGCATCGACGCCGACTGTGTCGACCACCCAATGATCATGACTGAGCGCCTCTGTTCGCCAATGCATTCGAGATCTTGTACGCGCATTTTTTCGCGTCGTGTTACGCATTCTCATATAAGCCAGTGACCTCAGAGCTGCTTTTCGAGCAATATTCCGTTCCTTCCGTTGCGTACTGCGTCGACTCCGTCATGTCCTTCTACCAAAACAACGGCCCCGCCACGGACGGTCTCGTCCTCTCCTTTAACACCGCATCCACCTCCGTTATTCCCATCCTTTCCGGCAAGGGAATATTGAGCCACGCGAAGCGTATTCCATGGGGAGCCTCTCAATCCGCCGACTACTTGCTCAAGCTCATCCAGCTCAAGTACACGAGCTTTCCCACACGTGTAACAACTGCACAATCGCAATGGATGCTCCACAATTTCTGCGAGTTTGCGCCCGACTATCCCGCGCTGCTGCGCTCCCTTACTTCCCCGCAGGCCCTGCGCGCTGTGGACCGCATCATCCAATTCCCGTTCGCGCTTCAGGTGCAGGAGGAAAAGACGCCTGAGGAACTCGAGCGCATCACAGAGCGCCGGAGAGAACAAGGTCGGAAGCTACAGGAAATGGCTGCAAAGATGCGTACGGAGAAGCTTCTCCAGAAGGAGACAGATTTGCAGTATCTTCTCAATCTGCGAGAGGGCAAAGTAGACGACACAAAACGGGAGTGGATGGTAAGTACAAAACAGTATGGCACTCCTCGACGCTCACCTGCATCCGCAGTATAAACTACAAACGGAAGGCTTTGATGACGACGGAGCACTGGACGAAACGATCAAAAAGCTAGAGAGCGATCTGAAGAAGGCGCGAAAGAAGGAGGCAGCAGCAGATGGTGGGGACGATCCTGCCGAAGAGCCGACCTTTCCCCTTGTTGACGTCCCGGACGCTGATGTAGGCTTCGTAGACTGGCTCCTTCCCATTACTAATCAGCACCCAGCTCGACGAAGATGGGCTGAAAGAGAAGAAAAAGCAAAAGTTGTTGAAGGCCGGCTTCGAGGCGCGCGCGCGGGCACGGCGAGAGAAGGAGCGGGAGCGGGAGGAACGGGAGATGGAAGACCGCAAAGAGGAGGAGGAGCGGCAGGGCGACCTAGGCGGTTGGGTGCGCAAGATGCGCGGCGAGCAGGAGGTAATAACGTCAATCCCCCCCCTTCGCGCGCTCACGGATCTTTTCCAGTCTTTGATGACGCGGATCAAGGACCGCGGACGCAGAAAAGCGGCCTTGAGCGACAGAAAGAGCGCCGCGGCACAGGCACGGATGAAAAACATTGCGAGTCTGGCAGCCGACGATCGTGTCCCAAAAAAAAAGCGGAAAGGCGGAGGTGGTGAGTATCCTTTCATGCACCCTCGCCTCCGCTAACATAACGAGCAGAAGACCTTTTTGGCGCAAACGACGCCGACTGGGCAATCTATCGAAAGATAGTAAGTTTTGCTTTTCGATCTTGATGTTATTCAAACGTCGTGTATAGAACACAGCGGCCCCGTCGTCTGACGAGGAGGAGGACATGTCGCAGCTACTTTCGATCGAGCAGAAGCTGCTCGCACATGACCCGTCGTTCACTCCTCAACATACGCACGCCTCGCTCGCGTCGAAGCGCTCAGAACTCATCTCGACGCTGCGCCCAACGTACGACGAAAGCAATGTTGAGGGTAGCCACTCTTTCATCCTGAATTGTGTGTTCCTCATTTTTATCAAGGCCTTTGCCGCATTCACCTCAACACGGAGCGATGGCGCGTCTGCGAGACGTACTTCTCGCCTACTATGGCGGGCGTCGACTCCGCAGGGCTCGGCGAAGTCATCCAGAACGTCCTCGCGCGGTTTGACGACGCCGAGAAGGGGCGACTCGTTAAGGTGCATACGCTCCCTTAGCGTGGATTTTCGCATATCTGCTCACGCTCTCGCAGAACGTCTTTCTAACGGGAGGCCCATCGCAGTTCCCCGGAATCATCCCGCGCCTGCACGCGACGATGCGACCGATCCTGCCACCAGGAATAGAAATCAACATCGCGAGAGCCGCGGACGTGGCGGCGGATCCGTGGCGCGGGATGGCCCGCTTCTCGTTGACGGACGAGTTTGCGAGCGTCGGTGTTACGCGTGCCGAGTACGATGAGTACGGGGCGGAGCGCGTGCACAAGTGGTGGGGTGGAAATTGGAATTAAGTTAGGGCTTGCAGCTGCTCAGTGCAACTGCACATGTCTTTCCTTTGTAGCTCATATGTGTTGTACAGGACTTTGGAGTGAAAACGTGCGAAGGTCCTCTTGATTCAAATTTCTCCAGATGGGTGGTTTGACGGATTCGGTAAAGCCGCTCAAGCGCCCAATGATCATTAATCAATATTCATTCGTTGCCACTGACCAAGAACATCATGGACGTTTTCCCTCCCGAGTTGCTCATCCAATGTTTCGAGAGGCTTTCATTGAGAGATCTTATCTCTGCTTCTCACGTTAGCCAGCAATGGCGCGCGCTCGTCCCCCAAATCGACTCCCCCACACGGCTGCGGCTTCTCGGCCTATCGTTCAAGGATGTAGCCTCTGCATACCCAATCTCACTAGGCGCACGCATATCATATGTTGATAAGGTGGAGACGACGCACAAAATCCAAATTCCCGAACCGTATCGCACCATCTTGACTGAATGGCCTGCTTCCCAACCCCCACCCGGGATGCATTGGCCGCATTCAGTTCGCTGGTTCGACTCGGGCTTCTGCTTCTGCCCTCGAGAAAGGCACCAAGAAGAGTTGTGTTCTTGTGCGCAAAATCAACCGGTCTGTAGCGTGTCGATCACACTGCCTGAAGATGTCTATAACCTGATCGAGGCGAAGAACAAAGTGGATGCAGAGCACGGCTGGGAGCTGTTCGATAATCCGGTCCGGCTTTATACAGATAGCCAGAACGCGCAAACACTCCGCTTCATTCGCGCCTACCCAGCTTCGCAAGTCCGATGGTCGGGTTGGGTATGCTTGGATTTCCAAGTATTGACACTCTCGCGCTATCACTTCGCGACGAGAGAGGGCACATCAGATGGATTTTTTGTCATGATACTTGGAGGTCCCACACGCGGCCAGATCCATGCCTGGTCATCAGACGGTCCTAGCTGGTACGATGGATATGAGGCTGAGAATTTCTGGGATTGGAATTATGTGGAATGGGATCGGGAGGCCGTGGGTCCGGTGTTGGAGGTGGAGATTGTTGAGAACGAGGGCGCTGAGGAAGCGGATGACGGGGACGGGGACTAAATGCTACAGTCGTTCAGAATCTCGAACGTTATGAACTTATGACAGAGATACGGTGAAATCTTCTCACTTTATTCCGCTGGTTTGAACACTTCGCGGCCCGGGGTAAATATGCTTTAAACACATCGAAGGCGTACGGGACAACCGCTGTCCACATCCAATAGCCGCATCCCTGACGCGTCACGTCAGTGTGTTTTGTGGCCGATGAGTCGCGAGTCAGTACCATCATACCACCGAATTAGCCACTCAAGGTTTGGAAAGGAATGGAGTGCGATGTCTGTGAAGTAATGTTACAATGCATGTCAGTAGATTATGTAACGCAGGACTCCTCCGTCAGTAGGTAGCGATAGGTATAGATAATTTATGTCTGCATCATTGGAATTTTTCTTTGTAAATCCAGGCCAGCCCGATGTCGCTCTGGCCCTGCGCAACCTAGAAGACAAATAAGTCAGTTGAGCACGGAGGAAAGGAAACTCGGGGCTCACCGCGGCGCGATACCATTTGGCCGCCTCCTTGCGGTCCTTCTTGGCGCCCTTGCCGTTCGCGAGGCAAAACGCAAGGTCCATCTGCGCGTCGGCGTCACCCATGCGCGCCGCGACCGCATAGTAGCTCTGATCAGCGGATCAGCAGTGGACTACGGACGGAAGGGGGGGGACCACGTACGACGCCCATCTTTTGGTCCTTCAGAACGCCCCACCCGTGGAAGAAGCACTGCCCGACCTCGTAGATCGCGAGCACCAGCTCCGTCTGCACCGCGGCTTCATCGATCGGCCCGCCCGCACGCGCGGCCTCGAGGTCGCCGACCGCGTTCTCCGCCGCACGCCGCAGCCATTTGAACCCGTGCTTCTCGTTCTTCGCGCAGCCCCAGCCGTGGCGCAGCGCAAGCCCCCACATGAGCATGCCGACGCCGCACCCGCCGTTGAGCGTCGCCGCGCGCTCGAAGCACGCCGCGCTCTCGGGGAGGCGGTCCGCCTCGTGGTGCTGGATGCCGAGCTGCAGGAACTCCTGCGCGGTGCGCATGGAGGGGTCGCCCGTCGCGGACGGCGACGCGAGCGGCGGAGGCGTCGCGGAGGCCGTGGCAAACGTGATGTGTTTCGGTACGGGCTGTTGGGTGGGTTTGAGAGCTCGGCCGGTAGCAAACTGCTTGTCCGTGGGGGAGGGCGTCGCGCTGTCTAGCTGGTAGAACGAGTATTGCGAGTACAGGCTTACGGGAGAGCCAGAGCGCGGGGAGGGCGGCTTCCGCGGGAGGGCAACGACTTGTGGGCCCCTCGCAGGTCGCGGGGGCTCAGGGCTCCGCCCCCTAGAGCCACCTGGACTCCCAGAAGGCTCTGCGGGGTTTCCTCGCGACGTAGACGCCGTGCTGTATATCGAGGAGGACGAACTGTCCGGCCGGGGGCTGTATTGCGCGCGCAGCGGGGTCCCGATGGGATAGGACACGGTGTTTCCGTCCGGGGTGTTCGGCGACGTGCGACGGCCGTTCCGCTCGAGGACGCGCTGCTTCTGCTCGACCTCCCATGCGTCGGGCATCTCGACGGCGGACCGCGCGGGGCGCGAAAAGTTGGCGCCGGTGGGCTGTATGATCGGTGTTTTTCCTGCGCGGGTTGTGGTGTATCCTGTGTGCTCTGTGGGCGCGGAGACCATCACCGTTGGGACGGCGGGCCACTCGCCATCTTCCGCATCGACGTCGATGCCCGGACGAATCGTGCCCTGATCGCTGGAGGATTGCCAGGAATCGCGCAGGGCGGGCGACGAGAGGTCGTGCGCTCGTGAGTTTGTCACCTCGTAGCCGCCGTAATCAATCTCCTGAACATGAACATTGTCTGGGTCGTCCCGAGAGAGATCAAGATACGAGCTGTTGTGATGGTCGTTGGACGCCCACGTAGCTGTTGACTGGCGGTCAAAGTGACTGTGCAGCAGGGGAGACGACGGCGAAGCATGGTGACCCTGGTACGGCGGTCTTTGCGTGTTTAACTGCGGAAGCGCAGCTTGCGCTTGCGGGTGGCGACGCTCGTCCCGTGCAGCCTGGCGCTGTTGCTGAGCCGATGTGGATGTGGTTGGGCTCCTTAAGGATGTCTTGCGGACAAGGGTGTCGAGAGGAGAAGAGTGATGGAGATGGAATTGCTGCTGCTTGTCGAGGGGAGCAGCAGCCATCACAGCAGGAGGCAAGGCTTGGTCTTGGATTGGATCACATCCGAAATCCAGCCGCCTCAAGTACACAGTTAATCTCGGATCCAGATCTTCACGGGGATGTGCGGAGTTTGAAATTTGGGGCAGCCCATCAAGAAAACCCCCACCACACATCACCCCGTGAAGATCTGGTGCAGTTCGTAGAGCAGATGGGTGATTGCTCGGCAATGTCACGTATGTCACCGCGCCGGTGGCGCAAATCTTTTGGTATCTTTTGGTATTCAGGCGCTATAGCCTACAGATAAATTATAGTGATGTGCCCCAGATATCTGAATGGCATTGCTTATGAGGTTCAGCCCTTTTCACCGAGGTCATTTGCCCGGGAACATGTGAAGAGCATGGTTTCAACCCCGGATACATGACAATAGTTTGAGTATGAAAGATGACTCGAAAAAATGGGGGAAAAGTTCGGAGAGCCTCCAAAGTGGAGCAGAAAGCCCCAGCCCACGTTGTGGGCCCATCGGAGCTATGGGGACAGCCCATAAATCTGTCTCTTCTGGAGCGTGACACAATCACCCATTTTCTATACGAACTGCACCAGACGTTCTAGGGCAGAGAACCGCCGTCACATTTTCATCAAAACCTGCCTCGGAACAATTTCCGAGGATCCGATATCTCCGGATAGCTACTACCGCCGCTCATTCTCTGCCCGCGAGCGCAGCGAGCGAAACTGCCCTAGAACGGATGGGTACGAGACTAGTACACAGTACACTGCCATCAGAGTACAATCGTGATGACCGGCTCCCGCCGATCCGTACCTAATACTTTTAACTTTAGTCACTACTTCCACCTCTTTCTAAGGCTGCAACTCATTCAGAAGCAATCGTTCTTTCAGACCCGAATCTCGTCTAGCCACTGGCGGAGCGAAGCAGTCTGAAGCATGCATGACGATGAAGCTCGAACGGGAAGCTTCAAGCTATAGCCACTTCCGTATCGTAAAGTTCCCGCATCACGCAGTCAATGTGTGTCTTGTGTATGTTTCGCATCTTTCGCCCGCCGGCGATAAGTACTAACCAGGGCGTAGAAATCCGGCAGAAAAATCCATAGACAACCGGCGCCATGAAAAAGCTTGTGTGGACCAATGGCTATCTCCCTTGGCACAGTGCCAGTGTGCTGCGCGCCCAGAATTTCGCAACCCTCCGACTCGCGAGCGTCTACCATGCTGGCCAGACCGATGGCCGGAGCATGGCTCGCGCTGGGCATCTCGAGATTTTCTACGTTCGTGATATGGCCCCTTCCCTCCATCCAGGGGGGGGAGAGTCTGAGTGAGATTGCGGTGCAAGTTATTCTCGAATCTCGACTAACTGCATAAAAGTCTCGAGGGACACTTGAGGGACACAGTAATAGGACACAGTAATATCGTATCTAGTCTGCGGGGTGTATCTGGATTCAGAGAGGTCTCAGCGGGGAGACATAAACAGGGGAGGCCTGTGTATGAGTAGCATACAATCATAGGAGCATGGAGGTTTGGTAGGTAGGTAGAATTACACGGTCGACCCGCTGAGGAACCGCCGCCGGGGCAAAGGCCTGAGTGATGTGGCTGTGTCGGCGTCTTCAAGTTCGAAGTTCAATCGTCCTCCCCGCTGTCCTCCCTCGTCTCCAGACTTCTCAGCTCCTCCGTACCCACCTTCCGAGCCGTCTTCTCCGACGTTTTCTTCTTCGGCTTCACCCGCGTCCAGTGGCAGTGTTTTGTGCCACGGCCTCTGGCCCTCGTGAAGGCCCCGGATTTCTTGAGGAATGGCGCTAACGCTTCAGCGTACCCAGGATGTCCGGGATCGAGAGCTGCTCCAACGTTTCCCGCAGAACCCCGCGGTGCTCTTCGTGCCCGTCGCACCCACGGAGGATTTGCTGGAACGCCACTCCGTACGGGCACTACACGCTCTCTGAGGGCACAGCTTTGCATAGTACTCACCTATGAATGCATCATTAGCTGTCAGTGTTTGGCACTCTACCAACCTTCCGGTCACGGGCCCGAGGCTCGCGGGATGCGGTCTGCGGCGCCAAATCCGCCTGTAGGGTGCGTCACTGCGTCTTCTTCCATTTTTCTGTCCTTCTTGCAAGGGCCTTGTTCTTTGCTGCTCGCCGCGTATGCGTGAGGGTCGTGGTTTCATGTGCGCACCGCGCCTCCGCCGCTTTTTTCACGAGCCTGTCAGCCCGCTCATTGCCTCGGATGTCTGTATGGCCCGACCAGCCGATTTCGATCGCGTTCCGGGGTCGCGTGCGAGGAAACCGGTGTAGTGCCTCAACTTGCCTCAAGCGCTTCGCCTGTGCTTGCCTCGCCGACGGCCTGGAGTCGAAGATTGCCGCCAGCGCGGAGGTGTTATCCGCAAAGAAATGGATGTGGGCGACCGCTGGGTGCGACTTGGCAAAGGTCAGCGCGTCGCACGCGAGGCCCACCATCTCCGCATAATATACCTCCGACTTCGCGCCCTCTCCATCCACGGCAGTTTGCGCAAACACACGAGCAGATCTTCCAGTCATGCTCCACGATTTAGTCAAACTCGTCTCGTAAACGGAAAAATTAATCCGATCTCGAATGCACCACACCGTCTCGTCTTGGTCTCGGCGCCTCTCGTCGCTCTGCCTGCTGCACCGGCATGTTGTGTCGGCTTTAGCTCACTTGTACAAACTTTTACAGAGCCCTACCAACCAACTTGGAGACTTGTTGGAGACCCTTCTTTAGTCCACTCCTGAAATATCCTGGTATACCTCCTCCCTGATACCTCCTTGAAACATGTTGAGGTTGCCAAGTGCGCATTCTGTTTCTTCCTCAAAGAGTCATGACAGTCATCAGTCCATCCAGCGGACATCTGATTCTTCGCCGCCGTGCGTGAGAGCCGGAGGAGGTCGTAATCTGTCGTCATTATAACCTTCCTTATCATCCGCAGAACTGAGTTCTATTTTCTCCAGGCTGAGGAAGTAGGGCGATGGCAGGAACCCATTGGCGATTTTTTTTTCTTCTGTGCAAACTCCTTTCAACCGTAGGCTTCCGCGGTGAGGAAGTTGAGCCGCGAATGGAGATATCAGTCTCACCGGATCATTATTTCCCCAAGCAGATACTGCCTGATCCTCCAACCCTCTCTCAGGACACCAATCTGCATCCATGGGGCAAGGATTATCGAAGACTCCGACCTAGACTCGCGAGTCGCAGCTATCATCTACAGCGTGGTAAAGATGACTATGCTTGACCCTCCTTGAACATCGGCGGTGAACCAGCGCGTTTTTGTTACCCTCATGCAACTCGCGGACGTCTTTGTATACTCTCAATACCTTGCATCGTCGCTGATTGCGCTCCCTGCGCTCGCTTTCGGGTGGCATATCTTGATTTCGCGCCGATGGTATGCGGGCGAGCCGTCCCTAGAGGCCGGCTGGATTCCCTGGCTCGGCGTCGGCCTTCAGATGCGCAAGATGGAAGAATTTGCGCTGAAGAACTACAAGAAGCACGGGCGCACATTTGCTGCTTACGCTGCGGGGCAGCGATTCGTCTTCTCGGAGGACCTTGCAGTCCACAAGGAGGTGGTCACGTCCAAGGACTTTGGGCTCAACCAGATTATGGTGAGCGCTTGCCATCATGTATCCCATGGATTGTACGCTAAAAGGGGAGTAATGCCAGGTGACGTTCCAGAGGCGTTTCTTGTTTGTCGAGCGCGCCTCTACTGCAGAGGAGGAACACGCCCTTGCCCGACTGCTCCACTCTCATCTTTCTGGAAAGCCCATCGCGCAGATGCGCGGGGCCTTCCTCGAGAATCTTATCCCTCTGATAGAAAGCTACAGAGATAGAGGCGAGGTCGACTTGATCCAGTTGATGCGGGAGACCATCTTCACTTGCACAATGTGGGCTTTGAAGCTTATCGCGTCTCGTTTGCTCACTCCGACTCAGGCGCGCGATCTTTGGTAACAAATTTCCCGCGGACAAGGTTCACGCGGCGTTTGAGGACTGGGACCACGGTCTCCAAAATCTTATGACGGGAAAGAAGGATAAGGCCGCCATCGAGGGCCTCCGGGTGCTTGAGGCCGTCGTGGATGAGTACCTGCGGGTTCACCTTCATGAGACAGCATCTGTCATTCAAGTGCAGTTCAAAAAGCTTGAGGAGATTGGCACACCTTGGACGCTGCGCGTGAAATTCGTCGCGCTTGCGCTTACCTGGGTACGCAATACATCCCTTGCGCTGTCCCCGTCGAATTAACGCAACGATCGAAGGCTGGACTGGCTAACGTAACCCCTGTCGGCTCGTGGGCCGTGGCGTTCATGTATCGTGACCCGGAGCTGCAGGCTATTCTGCGCGACGAGATCTCTATGGCGGACGCGAGCCTCGAACAGGGCGACATCTACGAGAAGGGCGTTCCGTCCGCGCAGCTCGTTGCGCAGGAGGCGATCCGCCTCACCATGCTCGGTTCTATTGTGCGCCCAGCGAGCAAGAACACCGTCGTCGAGGGCAGCTACGGCCCCGTGCACATTCGCAGAGGCGACCTGGTCATGTGTACGAGCTGGTCGATGCATCGCCAGTTCGAGAACCCCGAAGAGTTTATCTGGGACCGGCTCAGGCCCGTCAAGGGCGAGGAATTGCCGTACTTTGCTTTCGGAGGCGGTCCGCGCCCTGTATGTATTCGATACATCGCAGATTCGCAGGATCTTACACTGGCTGTAGTGCCCCGGCAAATCATTTGCGTACAGCGAGATCAAGATGGTCACCCTCGCGATGCTTGAACGGTACGACGTCGGTGAGTCGCAAGAGCATTTCCTCTCGCAGTGCGTCATCAATTTCGTGTCTTCAGAGCCGCTCGGCCCCTTCCCGCAACACATCAAGACCGACCGGATTGGCGTTGGCGTCGCGGAGCCCTCTCATCCGTGGAAGGTCCGACTTATACCGCGCTTCTGAGAATCGACATTCGCATCGCACAAAGAAAAGCAGTAGTTATGCAGCGCAAAGGAACCATTTCTTAAGAATAGAGTTAGTAGATTGTACTCGTACATTAGAATGTCATTTATGCCAGTGCAGTCATGACTTTGCCTTATTCTCAGGGCGGAGCACCTTAATGGCGCGCTGGTGGGTGTAATACATGGTAACGAGTCCTGCGTACTCACTCAGGAGGAGGACAACATTGCTGCCAAGATCCAAGAATCAAGCAGTCCGACGTACTCGCGTCTGAGGACGTGCCAGTCGAGCATAGCTCACGAATGACTGCGCAATAGCGCGGAATGCGCTTCGAGCGTTGAGCAGCGGACTGTCGGGGCGCTCAGATACGATGCATTCGGCTTTGGCGGTTGAGGACAATTGGGTTCGTGGTAGACTGCAAGGTTTGAGCTGTGTAGAGCGAGATTTCCGGGCTTGCCGCACGCTGCCAGAAGAAGCATTGACACCGTTGACACTCATGAGCCCATACAGGCAACCTCCTCTTGTTTTCGGAGACGAGGCCTCCGTGATTGTGGGTCTCCGGTGGACGGTCCAAGACAAAAGTTCTGACTCGAAACTGATACGATAAGCCTTGCGTGCTTGCAGTTTGAGGGATAATTCTATTCTACAACCCCCCTTGTTTACAACAACTGGGTTGCAGAATAGAAGGATTCTATTTAACAACCCTGTTTCTATGTAACAACCGTCCTGCGGCGGCGGGCAAACTGTGGCACTGGTGCGCTCGGCGCCATCAACATGGCTGCAGCATGGTGTTGTTGCGTGCGCGGCCGACAGGCAGGAGTCCTGCGGCACGGTGCTCCTCGCCGTTCTCCGCACGCGCACGCCGCCGCCGGCAGCACAGCGGGACGAGCGAGGCGCCGGAGGACTGCTCGAAGGAATTGGATTGCGGGGTGGTGGTTGTTGGGGCGCCGGCGCTCGTGGATGCGGACGCGCTCTGCACCGTCTGTTTCTGGTGGCGCGCTCAATTTCGCGCGCCAGGCGACGCGCGCGATCCGCACCGCGCACCCAAATGGAGGCGAACCACGCGCCGTGCACGTCCGAGTCACAGCTGGTACACTGTACGCCCGCCCGTGCTTTGCCGCCCCAAGCCATCGGTGCTCAAGGATGTGATTGGTCCGTTAGGAAGGTTGTTGAATAGAATAAAAATTTGTGAGGGTTGCTAGACAGAAACTTTTCTTTTGCAACCCGGTTGTTGTAAACAAGGGGGGTTGTTAGATAGAATTATCCCAGTTTGAGTATGGAGAGGACCATCCTGCCCATTCGCTGGGATCGGGGCATGAATGGGAAGTAAAATATTGAATCAGAACGAGTTGCAGCTTATTCCTTGACATGCATTGGCTCGAGCCCAGAGATGAGGTGAATCATAGCCGAAGCGGGACCGATTGGTATGTTTTGTTTGGTTGTCGGAGTTTAAAGTATCGTTGGTTGTGCGCAACACCACCACATCGTCGCCGGCACTGTCCTCTACAGCGCCCTCTACCCGCCTTCCGTCGTCCGAGCGCGTCTCTCTCGACCCCCCGCATCTGTTGGCTTCATTGACAGCACTTTTGCTCCGGCTTTCCTCCTATTTCCCCATCTTTTCCCTGTCTGCTTTCATTCCGGCCATCCCACAAAACTCTCTTCAAATCATCTCAAAACTCACCGGGACTCCACAATTACCTTCATTACACGCTAATACGCCCTCTGGACCACTTTTTCGCATCTTCTCCGGCCGTTTTTCGCCCTTCCTGATTCGGATTTGCATACCATATCCTCCTGTTCGTTGGCCCTACCTTTTGCATCATGCTCGGCCACCAGTTCGCTTTCTCGGCGGCCCCCATCCGCAAGGTGAAGGAAGTGCAGTTTGGGATTCTCTCGCCCGAGGAAATAGTGCGTGTCGTGTTATCTGTCGTGGTCTCCTCTGACTCGGTGCACAGAAAGCGTACTCCGTGGCCAAGATTGAGCACCCGGAGGTCATGGACGAGGCCACCCACAAGCCTAAGATCGGCGGCTTGATGGATCCCCGCATGGGCACCATCGACCGCAACTTCAAGTGTCAGACTTGTGGTGAAGGGATGTCGGAATGCCCGGGTCATTTTGGACACATTGAGCTCGCGCGACCTGTCTTCCACCCTGGTGTGTGGTCTGCCTCCCTCTTCGCCCGGTCACCTAATGCTCGGCAGGCTTCATTACGAAGGTTAAGAAGATATTGGAGTGCATATGCATAAATTGTGGAAAACTTAAAGCGGACATCGTGAGTCGCGTCTCCCTTTCCTCTACTCGTTTCGCACCCCCACCATCCCAATTTTCTGGGGGCTCTCTCCACATCGTGGTGAACCCCAAACCCGCACCACGTCAGTTTCTCGAACATCGAGGCGTTCCGCTACCCATGGTTTTGTCGGCGCGCGTTTTCGGTCGCTTGATCGCCGCGTCGACAGCCTGGTGCTGGCCGGACACGAGGTTGCGTGGTGAAATGGGGGGCCGAACGAGGAGTGCGAAATACATGCACGCTGCACCTTGTGTGCCTCTTGTGATGGATTCTGGCCGACCCTCCGTTGCGAGGCGTGTCTGGCTTGCACTTTCACTCGATGACCTTTGTTCTGCCCTGTGGATTTCTTTGTCCCTGTTTGTAGAAACACACGCTGACGTTTTTATCCACATATTTTTTATTACTCGTAAACGCGCCCTTGATTATGTGAATGTAAGTCGGACCCCAATTTCGCCGACAAGATCCGTCATATCCGCGACCCGAAAAATCGAATGGCCATCGTCTGGGCGCATTGCAAGACCAAAATGGTCTGCGAGCCAGATGACCCCAAGGATGAAAATGCGGATCCGGACGCCGAGGATGCTAAGAAGGGTCACGGCGGATGCGGTTACGTGCAGCCGCAGATCAGGAAGGAGGCTCTCAAGCTCTTCGCTCAGTACAAGAAACCGAAGGATGACGATGATGTTTGCAACTCGCTCCTTTTCCCTGCACGTTCCTGATGGGTCTTGCAGGAGTTCAAGTCGATGCAGCCCGAGAAGCGCATCTTCAGCCCCTCCGATATATACACGACCTTTAAAAAGATGTCCGACTCGGATCTCAATCTGCTCGGACTGTCGGACGAGTATGCACGCCCGGAATGGATGATTCTTACGGTCATGCCCGTTCCACCGCCGCCCGTCCGTCCGAGTATCGCCGTCGATGGAGGTACAATTCGGAGTGAGGACGACTTGACCTTCAAGCTCGGGGACATCATCAAAGCCTCGGCTAACGTGCGGAGATGTGAAAACGAGGGCACCCCTGCTCACGTCATCACAGAGTTCGAGCAACTCCTCCAGGTGTGTCCGACGAGGTGAAGATGATGATTCGCTGCTCATAATTCCCCGAAGTTCCACGTTGCCACGTACATGGACAACGACATTGCTGGTATCCCACAGGCATTACAGAAGTCCGGTCGTCCCGTTAAGTCCATCCGAGCTCGGTTAAAGGGGAAGGAAGGACGTCTGCGGGGCAACTTGATGGGCAAGCGCGTCGACTTTTCCGCGCGGACTGTCATTACTGGGGACCCCAATCTGGAGCTGGATGAAGTCGGGGTGCCTCGGACTATTGCGATGAATCTTACTTATCCAGAACGAGGTTCGTATCTGCATGTTCATCTCCTTGCAGCATTCTAATTTTGCACATCAGTGACTCCGTACAACATCACCTACTTGCAGGAGCTTGTCCGCAATGGACCTACTGCGTATCCTGGGGCTCGTTACGTGGTTCGAGACACTGGGGAGCGCATCGATCTGCGGTACAATAAGCGCGCGGACGCCTTTCTGCAGTACGGATGGATCGTAGAGCGGCATCTGAAGGACGGAGAGTAAGTTCGTCCAATATTCCTTCAGCGCCGATTTGACACCCAATTAGTTTTGTCCTGTTCAATCGACAACCAAGTCTGCACAAAATGAGTATGATGAGTCACCGAGTCAAGCTCATGCCCTACTCTAGTACGATTTCGGTTTCCCCTCGTCAAGGCAACACGATCTAACAATATTTTAGCCTTCCGTCTGAATCTTTCCGTTACCCCCCCTTACAATGCCGACTTCGATGGCGATGAAATGAACATGCAGTAAGTTCGCGCTGCAGCCGCAGTGCTCGCGTTTCTCATCTGTTCCTGGCAGCGTGCCCCAGAGTGAAGAGACTCGAGCTGAGCTGAGTCAAATAGCATGGGTCCCTCGACAGGCAAGTGACGACGCGCACAGCCAGAGTCAAACTAACCTTACACAGATCATTTCGCCCCAAGCCAATAAGCCCGTCATGGGTATCGTCCAGGATACCCTTTGCGGCGTCCGCAAGTTCACCCTGCGCGATACCTTTTTGGACTGGAATCAGGTCCAAAATATCCTGCTTTGGGTTCCAGAGTGGGATGGGGCGGTACCAATCCCTGCCATCGTCAAGCCCAAGCCGCTCTGGACTGGGAAACAGATTCTCAGCCTTGTTATTCCGCGCGGAATAAATATCAGCCGAGGCTCCGACGACGAACACGACAAGTCTCTTCCTGTTGCTGACGATGGGATGTTGATCGAGAACGGAGAGATTGTCTTTGGAATCGTGGAGAAGAAGACTGTCGGCGCCTCCCAAGGCGGTCTTGTCCACGTCGTCTTTCGTGAAAAGGGTCCCGAGGCGACGCGGCAACTCTTCACTGGGCTGCAGATGGTTGTCAACTACTGGCTTTTCCATAACGGCTTCAGCATCGGTATCGGTGATACCATCGCCGACCGCGATACCATGTCCCACATCACCAAAACAATCGCCGATTGCAAAGTTAGAGTCGCTGAAGCCATTGACGACGCAACTCACGATCGGTTGAAACCCTCACCGGGTATGACCATCCGAGAGTCGTTCGAAAGTTTGGTGGAACGCGAGCTCAATACTGCACGTGATCAATCCGGTCAATACGCGCAGAAGAACTTGAAGGAGGACAACAATGTCAAGCAGATGGTGGTCGCAGGCTCGAAGGGTTCATTCATCAACATTTCGCAGATGTCGGTATGTGTGGGACAGCAGAGTGTGGAGGGTCGGCGCATCCCATTTGGTTTCCGGCACCGGACGTTGCCTCATTTCACCAAAGACGATTTCAGTCCCGAGGCGCGCGGCTTTGTCGAGAACTCGTACCTGCGTGGCTTGACGCCGCAGGAGTTTTTTTTCCACGCCATGGCTGGACGTGAAGGTCTCATCGATACTGCGATCAAGACTGCCGAAACCGGTTACATCCAACGACGGCTGGTCAAAGCGCTTGAGGACGTCATGGTATGCTACGATGGGACGGTGCGCAACTCGCTGGGCGATCTCATTCAGTTCGTTTATGGGGAGGACGGCATGGACGGCGCCTTCATTGAGAAGCAGAACGTTGACACGTTTGCTCTCACCGATGATTCGTTCAGGCACAACTACCGCGTTGATGTCACGGACGGAAAGACCGGCTTTCGCGCTGGCGTTCTCCAGGTTGGGGTGGACGAGAGCTCTTTGGAACTGCAGGCGAAGCTAGACGAGGAATACACGCAGCTCACCGAGGACCGAAACTTGCTGCGCAACTTCATCTTCCCCAACGCGACGCCTACTACCAACTTCTACCTTCCGGTCAATTTGCAGCGCATTGTCCAGAACGCGTCCCAGATCTTCCACATTGATCGTAGGCAACCGAGCGATCTTGAGCCCGCGTACATCATCGATGCGGTCAAGGAGCTCGGCGAGCGTCTTATCGTTGTGCGCGGGGAGGATGCTTTCAGCAGGCAGGCTCAACAGGACGCAACTTTGCGATTCCGGATGCATCTTCGGTCTACTTTCGCCACTCGCCGGGTACTGGAGAAGTACCACCTGACTCGAGAGGCGTTTGATTGGGTCTTGGGCGAGGTTGAATCTAAATTCAATCAAGCTGTCGCGAACCCGGGGGAGATGTGTGGAACCCTCGCGGCACAGTCTATCGGAGAGCCGGCTACTCAAATGACGCTCAATACCTTCCATTATGCCGGTGTATCCAGCAAGAATGTCACCCTCGGCGTTCCTCGTTTAAAGGAGATTATCAATGTCGCGACAAACATCAAAACTCCCTCCCTTCATGTTTACCTCAACCCCGATATCTCGAGGGATGCTAAGCTTGCCAAGGATGTCTCGCACGAGCTTGAATACACTTCTTTACGGACAGTCACCTCGGCCGTCGAGATTTGGTACGATCCTGATCCCAGCTCGACTCTCATCGAGGAGGACGTCGGGTTCGTCGAGGATTTCTTTGCCATCCCGGACGAAGATACCGAATCCAAGCTTCATCTGCAATCTCCATGGCTACTTCGTCTGGAGCTCAATCGTACAAAGATGGTCGGGAAACTTACCATGCATTACGTCGCCAGTCGGATCGCGGAGAGTTTTAAAACGGACCTCTTCGTCATCTGGAGTGAGGACAATTCGGACAAGCTTATAATCCGTTGTCGAGTACTGGGAGGGGGCGATAAGGATGATGATGGTATGGGCGCGATCGAGGAGGATATCTTCCTTCGTCAGCTCGAGAACACGATGCTTAACTCGGTCAGCTTGCGAGGCGTCAAGGATATCCGGAAGGTGTACCTTCTGCAGCATGACAAGACCGTGATTGAGGACGACGGCAGAATCAATGTGCGCAAGAAGGAGGAGTGGGTTCTGGAGACGGACGGCATCAATATGAAGACTGTGATGTGCATCGACGGCGTCGACTACAAACGCACGTACTCAAACAGCTGCGTCGAGATCTTCAATGTTCTAGGCATCGAGGCAGCTCGTGCTGCGATATTGAAGGAGCTCCGCGGTGTCATCGAGTTCGATGGTTCCTACGTGAACTATCGCCACCTGGCACTTTTATGCGACTTGATGACGCATCGGGGGACTCTCATGGCCATTACTCGCCACGGAATCAACCGATCCGACACTGGCGCTCTGATGAGATGCTCTTTCGAGGAGACGGTGGAGATCCTGATGGATGCTGCGGCGGTGGGAGAGAAGGATGACTGTCATGGTGTCGCGGAGAACGTGATGTTTGGGCAGATGGCACCAATGGGGACGGGCGCCTTTGACGTCGCTTTGGACATTGATATGCTCAAGGACGCGATCGTCGATCATCGACTCCCCGTTCAGTCCATGTTGGCGGCACAGGTCGACGGCGGAATGACACCAGGGCAAGTCGCGATGACTCCGTACGACACAAACTCCCCAGTCTGGAACGACGGCGTCTTCCGAGGAGACCAGGCTTCTTTCTCGCCGTTGGCGGTCAATGGCGGAGACGACGCCCCGAACTTCGCGTTCCAGCCCGGTTGGGGTCAGACACCCACTGGTGCCGGTGGTATGTCCCCAGCAGGTCCACAGTACAGTCCCAGTTCCCCAAATATGTACTCGCCGACGTCACCAGGGTATGTGCCGCAATCGCCGTTCGGGGGAGCGACCTCGCCGTTCGGGACATCGCCGTACGCCACATCACCCTTCTACGATCGCGGTGCACGTGGACCAACATCGCCAACGTACTCCCCAACGTCCCCGATGATCTTGACATCGCCGGGATACTCGCCGGCAAGCCCACGGTATTCCCCCACTTCGCCTTCATTCTCCCCCGCTTCGCCGCGGTACAGCCCACAGTCGCCGTCGTTCAGTCCCACATCGCCACGGTACTCGCCCACGAGTCCGTCGTTCAGTCCGGCTTCTCCGCGGTGTACGTCTCTATATCTTGTACCTTGCCATTTACTCATACTATCTTCGCGCAGACTCTCCAAGCAAGTCTTTCGTTCCATCTGATGCTATCCTACTAAACGTTTCGCCTTTTACCTTCTTCTTTTCACAGCTTGTGAGTTAACCTGCATACTTATATGGGCTACACTCAGTCTGTTTAGCCCCAGCGCAGCTGTCACCAACGTCGCCCAAGTATTCGCCAACGTCGCCCATGGCCTCGCCGTCTTCTCCAAAATATTGTGTGTGATTTCTAGACGTGTTTCGTTCTGTACTGATTTTATCTAGCCCCAACCTCGCCCACGTACTCTCCAGCTTGTGAGTCTTCTTGTTCATTTCCCTGAGGCATGCTAACAAAGACATTCTTTGTCAGCGCCTTCATATTGTGCGTCACCTGCTGCAGTCGCCTTTTGTTGTCCACTGACCTCGTTCTCCAGCTCCTGCTTCGCCCGCGTACAGCCCGACATCACCCTCTTGGTCCCCGTCGAGTCCGGCTCAGACAGCGAATGGAACGAGCCGGAGTCACTCGTACCAGCCCTCGCCTTCTTGGGATTGAAGCGGCCGGAGTTCGATGTATCGCATCTCGTGTTTTCCTTGATTCTCCATGCGTCATTTTACGGCGAGGCCTTATATATCTAGCCTCTTTACATCATCCTGTAGATTAGCATTACCCTCAACTATTGAGCTAGATATGGCCCTGTACATGTGTTGCGCGCTACGAAATGTGATCGCTTGACATTGTGCTATGTATCTACTCGAGCTCGTCGCACCGCCGGCCCGGAGCCACAACGTTGGAAACCCCTTCTCGACTGACTCCTTTCGATATTGCATCTCGCCGGGCACGACTTCAAACGACCTAGGTCAACCTTAGGCAAAAGTCTGAGACTAGGCAATGACTTCGCAACCGCTCTTGAACTAGCTCTGGTCTACAATGACTGCACGTACGGCGGCTGAGTGAAAATGAAAATAACTGAAATAGCACAACACTCTTCTTGTTTCCCGTCTTGTTTCCTGGAGGTGGCTTGGCATCCGAAATGATCGAGGCGACGGCCTTCAAAGTACTACCAGGATACGCTGAGATCCGTACCTCTCTGACCACTCAAAACGGCGTTCACGAGTGCTACGACGCAGATATAAACCGTGTCGCATATTTCAAGGCCCTGTCTCTGGAAGGCTCTCGCATCCCACACCGGCTGGCCCGTTGTTCGAATTCCTTGCTAACTGTGGCTGGCCCACCACTGCTCATTTCTCTAGCAACTCCACAAGTCTACTCACGAGGCCATGGCACAGCGCGCAACAGCTGTCGCACTCTTCTTGTTAGTTTCCCTCGCAATTGTATCCCATGCAGCCCCGTTGCGCCACAATCGACGGGCGGCTAGTAGGGCGTCGACTACCTCATCGACATCCACAAGTGCTGCGTCTCTCCCAAGTGCGTCTGCGCCTGCGCTGAACTGGGCAGCATACGGTAATGGCACGACCGGCTCTGCGCTACACCAGCTCCTTGTGCGCATCGCGCCCGACGCGCCGCAGCGGTGGGCGACCGCACTCATCACGTCCACGCAAATCGGGTCGGACAACCCCGCGGGCTCGAACGCAGACTTGTACACAGCGGCAGATGCGCTCGACTTCCCAGCGACGTCAGCGGGGTCAGTGGGGCGCGGCTGGGTGGAGACGTACATCGAGTTCCTGCTGGAGGCGGGCGTGCATAACACCACAGCGGAGAATGAGCTGCTGACGTTGCAGAACGAGACGACGAAGGCGTGGGCGATGGCGCAGGAGAAGCTCGTGCGCGCGTACATGGCAGCGCACCCCGGGAACGTCACTTCCGTTGGCGTGAACGTCGCGGGAACCCAAAAGATCGACGCAGTGACGCTGGGGCCGATGATTGAGTGGGCGTGGCAGGGCGGTGACGCCCACTGCGTCGGCAATTCGACCGGAAACTGCAAGTTCGATAGCGACGAGCCATACACTGAAGCGGACTACAAAAACTTCCAAAACGCCACAGCCGCCTATGCGTCACTACAGACTTGGAAAGAAGGGTACGACACTCTTACCCAGGTAAGCAAGCATCCATGATTGCTTTTGGCCATCCGAGTCTTAGTAAGGTACAGATGCAGTTAGAGGGCTATCAGCTCAAGACCCTTTTCCCAACGCTGGGCATCTTCAACCTATCGATGGACGTCGGGGGAAGCGGCAGTTTTACCCAATACGCACCCTCCTGGAGCGCAACGATCATAGGCTTCGCAAAGAAGGACGTTGTCGGAGATGGCATGGCGGTGCTCGAGTCGAATCTGGATGACGCGTCTGGCGAAGCGACGTCGAATAGCACCGGCGGAGTTCCCGGGCTGCTCGGGAGAAAAGCCGAGGCCGCGCCCAGATTCAGCGCGCTGCAGGCGCTCGCGCCCCATATCGACCCCCCGAAGAATGTCGCCCCCGGGCCCGTGCGCCTGATGATGGTCGACAGCGTGGCCGCCAATGCAGCCGCAGCCTCGAGCAGCGACCCGCTCAACCAGCCGCTAGCCCCGGACCAGACATTCATGCTGCTCAACTTACAGGAAGGCGCATGGGCGGACAAGCGCGCTAAGTATATCAGCGCCGCGCGACAGTCGAACCCCGCCGTTGTGGACAAGTACTTTGGGCCGGCGGGTAGTGGTGCTGGCCTAATCGGGCGGAGATGGACGCACCTTGTCTTGCGCACGAGTTTCAGACGCGTCGGGAACAGTACGCAGGTGAACATGGTAGAGCTGTTCGGGAAGGTGTATGGGGTTGTGCCGGTGTGAGACTCGCATTAGATTGATGAGATAAATTATAATATACAGAGCGATCTGGGGAGAGCTTGGAGCGTTGAAACACTTAAGGCGACTTCCTTGGCCCGTACTTTTCGAGGTCCTCGCGCGCCTTCATCTCGAGCTGGGCCTCCGCCTCGACCTCGCGCACCGCGGCATCCGCCCACGCGCCGAGCCCACCATTGTCGAACGCGGCCGCCAGCCTTACCTCCGCTTCATCCGAATCCCACGGCCGGTCGGTCGGCACCACGAGCGCGGTGTGCGCGTCTACGGGCGTAGGCGGCTGCAACGCACTGCGCATACGTTGCGCAAGTAGCGGCATGCGCTGCATGATCGCCAAGCGCATCTTCGCGCCAAATTCTGCCGCCTACGCTATGAATGAGGAGGCGGGTCGCGGAAGTCGAGCAGCGGACGTACCGTGTCCGCCTCTACGTACACGCGGAGGCCCCAGATGCCCGCGAATGCAAGCGAGCCGACGATGAGCGTCGCAGCGCCAAAGGCTTTGAACGTGTAGAGCGACGCGTTGAAGTTGTCATTCGGATCGGGCGGAGCTGGGGGAACACCCCAGTTGTCGTCGTCGTCCCAGTCGGAGCCGCCGGCTGGCCTTGGGGGCGGCAGTGAAGGTTTTGCGAGGGGTACTTCGGGCGCGGGGAGCGTGAAGCGCGATGTTGCCGCGGATGCAGAGGATAGTGCACCAGCTCGGCGCGGCGGCGGAGCCGCGGCCGACCGCAGGCTAACGCGCTGCGGCTTGCCGACGCGCCAGAGGTAGACCAGCGGGGCAGCTATAAGGACCGTGCCCGCTGCCAACGCAGTAATCGGTATCCATTTGGAGCGACGACGGGGCTCGATTGGCTCATCGTCCATGAGGAAGTGTGTTTGGCAAGCCCATCCTGTCCAAGCTCGTCCATCAATCCGTTTATGGCAACTTCTGGACCCCTTAGTTCCTGCATATTCCAGTAAGTTCCATCATCTTCCATATCAGTTGCTGATGCGGACGCGTCTCAGATCCCGATGCACTATCATCATGCCGTCACCTGGTTTATTGAATTCACTCGATTTATCCTATCTGACCTTACTCTCTGGAAGCAGCGATTCCAGTTGACACAAGATCGATTCTTCCAGTTGACACCAACGTGAGTTCGAGGCTCAAAGTTCGTCGTGCAATCGGCTGCGAAGAGCTAGAATCAGTTGTCGTGACAGTTCCCGGTACCGTCTGACTCATTCACACAGTGTAGGCCAGGATACATGAGAGGATGATAGAAATCTATCCCTCCGCGCTATATAAGAGGCAGTGGGGAAGACAAGATTCCCACCAACCCAAGATTATACCATGGTTTCCTCCCTGAACTCAGCTGATGCCAAACAGTTCGATGTCAAGCCCTTCAAAATCGACCTTTCAAGCAAGATCCCACACCTCAAGGGCCTCGTCAGTGATACACGTCTCCCCGCGAAGCCATTATACCCGGAATATGAATATTCCGGGCCGGATAGAGGTATCAACCTTGATGTCCTCAGCAGCCTCAAGGAGGAATGGATCACAACCTACGACTGGGACGCCGAGCAGGCGAAGATGAACGAGTTAGCACCATTTACACGAGGATATGGCAAGACATACTGATGATTAATCACCACACAGGTTCGAACACTTCACCGCGGTCATCGAGGGTCTGACGGTGCATTTTGTGCATCAGAATCGATGGAACCGGATGCGATTCCCGTGATATTGCTCCATGGATGGCCCGGTACGTCCATCGTCACTGGTGCAGCAGGTTTTGAAACTTGCCGCGCCTTGCAGGCTCCTTCCACGAGTTTATGCCGGTAATCAAGCCGCTGACGCAGGCCGGGACAAATGCGGCGGGGAAGAAAGTGTCGTACGATGTCGTGGTACCCTCCCTCCCGGGCTTCATCTTCTCGTCGTTGCCCCCGGCCAACTGGACCACGGACGATGTTGCGAGGATCTTCAACACCCTCATGACCGATGTTCTGGGCTATCCGAAGTATGCGGTTCATGGTACTGATTGGGTGGGTGTCTTCGACCATTTTGCCTTGCTGAAAATCCACCACGCTTATGCCCTGTCCTTCAGGGCTGCGTCGTGGGTTACTCCCTCTACAGCAAATTCGCCGCAGCCGTCGCGGCCGCGCAATTCGTCTTTATCCCGTTCATCCCACCCTCGCCTGAGCAGATGGCCGCTGAAAATGTGACGCTGACCGCCGAACAGGATGAAACGGTGGCTCGCTTCAACGCCGCGGGCACGACCGGTCTAGGCTTCCGCGATATGCAGACATACAAGGTGCACTGTCAGCAGTGTCGAAGCACCATCTGCTTACGGAGCTTTGTAGCCCAACGATGTCGGACTGGCGCTGTACGATAACCCAGTTGGCCAGCTCGCGTGGATGGGCGGGAACATCATGCGCTGTTTGTATCGTTCAGCGCCTCCATTGTCTCGTCGTACTCACCTCGCTCTACAGGGTCTGACCCCCACGCGGGCACACCTCCCTCGCGCCTCGACAGCACTGCCATTTTGACCATGGTATCTCTCTACTATCTCTCCGAATCTTTCCACACCTCCCTGTGGATCTACGGGGCGAATTCCACAGCCTTCAGCCCTTTGTACACCAGGGCAGCCACAGATGCGCCGATGCTGTACAGCGAGTACAAGAACAATGTCGCGTGCTGGCCCAGGGAGTTTGTTGCCAAGGTCGGCAACCTTGTCTCGTACATCGGTGCGCTTCGGGGCTTCTACAAACGCGTGTATAAAACTGATTGGCCCGGACTTGAAATCCGTAGCGCACGATTTTGGCGGGCACTTTCCGGGGCTTGATAACCCCCCTGCGCTGATTGCGGATATTCGGGAGATTGTGTCCTATTGGAATGTTTAAATCGGTGTCTAGTGCTTCCTATGTTTGCGCCTGCCTGAATGTGAATGAATGCATCAGCTCAAGCGCTTCAAGTTTATAGTGGCTAAATGGAGGACTCAGGATTGTCGTCTGAGCTTCGATCTTCCCGGCCTGGATGGTATGGCTCCCACGAATGAGTCCTTCAGCGCAACTTTTCTGCTTCCCCTTCATCCGGGCGCTCCAGAGGGCGCATGACATGGGGGCCCACGCAGTAGCATTGCTACTGGTATCATATATGTTGTACTGTCTGATCAAGCGAATGAGTGCTTTGCGCATAAGTATGTGGGAGGATGTGGCGTTTTGCTGAATGAGGGACCTGGGGATTGATCGATTATATCCCCGTGGATGGCTGCAGAGCACAAGTCACAAAATAAAGGGAAGTTTGCGTTAGGAAGACTAAGGAAGTTCAGTTGTTGAAGGTGGCGCGAACGAGCCTGTGCCAGCAGTGTCCGGACTTGCGGCGGCCCACAAGTCCGGGACGAGTCCGGGCCGTTGCTCTTCATTTTGATCCTCCGAGTCAGAACCTTCTCAGTGCCCATCTCCTCACCGCGTCGTGTCGCGGCGGCTACCGTCCCACGGGGCTCTAGGCTCTTTCCCCCAGGTACGCCAACGCGTCCACTTCCCCTTTCATCTGCCGCAGCCCGCAAAGCGGGCCGAGCGGAAGAACCAAAGGTTACACTCTCAAAATTGTTGTGCACTTCTCTGAAGCAGCCAATAATTTTGAACTCTCTTCGTACTCGCATACGACTCAAGTCTTTCGCTTACTTATTCTGAAACCCCGAACCCGAAATGAATGCCTGAACCCTGCTGAAACCTTGGCGCTTAAAACTTGGCCTGAACCTTCAAATTAACCTGCATCGCCCTGGAATTGTACGTTCGCTAGGGAATTCGAGATTTGGTCTGTCCGCTACCACTGTGTGCCAGTCCGTGTCTCTTTGAAGATTTGATACCACTAGTTTGGAAATCCGCCCAGACGACACATCATCGGTGTATACAAGTGTCAACGGACGGTTGTGTCCTTGATGTTCCGTTCCGTTCTCTGGACACCGCATGTTGCTCCCGCGTCGTTATAAAGTGTGCTCCATCCCAATGTGCTGGCTTCTGTACCGGCTGGCCCGTTACACGCACTTCCCTTTCAAACTGTGGCTGGTCCACTACCTCAAGATCTTCCTCGACTCTTTGACATCATGCCACGAATAACCGGCACCATTTTGTTCGCTGCGGCGACTTTCACGTCGTTATGCTTAGCTGCCCCGTTGAGCGAACGGTCACTCAGCTCTTCCGCGACGTCGTCTTCCACAAGCGCCCCGCATGCGAGTCCCAGTGCCACCCAGCAGAACGCGACATCCACCCCTACCCATTCAGTGGTGCCTAACTGGACGGCCTTCGCCAACGGCACAACCGGATTCGCTTTGAACCAGCTGCTGACTCGGACTATCGGGCCCGACGCCCTTGAGCACTGGGTCACTTCAGACGTCGCATCTACGGAAATCGGGTCATCTGATCCTGGACGCTCCAACGCAGACCTAAGCAAAACAGTCAATACAGCTTTTGGCGGCGGCAACTGGAGTCATAAAACATGGGTGGAGACCTACCTCGACTTCCTGATCGAAGGGGGCGGTAATGCCACCGTGACGGATGCAGAAAACAAGACATTCACCGACTATATGAATAGCACGAAGATGTGGGCTGCCGAGCAGGTTAATCTTGTGCGGGCGTACGTATCCGCACACCCTGGTAATGTTACCTACGTGGGGATCGACATCGCCAATGTCTCGAGGGTGGATGGATTGGACATGGAAGTGATGAAGGCATGGGGGGAGGCGGGTGGGGACTGCACCTCCGGTGCGGGCGGGAACATCACCTCAAGCACCAATTCCACTTCCAATCTGCCTTTGGCCAGAGACAATAATTCGACCGCAAGCGACAACTGCACTTACGCAGCGGAGGATTACGCGAAATTTTTATCGGCGGCCAGCACACACTTCGACCTGCAAGGGGAGATAGCCAAATTCTCGACACAAGTGCAGGTAGGTTGCTGTCATTCTGCGCATCTTCGGTGCTAAAATGTTTCAGATGCCGCTACGAGGCTATCAGCTCAGGCAAATCTTCCCTAACCTCGGCATCTTCAATCTATCGATGGACACAGGTGGCGAAGGGACGTCCACCCGATTTGATCCTGCGTGGACAGCGACGATAATAGGTATTTCAAGATCTGTTAGTGTTCAAGATATCGCCGAGAACCTAGACGACGGGCCCGGCGAATCCACATCGAATAACACAGACCGCGGGGTCATCATCGGGGGCCTCCCAAAGAGAGGCACTAGCTTCCGATCAGCCAAAGGATTCGGTTCGCTCCAGTTCATTGCAAACGGAATACATCCCACAACGACAACAACGGCGGTGAACACACCACCAGTGTCCAAAGTACATACGCCAGCGGCAGCAGCAGCGGCACCGGCACCGGCACCGGCTTCCAACTCGCCTGATTCCGACCCACTTAACCAACCGCTTCCGGACGATGAAAGCTTTGTGCTGCTTTCCTTACAGGAGGGATCATGGGCGGATAGACGGGGCGATTATATCACCTACGCCCGAGAACACGCCCCGGACGTCTTAGACAAGTACTTTGGACGCAATGGTACCGGTTCGGGTCCAATTGGTCGGCGATGGTCACATCTCGTCCTTCTCATGAACTCTTCCAACAAGAACGGTACCAGCACTGCTGTGCTTGCGAAAACGTTTGGTATGGTGTATGAGACTCTCCCATTGTTTTACTTCGCTTCTGTGTAGTTATATATCTTGGTTTGTATCTACCCAGTCACCCTCCATCAATATCCCGTTGTGGATCAAAACTACAAAAATAAGCGGAAAGGATAGCCTGCAGGTACGTGAGTCAAAAAACGGCGCTGAAAGGTGTGAGAACCTAGAGTGTTCGCACCTCTATTCTTGCTCCGGTAAAACACGACGAGAACAGAATAAACGAGCATGAATACGATGCAGCAAAGATATATCTGGACACGCTGACAGCGCGCGGACTGGTACGGGATCACCGCGATGAGTATGAGGAACAAGGAGCTAAGCATTCCGTCTACACCATTAAATTGTTTGTGCGAACGGTGAGCAGAAAATGGACGCACAGAATACAGACACAGCAAGCACCTCCTTCCCAAATTGGTTCCGCGGACCGCGTGCAATCCAGCGGCCGTTAGAGCCTGCAAAGGCTGAGCCACTGATCCGCGTGAACATGTAGCCAGACGTCAGGATGAGGATTGGGAGCACGGTGACGAGGGCCCAGGTCCTCCGGCTTTTCAGGATGGGCACGGCAAATCGGAGGAAGACGGCAAAGGTAAGGAGCCCCGCCGCCGTGGCCAGCCAACGTGCCCAGTCGAGCGGCGCGCTGAGTGGAATGGGGACGGGAGTGTGCTTCGAAAGATCCTCTGCTAACTCCGCGGCCCCAAATCCGCTGATTGATGATGAGTGAACGTCGGATGGGCATAAAAAAATTCGTTCACGAGGGGAGATCGTGCCTTGAAGGAGCGGATGTACCGGTTGCGTGGGGGCCTTGTGTTGCGGGATATGTGTAGAAAACAGGGCCCGACTCGAGATTGAGTGTCTCGAACACCGACGGGCCATCGTCAAAATCAAGCGTTGCAAAGAAGTGGTGGTCACGCTGTGCTTGCGGCGCTTTCATCCATGCTTTGGCGACGGCATTCCAGAAAGAGTGAAGTTCTCTTTGTAATGGTTAGATATGAGGATGGGAGGCGCACTGGGGCAGCACCAACTTGCAAGGGACACATTTGCGGCGGGGATGGAGGGCGGTAAATTCGATGGACGCAGACCAGTTGCGATGAGGAGTGGTCAAAAGATCGAACGATGAAGAGTCGAGCTTGATGGGGCCGCCTGCTGCAGCCGCAAGGGCGATCAGTTCTTGGTGGATGTCGTCAACTTTAGTCGCTAGTGCGTATATGAGAGGGAGAGACACCAAGGCCAGTACTGGTAGAAAAAGCATGGCAGCGTCGACGCAGACCCGGGACGTTTGCGTGTGCACAGAACGTCTTTAAGAAGTTTGGGGTTGTCCACGTAGCCAGCAGATATAAGCAGTCTATGATCCTTCGTGAATCACCGATTATTGCCCGTACAAGAGCCCCAAGCGCAAAGACCGAGGCTAGGATTTCAGTGACCATCGAGGGGGGGGCGGGAAATCGCTGAGGAAATGCATAGCAGTATCGCCTGTCTTTCGAATGTTGAGGTCATCAAGCTATATTTTGGGATAAGAAAAAACCTACTAGAGGGGTTGGCAGATCCGACTCCGACCGAGTCATCTCTCAAAACAGGGATGCAGGTGCACTCTCCGGACCCTATGCGAGAGGCTAGCCTGGTTATCGGAGGTTGAGCGCTGAGCGGCTTGAACGTTGAACGTTGGATGGCCACAACACGGCCTAATTGACTCAAGCCAGATGAAGGTAATTACGTCAGCACACGAGGCCCGAAATGCGCGTCTTTCGAACTTATATTAGTCGACCGCGGCTGCGGCTGAGTGCTCCGAGAGTCCGAGTCATCGCCGCGCAACTCATCCGGAGCACTCCATCTCTCCTCTCCTCTCCTACGCAATGGCCTACGGAATGCGCTACCGGAAAAGCCGCCAACAAGACGTGGGTGAGGGCACCTTTGACCCTGCAGACACTCAGAAGGTGCGACACACCAGAGTCGGCATCTGGGACTTGTACGAGCAGATCGAGCCCAAGCTCAAGTTGGTTCCATGGTCTCTGCGATCCAAAATGGAGACCTACCATGAAATGAAGGGCAGCTTTCCCTTTGTGGTCCGCATGTTCAAGGATATCGGATCCATTGGAAGGACATGCTACCTGCTTTTTGCAGGATACGTGGCCATCACCGTGATTCTCGCGCTAATCCCGGCCATCGAATTATGGTACTCTGGGCTGTTGCTCAAAATTGTACGCCAACGCATTCATTGCCTCGGACTCTACTAATCTATCAAAAGGTGCAAAATGCCATCGAAAAACGATCCGTAGATCGCCATGTTCTTTTTCAGGTTGCTACAAGCCGTCTGGTTTGTGCTGCAGTCTCCCGGCTGCTGAACTTCGCCCAAGCTCAGCTTTACCGGCCTTTGAACGAACGGATAAAGCAACACTACGCCGTGAAATCCTTCCATGCGCGGGCCAGATTGGACGTGCCTACTTACGCGGACGCTTCCACCCAGCGGCAATTGGATAACAGCTCCACTAGCTCCCGCACTAGCATTGCATGGAACAACGTTCTGGCCACACTCCATCTTTCATCCACGGGCATCGAACTTGTATCCCAGTTCTCGGTGCTTTTCAATATGCTCCGCGATCAGCGGGACGGTCCTCTGCTCGCTACGTTGAGCTTTGGGCACACCTTGTTCCGGAAAAAAACAAACCGGCGACAGTGGCAACCGCCTGGGGGTGATTTATCGTGCTTGCTGAGCAATGAATTGGCATCTGAACTACTGGTCAGTCTGGGCGGCGACAACCAAAGATCCAGATTACTTGAGATCCATGGGAATGGCGCGTGTTGTCCATCATCAGACTCATAGAAAAGAACTGGTCGCCGGTGGGTTGGCCGACTATCTGCTTTCGAGTAAGCTTCACCCAAAATGCTCCATACTATCTCACTTTGATTCTAGGCTATCGTGTGGCTTCCGAACATCTGGGCAGCCAGGCCACTGATTTCTTCGACGTAAATTTCTGCCCGCTCGATTCCTCCCCACCTTGACCATCTGTTACATCCAGGCCTTTCACAAGCACACAGTAACGGACAGACTTAGCCTTTCCGCATTTCTTTCCGATCCGTTACGTGAACTGCCGCAGGTAGGCTGCTTGCGCTATTGTAAAATCTGGCGTAATCTTTGGCCAGATCGTGTTCACACTAAGAGCTGTGCAATATCCTTCGGATATCCCGCTTTCGCTTGCATCCCTAAATTTGATCACTCAAACGACGACCAAGTTTTCACAGACCTTGTTTAGTTTGTTCGAAGAAACGGGATCGGTCGCCGAAAATTTGGCGAGCATCCGCAAGTTGTATGAAACATATACGATACCGAATATCGTTTCAGACGGGGCGACACCCTTCCCTGAAGACCAGCAAAGTTTGAACCTGGGCGTTTCTGTCGAGTTCAGGCAAGTCATTCGTTTCGTTGGCTCCCCCGTCCGTCCTGAGCTTTGGTTCAGAAACGTGTCCTTCCGATATCCGGGAAGCACTAAAGATGTGCTACGCCATGTCTCGTTCAAGATACTGCAAGGTCAACTCTGCGTGGGTGGCGTCTCGAGCATAACTTCGTCTTCGCAACTGAGAGTGCGACCACGCAGGTTATTGTCGGAGCGAACGGTTCCGGGAAAAGCACGATCTTGAAGCTGATCGCGTGCCTCTATGATCCCACAGAAGGAGAAATTATCGTCAACGGGCAAGATATCCGCACATTAAAGCTCGCGGACCTCCGGCGCGCAACGTCCGTTCTCTTCCAGGACTACACACATTTCCCGCTATCGGTAAGTCCAACTTCCTTGTGCGGCAGTCGAGAGTTCAGACGCTCTAGATACGGGACAACATTGCCCTCGGAGACCCCAATCATGCACACGATGACGAAAAAATACGCGAAGCGGCAAAGCTCGGCGGCGCAGCAGAGTTTATAGAGCGGCTCGACGAGGGGTTTGATACGTATCTTGATCGGCCGGTTGACGATCTATACTCGGCACTTCCGCAGGGAACGAAGACGCTCTTTGGAAGGTCGGTCGAGTATGGCTCGCTGCGAAACGCGGGAGGCATGTCGAGCCATTCCAAAGCGCTGTCGGGCGGCCAGATGCAACGCATCGCTCTGTCAGTGGCTTGGTACATCTCTCTTTGAAAGTATTTACTTTATCCACGTTTAGGTCCCGGACGTTCATGCGCGACGAAGGCGTCGGGCTTCTTTGCTTTGACGAACCGTCGGCGAGTTTGGACCCGACGGCGGAGCATGGTAAGAGACACTGCTGTCATTGTTCGATCTCAGCTGTTGATTGTTCGAGTAGATCTTTTCGAGCGCCTGCGACTCCTGCGAGGCAACAAAACCATGATTTTCTCGTCCCATCGGTTCGGCAACCTTACGAGGCACGCCGATCTCATCCTGTGAGTCTCGTTCGGCTGTATCTGATGTATTTTTCAACTGAGCTTGGCAAGCTATATGGATGATGCCGTCGTACTGGAAGAAGGCACCCACAACGAGCTCATAAAGCGGGGTGGGGGATACGCTAAAATATGGCAGCTGCAGGCCCAAGCGTTCCTTCCGTGAACTTGGATTGCGGATGGAGAGTAAACACGAGGATCCATATCATCTGTAACAATGAACGCATGATTCGCGACGCGGTCTAGAACTCTTCTCAGACGCAAGATGCGAGGTAACTGAAGCCGGATTTCAGAAATCATTGCTTCGAGAGAGCTCAATTAGGATCCAAGGTATCTACTTACTGAACCGGCAATGTGCTTGGAAGCAATTTGTGATCTTGAAGTGGAGACTCAGCCCGAAGCTCAACTTTAACCTGTGCTGCTTGTGATAGCGGAGGAAGATAAGATAACGAACCTCCCCAGCACAACGGACGAGTGATCCTCAACAACAGGTAAGACAAGCCGCTCTGACAAGTCTTCTGTAACAAAATCATCTTAGCCTTTCAGATTCATTGGGGTCTGGGAGGTTGACTGAGACCATTCAGATATGAAGCTTTGAAGACCTAACTGAAGGCTCTCAGGCTGAACAATGTGCCGAAACGAGTCTACGACTCTGGATTCGTGAGGATCCTGGCTGGTTTGCAGAGGCAACAAGATCGCTTGGTCGGGACAGTGATGTATAACAATTGGTAGACAAGCTCAACGCCGAGCCCCCTTTCGGCACGCAGAGGATCGGAGCTGCATTAGAAGCAGGCGGACTATGATGAACAGCCGTTTTCGTCGGAGGCGGATGACAAGCGAGGGGCCAAGGGAGGGAGATGTATGCTTGACAATCTCGCGTAGCACAAAGTTCAAGAGCAGCGGGTGATGATTTAGGCACAGTTGGGGCCTTCCAGTACTTCGTGCGCTGAGCCTTCAACGGAAGACAATCGTTGGAAGCAAGCCGAGCGTTATTCTTGCCAGCGGCAGATGGAACTTTCACTGGACCAACATTGTTACAGCCATGACAAGGCATGCAAGTGCTACATATGGTGATAACCTTTCACCTATGGCAGTGTGAGCAAGAGAACCGAAATCCGCGTAGCACATACCGATTCGTGCTGACATGAAGAATACCCCGAGGAATCTAGGGAAGAGTGGTCAGACAAGTGGAAGCGAATGCAAAGATGTGCAGACCCAGTTTTGTTCCGATCTATGAGACTGGGAAAGAGTGCGCGCACATATGTGCAGGTGCAGATGAGCAGAAGGATAACGAGGAGGAGTGACTGGAAATTGAAGAGGGCGGACTGGACGAGAGGTCAAATGACGCTCCTGCATTGTAGACAGACGCACCATTTGCTGCGACACGTCTGTCGGTGTGGCAGGACGCGACTGTGAGGGAGTGTGACTGTAACTGTCACATCACCAGTGATGGTGACTGGCCTAATAGTAATTGAGCTCTCCACCTGGCACCTGTATGAGATAGTCGCGACTCTGGACTTTCTGTCCCCGTTTCTGTTCGCGTGCACCTTCGCCCGGTACGTAGAGTGTGTTCAGGAGCACACGTCCTCAACCCAGGATGCCCACAGTCCCTGTGAATGTTTCCACATGACGCCGACTCGCACCGTTCTCGTCCTCGAGCGAATACCAGCACTTTCTCGGCCTTCGGGAGCTGGCGCAAGCAGAAAGTGGATTCGAACTCCTCATCTATCGCTGCAACCCCACCGCCCCCTCCATTACAGCTTGAGGATCTTATCCAAGCTCTTACGCCTCCCGCCGTCCCGAGTCTGTCGTACGCCCGTTCGCTCGCCAACGGCTTGTCGAGCCACTCTCCAATCCCCCGCCATACGTCTTTGACCCCGATACTGGCCTCGTTATGTGCTGCAGACTGCCCGGTCGCACTGCAATGTGCAGGGTACGACATTTTGTCCGCATACTGCGAAAATCCGGAAGCGGTCGGGCTTGGCACAGCAGACCGCATATCATACTTTTCCCTCTTCCTGAATCCTACTGCCTCGTGGGGCATAGAAATCTGGGAGCCCAGATTCAAGGCTTTCCGGGCGCTTACCAGGTCTGGTACGGACACCCTTGGCATCGAGATCCCTCTCTTGACAGTTCTCAAAACATGGATCTCTGGCGCATTTGAATCCATCGTTCTGGACCAGGCTTTGGACCGTGCAGAAAGGGCAGAGAGGGAACGCAGCGTCGGGATTCTCGCGGATTTTCTGACGGCGGTGGTCGGACGCGTGGATATCATGGCTCGCATTCCCGAGGACGAGTTAGTCGGTGTACTCCACTTTTATGCTCGTATGGTAGAACGGGCAATGGACGCCAGCTCTTTGAGAAGGCCCTCCATCTCGTCCCCCGCAGCGGAACTCTCCCCAAATTCGAGTCCCGCACGACCATCGATCCAACATCGAAGAAACCCATCCTCTGTTTCTATAACCTCGTCTATTTCTTCGCCTCCAGCCACCCCGGGCGCCGCGATGAAACAGCCATCGGATATAGCTATAGGCATATACATCAACCATCTGGTCACACAACTAAAAAATCTTTCCTCCACATATCTCGACATCATCCTCCCTTTCCTCTTTCGCGCTTTGGCCTACTGCGCATCAACTCTACCCCGATTGACTGTCGCCATCCAGTCGAATCGTATCGCAACGTCGGAAAGCAAAATCAACGATACTCTCAATTCGCTCCTGTCAGGGCCGTACGCAACAACTTGCATGGTTGTCCTCAGGAAGAATTTACATCCACCTTCCTCTCCCTCGAGCGTAGAGACAATCGGGGAGAGCATTCAGGCCGATGATACGAAGATCCAAGCTGCGATACAGACGGCTTTCGGGGCACATCGAACGCTTCGTACTTACATTCGAAGGGCCCTATCCGCCCGGCTCGCCCGTGCATATATCTCGCGCGAGACGTCATCGACCTATTCGCATTCTGGAGCGCCGGCTCATATGGAGATAGAGCGGGATCTGATGGAGAGAGCATGGCCGAGCTCCGACCCGGGGATCGTGCAGAGCGGATGGGAGGCGGGGAGGCTAGGACGTCCCTTGGCCAGCAGCGCACGAGGCTGGGTTTCTTTCTGCCATCCGGCGGATGGAGAAGAGGTAGACTGGCAGACGAGGGATGGCGTGGAGCGCATATTGGACGAGATTGCAGGTACCTTGAAGGATGTGCTGCAGGAAGTCGATGCTCGGGAGGAAGAGAATGCCGCCCTGGTGAGAGAGGAGGCGGCTGCTGTCGGCGAAACTCTGTTCAATCTTGCTGAATATCTTCTTCCTCTCAAGTAAGTGAAATGATTGTGCTGCTTACATACACTCATCTAGTCAACAGAAACCAGGACGGGACACCCTTCATAATACCCCTTTCGCGTCCTACAGACGCGCCTACTAATTTTCTTCACACCCTCACCTTCATTCTTTCGCGCGACCACAGCTTGGAGCTGCAACCATTGCTGTCGCGAATATTACTACACGTCGCCGACCACCTCGCCGATGCAGACACCGCAAAACTTCCCATGATCATGGCTGATCAGAACGATCTCACCCCAATCTCTCCCGACTGGCTGGAGCACTGGGAGACTCTGTTGAAGGACCCGTCTCTTGTCAGCGCGCAAAGGCCTTTGACCAAAAAGGCTGTTATGGTAGCACTCGAAAGTGTTCACGACAATATCCGGGACATGCCGTCCTATCGCAGGCTCCTCGCCAACCTAGTGATGGACTTTTGCAAACGGTCCACCACAGATAGCTCTGACAGCGGCGATGGAGATGACTGTGAAGTCATGTGGAGAATTCTGGGCGAAGAGGTCGTTTTCAGGACGATTGAGGACGGTGACGCCGCGGATTTAGTTACGGAGCATCTGGATTTGTTCGTCGCCGCCGCTTCACAGACGGGTGATGACGACGACGACGAATTTGACACAGCGTCCGTCACCACTGCTGGCACGCACTCCCCAGCCCCGTATACTGGTTTCATCACCCCTTCGACCACCGCTACCCCCGTTTTATCCCGGATGCAAAGCGAATTTCATGGCAGTCCGACGGGCAAGGAAAGAGAGAAAGATTCTGGTCTTCCCTCCGTCATGTCCTCCATCTTGTCCTCGCTTACTTCGGGAAATTCATCGCGGTCGCAGTCCATCCAACCGATTACCTTGGAGCCGCCATCTGAGGATTCTGGTGCTGAGGCGCCCGTTGAAGTACAGCCACTGACCCCCGATATCGGGGCCGTTTCCGCCCTCATCCTCGTCTTTAGCCAGCTCGTATTCACACCCCATTCACTCGAGACCAGAAACCTGGAGGTCGCAGTCCGCGTGTTCCGGTTGCTCCTTCAGCTCTTAGACGAGTCGAAGTCGGCCAAATTGAGACTCACAGTCCTCCAATTTCTGATGCGGCTGAGGGCAGATCGCGACCATCGTCTATACTTCGTTCAGGCGGAGTATGATGCGCATGGCCTCATTGCAATGCTGGGCTCACTCATTCAGCGGGTCTCGCATCCAGCTGAATCCCGACGATCACAGCCGCTGGAACCGACCGAGTTCGCGGCGGAGCTGCGACCCGCACGGCCTCGAATTCCGTATCAGCGGGAAGGCCGTCGTTCTGGTGGACGTGGCGGACCTCTCGGTTCAGGCACGAGCAGGAGTCGGTCCCGCCTCGCCGGTGCCCAACTCCCTACTGCACCTCTCAAGTACAGAGAACCCCTCTGGAGCATTCCCGAGTCGCTGCCATTCAAAGTAACGGACGTCGACACCCCGAGCGAAGGTCTCACGCTGTATGATCCTCACGGTCCTGTGAACGGCGTGGTGCTACCCATTTCTCTGTATTTGATGGCGATCCATGACATTCTAGAAAAGGAGTATAACTGGGACATTCTATCCTACGTCCTTTGCCACCTTCCTGTCCAGCTCGCGAACAAGCACCTTTTCTGCGGGCCGTTGTCCCGCGCGGCATGCTCCAGGCTCCTTACAGCACTGTGCACGGGGGTTCTGCAAGGTACTCTCGGCTCTCACGTCGAACGCTGGTCTGTTGGACTCAAGATTCGTGATGCCCATGGTTTGGCCTACCACACTCTTTCCGTTTTGGTAGGGTATCACAGCTGCTTTGACATGGGCCAGCAGCATTTGCTCGTCGAGGTATTCCAGAAGGGCCTCGATGGGCAGCCGGCGACCATCAAGTGCTGCCTGCACGCTTTGTCTGTCGCCGCTTTCGAGCTCACTGCATCCATGACAAAGTGCTTGACCAGGATCCTGGAAAAGCTATCTCAGATCATGTCGAATCCGGATATGGCCGTGCACATCTTGGGGTTGCTGTCTATCATCGGCTCCGTACGCCCTCTCTATGCCAACTTCACAGACGCCGACTTCAAAATGGTATTTGGCGTCGCTCTGCAGTATCTGCAGCATCATAATATGAGCAGTGACGTACCGGCCGAGTCCTGGGCTCTTTCAGAGCACGTTCGGATCCTGTCGTACTATATCGTATATGTCTGGTTTCTGGCTCTCAAATTCCCAGACCGCCGCAAACACGTACAGTACATAACACGACAGCTCCTTCTCGCGAACGAGGAAAAGGAGGAGCTGGATGGGCCTACGGAAGTCTGCTTCGACTGGCTAGAGCGCTATACATACGCAAGCGCGGATCCGCGACCGGCGACGTCCTTGCTGAGTGACCTCGTCATGAACCCGACTGGCCCCATGGCGTCGGATGAAGAGGCGGTGGTGGAGAAAACATGGGCTCTGAGTAACTCATTCGTCACGATCCGGACACTCAGGCGTTCGGGATGGTTCGAGGTCTTGTCGCGGCGGCCATCTGGCTACACGAAGTTGCTGTGTAGGCTGGAGAATGCGCCGATGGTGGGCCCGGGTGATGTAGATCCAGATGTTCTTTCCGTCCCTGCGGCTTTGATCATGGAGCGCGGGCCTCCTCAAGCGCAGGCGCCTCTTGATGACGAAAGCCGACTGGTTTCTGACGATGCTACCACTCCCGTGAGTCTTCTCAAATCCCTCGGATTCTGGAACGGTTGCCAACGAACTTGTAGTCTGAGCGTATTCACGAGGCCTTTTCGGCACAGGATGGCGCGGACCCGGAGGTGCCCCCGCCGGACCCGCTCACCGGGTATGTCTGGAGTGGCTCTGCACCATCCCAACGACGAAAAATGGTGGAATTCGACCCCGCCTTCATCGCGCTACAATTCTCAGATCGCCATGACCCCGACGTGACGCCTCCCACGCTTATCGACGCGCCCAATCTTGCCAAGTTCTTCTCTTCTCTCGATCGGATACCCGTTATTGATACCCACAAAGTCGGTATCATGTACGTTGCCCCCGGGCAGACGACCGAGCTTGAAATACTTAGCAACACACATGGCTCACCTGCTTATACCCGGTTCCTGGAGGGTATAGGGAGGCTCATCAATTTGCGCGGTCAGCTCGACGTGTATGCAGGCGGATTAGACCCGAATGAGGACGGCGAATACGCGTACGCCTGGTGGGACGACATTGGCCAGATTCTATACCACACCGCGACCATGATGCCCAACAACTTACACGACCCCCAATTTACGAACAAAAAACGCCATATAGGCAACGATTTCGTCCGGATCGTCTGGAACGACTCCGGGAAACCATATCGATTCGACACTCTGAACACACAATTCCAATTCGTGAACATTGTCATCGAGCCACACTCACTTGGCGCCATTGCGGCGTTCTCCAACAACCTACATGAAAATGAATATTTCAAGCTCACTGTTCAGCGGGCGCCGGATATGCCCGATTTTGCGCCCGTCGGACATTTCAAGCTAATATCGGCCAAGAACCTTCCGCTTTTGGCGCGCCAGCTGAGCCTGCTGGCTGACTGGTTCGCATCGGTGTTCTCGCACACTCAACGGGACACGCAGCGTCTTGAAATCACGACCAACTGGCACTCGCGGCTGAATGCCATTCGACGATTCCGGAGTCAGCAGCAGCCTGCTAAGGAGATGACGGAGCCTCAAAACTATCTCATGAAGCGGGAGGCGCACCGGGACTTTACGACGTCTTTCTAACAGGGAAACTATTCTGTACGCGACTGTTGTAACCCACATCTTGCATCTGTATTATCAGCATCGGATTTGCATGTTTCATTAGTATTCTGAC
Source organism: Mycena belliarum (assembly GCA_029282135.1). Lineage (NCBI taxonomy): Eukaryota > Fungi > Basidiomycota > Agaricomycetes > Agaricales > Mycenaceae > Mycena > Mycena belliarum. The sequence goes on from JARJCN010000003.1 coordinate 1,265,947, forward strand.
AAACTAAGTCTAATCCCTGCGTGAAATCGTGTGTAAGCCGGGATATCGCTACGGCAGACACAAGGTAGACATCCTTAGTTTAATAGTTGGTACTTATCGAGAATTTGTCGGAAGCGTCGTGCTGAGTCAGCCCGCGGTCACGGTGACGTCCACGTCCACTGCGGCGACCTCCCAACCCACTCTCTTCTTTATTCATAACCACTACAATGTCCTCACTCGGTAACTGGCTGTGGGGGACTTCACAACTCGACGAGGCAGTTGGTGAGTCTAAGGATAGCCTGATCACCGAGTAGCAGTAGCTCAACAGCTTCGAACAGACAAGGCGACTTCAGAGCTCTTGCCAGCAGGCGCGGAGGATATCGCTCTAAACCTAGAAATATGTGACCAGATCCGCTCCAAGTCGGTGCCGGCAAAGGATGCGATGCGCGCTCTCAAACGCCGGCTAAACCACAAGAATCCGAACGTGCAGAACTTGGCGCTTGGGGTGGGTGAATCCGCAGATTGGAGACGCTATCAACTGAATATGGTTCTAGTTGACGGACATATGTATCAAGAACGGGGGTGATTTGTTCCTCGCAGAGGTCGCTTCGCGCGAGTTTATGGACAATCTCGTGTCCATCCTCAAGATCCCCATTCTTAACGTGGACGTCAAAAACAACATCTTGCGACTCGTCCAGAACTGGAGTATCGCATTTGAGGGGAAGGCTTCACTTAGTTATGTGGACCAGGTGTACAGGACCCTTACAAGCGAAGGTACATCTGCAATGATACATGCGGCTTTCTAGCATTCACATAGCGTAACAGGCTTTAGGTTCCCGCCCAAAGATCTCGCTGTTGCCAACTCGGCGATGGTAGACACACAGACTGCGCCGGACTGGATAGACTCGGACGTGTGCCTCAGATGTCGGACAGCTTTCAGTTTCACCAACCGCAAGCATCATTGTCGGAATTGTGGCCAAGTTTTCGATCAGCAATGCTCCGCTAAATCCCTCCCACTCCCTCACTTTGGCATCACGCAGGAAGTACGCGTATGTGATAGCTGTTACCCCAAGCTCACCAAAAAGGGTGAACGGAGGTGAGTAACAGAACTTCATTTCGTACCCCAGATGTGATCTTTTTTTAGTGATAAAGGTCACCGGCACTCGACTAGCCTACACGGGACCCGTCACAGGGGTGCACGCGAGCTCGCTGACGCGGAACTCCAACGCGCCATCCAGCTCTCCTTGCAAGAAGTCGGCGCAGCAAGCGGCCATGCCCGTCCTGGGTATATACCATACCAGCCGGAGCCTGCTTCCTGGCAATATACGGAGCCGCCTCTCGTCGATCGGAGCACTCACCCCAAGCCCCAGGCGTCAGAAGAAGACGACCCTGACCTGCGGGCCGCGATTGAGGCTAGTCTTCGTGAATCCAATGCGCCACGGCCCAGCGCGCCCTTAGCCATCGAGACCCCCCGGACGGAGGAGCCGGGTTTCGCTTTCAATAACGGGCCAGGCTACTCGCAATCTTATCCGCCAGGCGTCATTCCCCCTCAGCCAATAGCACGAGTTCCATCATACGATCTGGAACCGTTAGAGTCGGACGCGATTCTGACTTTCAGTCAGACCGTGGAGCAAGTGCAAGGGCAGGGGGGAAGGGACATGGCGCGGTACCCCGCCGTGAACGAGCTATACGACAAGGCGAATAGTCTAAGGCCGAAACTTGCACTGAGCTTAGATGATGCTGGACGGAAAGAGCGTACGTAATCACTCCATTATTCACCATGAAACTTATAAGCCGGTTTTAGAGATGCTGTCCGATATGCATGACAAACTCTCACAGGCTGTTAAGTTATACGATAAACTGCTAACAGAGCAAGTAGTACATCCGCGTTGGCGCTCCCCTCAACCTATTGCGAATCCACCATATCAGCAAGCTAACTCGAGCTATAGTACTGGCTACAACACCGCCAACGGTTACACTCAATGGCAGCCCCCACAGAATGCTGCTGAGGGACCATCACAACCGCAGCAGCAGTACGCTCCCCACCCGGAATCGGTCCAACCACAATGGCCCCCACAGCAACAGCAATATGCTGAACCGCAGCAATATGCTCCACCCCCTCAATCCCAGCCATATTCGCCGGTCCCCAGCGCTCCTCCTCCGCCTCAGTTTGCCTCGTCGCCAGCGCAGCCGCAGTACCGACCGGGACCGAGTCACACTCTTCCACCTGTTACATACGCTCCGCAGCAGCCGTCGACGCCGTCGTTCCAGCAACAGCAACCCATGGCGTACACACAGTCCCATCCCCAGGCACAGTACGTTTCGTCGGCCCCTCTACCTTCACATTCCCCAACACTTTCCCGCCACAATACCGTCTCCTACGCCTCCTCGTCGTCCCCTCCCACTGACAACGGTGCATATCTTACGCGTAGTAGTACGCTTTCGCATCCGGTTGCTCCCCGCCAGCCGGCGCCCCAATATCAGCCTCCTCGGCAGCTGCCCGCTCAGCAGCAGCAGCCACAACAGGTGTATCAACAACCAGCGCCTCCCCAGAACCCCCAGTACGTATCATCACCGCCGCCCACGCTTCCTGCGTTCCCCGTCGCACCCACCTCGGCGCCGCAGTCGTTCCCGATGTACGCCCCGAGCATGGTTCCGACGAGCGTGCCGCAACCAGAGCGGAAGGAAGCGCTATTGATCGATTTGTAGGGTTAGAGTCGGATAGACCCTAGGGTACTGATCTTCTGTCGTTTCCCAATTATCGAGCCGTCAGATAGCTTTAATTTGTTTGCATTCGGATTCACATGGAAATATGTGCGCGATTGCATGGACCGCGAACCGTGAACCACCTAGAGATTTATATACAACATACAAGTGGAAGGGAACCAAAGAATACAAGAATGCAAGTACAATACAGTTTTACTTTTCAAGAGCCCAACAGCGCTTTTGATTAACTCAGTCGATCTCCTCCATCGCAGACGTTGATACATTCTCCATCGGCTCAGCCGCTTCCTCGACCACCGCAGATGCCTCCTCCTCGAGCTCGTCCACATCCAGGCCCAGGCTGTCTAGGATCAGCATACGAAGCAACGGCACAGTGGATCACGTACGCAATCATGCGGTGGATACGCTTGGCAAACGACGTCGGCTCGTCCAGCACGAATCCAGAAGTGAGAAGGGCGGTCTCAAACAATAGGTAGGTCAGGTCGCGCACGGACTTGTCGCCCTTGTCTGCCGCGACTTTCCGATTGAGTTCCTTGATGATCGCGTTCGCGGGGTTCAGCTCAAGCGTCTTCTTTGACGCCATGTAGGACGACATCGACGAATCCCGCAACGCCTGCGCCTTCATGATCCGTTCCTAACAAGCCTGTTAGCTTATGTCTCGCCACTGGCATAACGTGCACGTACCATATTCGACGACCAGCCGAACTGACCGGTGACGAGGACGCAGGGCGAGTCGGAAATGCGGTTCGAGATGATGACCTTCTCCACCTTGTCGCCGAGCGCGTCTTTGACGGTGGTGCACAGGTCGCCGAAGTCGGCGATCTCCTTCTCCCGCTCCTTCTTCTCGTCCTCGGTCTCCTCGAGTTCGAGGCCCTCCTTAGAAACGCACACGAGCTTCTTACCATCAAATTCTTTGAGCTGCGTGATCGCGTACTCGTCAATAGGGTCGATGAGCAGGAGCACCTCGAAACCCTTCTTTTTGAGAACTTCGAGGAACGGTGAGTCGCGGACAGCGGCGAGGGATTCGCCAGTGAGGTAGTAGATTGATTTTTGGACTTCGGGCATGCGGGTGATATAGTCTGTGCGCAAACCATATCAGACAATCGGCCATTGAGCAAGCAAAGAAGAGTATACCCTTCAAGGAGATCTGCTCGTCGGTCGACTTGGTCGAGTAGAAGCGTAGGAATTCGGCGAGCTTGCTGCGGTTCTGGGCGTCCTCATGGATGCCAAGCTTCAAGTTCTTGCTGAATGCCTCGTAGAACTTCGTAAAGTTGTCCTTGTCCTCGGCCAGCTCGCTGATGACGTCCAGACACTTCTTGACGATGTTCTTGCGGATGACCTTGAGGATTTTGTTCTGCTGGAGTGTCTCGCGGGAGATGTTGAGCGGGAGGTCCTCCGAGTCGACAATGCCCTTGACGAAGTTGAGATACTCGGGGATGAGGTCCTCGCAGTCGTCCATGATGAAGACGCGCCGCACGTAGAGCTTTATGTTGTTCCGCTTCTTCTTCGACTCGAAGAGATCGAAGGGCGCGCTGGTGGGCGTGAGCGGGATGCGAGAAGAGACCTTTGAAAGGTGCCGAATACTCACCGCTTTGGAATGAAGAGGATGGCTTTGAACTCGAGCTGGCCCTCGACGGAGAAGTGCTTGACGGCGAGATGGTCCTCCCAATCGTTGGTCAAGCTCTTGTAGAACGAGCCGTATTCCTCCGGGGTAATTTCCGAAGGGTTGCGCGTCCAGATGGGCTTCGTCTTATTGAGCTCCTCGTTCGACGTTTGCTGCTCCTTGACCTTTTTGGTCTTCTTGTCCTTGGGCTTGTCGTCATCGTCCTCGACCTCTTCGATTTTGGGCTTGTCCCCCTCCTCGACAACCTCCTCGTCGTCTTCGACCTCCTGGAGAAGACAGATAAGAAAAACTACCGACCGGGCTACTGCGCGCGTACCTTCTCAACCTCTTTCGTCACCGCAAGCTGGATGGGGTAGGAAATGAACTCGGAATGTTTCTTGACGATATCCTTGATCTTCTTCTCCTCGAGGTACTCGAGCTGGTCCTCCTTGAGGAACAAGCGGACCTCGCTTCCGCGGCCGAGGGGCGGGTTAACAGTGTCAAGCGTGATGGTAAAGGTGCCGCCGGCAGCCGACTCCCAGATGTACTGCTCGTCGTCGTTGTGTTTGGACACGAACTGGACACGCTCCGCGACGAGGTACGCGGAATAGAAGCCGACACCGAATTGACCGATCATTGAAATGTCGGCGCCAGAAGAGAGCGCTTCCATGAAACCCTATTCGATACCGTGACATGAGAACGCGGGATGCGAAGCGCACCGAGGAACATACTTTTGTGCCCGACTTGGCGATCGTCCCGAGGTTGTTGACCATGTCGGCCTTGGTCATGCCCACCCCCGTGTCGCGAATGATGAGCATCTTTTTCTCCTTGTCGGGGATTATCCTGATGTACAGCTCCTTCTCTGTGTCGAGGACGGTGGCGTCGGTCAAGGACGCGTAGCGAATTTTGTCGAGGGCATCTGAACCATTGGAGATGAGTTCACGCAGGAAGATCTCTTTGTTGGAGTAGAAGGTGTCTAGAAGACGAATGAGCGACGGCGTACGCAGATGGGAGGGGGCATACTGATAATAAGGTCGAGTAGTTGGCTGATTTCTGCCTGGAAGCCAAAGCTTTCAGTGGCCATCGCGGTAGTTCGAGTAGGAAGTATGGGTTGGAAAAACAGGGATAGTCCAAGGATAGGTGGAAGAGCAGGGAAGCTCGACGCCACACTGTCAATTTTTATATATGCAAGACAGAAAATTCTCGAACATTTTGATGAGTTCTAAAAATTCCGAGCATTCACACGTGATCAACGCGTCAAGAAAAAAGTTCAAACAGTGCGAGTAGAAAAAAGCACGCGTCACTGCGCTGGACAAGATCAAGAGGGGGATACCATTGGAACCCATTGCCTGCTCGCCTTCGTGGAGCAGCTGAAGGGAGTTGCTTCGATATCGCCTTGCAGTGACAGACAAAGCTCCAGAGGTTGCGCGCTGTTCCAGAGGTTGCGCGCTGCCAAGCACAGCAGACTCAACTCTTATCCAAGGATAATCGGAGAGCGCCTGGGATGAATCCCAAAACTTGTCGTTCTCACACGCATTTCGCTTTTGTGAAGCTGCGGGGATGATTGGCGATATCTTCAACAGCTCGTTTCCGCAGCCCACTGTAGATTTCACGTCGATAGCAGATCCGAATGTGTAGCTCAGGGCTTTGCAAGTCAAGTTGCTTGGAAGTGCGGATGGAGAATTCCTTGGAAGTACGGAAGCAGGGGAGTAGGTGGCTGTGCTGCATGGAACTCTCCAAAAACTTTGTCCCTGCGATGCCCTCAATCCAGTCTCCACACCTGGTCGGGTCTGTCTTTGAACGAAAACCGTCCTCCAGTCCGTCATCCTCGTTCGCGCCGACCCCATCCAAAACCGGATTCCCTCAGGTCTCACATCGCTCCAAAAAGAGCGCCTTTGCGCGCGCGCGGGAGGCGCAGCCAACTGCGAGGGACCACGTTCCTATCGTTGGGACCTCGCATAAACCAGTCGCAGACGACCCCGATGCCTGGCGTGCTCAGATGAGCCGCGACAATCAGCTCCGAGTGGACACGATGAGCGACGAGGAACGTGAAGAAGAACGCAGAGAAATACTCGCAAAGTTTGGGTCGGGGCTTGGGGATGTCCTGAAGAAGGTGCGGGAAGCGAGGGCCAAGACTGGTGCGCAGTGCTCCCTGCCCAGTCATATTCTCTAACCAGCAAGATAGCAAATGGTGAGCACAGCTGATCTACGCGCGCCACCTATATGATTCTCTTACCCAGAGCCTTCTGAGAAGCCACTTCATCCAAATGGTGAGCGAGTCACTTCGGAGCTCGCTAGTTTTCAAGAAACAGCTTTCGCTGAATCTTCTTAGTGACAGCTCTTCGACCGCCGACCACCGAGCCCCCAAATCGGGCCTCCGATATAGATGACTCCCTTGAGGAGGGTGAGTCCGCATGTTTCAATTCCACCACGATGTTGACTTGGGTGTTAGTGCCGCTGGACACTTCCCCCCGCAGCAGGTCTCCAGTTCACCGAGGTACGGAATCTGCGCTCGACCATCCTTGTTTCTAACAAACTGAACAGGACCTCTGCCCTCAGCCCTCTCTCCAGTTTCAAGCCCAACTAGTACCAGACCTGGAAGCCGCGCATCGCGAATGCTACGCTTTGCCGAACCCACCCCAGACGATGTCTATGTTTATGAGTCGTTGCCCCCATCGCCACGCAAGAAAGTCCTAGCACTTCCCCCACCTTCCGTGGACAGGGATGGCGTCGTATCGTTGGGTGAATGGCGCGGCAACGTCCCCACGCCACAGCCAATGGACCCACCAGAGCCAGAGCCAGAAGAAGGCACCCCCGAGTATATCCGCCGGCGGTTCTTCCCCTCTGCACCTGCGCACAACCCCGACCTCGCGTGGATGGAGGAGATCGCCGAGCCAGCCTCTGCCGGCCCACCGTCCGACGCCCTCCGCTTCGACCTGTCGGGCAACCCGCTCGCGACCCCCCTTCACTCATCGCTTCCAACCCATCTGGGCCTCCACCACCACGCCCCCGACGCGGACGGCGTGCAGCGCGCCGGGTACACTCTTGACGACGTCTTCATGATGTCGCGCTCCGGCGTGAAGGCGCAGCGGGCGGCCGGGATGCGCATGCTCATTGGCATTGCGTGTTGGGTCGGTGCAGTGTACCGTGGGGATGAAAATCTCCCCGAAAACACGATGAAGGTTGCGGACATCGCTTGGCTGAAGTCGCGGATCGTCGCTGCCGGCATCGAGGCGATGGGCGAGCGGGGTAGCCTCGGCGTCCACGCGATCGAGGTGGTGTGGACGTGCGTCGTCGGGTGGGCGGAGAGAGACGTGGCGCTAGACTTAGATGTAGATACAGATCTGGAGGGGGTGGAGCTCGGGACTCCCGACGCGGCCTTTCCCATCGCGCACCTTCTTCCTCAGATCGTCGTGGCGTTGTCGACACAGACCGACTCGGACTCCCCACCGGACGTGTCGACGTCCGCACCTCTTGCGCGCCTCCTCGCGATTCTCCGGCGGCTCGCCCGCCAGACGAACGAGATCGCGACCGAGATCGTGTCGACACCGGCGTTGATCCCCAGCCTCTTCCGCGCCTTCCTTCTCACAGGTGCCTCAAGCGCCCCGGCGGACGCGCGCTACGCATTAGAGCTGCTCACAACCCTAGCAACGTCCACGCGCGCCAATGCTAACTCACTCACCGCGCCTGCGGACGCGCTTCTCCGCTTCATCGCTGTGCTCCCGCCGCCCGAGCCGGCGCTTCTGGCGGGGACGCTAGCTTTCTATACCGCCCTTGCCTCGTACGGGTTCTACGCGCACATCGCCGGCACTGCGCACCTACAGCTCGCCGCCGTCGCGCGGTATGTTGCCGAGCACATTGGTGACCGCGGGCTCGTGCACGCGTGGGCAGGGCTGGTCGAGGCGTGGACTGTGTGCGCGACGGACCCGCACCAGACGACGCCGGGGCACGAGATCCTGTGGAGCCAGGTCGTCGCCTGGGGGTGGGGTCCGGATGTGCTCGCCCTGCGCGAGCAGCTCGGGGTTCTGCCGGAGGCCTGGGATGCCTGGACAGCTGTGTGGCGGGCCGAAGCGGCGTGGTTGGAGGGCGTGCGCGTCAATGGTGTGCGGGGTGGGGAGACAGAACGAGCGGACTGCGTCTTCGCTCTCAAGGCTGGGTTCGAGACGGCCAGTGGGAAGGAGCACACCGTCGTGGAGGCTCTGGTGACGACGTTCGCCAGCAGGCTCAAGTATTTTGGACGCGGCGGCGCGTTGAAGTTGCGAGAGCTGGGACAGTGCGCGGAGACGCTCATGGCAGTAATTCGACTTTGGCTGGCGTGCTTGCCGCCAGGGACCGACGGCCCGCTTCCCTCCCCTCCGTTCAGTCTGCCATTCACCCAACTTTCGGATATCTGCGCGAAGCTCGTCATCCATCCTCTATGGTCTCGCCTGCCAACCAGCGGTCCAGGATATGCATTATTCCGTCCGCTCTCGAGTCTGCTCGCTTGCTACCTCCGCCTATCTCAACGGCTTCCGAACGTCTCGCACGACGTTTGGATGGCCCAGGCTTTGTCCATTTTGTCCCGGTTTCTGCCAGGCGATGAAGAGTTCGCCCTACAGGTCACCCAGGAGCTTGTTGGGCTGATAACGCCGGAATGGGCTGTTTCGCATGGATTCACCATACCACAATCCGTTTGGGATAAAGGCGGCATATCAGTGATCCAACCGTTCCTTGCACGCACGATCCAGCCGCACGACGAGGTGCGGATTGGACCTTGGTGCATGTCCTCCAAATCCATCAAACATGCGACGACGCAGCGCCTTCCTGCCCCTTCTTCTGCGTTCTCTCGTGAGTATGGACTCCCGGTCCCGCGAGATTGGACTCTTTCACCGCTCGATCACCTCCTTCGCTCTGGAACTTCGCCAGTATTCAAGGATCTTCCTCCGGCATGGGATGCCTCCGAAGTAGACGTCACGCGGGCCGCCCTCTTGCTTACGAAGATCTCCCGTGAAGTTTCCGCCAGGTTTTCGTTCGTCGACTTCGTTATAACACGGGACGAGGCCGTCTTTGGGTGCATGAAGGTGTTCATGCTCGAACATGGGCAGGCGCAAAGTGATTCCGCAGAGGAGGTGTTCCGCGACCATATTGTCGGGCAGCTCATGAACGATATCCTGGCACCATTCAATGCGGCTGCTTCCTCTTCTGCATCTCCCGCTCGCGTATCCCCTGTCATTCCGTCGCTGCCGTCGGAGCCCAACCTGGAGCAGGTCGCCGTAGGCTTCCTTGGGAGCTCTACCCCCTTCTACCAGTACTACACGGACTTCGTCGCGCTCTATGACGCGATCTCGTTCTCGCACCCTACTTTTGCGCGCCTTCTACTGCCTCCAACTTCCATGCGATATGCACCCGACTATCGGAGACACTTGTGGAACGATTTTGGTCATGTTCTCAAGACTATACGCACCGAACCAGAAGACGTCATCTCTGCTGACCTCGGCGAGTACATGTGGCCCGTCGAGATAGAGCCGCAGATGCTCGGAGCGTACCTCCGCTCGCTTGTCAAAGCCCCTTTGCACGGCTTTTTACGACTTGTGGCCGTGCATCATGTCGCATGCAACATCTGGCCAGATCTGCGGGAGCGCACGACGGAGCCTGCTGTCGTCGGGGAGGACCGAGCAGCGAAGCTTCTCAAGGTGGTGGTCGATCAGGGAGCCCTCGATGTCGTCACAGAGGTTCTCCGGTACCGTCAAGCGCGGGAAGGCGTTGTGAGCGTGCCGCCTGAGTGTTTTGGACTTGGCCAGGAAATCAAGCGCGCGCGATTAGAGTATATTGAACTGGTGGGAGGCGACGTCTTGGCCCGGCGAGTCGAGGGCCTTCTGTAGTGAGCGGTGGATAGCACCAATGTAAATAATAGAATGCATACATATTAATGCTACTTACCTGCCTAAGTATTGCCTAAGTACCTACTTGGTTCCTCAGGAACAGGTCTCATGGTAATAGCTTATCGGGATCCGGCTAAACTACCGCATTCGGCTTATCTCTCTTATCTCTGTTGACGCATCATCATGTTCATACATATATATGTTCGACTCTGGCAGCTACATTATTCATGAACAAGCAGGGAAACTTGTATGTGCTCTTCGAGGGATACGGCGGACCTGAGCTCGGCATCGTCTGGAACCGGAGGGCGATTTTATACTTAATGCCGTGTACAGACGACCGTATTAGTTTGCCGGATTCGCGCCGGATCCGGGCCGCAATGTGGCACTCAATCAGATGTGATCAACATGTGATACAGTTCCCGAACTTGTCCTGAACGGCCGTCAAGCTAGTCAAGCCTCATATAGCTTGCTCTTATTATCAGCAACGACGGTCCTTATCGAAGAAAACACTAGCTATACCTGTCCGTTCTGAAGAGTCGGTCCTATCCGATGTGGGGTTCTCTTGATCATCTGCATATGTGCGATCCGCGGTTCTGAACTTCTGAACTTCCCTGGATGGCTCATTTAAAGGTGAAGAGAAAGAAACGATCCTCCTCAAGCACACGATGTCATCTCTTCGTTCGATTCCCTATCTCTTGCTTAGCATATGTGGGGCTTTGGGGCAGACAACTTCGCGTACGTTACGAGGACTTGGCTGACATGCATTCATCACACGTTGTGTACTCAGTTGCACCCAAAAAGTTCCTATCTATTCCTCTGGGATCCATTCGGCCGACCGGATGGCTACTGGACCAGGTATGCGAGATCTGTTCCAATGCCCGGCACAATCTCAACTTCCTCGTTCGCCGGATAGCTCATGGTACAGACCAATGGTCTTGCAGGGCACGAGCACGAGTTCTATCACTAGTGCGTACCGGGCAACATATCCCCCTCCCGGTGTTGAAATTTATCCAGTGTGTCCGAGACAGATTGGACGGGCGGACCTTCCGCTTATTCCGGCCTCGAAGAGGGTTGGTTTCTTTTTACGATGCACTTACCGTATTCATTCTGCCGTTTTTCAGCGGGAAGTTACTGGTTTGTGAGTCCTGAGTCTTTTTTCTGCCTCGCAAACTCTCTACACATCGGCATCCAAGAACGCTATGGTCCCGAATGGCATCCTTGCCAACAACTCTGCTATAAACGCTAAGACTTCTGCCTTTTTGTCGTATGTTTTGAGCCACCAAGATTCGACGGGGTGGCTTGGACCAGAAGTTGGAACGACGAAACCACGCTACTTGTGGGGAAGGTTCGATCTTCGCTTTTTTGGGAGGTCTCGCTTATTAAAGCGGCTCTAGATACCCCTTCATGTTTGGGGCGATCCAAATGACCGAGTTCGACCCATCTCTCACGGACCAAGTCGTCACCGCGCTATATAAGTTTGTCAATGTGGCCAATACAATGCTTAGAAGCAACGACACTGGAGTTGAACAGTGGACGGCAACACGTTGGTCTGTTCTGCTTCTTATCTACCGACGGTTTCTGGCTCACTGAACAAACGAACAGGGAAGATTTCGTTATGACTCTGCAATGGTTTGAATATTATACTGCTGATCTCCCGCGCATCCTCATCTCCAGACAGGCTATATGATAATCACCCGAACGGAACGGAAAGCCAGGCTTTGCTTATCGATACTATGAAGCGGTTGAAATGGACTGGGGTTCCGTGGGAGAAGGTGTTTTCGAAGCAGGTTCGTTATTCTGGACAGTTGAATTGGCGCCGGCTTTCAACCATCCGTATCCTCTAGTTCTTCCCTACCTTCGAGGTCGAGAATACGCCCAACCCCTTCGATCTCCCCTTGACGGTAATTTCTCCAATGATCGGCGAAATCGGATACTTGAACCGTTTCAGTGGCACGGCGTGAACATGGCAGAGGGCCTCAAGGCATTACCCGCTACATATCGATTCACCCATAATCAGTCAGGTAAATCAATTACAGTTTTGTCCAGCTGGAATATTCACTGCTCATTTACGATAGATCTTGACACGGCGAGTGAGGGATGGGATCTCTTGTTCAAATATCACGGTCGTCCCAGCGGGATTTATGCTGCAGACGAATATCTTGCGGGCCTCGAAGCGATCAGGGGGTGCGTATTCAAATCTACAGCTCGCCGTTAACTTATTGAAATGCTACTAGAACCGAGTTGTGTCTTGTCGTGGTATGTTCGGTCACTGTGAACCACTTCGAGATCTTCATCTCCGCTCAGGAAACCATGTTCTCTGGCTCATATCTCTATCAAGTCATGGGGGACCCCAAGTTCCCAGATAGAGTGAGTCACGAATGGTCCAGGTGGAGAAATTTCGAAACTAATTTCGGATAGGTTGAAAGAATTGCTTACAATGCCTTGCCAGGAACGTTGACCGGAGGTACGTGCTTCAAGTGATTTTGGCCTTCCGTATCTAATCTTATCCGATAGACATGTGGACGAGGCATGTGATAACACAAAAAATTCAACCATCGCAGCTTCTTCTAACCAAGATTGCGCAGACAATATCTCCAGCAACAGAATCAAATCTTCGCTGGAAATATGTCGACCAACCCTTTCCCCGTAGACGGCCCGTATTCGAATGTCTTCGGGCTTGAGCCGAACTACCCGTAAGTAAAACATATCTTGTGTTGCTTTTCCGATCTTAAATCATCATGAGGTGCTGCACTGTCAACTTTCCTCAAGGCTGGCCGAAGTTCATCACAAAGTGAGTCACTTGCTACATTGCATGTCATGGAAAAGGCTTAAAGTCCGGACAGCGCTTTCGTCACAACTCCGGATATGGCATCTCTGATTCACGTTTACCTGGGGCCTTTTTCAACTTCTGTGACGTTGGCCTCCGGTAAGCTGCCCATGTTCATAAGTTTTGATTACATTGATCATAAATCATGAACATGTTAGGCAACAACGTAACCGCGAATGTAGCCACGTAGGTCATCCCAGAGTCTCAGAGCATTTCGCTCATACGAGTATGATTCCCGACAGGTCATATCCATTCAGCGACACAGTTACCACGACTATCACAGCTAAAGCCGCCTTCACGTACTACGTTCGAATTCCCAGCTGGGTGGTTGGTGGAACAATTGCAATCAACGGGGCGGCTCCGAAAGCTGTTGCGCCTGTGAATGGACTTCAAGCTGTGACTGTCAAAGCAGGCACGACGAAATTCGTGCTCCAACTACCGGCTCGTATTACCACTGGTACAGGTTTCTCTGCTCGCATTTCAGCTTCCTTGCCAAGCCCTTTCCAGAGCAACGCCTTCACGGTGCCATTGCTGTGCATCGAGGTCCATTGCACTACGCTTTCGACAGTGAATGTTGTTGTTGTGTTCCACATAGCTTTGTATTGACCCAATTCAGTACCCAGAACACCGAAAGTCCTGGCGACCAACGCTCAACAACCTATGGCGCAAGACTTCCAGTTCGATGCTAGTGCAGATTGGCAGTACGCCATCGACCCTGCGACTCTGGAATTCTCGTCGACGCCTCCTGCCTCCGGGAAACTGCCTTCTCCCATTTTCGACTCGGGATTGACCCCTTTCAAGATCACTGCCAAGGCGTGTCTTGTCGAGTGGGCCGTTGCCGCGCCGACCTTCGCTGCACCTCCCCCAACAAGTCCGGCTTGCATTGGTCCACCGACGACCATTACTTTGACGCCGTATGGAGTAAGCGAGCCACGCTTTCTAATATGTAGATACAGATGCTGATCTCATTCACCAGGCTACCAAGTTGCGCATCAGCGAGTTTCCAGTTTTCCGCTCAACCTGAGGAGAGCTTTTGCGATGAACATAATTCTCCGATTCGATGATGGTTTATTTCTCTATTGACCTGGTGTAAAACCTCTTTCTCTTCCTGTGCTCTTAGTACCAAGCGGTCCACAAGTGGTCCAAGCACTATGCGTCTACTATGAAAACTTAAAATCACTGTGGGATCCCGGGAGTCATCCGACCGTGACGATGTTGCTCGTGGTCATTCAATTGCATCGCTGCGCGAATGTTTGGACGGAGGCTCAGGCTTCTTAAAGCGTCAGCGCGGGAAACTGGAGGCGCATGGACTTAGTTGTATCTTTGGTTGTAAGTAGCTGGGTTTGTATTTCTGTGCCTTGTCTCCGGGCCGGCGAGCCGGCCCTTCTCGGAGCAATGTTTGAGCACAAGCTTGACCCGCATCAACAAGCAGATCGAAACAGCAGGCCTGATCGATGACTGGACTAGTGCCCGGGCCAGTGCACTGTCGGTTGCCACACTCGACCTGCCCATATCGTCTACGGCTTGTATCGCCTCATTCGTTCTTGGATCTCTCAGCACACAAAGCCATAGAGCGTCAAACTGCCAACTGTACATTACGGAGTCGCGGCTCGCCCCGGAGCTAAAATCGGACCACTCAAGGACCACTGGCAAAGATACAGTGGTTGTAATTACAGGTAGCTTCCAGCTCTAGCTTGTCTTCGCTGACACTTCTGTGCTCACGGTACCAACCAACGCTAAGGCTAACCGAGGGCCTCTCACTGAGGCTCAGACTCCGGCCAGTGTCTCTGAGCGAGAATCGCAATCATGCCTATCTCCTCCAAGAAAATAACAACATCGATTGAATCTTACATCAATATACTTCTTCCTCCGTATTCAAGCTCGGTTTGGGCTTCGTGCGATGGGTTGTGGTCGTCCAAGGCTGCACGAACCCTTTGTACGCGATATTGATGTGAGCCTCGAGGCCAGGAGGTGTCGCAAACGGCAACCCTTTGAGTAGTGACACTGCTTCGCCTGCTTTCTCCTTCAAATTGTGGAGGTTGCGCTCTGGATGGATCCCTGCCGCGGGTTTCAATGCTTTCTGAAGCTCAATAACCTCTTTCCTTGTGCGCCTATTTTCTTTACGTTAGTCTTGCTATCCTGTGAAATATAAAACCGTACTCACTGAAGATCTTTGAGCTTCTGGTCAAGTATCTCCAGAGCTTCGTGTTCGGCCGTCTTGTATTCTGTCGCCGCGATCTGCTTCGCCTCCTTCTGTGCGCGAGTGCGTACGATGTCGAGGCACAGCAAAAGATGCGGGAGTGGGCCCAAGAAATAGACGCGGTAAAGGCGATGGCGTCGGTCGATGGTGCTCGACGCCGCCATGCATTCCGTGAAGATTTCAGAGAGCCCAGCTGCCAAGCTCGGTTTGCTTGCGCCCTGCTTGCGTTGCTTCACTCGATGGTGCGCTTGCAAGATACCCTTCCGAATTTTGGCTGCTGTTGTCAGCTCTTCCTCCGATCGTGCCACCGGCTCAACAACAGGCACATCAATAGCAACATTCTCAGGCAAGCGGCGCTCGTCAGAATCCGCGTCATGATCTTCACGGACATCGTCTGTTTGCGCATTTTGAATCAAGGGAACCACCCGAGCCGCTTCGCGTTCGTCCACCGATATCGATTCGGTCGATGCTATCGACGGAACAGAGCCCAGTAGACGAGGGATATCGTCAAATTGTTGGTACACAATTTGGCGCACGCCACGCAGTTCGGGTGGTTGATGTCGGGGAGCATACAGAAGTTGAACCATTTCGTCCTGTGGCGATCCCTCAGTTGAAGAGCGGACTGCTCGGGTTAGACTTGTCCAACTGGATGCATCGACGTATCTAAATAATGCCATGAGCACGGCAATTTCCTGGTTAACATGTGCTCACTTCAAACACAACCCAGAAAAGTGACGAGTTGGATCTCTTCGGCGTAACGACGTGATCCAGTTCAACACCTCGTCTCTCAGCCGATGATTTCTCAAGTTGTAAGCGACTGAATCATCCAAATCAAAGTGAGTGACGATTTAGTGGCGCCAGTAGAACTCACGAAGACACATGCATCTGCAACTGAGAGAAGATTAGCCACAGTTTCAGCCTTGTTCGTACGCGACTCACATTCTTGCCAGAATGATGTTTCGGATCATGTAGCCAAGTGTTGGATTAGCCAGATTCTTGCTTTTGAAGAGCAGATAGTCTGTGCGCACAGACTTCAGTTTTGAACAAGGAAGTGAATAAACGATAGTCGCACCGGCGCCCACTCCAGAATAGACTGGTTCCAGAAGCTCTGCCAAGGATCTAGCCAACAGCCAACAAGTGTTTGTCTCACGATAACCTCCAACTTCTCCGGCTCCGCTGAAACGCCTCACAAACCAGCTCAATGGGAGAGTTAAATCATGTATAGGCCCCTGTCGTTGACGATCAGCGACAACGAGTCCCGCGCAAAGATGCTCCGCAACATCGCACAGGACGTTCACATGGATGGATAGATTCTTATTGATGATATGCCTGCAAAGCAATTAGCGAAATACAGTAAAATTCCATGATACACGATTGACTCACTGCAAGAAAATGACCCCTGCGCTTAGACACCACTCGTACCGATCATCCAGGGCAGAAAGAAACTCTCCGACGATGTAACGTCCCTCTGGAGGCCGCCGATAGATAAGCGGCTTCCTGGGATCCATCATGAACGAAAAACGGCTAGAATAGACCGTTGCATGTTTTCTGTCGAGCTCAAATCCAAGGCGGGCCAGCTGAATCATATCCGTCAAAAAGTGAGTCTCTGGAGAAAATTCGAGTGCGAAGCTCCAGTTCCGGACCCATTCCTTCACAACTTGCAACGCCAACTCTGCTTCTGGAATCGAATTGAGATCAAGACTCGCTGCTGATCCCAGATGAAAGGAGGGCGGATTCAAGACAGCATACAGCCGTGAGATCCAACGCCTGAAAACGTCGGTTAGTGAATAATCCCGAAACAGGCCGACGTGCTGATGAGTACCTGCGTTCGGCATGGTGCTGTTCAATGCTGTGAAGTGTTTGGTATATCAAGATCTGCTGGAGATGGATCCTGATCCGAAGGTTGTATTCCTGAGGGGTGAACGCCGAGGCATACACGTGCTCTTGAGGGCAATTCCCACGGTTGCAATATCCGTTGAAGAGAGCGAAGGTCAGACATGGACCCTCAAACGCCCTGGCGACTCTGCACATTTCGTTCTCCTCCCGCACTCTTTTGGCCAGACGACCTCTGAGCGATTTCTGAAAGACGGATCGAAGTTCTGATCCGGTGAGGAGGATGTTCCCGTCCGCGTCCGGAAAACGAACAGCACTGAGGTCGAGATGTAAGAATGTTCCTTGCGAAACTGAATAGTGGTTTTCGCCATCTTTCCGATACCCAAAGATCTTCTCAAGGACCGAGGAGCTGCAAGGATCGATGTGAAAGGCGAACTGATATAGGAGCTTCACGTAGGTGTAGAAAACTTGCAGATTTTCGGCCACCGCATGAACAGGCAGAGTCTGAATCTTGGGCGGGTTTACGAAGCAGTGATCCGAACACATTAAAGCCATGGCTGGATTTTCCGTGCTTAAGAATGACTTTGAAAGTAACAGCAGCTGCTGTTTAGCTTGTGTGGTGATGGCTCGGAACATCGAGATCTATGATATATCGATGTTAGGGGTTTGATTAAATTTGGATGCGTCCGCGAGAACAGACCTCGTCACGGGTGCTTGGGGATTCAGTTGAAGACATGTCGACTTGAGCTGCTAGTTCCAAGAGGTGGGTGACAGAAGAATCCTGTGTGGGGACGACCGCAAATGAGAACCTCTCCCATAAGCCTTGCAATATGCATGCACAGGCGCGAGCGGTGTTGTGATCCTGGATGAACAGTTCAATCGCTCTCGATGTTCGTCCCTCGCTGAGATGGATTTCGGCTGCGTCAGACAATTGTGCAAATGATTCAAGTAGGGTGGCACGTTCGGGATTTAGACCGCGATCCTCGAGATATTCTAGAGCTTCTTCGTGCCGTTCGAAAAGTTCAACAGCTTTCCTAGAGTATCAATCAGCTCAGCAAGATTGTTCTGACAAGGGAATTAATCGTACTCGAGCTGCCCCTTTTTGAAATAGAAGAGACGCGCTACACTCGTTATTTTCTCTGCGATGTCGTGGTCGATCTTCTCATTCCTGATAGTCGCGATGGCTTCGTCGAACTTTCCCAGCGTCCTATAGAGCTCCGCGACACGGTTAAAATGCCTTGCCTTGATGTACGCATCGATGGCTCTAGCAATCTCTCCACCTTGTTCGAAGCATTTTCCAGCGCTGCGGAAATACCCCACTGCAGCATCTTCACCATTTTGGTTTGCGCACGCAATGAAAGCGGAAGCCGCCTCCGAAAACTTGGCCTTTCGGGCTATTATTTCACGCCGGACGTTGTTCGGCATCCCATGAGCTTCTTGGCGAAGATCGCACGCCCGAGCGACTGCAGCTTCAAGAGGCCTGAATGCCCGCTCGTAGCATAGCCGGGCTTGTGAGAACCGATTGTTCTCAAACAGTTTATCACCCTGTTCTCGCCATTCCGCCGCTGCGAAGGTCAGTCAATCTCAGTTTATGAGATCAATGGAATTAAATTGCGCACGCGTGGATGATATGGCAAAGCGGGGTGTATCTGTCCCTAAGACACAGTTTTGAACCTGATCTTTGCTGGTCCACAGTGTCTGGTATTAAGTTCAGTTTCAGCGCTTGTAACAGATTTATCCGCTGACCCTCATAGGCTCCCCCTTACTGGAGCAGTCGGCTATCCAAATGTTGTTGCGAGCTCTCGTGATCGCGACATATAGAAATTTGAGCTGAACCACAGGTTAGAATTCCGCCGAACCGGATCCCGATATCAGCTTACTTCGGTACAAACACTGGCATGGCGCATTCCGTCAAACGCAGGCGCAGGTGCTGAACCGCTAGTACGACCTTCCATGGTGTTCAGTACCACGCGCCACTGCCCTTCAGAAGTATTGGAATCCTCGAAGAAGTTGTACAACAAAACCTGGGTAAGTTCACCCATAAGTTCTAGTCTAGTTTTGTCATGCCCTGCACTCACGTCATTGAACTCGAGTCCCTTGCTTTCGTACAAGGTCCTGGAGAGGTCAGGGTCAGTATTGCGGCGCTATACGCTTGTTGATTACACCCACATGATGAGACCGATATCACCGACTTGGGCTTGCAGACTTTTTTTGGCGCTCTCGTTGCGCACAAGAATACCTTCGAAACGATTTAAGTAACTGCCATCACCGATATTTCCAAACAGCTCAACCAACATTGATAGGCGCCCAGTTCAATATAACCTCCTCTGTCAAAAAAGTTCAGAACTATCGAGGCAGCGCAGTTTCACGAACGCACGATGATTGCTCCCCAAAAAGAAATTGCTTGGATTGTACATTCTCTGCGTCCCAGTTGGTAAAAAAGATCGGGCGCAGACCGTCGACAGTCCCTCTTTCCCGGTCGAGCACGTCGATGGCATTCGGCCAGAGCTTCGTGATAACTTCGATGATAGAATGCGCACAATTTACGATACCAGAGTGTGATCGATAATTGACCGTAAGTTGAAATTGACGCGGGGGCGCGGGAGGTTGGAATCCGAGTTCGATTTCTTTCGTTCGACGTCGTCCCTAGACGAATGCATAAGTAAACCATAGGAGAGGTAAGGTATTGCAACATACTTCGATCCGATGCAAGAAAGCTTTCAACTCATTGAAACGAAACGAGCTGCCTGCAGATATTGTTTGAGCTGTATCTCCTGCCCAGAACAGGCCGTTGGGGTTGTAGCAGAGCGATCGAAGCACTGTGTGGAACTATTACAACGAGGATTCATACACAAGCGATAACCCACCGAGAGTGTCAACAAGGATATTATCTTGGGTTTCATCAACATATCTTTAGAGTATGATAGTATCCGGAGATATTTGGACACATTCGGACGCACAAATAATCAACCTTCTTCCCTGGGACTCCGTTTGACTTGAAAAATTCGAGGATCAAAAGTGCCCTACTTTCTGTGTCAATAGTCGTGCCCTAGCCAACAAAGCAGAGTCTTACCGATCGGCTGCGTCAACATCACCTAAGCGTCGCTTTTGAACCAAGTATTTCTCGAAAAGGTCGTAGATGCGTTCACGCTGATCCGCGAACGTGGACTGGCCTCTTTCCCCGAGATTCAGATATGCCTCGCGATCCAGAAAGCGTGATTTGCTAGTCAGAGCCTTTTCAGAGCCCATGATCACACCTACGATACAACTGTCAGCCAGAGAAAGAGTGTTGGTTCCACGCGTACCCATGAGCTCCGAAAACACCATCGACGGTTCTGATCGCGGTTCAGATTGGAGAAGCCTGAAGCGAAAAAGAACATACCGAATCCCTTGCACATCGACTGAGGAAAATGAGGCCAATATTCACTGCGGAACTTATCCCAAGTAAGTCGGCTCAAGTTTGTCGCTCCCGTTTGAGTACTGAGCGGCATATCATTTTCGATCATGGTGTACAGCTAGCATCGTCTGAGAAGGCTTTTTAGTACGGAAATAATGTACACACCTGGTCCAACGAAACAAAAAGCGGAAAGTCGGCGTCTTGTAGATCACTAAACTTCCTCGGCAAGTCGCTTCGCCAATCGCGGTCCTCGTCAGTCGCCAGCGCTCTGTCGGCCTTTGTAGCTGCCTTCAGGTTTTGAGATATGGAAGATGGACGGTGCCCTCCAAGAAGCTTAGCAAAATGCTGGCCGACTTTCTCTGCGAGAATGCGGGATTGAGTCACGAATAGTTGGCGACTCCGGACGCTCTCCGGGGCCGATGAATCAGAGGTTTCAACGAGAAGCATTTTATACAACATCGTCGTGGTTTTGCTACATGCAAAAGATTCAGCAACAGTAGAGATAGCAAGGGTAACCTACCCTGTCCCACTTCGACCAAGTACATAGCATGACTGTGGATGCTCTATGATTTCCAGCTCTTTGGGGCTGCGCCGGATTCAAGAATGGAACAGCTTGCAGAACACACGATACATACGATATCTCGAGCACGAATGCAACATCCAGATCGGCAATGATGCTCTCAAGCAGCGGCTGACTAATGTTCAGCCATGCTGTGTTACGAAGGAGCACACCATACCTGTGAGAAATGCACAGTTTTCCTTGTATAAGACAGTGAATTGTCAGCTGTTTCTCTAAGACTTTACTCGCTTACAAGAGAAGGGACTGGATCTGCAGTGGATTGGTAAACATCGCACCACGGGCAAAGAAGGAAATTGACGGACCTGTTCGGCATCATTCGAGGGCAGATCGGGAACGCCACCACTTAATCGCACATCCTCGCGGGCGGGGAATGTCGCTGGCATGAACATGCATTCTGTAGGATCCAGCCGCCCGGGCTGACGCAGAGTGCATCTATGTTTTTCTTTTGCATGAGCGAACCTTATATAAGGCCGAACCGGATGCTAACCTATCCTTGTATTCTTCTCCTTTCTTCCCAAGTTCGCGACTCAACGAAGCCCAAAACGACCCCCGACTCAGCTGTTCATTCTCATAAATTCCAAACACCTTGAGCGCTGTCTTGAACTGTGAGTGTCATATATAGATGCAGAAAAGATCGGCTCACCCTGTTGCTCCGTCTACCGTGACACGGGATTGAATACCTCGTCGAAAGTATGGAGAGAAGAACGCGCACCTTGCTATCATGTTGTGGTATGCAGTCTATCTGATACTGAACACGATGATATTCAATCAGTTCTTGTGTTGAGGGAAGCCAAAGACGACCTACCACCAGTTTCAAATCTTCTGTGATCTTGGCTTCGTAGATTGGGATTTCGACGTCGCCGCCATTGAGCTGCTGGTAGTTATCTGGAGAGAAGTCGCCGTTGGAGAGATCCCTGATGGGGGAATATGGTAAATTGTGGCACCCTCATGTTCAAATTAACGAACCTCATCTTCTTGACGATGGCCGTGAACGTCTTACGACCGCGGCGGTTATAGTCACGCAAGTCGCGTTCGGCTCGGGGGGCAATCGTGACGATCCATTCACCGAACCCGGCTGCACGTCTTCGATATAGCGTCGAACTGTACGGATATGAGCTTTACGTAGATCTCTCGATCGCCGATGGAAATGATCACAATTTCTTCGGCTGGAAAGTGGCATATACCGGCGCCGGTGCAGCGTCGTTATTCGGCCGAGCATGCTCGGCATTCCCGCCTGCCTCAGAGGAATCTTCCGCCGATTCAGAGACTGCACGTTCCTCGGGGCGGATGCACGCGGCTTTGACGGAAGCGCAGACGGTAGGAAGGCGCAAGGACTCCAGATACATCTGACAGAAAGAGAAGTTTGAGCATACACTTTTGGAGAGACCTCAGTATACCACTCACCTTGAGAACTGAACGTTGCGTAGCTAAGACAATCTCAACCGCTTGTTCGAGCTCACACCGCGTCTCCGGGACAGGGATGCCTAGGCGCTCGAAAGGCGCGGGGTCCATGATATTCTTGCTCTGCGCCGCGACGCGCCGAGCGAGCTTCGCTTTTTTCTGGCTGATCTTCCTCCCACCAGACACCGAGTCTGCATCAGGGTCGTCGACCAGTTTGGCAATGATCGCAGCAAGGACGTCCGGCGCGTCCTTGACGAGCTGGTGGTGGTGTTCGTGGAAGGTCGCAACGGGCACGAAGAGGAAGAAAGTGGAAAGCCGAGATAGGATCTCGGAAATTACAGATGCGCCAAAGGCGTCTGCAGCAGTCGGGAAGTGATCCATGATCAACTCGTCATCCACACCTTGCAAGTTCAGTTTGGACAGGTCGAGAGATACAAATGATGAACACGCACAAGAGAGCACGAGTCGCAGGACCTCAGGCCGCTCGTGCAACATGACCTCGTCCACGATACGTTCGATATTCGCATCGTTCACGATCGTTTGAAATTCAAAAGCAGCGTTATCCACCGCTTCAGTGGATGTGAGCATTGACGCATCGAATAAATCGCTGCGGTAGGAGGCTTTGCGAGGTGGGACCATGGTTGGGTCAGAGACAAAAGAGCGAAACGATATGTCACGGGTCTTAACAAAGAAAACGTGTATCGGGGACGCCTTCGGAGCGCCAGTGTGAAAGAGACGTCCTGTAGGGAGGGAATGTCCGAGATGGGCGCTAAGCGTCAGGGTCAGGCAACTATAAATGACTGAACCGTGGTAAACATTTATT
Source organism: Mycena belliarum (assembly GCA_029282135.1). Lineage (NCBI taxonomy): Eukaryota > Fungi > Basidiomycota > Agaricomycetes > Agaricales > Mycenaceae > Mycena > Mycena belliarum. The sequence continues at coordinate 1,289,175 of JARJCN010000003.1, forward strand.
CTGTTGGCTCGTCATTTTTCGGGGGGAACTATGGCCGAGTGACTGGGCTAGATGATAGTTTACAAGTGAATGGGGTTGTTTTTGTGGGCCATTTCCGACATTTCGGCTCAAGACAGGGTATACCACCGAAGTAGACCCGTCGTGTTTGTATAAGCGCCCGATATCTTTAAGCCCACTCTATTTGACTGCAAGTTGATGGAGAATGGAGAGGTGGATCCAAAGGAGCGGATCCCAGTGACAGGTTGTCATAAGTAGGCAAAGAACACCAGGTGAAGAAAAATAGCGACCTTATCGTGGAAGTTGGAACGCCGCCCGGAGACAGCTCAAAGAGCACTGTTAAGTCAGTGACTGCTAGTATCGCAGTCGTCTAGGCTTTGTCAATGGTCACCGGGCGACCGAGGCTCGAGACTCAGACTCGAGACTGAGGGACAGTTTTGGACAGAATTGAAGTTGAGGATGCCGAGTGTGGCTGTGCCTGCCGCGGTGGCTGCCGGCAAGCTGCCGGGTCACCCTCGAGTCCGTCCTGCCTCGCATTCCAAATGTACAAGTACAGCGAGTTCTACATTTATGGTATGATACACCTTGCTTCCCGCCATACTATGTGATTTCAATGAGAAATAGAACTGACGAAAGTGTCACTGAACCGGGTCGGCACCCGTGTCGCCCTCGCGCAGCGGATCATATGCAGCGCAGCCCACCGCAGAAAGCCACTCCGCGCGCTGCTGTTCCTTGTGGCACACCACGCTATTCGTCGCGCCTGCACACTTCCCTCCAGCGCAGCCGCCGGACGCCATGCCGAAGGGCATGCTCGACGGGTCGAGCACGCACATGCTGCCAATGCCTGCGCGGTCGGGGAGGCAGAGCCCGGCGCGCGGGAGCGTCGCGGGGGACGATGCGAAGGTGTATATTCGGATGCGCTGTGCGGGGGAGAGCGTCGGCGCGAGGAAGGACATGATGTGCAGCTGCAGCTCGGTGGGGAGCGCGCGGAACGCGAAGCCGCGAGCGGCGGGGGCTGCGGCGCCGTCGGAATCTGCGGGCCCGGAGCGCGGGCCTGGGGGATGAGCGCAGGAGCAGTCGGTGCAGCGGGTGCTTGGCGCATGGCCGGAGGACGTGAGGAGGAGGGGGCGGGCGTAGCGGAGCAGCTGCAGGGCCTCCTTCTCGGTCTCGCGCTTGAGATGCGTGTTCCGCAGGAGCACGCGTCGGATGTGCGCTTCGCTCGCCTTCCAAGCGTCGAGACTAGCGGGCCCTTCGACCCCGTCTTCGTCGTCGTCGTCGCCAGAGGTGTTATCGCTGCTGACGGGCCCGACTGCGTGGTTCGCGTATATCTCTACTATCAGGAGGGAAAAGTTGTGTCGCTCTATGGCGCGGATGATCGCCTTGACGGCGCGGAAACCAAGGGAGTTGCCGCTGCACTTCAGGGTGTGCAAGCGGCAGCGAGGGGACGAGATATAGGAAATGAGATGGGGCGCCGCCAGAGATGTGAGGCCTATCGCAGAGAGATGGATTTCCCGCAGATAGGGAGAGTCGAGGGATGGGAGGAAGACCTCGACAAAGGGGTTTGAGAGGTTGCGGTTACTCGTAAAGGACAACAGCTCGAGGCGGGATGCGTTTAGAGCAGTCACGAACGAGGTCAGTGTCTGCGCGTCCCCAGTGAACTTGTTCTATGCCGGGGTCAAATGCACGAAATTCACGGGGCGCAGCATTCACGTACGTCCTGGAGAAAAAGCACCTTCAAGACTTGGTTTCCCTGCAGATAATCCGATATCGCCGCGAGCCCGCGGTCGCCAATGCAGTTGGAGTTGAGACTGATCTCCGCAATTTGGTACTTGCGCCCCACGGACGACGTGAGGAACTTGAAGAGCACCACGCAGCCGTCGTCTGCGAGCTCATTGTGGCCCAAGACCAGGCGTGTCACGAAGCGACGCGACGAGATCATCGCGATGATTTCTTGTGCTCCTGGAGACTCGTTGAGCACCCCGGCAAAAGGCGGCGGACCCGCACCTCACCTTTGACCGCGGTGAGGCCTGCGTCCATGCGGTCGATATAGCCGCGACTGGAGAGCGGAACCCGGGGGGCAGGCAGCTTGCTGACGCCCATGACGGTGGAGAGAAAGTGTCAACCGGATATAACGCCGTCACTGACGTCTAGCTTCTTGAATAAAACGGCCACGCGCTAGCCGAGGGCGCGTACGCCAGCGCCGGCAGCCTCTCCCCACCGCTAAGCACTGAGCAGCCTCAAAAGGCCTCAAATCACCAACTCGGAGTCGACAGCCGAGGGACGCGTATGTTAGAGCCGGCCTCTCCAAGCTTCCTCAAATCACTATGTAGTAACTCGGATTCATGTAAGTCCCAACCGAAGACGCGTACGCCGGCGCCGGTGGCCTCCCAGTCGACTCCGACACGTTCACTTTCTCGAGTGCAGACTCGTCCCTTTCAGCTGTGGTCTGCTCAATACTCCAACCGAAATACTCTACACCAAAACCGGATTGGCCTTTTGTACATCCCGGAGTCGCCCTCGTCACTGGAAACACGTCTGGTATCACATCTTGCTCGCTGAGCAGACCTTGTTTGCTGGCTCTGATTTTCTAGCTCAATCGGCGCCCACATCTGCTCAAGCGCTCGGGCCCGGGATCTATCATTTTGCGCGACGGAGGGCATCCGGCCCACGGCTCACGTCGCTTTCCTGCAGGACCTCGCGAAAGGCATATTCAAGCACGGGTTCCTGTCGGCCCGTCCTTCCACGCCGACGTGCGCGACTTTGCGCTGCCGAATGCGAAGCAGTCAAGGACCTATGCCCCCCACCTCCTAGCCGTGCGTCTGTTTCTCGCCCCCTCACACCGAGAGCACCTCTTCTCGCCGCGCTGTAGACCCCCGACCAATTCGCAGACGATTCCCTGCGTGATGCAGCCGCGCCCTCGCGACAGCCGTTCACGCATGAACCTGGCAATTAGCGTTCGACTTCGACGCATACCAAGTCTGGAAGGAGCCCGATGTCGAGTTGACCTCTTGCAGCCACAAGCACGGTTCACGACCGGTCAATAGTTCCAGTATCTGACATTATATGCCGGATGCATGTAATTCATGAGATTTCGAAAAACTCCATCAAGCAAGACCCACTCGTGCATGGCTGAACCTCAGCGACATTCAATAACGTTTGGAGTTGCTCCTCACCCTGCCCCATCCTGGGCCCTTCTAACCTATCCCTGCCTATATTTTCTTCTTCAGCTTCACGTTCGTGCTTGCAAGATTCACATTCCACGCCCTATTCATTACAAAGATGAGTGTGGTGGGGACAACGGTAGATTTGTGATTCGATGGATGCGGCTCTGCTTCGATTTCTCTTTCCGCAGGTCTGAAATATGTACAAATTCAGATGTACTTTCCACCTTTGACAAGTTTATCCTCTCCGACGGTGTCCCGCAGCCAACTGCCCAGCGAAAGACGACGCGAAAGTGAATTAAAGGACATATAGTCCATCTCCTCATCGTCGTTTCCCGAGTAGACATACTCCGTAAATTTACTCAGGATATCGGCCCGTGTGAACGGAAGCTGGATTGCAATCTCGAGCGCCTCCGCTAGATGAGAGTAGCGCGTGAGCTCCGCATGGCGTGGGTCCAGGCGTGTGAAGGCGGCCAGATACTCTTCCCTGAAGCGCGCGAGCGTCTCGGGGGAATCTTCTTCTTGCGCCTCGCGAGACAGATCCCCGGCGTCGCCACCCTATGAGCGACTAGTCAGTGTATGTAGGCGCATTAGTGATGCAGGCTTGCCTGGGAACTGTCACGATAAGTGTACATCAAGGGGTCCCAGTCCCTTGTGATCCACGAGGGGTATCGCGCAAAGGCGCTTTGGCGCGGCCCAACGACCGCATCGTCCCAGTCGATGATGCCGGTGACGTTCCCCTCCGCGTCGACGAGGATGTTCTGGTAGCCAAAATCGGGATGGGAGAGAAAGAACGGCGCCCCGTCGAGCGCTGGATCGGGGAGCATGCCCGCAAACGTCCGGAGCAGGTGAAGCTCCGAGATAACTGTCGTCCCCTGTGCTGCGTCTACTTGGCGCGCGATCTTGCTGAGGAGGCAGACGTGTGTGCTCTGGTACGGGCCGCAAATGGATTCTGGCGAGGTCTCACCGTCGCTTATGCTGTCCGAGGAAGGGTAGAAGGGGCCGATAAAGTGCACGCCATGCGTTTCATCGAAGTTCAACTGGCCGATGCTGGGAAACTCGTGCGCCGAAAGCTGCGACATCAGGGTTGCGAGGGACTGGAAGACGGTGGCTCTGTGTTGATCAGTGAACCACGTCGGATCGAACCAGAGTTTTGCGAGCTGCGTTCCCGGAAGGAATGTCGTCAAGGTGTATGGCCTGCCGAGGGCATTGTCTTCTGTGGTTTGGCAGTCTATGATCTTTGGGACGGGTATGGTTGTGCTGTGGCAGTGTGGGCAGATATGTATACTTGAAAGACGCAAGCACGCACTTGGTCCCGATGAAGTCGAGAGAAACGCGGTCCAGGGACATCCGTTTGCTGAGCGCTTCAGACCATGGCGCGATTGGTATGCGGGCAACCCAACGGACACCGTCACTGAACTTGAGAAAATACACCACGTTGAACGCACCAAACTTCGGCACTTCCTCGACAACACAAGCTAGGTGGCCTTCCCGCGCCTGCGTGGCCAGAGACGCGAGAGCTTCCAGGTCGAGACGCTGAACGAAGGAAGGAACAGACGTGCCATTGGATGAGATTGAGCTACGGCTTGACATTCAAATTCAAGGTCGAATGTCACCGAATTCGGGCCGCGTTCAAGTCTTCTGTGTGTAACTTGCAAAGGACCGACGGCCATCTTGACGGTGTTAGTCAAGTGTTGGTAGTCGCCGTTTTGGACAAGTTTTGGTATAGTGATCCTGAACGATTGTCTTCAGAAAGATCATGTAGAAAGCTATAGAGGGTGAATCGACTCTGTCACTACTGCACTCGTAAAAAATCTTTGCGCCATTATTAGGCTCGTGACCAGCCGGTGATCCCAGCAATGCAACAACAGGACAATCAGGGTCGGCAAGTATGCTGGGATACCGGCTGGGCTCCCTCGTCGCCTGTTTTGGTGATGAGATTTCACCCGCCATTTGAAAGTAGGTTCGGAACAAGCCCGCCGATCATTGTTTGACTGATGCGATCAGATTTGGGTCAAAACAAATGAAGGGGCTTGTGCCAAGATCCATTAGCCGAGGGACTTCTTCGTCGCGCTATAGTGCACGCAAAAGCGTGTCAATTCTCTGAGGGCAAAGATAAAAAATGATAAGCTTGATAGAATTTAGATATTGGCCTCTTCAGAATGTTGCTCTAGGATGAATGGCTGAGTCAATTCAACCAACAAGTACAGCTTCATGGTTTTTGTATACCATGTTATACTGAGTGTATTTGGACATCAGAAATTAATCTGAAGAGCCTAGAGTCTTTCGGAGTATTATAGACGTACTATCTGCACGTTTCAAGTGCAACTGGGAGCCGTGAGTCCATTAACACAGTGAATTCAACACTCAACCCAAATCGGCTCACACTGTGACGTATGTGACATGTGTTAGCCTCGCAACTTTTATTTCTTTGCGGACGCCCGATGTCTGCAACTCAAAATCTGAAAAGGCAGAAAACAATTAAAATACTCTATACATCAAATTGAGCCCACAAAATGCATACTTTACGACTATATACATTTAGCAGTGAGTTATTTCCAGCATACCAAATAGTGTGCGAGATAGCGGTATATTTCAACGCACATCCTCAACATATTGCAGCTGTGTGGCCAGGGTGAATCCATGCCATACATAGAGCATTCATCAAGCGAAAGTTCATGTAGAGGAGGGGTATTTCTCAAGAGAATGAGTGTTCAAGATGTCCTCTATTTTTAGGACTTTGTCCCAAGCCTCTCTCCGAGAATGGCCGGCTCGCCGGCCCGGAGACAGGCTTGCTCCGAACCTAATTTGAAAGGTGCGGACTTCGTCAAAACAACGTCGAAAACATCGAAAAAAGTGCGCAAAGTGTCTTAATCAAACACGGGTAGTTTTCGATTCTCTATCGATTGAGCCCAAGTCGTTTTTTGTATGAAAACTCGGTTTCCTGACCAGCGAAAGGCATGAGGATGGTTGGAGTGTACTCCTACAATGAGTTTAAATAGTGTAGATCATATTCCGATGAGAAATGCTGCCAAAGTGTCGACCGTAGTAGGAATCCAGCAGAATCCAGCTCAAGATGTGGCAGTGCATGACTGAATAAATCACGAATAAATCACAGATATATTCACCCAAAAAAACAACCCGGGCTCAATCGATAGAGAATCGAAAAATATCCATCTTTGATTAAGTCACTTTGAGCACTTTTTTCGATGTTTTCGATGTTTTTTTGACGAAGTCCGCACCTCTCAAATGGCGGGGGGAAATCTCATCACCAAAACAGGCGACATGCCGGCCCAGTCCGTACACGAGGTTACCTGTTGTTTATGTTTGCTCTGATGTTGTGTCTGTTTGGTCTGTGCTAAATCGTCCCGCTCAGTCTTATTGTAATCGAGTGTACGTCGACTGGCCCGCGAGTCTACGCCATTATATACACCCGTTACATTAACAGACTATAACTTCGCCCTTGCCGCGGAATAAGAATCTCCTCCTCCTCCTCCTTGCAGCCCAGGCTACAATATATGATCGCCAGCTTATAGATCACTTATATCGATAATTTCATTAGTAAAATTCTTGGGCTGCAGAACAGCCTTGCGAGCGACAGTCCGCCCAGCGATCTTAGCGCTCGGTCGCCGCGGCGCAGGCACATCCGAGTCGCTCGAGATCTCGATCACGGTAAGCTTGCTCGCGACAGGCCGCCGTTGTGGCGTCGGCGAAAGCGCACGCGGGCCGGGTGGGGGTTCTCGAGGAGATGTGTGCTGTGCGGACTTGCGCGGCGACTTTGAGACGCGCGCGCACGTGTCCGAGGAGTCGGACGACGAGGCGGGCTTGCGGCGCGGCGTCTTCTTGGACGGCGGCAGCGGCCTGTTCTCGAACGAGAGCGGAAACGGCCGCGCAACGTCCTTCGCCTTCGGCGGCGTGCGGGTGTTCTCTGCGTCCGAGATCTCGACGTAAGCAGGCGCAGGAGGCCGCTTTGCAGGTTGGGCCTTCGGCGGCGGGGTGGCTGGGCGCTGTAAGTCGTCGTCCGAGTCTTCCTCCTGCTCGAGACGCAGTGGAGCCTGGCGCGACGGTCCTGCCATGCTGGGAGCCGGCCGGACAGGGGTGGGTGCCGACACAGTCTCGTTCTTGAGTGAAGCACCATGTGCGAGACGGACGGCTGGCCTGGGTGCTGGGGGCACGGATGATGGCGCCGCGTTGGCCTTTGCTCGCGCAATGGCCTTCGAAAGGGGGAAGAAGTTCTTGAGGTCCCGCTGGGAGCTCTCCGCGGCAGCCCTCCCTTTGCCCTTCGTCAGGTCTTTGACGATTCGCGGTGGAGGATCTGATGAGGTGAACGGGTCGACAGCCTTCGTCTTCGTGGCAGCCTTCTTTGGAGGGAGCTTGAAGGTCGGAAGTTCGTCCTCAGACGAAGCGTCCGTGTCTAGAGGCGGGGGTACAGGGAATGCTTTAGGCTTGGGTTTGACTTTCGGTGGGGGAGATTTAAATCGAGGAAGAGCGTCAGATCCAGACTCCTCCTCCTCCTCAGCAACGGCGACCTTCGCCTTCCGCACGGGCTTTTTCTTGGGCTTGGGCTTGGGCGCATCGGATTGATCCTCGTCAGAGAGGACAGGTGCCTTGCCTTTCGGTTTGCGTTTCGCAGGAGACCGCTTGGTGCCCTTTCCAGCTTTCTTGAGTCGCTTGGCCTCTTCTAGAGCCTCATACTCCTCCACGAGGCGAGGCTCCGCCATCCGCACCATCGACGCCGGGATCCAGACTAGCACCTCCTTCTCTTCCCGCGCCCGCCGCTCCTCAGGCGTGAGCTCCTCGGCCTTCTCCTCTCCGCCCTCGTTGCCCGACTCAGTCAGTCCAGCCCACACATCCGCGTCGAGGGGACGCCGAATGTTCTTGATCCCAGACTCTGCCATCAGCACGAGCTGCCGCGGGCGGATTTCGAGACGGTACTCCAAAATGCCATCTGTGGAGGCGTGCGCCCTGGCGCGCGTGATCTTCGTGATGAGGCGGTCGTCGTCGTCGTTCTCGACGGGATTCAGAGTCATGGTCGAGAAGTGCTTCGTTATCATCTTGGACGGCGTCCCCTCCGCCCCTCGGTTCCCATTCTTCGTTGGTGTGGACGGTACAATCTCCCGGCGGCGACGCTTCTCCTCCATGTCCAAAACGCCTCTACGAAGAATGCGGAGGACAGCACCGTGCCATATTACAGTCTTGAATCGCTTGATGATCGCATCCCTATACCCCCACTCGAAGTAAAACTCGCAAGTTGCCGCGAGCAGGCCCAGATCGGGCTCCTTGCACCACGTAAGCTTCAGATTGTCGTGAGCACGGCCCGCCGACTCAGAGGTGAGCGGGTTGATGTATGAGAGGAGGATATCGATGTCGGGGAACGCATCGGGAAGCGACGACGCGAGCGCACGCCGCTTCGAGCCGATATAGCCTTTGGAATCCGTACGCAGCTCATGCCGTATCTCGTTTCTCCAGTTATGGAGAAATGCGGGGAGGTCGGTGCGGGGGAGGTTCTTGCCGGCGTCGTACAGCGAGCGGCCGAAACCGTAACGGACGAGACCCTTTGCTATGGCGGGGCCGCATCCTGTCATACCGCTTGTGTCGTAGTCGCCACCGCTGCAGAGCCCAATGAGAATCATATCGCCGCGTGTGAGCTCGACGTCGCGGTGTTTTGTAATGTCCTCCATGCGATATACCCGAGTGTGATTCTTGTCGTCTCGCCCTTCCGAGTTGAGGACCGGGTTGGCTCGATTCCCGGACAGGTTATTGCTAGGGCTGGAAGACAGATGAATGTGAATTTTGGGCAGGATAGCTAAAATTATGCTCACTTGCGAATCACAGTAGTGGCTCCAAACAAGAAGTTGTCGACATCATCAGAGAGAATTCCGTCCAGGACCCCGATCCTATTGAGGTAGGCGAGCTCCGCCTCAGCCTCTCCAGGAGCCTGTCCGAGCAGTTTCTAGGCAAAGGGACTCCCACAAGGCTACTGTCACTCACCACCCTCCATTCGAACCCAAAAGACTCGACAATTTGTTTCATCCCGGGGGTGAGCTTGTGCAGCTCCCGGTTAATCTTCTTTCCCCGCTTGACATTAGGCCGTCGGGGTCCGTCAAAGACGAAGAGTGGGAGGAACGGGGCATGTGTTAGGGTGGCACAGCGGAAGAACATCGTCCGCAGCTCGGGGTTTTCGCCCTCCTTTCCGTAGGCTGCGTGAAAGAACCATATGCTGGCGTCGATGCCTATCCGGAAGCCTCGAGAGCCGTTTGGATTGGCTTCAAAGCCCTCGACGACGGCAAGCTCTGTGAGAGAGCGGGTCTGGGCGGCAGGGGCCAGTTCCTGCAGGAACGAGTCAGTCGGGAGTCCTCTTTGAATACTAAGACGCACCTTCCAGAGCCCGGGCACACCCATGGCTTCAAACGTCGAGAAGACCACAGGAAGTGAGCAGGCCGCGATTATTGTGACGTGACGAGTTCAAATGACTCACGTGGCTCTGTGACCATGCGCGCCCGCGGCGGTTCAGCTATTTATAACACTACCGCCCATCACCCATCACAACGACTTCAATCAACATTGTTCTCGGCTAGATAGTAGTACGATTTGAGGGAACAAGAATTGGGGAGACAAAATGATAATATTCCATCATCCTATCGCGTTGATACATTACTATTGAATCGAGGAGGAAAGAAACCTAAATTATGCATCTCATGAAACCCGTGTTACAATCTCCCAATGTTCCGATTCATCGCAGCTCCAACGGTGGCACCCAATCCGGAATATTCCCCCACTCGAACTTCTCCGCCCTGAACGCAGAGACTACCCTTTCGGGCAATGTGGAGAGGTAGTTTGGAGGGAGCTGGCTATCGTAGGGCGTGAGCCCCGGCCGGAAGCTCACCTTCACATTCTTGAAGTCGGGCGCCGGCGTGGCGGAGGATTTGGACGCCGAAACGCTTGGCTGGCCAAAGGCGGTCAGGGACTGCTGCCCAAATGCGGACGTAGGCTGTGGTTGCCCAAAGGCGGATGTAGGCTGTGGCTGCCCAAAAACGGACGTAGGCTGTGATACGAAGGCAGAGGTAGGTTGTGAAGCGAACGCGGATGTGGGCTGAGCAGAGAACGCCGACGTCGGCTGAGCGGTGAATGCGTTGGTAGGCTGTGCTGAAAATGCGGAGGTCGCCGGAGCAGGGAACGCCGACGCTGCCTGTCCCGCAAATCCGTTGCCTCCTTGGGACTGGAAGACGGACGACTTGGCAGGCCCGAAGGCCGAAAATGCGGATGGAGTAGTGGCAGGTTGTGTAGGGAATGCGGAGGCAGGTGGGGTGGGGTTTGCCGCATTGCTGCTGAATACGTTGCCGCTGGGGTTGGCGGAGAAGGCAGAGCTCCCTTGGGCAGCGGGCTGGCCAAACGCTGAAGGCTTTCCAAAGACGGAGGGCGTGGCGGGGGCACCAAAAGCAGACTGTGTCGTGGGGGCCCCGAACACAGATGTCGTGGCAGGTGCGCCAAATGCGGAGGTGGTGGCAGGGGCTCCAAAGGCGGACGTCGTCGCACGTGCACCGAATGCGGATGTTGTGGCAGGTGCACCGAACGCGGAGGTGGTGGCGGGGGCTCCAAACGCCGAAGTGCTGGCGGGGGCCCCGAATGCGGAGGTGGTCGCGGGGGGCCCGAATGCAGACGTCGTGGCGGGGGCACCGAATGCGGACGTCGTGGCGGGAGCACCGAATGCAGAGGTACTCGTGGGAGCTCCGAACGCGGACTGTGTAGGCGCACCAAATGCAGACTGGATTGCAGATGTCAGAGCAGGAGCATTGCCAACAGATGACGATTGTCCAAAGACAGAGCCGCTATTCGTTGCACCAAAGACGCTCGGTTTTCCTGCAAAGGCGCCGAAACCACTCCCCCCTGCCGGGGCTGCAGGGGTGGCGCTCGCACCGAACGCAGATGTGCCGCTAGCACCAGCCCCAAACGCAGAAGTTCCCCCACCTGAGAACGCAGAGAATGCGCCTGTGGCTGGTTTGATGGCTGACGAGGTCGATTGAAAGCCACTTTGACCGAAAGCTGAAGCGGGCTTCGCCTGCGCCCCGAAAGCGGATGTGGTCGCTGGCCCTGAAAAAGCGGATTGACCGAACGCAGGCTGCCCGAAAGCAGATTTGCCGAATGCGGAGGTACTCGCAGGTGCACCACCAAAAGCGGATGCGACGCTACCCGCGCCAGCGGCGCCGAAACTCGAGGGAGTCAGAGCCCCAGTGCTGTTCTTGGTCGCCTGCTCGTACGCTTGGTGGACATTGGTAACCGCGTTCTAGTCCTAGAAGTCACTTGGCAGCCCAGGAGTGCAGAGAAACAAAAACTAACGGAAAACACTTGCTCCGAGGCGGCCATCTTCGACGATTCGTATGCAAGCTACAGGACACAAGATGAGCGTGACTGCGTGTCAGACTAAGCGAGTGCCTACGTATTGGTTGACATTGCCCGCCTTCAACGCTGTTGCCGCTTTCAACCTGAGCTCTTCTGGCGACTCGTCAAGCCCTGAAAGCAGCGTTGGCTCGAATTTGGCAGGAGCATATGACGCAAGAGGCCATATGGGTCTCTCCTTGCCCATTGTAAGGTCGTTCTTAATGGATTCCGTCCTATGAATTTTAAGGCCCAAGTCCTCGATTCTCGACGCGTCGAGGCACACGCACGTATATGCCCCAACTTTATCTCCTCCGGGACGAACGTATGACTGGTCTGTAAAAGTGTGTGAGCGAGAAATGAGTTACATAAGAAGAAGGGTGGCCCTACTTCCACCGCCAGCGGGCTGTAGTACATGGTCATTCTTGCAGGCTGAGCCGTACCTGCACTGGCCTCGCTGGAAGAACTGGCAGACGGCCTACGACGGAGAGTTGGCCAGGAAACAAAGAAACGGAAGCGCATACCATATTTAACACCGGCTTTCAGAGCAGTTCAAAGGGTCTTGCCCAGACCAAGGCGCAAAATTTGGAAAGAAGTTAACTGACAGTGAGGCAAGTGATTCTGAAGCAAGTGTCAAATGTGCACGTGAATCCGCATCACACGGATCAAACGCGTCGCGTGGTGGTCTGCTTGTCTCCAGTCCGCAACCTTCAACCTCAGGATCAGGAGCTTCATCGATCTTCATCCTGTACCACCACAGGGGACAATGCCTTTCCCGGGGCCGGTTTTGGAGCGTTTTAGAAGCGACCGTTCTCTTTTCCATGACATCTTCTGTTCCTGGCCTGACCTCGTCACCTCGGCCTACTTTTTCTCTGTTCGGACTTTGGATGGGGAAAGGCTCAAAGACTGCCAGAAAAAACCCGATGGGCTTCGGTCCCCAATGAAATAGTCCCCCTCGAACTCCTTGCTGCGTACCTTGCCCCGTATGTCGATAGATGTCGATATACTTCTCGTTTTCCCTGAATTCTGGCGGTCGCTTAGACTGCCGAGGTTCTCACAATCCATTTTTGGGCATATGACTTGACTTACACGACACCGGTTCGTCACGAGCTTCGTTTCGATTTTCATCCCCGCAACGCAAGATGTTCGTCCCCAATCTCGCTGACGGGACCGTCGCACTGGTAGCCTTGGCTCTCTGTTATCGTCTTTACAAGCGAAGAGTGACCTTACCTCTTCCGCCTGGCCCGAGAGGATGGCCATTGATTGGAAATGTGTTCGATATGCCCGAGAGTCACGCCTGGAAGACGTTTGCACGCTGGGGGGACATTTACGGTAACTGTGTTTCTTCCGGGGGTCCGTGCAGTGCAATTTATGTCCTTTAACGTCAAGGCGGAATTATGTCGGTCACGCTCCTGGGTCAGCCATTTGTGATCATAAACGACCCGGCGATTGCGCAAGAAATGCTGGACAAGAGGGGGACTCTCTACGCTGATCGCCCAACCCTTGAAATGGCGAATATGAGTGGCTGGGGGCGCGTTTTAAGCAGCGCCAGATACGGACCCACGTAGGCTGAACTCTCCCGGTCCTCTGATATATAATGACTCGGGACAAGATTCAGAGAATACCGCAAGCTGATCGGCAAAGTCATCGGCACTCGAGGAAGCATGGTAAAATTCAACCCCGTTGGAGAGTATCAGGCAAACATGTTCTTGAAAAGAGTTCTAGAGGATCCAAAAGCGTTCGATGCGGTACTTATCATGACTTAAATCCCTGGTCGGTGTTTGCTGACTCGCATTCATCCGTTCAGGCCACGCGAAAGTAGGCTCGGAGCAAGATCTTTTGACTGGTCTGATGGAGCGTTAGGACTGCCGGCGCGATGGTGTTACACCTGACATACGGGTACAAAATCAAAGAAGACGAGGATGACCCTCTCGTGGATCTTGCCGACAAGGTCATTTTCTTTGGAACAAGTCGACGGCTTCTCATCTCAATCAGGCTCTTGGTCAATTCTCTGGGATCACAAGACCCGGAGCGTTTCTCGTGGATGTGATGCCCATATGTCCGTCCTAGATTACCCTCCAGATACTTTCTTATTCATTGCAAGGCAGTGAAGCACCTCCCCAGCTGGTTTGTTTCATCTTGTGTGTCAGTCCCAAATTCATCGTAGTTGCTGTAGGTTCCCCGGTGCCGGCTTCAAAAACATCGCAAAGTCATACACCAAGACGGTGGAAGACATGGCAAATGTCCCCCTAGCATTTGTGAAGGAACAAATGGCCCGTTACATTTCTATCTTTCGAGTCCATGTGACTGACCAGCTTTCAGGCTCGTGAACAAGAAACGCCATCGTACGTCTCTAATCTCCTCCGGGACAAAGAGGTGTCGGAAGATCGCCTGAGCGATATCAAATGGTCCGCTGCTTCGTTCTATGGCGGTAAGTGTTCCCTTCTCGCAACCGCGCATCCTTCTGAGTCCCTCGTCACAGCCGGGGCCGATACCGTAAGTCTGCCCGTAGTCAGAGCCTGAGACCTGAGGAAACCTCTCACCTACGCGATCGACAGACTGTTTCGGTGGTCACGGCGTATTTCCTCGCCGTGGTTAAGTATCCCGAGGTACAGGCCAAGGCGCACGCGGAGATCGACGCTGTTATTGGACGAAATCGTCTCCCGACCTTCGAGGACAGGGACTCGCTCCCGTACGTCGAAGCGATCTGCAAAGAACTCCTGCGGTGGTTGCCCATCGTCCCGTTAGGTACGCACCCTGTCGCTCCAAAACAATCATAACTCTCTGACTGTTTTCGAGCTGTACCCCATCGTGCAATGGCGGACGACGTGTATGAGGGATACTTCATACCCAAAGATACCCTCGTCCTCGCCAACGTTTGGTACACACCACATTTGTCTGTCCATTCTGCCGCAGCGCGCTCATCGGACTGCAGGAAGTTTTTACACGACCCCAACGTCTACACGGACCCATTCACTTTTAACCCCGATCGATTCCTCGGGCCCAACCCTCCGCCTCGTCCCGAGGAAGTGGGCGTCTTTGGCTACGGCCGTCGGTGAGCGATTTCTCCTCCGATTCCGACACATTGCTGATCTTTGCTGCAGCACATGCCCTGGCGAGTTCCTTGAGTACAGACTTCCGCATGACACTCATCATGTCTACTTTGCAGGAGAGCACCTCGCAGACGTCTCGGTCTGGATAAACGTCGCCAAGGCCGTCGCGGGACTCAGGATCACACGGGCCATTGACGAAAACGGGAAAGAGATCGACCCGGTGGCCGACACGACGGACGGAATCATAGCGTGCGTTGCGTCCATGCTTTCCTCTCGCCTTGACTGACCACTTGGCTCGCCAGACGCCCCATACCGTTTACGTGTACGGTTGAGCCACGCAACGAACAAATAATTCAGCTAGTGCGAGAGGCGACTGCAGAGGCGCCTTGAATGTCATATATTAGTCCTATAGCCCGAGGAAAGACCCATGACAGAGGGAATGGGGTACATGAATCCCACAATTCAATGAGAATGCTGACCGTGGTGCGCTTCAGTTGCGCTGTGCGCCTTTCATGAGTAAGGGAGACAAGGACTGACTTGACGGTGCCAAAAGGACGCGTTCGCTTCGTAGAGTCGCAGAGCCTCGATCCGTCGCACGGCGAAATAGGAAGTTGGATACAGAGGTGGAAACGTATTAAGCTATTCAATATTTAGTCCAAAGAGAGGCCTCTTGATCTCAGGTCGTCTTTTGCTTGTGAGATTTCCTACGACCAGGTTGAAAGACACGGAGGCGTATGAAGAGGCTTCTCTTACACGCATCAGCTCCTCGTAGGCTTCTGGGCAGTCCCGGAACGTGAACAGACCCCATCCCAGCGACCAGAGAGAATATGAGCCGAATGTCACGAGGAGCCACCACGGAATCTGAGGCGGCCGGTTAAGAGTTCAGCATGTTATGGATGGGCTCTTGGACGCACCAAGGGCCAGATCTCTACGACTGCTTTTTCGTCCAGGCCCGGGACAGAGAGGACTTCGAAGAAAACGAGCATCCAGAGCGAGGTGAAGAATGTGGAGATAAGCGCGACACGGTGAGCGCGAGCCATACTGGCGAAGTTGCTGGTCGAGCGGCAGGAAGAGAGGCGTTGGCGTCGCCGACGTGGCTGGACAGAGAGCGCGATGGGTCACACGTGACACCATGCTTTGCTCAACGCGTCGACTGTCTGCGCGCTGGTTCAGCTCCTCTTGCTTGCGATGGCACGAAAATCCCTTGGTAATCCTATCTGACCGCCCGAGAACTCGGTCTGACGTGGCTAGGGCCTTCCTAGAAGCGGGGGGCCGAATCCGCCTCCGCAAATGCCTCGAAGGGCGGGTCCGATACAAAAACGACCGATTCCTAACGTGAAGCGCGTAGTCACCGTCGCGAGCGGAAAAGGCGGCGTCGGAAAGAGCACCGTAGCTGGTACTGCTCGTCCCATGGAGAGGCTCCCGATTAACACATCTCCAAGTCAATCTCGCGTTTGCGCTCTCGTCCTTCCGACCGCCAGATTCCAATGCCCGCCTGCGAGTGGGCATCCTCGATCTCGACATATTCGGTCCGTCGATCCCGACGCTCATGGGCTTGCAGAATAGCGAAGAGCCTCTTCTGACGTCTAGTATGTATGCTGCATCCATCTATACTCGCAGGCTGTCAGGTAATCTCAATGTCTTGCAGGCGGTGCGATAATCCCACTCATGAACCATGGCATCCCCACAATGTCGATGGGGTTCCTCCTTCCTCGCTCCCCCGACACTAACTCCACCAACGACTCGCCGGTCGTTTGGCGCGGACTCATGGTCCAGAAAGCTGTTCAGCAGCTTTTGTTTGACGTCGACTGGAGGGACAGGCAGGACCTCGGCCTCGACGTCCTGGTTATTGACATGCCGCCCGGGACGGGGGACGTACCGCTGACCCTAGGACAGCTCGTCATCGTGGACGGTTCGTCTTGTATCATCCACCCTTTCTCTTTCTTGAACTAAGCTGTCCTCAGGCGCTGTGATCGTCTCGACGCCTCAGGATGTTGCGCTGGCGGACGTCAGCAAGGGCATCGCGATGTTGCGAAAGGTGTCAGTTCCGGTAAGTATCATGACTCTAGTTTTGCATGCATCGTCCTGAGCTCCGCGCTAGATCACTGGCATCGTGCTGAATCAAGCTCACTTCATGTGCCCCAATTGTGAAGCGCGGCACTATTTGTATGGCCCACCGGAGGCGTTCCGGGCAACTGCCGCCCGTCTAGGAGTCGACATCCTCGCAGAGTTACCGCTTGTCCCGGGCGTTAGCCAAGGAGGCGATGCTGGGCTTCCATACAGCCTGCTGTCCCCCGCGCAGCACGAAAGCCGAGACGGCTTGGGAGGGAGCCAGTGGCTTGAAGAGATGGGTCAGGTCGCGGAAAAAGTCTGGCTCTCAATGGATAGCACAAGAGATTAACATTAGTGTTTTTCTATATATCTAGCCTCCTATTGTCTTGGCCGATGCCAAACCGGACACCTGCTCCCGCTCGCGCTTATCTCTTCGCCGCTTCACGTCCCAGTTGTACACCCGGGCGGTATTGACCTCCATGACCGTTATCTGTTCTCGTAAAAACTCGAGATCTTCGATTGTGTTATGGAGACTCGTCTCTGCCGCTTGCAGTTTTGACTTCAGTAGCGTGATAGCAGCAGGGATTTTGTATGACAGCATCACATTAGCCTGCGATTTCAAGTTAGAATCGATGCGTCTGCTAGAAACAGGGACGCACCCCGAGCCACAGATATACTGTGTCCGTGTCTTCGAGTTCTGCCTCGGCAAAGAGGGTGTCGTTGAGCTCGAACGTTGTGGACAGAGGCTTTTTTGACCCTTCCTCCTCTAGATCATCTTCGTCCGCATCCAAGTCGTCGTCGTCGGCCTTGCTTTTCCCTTCCTGCATGATCGAGGATGAGAAACTATCGAGAAGCAGACAGGGTTCCCACAGACCCTCCTCTCTTGCATGAACTCGACCATCATGAGCGTCTTCTTGATGTCCGGGATCTTATCCTCCAAGCCAGCGCGCCGCTGTGCGAGGTTGCCGTCCATGAACCGGTACTTGCTGTTCTTTCAGAAATCGGGGGCCATTTAGCGTAGGCCCAAGCGCAGAGCGATTATCCGTACGCGAGCGCATCCTGGAAGCCTTTGAGTGGGCCCTCGACCCCGCCGTCGGGGCCGCCGACATGTTCTTCGACATCAGTCTGAGATTCTGGTCAGCTGGGCGGGTGGGGAAGGAGTTAAAGCTGTACTATGAAGGGTGCTTTAGGGATTCCGCGTGGATTTCGTTCTTCAGCCTTGCTCATCGTATTGATTTTAAGTAGTTGGGATTCTGGGAATGAAGGTGCAGTGGCAGTGCAATTGTCGATGTTATTTCCCAAGGAAGCCTGGCCTCACATGACCGCGGAGACTCTCTCCAACAACCACCATCGTTCGACATGTTCAGAAGCTTCATTCGCACCGCGGTGGGCTTGACTGGATAATATGCTGTTCTACCGTGTAACAATCCTTCTTTAACAGTCCGAAATATCCATATTGTACGTCCAAAGCCACTCATATCGACAAGCACGTTATCCGAAGATTCCGAACTCATTTGCAGCCACAATCCGGGGTCCCCGCCGTCGGCCAAGGCGCGTCGTGCATTCAGCAAGTGGAAGACCCATTAATAAACATCAGGCGCTTGCGCTCCTTCGCGCGGCTCTATCAGAGCCGTACCCGTCCGGGAAGGGCACCGCGCCTCTCAACTTCAATCTCGAGGTCGTCGAGGGAACACCCACTGCGGACCAGCTCAGTTCTATCATAACGTATCTGCCCTCCAAATCCGACGTCTCCCCGTCCCCCGCATCCCTCTTCCTCTCTGCGCACCCGGCGTCCATGTCGGCCGAAGGCGGCACTCTGGCGGAGGTGGCGAAGATCGGCGCGGACAAGCCCAAGATCTTCAAGTGGCCCATCGTGGTCGACTGGAACGCAGGAAAGGCGAGCGTTGGCGATGTCGACGGCGTCAAGGGGATCCTGGAGCACTTGCGGCAGAAACGCGACGGAGAAACCGGGAATTAATGCCACAATCGGCCTCTTTGTAACTGCAGGCATCAATCAGCTGCTTCACTTTCTCGCTGGGCTTTGAATCGTTCTACGGAGCTCGCCACGCCTGTCGAGCCTCCCATGACCGGTTTCGGCATTGTCGACACTCCAAGCTTGGCTGAGGGGTCTGGTACTGCAACGTGCCTCTCTATTCCCAGATACGACCCATTCCACTCAAGTTGTGCTGTAATCTGTGGGTACCGGTAATTTTACCTCACCTGCGATAGGGCGCTTGGACGATTGAAAGCTGGGCAAGTACTTATGCTACAGATATTATCGATATCCGAACCGAGTAGCGCCTGTCGGTCCGCCATGACGCTGATACTACGGCAGAAACTCATTTGCGAAAATGTAAGTCTCAAAGAGGAGGTAGTAGCTGCTCGCAGTATTGTTTTTTCGATCAGTCACCTCTAGCTTGGTTCATCGTGCTGCTCGATCGCGCGCTTTTGTAGGCTTTTGTGTGATCGGTGGTTCACTTTGCTTCATTGTTCTTCGGTCCAACCGGAGCTGGAGGAATGACCAGCTGTCCTTGATCGAACTTTTGTGCAGGCCTGCACTAACCGCTTTGGAAAAATTAATGTGAGACAACTCAAGATCTGACGCTTTGACTGATATCGTTGAGATAGATTCAGGTACACTAAATGTCCGAATCAAGCACGAACAAGACGGCGGTGACCTTGAAGGAAATGTATAAAAAGCCTGGGAGTCCTGCCGTTTCTTCAGTTGCTCCACTCGACAAATTCCCCTCCTCATTCTGTACCTATCATCCTCCACACCCAATGGACTCATTCACCATCGTGCCTACCAAGACCGAGGAGGTCCTCCTTCCGCCCACCAACGAAGACGGCGGCACCGGCTCCAGCGGAGGCTGCGTCGTCTGCAAGGAGGACACCACGCTCCCGCCCATGAACGAGGACGGCGGGACGGGCTCCAGCGGTAGCTGCGTCGTCGCTTAAACACCGCTCAACAATAACCAACATTCGAACTGTGTGTACTCTTTCTTTCTAGTTGCATGTCCTCCGGCTCACGCGTCCGCCCTACAGTCGTCTTATTATTATTCGTTCTGTTTCAGTTGAAGGGTCGGATTACTCAGAATTCGAATTTGTCACCTTGTTGAGCCTCGCCCGTTTGGTGTACCACGAGGCATGTTTGTTGTATTCGAACCAAGCAACTTATTTTACGGCCGTGTGCGCGACTCAGTTCAACGCTTTAGCCTCGGCGTCCAATGACTTCCGCTGACGTCTGTCAACCTGATATTTTTCCTGAGCAGCGATTCGGCGCAGGCGACCCAAAAGCTTCTGGAGATCTCCCGTCTAGTACGAAATGCTATTAGAAAACACGCAGTAGTAGTGATTTCAACACGAGCACGCACTCGGTTGCCGGCCAGAAGAAATCCGTGGATCGAATGTGGCGGAGCGCGGGGAGCTTCATGAGGTCTAGCGCATCGAGGAAGGTGCGCATGGACTTCTCTTCTTGACGGCTGCACGGGAGTCTGCGTGGGGGCAAGAGTACCTGGTACGAAGGACGTACCTCATGTCGAATATCAGTATCTGGAGCTGGATCGTAGCTAGCGAGAGATGCGGCTCGCGAGGGGTAAAACATTTGAGGGAGGGTATCATGTTGTCCTGCTAAACCGTCGTTGAGCTGACTCGGAGTGCGCTATGCGGAATGACGGGGACTAACCGCGAATCCGGCAGTGCAGATTAATTGAGGCAGATTAGGGCAGGCGTCGAGGACGCTGACGGTCCCCGGATCGCTGGCGGTGACCATGACTTGTGTCAGATTGCTGCCGTGGCGCGTGAGGAAGCCCTCGGTACCCGGAGTAACGCTCCTGTAGAAGTATACTCGCCGGAGTGCAGGTAGCCTGGCGGGAGGAGGTCAGAATGACGATGCTCAGGATCAAGAAGTTGCAACTCAACTCGGCGAGCTCCAACACCGACAAGAAGGACGGATGGTAGTCTACGAGAGAGAGACACTCCAGGTTGGCGAAAGCTCCGGGCGCCCATGCGCCCGCGTCCAGACTAAATTCAGCCAAACACTTCCATTCTAGAGACCGGAGCGCTAGGAACGGTGCAAAGACGAGAGGAGACTGGGGTGCGATGGGAAGAACAATGATCTCCAGGCAGAAGCGCTGGAGAGAGGCGCCTGCTACAGTCCCCAGTGTACAGAAGACGTACCAAGTGATCGGGAGCGCCTCGGAGGTGATCTGGGAGTGCGGAGGATATGATTCAGCATCGTAATCGCTGCCCACTATACTGATGAGGTTATTCAAAAGGGGGAGGGTAGGGCGCATGAGGTCCTCCATTTCGGACGCGAGATGATCGGGGTCGTGTTCCCAACCTTTGGGGTCTAACGAATAATCGTACGATTTGATGGCGGCGTCCTTGCCTAGGGCCAGGGATCGGAGGTGCTGCGCATAACTAGGGTTTGACAGCAGCGTGTTTGAGAATTTCACAAGCGCGCCAGGACTTTCGAGGAGGACGTGTCGATAGTAGTATGGGATGGACAGCCTCTGTTGGCGCTCGTTAGGCGGCGGACTCAAAGCGAACTCAGAAGTTACCTTGAACAGTTTTGAGACTAGCAGGATATCCACAGTCGGATATAAATTATACAATTCTGGCAACTCGGAGGAAGTTTCCGAGCGATGAATGTCTGAGGTGTGTATCTCATCGGAGACACGGGTGTTGAGTGCAAAGAAGAGCACACGCGACCAGATCGCTTCTTTCACGTCCAGTGAGGCGCTTTCCATCGGCACAAAAGCCGGGTTTAGGGAAGGTGTGATCTCCGGTTCACTGCCAATGCGTAGCAGTGAGTATCGGTTCGGAAAGAGATGGTCGTGGCGCACTCAAGGAGCAGATACTGGACAAAACCTGTGAGATTCGGAGCGGTGTCGATGAGGTGTACGGTTGGATCGTGCCGCGACAAAGGCTGCTTGATTTTTACCGACTTGAGGGGAGGTATCTTATGCAATTCAGCGATAAAGCCAGAGAACATATCATCGCCAAAAGTGAGGGGTAAGGGGATGACGACTTCTTCGAGAAACGGGGCCGCGATGAGAGCTGCACAGATCTGTGAGCATCTGTTGCCCTCAAAGTCCCAATCATATGAATAAGGTAGATCAACAGTTCGCTATCTGTGTGGTAAGTAGCCGATAAAGCAGTCCGAGGTGACGTACCAGGTTTTTCCAGAGGGGAATGGAGTCCGCCAACGTTTGCAGGAGCCGGATATTCTGCTGGTTGCTTCGCGGTTCTATGAGATCGTGTAGGATAAGACGGACCGGGTCGATCAAGTGAAGACTCTGACACAGTCCGGACACCCCGTCCGATGACCAGATGGCAAGGGAGATACACAGATCGGTTATCTTCGGGGAGAGGGCTAGAATACTCTTCATCGTCGAACCGTAACCTCCCTCAACCCTAAGTTTCTTTATGTACATGCCGAGATCTTTGTTTGACTTCAAGGCAGCTTCTAGGGCGCGTGCCTGTGCCTTGGAGCGAAGGACAACGACGTGGTAAAGCAGAGGGGTAGAGACTCTAAGCCATGCCTTGGAAACAAGCAGGAGCACGGATGAAGACTCTCCTGAGTACAAGGCAAACGGAGATGTCGATGAGGTATCGGAAAAAACCTCGTCCGATATCGTGAGGGCGGGGGAGAGGATTTCAGAGATTATCTCGTCTGGAAGAGAGCTGCAGGGCATGGCAGGAGCAGCGTTCGCCGTTGGAAGCCGGACGTGACTACATACTCAGATTTACGCCGCGCCTCCGGCCCGGTGGGCCCGCTGCTTTCAAGCTTCCTTCAACACTTATCTGTTTCTTGTTCGAGCATGGATCCTTGGAAGCGCGGACTCGTGCGACGAGGACTGGGTGTCCTTTAACTCGGATTATGGCGATCCTCAAGTACAAAGGGTCCAAGAAGTCCGAGTTTACCGGCGAGAGCCCGAGTCCGGCCTGAGTGACTGTCAGCCACTGCCAGCCAAGTTGACTATAGTCGCCCTCGCCTTCTTCCCCCCAACACACTAGCTCGGAATGCACTCTCAGCTGCTCCTTATCCTGGTCGCCATCCTTTCGGCTCTACCGTGTACCATCGCCGCCAGTGCCTCAGCCTGGCGTAACCGCTCGATTTACCAAGTCATGACCGACCGTTTCAGCCGTTCCGATGGCTCTTCGACTTCAGCATGCCAAACCAGTGAACGGGATTACTGTGGTGGAACATGGAGAGGAATCATCAATAAACTCGACTACATCTCTGGGATGGGGTTCACTGCGATCTGGATCTCGCCAATAGGGCAACAGATAAATGGCAGGACCGGAGAGGGGGAGGCGTACCACGGTATAGCCAATCCTCTTCTTATTTGCTGCTTCTAACCCTCCGACCAGGTTACTGGCCGACAAACTTATATGCGCTCAACGAAAGATTCGGCACCGAACAGGACCTGAGAGACCTTGTCGCAGCTGTCCACTCTCGCGGGATGTACATCATGCTGGATGTAGTTGTGAACCACTTTGCGAACCAGGGAGATATCATCGTGTATTCTGACTTTGTCCCGCTCAGCGACTCGCGCTACTTTCACCCCAAGTGCGATATCGATTGGGGAAATCAAACATCAATTGAACTCGTAAGCCCGTTTTTATTGTCTTTCGATGCTCGCTCAACTTATGGTTTCAGTGCTGG
The DNA here is from genome assembly GCA_029282135.1 of Mycena belliarum. Classification (NCBI taxonomy): domain Eukaryota; kingdom Fungi; phylum Basidiomycota; class Agaricomycetes; order Agaricales; family Mycenaceae; genus Mycena; species Mycena belliarum. The sequence goes on from JARJCN010000003.1 coordinate 1,312,487, forward strand.
ATGGGAAATGGTTACGTCCATCTTGTGGATGTCGACACTGAGAATGACTTTGTCGTCTCCACACTGGAGACATACATGGCCGCGCTTATCACCAACTATGAGTTCGACGGTCTCCGCTTGGACGCCAGCCGCAATATTCGCAAACCTTTCTGGACAAAACTCTGTCTCGCGGCCAATGTCTACTGTCAGGGCGAAGTATGGGCGGGGGATCCAGAGTATGTATTCTCTGCATGGTTTTCCGTTCTATGTTCTGATAACGCTTCGAAGGCTTGTATGTCCATACCAGGAGTACATGGATGGGCTGCACAACTATCCGATGAAGGAGGTCGCCACGACGGCTTTAACCTCGTCCACCGGAAACATGGCAGACTTGATCAACATGGCAAGTAAAATGAACACTCGCTGCAAGGTTAGTGTTTCCGCAAACAATGCTTCATCATCCAACCATCAATGTTCAGGACGTCACCTTATTCGGAACTTTCATGGAGAACCACGACAACCCCCGTATCGGGAGCTTCACCACTGATCCTGCCCGCCTACAAAATGTCGCAGCGCTGAACATCCTCGCGGACGGGATCCCGGTCCTTTACTACGGCCAGGAACAGGCGCTCACTGGTTCAAACGACCCTGCCAACCGCGAGGCGCTGTGGCTCACTGATTATCGCACAACCGGCAACCTCGTTCCTACGATTACTTCCCTCAACCGGCTGAGAAACCACGCCGCGAGTACCTCGCCGACTTTCCTCACGACCTCGGCAGTGTATACCCTTCTCAGCAGCAGCGTCATCCGCGTGCGGAAGGAGAATCTGGTCTTCGTTCTCACGAACACTGGCAGCGGTGCGTCGGCCGCTATGACGATGGATGGATTTGCGCCTTCCCTTGATCTGGTGGAGGTGCTAACCTGTACTCATGCGCGTGCCGATGAGAAAGGGCGGTTACCTCTCGTACTCAGAGGCGAGCCGATGGTGTTATACCCGGAGTCGCTCTTGTCTGGTTCTGGAATCTGCGCATTGTAATCTACTTCACATCTAGCTTCGCTGGCTACTTTCTATACATACGGTACTCTTCGAGTAACAAAACAACAGAGTTCAACCTTGCACGTGATCTGAGTTCAACTCGAATATTCTGATTATTCAGCTAATACGGTTTGATGAACTTGCTTGGAGGAAGTGTAGTAGTGTAGTCTCTTGCTCAAAAGATCGAGCGGGTTAGGAGGACCTTCCAAAGGACCGTGGGCGCAAAGAGAGATCTATCGGCAGCACGCATGTGGCGAATATGCCACAAGGCGGATGCCACTTCCTCGTCCTGGAGCACCGTTCAGATCCGGCAAACTAAGGATTTGTTCGATATTCCGTCACCTTGGTTGCAGCGGAGAGAACTTTGCGCTCAAACCAGCGCAGTAAGCGACCCTTCTCTTTCGTTTCACCTTCTATCGGCGTGCAACTTTCCAATCCATAGTCTGAGAGCAGATTATAATCTTACATCCATAAAAAAATGGTACTTCTCACCGTGAAGTCTGGTGCTATCCCTGCAGATGACGTGTCTGGTTTCAGCAAGTTCAGATGAATGTAGTCGTCCTTACCACAATGCTTGCGTATCGGTTGCAGAGTTTTTGAAAAACCGGGCCGAAAAATCTGCGGGAAGCCCAGTGGGACCCGACTCCGTCTTGTGCAACAGATAATTCAGCGTGGTTGCATTCATCATGGCTTTCGTGCAGCCTTGTCTGAGGCGGCCAGAGTGAGCAGGAAAACTATGGATACGTTGTGGGTGATTCCGACTTGCCCGTGAGTTGGGTTAAGCTGCATAGTAGCGTCGCCCAGGGCAACGAAATTCGAGGGAACAGACCCCAGGGGCGCGCGGTCATACCGGACATATGACTGGGCGTCTGAATCGTTCGTCAACTGAAATTCTCCGCAGCAGATCTGGAAACGTGCTCATTTTTAGGTTGTTGAAGACCGGGTTGCCGTGCTCACAAAGGGCGTCGATGGTTTCGATGACCCAGCTAGGGATCTTCCTGCTGTATCCTTTGAATTCAGCTATGAAGGGGATGATTTCGGGGGCACGATGCGGCAAGTCGCCGTGGCCGGTGCTGCCGATCAGCAACAGCACTGAAAGGGAGTGAGCGGCAGTTCTCTGAGGATACCATACAGATTTCCATGCTCACTTGTGTCATTATCGGTTTTCATTATCGCGATCGTGGAGGACTCGGCGTCGCCGTGCGGAACGAACGTATACAGCACGGCCATTTGCATCACGGCCTCAGGAATTGGGAGTTTGGCTGCGAGCGCTGGGTGAACGTTGAAGCAGACCGTCACGTAGCGCAGATTTGCATCATAGCTCTGGCGGATGCCGGCCGGAAGGGCGAAGCCGGCAGCTTCTAGCCATTTGACCCCGGCCTGGGTTGCGCCGGTGCAGTCTGCAAGCGTACGGTCAATGTTCGAGTCAGAGTTACTGGATGACTGTAGGCACTCACCCGCAACCATAGCGGCATCATGTACCGATGAAGTGGTACCGTCGAGTCCGCGAACGACCACGGTTTGAATTGAGGTGCCGTCTTCCGATGCATGGAGAGCCCTCACGGTCCCGGGCATAACAGTAATATTCGAGGCTGTCGGGTAGCGGAAGAGTAGCCGATATAAGACCGCTTGCAGCGTTGACCTCCTGATCGCTATGCTGCAAGGAAAGTGGCCCGGAACATACTCTCTGAATGGGACCAGAAGTGGAAGTCCGGAGTAGTGTACTTGATAATCGGCTAAACAGGTCCTGGGAGATATCCCATGAGAACAACGGACCGACATGCGTGTCTACATACTCACCGGGACCCAGCCGCTTCGACTTCGGCTTCTAGATTTGGCCAGAGCTTCCAAACCCCGTCGACAAAAAGCGAGAGGAAAACTGAGTGGAATAATTTTATATCACGGACTGAAACTGATAGGCTGCAACAACCCACTGTGCACCGCATTATACTGCGCGATTCGAGTCTTCGGCTTCTCGGAGTCTTGGATCTCCGGGTCGATTATAACGACGCGTTCAAAATGGTCAGCGCAGATCCGAGCCGTCACAATTCCTGCGACGCTTCATCGTTTTCAGTTTGTGAGGGAAGTCTGGGAGACGGCACATCGCACCTGCCGCCACAAACAACAGCGGTGCCCGGGAGCTTACGCTGTGCCCTGGGCTGCCCCAGCGACTCCATTTTGTTCATCCAAGGCGGCGGATATTTGCAGAGCCATTGCCATGCAGCGAGGAACAAGTAGATGCCCGACGCAATTCCAGTCCACTGGCAGAATAGAATGTCGTGGATGGCCATTTTCAAGTCGTACGATGCGATATGAATTCAGTCTTCTATATTGGTGATAGTCAGTACTAGTCAGTGCTTGCCCAGGTTTGTGCAACACTGTACTAGTAGGTGATGGTGGGTCCGGTGCATGCACGACGCCACACCAAAGTTCCGGGCCGAGCGTAAGGTCATCACTCACATTCGAATAGTACAGAGCAATGTGTATACTGTCTTGTAAGTTGTGGGCGTGGCTATGGGTCCCCGAGCCCAAGACGACAGACGCCGCCGCGCTCCTCTAATGATCCAAGTTCAAACCACGTTCAAACTCACTGGGCTAAGGATTTGCTAAGGATATATATTTTCGCAGCCGGATTCGCTTACCCACGTTGTTGCCACGAGTGCGGGGTCGCGGGTTTCAGAGAGGCTGAGAGTGAGATAAGATACTGAGATGCATGTATAAGCGACGACCGTTTTTCGCTTCAAGTTGAAAAGAAAAAGAACCTCAGTCCTGAGTGCAAAGGACCATTGTGAAATTGGTTCAGTGCCCTACACAGTTAAAAGCGAGGTTCAAGTTGTACGTTGACCCACTGCGGGTTCCGCTTGGGTTCGTCAAGTTTCGTCACAAGTCCCGGGCCGCCGCATTGTTTCCGGATCACATGTGTTGCTGACGGTAAATTTTTGAATTGACCCGCTGCTGCTATTTGTGCAAGTAAGCTTGTGAGCCCGGGTGAGCCCACTGGCAGATCTATAGAGTCAGTTATAGGTAGTTTCCGAGTTTCTATCGCGTAGTTTCCAGATAAAATCAATAAGATTATTTCGCATTCTTCCGGAACACTGCGGGTGGCTGTGCTGGGCTAGAAAGTAAATGGGGATCTGCGATTGGTGAGCTGACTCATGGCTTGCTCGTCCCCACGACCACCCACGCACAGTTCTTGCGTCCAGCTCCGTTGTAGCGGGGCCCCCTGCATCCATGGATGAGCCAGCAGCTTTTCCAACATCGGCCGAGATCACCTCTACGTGAGCTCCTTGATCTTATAGGCGAATGGCATCTGACTTGCAATCTGCAGGGCTGGTCCGTTGGTAAGACTTATCTTGCTGGACACACAGCGCGCGTCTGACCGATCTCTAGCTGATAGGTGCCCTTATAACATGGCTTCTCATGGGAATATACATAATGCAGGCCCGTGAGGCGCCATTCATTTGTACGAGCTGACAGGAACTGACAAACCTCCGAGATTCCTATTTCAGGACCTACAAAGATCCATGTTCCATTCACCTGCTAGGTGCGATGCTTTTCCTGGCCTGCTGCGACCTCTAGTAACACTTTCAGTGCTTGTACTTACCGCGCTGGAGTTTATCCACTGGATCCTCGCCACCTGCGCCGCCTGGTTCTATCTCGTCAAAGCCTGGGGAGATCCCTCTGGACTGCTCTCTTTTCCGAAAGAGGTCCTTCTAATGGTGGCGTCCTGCGGTTTGAGTGCGTATGCTGCCCTCTGTGCAGCTATCACCACTCACTCGCATCCCTTTAGCTTCTATGCTTGTGCAAACCTTTTACTGCTGGTTAGTGCTCCTGACTGTCTACAAGCTGAAGCTGATAGTGACCAGGCGAATATGGATGATGGCATACGACAATTGGCTCCTTCGAGGGGCGGTCGTACTTATTGAAGGAGTACGTACACGTTTTTTAGGAACCGTCGTTGTCCGACTCTTATGATTAGTGTTCCTTGGCACAAGGGATTTTATCTATGATTGGTTCATTCATGGTACTTTCTGCGCCCACGAACTCTCTTTCTCTGGTATAATCGCCTTTAGGTGTTGCCGGATCCGACCATACCTCACTTCGCTCAGCACCGTCGGATATTTGATGTGAGTACTTTCTTCATGCAGTACTGAGTATTCACCAAGAGCGCTTCCACTGATAGGCTGCATCGTTTGGGTCTTTGGTGGCCAACATTCTCATTTCTACATGCATGCTCTGCATTGTGAGTTGTTTTCGGAAACATACATTCAAGCTGATCGATACCGCACGAAAGATCTTCAGGTCTCGGAACAACGGCACGAAACTCAAGTTCAACCAGCTTATCTGCATCATCGTGAAAACGGGGTGGGCCACGTCGATACTTGTAGCAACAACGGTTGCTTTGGCGTTCAATTACCCAAGCAAAAACTACTCCAGGGCTATGTGTGGCATCTATCGTTCTTTTCCAGCCCGTTCATTCACATTCAATCACAGATTCGATTTCGTGCAAACCATGTAAGCCCATGGTCTCCTGTGGCCGTCCCCAAAATAACGCGGCCAACAGGTACGCTATCAGTGTACTCACCAACCTCAACGCACGAGAGGGTCAGCGTCAGCCAGGCGCGGAGGGCTCGATCGAGCTCAACCTCTCGGAAATATACATACAGACGTCTATTATGGACGCCGACTCGCGCGTCTCATATAATGCCGAGAGCATGCGCACGCCTGCGCATTCATTACGCGCTCCACAGGTGAGTCCTCGATACAGCTGGGATGCGTTGATGCTCAAGCAACGCAGAAATCCTTTCGGTCCAGCATTACCAAGCCTTTTTCGGGGCGATTCTAGATGTAGCTATAATTTCAGGACTTTTGTGGAAAAGACATACTCAATGACATTCGCGTGATACTGAGTGGCTCGTTCCGCCGTCTGAGCCACGAAGGCAACAACCGCTCCGCCCTCAGAGCAGCGTTCCAGATGCGGCGCCCCCGCATTCCCTTATCAAACTCACAGCGAGTGTTTATTCATCTCGTTCTGCGGCCGTCCGCCATCCGCACGCTCCTCGGTCTACTCCAGGACGCCAAGAACCGTCCTCAGCACATACTCGCCCTTCCGCCCGCCCCCGCCCCCGCCCCGGCTCGTGTGCTTGATGAACCCGAGATAGTCGAGCTCGTGCAGCGCGCGCACGAAACGCGCCTGCACTGCCAGCTTCCACCGTTCCTCGTCCTCCGTGACCTTCTTGCCCTTAGGCGTCGCCTTGGCCTTGCCCTTCGCGCTGCCCTGCGCGGTTTTGGCAGCAGCGCGCTGCCCTTCGAGAACCACGCGGAAGTGGTCGAACCAGTCGTACACGTTGATTAGCTTCCCCGCCTTGACGTACCCCGCGAAGAGGATGCTTGTGTCAGGCAGCGCCTGCAGGTCGTCCGCGTCGTCAACGTCGTCGTCGTCTGATGTGTTTCCGCCGCCAGCGTAGGCGCGCGGGACGGAGAGCCCCGCGATCACAGAGGGCCGCAGCGCGGGGTTAATCAACTTCACAACTAGTTAGCCTGGTTTAGAAAGTCGCGAAGCGGCGGTACCTCTGACGGGAAGAGCGTGAGGCCGGTATACCACACACCCCAGAGCGGGGTCGAATCTTCCAGCGGCTGGAGCAGGTCCCTGGTCGGCATCAGTTGGGTGCGGACAGCTCTGCAAGACCCCACGCACGCGAGGTAGCCCTCCAACCACTCCGCGATCTCACCTCTCAGCTCGCCGGACGGGTTTCTGTAGCTGACGATTTGGCTACGCGCAGTGCTCTCGGCCTCGACGGTGCGGATTTCGTGCGGCAGGTCGCGCAAGTACACGTGCAACGTCCCGAGCAGCGCGTCGAGCGTCGCGGTGGAAAGTTTTCTTGATGGGGTCGTCAACACGGGGCAGAGAGACTCGTCGCAAGGAACTGCACCTGATCAGATTACCGATGCCACGTATGCCGTCGCTGTCGACGTCGAGCGCCCGGCTTACGGCAGCGGGGCCCGTCCACCGCGCGAGGGTCTTGTCGCTCGCGCTTCCGCGCAGGGCTGCGACAACGAGGGTGAGGAGTTGGAAGCCGAGCTTCGTCCGGCGGGCGTGCCTTGCAAATTCCTCGCGCGCGGCATCAACGGCTTGGAGGAGAACGGATACCGACTTAGCGTGCGCGGACCACACGAGGGGGGTTTTTGTGGCGGACGGGTCCGGGGAATGTAATCGCGCAAGCAGCGCCTCGAGAAAGTGGAGCTCGGCGGGCGTTGGGCTCGGTGCGAGGCGCGGCGTCGCATGCGCAAGCAGCGATAGCGGCTCGGTGGAGTAGTGTTTCAAATGGGCGACCTTGCTCCGATATCAGCACAATTTTCGAAAAAAGGGTGCGGGCGCGACCTGGAGGACGGTAAGTAGCGCGCCGAGGGACGGGGCGTGCGTCAAGTAGTGGTTTTCGATGAACTCCAGGAGCGCGGGGCCAGGGAGAAGGAGGAGGTCGACGGTGGGGTCAAAGAACGTCTGGGGGGCGTTAGAATTCAGGAGGCGGCGGGGGTAGATCATGTACTTTCAAAAGGACGGTGTGCAAGACTTCGGGCCCGGACGGGACCGCGAAGTGGTACACTCTCAGGAGCGCGAGAGTTGCGCGGGCGAGCGATGCCTGCAGATATGAAGATGGCGAGGGCGTAGAGAGCGAGAGAATGAAGGTGAGAGGAAGCCGTGCGACTTGAAGGCTAGTGGCAATTTCAAAGGCGGATACATCTATCGCTGGCCGGCGTACCTGCAGATGTAGAGCATGTCCTGCACGACGTTCGCGTCAAACTGCTCGAATTCGTGCAGGAGCACGGCGAGTGAAGGGCGGGGGACTTAGATTTGTGGGTTGGATGCTCGCATTCGAATGAGACGACGCACTGTCGATGGCGTCGTACCACGCCTGAAGCAGTCCAAGGTCGTACGGCGCTACCGAGGCCGCCGGCCGTCGCCTAGGTGCGACTGCAGGGTGGTCAGTCTACGCCGCGGGGCTGGAGGACACGCAGACCTTTGTCCCTGTCCACGAACCCCGAGATCAGATTCTTCATCGCCGATGTAATGTTGAGGCAGTCGTTCGGATACAGATGGTGGACTATCATGGGCGCGACATCGTCCTCCCCATCGCTTTCGAGCTCGAGCTGGGCGCCGAGATACTCCAGGAATAGCGAACCGCTCGAGAGATCTATGCGCCTTGAATACGGGGAAATTTACTATCACGCTTGCGTACCGGTGATGGTAAGAACAGGGAGCTCGGGGAACGGCAGCCCGGGCAGCACATCGGAGTGCACATTGTCCAGCCGGTCCATGACATCAGAGACGACGGGGCTGTATAGCTCCGCGACGATAACCTGCAGAATAAACGATGGGGCCTGCGACGGAGCACGCGAGGGAGGTGGCGCACCTTGACGCGCTCTAGACATTGCGTCCATGCGGCCTTGTACGCTTCAAAGCGCATCTGCGGGCCATTTCCGAGATCAGCTTCGATAGGCACAGATGGAAGGGCGAGTGGTGGCTCGGGTGCGTCTACGTCTGCGTCTGTTGGGTGAGCAGTTCTGAAAGAGATGTACCGGGAAAGATGATACCTTCGTCTCCGTCATATGGGATATAAATTACAGTCTGAAGAATGAGTGACATCCGCGAGCGATGGGTATGGGTACCTGCTGGATGTCTTCGAGGTCTATCGACATGGCCGTCGCGTCCAATGGCAAGAGCAGTCCAAGGGACTCGTCCACACGTGATCCCGAGATGGATTGGAAGGGTTTCTCAGTCTCAACTTTCTGGGAATTACTTACATAGATAACTTGCTCTGCATTACTGCTAGTACTAGTACGCAGCAGTTCCTTGTCGGATATAGCGATCCAAAGAACATCAATCCACAACATCTACAATACAGTACACTTTGCTTCCTACTTGAATCCGCCCCACAAATCACCAAACGCATCGTCCTTTTTCTGCTGTGCGGGCTGCACGCCGCCAAACGGTGTGGAGAACGCAGAGAACATATCCGTTCCGCCAGCTGTTGGGGCGGGTGCGCTAGCCATCCCGCCCCACACGTTGCCCGAATCAGCTGCAGTAAACCCAGACTGATGTTGCGCAAGAGCAGACTGCTGTTGCACGGCGGGCGCGCCCCAAAGGTTCTGCTGCTGAGGCAGCTGAGGTGCTGCTGCCCAGCCTGAGGAAGCTCCCCACATGCCCGTTCCGTTCGTTCCGGCCATGCTCTGTGGCTGCACCGGCTGCACTGGCTGCACCGGCGCACCCCACGGGCTCGTCTGCTGCTGCTGCGGGAGCTGCCCGAACTGGGGCGACATTGCGGGCGCCGGTGCGGCGAAGAGCGAGAGAATGTCCTGCTTGGCGTTGGTGTTCTTCGACGGTGGGGGCGACGCCGGCGCTGCGGGGGCGTGGAAATCGAGCGACAGCAGATCCTCTACTGGCTTGGGTTGCACTACCTTAGGTTGCCCGGTTGGCGGTGGCACCTGCGCCCGTGGTTGCACGAGCGATGCAGCACCGCTGGCGCTGCGGAGGTTCGTGTGGCCTGGGGAGATCAGCTGGTGAGGCTGAGGCTGGCGGCTGACGGCGGGGCTTGAGGCGCGCGGTGCGGATGGGTAGCCCCACCCGATCGGATCAGGTGCAGCTGCAAATGGGGGCGCGGGCGCTGGCTCCACGGGGTTCTCAGCACCGCCAGCGTCCGATTCGAGGATAGACGGATCCGGCGGCGGAGGTCCGTCGAGCGCCCATCGGCGTGACTCGTACTTCGAGCGGATGAATGACTCCATTTTGCTGCAGGCTGTGAGCGGAAAGTACAATGAGTGACGATTGGGGCGTACTGCTCGGGTGGAACATGCCCCGGCTTGAGATGAGCTTCCCAGTACAGATTCGCTAAACGGTTCCCCCATTTCTGAATACTCTGCACGCGATATGAGACAAGCGCGCGCGTGTTGCACATGGATGCACACCTGCATCTGCTCCGGGGTCCACGTATCGAGGTCGACGGACTTGACCTTGCTGATATGCGTGCCCATTCCGCGGTGGATACCCGAACATCGGATGCACAGAAAAACGCCCAGATTCCATGAAGCCCATCGCGGGTCTGGTGCACTGAGTGAGCTACATAGATCGTTAGGATGGATGGCGACCTGCCGTTTCGCTTGCAGTCGGCGCAGAGCTTATTCTCGGGGCGCTTCACCAGCTCGCGAAGGGTCTTTGTGAAGCGGTCGGTCGTGGCCTTGTCTTGTCGCGACATGAAGGAAGTTAAAAGCAGAGATTGAGCGGAGAAATCAGTACGCAATACACAGCCACCACATTCTCTGTTCCAACTAGGACCAACTTGCACCTTGCTTGCACCTCAGAATTAGAGTCACTTCTGCTACTTGCCACTGACAACATGCGTTCATGCTTCAAGCTTCAAGTCACACCATCTTGCGCAGTCTCATCCAAACTTGCTTATTGTACAATGGCGCTTCCCGATCTATTTCTTGGAACCAAGGGTCTCTGCTTCTGTCGTGGCTCTGGGCGACTGAACGTATCATACAAGTTCTTACCTTCAGATTGAGGTGTCTGGAACTATATGGAGCCTCGGGGTCTCTCAGAAATATCTGGGCTCGCGCCCGCTTGGACTCCGTGCTATGTGAGACCTGCGTGCGTTATCCTGCTAACGTTCAGTCAGCCACTACGATCAAGACTCTGCATGCTGCAAAGCGGATGTCAGCCACCCCTCAGTTCAGTACTGCTCCTTTGTCCGCAACCATCACCACACCCACTACACACTCGTTTATCTACTGTCTCTACAGTATGATCTTTTCCCTCCATAAAGTTTTCGAGGCACTCTTGTGCCTGGTATACTTCCTCTTCGGGCGCAGCCGTTTGCACGATGTCGAGGTTGGTATGGACACCCCCAACGTCCATATTCCAGGCTAGTATCCTCCCCTGCTCTCGCATATATAACTCTTAACATATTCCGCTATCTAGGCTTCAAGGTCGTCGAGATCAAGGCTGGTACGCACATCGGAGCTCACCATCGGATATCTCCCTCTGACCAGACTTGCAGATGCCGTGCCCCTTTATCCTTGGAGTGTCGAAGGTGTCCCCGCGTTAGCTCTCGCCTCGATGACAATGTCGGCCGTCATGGTCCCTGGGGCAGTCAAGCCGGCCATTCCGCCCAGCATACCTGCCATTATCTTCACCTCGCCGACGGTGGGAGAGAAGATTGACGTCAATATCGATGGTAAAGAGCTCGATGTCACGCCGCGGGCGAAGGAGATCGACGTGAAACGTGCGCCACTCCGCCAGCTCACGAACGGAGACACACGCGTACACGGGAAGGTACCTACTCGTAAATCCCTCAGAAAAGCCAAGGAGAATGTCCGAGCCCACCCCACCGCGCCTTGCCACCCTCGACTCTACCAGGCGCCGCCCCGTCTCCAGCACACCCGCATCACGGTCCTTTCCGCCCCCGCGCCCGTCGCCGTCGCTCCCGTACCAGAAATCCCGCTCTACGTCGTCCCAGACTTCATTCCTGTGCCGCCCGTCACTAAGCCCGGCTCCTCGCAGTGGGACCTGGAGAAAACGCGGCGCCTTGACGAGGCCCGCGCCTTTTCCGACAAGGTTCAGGACCACCGCCGGCTGTCCGCGTTTCTCCTTGCTCCTGCGCCCGTTTCCGTCGCTTCCGTACCTGCAAACACCGTCGGCGTGGTCCCAGACCTCATACCTGCATCACACGTCGTTAAGCCCGGCTCCTCGCAGTGGGACCTGGAGAAAACGCGGCGCCTTGACGAGGCCCGCGCCTTTTCCGACAAGGTCAGGGATCGCCGTCGGTGTTCGCTGCCCCCTGTTCTTCCATCGTCCCCTACCGCTACCTCCCCGACCACTCGTCACGACTCTGCTCCCGCGCGCCTCTCCATCGAAGAGCGCCTCCAACGCGCGGTGGCCGCTGCAACACCCGCAGTGTCCGTCGCACCGCTCTGGGGCGACGTCAATCCCACGTTCGTCCTCGACGATGAGGATGACGCGACGGAGACATGGGCTCCGCCACCTGCACGAGGGGAGCGCCCCGCAAGATCAATCCCCACCTCGTCGTCCTCGTCCGCCCTCTCGTCAGGCGCCTCGTCCTCCGAGTCACTCACCGCGGTCCTCGACGCGCTGGAGGCGGAGCTGCACTCCCCCACGTGGTTTGCGCTACTGGCGCGCGACACGGGAAGCAACGGCGACAGGGACAGCGGACACTGGTCCGAGGTCGTGTCGCTGGAGGACTATGCGTGAACTCTTCCCAGCCTCTCAGAATCGGACCCTCTCGTGCCTCCTCACCCCTCTCTCTCTCTCCTCCCCCCCCCTTCTTTTCCCCGCAAATTCGGTTGCAAACCTGCTCGGCCCCTCGTCCCGGACACCCTCCCTCCTCACCGCGCGCAGCCTGGACAGCTGCAAGCAACACGGTCACCACCGGCATCGGCTACTTCATCACGGACGCCCTCCCCCCTCATCGCGCGCAGCCTGGACAGCTGCAAGCAACGCGGTCATTATCGGCATCGGTCACTCGCATTCTGGACACCCTCCCTCCTCATCGCACGCAGCCTGGACAGCTGTAAGCGCCAATTCTCATTCTCCCGCCCTGGTGGCCCGTTGTTTCGTTTCAAACATCACACCAAGAGGAATAGCCTCAGAGGTCCCGAGCGCAAGTGTGAGGTAGAACTTGATCCACGCTCAGCTCTGGTAGCTGTCAATGTCATATGTAGTCTAGTTTAGTAGTAGTTTTGGACTTATGATTCTGGACTTGAGAACTCATTATATTAGCTTCAACCTGAACGATGATTTGTCCACTGCGTAGGACTGCATGATGCATATCCGTCACCAATCAAGTTTTTTAAATGGATCGACCCCTTTGTCAATGCAGCTTGATATTTGTGATGCAGCTCGAACGCTAATGAAAGCTCGAAGTATCTTAGCAGACGGACTATTGGAAAGCCTATTAGGCCTGGTAGTCTAGATACCGACGATGCGAGGCAAGGACCGCAGCCTGGTAAGCAACTCGAGAAATCGAGTTCATGCCGCTCAGCTTCAAGTTCAGCTTCTGGGCCCGGACCCGCATCACGTAGTATGGTACTTACCTAGTCTCTTATAAACAGACGCTACAACCAATTGGTGCTCGTACCTCGCATGGTTGTAGTACTTACCTCAGATTTGTTGCCAGTATGAAGAGCTGGGGATGAGACTCTACGATCGAGCTGGCAGTGACATCCCTTCCTTTGATGATCGAGCTTTTAGTACTGACAGGCGGCGGCCTTCAGGCTCCCGAATTTGCCACTGGAGCAGTGGGCCAGACAAGCTTAAACACGTCAGGTTTCAGGAGAAGTTGAACGCGCGAATGAGCCACTGGCACATACGCACCTGGGCAACAGCAACGTCAATATTGCATGTACCATGCTGTCTCCCGGTGGGCGCGCAGTAACGCTGCGACGAGCTAAGCTACTAGTAGGTACTAGGCAGTGCAAAGGCAGTGTACTTAGTATTGCGCAAAACAGAGGATACACTGATTACGTAACACTCAGCCGTTCCCACGGTTTAACCAAAAGTTGCCTGAGTCCTTGGACCTTGAGCTTAAGTATTATCTTGTCCTCCCGGTCGATTGCTGAGTACATTACTCTAAGACGGGGAATCCGCAGGCTAGATATGTGAAATCAGCTTGGCTGGTGTGTCCACTCCTCGAGTCTTCAACAAGCGAGGTACGAGCTTTTTTTTTGTTGAAGTGTCTGTCTAGGAGAGACTAACTCGAGTCTGGACTCGTACTACTAGAGTCGAAGCCGACATGGTTTTTTTTTTCATCCAAATGACTTTGATCACACAGGAGCGGCGCATGAGCACTTGCATGAGCACCTGCAGTTCACCTCGGCTTGGCGCGTTTCTAGATTTGAAAAGCCTGAGGGCCCGAGGCCTTACCGAAATCAGTTCGCCTTCGCCGTCACGAGTCGTCACCATTGCGTGGTGCCGCCAACGATCCCCAGATAAGAATTGAGGGAGAATAAGTAACTCTGGCTCGACATATGGCGCGAAAGGCTGGATTTCTGAAATCATTTGGGCGGAATCTCAGAGATGCTCTCGATACGTTGCAATTGATTCCGCCCGTCCCGAGACAAAGCCTAGCTCATCCTACTGGAAGAAAATGACATACAAGATGTGACTCAAGCCGGACCAGTCCAATTTCAAGTTAGCAATTCAATTTTGAGACTCGGAGAACAGTCACACATGCGTATACATACATGTAGGAGAATGAAAAGAGATCGTCGGAGTCGTAAAAGGGGTAAGCATAGAAAGAACGGTGTTCAACGGTTATTTGAGCTTGAGCTTTGTCCACATTAATTTCTAAAACTCATGAGAAGCTGTCCTTGCAGAAGATGTGCCGCATACCTGCGTCGATGTTGGCCGTTGTCAGGCGGGAAGTTTGACTTAAACTGTGGGCCCCCGAGTCTGCCAAGGCGGTTGGAAGCGAGTGAGCGACACATGACACAGCAGATGAATACTTCGCACTGAGCATTTGGATTGTAATGGGTTCTAAAGGCGATGAATAATTTCGATCCATTGTAAGCTCCCAGACTACTTACGGTGATTGCAGATTCGACGATGAGGCATACCTGCCGTCCCTGGAAATTGTGGGATGTCGGAATATTGGTGGTAGGTGTCTGTTTACCATTGTGCAGGTTGCGGATTCCTTGAACCACTGCATGCCGTTGGTTTGTCGGAACAGAATATCAGACGGTGTGCCTACCTCGCTTGAGGTCGCCCAAATGCAGAGCTAGATCCATTGAGAAGTATAACAAATAATCTGAAGCGGCACCTACTTCGGCTGATAATAGGTCTGGGGATGAACCGGCACTCTAATCGATGTCACTCTTGCTCGATAACGCCGTGCACAATACGACTTACTGTGGCGAATAGTTGATAGCCGGGCTAGACATACTGTGAACATGTCAGAATGAGGCTGAATTCAATGGATTGGGAGCCAAGGATTCACACCTTGCCTGTCGATTGTGTGTTCGATATGGTGATGCTCCGGGGCTATAGCAACCTGATTGAGGATACGTTGATGAGGTGTAAGAAGCGCAGCTTACGGTCGAGGAGCTTGTTGATAAACCGAGGTGCTGGCGCAAATGAAGATGTTGATATTTGGATCTTGAAAGGGGGATGACGAATGGGTACCTCGACATTTGGTGTTGAGAAGCCCTAAATAGAAACAGTTAAGGCAGGAAGGCTAGCGCCGAATGGGTCTTACCCATATGGATTCTGTACTGGATTGCCGAACTCAGGCGGACCCGGTGGCGGAACAAGTCGGGGGCCTGGCGCGCGCATCGAAGGCTGTCTTTTACGGCGAGGGCTTACGGAAAGGGATAAGCTCAGTGCTTAACGATGGGTTATCTTACTTACCTCTCCGTTACTCTTCGCGGAGGCGGAAGGGATTGACTTTGTCGACAGATATTTCTGAGCATCAGTTTAAAGTACGGGTACTCAGTATAACTCACGGATGATATAGGTCGGTTGCGGTTGACCACTCGCTACAGACAAGCAGTGAGCACAGCAAATTTCAGGATAAAACAAAATGACTTGGAGGGAGGGACTGAAGCGTATATTCTTGAGATGTATCAGCCTGAGGACACCGATCAGTTAACCGGGAAGACTCAACTCTTCTACACTCTCGTTACTGATGAGTCTTTGGCTCAAAAGCCCTTCTTGGGTTGACGGTGAGTTGTACGACGGATAGCTGGGCCGTCCGATAAGCACAGCATGAACAGGAAGGAAAAGCCATCAATCGACTCGCTGTTGTTCAGACCGATAAGGTGGCTGCAGAGAACGACCGGGCCTGGGATTTGTCAGACTGCGGTTAAGAGAAACATGAGGGCGCATACATTGAATTGTCGCGATGAACAGGGAGATTGCCACTTCTATATATATGTGAGCTGGGCGCAGATGGTGAGGAAGTGATAAACAGGGAGAAAGGCAGATCACATACTCCGTGCGAGTAGCATATCTTGGAGTTACAGATGTCAGTCGGGTTTTCCATGAAACAAAAAATCGCACTCAGTGTCGAGAGCGGCCCAATTTGCTTCGTTCTCGCGTTCGAAATTATCTTGCCTTTCTTTTGCGCGTCTCTCAGATATGTGATTTAGCCGCTCTTCTTCAATGGCGCGTTCTCGGTCGCGAGCTTCCCGCTCCCGTTGTTTCATCTGCGAAGAATTCTACACCTGTGTTGAGTTTAGGCTTCAGAGCCCGTTGAAAATGCTCACTGAATAAGTCGTATGAGTTGTCTCGGCACGGGTCTTGAGAATCTTGATCTCTTCCTTTAGGGCGGAGTCAACACGGCGGCTCTTTCGTTCCTTGTAGCGAGCGTTAAGATTCTGCGCCTCTATATCTAGCCTGTTTCGAGTTATGTATCCCACTGAACTAAAAAGAAACAGAATGTAATACTTCTCGACTTCTTTGAGGTAGTCGTCCCTGAGCTCTTGATCTGCTTCGTGGTCAACGCTGGTGGCAAGAAGTTGGACGCTAGCGTTGGCTGCATCCAGATTGCTCTGAGACTTCGGTACGAAGAACTCCGCGCTCTTCATCTTCGTCAAAGTCCTCCGCATCCTAGATTATGGTCTGAGGTGAGGAGTGTCAAAGAAGTCGCGAGTCGAAGTCGACTGCGTTGAGGAGGGAGTCGTTCACCGGGCTGGCAGTGCTCGAGTGGAGAAACCAAAGATATCTCAGAGTTATATAGGCCAAGCAAGCCTATCCGGGGCTTTCCAGCCCAGCCTGACTCAATGCTCTGGCGCCGTGGGTCCCAGCATGAAGAGTCACGGCGCTAACTTGCAAATTGCCTTCCACCCGGCAACTGCCCCCGAGCATTTTGTTTGATCAGAGAAGAACCCCAAGAAGGCTCTTGGATGCCTCGCGTTTGTAGCCAAAACAGGATGGTTGCACCCAAGAGCCCAGTCATAGTTGACTCGGGGGTATAGACAGAGTTTCGTGAAGTGAGTGCCAGACATCAAATCAAGTTGAGTCATCGGGGTTGTGGCGCATAGTCGGGACCCACATGTACAAACATATTAAACCACTTATTTCGAACAACATGCCCGACCATGCCAGAGAGCTCTTGAACCAAATCCGCCAGAACGGTGGCTTACGAGAGCGGGAGAAATGGTGGGTCGAGCACCAGCCGTTCCTGCTCTCCCATGGTTATGCTTTGCGTCCACGTTATGATCCAAACTGGATCCCGACATGGGAATTACCTGGAAACGAAGCATTGCTCCCTAGTCGGTTCGAGGACTCCCTGCCCATTCCGATTGTATGCAAACTCTACTCTGCATGGGCCCATGTCAGCTTATTCTATCATACTCAGCCTGGGAACGTGCTCGACGCCCGCCGCGTAGCTGACCAGTACAAGGTCGTCCTCAAACTGGTGTCCTCGTCAAGCGAAAAGGCAAACACTTGGTATCTGGGGGAGTACCTACCGGAAATGGAGCCTGATCAAAGGAACCGCTGTGTTCCTTTGCTGGAGTTCATAGAACTTCGTGATGATAAGAAATACATCGGAATTCTGGTCTTGCCATTCCTGCGAATATTCGATGATCCTCCCTTCGGTCGAGTCAGTGAAGTCGCAGAAGCCGTTGGACAATTTCTGCAGGTTTGGCAGACTTTGGTGCTCCATGTCGCTGATTCTGATTTCTCACCAGGCTACCGAATACATGCACTCAAAAAATGTTGCGCATGGGTATTATTTTTATGAGCCCAACCGGTCTCTTTTTCTTAAAATATCTGCAGGGATCTGTGCCGTAGAAATCTCATGATGGACGCCCGTGGTCTCATCCCCAACGATTGGCATTTCGTGTTGCCAGCCACTTACAACGGCGTGCAAGTTTCTAAATCTCTGACCTCTCAACCTCGTCCTCCTGTTTCGCAAGTGAACTACTTTGTGATCGACTTTGGTCTAACGAGCGAATTCTACGATGGTCCTGAGAATGTTGGTGGTAAGTATGGACAGGATAAGACAGTACCGGAGATGTTGGAATGGAAAAGGTCGGAATCCGAGAAGTTGAAATCAGACAAGCCGGATACAATCGCTCTGCACACATTTGATCCATTCAAAGTCGACATCTACCAACTCGGCAATGTCATTTTAAAATTGGTCGAGGCAAGTCGATGATAATAAAGCTCCGAGTTGCCCGACCCACTCACACAGACACGACACAGACATACGAAGGGCTTGAAATATTTCGCATGCTTGCAGACTCAATGACTATGCACAACCCCGACAACCGCCCGACCGCATCGGAGTGCTTGCAAACTTTTCGCGCCTTAACGATACCCGAGAATGCCCCCGTGTCCCTGATCTCGTCCTCGGACTCCGATACAGACTATTCAGAGAGTGATGTCGATTCGGAAGGTTCGGAAGGGGAGGGCTCACAATAAACCTCAGCAGAGGAGGAGCAGGAGGATTGTATGTGGTATCCGATGATCACCGTGACGTCAACAATCAACTTTTAAGGAGTGGGTGTTTGCTAGGCCTGTTTAGCTATTAGAACACGACCTGGGACATTGTAATGTGCTTGTACTTGTACTTGTACTTCAGTATAATGTGATCAACGAGTGTCAAGGATACCGAAATCGAAACCGAGCCATAGTCCACAGAACAGGGATAGACTCCGAAGGAAACAAAGGATCCAGCACGTCTAACTACCGAAAATATGGTCGAGAAGAAGTGATATCATCATGCAGCGCCTTGACATTGAATCAAGGAGGAAGAAGGAATGCAACCGAGGGTCAGGATTGCCTTTTCTAGGAGATGAGGACACTCTTCTCGTCCTGTAGACTCACGATCGCGAACCCACAGGGGAAATTTTTTCAACCGCTGATGCCGGCTATAGATCTCGAAGGAATGACTCGCAGATCTTTCAGAAGTCTGATGAGCAGCCTTGAGCTGATTCTGGACGGAGGACTGTGCGCCAAGCAGGTGTGGCCCCACGCAGGTCGCCACATCGAAGTAGATGCTCTATTGCGGCCACGGCGGAGTCGAGGGGGAGTCGCGACTTCAGGCGCTGAGCGCTGATTCGTCATAAAGCGAGGAAAGGGATTCCCCGGTCAGCACAAAATGCCACCGAGGGATGGAAGTCATATAACAGGATTTGCATTTGGTTCGGTCTTTTCCGGGATATTGCGAGTGAGGTCGGGAGGCGGAGCTTGTTGTGAAGTCTACTTATAGTGCAGGGCATATCGGTTTGTCGATTTGGTGCGACTGACTATCGGTATGGGTTCGCGCTGGGAAGAATACGTATCGCTGCCAGATTCTTCCTTCGTTTCGAGACGTGACGGGACGACCGACTTAGCAAGTAGACCATCACGGAGGCTTTGCGCGTAGAGGATGTGGAAGCTTGACTTAGGTGGCGCAAAATTCGCAGCGAACGGTGTCCTAGGCATGGGCATGGGTTTGGGGGGTACCACTGGCTGATAAGTCAAACGTGGAAGGCGGCTTTGTAACACTCTCAGCCTGTCTGTGTGGGCGGTCGTTCATTATCTCTGAGACTCTCCTGGATAATTTTAACGCAAGCTCGAAGGTAAACGGCTAGTTGGCTGCAACGAAGGGATGAGTGCGATGATCTGCGATGATCGATGATGTCCCGGAGCGGCGTTGCGGTTGAGCCTGCCAGCCGTCGCGCCGTCCGAGTCCGAGAAATGCGATGGATCTCCTCTTCATTTTGTGTCGCGGGCGTTTGACGCCAGTGAAGTTCAAGGCGTAGGAGTGCAAGCTTGCAGCTTGAAGCAAAGATTTTACGCCTCCTTGCGCGAAAATTGCGGTACATCATGATGAAGAAATACAGAACGGAACAGAGGATGTGCCAGGAGGACGCGCTGCGTTGCGATAGGATATTTCTACAGGGGTCCGACTGCAGGGGCAATAGAATGGATGCGGGCCAGATATAAAGGGAAGTCCGGTCACAGCCATCGCCCACTCTTACCTTTACCCCCACCATCAATAATATCAACCATGGAAGACGAAGTTGCTGCTCTTGTGTGTCTCACCGCTGTCGTCCCCGATGCCGAGGACCCCGCTGACTCCGCGCTAGGTTCTCGACAACGGCTCTGGCATGTGCAAGGCTGGCTGTTCGTAGCCTCTGTCTCACCTGCGCGATATATCATACTGACCACACCTGATAGTTGCGGGTATGTGTTGTGTGCGCTCTCGCTCCTGTTTTGTTCACCCTCGCAGGCGACGATGCGCCCCGTGCTGTCTTCCCGTGCGTATGTGTTCTGAGATGGCTGTAATCATGCTGACTCCGGCGCAGTTCCATTGTAGGTCGGCCGCGTCACCAGGGTGTCATGGTGGGCATGGGCCAGAAGGACTCTTATGTTGGGTGCGTCGCATCGCGCCATCGCCGCGCGCATGCGCCTAACTGTAACCGCCTATAGCGACGAGGCGCAGTCCAAGCGCGGGATCCTCACGCTTAAATATCCCATCGAGCACGGTATCGTGACCAACTGGGACGACATGGAGAAGATCTGGCATCACACGTTCTACAACGAGCTGCGTGTCGCCCCGGAAGAGCACCCCGTGCTGCTCACCGAGGCGCCGCTCAACCCCAAGGCGAATCGCGAGAAGATGACGCAGATCATGTTTGAGACGTTCAACGTTCCCGCGTTCTACGTATCCATTCAAGCCGTGCTCTCGCTGTACGCCTCCGGACGAACGACCGGTATCGTGCTCGACTCAGGCGACGGTGTGAGTCACACGGTGCCCATCTACGAGGGTTTCTCGCTCCCCCACGCCATCCTGCGGCTCGACCTTGCTGGCCGCGACATCACCGAGTTCATGATCAAAAACCTCACCGAGCGCGGGTACCCGTTCACGACCACCGCCGAGCGTGAAATCGTCCGTGACATCAAGGAGAAGCTGTGCTACGTTGCGCTCGACTTTGAGCAGGAGCTGCAGACCGCCGCGCAGTCCTCTGCGCTTGAGAAGAGCTACGAGCTGCCCGATGGGCAGGTCATCACCATCGGCAATGAGCGGTTCGTTTGCCAGCGCTGAAAGCATGGGGTCCATCTCATCCCGCCCAGATTCCGTGCTCCGGAGGCGCTCTTCCAGCCGGCCTTCCTCGGGCTCGAAGCCGCCGGTATTCACGAGACAACGTGAGTTTCCGCGCCCGCGACCTGACATGCGGCACGCTGACACACGCACACAGCTTTAACTCGATCTTCAAGTGCGACTTGGACATCCGGCGCGACCTGTACGGTAACGTTGTGCTGTCGGGTGGAACGACTATGTTCCCCGGTATCGCGGACCGCATGCAGAAGGAGCTTACGTCGCTCTCGCCCGCGAGCATGAAGATCAAGATCGTCGCACCGCCCGAGCGCAAGTACTCGGTGTGGATTGGCGGGTCGATTCTTGCGAGCTTGAGCACGTTCCAGAACCTGTGGTGTTCGAAGCAGGAGTACGACGAGAGCGGCCCGGGGATCGTTCACCGCAGTGAGTCTGTCCATCATTTTGTATGTGGGTGCGGTGCTAACGCACGACAGAGTGCTTCTAGGGGCGATTCGGAGACGGGGAGAGATCGGATCAATTATCATATTGTGTTTGCTGGCTATGAAAATAAATCTTGTGGAAGTGTGCTCAAATATAATATTTCGTGACCGAGGCAATATGTAGCAAGCGGAGAAAGGAATTACGAAAAGCGCGATTTGGCCTGATCTCGAAACTACTCCGCTTGAGTTGGAGCCTGTTAAATTGAGCCTTCTGTTTTCTCCACGCTTTCTCGTTGAGCTTCGACTGCCAATCCTAATTGTCAACTGACTCCCCGACACTTGCTTCAGCGACCGTCGGGGTATCCGAAAGTATTATTTTCCTGAGTCTATGAGACTGCCGTATCATCCTCATAACAGGGGGGTAGGACATGCTCTGCGCGACTGCGCCAGCCAGGGCACATCGATCGCAAGGTATACCCCTGCCGGCGGCGATGGTTCTCCTAGGAATGAATAGTCGTGGATGAGGCTATGGTGATTCATGGAGTGAAGGGGGGCAGATCGATAGGCATGACCGCCGAAGCGCATCTCTGGGGTAGACAGATGCCGTGCTGTTGCTCTAGCGGCATCCTCAACGATAAGTTCTCAAACCATTCAGTTTCAACACAAGGCGAAACTGAATGCACGGAGGACGATCTCCGGCTCGAAAGAAATGTAGAGACAAAATGGATGCAGGTGCATGTAGCTCGACGACAATGAATGCCTGGTGACGTGAATTCCCATACTGGGCAAAAGGCGTTGTGGATGCCGGGATGCCGGGATCAACTGTACAGTTGTGTTTGTGTGGTGTTGTTGCTAGGACTCGCGCGCTCGACGCTACCGACTGTAACCCTACTTCAAGGTCCGGCTGGCTGCATTTTCTCCTCCCACAACTCACTGACCCTTTTCTAGACCCACCACCGGACGATGGGTACGCTTTCACACCCCTCCCCTTGTCCGTCGTAACGCTGCCCGCAGTTAATCTCCGTTCCCAAAAACGCCTCGCCGCCTCCGTCAAGGGCGTCGGGCAGCGTAAAATCTGGCTCAACCCCGCCGAGCAGTCGGAGATCGGCAATGCCAACTCGCGCGCGCACGTTAAGAAGCTGATCAAGGAGGGCGACATCATCGTCAAACCCACGACCGTCCACTCGCGCGCACGGACTCGGGCCCTGCTGGCGGCGAAGAGAAAGGGGCGGCACACTGGCCCTGGTAAGAGGAAGGGTACGAGCGAGGCGCGGATGCCGACGAAGGTCCTCTGGATGAGGCGGCAACGTGTGCTGCGGCGGCTGCTGAGGAAGTACAGAGAGGCGGGCAAGATCGACAAGCACCTGTGTGTTCCTCGTCATCCCTTCCACCGCTCCTTCACTCACGTATCCATCTGCCAGCTACCACGCGCTCTACCAAAAATCAAAGGGTAACGTCTTCAAGAACAAGCGCGTGCTCATGGAATACATCCACAAGGCGAAAGCCGAGAAGAGCCGCACCAAGGTCCTCACCGACCAGATGGAGGCCCGCCGTGTCAAGAACAAGGTCTGCCGCACATTACATACTCCTTTATTCGCCAGGATTAACGTCGATCCCAGGCCGCCCGCGAACGTCGCGCAGCTCGCGTGCAGGAAAAGCGATCCGGGTTCCTTGCTGTCGAGGAGGGTGCTGTCAAGGAGTAGATACCGCTCACGACGTATTCCTATGCGCGCACGAATCTTATGCCTCTGCTATGCACCATGTACCACCCTGGTCCGAGCTAGCCATCTCTGCCTCGTCTAGCGCCGCGATCAATACCCTCTCGACCAGGTCGACCGCCTAACATTTTGTGTACAGAGTCGATGGGCTTCTAACAAAGCACGAAGTGCAAGCCTTTTTTCAGCGTGATTTCTCTTAATGTAACAATTTGTATGACTGTCCGGCCTCCTTTGAATTTTAATGGGAGCTCGCTGCTCAACCAGGAAATTTTGTGTTACCTTTTGGTTACCTTGGCCAAGAACTTCTAGTCCTTAAAACAACCGAAGAAGCTTCTCAAAAATTGGTTTGTTCCATGGATGCGCGTAACGGTGGGCACGTTCTAGGATCGTGTCCGTTTCAAAGACTAAGAGTGCGTTCGGATGATCCTGAAACGTCAGGCCTCAGGCCTCAGGGTCGGCTTCAGCAAGGTATGTACTTAGCGAAAACTGTTTCAGTCGACACCGGTCGACATGGGTCGACACACAGCGGTTACTCAGACTGACAGTGATACATACATAATGTTACATAGCCCATCAATCCCAAACCCAGCCCAGCCCGCCCCAAGCCCGGTGCCGGGGTAAATTACAAGCTCTTTGCGATCATCGCAAACGTGTTAAATACCCGGGATCTCGTACCGCAAGTTCAGCTCAAATCCTCGTTTGCGTTGGCACCATACTACGCATACGCAAGACTTACGGGTTCTTTCGACTTCTCATGGCCTCCTCCATCCAACTCTGCGCTGCTACGACTATCTTGTGCATATTGGGTGGCATTGGGTGGCAGAAGTTCTGCAAGGCCCGCTCACAATGGATGGAGGACCTGGAGCTCTTGGGTCGCCCCAGGAAGCAAAAGCTTCACGGCACCGCTGTTGTTTGCGGGGGAAGGTACGTCTAGTGGTACGCCGCATTTTCGTGGCCTCACGACAACGTTGACAGCATCGCGGGGACCGTTACTGCACGGATCCTTGCCGACCACTTTGAGCATGTTGTCCTTGTCGACCCAGAACTCGAAGACATGGAGAAGCCTAAGACCCGTATCGTACAGTATAATGCAGTCCATGGTGAGCCAACTCGACTATTCGCGGCGCATGAATCGTGACAGTTTTTCTTAGTGTACTTGAGCCTTTTCGTTAATGGTGCTCGAAAGCTTTGGCCTAACTTTGACTCGGAATTCCTGGCCGTCACGGGTCGGTAAGTGGATAACTTTTTTTCCCGGGGACCGTCAAATGACTGCCCTGCACAGACTAGTACCTGCCGACAGCGGGATCCGCTACTCTGGAGTGCGGGTCATAAATCCGGATCACGACTTCCCCTCCGGCTCTTTTCCTGAGAGCTTGGTAATCAGGCGCTCCACTTCACAGAAGGTGCTGTCGAGATTGCTGATCCAGCATCCCACGTCTGCGAACATCACCATTATCCCGGGTACCATAAGAGGTTTCGAGGCCACTTCGGACGTGACGTCTATCCAGTCCGTAACTGTTCGCAAACTTGACGGAACAGAAGCGGTTTTGAACGATGTTGCAATGGTAGCGGGTATGTTTTGCTGGGGCTCCTCATCTTGGAATTGATTTCATGGTGTAGATTGCACCGGAACGACGCAGGCCGGCTTAAAATGGCTTCGGAAGGCAGGGTTCTCCCTCCCAGAAAACATTCGCCGTTCATACGATGCTAATTTGCGCTATACGACCCTGAATTTCACGGTGCCCGCCGAACTGGAAGCCAAACTTCCCATCCCGGAGAGTGCGAGAAACACAATACTCGCGTACGGGAACCTTGAACACTTCGCTTATGGCGCTCGCTCGTACGGTCTTATGGTAACCGACAACAATACTAGTATGCTCGTCGTTTACGCCTTCGCCCTCACTCATATCCAATAATAGTGCAGCTGATACTCTGCAACACCGACGACAACCTGCCTCGCGTCGCTTCCGATGTCGTTCCTTGGCTGACCAGCATCCGGTTCCATGCCGAAGTCCCAACGTGGTTCCTCGAAACCATCGAAATCATATGCGAACAGGGCGAGCCGTGGTTCGATCACATTAGAATCGGTGGGTTAAATGTGCGCCTCTTAACCCAATCGTTAACGGCGCAAGACAGCGCCCCAGTCGTACATCCAGTACCACAAGGCCCCCGCACGGACATTGCCCTCCAATTTCGTTGCGATCGGTGATGCTAATATGCAACTGAATCCTGTCCATGGGTGAGGAACCCGCGTATCCTCAGTCATGTCCTGCTGAACAACCACTTTCAGACAAGGCTTTGCAAAAATTTTGTTGAGCGGAATCGCGCTCAACACTCTTCTCCTCAAGACTGATCCAAAAGCGAGCAACCTACCGACGGACTTTCCGGCGCGCTACTTCAAGACTAGTGCTGCGTACTCCCAAGGTCTATGGTGAGTGCACCCAATCTTTGATCACTTGCTGGTATCAATTCACCGACCTTTGCAGGGATAGTACGAGGTTGCATGGTACAGTTTATCATCCATCCGAAAAAAACTCCTTCTCTGAACCAGCTTTAGATTATGGAGACGTCAACTGCGAGCCGATGGAGGGCGAAACAACTGACACTGGACGTTTCGTCCGCTGGTTTGAGGCGAAACTCATATCTGCTGCAACACAGGTATGAGAAGGACCCTGCTCCCCAGTTCAGGTGTCCTGACCGGTGTTCCAGGACGCCGAAGTTGCCTCCGCGGTGTGGCACGTCCGCCATATCTTCCGTGCAGACAAATTACTGTTGGCGCCGACGGTGCTCTGGAAGGTTCTGTGGGCTCGACCGCGGTTTTAGGAGACGCTGCATAGTCTCCTCGCCCTTAGGTAAAACCGAGCCCCAAACAATGTGCCGTGGAAAGCTCTGGAGCCTTGGCCGCGTTCTTAGACGTTGGCGGTTTTCCGACAGTTTTAGCCAACTTAGATACGTTCAAGTAATTGCCATGCGAAATAGACAGCGGGTGAAACAAAGAAAACAAAGCTTCCTGGGAACATCATCCTAACATGAAGAGTAACTCTCTACGATCGCATATCTGCTTGGGATACTTCAAGTCCATTTTCGGTCACACCTGAATATCTGTTCGGCACATCCTTCCTCATCTAGCCGTTAGCAGTTGTTTATCTGAGTTTGTTGTTTACGTGGCCATATCCATATGTATGGTGGCACACAGTTCTTTAGACCTTGACCTCAGTTTTTCGAATTCGCTCCTGGCTTCCTGCGCCTCCCCGACCTACAGACCTGACTTCGCGCGACCCACATCTGCTTACCCGGCTTATGGGAAAGACCCTTGAAGGAAAGACGGTGGAAACTGAGCTCACTGTTTCAAGTCCGAGCTGCTGACTGCTGAACAGCTTGAAAAGCCGGCTTCAACGATCTTATGCGGGACATCGCCAAACATCACCAAGAAGGACAGGTCTCGTGCGCGTTGTGTACGCGACTGGGCGTTATTTGTCTATCTTTGGTCGCTTGTGGTACAGCACGTGATCTTCGCTGTTTGCCCCGATTCATGCCAATGGCGAGCAATCCGCTCCTCGCCGCTGCTGCGAAGAAATCCAAGAAGCCACATACGGCCTCACAGGTCAGTGCAGTACCCCGTGTCCATTTCGCTCTTCCCAATCCTTAACTAGGCAGCGTCAACGAAGCGGAAATGTACGCCCTACACCTTCCCCGCGCATATGCCATCTAATTCGCCGTAGACACCGAAGAAACGCCCGGAGGGCTGCTCATCGTGCGCGCGCAGTCGGCCGACGCGCCGACGCGCTCTGCTCCAGCGCGGCAACCAACAGCGGGACCCAGCAAACCGCCAGCAGCGAAGAAGTTCAAGGCGGACACCTTAACCGTGCCCACACACCCGCCTGCGCGCAATGCATCTGTCGACCCGGTCGTCGAACAGGCAGTACGCGATATGGAGGACGAGGCCGACTCCCTGCGCCGCGCCGCGCGCCCCACCACCAACCCGTCGCCGCCCACCCTCGCCTTTTCCCCCGCGAAGCCGCCGCCCAAGCCCGCGCGCGCGAAGAAGAAGCCGGCTCCAATTGAAACGCAGGAGCCGCTGCGCGACGGCACACCTCAGGGCGCGCGGAACAAGCTCTTGCGCGGCGACGCGATGGCTGCTATCGCCCGCGGGCGCACCCCCGAGCCCGACACCCCAGGCCACCGCCGCCGAAGCTCGCTAGGCGGCCGCGGGAAGCGTATTAGCAACTCGTTCCAGGGCGGATTTGGTCCGCAGACTCTATTTTATTCCATGTCTAATCTTACCTTCATGCAGCACTCCCGCATGCTAAGGTAGGCGACGAGAGCCTCTACAAACATATAGACCACGAGCTCTCGGACGCGGAGCAGTTGCGGCAACTACTAACCTGGTGTGCCTCCCGCGCCGCCGAGGCGGGGCCCAGTGCACATCCTATCCCCCCTGTTGACGCCGCGGCCATGCAGACAATCAAGGGTGACATGGTGAACATGCTCGCCGAACGCTATATCGATCTCTCCCTATTCGGCCCCGACGAAGACCAGCCCATCCCCGGCGTCGGGAAGAACGCACAGAACGAGAAGAACCGCAGATGGGAGAAGGTCTACTCGGAGGAGATCGAGCGGTGCGTCTCTTCCTCCTCGTCCCACTCCACTACTTAATTCGTTCACAGAGCCGCGGCGGAACGCGAGGAGTGGAACAAGGCGCGCTACTACCACGACGCGTATCGCGCGAAAGAAGAGAAGCGCCTCGTAACTCGGCGCGCTGAGGCCGAAGCTAAGGGCAAGGGGCGCGCCACGGATGACAGTGCAGACCCATGGCCCTGGCCCGATGCGCGCGTGCTCCCCCAGCGGCTCCAACACGGCCTGCGCCTCGCACAGGCGGGGCCGACGCCTGATCCGCCGATGGATGACGTCCCCTTTGCGCTTGCGGCGCTGCATACACACCTTCATGCCGCGCGGACGTGCGTACGTGTGGCGGGGCGCGTCCTTGACGCGCGATTTGGGCTGCTGGGCGAGGGGATCACAGGTAGCACGGGGGCTGGTGCCACTGGGGAGGGTGGCAGCAGGGAGGGTGCGCATGGGCTGATGCGTGCCTTGGCACGAGTGGATATGGCACGGCCGCCGGGGATGGTGGGCGATGCGGCGCGGCGGGCTGCACGGGAGGTCCAGCGTGCGGCAAAGGCTGGAGAGGGAGAGCGGCGGGTCACTCTCACGGCACCAGGCACGCCGCGGCGGGCAGGGACACCACGGAGGGAACGGACGCCTGGGCGGGACCGGACACCAGGGCGCTAGGCGCGTGGCCACACATTGCTTTGTGAATTTCCTTTTTTCTGTACCAATCTTCCAAATTTGTAGGGCGATATCTTATGTTGTGTAATCAAAACGTTGGGTCTCAAAACTACAATGCGATCTCTACGTCGAGCCGCGCGAGGTAAGAGTACACGTCGGGGGACATCCGGTATTTTAGTATCCCTGCAAAGATCATCAGCGAGCGCGACTTTTTCCGCAGTGCGGCCAATGTCTGGTTCTCTGTCAGTCCAGTGCATCGGGAAAGAGAGGCGGAGAACCCACCATCTGCCTTGTCGCATCCGCGGGCCCCAAGGAGCTCTTGGTCTTCTGATGTACACCGGCGAGGGCGTCCATTGTCAGCGGTAGGTACGTCTGTAAGTTGCGTTGCAGTGCCTCGTGCAGGTCCTTGAACTCCTCCGCCCGGCGCGTTATCCGCCCCACGTCGCCGTCAAGCGGGATGAGGTCAGTCGATTCCATGATCTGATAAATAGAATCCAATCAGATAATGGCCAGAGAGTTTTACTGTTGTAGTAAGCACGTACATCGAGCGCGACCTCTGGCCGCCCCGCCGCCTTCGCATCCACCGCCTCCCTCACCCGGAGGAGCCGCACCACCGCCTCACGGTCCTTCCCCACCGCGCGGTTCGTGCGCTCATAGTGCCGCAGGATCTCCGCAGCCGTGCGCTCCACCGCGCGTGCGCGCTCGTCTGCGCCCGGCAGCGCAAGCGTGTTCCCCAGCGCCTGCGCGAGGCACGCGATCACGGTGTTGTAGTCGCCCGCGAGGTTGTACAGCTTGATCGCCTCAGGCACGCGGTCGTTCTCCTCTGCGTGGCGCGCGGCCTTGACGAGGATCTGCGTGTTGAACGCCGCCGTGTCGCGCAGGCCGAGCAGCGACGCGCCCTGCTCGATGACGCCGCTCTGCAAGCGAGTAATGAGGATACATATGGCGTAAAGAGATGCGACATACGAATCGCGTGCCGTCGGGTCTGAACCCGCCGACGAGCTCCTCCCAGCCGGGCCCGCTGTTGCCCAGCACGATGATGCGCCGTACGAGCTCCCAGGCGTTCTCGGTCTGCTCCTGACCCACCGCACCCTGGTCCGACGCAAGCCCGACGCAGTATACGTACTGCAGCGCCTCCTTCGCGTCCATCTTCACAAACTGACGCGCGTACCGCCATACCAGCGTCGACAGGCTCAATGCAGGCGGCGACGCAGGGGGAAGTGATACTGGTATCGTTCTTGTCAGCGCTTGTCTTCTCGTACGTAGTGAAGGGAGGAGGGGACTCACAAGGCGTCATATCGGACGTCTCCGCGCGCGATGGAACGCGAAGGAGTCCGTGGTACGCGAGAGCAATGGCGAGGTGCACCGCCTCGACCTCGGTCTCCTGGTGCTCCCATAGCGCCGCGACCGCGCGTTCAAATTGCCCGCACATGAGCAGGACCCCCGCCCACACGCCGCGGCGTGCACCCGGCTGCCCGGGCGGGCCATCGAACTGCCGCTCGCCATACCCCAGCAGCACCTCCGCCAGCCCTCGCAGCCCGCCATCCTCGTCCTCGTCGACCTGTTTCCTGTCGGCTCCAACAACAAGGAAAGCGGATGGAGGAACGCACCATGGCGAGCTGGAACCACAGCCAATCCTCTGTTGTCGAGGTGACCTGCGGGACGCTCCGCCGCGACGGCTCGAGCTTCCCCATGAGCTTGTACAACGCGAGCTTGAACGGGTCCGCGGTAGACGAATGCAGCATGTGCGCGTTGTACACCGCTTGCAGGTGGTCTCGGTTGGGCTTTGGTAGCCTGAGCAACCAGCTGAGTCTGATGCATAATGCGACAGGACCGCAAGCCTCACCGTCGGTCGGGGGATTCAACCCAGGTCTGGAAATGATTTATAAAGCTGGCCTCTCGGTTCTCGATCGCCTGCTGGAACTGCAGCGCCTCATCCAGTGCCTCGTGATAGTGCCCAGTGCGAACGAGGAAAAACAGCCGCGCCCATAACGGCTGGCCCGCCACGAGCTACGATAAATAATATGAAACTGAGTCCCAATCACCCTCGTTAGGAACACTTGACGCACCTCGATCCGCTCTTCCCACTCCCCATTCTTATAATACCGCACAAACAAAAACGCGCGAACCTTGTTCGCGACACTGGGATCGCCGCCGAGCTGCGCCTCGTTCGGGCGCGCCTGCACGGTGCGCTCGAGGACGTCCCAGTACTGCTCTTCGAGCGCCTCGCGTGCACCCGTCGCGATCTGCCGCCGCAGTGCGGCCGCCTCGCGCGTCTCGGGGCTCCCGAGGTACGTGCGCGCGTGCTTGCGCTCGAGGAGCGGCGCATTGAGGATATGCGCGCTCGCGTGCTCGATGGGCGGCAGCGCCTGCGGCTCGCCCGTAATTTTTGCAAGGACATGGAAATTTTGTGTTATCTGCATGGAGCGAGGCTGCAGGATGCTAAGCTTCGAAAATATTCTGGGAGGAAGATAGTCTTACATCGGGAGCTACGTCGAGGGATGCACGGATGAGCGAGTGGACGATGGGGTACGATGTGCCGCGCAGACGCGCTGCATTCAGCTCGGTGATGACACGGTCGTAGGTCATCATCTTGCTCTGCATCTGCAGCGTGAGGCTCGGCGCGACGCTCGACTATAGACCGTGTCAGACGCGGACGTGATAAAGCCCACTCGGACGCGCTTACCGCAAGGCTGCTTTTTCCATGAAAGCTCTTCTTAAGCTCGGCCATCGCGCGATTTTCACCGCTCACGCGTCCACCAAGCTCATCGAACACGCGCTTTTTCTTCGCCTCCCAGTCGCGGCGGCTACGCTCCTCGAGCGTGCGGTAGAATTGCTCCTGCGTCTCCTTGCGACCCTCCTCGATGGTCGAGATAAGATTCTGCTCGTGCGCGTGCCGTAAATAGCCCGCGACGTCCGTGTCCTGGAGCGGTTGGAGGGGCGAGAAGGTCGCAGCAGTGTTGAGGTGCGCGATGGAATTACTCAGCGCGGACGCATCGACGTGGGCCTGCGCGAGGAGGTAATTTCTGAAGAAAGAAAATTACTTTGAGGAAATCATAGCTCAGTATTGAGAAACTGACGCGCGGTCGGTGTCGTTGGAGGTACCGGGCTGGCGAGAAACAAGGCGCCTTGATTGGGCCTCAACCTGGTCAAGGGAGAGATGGACTGAAGGGAGTTCTGGACGCGAAAGGTGGGAGGTCAGGTTCCTCGAGGACGTGAGCAGCGCGGAGAGCTCAGACGCCATGAGTGAAGTCGCGAGACACAGCCACAGAACATCTCTCCTTCGTCTTCCATGTCACGACCAAGGCCTCGCCACTACTACCTACCGCGGGAATCCTCCTCCTCCTCCTACATCAAGGTTTCAAAAAAGCACGACTTGCGGCAAGACTCTGGTAAGAATTGTATACTATGTATGAGAAACAACTACAGGCCAGGTCTCACTGCTGCCAACGATAGGGTCTTTTGTCTCTGCTTGAAAACGTCTTTCCGTCAGGAACGCAATCGAACAGTCTCAGCTGAAAGGTCCGACTCGCGTTGTTCGTCCTCGATCCGCGCGCTTTTGTGTGATCGGTCGCTGCCTCAAAATAACGCATTGTCTGGCTCGTCTTGGTGCCCCTGAGCATGCCCTTGTGCCCCGAACTGCGTGCTGAACTGCTCCCAAATCCGCATCACATACCCCAATCTAGTCAAATCAATGCGAGACACATCAAGATCGAGTGCTTTGGCCGTAAAATGTCGACCCCCTGAATCCTGCACGAATCACCCTTGTGTCCCGAACTGCAGGCTGAAAGTACTGCTGCAAACCCGCTTCATATCACCCAATCTGGTCAAATCGATCCGAGACATGTCAAAATCGAGTGCTTTGGCCCCGAATTGTTCATCCCCTGAATCCTGCACGAATAAGACGACGATGCTCGGAGAAATATATAAAAGGCAGCGGGCGCTCACTCTTTTCTTCAGTTCTCCACTCGATAAACTCCCTTGCTCGTCTTGCTCATCCGCGCCTTTCATTCTCCACAATCCAATGGACTCTTTCACCAATACCGTGCCCACAAAGACCGAGGAGGTCGTATTCCCCCCTACCAACGAAGACGGCGGCACTGGCTCTAGCGGGAGCTGCGTTGTCTGCAAGGAGGACACCTCCCTCCCGCCCATGAACGAGGACGGCGGCACTGGGTCCAGCGGCAGCTGCACCATCGCCTGAGCGCCACCTAGCACCAACCCATCATCATTCGAACTGTGTGTCCTCCTTCGCACTTCACATCGTTTTGCTCATGCGCGCGCCCAGTGTTTGCGTTATCATTATTTCTTCGTTCTCAAGTCCCACAACGGGTCGGGAAGGAGTCCATTCGTTTGATAGTGGCTTGTTCTCGGTCTCCGTTACCCATCATATTATTTATCAGAACCGGCTTTGTATTTTGACCCCCAAAACGGCGTTTTTTTTGGCACCGTGCTGCGAGCCGACTTGACAGTGGTCATCTCAAGCTTGTATCTTCCAGTTACCTGCTACAGGTTGGGGGAATTTTCCTGGCTGCAAGACGAGATGGACGTATGAATCAAATAGAGGGCATTGTATTTACTGCTTCACTTCCAAATAAATCGACAATTCTCGCTCCAGAGCCATGGCTCCCGCATTTTTTTTAACGAGTTTCTTCGGGGAAAAAATTACACACAGCAGCATACACTACTACGTCGCGCGCCAAGTGGCAAGCCACACGACAAGCCCGACGCCAACAATAACGGCAGCTACATCGTCCAGGAAGAGCGAGCCCATCTGGAAGTACTTCATGCCGTGCACGATCACTGCTGGTATCGGTGGCGGGAGGTGCGGCAGCGCGATCGCGATAAGCATCGGTGGACGAAAGGCGTCCTATGAGCGCGTAAGCACGGAAAGCGGACAGAGCGAGGGAAGCAACACACGAAGCCGGAGAATATGCGCAGCGAGTGCAGCGCCAGCTCGAGTGTCGCGAACGCCCAGAAGAACGGCTGGTGTACATTCGGTCAGAGGGGGAAAAATCAGCAGTATGGAGAAAGGGAGCCCACCAGGACCTGGACGCCCCACGCGCCGACGATGCCCCCGATACTGGCGCGCGCGCCTGCGGAGAGCTGCCGCCAGCGCCACGCGGCACCACGCCCCGCGTCATCCCCGTTGCCACTAACGCCCGCCGCGCGCGGTTCGAGCACGACCACAAAGTAGGCGAGCAGCGCCCAAACGGCGGCAAGGTGCAGCGCAGGCATGAGGCGCTGTGCGCGCGTTTTCGGTGGCACTTCCGCCGCCCCTCCCATCCCCATCCCCATCCCCGCCCCCGCTCCGCCCGATTTATTCGTCCTGGGGCCCAACATCGCCCCAAACGGGTTCTCGTTCCCCTCGCCCATGGTCGCGAACGGGTTTTCTCCCCCCACACCTGCGCCCGCGCCCGTACCGTTCCCCATCCCGGCCGCCATCAGGGCCGCAAACGGGTTCACGTTGTCCCCCATCCCCATCCCCGCGAACGGACTCCCCCCTGCACCCGCACCCGGGCCCCCCGGCAAGGGCGCGCCGCCCATAAGCGCCTGCAAGAACTGCGCCTGCTGGTCCTGCGACCACGCGCTGGGGTCCGGCATCCCGAACGGGTTCGCCACATTCGCATTGGCATTGTCACTCGCATTCTGCGCGTTCGCGGCTGACGGCATGCGCGACCTTGGACGCGAACGCGGCATCGCAGGTGTCTCCTCACCCAAGAAGTTCGCGGTCGGTGCCGCTGTAGTGGGAAATGACGGAAGAGGCGGGTCCGCCACTGCCAGTTCATCCGTACACGTCAGCGCCGAATGCATTGCCTTTAACAGGACATACCGTCCTGCGCGTACACGGCCGAGTCCTCCCCACGCCCCGAGGTCGTCAGCTTCGCAAGGCGGTCAGTCCCACGGCTGAGAATCGCCTTACGGCGGGCTTCTGCGCGAGCGGCGGCAGACATGTCGTAAACTGTCAAGTAAACACAGAAAAAAGGCGCTTTCAAGCCGGCCTAGCAGAGAAACAGATTAGAGTCGGTCTGATAGACCAGCTTTCTCGACGGAACCGCGGTCGACGACACGGGGGAGTTGGGAGCGGAACGTGGCGCAAGCGTGTGTTATCTCCAGAGGTCAAAACCAAACAACGCTTTTCAAATTTCCTTTCTCAGCTTCTTTAGTCCCGAATTACCAAGTCTTTGTCTCACTCTCGCGCCTACCTAGAAACACTACATGCAGCGTCAGACCCGTAGCGGATGAAGATAAGATAATTTTGAAACTGCAGTACAGAGCTCAGGCTCAGGACACCAGTGTTGGCTTGCCAGCCCCTGTTAAAGGTCGCCGCCCGCTGGCCGCGGCAAAGGAATTCGAAATTTCAAATTCAAATCTTGTCTAGATCCAAGTTGATTCGAAACTACATGACTCGGGCTGATGAATCGATGAAGCTCTAACTCCTGAGGATTCGCTGCGAGTGGATTGTGCCAGCTGTTGTAAACACGCGGGGCATACAAGAGGCCTTCGTTGTTCAAGTTGAACCATTGGAGTATGTTTGAGCAAGCTAGCACGTAATTGGCATCGCCAGTATCTTTAACAAACCTCATTCACTGCGTTGAGACCCTTTGTAGACAGACTCTGTCTAGCATAAACTACATGTGTCCATATCAGTGTACCTCGGTGTACGTCTGTCAATCCATGTAGACGGCCCCTGTCTACATGGGGTCTGTCTTGCATAAACTACGTCAGCCCTACATGTGTCTACCCACGGTAGACAGGCTGTGCATACACGTGCCTAAGTGGCTGTACCTCTGCCGGCCCGCCTTGACCGATGTATACACAGCTTGACAACCCTCAGTCTAGCGATTCAACCACAAATCCAGCGCAAAAAATTGAAGGTCAAATCCAAGTCAAATCAGTACAAGAAGAACTAGGCAGAGGCTCTACCTCTGCCTACCTTTGTCTATGGGGGTAGGCACACCTTGGCACAGATTCATTGATCCCCACAGGGGCTGTCTGTAGATGTACGCACATGTAGACATAGGCATGTGTCTACACCTCTGTCTATGGGGGTAGGCAGACCCTCTGTCTTTAGGGGGCCTCAACGCAGTGATTTGCGCGGTCCTGCCAGTGGTCCCTATAGTCAGATTTACCGCGCGCTCAAGAATATGCCAAAAGGGCACATCGTGCGATCACGCTGGCAATCCTTGCTTGCTCTGGTACGGCGTATGTCGCTCATTCGTGCGAGCAACTCTCGGGTAGATCATGGGAGTTAGTGCTGATGGGCGTGAACTTGATCAGCATTTTTTTTAGGACGGCTAGCAATTCTGGTCTGTTTAGGGCTGGTGTTCAGAGTCTCTTCGAGAGCAGTCAGGCCTCATCCGTTCTTGTTTTATGCCAAGTTCGGCACCGGAGGCATTGCCTGCCAAGTTGCTTGCGGTCGAGCGTCGTACAAGCTTAAGAAGTGCAGGTCATAACAGATTTTATCCACAAGTCCAAAACCACTAACTAAACTACAAGAGCTACCAGAGCTGAGTACGGATCACGCTCTGCCTCGCGCTTGCGCTCGGGACCTCTGAGGCTATTCCTCTTGGTGTGATGGTTGAAACGAAGGAACGGGCCACCGGGGCGGGAGAATGAAAATTGGTGCTTGCAGCTGTCCAGGCTGCGCGCGATGAGGAGGGAGGGTGTCCGTAATGAAGTAGCCGATGCCGGTGGTGACCGTGTTGCTTGCAGCTGTCCAGGCTGCGCGCGGTGAGGAGGGAGGGTGTCCGTGACGAAGTAGCCGATGCCGGTGGTGACCATGTTGCTTGCAGCTGTCCAGGCTGCGCGCGATGAGGGGGGAGGGCGTCCGTGATGAAGTAGCCGATGCCGGTGGTGACCGTGTTGCTTGCAGCTGTCCAGGCTGCGCGCGGTGAGGAGGGAGGGTGTCCGGGACGAGGGGCCGAGCAGGTTTGCGACCGAATTTGCGGGGAAAAGAAGGGGGGGGGGAGGAGAGAGAGAGAGGGGTGAGGAGGCACGAGAGGGTCCGATTCTGAGAGGCTGGGAAGAGTTCACGCATAGTCCTCCAGCGACACGACCTCGGACCAGTGTCCGCTGTCCCTGTCGCCGTTGCTTCCCGTGTCGCGCGCCAGTAGCGCAAACCACGTGGGGGAGTGCAGCTCCGCCTCCAGCGCGTCGAGGACCGCGGTGAGTGACTCGGAGGACGAGGCGCCTGACGAGAGGGCGGACGAGGACGACGAGGTGGGGATTGATCTTGCGGGGCGCTCCTCTCGTACAGGTGGCGGAGCCCATATCTCCGTCGCGACATCCTCATCGTCGAGGACGAACGTGGTATTGACGTCGCCCCAGAGCGGTGCGACGGACACTGCGGGTGTTGCAGCGGCCACCGCGCGTTGGAGGCGCTCCTGGATGGAGAGGCGCGCGGGAGCAGAGTCGTGACGAGTGGTCGGGGAGGCAGCGGTAGGGGACGATGGAAGAACCGGGGGCAGCGACCGCCGACGGCGATCCCTGACCTTGTCGGAAAAGACGCGGGCCTCGTCAAGGCGCCGCGTTTTCTCGAAGTCCCACTGCGAGGAGCCGGGCTTAACGACGTGTGGCGCAGGTATGAGGTCCGGGACCACGCCGACGGTGTTTGCAGGTACGGAAGCGACGGAGCCGGGCGCAGGAGCAAGGAGAAACGCGGACAGCCGGCGGCGGTCCTTGATCTTGTCGGAAAAGGCGCGCGCCTCGTCAAGGCGCCGCGTTTTCTCCAGGTCCCACTGCGAGGAGCCGGGCTTAGTGACGGGCAGCGCAGGAATGAGGTCTGGGACGACGTAGAGCGGGGTTTCTGGTACGGGAGCGACGGCGACGGGCGCGGGGGCGGAAAGGACCGCGATGCGGGTGTGCTGGAGACGGGGCGGCGCCTGGTAGAGTCGAGGGTGGCAAGGCGCGGTGGGGTGGGCTCGGACATTCTCCTTGGCTTGTCTGATGGATTTACGAGCGGGCACCTTCCCGTGTACGCGTGTGTCTCCGTTCGTGAGCTGGCGGAGTGGCGCACGTTTCACGTCGATCTCCTTCGCCCGCGGCGTGACATCGAGCTCTTTACCATCGATGTTGAGGTCAATCTTCTCTTCCACCGTCGGCGAGGTGAAGATAATGGCAGGTATGCTGGGCGAAATGGCCGGCTTGACTGCCGCAGGGACCATGACGGCCGACATTGTCATCGAGGCGAGAGCTAACGCGGGGACACCTTCGACACTCCAAGGATAAAGGGGCACGGCATCTGCAAGTCTTGTCAGAGGGAGATATCCGATGGTGAGCTCCGATCTGCATACCAGCCTTGATCTCGACGACCTTGAAGCCTAGATAGTGGAATATGTTCAGAGATATATATGCGAGAGGAGGCGAGGATACTAGCCTGAAATCTCTGCGCTGGGGGTGACCATGCCAGCCTCGACATCGTGCAAACGGCTGCGCCCGAAGAGGAAGTATACCAGGCACAAGAGTGCCTCCACAACTTTAGACAGGGAATAGATCATATTGGTGGAAAGACGGTAGATAAACGAGTGTGTAGTGGGTGTGGTGATGGTTGCGGACGAAGAAGCAGTACTGAACTGAGGGGTGGCTGACATCCGCTTTGCAGCATGTAAAGTCTTGATCATAGTGGCTGACTGAACGTTAGCAGGATAACGCACGCAGGTCTCACATAGCACGGAGTCCAGGCGGGCGCGAGCCCAGATATCTTGAGGAGAGCTCGAAGCTTTTGAGTACTTCCAGACACCTCAATCTGGAGGCAAGAACTTGTATGATTCGTTCAGTCGCCCAGAACCACAACAGAAGCAGCAAACCCCTGGTTTCAAGAAATGTATTGGTAAGCGCCATATACGTTCAGGCAGTTGAAGGGAGACTGCGCAAGATGTTGGCCAAACGACTTGGAGCCTGAAGCTTGGAGGCTTGCTGTCGCCGTCAAGTTGCAGGCAGACGGTCTGGTGACTGGCAGGTGTTGTGGGAGTGGACAGAGAAGGAGTTACAGAACTTTCACATTCGATTGCGATAGATACAAAAAAATCCCGGAATACGAAGCAAGCTACGGAAGCTTGAACTGTTTTTTGTCGGACCGGTGGCGGGAGCTGGCAACAAGTTCATATAAGGCGCGTGACCGAGTGACTTGACTTCGTCCAAGTCCATGCCAAAGCTGATGCTACGAAATGAATGGAGGCTCTGGCCTTTCACGTCGTTCCTTGGTGTACTTGATCTCAAGACAGGCGTTACCATAGCCCTTCTCTTTGCAGTGAGTCTGCCTTCGGCATCCAACAAAACCGCCGATTAATTGCTTTTCTGCAGGTGCTTAACAAGGTCGCAGGCGTATACGGCCTCATTGCAGTCTTGACTGGCGCCGGTGGATCGTTCGCGCAACTCAGCCTGTATATCTACTCTGTTGTTGGACTTGTTGGTCTAGGCTGGGGCCTACAAGTTGTCAAAGCCGTTCGTCGCCCGTCCAAAACCTTCTAACTTCTGTTAAACGCGATCCCATTAGGAAGACGCACGGCAAACCCTGTATCTCGCCCATTTGTTCTGTGCCGACTATATTCTCTCTACGTCGTGGACGGCGTATTTTGCCGCTACTTGGTGGTGGCACACACCTCACGACGGCGCCCGGCAAGCCAATTCTCAGGCGCAGGAGGACATGATTGCCGTCGCCCAGCTAACTGGACCGACCCTCACCCCTGAGGAACGCGCGCAGGCTGCTCTCCTCATCTGGAACCAGGAGAAGCAGATGGCATTCGCTGTTATCCTGATTTCCTGGTTATCCAAGGTACGTGTCAGCAGCACACCATGTCCTGCCATCCAACACATGTCTGCAGATCTACCTTGCCCTCCTTATCTACTCCTACGCTATCCATCTGCGCAAAGGTTCATATCGTGCTCTCGCGCGCCAGCCACCGCGATCCGCGCCTACCTCCATACAGACGCTGGATCTCCCTGGTGAGGAGGACGAAGAGATCGAGGACTTTTACCGCGTCCCGCTTCGCCACCCATCAACGCCCATCAGGCAGACCGGCAACCACGCCAACAACAATAGCGTCTCGAGCTTTACCAATTTCGTCGGCGACCCCCAAAAACGTACGCGCACATCCAACCCCTCCGATTCCGCTGCAGCCATGCCCTATAG
Source organism: Mycena belliarum (assembly GCA_029282135.1). NCBI lineage: Eukaryota > Fungi > Basidiomycota > Agaricomycetes > Agaricales > Mycenaceae > Mycena > Mycena belliarum. The sequence continues at coordinate 1,352,126 of JARJCN010000003.1, forward strand.
CCTGAACAAGGCGCCCGTCCTCGCGCCGGAGGAGGATGAAGATGAAGTTTTGTTCGACAATGACTACCGTTACGCGAGTTCTGGGTTCTCGTCGAAGACAAATTCAAAGAGGGGGACCGAGAGTAGCAGGAGTGCCAGCACAGACAACGAGGATGCGGAACGCACACCGGGGCAAAATGGGGGTCGCAGCCGTGCCTAAACGGTTTAGAGGCTCGACCATTCCCGACATGTAAATTAACAGCCCGAAACTACAATATGATAATGCATAGTAACACCGGACTTCGGAGACATTGAAGAAAGGATGTAACATTGAAAGAAAATAACACGAATACGTTGCCATCCATTTTTGTACCTCTACTGTCGGCGCAGTGTCCGCGTTATTGGGATTTTTACAGCCGCATGATGAGCTGTTTGACTCCTGACATCCACAACCCGATATCGTCCGTCTGAGAGCCACGAGTTAACAGATCCACATGGATTGCCAGCGCAGCTGGGCGGTCATGAGATTCCATCGCTAGAAGAATTGTAGTCAGCTTTCAAGACAAGCGGTAGAATTCAAGTCTCGTACCCCGGGTAAGGACAAGCAACTGGTCAACGACGGACTGCGACAAGGTCTCGCAGTTGAGAGCATCGAAAAGGGGGTTGATTCGGCGCTCCAGGTCATCCACGAGTCGCTTCTGTTGGGGCTGAGCAACTCAATCAGATAAAATACGTCTGCAAGACAACTTGGAGACCTACAGGTGTCGTCTGCCGCAAATGGGTCAGCTGTTGAGATATTACATTGAAGGCAGGAAGAACGGCCTCAGGGATATGGCTTCTATCGCCAGGAGCTACAAACGGACGGCGCGTCAGAGACAATGTTACCAAGGGAACAAGATAACGTACGGTACTTTGGAGGAGGCGGTCCTTTGGGCGGCGCGCGAGCTGCTGCGGCCGACGGCGGTCCAGGGGGAGGAGGGCCGCTTGAAGGGGGAGGAGGACCACCGGGTCCTTGCGACGGACCGGGTCTTTGCTGCTGAGAGCCCGGAGGGGGGCCATAGGGCCCCGGCTGCTGGGGCGGGGGTGTCGGGCTGCCGTACGGGTTCTGTCCTTGTGGAGGCGGCCGGGCGAAACCACCCTGGGGAGGCTGTTGACCGGGAGCAGGGGCCTGGCGCGCGTATTGACCTGGCGGCGGTGCTTCCCCTGGGGCGGGCGCGCGAGTGGGCGGGGGTCCGTACTGACTCGGAGTGGGGAGACGAGGGGGGCCACCGCCAGCAAGACCCTGAGATACACCATGAGGCGGAGACATCATGCGAGAGGGTGGCGGGGGCGCAGCAGACGGTGGTCTGCCCTGCGGCGGCATTCCGCGAGGGGGAGGCGGCCCCTGCACACTCCCGGGACGCGGGGGAGGAGGGATGTGCTGTGGCTGGCCAGGGTTCATATACGGTGACGTTGGGCCATTGAATCCGGGAGACGCTGGCATAGAATTGGGGAACGGAGCGGTGATGGCCGAAGGTTTGAGGGAGCCGGCGGGTGGCGTTGCGCGCGAGTTACTCATGATGGGCGCGTCGTTCCAGCCGCCTTTTTCTTGGCGTTTAGGCGGGGGGGCGGGCGGCAACGAGGCGTTGCGAGGTGGCGGTGGGCCCATTTGTGATTGCATCGGAGGTTGGTGAGGGCCTCCCATCGCATTGACGTTTCCATTTCCATTTCCAAATGCCACGATCGCGTTGGCCTGTCCGTACGAGGGGCCAGTCGTCTGGATGGACTGAAGGGGAGTATATGCGGGACGAGGGTAACCCGAGCTCGCCTGACCAGGGGCATTGTAGGTGCTTGGCTGGGAAGGGGCGGTATATGGATTGGCCACCGTCGACGCGGGTGGAGCATAAGCGCCCTGTGCAGGGGGCTGGTATCCAGAGCTTGCATTTCCGAGCGGCGCATTGTACTGCCCGCCGCCCTGCATCGCAGGAGGGTACTGCCCCTGAGCTTGAGTCGGCTGCGCAGGAGTTTGGTACGGATTGAAGGGCATACGCGAGGCGGGTGCAGCCGCGGTGCGGGTCGCAGGCGTAGCTGTGGTGCGAGTTGCAGGCAAAGCAGCGACAGGAGCAGGTGCCGGGGGAGCCTTTGAGCTAGCCTTGACAAGCCTCTCCCTCTGTCCCTTCAATGCGCTATCCCCGAACGCAGCGGGAGTAAGTTCCAAGAATCGGACAGCTTCGTCGACGAGACCCTGCGCAGCCAAGAGGGCTGCGTACTCGTAGTAGCGGGCGTACAGCGCGGCAAGCTTGTGCGCCTTCTCCGTCTCCTCGGATGTAGGTGTGCTCACGAGGTCGGCATCTACGTATCCGGTGGCGGCCCGGAACACGGTCACTTTCTCGATGAAGGTTTGCAAGGCTTGTGCTCTGGCTGAGTACACTGAGGCGCTGCTCCCAATACCAGCCTCCAGACCCTTCGCTTCTTCTTCAGCCATTTGCTCGCCCCAGATCCCAACGAGGCGTTCCAGTTTCCCAGCGGCCAGATACGCGAGGGTCGCGTTCGTTCTCCATTCCTTCCCGTCGGCCTCGTCGCCTTCCTCCACGACACGTTTGCCCTGGCTCTCGAGCCGACCGCCGAGTTCCTCGACCAGCCCTTCAAACTCTCCCTTCTCCCGGCCACAGAACGTGCACAGGACAACAAAAACCTCCTTCCACTCTTTCACATCGGCATTGCGGACGATGTCGCTCAGGTCGGCGTTGACAACAGCCTGAAGAACGCGCCCGCTCCCGCCTTGCTGCGACGGGGTGGACGCAAAGTACGCGTCCTGAGTACGGCGAAGAAGGGCCGGGCCGCCGCGCACCGCGAGGAGGATTGCGTCGGCATAGCGTAAGGAGGCAAGGCAGAGCGAAACGGCCGACTCAAAGTCGCCGAGAACAAGCGCCTGCGTGATGAGACGGTCGGTGGACGAGGCAGACGCTGGGTAGATATTGAAGGCGCCGGAGCCTTTGGTGCTTTCGGATGCTGCAGAGGATGGCCGCGAGCCCACGGTGGCCGCGACGGACGAGTCGAGCTGGTAGTTGGTGTGGGGCACGACGGTGCTGAAGAAGTCCGAAGCGTCAGCGTCTCCTGCGTCAGCGCCACCCGCGTTGTCGTCGCCGAAGAGGCTGGGCGCAGTCGTCGTGCTCTCAGACTCGCTTGCTGTGGTGGCCGTCTGCGAAGTCCCGCTAACGCTGACACTGGTTGCCGCGCTGACTTCTGACGGCGCCTTCTCGCTCCCCTCCTCTTGCTCGGCAAACGAAACGACAGCCTCCCGCGCGGTGATCTCCAGTTCCTCCTCTTTCATGGTCGCGTCACCGGCGCTAGTCAAGGCCAGAGCCTCGACAGCTTCTCGGACCTTGCGTTCGATCTCGGCCTTCTCAAAACCAAGCAGCGCGACGAGTTCCTCGCGCGAATCAGTCTTGAAGAGACTGAGCAACGCTTTCCAGCCGCCTTCCGCCTCGCCCTCCTTGAACTGATCGCGTGCCCAGGCAGCAACAGAGCGTTCACCATCAGTGGATGCAGCGTCCTTGTCCAAGGCAACTCGTAAGCCCGTGGCTCGTTCAACGACCGTTTCCTCGACGTGCACCGTCCTCATGTGCACCGACCCACTCTGGTGCTTGCCCGCCGCATTGGGAAGGTTGGAGACGCTCACGAGCTTGCCTCCGAACCCGAAGGACGCGGAGACAGAGCGACGGAACCACTTTGGAGGATGCGAGAGGGATAACGTGCCCGTCGCACTGGCCGCCGTGCCACCAGGCTGCAAGTCGAAGATATCTGCACCAGAGGCGACGTGGGCGGCTGCTTCGGAAGTAGCAGCAGCGGCCGACTCGTTCGTGCCTTGCAGAGAGTGGACGCCAATTGTGCCGTCGAAGAACGCGGCGGCGAGGAGATCGGGGTTGCGGGGGCACCAGTCGACTTGGAATGCCCAGTTCTGCGCGCGAGGCAACTCGCCGAGGGCGTCGCCGGTTTGAGGGTTCCAGCACAACGTACGGTTGTCTTTGCCGCACGACAAAAGAAGGTCCGCATCCTGGGCGCACCAAGACAAGGAGAGGATGCCTTTCTCGTGGCCGGTCAAGATCTGAAGTCAAAATGAGCAGGGTCTCGTGTGTAAGAGCTAAAGACGCGTACCTTTTCGGGTGCACGCGCATTTCGAAGATCCCAAAGCATGATGATGGGAGACTGGTCGTCTTCAGAGGCGGTGACAAGTCTTGTAGCGTTATCGGGGTGCCATTTGATGTCGCTCATACCGCCGCCGGATCCGCCGCCGCCATAGGCAAGCGCGACGACTTCGCGCTTCCCGCGCAGATCCCACACGACGGTGTAGCCTGTGTTGCTAGCGCCTGCGAGCACATATTGCACCTGCCGATTCCACGCAACGGAGGTCATTTCGTCGAGCTTGGTGGAGCGCGCGCCGGGCGTCGGGGTGTATGGTTTTGAGGGCGAGTTGAGGTCCCAGATGTATACCTGATATAGCGTAAGTTTTCAATAACCGTGGCAGATGCGGACGAAGCTCTGACCTCGCCGCTGACAGCCCCAGACGCGATAAGGTTCGTCTGGATTGGGTTGAAGTCGAGGCCGCGTATGGGCCCGGTGTGCGTTGAGTTGCGCATGATGAGCGCGCTGAGGGCAGTTAATTTCAAACGAGACAGAAGGAGCACCAGTGAACGCACTCGTCCGTGGCCGCGAGAATCTTTGCGGGGTCCCAGAGAGCGAGCTCGCCGTTCTCAAGGCCGGCTGCAATGACGCCGCGCGGACGGGCTGGGTCGACAGCCCCCCAGGCGAGACGGTTGAAGCGGGCGGTGTCTTTGACGACACCCTTGGGCCCGCGCTGCCCTGCGCCGCCGAGCTCGAACTCGTCCCTGTCGAGAAAATCGGGGGCCCATATCTCGAGCTGGCTTTCGTCACTGAACGACTCGTCGAGGGCGCCCGCAACGGTGCCGGTTGCCAGCAGCGGCAGTTCCGCCGACGGCGACCACGCGAAGGTCGATGTGCGGTGGATTTCCTTGAGCTTCATGAAGTTACGGTCGACGTGGATTTATGTCACTGTCACATAGCGTCACCGCGGCCTGGAACGACTGCAACATGTACATTCACGGTATATATGTATGCCGCGCGCGACATGAACTTATCATGAAGAAGACACGGGCTTTTTCATAGGAAGGGTGCGGAACCGTAGAACCATGTAAGGAAGCGGGAGTGTACTCCGACAATGCCGCCTCCACTAGATACGAAATACCCCGTCCCAAAACCGCCGTGTTTGTGCTGCGGACTCGGACAGCCTCGTCGTCGATTCGCTGCACATCTCTGTGTTGCTTGTGAGTGCTAGAGCCCCGCGTTCACAGCACGGCCAGAACAGTCGCTCTACCAGCATGCGCGCTCCGAGACTCCGTGGTTGCCAGCCTGATGTACTTCAACTTCAATGCAATCCCCCAAGGACGCAAGATCTGCTTAAAACCAAAGTCAAGAGCCAGGCGAGCGTTACTTGAGGATGGGATAGAGATCTTGATCATTGAGCTAGTCCGCGGAGCGCTAAGCATGATTTGAGGTGTTGCAGGCGGAGAGAAAACATTTTCTTGTATGTAGACGTCCAGCTTGTCCGCTCGTGGTGAAACAGATGGCTGGATTGAGGACCAATTAGTGGGTGTGACATAACAAAACGAACACGGTCATGAGGATCGCCTCTTCCTCTTTCCTCCCTCGACCTCCTTTTTCCCCCGAACCACGACCTGCGACACCTACCAAAACGGAGCACCGGCTTTCCAGCCTATAGAGCCCTCAACCCCCCCATGTCCGCCCAAAATCAGAGGGCGGATCATGGTCCCGATCCATTTTCTCCGACCGCGTTCCACCCCGTTCCCCACCCGCAACCAGATGGCCAGCACCCATTATCGAGGCAGGTTTGGCTTCTCTGTTGAACTACTGACGACTGAGCCTGTTTCTAGTCCTTCGGACGTCGGAATGCCACCTTTTTCTGGACGCACCCACCTGCCCACTCCGCAAAGGTGCGCTAGCTGGGGCAATGTGTCTGTCATCCGGCTCACCTTTTCATTCAGCCCAGACTTCATGGGTCATTATGTCAATATGCAACCCCCGGAATCGCCTCTAGCTCATGCGTGAGCACTCGCGCCTTATCGCGCGTTTCTAATCGGCGGCTCTGACACGCACTGCTTTTAGATCATACATGGCGTATTCTGCATCAGGGCGTTCATCCTATGGACTGTCTCCGCAGAAGCCGTGCGTCTCTGTGCAAACATTTCGAATTTTTCTCATCTCGCATCAGGATGACCATGGTGCAGGGACGCTCACCCCAGCAACAGACGATGACCCCAGAATCCAGGCAATATCTGCACAGTCTCTAGTAAGACATGAACTCATCTAGCCCGCAGCCCGTATGCACAGCGGCATGACCCGTCTCGTTACACGACCCCTACGATACCTCAACTCAAGTGTGTTCAACTTTCGCTATTCTTCTGCCCTTTTGAACATGTGCTAGCTCCCATTATGCCAACTTTTCAAACCTTACGCCCAGAGCATCCTCTTCGTGCGTCTACACTGTCTGCCTTGGTACCCACTTCTCACTATATATGTACAGTATTACGTTGCATTCACCGGCGACGACGAACACGCCTCCTCGAATGTCCACCCCGCCTCCATATGCCCCAAGTCCTTCGAATTTATCCTCGCCGTTCGCGGGGAAGCTTGCAACAGCAGACAAGTTACAATCTCGTCCTATGACGATGAGACCACCCTTGGCTCAAGTACCCGTATATATCAACGACATCTTTTCTACTTCCATTTCCTCTGCGAAACCTCCACCTCAAGGCGCTTCGTCTTCCTCTGTACAAATCTCGACTCCTCCCGTTTCTCCCACTATCCCTCCTGCCATGATACCAGCTGTCCCCCCGCTTGTTGCGCCGTCCCCGATGCCAGGTGGCGAGCTGGAGCGCATCCGGCAGACCATGATGCAGAATCAGCTTGCGCAATACCAAGAGGCGGAGGCGCGCCGACCAGACTACCTCAAGCGCGCGAAGCGGCCAAGCTCGGCTTCTGATCCTCCTCCCGCCGACGATGAAAGCCGACACCCTGGTGTTGGCATCATGGATAGCCCCCACAAGGGCAGGCGGATTACCCTTTTCCAGGAGACGTCTGACGAAAGTTTTGAGGAGAGTCTCATGGCGGGGGGCTACGGGCGCTACGTAAGCCAGCCTGCACCTCCTCTTTCCTGTTCGGCCGCTGATTGGTTGCAGAGAACGGCCGATTGGGTCCGACAGCCGCAGGCGCAGACACCGGTGCAGCCACCCGCCGCTGGGCCGTCAACGATCGTCAAACGCCTCGAAGAGCTTCGTCCGCCTACGGAGAAGGAGCTCCGAAAGCGCAAGCGTCTTGAAGCCTTCCGAGCCAACGAGACGACCAACACCAGCATCGACCCGCACGCGTCGAAGCTCTTTCCTGTGACTCTCGAGGGAAAGGGCCGTGTTTTAATCGACAGCCTTGAAGAGGGGTTCTCGGCATTTGCGGTCGATTCTCCCCCCGTCAAAAATGGGGCTGGCGGGAAGCGCGCATTGGCTGCGGCGAACAAGAAGGCCAAGAAGAAGCTGCAGGAACCAAGCGCACGCGAGAAAAAGGCGATGATGATCGCTGCCGCTGCGCTCGAAGACTCATCGGAGAAGCCTAACTGGCCCGACGCCGAGTTCCCGTGGCGGCTGAGGTCCGAGGAGCGCGCTGAGATTGCCAAAGAGGAGGGGGAGCAACGCATGCAGTGGATCGAGAAGTTCTTGGATCGTGACACGGACGAGGAAGATGCGAGTGGCGAGGAGGACGGGAAGAAGAATGGCGAGGACGAGGAACTTCTGTCGCCGACAGCGTGGGACACAGTCTACGAGGAGGGCGCGCAGCGGCCGGTTCCGGCGCGGGGAGGCAGAGGGAAGATGGTTCCGTTGCCAGCAGATCCCTATGCTGGGCTGAGGGACCGTCGCCCTCTCGCTGCACCCAAGAAGAGCAGGTTCTTCCCTACCGATCCCGGGGATGCACGCGCGGCGCTGTATGCGAAGAAGAGCGTGCGCGCGCTGTCCTATCGGCAGGAGCGGAGGCGGCGTGCGCAAGATGCTGATAGTGACGAGGAAGTGGCGTGTGTCTGCCATAACGACGATGACGACAGCCAGGTGGTCCAGTGCGACAACTGCGCGACGTGGTACCACCTTCATTGCATCGGTATTCGCAGCATCGCTCAGCTGGGCCGTGAAGAGGATCCGTGGTATTGCAAAGCATGCCAGGTCGTCGATCGGTCCGAGTCTTCTGTGTCCGATAGCGAGGAGCGCGCGAAGGAACCGACGTTCGTGCCCACAGACAACGAGCCTCCTCGGGTGAGTCGCTCGCATGACACTCCCCTTTTCCAGCCGTCCACCTTGCAGGACTCGCCAATGCCGTGGAGTGGGCCCAAGACGCCGCCCCGTAATTCTGGCGGGCGCCTTGCCGAGTTTGGGTCCGGTTTTTCCTCTGCGTCGGCGTCGGACTCGCGGCAGGGACCATACACACCCCAGGGCCCCACCACCCCCCAACACAATCGCCGCTCCTCAGTGCAGATCTTCAGCAACGAGATGCCTGGGCCGTTTGACCTGGATGACGCGCCCTTTGACCCGACGTCGACGCCGTCGCGCGGGATCAAATTCGGGGGGCCGTTCACCACGCCGAAGAACTCCACCACCTGGCCGACACGCGCGAATGGGCTGTTCCAAACGCCGTCGAAGCGGCGGGACTCGTCGAGCCGGTTGTTCGGCGCGCCCGGGACGCTGGACGAGAGCGCGGGCGGCGGTGGTGTGTTTAGCAGTCCTTTCGGGAGGATGCCCACGTATGACGATTCCCCGATTAGACGTGATACGGCACCGGCTGGCGACCGACAGCGAGCGCGCGGACTACTGGAGTCGCCAATTGCGCCGTCAGTCGGCGGACGACATCTCGGCTATGCGCTGACGCTGGAGGATTCACCTGTGATGTGGTCACTGAAGGGCAAGGAGCGGGCGCATGATGGTGCGTTTGCGGTTTCTTCGGCTTGGGTTACTGGGTGACTGACTGACTGTTGTCTTTCGCAGCTCCTTGACCCTACACGGACGTTGTTTCACTTTACTTATCTGTAGTCTAATGAGGGTCGCGCCCTCGCTGTATACGAATACAGCGAGGGCGCGACCTCGCTGTATACGAATACAGCGAGGGCGCGACCCTCGCTGTTACGCTACTCTGCGGTACTTTTGGTTGCTGTGTGCACTTTTTCTCCCGGGTGTCAAGTTCGGCTGGATTGTTGTGGTACATACGATCGTCTACATGTTTTGCTTGCTGTGAAGTTATATGTAGCTCTACATATACATGTTTTGCGCAATTGCTATCCAAGCAGTCAGAATACTACCTCGTGTGCATAGCCGACACACCTCAAAGATAATCATCCAGAGCGCGGTGCTTTCCGCTGCCCGACTGGACCTCTGCTTTGACGACGAGCTTCCAAGGTATGAGGACCTGGCCGACGTAGCGGCCGTCGGGGTTCTCGTCTGGCCCGAGGCGGAATTCGTCGGCGTTGAGGAGGAGGATGTTGAGCGGCTGGTCGGTGCCAGCGAAGGAGCCGATGAAGATGCGACCGTCGGTGACGGTGACGCGAAGGTTCTCGCAGAGGAGGGCCTGGAGGCGCTCGACGGCGGCGGGCGCCATGGGGGTAAAAAGTGTGACAGGCGCGTCGTGAGTGACAGCCGATGAACCCTTTCGAGAGCAACGTTTCGCTGACCATGCAAGGCCAGTTCGCGACCCTCGACACCCACAAATACTCGGTCATCCTCCCCACCTACAACGAGCGCAAGAACCTCCCAATAATCATCTGGCTACTCGCGAATGTCTTTCAGCAGCAGTGCGTCTGTGTCCGCGGAGACGCGATCGAGCTAATTTGTCCGCAGGCAATTGGCGTGGGAGGTCATTGTAGTGGACGATGCGAGCCCAGACGGGACGCAGGAGGTTGCGCGCCAACTGGCGACCGTCTATGGAGAGGACAAGATCGTGGGTTGGCGTGAGCGCTCGGCGTGCAGCTACTTATTCGCCTGTGCAGGTTCTCAAGCCACGGGCGGGCAAACTGGGTTTGGGGTACGGCGACTGTGCGTACAACAAGGGGTTCGGCTCACTGTTGGCTCCAGGACGGCGTACATCCATGGCCTCAACTTCTGCACGGGCGACTTTGTGATCATTATGGACGCGGACTTTTCGCATCATGTTTGTGCGCTCGGTGCGACCTTGCTATGCAGCTAACCCGTTCCTCGTAGCCCAAATTCATCCCGCAGTTTATTAGGTACGTCGGGGTGCGCGTGGCACCACTTCACTAAGTGCTATGTATATCCAGTCTGCAAAAGGCGCACAACCTGGACATCGTGACGGGGACGCGCTACCGCTCGACATCGAAGCCCTTCCTGCGCGAGGCGACGCCTGGGGGCGTGCATGGGTGGGACCTCAAGCGCAAGCTCGTCTCGCGCGGCGCGAACTTCCTCGCGGACACGGTGCTCAACCCCGGCGTCAGCGACCTCACGGGGAGCTTCCGGTATGTCTGCACATCCCTCAGTTTTGAATTGGCTGAGCTGAGTGCGCGCAGGCTGTACCGGCTGCCCGTGCTACGGCACATTATTGCGGAGACACAGTCGAAGGGGTACGTGTTCCAGATGGAAATGATGGTGCGCGCGCGCGCGCTGGGGTACACCGTGGGGGAGGTACCGATCACTTTCGTTGATCGCATATTTGGGGAGAGCAAACTGGGCGCAGACGAGATTGTGTCGTATGCGAAGGGCGTGTGGGCACTGTTTGTAGGCATTTAGATATTTATTTCTTATGACCATTATTATAGAGGAAATACTGCGACATCGTGGACATTCTCCCGTTTTGCTGACACTCAGACAGCCTCGCATCCGGCGGCGATCAACATCTGACACGAAGGGCGGACCCTTGCGCGACGACGTGGAGTATCTTGCAGCACCATCTTCGCCAGCGGCAAGGGTGGGCCACCCACACTTGGCACGCCATACTGTACATGTGAGTTCAGCGTCAGGTTTAAAACAGACTTGTCAGACATTGCGAACATACCTATAATTTGAGAGTTTATTCGAGACTTGGTTGCGTCAAGATTTTGAAGGTGTTGCTGGGAGCCCGACCAGAAGCATGGAATCTTTACAAGATTCAACGAGACAGAAGGCTCAGGGTTCCGCCATAATCTGGAACCCCGTGGCCCTTAGTCGAGGACATGAAGGCAGGCCCAGGTGCAGTACAGCTGGCAGGGTCAGCTGCTTGTCGCCGGGGCAGTCACTGCATCCAGACTTCATAAACGGGGATGAGATGCTGAGTTTGAGCGACGAGCGCCTGAACAAGGCCGAGCAGAGGACTCGAAGCCTGAGTGTGGGCAAACCTGAGGTGAACGTGAACGGGGAAGAACGGAAGGGAGACGGAGCGAGCGGAGCCGCAGCCGGGATGATGTCGAGGCCCAGGGGTCTCCTAATCGGGTACCCCACACCTCTCTTTCCGCAACCACCATGAGTCTGTTACAAGACGTCTTGCGTTCTCATGTCCCCGACTCAAAGGCCCTCGAGAAACGCCTCAACAAGGTCGCACAGGGAAACAATTCATCCGATGAATCCGACGACGAGCTAGTCAACGTCGTGAGTCACCTTGCGGACGAAGTTTCGCCGGGACCAGTGCTCATCGCAGCCAGGTCTCGCTCCCAGGCACCCCAGCCCGCACGCGCCCCCCATCGCCGACACGCAACGGGGCAGCCGCACGCCCGCTTCCGGGCCCGCTCCACCTCTCGTCGCGTCGTGATCTCCTCAAGGCGCTGCCGACAGAAATATCCCAGCGCATATTTGGTAGGCTCTCAATAAGGGACCTTGCCTCCTGCGCCCTCGTATCCAAGAAATGGAGTAGAAGTCAGACTATAAACTACGGTGCGTCCCGCGTCTTGTTTTAGCTGCGCGTTGGGCTTATCGAAGTCGACACAGTCTGGTTCCAGCACTATAGAAATGAAAACTTCCACGATGAAAGCCTGCCGCAGGGCAAGTGGACGAAGCGCGAATCGAAGCAGAATTGGGTACGCGCCCTCCCAGTTGCCGTTGGCTCGCGCTTGATAATCTTGCCTGCCGCAGCGCGTCATGCATCTGAAGAACATGGGCAGGCGCTCGCCCACGGGGCTGAACGGCATGTCGCGTGCCTCGGGGTACTCGTCCCCCGCGCTGTCGGGCGCTCAGACGCCCCGCGAACTCAAGGAGGAGAAGTGGCGCCAGGAGGCCGAGGTCACTGTACCGGGCAAGATCGAGATGCGGAGTATGTACAAGGAGCTAGGCGGCCGTAAGAGCAAGGTCAAAAGCAAGTGGGGCAGCTCGGGCGTGCGCGATAAGGGCGGCTGGGGCGACGTTGACGATTAGATAACACGATTTGTAGTATGTACCACCACAGGAGATGCTCTGAGATGCTGCTCATGAAAGGTAATCGGCAAGCTTGAAGCGGCGGGGCACAAACAGGCCGCAGGGTTATCCTGGGGAATCTGCACAAATTGTCGGAAAAACGTAACCAGCCTTTCAAGGCCGCGGGCTTCCAATGACATTAGGGGAGCTCAAAGTAGACCTTCGCCGGACGCTTTTTCGCTTTTTCGCCGAGCGAGTTTTTACGTAAGTTTCGGCGATTTTCGGCAGCTCTCGCTAAATAAATACCCTATGGATAATGGCCTGTATAAAGATGATTTGACTGGATATGGGTGTAATGATCCACTCTTTTCCTTCTTCTGTGAACCTATGCCTTTAAAAACCGTCCACTCAACAATTTGGGACTGAGAGCAGAGCTGCCGAATGTTGCCGAAACTTACGTAAAAGAACGCTGCTCCGGCGAAAAAGCGAAAAAGCGTCCGGCGAAGGTTTACTTTGAGCTCCCCTATTGTAATGCCCTCATAATGCCCTCGGCATCTCCGGCAAGCGCTTCCAAGACTCCGCCAATGCCGAAGGAAGCCTTTTAAGGCACTGGGAATGGCGTGAACGGCTTCTAAAAGGCTTCCAAGATTGGCCAACCCTTGCAAGCCTGAGAGAGGCCCCCGGTCACTACCTATGAAGTCGGTCCGCGATAGAGTAAATCAAGGCCCAATCGCGCGCAGCGCGAGATTTTTTTTTAGGTCCAGATGCCTGCTGGTGCCGTGAAATGCCGCAAAATCGGTATCCAGAGCGACATGCCACACAGACAATAGTAGACAACAACAACGCCCAAATAACATGTCAAAATTTCCTGCCAACAACTTCTCCCTGATGTCAGAAGTCGTAGTCATACCGGACTCTGACACTCCGTTCGAAGCCGGTCAATGGATCAGCACAGGAAGGATCTACAACGACGTGCCGCCTGAGGTCTCTGATGCTTGCACCAAAGCATGCAGAATTCCGCTAGATGTCATGTCGACATTGCCCCGTCCGGATATCTCAGTCACGGATTTCCTGGCGCGTAGACTCCCAAGAATCTGTCAGGGGAGCCCCTGCTCCGGCCCCCGTTCCGGTTCCGGTTCCGGCTCCGGTCTCCGCTCCGGCCCCTGACCCCGCCTCCGCTCCGACCTCCGCCCCAGTCCCCGTTCCCTCCGCCGCTCCCCCCGTCGCTCGCTCCGCCCCCGCTCGCCCGCTCCCGCGACCCCGCCGGAACTCCGGTTCCGGATACCACGTGGCCTGTGACCGCGCACGGGACCTATGCGCGTCACTCCGGTTGCTCCGATCACCCCGCGCACGTGCTACTAGTCAGTAGGTATTTTAGGCGGCTCCGGGCGTGGGAATCCTCAGACGTTCTTCTCTTCGGATTCCCCACGCCAGGTGCGCTATACTTGTACTTAGTAGCACGGCCTGTCAATTAACCTTCGGATTCCCCACGCCAGGACCCTTGACTTCTCGGGCCGCGTGGTTGCCCTTACAGAATCTTGGACAGTCAGCACAATAAATTCTCCGCACAAATAAACGACTGGTTCAGTTCGGACTTGTATTAAATCCCGTGCCAGGAGATCACCCGAGATCCAACTGAGCCAAAAGGCCACTGTAATCGGTTATCCAATTACACTCTCCCGGACTATTTATACTTGATTAAACACATTTTGCATGCATTTAACAACTTGCCAAACTGCGAGCCCATCCCAACGCTCTGGTCCCTAGATGCCATCCCTCCCGATCACTTCCTGGGCGAGCTCGAGGCAGCATTCCCCCAAAAATGGCTAAATGGTGCCAAATCTATCCGGAACCCTCCCTACGTCTTCCCTTGTTTGCCCTCCGCTTTTTTCGCAAAATTCACAAGCACACCGATGGCCAAGAAAAGTGGGCTAACAGCATGGATTGGACTCGCGATGAGCTTCCTGGATGGAGTCTTGATATCTTTGCGTCTGTCTCATGGAATACAGTTCACTCCAGAGCTCCGGACGGGCAACTTGATTGGACGCGACTCGTCGATGATGAATGGTTGTCAGGCGGAATTATAGACAACATGATGGCAGATATTCATTCCCGCGTCGTCGCAAACCCAGCTCTCAGCTCTATTATTGTTGCACCATTGTCATTCCAAGCAGCAATCCTCGCAATCTCAACACAGGCTAATCCCAGCAACTATACTATGTGCCTGCTGGATCAATATAGACAGTCGGTCGAGGCGGGAAAATCACAATTCTACTTCCCGCTTCACATCAACGGGAATCACTGGATCGCGTTTGGTATTGATTTCGTTCAGAAAACCTTTCGTTACGGTATATTCATCGATGTGCTCCAGCTTGACGTTGCTGAGATTGTACAGGTGATTCATTTGGACGCAAATCGGCCAGCAAGTTTATACCCTACCTCGAAAAATGGCTGGAACGCGCATCTTTCGGCACATTTCAGAATCTAGGTGACAACATGCCCCATCCACGCCAAACAGATTACGTCCATTGCGGAATCTACGCCGTGAATACAATCGAACATGCAGTATTCCAAACACCCCTCATATCCTTCAACGATGTTCGGCCCACCCGGATGGCCTGGTTCCATAAGTTCGTTCAACAGATGTCGGATTCGGTGAGTGTGGTGCCTGTTTAAACTACTCGGACTCAAAAACCTCCGTTCATAGGGTCCTATCCCGTTCTTCGTAAACCACAACTTTCCTAATCTTGGCTCACAGAACTTCTTCGAAGAAGACACCAACCCCGCTCCGAGTCCAACCGTCCCGACCCTCATGGCTAATTCCGTTGCAATCACAAAAAGATCGAACCCCGTACCTTCATCAGGGGTGGCCTGCTCAACTATTCCAGTCTCGTCGCTGGAACTGATTCAGCCGAATAATCTGTGCAGTGCGCCGCTTGATAATGCAGCACTAGCACTTCTTTCGGCATCTGGAAGCCCGAATTCGTTCAAGGCACCATCGAGACCCATTAAACGGAATGTGTCTGACCACAGTGCTTCAGGAGACGATGATCCCGATAACTCAGACAATGAGCGGTAAACTCTGCTAGTATCTCTTTCTATGCGGTACACTTACCTGCTTTAGTAGGGTTCATAGAAAACTCCTTGCACCCAAGAAGCGGTGATACGGGTCGGATCTGCCGACCCCTCGTCAGGTCGCTTTTTGCGATTTATCACTTAACCAGTACAACTGCTAGTACTTC
This sequence comes from Mycena belliarum, assembly GCA_029282135.1. Taxonomy (NCBI): domain Eukaryota; kingdom Fungi; phylum Basidiomycota; class Agaricomycetes; order Agaricales; family Mycenaceae; genus Mycena; species Mycena belliarum. Next base: position 1,367,766 of record JARJCN010000003.1, read on the forward strand.
GGTACTAGTACTGAGTACTTGGTACTTGAACCCTGTCCGGTGACATACAGTTAGAGTCAGAGCGGAGCTCCGAGCTGCTGATTGTGTATTGACCATGCCGGAGAAGCCGTATCATGTTTAGACAAGTACTTATGCTCTGGGTCCTACTAAACGGGGACTGTCATATTGCTTGCTAAGACCTCTGTGCGGTCATTAGTGAAGTACGAGTTCTTCCCAGGACTTGGGCTACACTACGAAAGCTAGATACCATACCCAGGAGAATACCCACAAAAGCCTTGACAACTTTGGAGACCATGACTATACCCAAGGGACTGGATGGCCACAGTCCACTAGACAGGCATGAACCAAGTAGTAGGGTTCAAGGCCGCGACGCGCGGAGAAGTCCTTCAGAGTACTCTAGGAGTACTTGGGAACTATAGAGAGCAATAGACGCATGGATTGCTAGGAATGACAGTGATCGGCATAGTACTTGGCACGTCAATGAGACATGTGACCAGTACGACGCGATCTGAGAAGTCAAACAAGGACAAAGGTTGTTCGACGAGAAGTCCACAGTACCTGTAGGAATGCCGAGAAAACCTCTGGAGAGGTCTGGCCCACACGAACTGAGTCGGACGGAGTCGAAACCAGTAGGCTAGGAGATTAGCAGACGAACCAACCCCGGAACATCGGTCAAAGCGGTCACCCGCTGCGGCAGCAGTGCTAGTGGAGCGGCAAAGCACGCCATCGGGCTTTACAAACCAAGCCGAAGTGCGGCATCCTCTACAAGTACTTGGCAAGTACTCGGGAGCACTAGACAGTGCTCTTGGCCTGGCCTAGAGTTTGCAAATATACCACAACGGGTCTCTGGAGTTCTCACGGCGCGAGGATCCGGACCAGACCGGCTCTCAACAGCCAATCATAGACGTTCCCGGGATCCGGACTTGTTTCATCTTATCTGTTTCATTCTGTCATCGTCGTCATTTCTATCTGTCATGTATTTCCCGGAAAACCTATAAAATAGCAAGTAGTAGCCGCAGTACAGTAGTTCATCCTTGCCCCCCCAGATCGTGCCCACAGACTGCCTGCAGTCCAAAGTACTATCCCACGGCGTTGGTGTCCTCTGTAACTGAGCGGAGATTGTTTGTCAATAAAACATTATCTGTTGGTTTCATTAAGAACTTGACCTTGAGAGGTTGTTTCGCTTGAGGACTTGTGATCAGTAGTAAACTACTCAACTCACTTGTGAGACCCCGTAAATCCTTTGTCTATAGTGTCAAAGGTCGCACAGACAGTTCCCCGCTTTAGAAAGGGCTGTTGTGTAGGACTATTGATACAAGACCCCGTTTAGCAGGCTTGTTGTAGTCAGCTCGTCGCAGACAGTTCCCCGTATAGAAAGGGCTGTTGTGATAGAGGGCCAGCATTGATACAAGACCCCGTATAGCAGGCTTGTTGTGCTCTGCCAGACCTCTAAGAACTCGTTGGATCTCTTAGAACACTACCATCTTTCACCCACCCCGTATACCGTTCCCCCGGTATCTGTGGAGAGAGTTCTAGTTTAGTTGTTCCACAACTACTGGAAGTACTTGGGAGTGCTCTAGAGAAGTCGCATTCGTGTGCAGGCCTTGTCCCAGACCGTTGATCACGAGATTACATCTTACCTGTATATCTCAGGGTGACCCGAACTCATTGTTGGTACCGAGTATTGGTTGTGTGTTGTGTGTGTGTTGGTTGAGTTAGTTGTAGTGTGTTCACGCGCACTAGTTCTAGTCTTAGTCTTCGGCAGCCCATACTCAGGTGCACCGTTTCAGCGGGCAAAGGAGTCGGAATCACGTAAAGAGAAGAAGAGCGATGATGAGCGGCGACTCATCCTAGAGCAAGACCCTCACACGGTCAAGGATGCCTCCGGAGCGCTGGAAGGGACGCCGCATGAGATATTCTGCATGTGCGAACCTGAGCGAGCCCGGAAGTTGGACAAGGTAAAGCCATACAATCTCAAGAACTGGGAGTCAACATATAATATAGAACACGACCGGAATTGCGGCATTCTTTGTGTCCTTGAAAAAGGCGGCACCATCCACTGTGGGCGCTCCAGCCCCTCGACCGTTGCAGCCACAAGGCCCACCTGTGCAAAAGAAGAAGAGAACACCCGCAGTTTGTTCTCTCTGATGCGGATACTTATATTGTACTTCATGTGTCATATGTTCCGCAGGACAAACGGCTGGACCCCATCTATTTCTCCAGAGCGGGAACCTGGCCCAGTAGGCTTCCACCACCTACCATTGTCTCAGAGCCGGTCGAGTGTCAGGGACTACATGGCAATGGGTACCGTGAATACGCCTGGCAGCGGGGGACATTGTACCTTGGAGGAGTCTCTGCGACTGAGTGGACCCGCCTCGCTCATATGATTTTCCCTTACAAGAACTGGAACGGGGAGCTCACCAGTGAGTCTGCCACTGGCTCATCCGACTCAGACGAGGAGTATCCGGAGCCAATGACCGAGAAAGCGGTCCGCGCCGCATGTTCCATCACGGAACACGCAATGCACGGTATTCAAAAACAGACGAACACATCAACTTTGCGCGTCCGTTGGACCGACTGGGAGAAGAAGCGCCTTCACCAGAGCCTTCTGGTCGCTGCCCGATGGAACACCCAACCTAATACAGGCGCCGTCTATTCGAAGGACTGCAATTCTGTGACGACAAGTCTTACTGGCACTTGTTCTCCCTGTACCGTGCTTGCCAGGCACCTTGGATTGCAGAGGGCGGTCAGAAAGGCTCGTGCCAGGGCTCAATTACCACCGCTTGAGTTCACGCGCAAGTGGCAGAAGAAGCTCAAGTATACACCCACAGTGCGCAGCGATAATTTTGCGGCAAATGTCAAGATACACATCGCGAATCCGGCTGTATTGAAGATCTTGTCGTCCAAGGCCATGCACGGTCCGGGCGGCGCATTCTTGGCTCTGTATCAACAAGCTCAATCTGGGGATCTCGACGATAAAGAGTCGTTCCTCGCAATCTGCGATCAGTTCACGGACAGGGTGCAACGTGGGAAGGACCCAACAGGCCGTGCAATGAAAGGCATACGATATAGTCCTGAATTGGGACAGTTGGTGGCATTGATGCGCTCACATGGGCCGCGTTCTGGTACCCAGTATGATCTATTCAAGGACATGGTTGGCGGGATATCTCAGAGGCAGTTGAGGTACTCAATTTTGCTCAACTGACCGTCTTATGAGCTGATACCTTATAGACGGCGGGTGGCCAAGTCGGCCATGAAGATGGTTAGTCTGGAATTGTGCGCCGGGAACTTGGAGGCCACCGTGGATTTTGGGAAGCTCATGAAGTATGACGGACCGTGGATTGCTGCTGGAGACGGCACCAAGGTTTGTCGAAATCCATTGCTACTTACAGTTTCTCAAATCCTGCTCAGCTGCGCCCACTTCTGTCCACATCCACTGAATTCTCGGAATCGAAGTCGGCCCATGTGCTTGGCTCTACCCGTCCGCTGTCCGAGGTCCTCTTTACGAGTTCAGCTGAACAGTCGAGGATTATCTCCGACATTGACGCCGACAAAGCAATCGCGACACAAGTTTGGCTGCTTGCAATTGAAGTAAGTCATGAACGATATACACTTGCTCAGTACTAAACGTAGAACTATAAACCAGATCCCTCTTCCCAACATGCTGGTATTCCCTGTTGCATTTGTCCCGAACAAGGGGCGGATGAAAGGCCAGGATTATTGTGATCAGCATCTCATGCTCCACCAGCTCTGCGGTGATGCCGGGCTCAAGTTCTTGTCAAGCGCCGCTGACACAGCAAAATCAGAGGTCAATGGGCAGAATCTGATGATGAATGTCGAGATGAAAACGAGGCTGACCTACGACAACCCCTTCTACGGAGTCCATGTCAGTTGCCCCGTATACGAGGACACTGTGCCCCATATCGCCGAAACCGACATAGAGCACGGCAAGAAGAGTGTTCGCAACAACTTTCTGTATTGAACCCATCTGCTCACCATCGGCCTTATTTTTCTTTGCCATGTGGTCCTCATGATGCTCCTCAAGATAGTCGGTGTCCCCCTGTACATTCAGAACATCTTCAACCCTGAGAAGCAGGATGATGGAGCAGCGCGACGACTCTTTTTGGATACTCTCTTCGCCTTTCTAGTTGACTCAAGCGGCAATATCATCGATCCGACCTTCGAGGGATTCTTCGTGCTCTCATTCATTTTCGGTAACGTGGATCTCTCTGTATCTGGAAGCTACTTGACAACTGAATATTGTTCAGGCGAGCTATTGGATGCGTACATGAAACGCGGCATGCCACATCGAGCGTGTCACTTGCATATTCTGTGCGCATCACTTCCTTACAATCTGGCAAGCCAATATTGTCAAGTCCGAGTCTCAATACCCGGATCTCTTTCAGAAACAGAGCAGCTTCATGGCCGATGCAACTTTTCGGACCGTAATCCGCCTGTGCAATCAATACATCTTACTCAGTCTCACCCACCTCGAGTTTTACCCGAATGTTCCCTTCATTCCACGGCAGCACGGCTCACATTTTATCGAACACTACTGGGGGATCACTTGCTCCTTCATCCAGGAGTTCACCTTTGGCCAGCTCATCCAGATGAACAAACACATCACTTTCCGTCAGCGCATTCTTGCCTCGGGGAGATTCAGAACCAAAAAAGAGAAAGACTCTAACAACGGGTACTCGTTCAACTTCTCAGACTCCGAGCTTACCCAGGAGGAGATTATCGAGTTCAAGAATGTTCCGTCCCGTGCGGAATTGGACCGTGCTTGCGAAACATCTTGGAAAGAAGCTGCTGCATTGGCAACTCAATTCTGTGCAATGCACATACCCCCCGCTGCCACTGAGCAACGATGATATCCACCCACACTTCTGCCGCACGACAGGTCAACCAAAGACAGCTGATCCTGCGTCCGGATCCGAGGACGAGGACAAGCCGGAATATCCAGTGACAGCTAACAAAGTTGACTTCGAACGGCTGGAGGACTCTATTATTTGAGTATCGCCTTGCCGCGCTACCGAACCAACTCCCACGGAGTGCGCTGAAAGCTTGTTGGGAAAGGATTTGTCGGTGTCTCATTTGACCATCGATTCTGGCAAAAACAGTCGGGTATCCGGCCCAAACAGGCCCGATATGTGCCGAATCAGGGGCAGCCTGATAGTGGGCCTGATATCTCAAGTATCAGGCCTTGTTTGCGCTAAATACCCGACTGTTTTTGCCAAAATCAATGGTCAAATCAGGCTCCCGGATACTGCCGCCGGTATAGAAATCCCTTATTGGCTTGATATTCCAGGGCAAAAATGACCGTCTGATTTACCTGACGTATAAGGCCAGCTGATTGCTGTTGGGATTTTTCCCATATAAGGTTGGGAATCAGGGGGTTTTTTATTTCACATGTATTATAGACCCATTTAGATACACTTATTGTAGAACTATTTTAATACAAAAACAGCAGCCGTTTATGTCTGATCCGTCTGTGTGCCTAGAAGCTCCAAAAAGACAATTCTAGCTTGGATATTTGCCTTTTTAAGTAAGTATTGAAAAATATACCTTATATAGATATGGAATCCTAGAAGTGGTGGTCGGCAACCGCCCGCCAAATTCAAACTCCGACATGTGCACATCCGGTGGTAGGATAGTGTTGTGGCTCCTACGGGCACTTTCACAACAAATTTTTGCTGGGTGAATTCATGGCATATGGTAACTAGTTCAAATGATTGTTGCAGATTTTTCATTTGCTGTCCGGATGTACCCCAAACCATCAATTGTAGGTATAAATCACTCTACATCTTGTTCCCCTGGGGTTATATCAAAAATCCGCAACAATCATTTTGTTCTGAGACTACTGTGGCATGTATCCAGCCCTTAACACTGACCCCAAACCTTCTATTGGGACCTGAATTTCTTGGAGGAATGAATCAACGCTGGGTCATTGTATCCCCCATTTGTAAGCCGGAGCCCCTCAAAACTGTACCCAAAAGTAATACAAGTCTCAGGTGTGTTAGAGTGTCAATATAAGACCCCAGAAGGCACTGGTACGCTGTTCTACGCAAAAGAGGCTCAGAGATAGGGTGCACAGTCCAAATGCGGCAATACCACTTTCTCCATCACTGATTTCCGGCAGGGTTGCCGACCACCACTAGAAGCCTCCAAAATGCAATCTCAATGGTCAGATGACCAGGATTTCCTGGGATCTTGCCTTTTTTGGGCTGTTTGGCATCACAATTTGATTACTATTTGCCAGGCCCGGAGATTTGATATTTCCCAAGCCGGGAAATAGGGACTTCTTTTCTAGAAAATGTCAAGAATGTTCTAAATTTCCCAGGCCTGTGTTAAATACCGTGCCGAGGATAGGGGGATGTCCGGAGTACCGGAGCACCAGAGTACCGGAAGGACCGGAAGTACCGGAAGCGACCGGAAGGACGGGGGTATTCAAGGGGGATCACAACACCACAGAGAGGCTGGGTGAGCGACTACCTGACGAGCCCGGGAGGGAGCGGGAGAGAGCGAAGAGGACCGGAAGAACCGGAGTCGACACAGAGAATAGCTTAGGAGCTAAACAACGTTTATAATCAAACTGAAGTACTGTACATTGTAGCGGCGCTTATATACTAAGTGCGAAGGAATATTACGTAATCGGAATGCTGCTACTATAATTGGAAAGGTCAAAGCAAAGTCCAAAAGCGGTAAGCATATGGCGGGATGGGCATGTGATTATACCAGAGACAAAGGAAAGACCATAAACGGGAAACGCTCAGTAATCCTTCATTGCAAAAAACCCGATTGGTCGGCGGATTGCGCGCAGCCCCCGGAGGGGCGCGCGACTAAGTTCCGGAAGTGTTCCAGAACCGGAATGACCAGAGCCTACCGGAGGTGACCGGAGCTCTGCACGGATATACTGTAGTATTTCATTCAATTCAGAAGGTCACAGGTCACAGGGCCTTTTTTTACGAAAAAAATTGAGGTGTCACAGGGGTTTGAGGGGATTTCCGAATGTCCCAAACATGTCACAAAATCAGTGAAAATGGGCTTAAAATGCATTTTTTTTGCCCCGGCGGCGCACAGGCTCGTGGAAGTAAATTGGTGCTGATTGCTTCGCTGACTGCTTTCCTTTCAGACGCCCACCCTCATACGTGGCTCATAAACTGAGTACAGTACGCAAAATTACTCCTTTAGGACAGTTTCTTGGCCTGGCATTTCACGGCTCATTCAGCTTGTAAAATGCTCGAACAGTGCATGTGGTACCACTATAGCTGTTCTCCCGCCTTCTCTGCCAATTTCTGTGCCATTTACGAAAAGAAAAAGGTGTCACAGCGACCCTAGGCCATTTCCGAAATCCACATTTCGGAAATTTCGGTCACAGGTCACAGGCAATGAGAATTGAACGAAATAGTACAGTAACAGTATCCCCCTCTTAGGTTCCTTGCCCTCAAGGAACCAAGATAGTGGGGAATAACCGTCAGCGATGGTGAAAAATTTTGAGAAAAAATGTTGTCGAAAATATTCCTCGCCCGAGATGCCCGAGGTCACGTGCGAGGCGACACGTGACAAGCACGTTACTGATAGTTTTTGACTATTCGCCCCACGACTTTAACGGTCACGTGCCCGGCTTGCTCGGCATCTTGAAGCGGACTCTGAACTCTGCTCGCTATTCCGTCGGTGGCATCCTGGGGAGGAACAATGGGGACCGGAATGGTGGCTGCTCGGCTAGGGGGGGTCACCAGCTCCCTGCTTTCCACCCTCTACTCTGTCCCGCACCCCGCACCCGCTCCCGACACTCTTCCAGTCCGCTTTATCTGGCCCCTGTCTCCACGCTGCACGCTGCTGGGCGCATACCGACGCGTTAATCTCCCCGAGACCCCCTGTAACGATGCCGCGAGTGGTTAAAATGGCCGTGGGATCCTACGAACGCGACATTGCGGACAGAGAGTACACCCTGAAGTGGAATTCGATGGCCGATATGAGTGTCTGGCTACGCACCGAGGAGAGGTCGAAGAGCATCCAGCTCGTCTGCAAGGAGCCGCGGCCGAACAAGAACAAGAAAGATCACCACTGGCTTATGAAGTATCTCTACGTGTGCGGGTGCCAGGGGTCCGGGGGGAAGTCAAAATATGTGCCGAAGAACCCAGAGCGTGTCAGGAATATTCCAGCGAGGAGAGCCGAAGACGGCTGTCCGTGTAAGGGCAACCACGCGGCCCGAGAAGTCAAGGGTCCTGGCGTGGGGAATCCGAAGGTTAATTGACAGGCCGTGCTACTGAGTACAAGTATAGCGCACCTGGCGTGGGGAATCCGAAGAGAAGAACGTCTGAGGATTCCCACGCCCGGAGCCGCCTAAAATACCTACTGACTAGTAGCACGTGCGCGGGGTGATCGGAGCAACCGGAGTGACGCGCATAGGTCCCGTGCGCGGTCACAGGCCACGTGGTATCCGGAACCGGAGTTCCGGCGGGGTCGCGGGAGCGGGCGAGCGGGGGCGGAGGGAGCGACGGGGGGAGCGACGGAGGGAACGGGGACTGGGGCGGAGGTCGGAGCGGAGGCGGGGTCGGGGGCCGGAGCGGAGACCGGAGCCGGAACCGGAACCGGAACCGGAACGGGGGCCGGAGCGGGGGCTCCCCTGACACCATCCCCCCCTTGGAATGCGGCGCCTCGACGCATCGTCCGGACATGGACGTCGGGGTCCCGGAAGGGGAGGGAGTCGAAGGTGGCGGTCGTGATGGCGCGTGGTGCGGCGGGGTACTTCCGGTAGAAATCTGCGACGAGTTCCGGAGCGAAAACGTCGGAGTGTTTAACCCACGAATCATGAGAGGAATTATAACCTTTCCACTGCACGAAATACCAGAGCGAGCCCCACCGGTACTTCGCGTCCACGATCGCCTCGACTTCCCACTCGGGTGGTTCGTCCGGAGCGGCGCCCGGAGCGTCCGGAGCGTCCGGAGCACCGCGGAGGACCGGCGGAGGCTCGTCATAGCCAGTCCGACCCTCGAAGGGGTCGTCCTGAGCCAATTCAAGCTTGACGACCGGAAAGACCGGATGGAGCTGCGAAAGCCGGGGAGGGAGCTCGAGCTTGTACGCGCCCCGCCCGATGACCTGGAGCACCCGGAAGGGCCCCAAGCGGCGGTGCGCGAACTTAGCGGAAGGGCGAGTGGTCTGGATGTCGGAGGCGTCCAGCCAGACCCGGTCGCCTACCTTAATCTCCGGCGCCGGAGTGCGCCGGCGATCGTAGTACCGCTTATACTCCTCCTTAGCCTTGACGAGCGCCGCCCGGGCTTCGGAAACTCCGGAGGCGATCCGGTCGCGGAATTCGTTAACCGCTTCCACCTTCGAGCGCAGCCCGTTCGGCTCGAACCCCATCCGGGGGAGCCGTCCGGTGTCGGTCATGAACGGGACCTGCTGCGTCGACGAGTGGATGTGGTTGTTGTAGGCGAATTCGGCGGCCGGAAGGAGCTCGTCCCAGTCATCCTGCTTGTAGTTAGTGAAAAGCCGGATGAACTGCTCCATCTCCTGGTTAACGCGCTCGGTCTGACCGTCGGTCTGCGGGTGGTACGACGTGGAGGTCGCCGGAGCGACTCCGATGAGGCGCCACAGCTCCCGGGTGAACTCCGCGATGAACTGCGGACCCCGGTCGGAGATGTACTTCTCCGGGGTCCCGTGGAGCTTCCACACGTTCCGATAGTACAACCGCGCAGCTCCGACGGCGTCCAGGGTCGTGTGGCACTCGTTAAAGTGCGCACGCTTCCCGAGCGCGTCGACGACGACCATCACCGCGTCGTACCCGTGAGCTTCCGGAAGCTCGACGACGAAGTCCACCGAAACCGTGCTCCAGCGCTCTTCCGGAACCTCCGTCGGGTGCAACTCACCGACCGGAAGCTTCCGGAGCGCCTTCGTGCGACAACACAAGTCGCACGTCGCGACATACCGGCCGACGTGTCGGGACAACTGGGGCCACCAGTAGTTCCGGGAGACGAGCTCCAACGTCTTGAAGCGGCCGGCATGCCCCGCCACACGGGTATCGTGGTGCTGCTCCAAGATCCGGCGTCGGAGGTCGTGATCCCGGGGGACCACGATCTTGCCGCGGAAGTAGAGCAGCCCGTCGTCCACACGCCACTCCGCGGACCGGAGCGACCGGGAGCCCCGGACGTTGAGGGCCTCTCGCGCGGCGATAGCGAGGGGGTCCTCGAGATCCGGACCACGCGCAAGCGCGTCCCGGATGTCCCGGAGCACCGGACGTTCCGGTCCGGTCACCACTACACCTTCGATCGCGCGGACATGGAAGAGCTCCGGAGACAGGAGGGTGACGTCCTGGTTGTCCGGAGCCGCTCCGTGGTCCGGGCGACGCGACAGCGCGTCCGGTCGCCCCATCAGGCGCCCGGGCTTGTGGTGCAGCGTGAAGTCGAACCGGGACAGGTACAGCGACCACCGCGCCTGCCTCCGGTTGAGGTTCTGCGACTTCCGGAAGTACTCCAGGTTCTTGTGATCGGTCCAGATCTCCACCGGATGCTGCGAGCCCTCGAGGAAGTGTCGCCACTCCTCGAGCGCGCGGACGATCGCGAGCATCTCCTTGTCGTGGATCTCGTAGTTGCGCTGGACCGGACTCAAGCTCTTGGAGTAGAACGCTACCGGATGCCACTTCCCGTCCGGACCCTCCTGAGAGAGAACCGCGCCGGAAGCCCGATCGGAGCTGTCCGCTTCGAGCCGGTACGGCCGGGCCTCGTCCGGAAGGATCAGGACGGGGTCCGTGGTCACCGCGTCCTTCAGCGCCTGGAAAGCGGTGGCCTCCGGTTCGCTCCAACGCCACGCGGTGCCCTTTTTCGACAAGTCGAACAGGGGCCGGGCGATGTCGGAGAAGTCCCGGATGAACCTCCGGTAGAAGTTCGTGAACCCGACGAACTGGAGCACGTCCGTCTTGTTCTCCGGGACCGGCCAAGCGGCGACTCCGGCGACCTTGACCGGATCCATCTCCACGTGGTCGTGAGAGACGATCACCCCGAGATATTCGATCGACGACTTCTCGAACTCACACTTCTCCGGGCGCAAGTAGAGCTTGTGCTCCCGGAGCCGCCGGAGGACCTCCCGGACGATCTCCCGGTGGCGCGTGAGGTCGGAATGGGCGATGAGGATGTCGTCGAGGTATATCATGACGTCCCCGGACAAGATGAGATCTTGGAAGATGTCGTTCATCATTGTCTGGAAGGTCGCGGGGGAGTTGGTCAGGCCGAAGTACATCACCAAGGGCTCGAAGAGTCCCCGGTTAGTCCGGAACGCGGCTTTCCACTCGTCGCCTTCGCGGATCCGGACGTTGTTGAAACCCCACCGGACGTCCAGCTTCGTGAAGTACCGAGCTCCTTTCAATCGATTAATAAGATCGTTGATCAAAGGGAGCGGGTACCGGTTTTTCACGGTCATCGCATTGAGCGCGCGATAGTCCTGGACGAACCGGAGGCCTCCGTCCTTCTTTTTGACGAAGAAGACGGGGGACGCCATCGGGGATTTGGAAGGCCGGATCCGTCCGGTCGCCAATCCCTCCTCGATAAACGCGTCGAGCTCGCGCTGCTCGAGGGGAGAGATCGGGTAGACCTTACAGTTCGCGGGCTTCGAATCCGGGACGAGTTCGATGGCGTGGTCCCATGTCCGGCGCTCCGGTAACGAGTCGAACGACTCCCGGTTGAAGACGTCCTCGAACTCCCGGGCCCATTCCGGAATGGAGTCCGGAGGGGGCGCGGAGTTCCGGGCGAACGCCTCCGCTAACCGCTGTGAAACGGTTCCGGTGGCCCGGATGTCTTCGGAAGGGGTGAACCGGGTATAGAATATCCGGTCCCCTTCCTCGATCTGGTAGTCGTCGTCCTCGGTACCGGAGTCTTCGGAGTCATTCTCCGGAGGCCCCGGAGGGTCTTCGGAGTCATCCTCGTCCTCGTCCGATCGGTCCTCCACGTCTATGACGCAGATCGCCGGAACCGGACCGGAGCGTAGCCGCTTGAGCAACTGCGCGGCGGAGCGAGCCGCACGGCGCTCGGAACGAGCCTCGGTGGTGCACGTAGCGCAACCGGCGGGGCAGCGGCTCATCTTGACCTCCCGGGTTTCCCAGTTGATCTCCGGGTTGTGCTTCCGGAGCCAGGAATACCCGAGGATGAGCTTCTCCTTGCCGAGGCGCGTGACCGCGAGTTGGACGCGCTCGCTGTGGCCCTTGTACGTGAGAACCACGTCCGCGATGTCCCGGATGTAGCCGGCCTCATTGGGGCTGCCGTCTACGTTGAAGACCGGGATCGGCTGCGAAAGCCGTCGGACCGGGAACTGATTGGCAGCGACGTACTCCGAGTCGATGAATTCGGAAGTCGCGCCACAGTCCACGAGCCCGTTGGTCGAGAGCTTCGCAGCACTATCGGTGGACGTGAACTCGAGCGGGAGGTGCAGCGAGTTGGGAGCCGGGATTGCCGCGACGGTGTAGCGCTTCGGGAGCCTTCGCTCCCAGGAGGGCTTCCGTGGTGCACGCGGGATTGCCGGGGGGACCGGAGCGGTTCCGGAGTCCGGAGCAACCGGAACCGGAGGGGCCGGAACCGGAGCTACCGGAGCAACCGGAGGAGCGCTCGGGCTGGGGAGTGCGTCTATCGTTTCGGAAGGTGCAAGAGATATATTGTCAGACTCAGTACACAGGACGGCGAAACGATTGGGGGACGCGAACGAGGGCGCACTGCTCACTCGTCGCGGAGGGGAAAATCCTCCGGACCAGGAGCAGCCGCGGCAGCGGAATGCTGCGCGGCGGCCTCGGACGACGCAACGCGAGCCAGCAGCTCCTCCAGCAGCTCGCCGTCTAGCTGCCGGATCACCTCATCCAGCACGTCGACCGCGCGGATGTCGACCGGAACGGTGCAGTCCCGGGCGAAGTGGTTCGGGTCGCCGCAGCGGAAGCAACCGCGACGGGGGGCAGCGCGCGCGCGAGTCCGGTCGACGTCCATCGGAACCGGTGCGGAGACCGGGGGCGCTGCGAACCTCGGAGGGGCGGAGGGAGCGGCCGGGACGGAAACCGGGATCATCCGGGCGCGGTTCGGGGCGTGCGCGGTCCTTCCGGACGTTCCGGTCGAGCCGATCTTCGAGCGCTGGATCGACTCGTACTGGCGGTACGCCCGGAGACGCCAGCCGGGGTAGTCCTCGAGGTGCGGAGGGTCGCTCGAGCCGGTGATAGCGAGGTTGATCGCCGGGTCGAGTCCGGTCCTGTACTTCGTGACCTTGATGAGCTGGTCTTCGAAGCCGGCGAGGTCGACGAGGTCCTCGAAGTCGTCGGTGTACCGGTAGATGTCCCGGTTGCCCATGTGGTACGCGCGGGACTCGAGCTTGTGCAGGGCGTGGTCCTGCTCGTTCTCCTCGATGAACCGGAGGCGGAACTCCCGCTCGAAGTCCTCCCAGAGAAGGAAGGGGAAGGGCTCCTTGGCGCTCTGGCGTTCGGCCCAGCGCTGCGCCGCATCCTTCGCCATAAAGGACATGGCGAACCGGATGGCCTTGTCTTCGGAGGGATCCCCGTAGGCGTCCCGGAAGCCTTCCGGAACCAACCGGATGTACGTCCGGACCGCGTGCAGGAACGCGCGGCCTTGGGTCCGGTCGCCGTCGAAGACGAACGGGGGGTTCGGTCGGAGGACCGTTTTGTTCGAGGAGGTGGACTCCGGGAATAAGCCTGGACTCGCGGCCGGAGCGGGTGCCGCAGGGGCCGGAGCAGGTGCGGGTTGTAGGTTGGTGACCAGGGCGGTCAAGCGCGCGAGGCTCGCCTCGATAGCGGACATCCGGGCGTCCGCGGTCGGGTCCGGAACCGGAGCTCCGGAAGCTCCGACGGGGGTACTGCCGGGCATGTCGGCGACGATGCGGGGGGAGGAGGGGGCAAGATTCGAATGGGGTGAGGCGGGGGCGCTATCTGAGCTGTCCGAGCCGTCGACGCCGAACTTCGCAATCTTGACCGGTTAATCCCTAGAAGACGTTCTTCTGCTGTAAGGGCAACCACGCGGCCCGAGAAGTCAAGGGTCCTGGCGTGGGGAATCCGAAGGTTAATTGACAGGCCGTGCTACTGAGTACAAGTATAGCGCACCTGGCGTGGGGAATCCGAAGAGAAGAACGTCTGAGGATTCCCACGCCCGGAGCCGCCTAAAATACCTACTGACTAGTAGCACGTGCGCGGGGTGATCGGAGCAACCGGAGTGACGCGCATAGGTCCCGTGCGCGGTCACAGGCCACGTGGTATCCGGAACCGGAGTTCCGGCGGGGTCGCGGGAGCGGGCGAGCGGGGGCGGAGGGAGCGACGGGGGGAGCGACGGAGGGAACGGGGACTGGGGCGGAGGTCGGAGCGGAGGCGGGGTCGGGGGCCGGAGCGGAGACCGGAGCCGGAACCGGAACCGGAACCGGAACGGGGGCCGGAGCGGGGGCTCCCCTGACAGTCCGTGTCGCCTTACAGTCAAGACCTACCCTGGGACCTCTCGGGTCCTCGGACTTTATGTCGACCAGCATTCTCATCCAACGGGAGATGCTAATGTGGTTTACACCCGCATTCCACAGGGAACTCGCAATAGGATCGAGGAACTCTTGCGGCAAGGAGTGCGACCTGATCTTGTGGTAAGTCTCCTCTTATTTATCTTGTGTTCCTTCTTATCCATTCTCCCGTTTAGCTCAATCAGATCCGCGGGAACGTACACCGCGAGGATAACTTAGACGCGCTGTCCGAAGAACCTGCACGTCGGGACGAGTTCGTTAATTATCGAGACGTGGGACGCATCCAGGTCAGTCCACACTGGGGGCAAGCTATGATTTGCGGTACCTGCAAATTCTGCGCAAATCCCGCGCAAATTCAAAAATCTCTTATTATACACATGGTCATTTGCAGGCTGCGCAGATAGTGCGCACATTTTAGATGTGCTCAACAACTGCACAAGATTTGCGGGTGCCGCAAATTCTATATAAGGGTTCTATCTGCGCATTAAAGGCACACTATTTGCCAAAGTCGCAAATTTAGAATTTGCGCACTGCGCAAATCAGAAGCAAATCAGAACACCAAACATATAAACACCTACTATAAAAGGCAATTTTTCCATCAAATCCTAGACAGGTGACCTCGTGGGATTTGATTTATTGCTTCTTGGATTCAGTCCAAATCAAGTTAAGTGTATCATGTGCAAGAGGAATGAGTCCCAGAAACAGGTGACCAGCTTTGTAAAACTATGTGTTTGTAACAGCTATCGTGTAATAGAGGACCAAGGACCAGTCACCCAGGCTGGTGGTCTTGTGATTGCTTCTGTCCTAGTGGCATTGAAAGCAGGGAAGCTAAGAGATACCCAAAATTCTATCTGCAATCAGATTAGTTGCAAAATATGATTTCGGGTGATTTGACTCGGGCCGGGCCGGCACGGGATCACGTGATGCCGCGGGCCGGAGCTTTCGTCAAATCAATTTTGATTTGACGAAAGCTCCGGGTGGTGGACGGCCCGGAATCAAGTGACCTCGTTTTCGCAGTTGAAAAAGTTAGACCACTACAGGATTCGAACCGCTGCTCTCAGGCAATATGCAGAAATTCGGACAGATACACCACTACCACTACACTAGAGCTCCTTTTATGAAGTTATCTCTTGGTCTATCCCATCTGACTCCATACATTTTGCCGCATCTAAACAAGTGCCTGACAATGTCTATGGCAAGCTATCAGATTGAGGCTTGATTATGGAATAAAGATTAGGGCTCATTGAGACCATTCCTCTTCATTGAATGATCCATAGTCTACTCAGCTCACAAATTGCAAAATACTTGACCAAACCCAGTTCAAAAATGTAAAAAAAATCTCTAACTCCAGAGGCAAAGTTGTAGGGTTTGTTGAGGGCACTGATATTCATCTATGACCTATAGCCCAATTGTCTTACTTGGCTCACAAAACACAAGAGACCTCTACCAAACACGGTTCAAAAATCATTACTTCATCTTGAAAAATTGTGACTTTGGTTTTGGACCAAAACCAAAACCATAGAGCTCATCAAGAACATTCAGAAAACATCCAGATTTGTCTGAAGACCCTTAGTTCAATTGGCTTAGTTGGTTCACAAAATGCAAAATACCCAACCAAACACTGTTCAAGAATGATGATAACTTCATTAGAAAAGGGTTAGGTCAGGAAGAGGGTGACCAGGTAAGTACAGAGGGGGTGGTCTATGGGTCAGAAGCAGATGCCAATGAGTCGGTGTGACTTGTCCGGGTAACTTTCTACCACTCGGTGAGCGGCTACCCAGTATTTATCCCGGTACTGATGGTGTTCATCGTACTTCGGGCATTTTCGATCCCTTGCGAAATGATTGTTTCCACCTGTGAAGTGGCCTAGCTTCGGCACAGGTGCTTCTCGCAGGCAATGAAGGGAAGCCAGCCCCGGCGGATGAGCCAGGAGCTAGCGGGCCGCTATTTCAGGCCGGAGGATGGGATAGCGGAGCCTGTAACCCTGGCAAAAGGGATGGTGTCACCTGCCATCGGGCTCATATATCCTTGAGAGGAGAGCAGATATGGGTGCTCAGCCGTAGAGGGGGTTCTGGGAGTCACACAGATGTCCAACGGCTCAAGCAAAGCTCAGGACATCATGGTGTGCGATAAGATAGAATGCTTATATAATAAGGTAGCGGCCATCCATTTGCTGTAAATGTCACGTGGCGTTACTTTATGTGACTGATCTGGCCAAATGTGGGCAATTTGTTTGAAGAATTGTCACAGAAAAATCAGTAGCCGACGTGAGCCTTAATCGTGCCATGAATCAGTAGTAATATATCCTTAGAGTAACTGAGGAACAGGGCTTAATATTTGGTGTAGTGAAAAACACGGAGTTCTTGTGATAAGCCTCAAAGGCACCAGACATTCGACAAAACATCAAATTGATACATGTGAAGCTGTACAAAAGATACACAGAATGATGTACAATGCTGTTAGAAGAATATACTAGAGCTACAGGATCTATAAAACAATAATATCAGACAATTCGAGCTTTGTCAATCTATAATAGACTCCGGAAGTACACAGTGGCCGTGATACTTTCGAGCAGCTCAAGCGGCCTGGCATCCATTGAGGCCTTTGTGATTTCGGCTTTGCAGACATGCTAGAAGGCCCAAGTATGCCAGCAGACGCGTCGAGGTGAGTCCATAGTGCAATTGTCCAACTGCCATGGACTGATTGACAGGTGACAGCCGGGTGACAGAGAAGAATTTGCATCTAAGACGTAATAAATAAGTAACTAGGAAGCGGGGAGAACACGGCTTGTGCGGGCCGGCTGACAGGGCCGCATCAAGGCACGCCTGGCGGCGGGCGAGGCACACACGTGGCCGATAGCATGCCGTCCTGGATCAAGAGCGGCACGTTGGCCGAGCGGCATCCTCGGCCAAGCCTCGTGCCTCCACCTCGCCACGTCGACACACCGAAGCTGCTTCCGGACAACTCAGGTGCGTCGCAGCTCTTGTCTAGCGCCATCGCCCTTGCTCACATCGCCGCACCTGCTAGTCGCGTCTCCCCGCGGCGCCGCTGGTGCCCTCATTCGCAACGCGCACCCCGTCCCCACGCACATATGTACACGACGTCCGTGCTGCCGTCTCCGCTGCCCTCGTTCGCGATGCCGCACTCCTGCAATGACGCGCCCGCCGGCACGCACACATGACGCGCAATCCCGCCCGCTCGACACTCGCAGCGCCGCCGCCGCCCTCGCTCGCGACGACACACCCACGCCCTCCCTCCCAGCGCCGCATGACCCCGCCGCCGCCGCATCTCAGCTGCGCGCGCGGCCACCTAACTGCTGGAAAAGGTATGCTGCTCTATTTACTGATCGCCTTTGACTGCCTGCTGACTACCTTGCAAAAGCTGCGCTGTGCGCTTCGTCCGCACCTTGTGCGTCCTGCGCCGCCCTCTGCCGCCGCCTCCCGTCCTCCCCCGCCGCACACCCGTGTCGCATCCGCTTCCCAAAGTCCTACGCAGACGCATCGTGCAGACTCGCAGCCCCACGCGACCCAGATCGCCCGCCGCAGACGCCCTGTGCATCCGCCCCGCCCACCCGCAAAGTCCCCGCTATCGCGCACGCCCCACGTCGGGCGGACTGTCCAGACCGGCCGCCCACAAGTCCTCCGCCTGTCCCGTCCGCCCTGCCTGCCGAATCAGCGCCGTCGGGAAAAGCCGCCGACGTCTTGCACGAGGACGTCGTGGGCGGGAGTCGGCCGCGACGGCGTGCCGCAGTACGCCTCTGAGGTGCACTCCTTGGCAAGTTGCGGCAGCGCACCTGCTTGCTGCTCCCAAGTCGCGGCAAGCGCGCGCCGTGCCGCAGGACGCGCGGGAGGGTCTCGGACGCGCTAGCACTCAAAGGTAAGCAGATACATCGGATCTCGGCGCGCATAACTTACTGTGCGCCAGAGTCTTACGCGCTGGTGGGCGCGCCACGCGCCGTCCGCTTCCAGCAAATCTCTGTGCAGCTCCCTGACGCGCGGCTCGCGTAAGTCCCGGCCAAGTCCCAGTCCCGTCGCTGTCCGCCAACGCAGCTCGGGCGCGCCCGCCGCTTGTGCCCCGTCCCCGCGCCTCGCGCCGTCCGCTTTCCGCATACGCCCGTGCCGCGCACGCATGCTGCCCGCGACTCCGCAGGTCGGTCTGCGCGCGCGGCTCAGGGTGCGGCGGGCAACACGAAGGCCTCCCAAAACAGATCGGGGCGCCACGTTGCGGGAGACCGACGCCGGCGCAAGTCGCGCGAGCGGCGGCGGCGCACTCCCGCCCATCCGCGAGAAGTCCCCGCCGCGTGCGTGCTGAAGGGTCGGTCGTTCGTTAGTAAGTATGTTAGTGCGGAAATCGAAATAACGCACCTTAGACATCGGATGGGTCGCAAGTCCACAGCCCGCTGGCGCAGGCGTAAGTCGACTCCGAGCGCGGGTACGGAAACACGTCCGCCCGCCAACGCAGCTCGGGCGCGTGCACGCGCGCACCCCACCCCGAGCGAGAGGGCGCAAATGCAGTACAGAGGGGCTGCACAATAGTAAGCGGACATTCGCGCTGAAATCACGCGCTCACGCTTGCGCAGCTGGCGCTGGGACACCCATGCTAGTCGTATTGCCGCTGTACGCAGCGGATGCGCGCGCTGCACGCGGCCGGCCATGTTCCAGCGACGCGGCTCGTCGCGGGCACGGGAGGTGCGTTCGGGCGAGCAGAACGGCGTGCGGCTTGCGACTGGCGCGCTCGTAGTGCCACACGATTGTGGTCACCTTTGCGCCGCCGGCACTCGTGTGGGTCGCCAACGCAAGGAGCGCGCGCACAGCAAGCTGTGAATGCGCGGCTGCCTCTGCGCGCGCTGCACGCGGAACACGAGACGCGGCCGGCCGTGTTCGAGCAACGCAGATCGTTGCAAGCACGGGAGGTGTGTTCGGGCATGCAGATGTCAATCGGCGCGCCTGTTGCGCGCGCATTGTTGCGCGGTCGCGCTCACGCTTGCGCCGCCGGCGCTCACTAGCCAGTCGTGAGTCGCCACCGCCTGCAAGTCAATTGGCACTGCCAGATGCAGCACTACTGTCCCGCCCCGTCCCCGGCTCCCCGCTCTCAAGCGCGATACGCAGCCCTGATGGCGTCCTGGGCATCCACCCCTACCCTCCGCTTTCACCCTTCCGCACACGTCACCGGGAGTACTGCGCCCGCGAATTCGCGGGTCGCTTCGCTCGGTGACGTGGCACATCGCATTGGCACCAGATAATGGCTCCACAGCACGCCTGTGCTCGTTCCGCCCTGGCCGCCCAAGATGCTGTGCCGCGCCGCGTTCGCAAGAGCAAGTCGGCCGGTGCCGCCCACTCGTGTTGCGCAGGACCAACACTCATGCCCGCCTCTGTGTCCGCAATGTCCGCGCCGCGGACACCCACCAATCTGTGACGCTCCCGCTGCGCACCTCTCGCGCCCAACTTGCAAAGTGGTACAAGGTAAGAGAGATCAGTATCAAAACTGTAATTGAACTCGGGATCTTATATCAGTTCGCGATGAGAATTATTTGGGGGCCTTGCACCTGGCCTCCCTTCCTCACAATGCTACCAGAGAGGAGTGATGTACCATTGAAGCCTATAAGAAGATAGTTAGGGCCACAGAGACATCCTGTGGCCTGTAAAGACAAAGGTCGTCAGTTCGCGATTGAATCAGTTCGCGACTTAAATCAGTTCGCGATTCTAATTTGTGATTGGTCGGCAAATTCCGTGAGTGCCGTTGATCCTGTCACGGCACGTGTGATGCGCCATCACCAGGCTCGGGAGACGCATCAAGGCAGGGCTCGAGGTGTTCAATGGACATGACAGCTGCCAGGACCTGGCGGGAGCCCCGCGGGCTTCTATTAGTTGTCTCATTACATAAATGGCAGAAGATTATTGGAGAAGCTTCATTTGGCAGGCCATCAGTTGGACTATTGCACTCACCACTCGCGTCGAGGTGTAAGTGATATGTAAATGTAGCGCGTTTTGGGGTGATTACAGCACAAATTGTGCTTCTTGTCCTTTCAGACCCAAAATTTCCCGGACTCCTCGGTTCCTAATCACTTTAGGGTACTTTATCTACAAAATCATGGAACCGAGTAGCTCGGAGTGATGTCCCTATTATTTGCGGTCCATTTCTCGAGAAATTACCCTTATTTGGATCTGTCACACCGAGTCACATGACCTTGACAGTAAATGGATGGCCGCTACCTTATATGATGGCAGTGAGACCCGCGGAATCCTGACTAAGCTACCTAATTTGGTCAGATCCTCTGTGCATGCTCAATAAGATGCTCCGGTGTCACAGTGCCCCCCGCATGTTCAGAGGAAATGCACCGAGATTGCAGAGAATTCTTGCCAGTCATGTTGTGGAACTGAATATCTGCTGATGTTCAGCCCTTGGAAAAAAGATTGGTCAATTTTTCAGATTGTCATCTTCGTCCTGTTGCCGAGCGGAGCATCAACAACTTGCCAGTGACACCAATCCCTCATGGCTGTTGCCATCTGGATAAGAGGGGATTTAGGAGTAGCACTCTGAGTACGGGCGGCCAGGCTCTGTCCTCCCGTATCCATTCCTTTGGCCTTGGTAGTCAACTCCCAGCAACATTGCATCCTGCTCTGATACTGCCTGCTCTGTCTCGCGTTCTCAGTTCTGTGGCCAATAACTTGCGGAGCTCATTGATTCTCAATGATGTTGCGTCGTCAAAACCAGTGGTGGCAAATGGCGCCCCCGTCTGCTGGTGTTTGGACCTCGTTCCGGATGCTTGCAGCACCCAAGATGCTGCTGTTTGCTATGTCTACGCTTGCTCCCGTGCGAGTCCCTGTGCCCCGTCCCTCACCTTCCCGCGCCCCACCGTCCCTTCGAGGGCGGGAGCACCATCGCCGCTACACTTCTACTGCAGCACTGTTCTGGCGCTGTATCACACCTATCAAGCCCCGAATGCGCAGGCTGGATAGTGGTCTGCGACTTGCGAGACTTGGACGGGCATGTGAATGGGCACACAGAGCATGGCCTTGGCGTTTACGTCTGCGTTGATGCATCCTCTCGGAGCCTCGCTCTCGCTTTCCAGAGCTTCACCTCCGAACGCGCGGGCTAGCTCCCAGGGAAAGCCCCAAGACACAACTCTGATTGCAACAACCTCATTGCTGTCTTCCCTGTTGTCGCTCCACCAACAGCCCGTGCAGCTGGCAGCTCTGCAGTCTCATCCTCCTCGGTCTCTCAAGCGCGTGCAGCTCGATCGCGCTCTCAGCTTAGCGCATAAGCAGCTCCGCGTCAAAACACTCTTCATCTTTGACACCCTGCTCGAGCTTTGCATCGACCTTGCGTGCAGGCTCTGCGTCTGGTGTATGAACCTGTGGCAGCTCTGCCTCGTCTTCCCACTCCTGCGTGGTGTTCTGTGCCCACAGCAGCTTGGTCGCGTTGTTGACTTCCCGTGCCAGCGGCTTGAGCTTTCGCCCTAGCAGCTCTGCTTTGTCAGCCTCAGTGCCCCACTTGTCATCGATGTATTCGGCATCCTCCAACAGCCGCGCTTCGTTGTCCGCTTGTGCTCGAGAAGCTCTGTGTCCTCACGCTCTTCGCCCTCATCCGCTTGTACAGCTTATGTTCCAGACGCCGCGCTTGGTGTCCCTGTCGCTTCTCCCACACCGTCAACAACGTGGTAGCGACAGCCTCGATGCTCTCAGCTTGTGTCTTCGCGAGCCCTATACAGGCTGGCCTACGAGTTCAGCGTGTTTGCCTGCGCTCTCGCCGTCCCGCACTCGTACTGCCTCCGCGCGTTGAAACGGTGCACCTGAGTATGGGCTGCCGAAGACTAAGACTAGAACTAGCGCGCGTGAACACACTACAACTAACTCAACCAACACACACACAACACACAACCAATACTCGGTACCAACAATGAGTTTGGGTCACCCTGAGATATACAGGTAAGAGGTAATCTCGCGATCAACGGTCTGGGACAAAGGCCTGCACACGAATGCGACTTCTCTAGAGCACTCCCAAGTACTTCCAGTAGTTGTTGGACAACTAAACTAGAACTCTCTCCACAGATACCGGGGGAATGGTATATGGGGTGGGTGAAAGATGGTAGTGTTCTAAGAGATCCAACGAGTTCTTAGAGGTCTGGCAGAGCACAACAAGCCTGCTATACGGGGTCTTGTATCAATGCTGGCCCTCTATCACAACAGCCCTTTCTATACGGGGAACTGTCTGCGACGAGCTGACTACAACAAGCCTGCTAAACGGGGTCTTGTATCAATAGTCCTACACAACAGCCCTTTCTAAAGCGGGGAACTGTCTGTGCGACCTTTGACACTATAGACAAAGGATTTGCGGGGTCTCACAAGTGAGTTGAGTAGTTTACAACTGATCACAAGTCCTCAAGCAAAACAACCTCTCAAGGTCAAGTTCTTAATGAAACCAACAGATAATGTTTTATTGACAAACAATCTCCGCTCAGTTACAGAGGACACCAACGCCGTGGGATAGTACTTCTTGCCGTCGTTGTGCTTGCCCTTACACTTGACGCAGCCACTCTCACCCGCTGATCTTGTTGCAGCCGCTCTCACGTTGTGAGCACCCATGGTGCTCTGGCTATGGCACAGCGTCACAGAAACCACCACAACGACACCCACAACACGACACTGCCCGTATTTCCCGAACGAGCAACCACGGTTTCCTAATCCGGCAACGCAATGTCGCGACAATTCCACTCGATCCCCACTTCGCCGCTCCTCGCACACCCACAACAAGTACCAACCATGCCCCCACAATCTCCTGAAACGGTCGCAAAGACCACCCACACGGCCGCCACGGAGGCCACAACAACCACGAAACCAACCACCAGCCCCTATCTCGCTCTCTACAAAAAACCACGGTTTTCACACCCCGCGCTCAAGACTGTACGCTCTCGACCGAGCCTCGACAAACCACGACCGACGCCGGCCCCACCACAAACGAGGGCGACACATGACGAATACCACCACAATCCGCGACCGACTTGAGCGCCATGAGCAACGGGAGCACACGGTTTCCGGACCTTGGGACCTCGGCACACCTCGACCACGCTCTCCTCCGACGCAATCGCGATCGCCAAGCGCCGCCTAGCCGCGTAACGACGGCGCGAACACCACACTACAAAGAAAACCACCAACGAACACCGAACAACCGCGACTTGGTCGCTCACCCGCGACATTCCTCTCCACAGAGAAGCTCTCAAGCTGTCAGCCTCAAACACCAGAAGCTCGGACGGGCGGATCTTGAGGGACGCGCGTCTCGAGAAGGCGGTGCGAGCAAGGCATAAAGGACAGGCAAGGGAGGGGTGTTTGAGGAGTTCACTCCTGGGCTAGGATTCTCCCCCACTACTTTGTGTATCTAAAACCCACACCAATAAGGATTGACCACGACCACACCTTCTTCGCATCTCAAAGCTTGTCCTCCAAGGCACTCTACTCCCACCCTCACGCAGCCTGAAAGCCACCAGGCTCGCGCTCACACACCCTGCCCGCGTCGCGACATTTCTTCCTACACAGGTCCCTCCGTGTCGTAGTGGAAGGGTTCGACCGCGGATTTCCCCCTAGCAAATCGTCTACCAAACGACCGGACTCACCCTCCGCACCGGAGACCGTTGACGTCGAAGTCACTCGCGAGCGAACCCCTTGGTTCGCCCACCGACACGATCACGTGCCCCGTTCAAAGGGGAGAGGCATTGGATTAGGTCGAAGCACTGAGGCTTTGGAGGTTCTGAAGGAGCGCATCGGCGACATCGCGTCCTAGCGGAACAGGTATTGTAAGACTTATCGGAGTCCTACGCAAGGGGATTCGTCGTATGCGTGCCCTGGCGGGAGATAAGGGTTATAATGTGGTGCAGACCCTGTCAACGGTCGACTCTAAGAGAAACTAGAACTAGGCCGGATTCCCGTGCCCTATCTAGTTCTCGACCTCTCCGGATTCCCAGATGAGGTGAGTGTACGCGACGAGTCCAATCGGAGCGATGTCGTTAAGATAATGTAAGTCGTGAATGTTAAGTGATATAGCAGACTATCGCCTAGGCCTCCCTCGGAGTTACTCGACGAGGACTGCTTGGAGTTACTCGACAAGTAGATTTGGAGGCGCGATGGCGATGGTTAATGGATAAGATGATAGATAGTCACATGATACAGAAGCACATGACTTGTAACTACAGAGTAAGCCAAAATGAGTAAGCGGCCCCTTACAGAGCCCCCCACTCTGCAGTTGCAAGAAACCTAGATGTGCAAAGGGAGGGAATGGCGGGAAAAAGAAAGTGACAAGCCTCAAGAATAAAGTGAAAGAAAAATTTTCGCACTGCATTTCATCCTCGAGGCAGCTCGTCTCCATCTCCACGGGTCTCTCCGAGCCCGCTCTGTGTCCGCCTGCGATACCTCTCCGACTCCACTTCGTCGCGAGGTTGCTTCGCTCCCGAACCCATACCAGACCATAACCAATCTATTCCGCTGCATGGTCGCTCCGCTTCGTGCCATACCATACCCCTACCTGCCCCCCACGGAAGAAGCCGCTTGTAGAAATCGAGCGAAAGTGGGTTCTTTCGGAACCCATCCATATAAGGGAGCTAACCGCGACGATGTTTGCAGGATGCCGCGGGACGGGGTCACAGTGTGGATTTGAGGGCGGGGGGGAAGTTGCGCGGTGGGCGACGGGCACGGAGCACAGAGGTCGGAGGTGCGGTCCAGCCGAGTACGCAGCGCGCATTGGGTGTAGACTTTGCCGTTGCCGCGCTGGCTGAGATAGTGCGAACCGCCGGCGCGGAGTTAGGTAGCGACATCCGCGCGAGGTCGAGGCCCACCGCGACGCGTCCACAGCGGTGAGGCTTGGCCGAAGTATTGGCCGATGAACGCGAAGATAAGCCACCTCGACATCCGAAAAGCAGGGTCCCGCGCGGCCAGAAGAGCTCGCGGGGGCAATCACGCGCCATAGTGCCCGCGAAGCAAGCGCGTCAACGCAAATCACCTGCTTGTGCAGAGTGCTAGATGCTCCCGATGCCCGGAAGTTCGTGTCCGGGTGGATTCCAACTTCAAATCACACACTCGGATATCTGGGGTGTCGATGACTCGAGTGGGAAGGGTGCAAGTGTGCGCGACGAGTATCACAGGCTATGGCTGCGCGCTATATCCCAGAATCGATGAAGACGACGCCGAATGCTGAAGATTTGAGGGCGGAGAGGTGTGTAGAAAGCAAGAAAGAACGCCGAAAGTCCGAAAATGGCATGTTTGGCCTTTGATCAAGCCGCTGCCAAACAACTTCGTCCTGCTCGCTCCTCCGCCACTCCAATCTCGCATCCAGGGCTTCGAAAATCCGTGAGAACCCAACGAAACGCTCTATGCTTCGATTTGAGGTGCATGGCCGCCTCAGATCTGGGACTGGCCACTGGTAAGTCTTGAATCATGCCAGCCTTGCTTAAGATGAAATCCGGAGTTTTTGAAGGGATACGACCGTGTAGCCTTGCGCATCCTGCGCGTACTGTTGTTGAGAGCCCCGGAGTGTCCAGTTGAGTGCGAAAATCAAAGGACTTGAAGTGGAAACTGAAGAAATAGGCAGAAAATCCAAAAAATGGCAAACAAAGTCCATAACCTGGTATATGGGATCTCCGGAGGCTCAGAAACGAGCTGCGTCGGATGCCGCGGGCGTGTTCCAAGAGCCCGAACGTCCCAGGGGTGTGTGTTGAACACACCATGAAAGCTTCGAAATTGAAATCTGACAGGAAAATAGAGCAGAAAACCGAAAATCAAGGGAGGGATAGCATGACCCGGGCTGTGAGATGCTCCGAGTTGAGCCGTTTCGCACATCGGATTGCCATGAGGATGAGACCAGGCGGACACTGATCCCCTTACATTTGCGTGGAAAGAGCAGGTCCGTGCTCTCCTCGCGAAGAGCACGCACGACGTGGGCCGAATCTGTTCGTACGAGCGCACTATTGAGCGCTTCTTCGGGGTCCCGCAGTGTCCAGGTCAGCGCGAAATCCAAGCTCTTGAGGTGGTAACTGAAAAATGCGGCAGAAGGTGTGAAAATGAATTCTATAGCTGGTATATGGGCTCGAGGGCGCTCCGAGTAAAGCTTTCTCGAGGTCGATTCGCCATGCCGATGGGACCAGGCGAAGCATCGAGGTACGTCCTCGAAAGCTTCGCGGAAATACTGATCTGAATCCGGAGGATTGAGACGCGTGTCTTGCGCGCCCGCGCCTACTCAATCAAGTCCAGTGGCGGGTGCCGATCCCTTCCCGCTCCCATGCGAGCTGGGGTATGAGCTCCCCGTGCGCATTGCACACGAGGTGCTGGATCCATCTTGTCCGTAGGATCGTGCTAACGAGCGCGAAACTCAGTATATTTGATGACCGTGCGAGCTCGAGTATCTCCAACTTGGCCATGCGGTGCTGATCCACGGCATGTGCAGCGTCGCTCGGCCCCCCAAACTCAACACGACCCTTGTCGAAACTGAGCGCGGGAGCCGCGGGCGGAGACGATGAGGATTCCGGGCGCGAGGTGTGAGGCGGTGGAGACGGCTCAATGCTTGTGCTAGAGTCCTCATCCCTGGTGCGTAGTTTCTCTCCGCGCGAAGCTGGATCCCGCTGATTTGGTCCAGTATCGCAAATCGGGAAGGGGGCAGGCCCTGCACGCGTTACGCTATTGTGGAACGTCGTCTCCTGCAGCCGCTGCCGCGCGCTACTGTCCGCAGCCATGCGAGAACACGCAGCTTCGTCTGCCTGCCGCGCGTCCCTTCCGGCATCTGCTCCCTTCATTTCTAGGAGCACGGATGCGCGCCCCCCACGTTCGATCTGACTCGCACTCGCTATCATTCGCGGTTGCGTCACTCCTACGCGCAGCCCCCCAAGCTCTACGGTGTCCGCAATAGCGGGCGCTGGAGCGGGGGGCTTCGGTGGTGGCGCAACGCGCGCGACATCGAGAGCTTCGGGTTTGGGACGCA
The DNA here is from genome assembly GCA_029282135.1 of Mycena belliarum. Taxonomy (NCBI): domain Eukaryota; kingdom Fungi; phylum Basidiomycota; class Agaricomycetes; order Agaricales; family Mycenaceae; genus Mycena; species Mycena belliarum. Next base: position 1,395,207 of record JARJCN010000003.1, read on the forward strand.
GGACCGGATCTTTCACATCCCGTAGTCCTCCAAGGCCGACCGCAGTCTTGCCTTTGACATGCGCCGAAACAGGAGATCGCTGCGAGGGTGTGGCGGCACCAGCTTTGACTGCCTCTTCCCGCAGATGTGGCTTCGAGCGAGGGCCAGGCGGCGCGACTCGAGCGCGGCTGCATCGAATGGAGTCCGGAGATAGCGCGAGATAGTGCGGGGGCGCAGCTCTAGACGGGCGAGCTTCCGAAATGGGTACAGAGGGTGTATGCCCCTCATCCTTGGGCACGCTCGCTGCTGCACGTGGCTCTGCCATCTTGACTCGCAGCCCCCCGCAATCGACCGCTGCAGCAGCGAGGTACCGACGGCACACGGAGATTGAGTCGCTCGTGAGCGGGGCGTAGTCTGAATGGCTTGCGCTGGTGCCGCGCCGTATGTCCAGGGTGCGCGGGTGCTTCTCTTTCTCTGCGGACAGTCTGATCGCTGACCTGAGCTTTTGAGGCTCCGGAACATGAGCGCGAGAGGGCAAAGGGCTTTTCAATAATCCTTCGGAAACAACGTGAATGGGTGTCCGGGGGAACTCGTCTCCGAGTACAAGAGGAAGCTCGGGGCTGATGCAGATGCTCGGAGCGCGTGAGCTCCGCAAGCCGCGAGATGGGGTGGCTGCATCACGATTGCAGAGGTTCTTGAGCTCCCTCATTGCAGTGGTGAGATGCTCCATGAGGATGTACCACTCGGTGACAATCTGCCGTTGCGTAGCGTATGAGTACCGGCCAGCAGTTATGATCAAGACCTGTAATTCTTTATTACCAATGAGTTGAGCATTATGGGGACCACAACGAGCGGCGAAGCGGAGCAGGTGGTCCATGGCAGGGACTACTTCAGCTAGTGGTTCCGCAAGGTCCGGGTGGAGAGTGAAGCTGTCACCGATAGGAATGACATGAGCAGGTTGTAAAGCATGCCTGGTGAGCCGCGAGCACGCCTGGTAGAGTGATTCCATGCCCGATAAGGGATCAGGCGAAGTGGTGTATCGCGACCAGATCTGGTCCAGATAAGAGCGGGACATTGTGAAATCTGGTGAGCGGTGTCCAGCCAGGAGGTAACGACGATTCCGAGCTTGTCCACTTTGTAAGACTTATCGGAGTCCTACGCAAGGGGATTCGTCGTATGCGTGCCCTGGCGGGAGATAAGGGTTATAATGTGGTGCAGACCCTGTCAACGGTCGACTCTAAGAGAAACTAGAACTAGGCCGGATTCCCGTGCCCTATCTAGTTCTCGACCTCTCCGGATTCCCAGATGAGGTGAGTGTACGCGACGAGTCCAATCGGAGCGATGTCGTTAAGATAGTGTAAGTCGTGAATGTTAAGTGATATAGCAGACTATCGCCTAGGCCTCCCTCGGAGTTACTCGACGAGGACTGCTTGGAGTTACTCGACAAGTAGATTTGGAGGCGCGATGGTGATGGTTAATGGATAAGATGATAGATAGTCACATGATACAGAAGCACATGACTTGTAACTACAGAGTAAGCCAAAATGAGTAAGCGGCCCCTTACAGGTATCTTCACTTTCTACACCGTATTCTTCGCTGACATAGCCCGGCAAACCGCGACTTTCCTGCGCCAACCGCGGTTTTCCACACAAAACCACAAGAGCCTCGCTGTTTCGACCCACGTACACACACACCCGCGGTTTTCACTGCCTATAAGCCTGCGGACTGCGGCGCTACCGAGGGAATGGGTGTGGGTTTCGGTCGGTGGCCTGTTCGTCCTCTAGGGGGTTTGTAAGAGCGTGGTCCCAAGGGGGTCTGGCACGTTGTGAGCAGGCTTATAGGCAGTGAAAACCGTGGGTGAGTGTGTGTGCGTGGGTTGGGAGCGCGAGGCTCTTGTGGTTTTGTGTGGAAAACCGCGGTTGGCGCAGGAAAGTCGCGGTTTGCCGGGCTATGTCAGCGAAGAATACGGTGTAGAAAGTGAAGATACCTGTTCTGCTAGGATGCGATGTCATCGATGCGCTCCTTCAGAACCTCCGGAGCCTCTGTGCTTTGACCTAATCCAATGCCTTTCCCCTTTGAACGGGGCACGTGATCGTGTCGGTGGGCGGACCGAGGGGTTCGCTCACGAGTGACTTCGACGTCAACGGTCTCTGGGTGCGGAGGGTGAGTCCGGTCGTTTGGTAGACGATTTGCTAGGGGGAAATCCGCGGTCGAACCCTTCCACTACGACACGGAGGGACCTGTGTAGGAAGAAATGTCGCGACGCGGGCAGGGTGTGTGAGCGCGAGCCTGGTGGCTTTCAGGCTGCGTGAGGGTGGGAGTAGAGTGCCTTGGAGGACAAGCTTTGAGATGCGAAGAAGGTGTGGTCGTGGTCAATCCTTATTGGTGTCGGTTTTAGATACACAAAGTAGTGGGGGAGAATCCTAGCCCAGGAGTGAACTCCTAAAACACCCCTCCCTTTCCTGCCTTTTATGCCTCGCTCGCACCGCCTCCTCGAGACGCGCGTCCCTCAAGATCCGCCCGTCTGAGCTTTTTGTGTTTGAGGCTGACAGCTTGGGAGCTTCTCTGTAGAGAGGAAAGTCGCGGGTGAGCAACCAAGTCGCGGTTGTTCGGTGTTCGTTGGTGGTTTTCTTTGTAGTTATCGTCTCTATTGTTGTGTGGTGTTCGCGCCGTCGTTATGCAGCTAGGCGGCGCTTGGCGATCGCGATTGCATCGGGGAAGAGCGTGGGCGAGGTGTGCTGAGGTCAAGGTCCGGAAACCGCGTGCTCCCGTTACTCATGGCGCTCGAGTCGGTCGCGGATTGTGGTGGCATTTGTCATGTGTCGCCCTCGTTTGCGGTGGGGCCAGCGTCGGTCATGGTTTATCGAGGCTCGGCCGAGAGCGTACAGTCTTGAGCACGGGATGTGAAAACCGTGGTTTTTGTAGAGAGCGAGATAGTGGCTGGTGATTGGTTTCGTGGTTGTTGTGGCCTTCGTGGCAGCCGTGTGGGTGGTCTTCGGGACCGTTTCAGGAGACCGTAGGGGCGTGGTTGGTACTTGTTCTGGGTGTGCGAGGAGCGGCGAAGTGGGGATTGAGTGGAGTTGTTGTGATATTGTGTTGCCGGATTAGGAAACCGTGGTTGCTCGTTCAGGAAATACGGGCAGTGTCGTGTTGTAGGTGTCGTTGTGGTGGTTTCTGTGACGCTGTGCCATAGCTAGAGCACCATGGGTGCTCACAGTGCGCCCCTCAGGGGGCTGCGCGCAATCCGCCGACCAATCGGGTTTTTCGCAATGAAGGATTACTGAGCGTTTCCCGTTTATGGTCTTTCCTTTGTTTCCGGTATGATCACATGCCCATCCCGCCATATGCTCCATGCTTCCATTTGCTTACCTCTTTTGGACTTTGCTTTGACCTTTCCAATTATAGTAGTGGCATTCCGATTACGTAATCTTTCCTCGCACTTAGTATATAAGCGCCGCTACGATGTACAGTACTTCAGTTTGATTATAAATGTTGTTTAGCCTCTCAGCTATTCTCTGTGTCGACTCCGGTTCTTCCGGTCCTCTTCGCTCTCTCCCGGGCTCGTCAGGTAGTCGCTCACCCAGCCTCTCTGTGGTGTTGTGATCCCCCTTGAATACCCCCGTCCTTCCGGTCGCTTCCGGTCATTCCGGTACTCCGGTGCTCCGGTACTCCGGACATTCCCCTATCCTCGGCACGGTATTTAACAAGGACACAGTTCAGACGGACCTTTACATGGGCCCTTGCAAAGGCCGCGCACCACCATCTAGCTGGGTACCTGTGTTCCTGGACAATGAGGGCTTCGAGAATACCCTCGCCCGAGGAAGCAGATCTTGTGCTCGATGCTCGAGACTGGGTCTTGTTGGCGTGAAATGGCCCCGTATCTGGCATGCTCTCGTTGCTGCATGTTACGGAATCTGGCGCTGATCAAGTTGACCCTCATGAAGCTACCGCTGGGACTCTATGTGGAGCAATGGGGCGTGGTCCAGGGTGTAGCTCTCCGGTGAGAGTACATTGCTCTTGTTTGGCAAGTGGTTTGAGTCCCGAATGCGAGGAATTCCTGCTATGATTCTTCAATGGTGCTTTGAGAAGCCACTGTGTGCACACTGGGGGGCTGCCCAATTTCATCATTTCTTTCCTCCAATCTGCCAGCTCAATTTCTTTTCCACTGCAATCTGGGCGGCCACTGTGTTGCAACCTAACCCTCATCATTTGCTGCATGGGGGAACTGGCCCGATCCCCTCTAACTAGAGGTGGCATATACACCGGTGTCCCACCTCTAACTAGAGGTGTTATATGGTATTATTAGGTGAGGGATTGGTGTTACTGGCAAGTTGTTGATGCTTCGCTCGGCAACAGGACGAAGATGACAATCTGAAAAATTGACCAATCTTTTTTCCAAGGGCTGAACATCAGCAGATATTCAGTTCCACAACATGACTGGCAAGAATTCTCTGCAATCTCGGTGCATTTCCTCTGAACATGCGGGGGGCACTGTGACACCGGAGCATCTTATTGAGCATGCACAGAGGATCTGACCAAATTAGGTAGCTTAGTCAGGATTCCGCGGGTCTCACTGCCATCATATAAGGTAGCGGCCATCCATTTACTGTCAAGGTCATGTGACTCGGTGTGACAGATCCAAATAAGGGTAATTTCTCGAGAAATGGACCGCAAATAATAGGGACATCACTCCGAGCTACTCGGTTCCATGATTTTGTAGATAAAGTACCCTAAAGTGATTAGGAACCGAGGAGTCCGGGAAATTTTGGGTCTGAAAGGACAAGAAGCACAATTTGTGCTGTAATCACCCCAAAACGCGCTACATTTACATATCACTTACACCTCGACGCGTCTGCTGGCATACTTGGGCCTTCTAGCATGTCTGCAAAGCCGAAATCACAAAGGCCTCAATGGATGCCAGGCCGCTTGAGCTGCTCGAAAGTATCACGGCCACTGTGTACTTCCGGAGTCTATTATAGATTGACAAAGCTCGAATTGTCTGATATTATTGTTTTATAGATCCTGTAGCTCTAGTATATTCTTCTAACAGCATTGTACATCATTCTGTGTATCTTTTGTACAGCTTCACATGTATCAATTTGATGTTTTGTCGAATGTCTGGTGCCTTTGAGGCTTATCACAAGAACTCCGTGTTTTTCACTACACCAAATATTAAGCCCTGTTCCTCAGTTACTCTAAGGATATATTACTACTGATTCATGGCACGATTAAGGCTCACGTCGGCTACTGATTTTTCTGTGACAATTCTTCAAACAAATTGCCCAAATTTGGCCAGATCAGTCACATAAAGTAACGCCACGTGACATTTACAGCAAATGGATGGCCGCTACCTTATTATATAAGCATTCTATCTTATCGCACACCATGATGTCCTGAGCTTTGCTTGAGCCGTTGGACATCTGTGTGACTCCCAGAACCCCCTCTACGGCTGAGCACCCATATCTGCTCTCCTCTCAAGGATATATGAGCCCGATGGCAGGTGACACCATCCCTTTTGCCAGGGTTACAGGCTCCGCTATCCCATCCTCCGGCCTGAAATAGCGGCCCGCTAGCTCCTGGCTCATCCGCCGGGGCTGGCTTCCCTTCATTGCCTGCGAGAAGCACCTGTGCCGAAGCTAGGCCACTTCACAGGTGGAAACAATCATTTCGCAAGGGATCGAAAATGCCCGAAGTACGATGAACACCATCAGTACCGGGATAAATACTGGGTAGCCGCTCACCGAGTGGTAGAAAGTTACCCGGACAAGTCACACCGACTCATTGGCATCTGCTTCTGACCCATAGACCACCCCCTCTGTACTTACCTGGTCACCCTCTTCCTGACCTAACCCTTTTCTAATGAAGTTATCATCATTCTTGAACAGTGTTTGGTTGGGTATTTTGCATTTTGTGAACCAACTAAGCCAATTGAACTAAGGGTCTTCAGACAAATCTGGATGTTTTCTGAATGTTCTTGATGAGCTCTATGGTTTTGGTTTTGGTCCAAAACCAAAGTCACAATTTTTCAAGATGAAGTAATGATTTTTGAACCGTGTTTGGTAGAGGTCTCTTGTGTTTTGTGAGCCAAGTAAGACAATTGGGCTATAGGTCATAGATGAATATCAGTGCCCTCAACAAACCCTACAACTTTGCCTCTGGAGTTAGAGATTTTTTTTACATTTTTGAACTGGGTTTGGTCAAGTATTTTGCAATTTGTGAGCTGAGTAGACTATGGATCATTCAATGAAGAGGAATGGTCTCAATGAGCCCTAATCTTTATTCCATAATCAAGCCTCAATCTGATAGCTTGCCATAGACATTGTCAGGCACTTGTTTAGATGCGGCAAAATGTATGGAGTCAGATGGGATAGACCAAGAGATAACTTCATAAAAGGAGCTCTAGTGTAGTGGTAGTGTTGTATCTGTCCGAATTTCTGCATATTGCCTGAGAGCAGCGGTTCGAATCCTGTAGTGGTCTAACTTTTTCAACTGCGAAAACGAGGTCACTTGATTCCGGGCCGTCCACCACCCGGAGCTTTCGTCAAATCAAAATTGATTTGACGAAAGCTCCGGCCCGCGGCATCACGTGATCCCGTGCCGGCCCGGCCCGAGTCAAATCACCCGAAATCATATTTTGCAACTAATCTGATTGCAGATAGAATTTTGGGTATCTCTTAGCTTCCCTGCTTTCAATGCCACTAGGACAGAAGCAATCACAAGACCACCAGCCTGGGTGACTGGTCCTTGGTCCTCTATTACACGATAGCTGTTACAAACACATAGTTTTACAAAGCTGGTCACCTGTTTCTGGGACTCATTCCTCTTGCACATGATACACTTAACTTGATTTGGACTGAATCCAAGAAGCAATAAATCAAATCCCACGAGGTCACCTGTCTAGGATTTGATGGAAAAATTGCCTTTTATAGTAGGTGTTTATATGTTTGGTGTTCTGATTTGCTTCTGATTTGCGCAGTGCGCAAATTCTAAATTTGCGACTTTGGCAAATAGTGTGCCTTTAATGCGCAGATAGAACCCTTATATAGAATTTGCGGCACCCGCAAATCTTGTGCAGTTGTTGAGCACATCTAAAATGTGCGCACTATCTGCGCAGCCTGCAAATGACCATGTGTATAATAAGAGATTTTTGAATTTGCGCGGGATTTGCGCAGAATTTGCAGGTACCCGCAAATCATAGCTTGCCCCCAGTGCCAAATGCCGGTATCCCCTGTACTGACCGACCTCTAGAAAAAGATCGAGGCCGAGACGGTTCGTCTACACAAGAACGATGGATTGTCGACACTTGAATGGGTGGCGCGCCTTCGGGAGCGCGATTCCCTCATGGGCTTTAAAGCCACATCCGATCCCCCACTACCCTTTACGTCCCTTGCACCCGACGCCTTCGTCCTCGCAATCCAGACTCCGTACCAGCGCAAATGCTACAGCAAATGGGGCCGGGAATTCATGGGTGTCGACGCCACTCACAATACTACTTATTACGAGAACATGAGTCTATTCACACTCATCGTTCGTGATCGATTCGGCCACGGCATGCCTGTCGCCTGGATGATCTCCTCCAACGCCACCGAAGAAACTGTCGACTATTTCTTTGTTACTTTCCGGCGGCTTAACTGGGAGGTCATCTCGTTACGCATCATGTGTGACCATGACCGGGCAACTATGAATGTCGTTCGGCGGCGCTACAACGAGTCACAGCTTCTTTTATGCTGGTGGCATGTTCCCCACGCATGGCAAAAGCATTTTTGTGTGGCGCACTATCCCGAGCTATGGGCCGAAATGAAGCGGTGGTTCCGAATTACGGACCCAGCCGAATTTTTGGCATGCTGGGCTCGCATCCAAGACCTTGCACCCGAAAGCGTCATCGCATACCTCACCAAGACCTGGATGGTGGACCAGGAACTGTGGTCCGGCGTCTACCGGCAAGACCGCACCATCTTCGAGCTCAGCGACACAAATATGCTGGTCGAAGCGTACGTACCCTTCTCCCCCGTACATTACACTCCGCTCAAACTATTTAACTACCTAGGTGGCATCATGTTCTCAAATCGAAGCATCTGCAAGGGAAGCGTGGCCGCCGCGTCGACAACCTTATCCACACCCTGATCAATGTTGCCCTGCCACATTACATTGCCGGCCATCGCGCGCAAGAGTTTGGCTTTCAAGGACCCGATTTGGAAGTACGCGAGCGGATAGAAATCAAAGCCAGGGCCGAAACAATCGTTCCGGAGGATATAAAAGAGATTGTTGCCGGAAATATCTTCGAAGTGCGTTCGCAATCGGACCGCTCAAAGTATTACACCGTCAACATCTATCAAATCCCGTGCCAGGGAGATCACCCGAGATCCAACTGAGCCAAAAGGCCACTATAATCGGTCATCCGATTATACTCTCCCGGACTATTTATACTTGATTAAACACATTTTGCATGCATTTAACAGTACCCCCCCCATTAGGCACTGAGCCCTCGAAGTGCGGAATGATCCTAGAATGGATCCGAGATGTTCCGGAATGGAACCATGATCGGGACGGAACCCGAAACCGGGGACGGAACCCCGGGTGCACTTCCGAGGACTACAAGGATAAACAAGAGGCCCCCAGATCACATGATCGACCTGCCGGACATTACCGAGTTCAAATGCTGACAAATCATGACAGGTTCTCCAGGCCTGCAAAATTTTGCCATCCATGGGGTTTGAACTCGTGACCAGTATTGACCGATTATACTATCAAATCCCGTGCCAGGGAGATCACCCGAGATCCAACTGAGCCAAAAGGCCACTATAATCGGTCATCCGATTATACTCTCCCGGACTATTTATACTTGATTAAACACATTTTGCATGCATTTAACAACATCGCCGACAATACCTGTTTCCCATGTCCATCCTTCCCGACTATCTCGTTTTGTAAACACATCTGTTCCGTACAGAATAACTATCCGGACGTCGCCGAGCATCGTTCCTCCATTGAGCCTGAATCACCGCCCCTTCTTCCGGCACCTGAGACCTCACCGGCTATCCCCAGTGGTGGTGACAGCGGCCGCGCTCAGATCCCCACCGTTGTACCGGCTGTTGTACCAGCCATCAACTCGGACAACCCATTGCTGCTTGATTTTATTCTGCACAAACTCCAGCACCTGAAGCACAGCAATGTGGTCCCTTCAGCAGCGCTTGTCGAATCGTTACGCACGCTGGATCATTCGTTGACTGAGGCGGTGGGCGATCAGATGCTCTTGCCTAAGATCAAGCATGTGGCGCCGAACATGCACGCATCGACCGAGACACGCCAAGCGATGGGGACGGGAAAAAAGGTCATTGGTGCCACAAAGAAAGGCCCGCGGAAGCGAATACACACGGACGTGCATGCAGGGGGTCAGGGAAGCGGAAAGCAAGCGCAGCCGGATGCTCGAGTGCCTAAGCGACCCCGAACATCAGCCCTACCCCCGGGACAGGATACCACGTCTACGAGTGCAATTGACGCGCCTTACGCGTCGATTAGCGCGTCTGACACGTCGATGAGTGCATCAGCCGTGTCCGACGCGCCTGATTTTACCCCTGATCCCTCCAATGGCGACAACACTGATCCTCCTCAAAATGACTCCCCAGAACTCGAAATGATTTTCCCACCCAAGCTATATTGGCTACGGGATGGCTTGGCTGAGGCGCAGACATCATCGAGGGCGCCCGAGGACGTCCTTGCAGAAGCATTGAATCTATATAACTCAATGTTTCCTCCCCCTGTGCTTGACGAGTCACAGCCAGTTGTCCCCCTGAGTGCCCCTACTAGAACTCCGTATTATCGCGAACACTTGTACAAATGATATTATCTCAATATATTACTTCATCCAAAGACACAGTATGTACGAGTGCCACCGGCCCCAGAAATGCAAGCAACATGGCCGACTTATATTATCTTAGCCTGCCGTGCGTTGGCCGCGCAGATGCCGAGTGCCGTAGTCACGTGATCTCAAAGTCGTGGGGCGAAAAATACGCAACTGTTACTGATTCGAACCGCCGCAAATAAAGAACAACACTTCTTTGTTCTTGCCACGTCGCACCTCCCATCCTTCCTCCCTCCACCGCAACCATGTCCGCACCCAACTCGAGCCCCGGAGACTGCCGAAAGGGCCACGACGACGACGACCACCCCCGCCTGGACGACGCGGACGTCCGCGAGTACCTGGCGTGGAAACAGGCGCGCTGGGATGAGAGGCAGAAGGAGGAGGGGGAGCGCAAGCGCGAGCAGCAGCTGCGCGTTATCACGGAGCAGCGCGAGGAGCTGGAGGTGTGGCGCCGGGCGAAGGAGCAGGAGCAGGCGGAGGTGGCGAAGGAGCTGAAGGCGGCGAAGAAGAGGGCGCGCAAGCTTGACAAGCGCGAGCAGGCCCTAGTGGTGGGGGCGGATGCAGCGGCGGACCGCGGGAGCGTAACGGGCTCCGCGGTGTCGGACGACTCGCCCATCGCCCCGGACGAACCCGCAAGCGACGAGGGATCGGAGCTGGACGAGGGGTTCTGGATGCGCGCCGAGCGCTCGATTCCGGTGCTGAAGAAGGGCCGGAAGAAAACCCGAGGCAACAAGGAGCCGGAGGAGGTGGAACCAGGTGCGTCGCAGTCCCTCCGGGGCGGTAAAGTGCTAACCGGAAGTTTTAGGCTGCGATGCCTGCCTCAAGAAGGAGATCGCTTGCATGCGCAATGGCAGGGAGGCATGTGAAGGCTGCCGGGCGGGGCGCATCAAGTGATCCCTGGTCCCTCCATCCAAAAGCGGTGTTAACCGGCGCAACAACCCTCCGGAAGTGGGTGGAGCCAGGTCCTCTGGTCGCGCGGGGGCGCGATCGGAGCGCTCGATGCCGGGGTGTGCGCCAAAGCGCACCTTCGATGGGATCGAGATCGGGGGTGAACCGGAGGAATTCCGGAGCCGTCGCGGAGAGCTCGCGGGGGAGCGTGTTCCCCACCTCCGCATTGACTCGCTCTGGGAGGAGCTCGCCGAGGTCCGGGATGAGCTCCGGGGCCGTCTGAGCCGCCTCGAAGACCTGATCCTCCCGATTGAGGAGCGCATGGTCTCTGTCGGGAAGAAGGACCAGAAAGCGCGGGAGGAGAAAGCGGCGAAGAAGGCGGCGGAGGCCACGGAGGTGGCTAGGAAGGAGTTGGTGAGGAAGCGCGCGGAGAAGGAGAAGACACTGGGGGCAAGCTATGATTTGCGGTGCCCGCAAATCCTGCGCAAATCCTGCGCAAACTCAAAAGATTCCCATTATATACTCAGTAATTGCGGGCTGCGCAAATGGTGTGCAAATTTCAAGTTTGCTTAACATTTGCGCAAGATTTGCGGGAACCGCAAATTCTAAATAAGGTTTCTATCTTCCCATTAAAGTCTCATCATTTGCGGAAGCCGCAAACTTATGATTTGCGGACTCCGCAAATCATAAGCAAATCAGAAGACCAAACATACAAAACCTACCATAAAAGGCAAATTTTTCATCAAATCCTAGACAGGTGACCTCCTGGGATTCACTTTATTGCTTCTTGGATTCAGTCCAAATCAAGTTTAGCATATCATGTGCAACAGGAACGAGTCCCAGAAACATGTGACCAGCTTCGTAAATTTATTGGTCCGTACCAGCTATTTTTTTTTAATGGAGGGCCAGGGTTCAGTCACCCAAGCCAGCAGTCTTTCGAGTGGCAATGCACTTTTAGAAGCTAAGAGATACCCGATTCCAAGTCTGCCATAGGATAGTTACTAAATTATATTAAAAAAAACTTGGGTCATGTGACTGGGGGACCGCCGGTCCGAACCTATGGTCTGCTCGCAATCTGAGCAGACCATAGGTTCGGACCGGGCCGGCCCGAGATCACGTGATCGATAACGGCCCGAAGGAACTCCAATTTTTCATCACGAAAAACAATTGCCTGGGACAAGACTTGAACCACCACCGATACGAAAGCCAAAGATCTCCACATTGCACGACACTACCACTCTACCAGAGTAACCATTGTGCTCTCCCTCTCTTGGTCCACTTTGGTCATTCACCTACTACATTTTGCCTCATCTAAACAAGTGCCCAAAGCTATCAGATTAAGGCTTGAAGATGGAATAAAGGTTAGGCATTGAGACTATTCATCTTCATTGAATGACCTATAGCTCAATTGGTCTTGTTGCCTCACAAAATACAAAATACTTGACCAAACATGGTTCAAAAATTGAACTTCATTGGAAAGTTTTGTGAATTCATTAGAAAAGGTTTTGTGACCTTGTGTGATGCGACACGGTTCGCACGGCTTCATCCGCGGTGAAGAGTAAGGCGGACGACGCAGCAGCCTTAGTAGGCGCTCGCGTCGTCCCCTAAAGGTATAGGTGGGGTAGGAGGCCGCCGTCTCAGGCGCCTCCTCTTGCGTTGTAACCCTTCGTCGAGGGACCTCTTGACCCTTGATGGGGACCCGGCGACCCTGGATGGGGGGAGTAGTTGGCCGCTTGCTCAGGCCTCTGGTTGGGTCGGTCGGGGGGGTCCCTCATAGGCATCTTGTTACTCCATACACGGCGAGTTGGAGTTGAGAGTCAGAGTAGAAGATGATATGATTAGGTAATAGTATCGTGACTACTAGTGACTCGTGACTAGAGAGGTCACAAGCCTTTTGGGCGTGTAAGTACAATATGTAGAAGTAAGTAAATCAGGCACTAGGCCGTGTAATGCATAAGACAGGCGTCACACCTTGCAAGCAAAGTTGTAGGGCTTGTTGAGACCACTCACATTTGTCTAATGACCTATAGCTCCACTAGTCTAGTTGGCCCACAAAACACAAAACACTCGGCCAAACACGGTTCAAAAATTCAAGATTGTTGGAAAATTTTGTGACTCAAAAAACCAAAGTTGTAGAGCTCACTGAGAGAATCAAGATTCACCTAATGACCTATAGCTCAATTGGCTTAGTTGGGTCACAAAATGCAAAATACTCAACCAAACACGGTTCAAAAATTGAACCTTATTAGAAAGTTTTGTGACCCAAAGACCAAAGCTGAAGAGCTCACTGAGAGAATCAGGATTCATCTAATGACCTATAGCTCAATCAGCTTAGTTGGTTCAAAAAACTCAGAACACTCACCCAACCATGATCAAACAGGGTTCAAAAAATCTATGTGGGGTAGGAAATTAGGGGTAATTCAGATGTTGTATGGTCAAATCATGTGTGGCAGTCTTCATGTAAAAGTGGTGGCATGATGTGGTGGTGCAGTGTGGAGTTCAATTTTTGTTTCTTGCCAAGTGATTGGAAACTCACCGGGCCGAGAAACACTAGTTTTGAGGAGGGCGAGGAGACAATAAGACCAGTATGTGATTCAAAGGGTAAGGTATTGTAGCAAGATGTAGGATCGAGGTTGTGGTACCAGAATAAGAGTTGAAGGTCTCGTGATGTGTGTGATCATATGTAGGTAAGCACGTCTCAGGTTTACAGTGATCTCCATTTTAGGACACATCATCTGATACACCATAGAAATTGTCCATATGTCATTTGGCAGCATACTAGAGTGTATTAGTTGAATTTTTTGACAATTTTTTTCAGTTAAAATGAGCACAATCACAAAGAATGATTTACTCCACTTGTACCTCCAGATACAAATCAGGGATGATGTCCCAGGCAGTATCCCAACGAAATGGGCTCTATTGGCCAGATATCGGCTGGATGCTCTTTGAGTATTGTATGCATTTTATTCAGGTCTTTCGATGTTCCTTTACATTATATTAGAAATGCTCAATCCATTCCCATGACTACTAAGTACAATATGAGTAGATCCTGAGATAACAGACCCCTGTACCCCATTGTGTCAGCGCCGCATCCGCCCCTGTGCTGGCGCGGGCAGGAGGCGTGGCACGAGAGGCTGGTTGAAGCAGAGCACCATGGCAAGAGGCACGCCGGGGCCAGTGCCACAGAGGGGTACGATCAGAGAGTGCAGCGGCCCGCAGCATATACAAAGGAGTTCTAGTGCCGGCAATCACGCAAGTTTGCAATCACTGGAGGTGGGCGGCTGTTGCACGGGCAGGCAGGCGGTACAGAATCGGAGCTGTAAGTTGCTGTAAGTAGGTAAGTAACTCAGTGACCGTCACAAAACCGGGGCTAAAGTCGGTAAGTGGGTGCATGGCGAGGTATGGGGCGCACGGTGCAGGGGCAAACTGCGTGCACAGCACAAGTGCTGAAGTTGAATAGCGGCTGTGGTGGTGTCTCAAGATCGCTCGTCGCATGTGTGGTGTACGTGTCAGCGTTGCCAGTCCCACAAGCTGTGTGCGGGCTGAATGAAGTTTCTCTCTAGTAGAGATGACAGGAACAGACAGACCTTTGAGATTTGTGTGGGATGAGATAAGTCTCGCAAGCGAGCTGCAGAATGACTGCAGCACATTGAGCATCTTGCCCCTTAGACCCTAGGAGCAGAACAATACACCGGAAGTAGTCTGTTATCGAGATACATGATATCTTGCCATCTACGTTGCATCTTGCATGGTCTACGTCACACGGCTTCTTGCGCTTTGCAGGCACCAGTGGCATGTTTGCATTTGTGTTGGTGGTGCTCAGCGCAAGGGTGAGTCGGCGCGGAGAGTGCGCCAGCGGAGATGGCGTGGACCGCGACTGTGATTACTGTGATTCAGCATGTCAAAGATTTGTAGTAAGAGCTGACCTTTAACAAGCTGTGTAGCAGTCAGAACGGTACGGGAGCTGCAGGAATGCAAGCAGTGTGAGCAGAGGTTTGAGAAGGCAGAGAAGGACCACATACATCCTCCCATTGAAAATGGTCACTTGACGGTCACAGCAGTAGAGCTACTGATCTGGAACTACCAGTGAGATGGGTGCATGAGGGAATAGTATGGGGTGCGGCCTGCCTCAGAGGTGCAGCAGAGCTTAGTGTTGCGTAGATGAGCAGGGAAGTCAGCCACGTCTTGGCCACATTGTGTTTGCCGTCGTGGTCGAGCTGAAGCCAGATATGGCATGTGAGAACCCTGCGTGTGACGGCACACCGCACAAGAACGACCAGTGCCGCACACCAGTGACCACCGCATACACATGTCTCAAGTCTATATGCATGTATACATATACGAGCTGTCAATTCAAAAGGCCTTAAACTTGGAAATTATCTATATAGTAGAGATACAAGGCAAAGTCAAAAGTATTCCGGCCTATACGTGGCCAATACACCTTACTTCATCCAAATTTTGGTCAAGCAATATTTGGCGGCAATATTTGGCTGATATCCAGCTAAAATACCATGTATTGGCCGGACATTGGTCCGCATGTTTTTGCCCCAAACTCGTACGAGAAGTGTCGAGCAATCCAGCCAAAAATAGCTGCATGTGGAGATCGGTTCCCAAAAAAATTGGCAGGAGTTTCGTTTGAAAAAAAAGCCATTTTGAACAAAACTAATACACTCATACTGGGAGCATATTTATAGGGCTGGGTCCTAGTTAACGGAGCTTCTAAGTTAATCCCATCAAAAGCAACCAAAATCAGTCTGTAGATACCTGTACTCACACCGCAGGATCCCGATTAAAAGGCTGCCTGAAGTTTGAATTTTATTGTAGAAATCATGGTACAAAATAAATTCCTATTGAAGTACTTAATTACCAAACAAAAAAGGCCTGTCGATATGCAGCCCGATTCAGCCCAGATCAATGTGCAAAACAGCATCCATCATTCTGCAAATAAAGCGATGCCGGCTAAATGGCCCATTTCCGCACATATTATTTACCCGTTTTGTACCCGAATATCCCAAATAAAAATGAAACTTCAGGGAGCCTTTTAACTGTGGTTCCCCGTGGTAGTGTCATCTGTATTGAAAAATAAGCAGGCAACTGGTACCCCCCAGCGCTGGACTGCGCTTAAAAGGCTCCCTGAAGTTTCATTTTTATTTGGGATATTCGGGTACAAAACGGGTAAATAATATGTGCGGAAATGGGCCGTTTAGCCGGCATTGCTTTATTTGGCAGATGATGGACACTGTTTTGCACATTGATTTCAGCTGAATTGGGCTGCATACTAATGGGCCTTTTTTATTGAATAACTATGTACTCAAATAGAAAATTATTTTGTACCCTGTTATATACAATATAAATCAAACTTCAGGCGGCCTTTTAATTGGGATCCTGCGCTGTGACTGTAGCAACCGGCCACCCCACCGTGACATTACCTATGGGTTTGGGCAACGCAACCAGGCATAAATCTATTGTGACGGTTGAATTTTTGGCAACCCAAATTTTCAACCATGCTGCAATTTGGGTTGAAATTGTGGCTTTCAGGCCAGTGGGTATGTCAAAATCAACAGAGGTAGAGATATCAATGATTATTTGGGAGTTTTGGACAATATTTTCAGTGGGAGAGCAATTTTTGAATATTTTTTGTTTATGTCATGGTTTGAACCAAAGCAACAGCCCTTTCCGTGACCGTAACTTGATGGGATTTGGGCAACACAACCAAGGCCATCGTGACTGTGACAGTTGCTACAGTACAGGTATCTACAGTAAATCTAACACCTTATAGGCAGTGAAAACCACGGGTGTGTGTGTGCGTAGGTTGGGCCCGCAAAACTCTTGTGGTTTTGGATGGAAAACCATGGTTGGTGTAGAGAGGTTGTGGTTTGCCTGGCTAGGTGAGCCAAGAATACGATGTAGAAAGCAAAAATACCTGTTCTGCTAGGACACGGTGTTGCTGATGCGCTCCTTCAGAATCTCCGAAGCCTCTGTGCTTTGACCTAATCCAATGCCTTTCCCCTTTGAACGAGGCAGGTGATCGTGTCGGTGGGCCAACCAAGGGGGTCGCTTGCAAGTGACTCCAACGTCGATGGTCTCTGAATGTAGATGATGAGTCCGGTTGTTTGGTAGACAATTTGCTAGGGAAATACTAGGGAAATACGCGGTTGAACCTTCCACTACAACATGGAGGGACCTGTGTAGGAAGAAACACTGCAATGCAAAGCGCGAGGTTTGATGACTCTAAGCTGTATGAGGAGGGAGAGTAGAATGTCTTGGGAGACAAGCTTTGGGTGTGAAAATGTGGTGGTGGTCAATCCTATTGGTGTGGGCTTAGATACAGGATAGTGAGGGGAAATCTGGCCAAGGAGTGAACTACTGAAACACCCCTCCCTTTCCTGTCTTGATGCCCTGCTCGCACCGCCTCCACAAGATATGCATCCCTCAAGATCTGTTCCGCCTGGGATGTGGTGTTTGAGGCTGACAGCTTGGGAGCTTCTCTGTGAAGAGGAAAGTCGTGGTCGTTTGGTGTTTGTTGGTGGTTTTTATTGATTTGTGTGGTGTTCATGCCATCGTTAGGGGGGCTAGGTGGTGCTTGGTGATCACAATCACGTCGGAGAAGAATGCAAGCGAGGTGTGCCACAGTCATAACGTCCGGAAACCATGTGTTCCTGCCCCATGGCGTTGTGGGTGAACGAGTTGGTTGCAGTTTGTGGAGGCATGGCTGTCTGCCGTCCTCATTTGCGGTTGCTCATTCCGGAAATACGGCCAGTATTGTCGGTGTTGTTGTGGTGGCTTCTGTGATGCTGTGCCATAGCTAGAGCACCATGGGTGCTCACACCACCACTTTTGCATGAAGACTGCCACACATGATTTGACCATACAACATCTGAATTACCCCTAATTTCCTACCCCGCATAGATTTTTTGAACCCTGTTTGATCATGGTTGGGTGAGTGTTCTGAGTTTTTTGAACCAACTAAGCTGATTGAGCTATAGGTCATTAGATGAATCCTGATTCTCTCAGTGAGCTCTTCAGCTTTGGTCTTTGGGTCACAAAACTTTCTAATAAGGTTCAATTTTTGAACCGTGTTTGGTTGAGTATTTTGCATTTTGTGACCCAACTAAGCCAATTGAGCTATAGGTCATTCAATGAAGATGAATAGTCTCAATGCCTAACCTTTATTCCATCTTCAAGCCTTAATCTGATAGCTTTGGGCACTTGTTTAGATGAGGCAAAATGTAGTAGGTGAATGACCAAAGTGGACCAAGAGAGAGAGAGTACAATGGTTACTCTGGTAGAGTGGTAGTGTCGTGCAATGTGGAGATCCAATGACGTTTTTCCAGCAATCTCTTGAAGTAAAAGATGGTCTTTTACAGGTGGAGATTGTGAGGGAAAAGTTGGACTTTTACCTACACAAAGCCCTAGACAAAGAGGCCATCATTTACTCAGGGAAACAAAATGCATTGTTTTTCCCATGGGAAAATCACATTGGTTTCCTGCTGAAAAAGTAACAAAGAAAGCCAGCCTTTTTCTGCATGTTTTCCCCAGGTATAACAGCACCTTTTCATCAAGACAAACTCAGGTGAAAAAGCCAGCATTTTATTATAGCTTTTCTTCCTGTAAAAGTTGGCAGGGAAAGTGAACAACCTAGTTCTGTGCCTATTTTCTGGAGGATTTTTTTGGAGATCACTGCAGTGATCCAAGGTGCAGGCGACGGTCAGCATGTCGTTCACGACCATGTCGAGGACTCGAAGGGAATCGATTGGCGACGCGGTCAGTACTTGATTGCGGTCGTTTTCGCGCCCCTCCCAAATCAAAACCAGTGCTTCCTGTCGCGGTTGTCCCTCTTCGATCGTCATAAGCGAGGTTTCAACCGTGGGAATTCGCTTGGTGATGGTATTCTCGCGGTAATACCGCCGAAGGTCTGGGGCGATGGCGAAAAGTTCGCGGTTTGTCACCGTTATTGGAACGTCGAGAGTCCAGTCGATCACGGCCTGTATCAGCGCCGAGTCTTCCATGGTGGACTGGTATTTGAACGCCGGTGGAACCGCGAATTTGGCGTGTGCAAGTGGCAGTGCTGGTTTCGAAACCGCGACTTCTGGCTCGATGTGCGGTGGTTTCGGGATGGGTTTGGCCGCCGTTTTGCGTTGAATGACGACCTCCGGTATCTCTCTTTGCTTCCTCAATCGTAGGTCCGCGAACATCTGTCCATCAATCTCGGTTTCTTCGGCAGTGCCGTTTGGATATCGGCCGAACGCCAGGGTTTGAACGGGCGCTCCGCCGGTGAAAGTCATTGACGAGATTGTGTGCGGCGGCATGTCCCGCTCGAACATCTGGGATTGCACCGGCCGCGGTTGCGGGGGAGACTGTGCCCTTTGCGGTGGTGGCCCATTCTCCGACAGCCAGCGATCAATCCTCTTGGCCAAGTTTCGGCCCGTGACAACCCGAGGAACATAACGGCCGTTTGGAAGGACGATTTTGTTGTCGCCGTTCCTAAAACATTTCCCCTGGCGTATATATTCGCCAACGACTGGGCATTCCCGGACGAAGTGGCCGTTGCTCGAGCAAAAACCGCACTCCCCGGGAGGAAACATCCCGGCGCTTGGGCGAAGCGGCGGCATCGTTCGGTTCGACCATGGTTCCCGCGGTTGGTATTGGTCTCGCGGCGGATACGTGCTCGCGCCGCGGTACCCGTTTCCCTGTTCCCTTTGACACTGGTTTCCCTGGTCGCGGGGGTACTGACTTGGTGGAGGGACGTTTTCTAGCGCCGTGGCCGCATAAATGGGGTATGTCGCTCGCTGCGCGTACACGTTGGGTGGTCCGTAGTTGTTTTCCCCGCCGTTGTGCACCACTCTCGCGAGCGATTACATCTCCACCCTGATCTGACTGTTCATCTTCTGGAAAGCTTCGTTTAAGTCGACCATTTCTTTCTTTATGAAGGATGCGTCTGGCGCCGAGTCGTCAACCGCCGATGGTCCGTCGAGAATGTAGTTGGCGGCTTTGACGACGTCCTCGATATCGTAGGGGTCGTTGCTCGGATGAGTCGGCGTGACGATTTGGAGCCTCTGGTATATGCGGTTCCTGAAACGCTTTTCCAGCCCCTTGGGATACGCCTGTTTTTCCTCCAATGTCGTGAGTTTGCCTTCCGTGATGAGGTGAACGGAAATTGTTTTGAAGCGGCGGTGGTATTCGGAGAAATCCTCCTTTGCTTTGATTTGAACGAGCTCCTGTTCCGTGACAAGATTGTCGAGGTCCTTCAACGTGAACATCTTTTTCCCATCCGCGCCTGGGTACAGTTCGGCGACAACTTTCTTGAAATCGTCCCAGGTTTTGGTCTCGGGTTTCATCACGCCTTTCCATAAAACCTTGGTTTCGCGCTGCACGTATCGTAGGGCCATACAAATCTTGTCTTCGTTGCTGGTCCTTGTTATATCCGTGCAGAGCTCCGGTCAGCTCCGGTACGCTCCGGTCATTCCGGTTCCGGAACACTTCCGGAACCTAGTCGCGCGCCCCTCCGCGGGCTGCGCGCAATCCGCCGACCAATCGGGTTTTTCGCAATGAAGGATTACTGAGCGTTTCCCGTTTATGGTCTTTCCTTTGTCTCCGGTATGATCACATGCCCATCCCGCCATATGCTCCATGCTTCCATTTGCTTACCTCTTTTGGACTTTGCTTTGACCTTTCCATTTAAAGTAGCGACATTCCGATTACGTAATATTCCCTCGTTCTTAGTATATAAGCGTCGCTACGATGTACAGTACTTCAGTTTGATTATAAACGTTGTTTAGCCTCTCAGCTATTCTCTGTGTCGACTCCGGTTCCTCCGGTCCTCTTCGCTCTCTCCCGCTCCCTTCCGGGCTCGTCAGGTAGTCGCTCACCCAGCCTCTCTGTGGTGTTGTGATCCCCCGTGAATCCCCCCGTCCTTCCGGTCGCTTCCGGTACTTCCGGTCCTTCCGGTATTCCGGTGCTCCGGTATTCCGGACATTCCCCTATCCTCGGCACGGTATTTAACAGTATAATCAAACTCACCTATCTGACTGGCCATGTTCCCCGACGACTCGCCTACCGTTCCGGCTGCGGTCATTGAAGACCGTGTCCCTCGCGATCGTCGTGATTCCCGACTATTCTCCCAAATCGTTCCTTATCAGTCCCCTGGTGTTCACACCTACCATCCTCCCGCTGCGGCCCCTGCAAACGTTACTCTTCTCCGGGGCAGACGTTCTCGCCCCGATACGTCCGCCCATCTCATCAATGCTCCGGGTCTCATCGAAAACCCCCGGACTCCGGAGAACCCCCGCGTCTTTCCTCGTTCCCCTCATCCTTCCGCAACCGGCGGACACCCTGTCCGCATCTACGACAACACTCCGATCCCCTTTTCCGGGGTTGCGACCGGAGTCATCGTCGAAGAGGATGACGCCCCTCCGGCAGACGAGACTATCCACGCGGGCATGAGTCACGCTAGCCGCGGCGATGAGCCCCATTCCTCGCACCACTCCAGTCATGGACACTCCGCTCCGGAAGATGACCCCGCTCCGTCCCCTTGGGGTTATCCCCGCGGAGACATCTCGCCTCGCGGTGGTGGCCCCGGTGGGCCACCCGGAGGTGGTGGTGGTTCGGACGGCGGTGGTGGCGGACCTGGTCGAGGCCCCGGCGGTGGTCCCGGTGCTCCGGGCCCTCCCGGTGGTCCCCCCGGTGGTCCCCCCGGTGGCCCTCATGGCCCTCCGGGCGGTGCTCCCGGTCCCCCTGGTCCTCCGGGCCCTCCTGGTCCAGCTGGCGCTCAACCCCTCCCTGAGGATGAAAGGGACGCCCTCATCATGTCCACCTTCACGGACTTCCGGACTGCTCTCGCAGCTTTCGTTCAGCAATCGCGCGCTCCCCCTCGCTCTAGTCGCTCCAATCTCCGCAATCCGGACACCTTTGACGGTTCGGATCCCTCCAAACTCCAGACCTTCCTGACCCAGTGCTATCTGCACTTCGCCGAACGCCCCCACGACTTCTCCTCGGATGATGATAAGATCCTCTACATCATCTCCTACCTCCGAGGCACCGCTCAGCAGTGGTTCGAGCCGAACCTCTACGATCAGTCGACCGGAAGCGTTCCGGCCTGGGACGGGAACTTCCCGCGCTTCATTCAGGAGCTGCAGGACAACTTTGGGCCTCCGGACCCGATCGGAGATGCGGAGGACGGAATCCGGCTTTGTCGCATGAAGCCTTCCGACCATCTCGCGACTTACACCGTCGAGTTCGATCGACTCGCGGTGATGACTGGATGGGGTGACGCTGCGCTCCGGCATCAGTTCTACGACGGACTTCCCCGCCGTATCAAGGACGAAATGATGCACCATTCCTACAACAACACTCTCCTTGGCGTCAAGCAAGTCGCTCGCATTATCGACGCCCGGTACTGGAAGCGCGAGGCCGAAAGGCAGCGCGAGCGCGACCGCGACCGGGGCTCCGGTAGTGGTTCCGGTTCCGGACCTTCGGGCTCTGGTTCGGGTTCTGGGGGCTCCGGCAACCAACCGACCAGTCCCAAGTCTGGCAACAAGGGACCCTCCGGTAAGAACCCCGCGTCCAAAGCGTCTTCCGGCTCAGGTTCCGGTTCCGGTTCCGGCGCGAAGCAGCGCAGCGACTCCGGCTCGGCGAAATCGCCCAAGCCGTACGCCGACAAGTTGGATAAGAGTGGGAAGCTCAAGCAGGAAGAACGCGACCGCCGGATGAAGAACAACCTCTGCATGTTCTGCGGAGGCTCCGGCCACGTTGCGGCTGACTGCCGGAAGCGTCCGGGTAACGCCCAGGGCAAAGCCTCCGTGGCGGAGCCCGAGGAGTCAAAAAAATAGTCAGCAGCTCGGATTCCTCGTCTCCCGGTCCGAGTTGCGTTGACTCCGGGGAGTTACTCGAGGTCCGTCTCAACGCGTCCGCTCTTTCCGCTAATGCCCTTTACGTTTTCATATATATCTCTGCGCTGCTTCCGGACTGTAAATTAGATTCCGGTCCGGACGTATGTTCAACCATAGTCCCTTCCGATGTATCACGATTAGCCGCGGGATTCAACTCCCGCTTACGGGTTCTTATTGATTCTGGTTCTTCTCATTGCTTCGTTTCCGAGAGCTACTGCGTCAAGAACCATCTTACCCCGTCTGCGGTGACTCCGGTTCGCCTCCGGTATCTCGACGGCTCGTCTTCGATCATCACCATGCAGATCCGGCTGCTCATCCGGTTCCCCTCCGGCGAAGTCCATCTCATGGATTTTTACGTCACCCGTCTGGATTCTCCCTCCGATATGGTTCTCGGATACAACTGGCTCCACCGCTTTAATCCGTTGATTAACTGGTCGGAAGCCTCTATCTCTTTCCGTTCCACGTCTTCCGGTCTTCCTCCGTCGACACCGCAGGCTCCGACGCCTGTTCCCGTTCCGGTAGCTCCGATTACGGACGAAGCGGCTACTGCTCCGGCACCCCCGGAAGTTCCGCTTACACCGATCCCGACGTCTTCGCCACTTCCGGGTCCTTCTATGGACGCTCCAGATCCTTTTATGGAATTCCCTGAGGCTGAAACGCCTCGTCCATTCTCTAAACCCCCGCTTGTCTCCCTAGTGTCCGCCGCGGCCTACAGCGCCATCATTCGCGACAAGGATACCGTTCAATACACCCTCCGGGCTACTCCGTCGGAGGAGGCATTGGCCCGGTCCGCTCAGGCCGAGCCTCCGGACCTTTCCGGTCTGCCTTCCGAATACCACGACTTCGCTGACGTTTTCTCTGAGCAGGATGCGCACATCCTTCCTCCTCATCGAGAATTCGATCTTAAAATCGAAACCGAAGAAGGCGCGGTACCTCCGATCGGTCATGTTTACTCCCTTTCTCCGGCCGAACTTACGGCTCTCCGGGACTTCATCGATCAGAACTTGAAGTGGGGTTTCATTTACCCTTCCCGGTCGAGTCACGGAGCTCCGATCTTATTCGCCAAGAAGAAGGACGGATCTCTCCGGCTCTGCGTCGACTACCGTGGACTCAACCGGATCACGAAGAAGGATTCCTATCCCCTTCCGCTGATCTCCGATCTCCTCGACGCTCCGGGGAAGGCGCGTATATACACCAAACTTGACCTCCGGCATGCTTATCATCTTCTCCGGATTGCTCCGGGCGACGAGCCCAAGACCGCATTCCGCACTCGCTATGGTTCCTTCAATTTCAAGGTCGTTCCGGAAGGCCTCACCAATGCTCCGGCGGCCTTCCAACGCTTCCTCAATACCGTCTTCGCGGATCTACTGGACGTTAGCGTGATCGTCTACATTGACGACATCCTCGTCTATTCCAACGACCCCGCGCAGCACACCGCACACGTCCGGGAAGTACTCCGACGCCTCCGGGAGGCCGGATTGTACTGTAAGCTTCCGAAGTGCGAGTTCAGCATTACGACCTGCGAGTATCTGGGGTACATCCTGTCGCCGGACGGCTTCCGGATGTCTCCGGAGAAGGTTTCAGCCGTTTCCGACTGGCCCGTACCACGCAAAGTCCGGGACGTTCAATCCTTCCTGGGCTTCTGTAATTTCTATCGTCGCTTTATCTGGAACTATTCCGACATCACCATTCCGCTGACGCGACTCACGCGTTCCGGCGCTCGTTGGGATTGGTCTCCGGCTTGCTCCGACGCTTTCGAGACTCTCAAGCGGGCCTTCCTGGAGGCTCCGATACTCCACCACTGGGTTCCGAATCGGCAGATCACCGTCGAAACGGACGCCTCCGACTACGCCATCGCCGCTATCCTTTCCATCGAAGGCGACGACGGCGACATCCACCCTATTGCGTTCCGGTCCCGGACCCTCGGTCCAGCGGAACTCAACTACGACACTCACGACAAGGAGCTCCTGGCTATCTTCGACGCCTTCAAGCACTGGAGGCACTACCTCGAGGGTTCCGGAACTCCGGTCGACGTCGTAACGGACCACAAGAACCTGGAATATTTCGCGACGACGAAGATCCTCACGCGTCGCCAAGTCCGGTGGTCCGAATACCTTTGCCAGTTCAATATGGTAATCCGGTTTCGTCCGGGAAAACTCGGAGGCAAGCCCGACGCGTTGACTAGACGATGGGACGTCTACCCTAAAGAGGGGGATAGGGCTTATGGCCAGTTGAACCCTCATAATTTTCGCCCCATTTTTAACACTGAACAACTCTCCGCGTCACTCCGGGCCACTTATCTCGAAGAGATTGTCCTCCGATCCACGGTCGTCATGGACGTCGAGAAGCTCCACTCCGACATCAAAGCCCATATCTCCGACGACCCCCTCGCAGCTTCCGGTCTCGCCGCCGCGAACGCTGGCTCATCTCCGCGCTGGACGCTCGATCCTTCCGGCATGCTCCGGCTCGACGAACGCATTTATGTCCCATTGGTCTCCGGAACATCTCCGGAGCTCCGAGTACGTGTTCTGCAGTATCTTCACGATCACGTTCTCGCTGGCCACTTCGGTCAGAACCGGACGCTAACGAACATCCGCCGCGAGTACACCTGGCCGGAACTCCGGACATTCGTCCGGAACTACTGTCGATCGTGTATCCATTGCAAGCGCAACAAAAAGCCTCGGCACCGACCTTACGGATTGCTGAAGCCCCTTCCGGTTCCGCTCCGGCCTTGGGATTCTATTTCCATTGATTTCATCGAGCAGCTCCCTAAGTCCAGCCAATACGATTGCATTCTAGTCGTCGTTGATCGTTCCACGAAGCAGGTCATCCTCATTCCCTGCGACACGCATATCGACGCTCCGGAGCTCGCTCGCCTCTTCCTTATTCACGTTTTCTCAAAACACGGTGTTCCGTCCCACGTTACTTGCGACCGGGGCTCCGAATTCATTTCCTCGTTCTTCCGGTCGCTAGGCGAACTACTCAACATGAAGATCCATTATACTTCCGGTTACCATCCGGAAGCGGACGGGCAGACCGAGCGCATGAACCAGACGGTCGAGCAATACATCCGGATGTTCTGCTCTTACCAGCAGGACGACTGGGACCCGCTCCTTCCGCTCGCGGAGTTCGCGCTCAATAACGCTCCGAACGCTTCCACCGGAATCTCTCCGTTCTTCGCGAACAAAGGCTACGATCCCGCTATCACTATTCATCCGGAACGCGACGTCGCTAACATGTATGCCAAAGACTATGTCGTCGATCTCCAAAGTCTTCACCAGTACCTCCGGGAGCAAATCACTTTCGCTCAGGCTCGGTACAAGGAGACCGCGGACCGGAGACGCATTCCGGACCCGGTACTCCGGATCGGCGACCAAGCGTACATCTCGACGAAGTTCATCCGGACGAAGCGGCCAACTCCGAAGTTCTCCGAAACCCATCTCGGGCCTTACGAGGTCATCGGAAAGCCTAGTGCGGCTTCTTACACCATCCGCCTTCCTAAAACTCTTCAGCAAGTTCACCCGGTCTTTCACATCTCCCAACTCGAACCGCACTTCCCGAACCCCTTCCCCGGTCGTGAGGAGCCTCCTCCGGCTGCGGTCGAAGTCATCGACGGCGACGAACATTTCGAGATCAAAGATATCGTCGATTCGAAACTCGACCGGAGGTTCCGGAAGCAACCGCTCCGATACCTCGTCGAGTGGTTGGGTTACGAGAACACGGACGACCAGTATCAGTGGGTCGGCGCGGACGAAGTCGACGCACCGGAACTTATCGACAGCTTCCACCGACGGTTTCCGGCGAAGCCGGGACCTTCCGCATAGCTCCGGTAGCTTCCGGCACGTTGCGACTCTCTACATTCGTTCGCGACGTGTCTTCCGGTTCAGTTTCACGCTTCATCCATTCAAGTCCAAGAAAATTTCGGTCATTCCAAGAAAAACTATACAAAATCACGTTTCTATCTACAAGAGTCCATGTTTTCCACCTCCTAGACGAAGCGGAGGTGCTCCGGAAGCGCCTCCGGCACC
Source organism: Mycena belliarum (assembly GCA_029282135.1). NCBI lineage: Eukaryota > Fungi > Basidiomycota > Agaricomycetes > Agaricales > Mycenaceae > Mycena > Mycena belliarum. Next base: position 1,421,852 of record JARJCN010000003.1, read on the forward strand.
TCGTCCCCTTCCTTCTCCTCTTCTTCGACCTGTGTCGCGATCGCAGGAAGCGACGTCGAACGCCGCACCTCCGGACCCATCTCCTCCTCTTGCGGCTCGACTTTAACCGCCTCCGACGGCCCCGCGTACTCGATTTCGGGGAAGTCGTCGTCGTCGTCATCGAGGTCGATGGGATTCGCCATCGAACCCGGAGCTGCAGCGACCCGTTTTTCCTCCTCCTCTCGCTTCACGCGGTCGGTGGTCTTCTCCCGCTGGACCTCCGGTTCGCGAGTTTTCTCGCGCTCCGTCTCCGGGACATCCGGAACCCCCGGAATCGCCTCCGTTGCCACCGCAGCCTCAGGCGTCCCCTCCGGAGCCTCCGGAAGGCCAGGGGCCTCGGCCATTTCCCCGTCCTCGCCTCCGGAAGGCGAAACCACCGCGCGGATGCGTTTCGGCGTGCGCGGTTCCTCCGGTTCTTCTGCGCGCCGTTTCTTCTCCTCGCGCTTCTTCGCCAACTCCTTCCGGGCCACCTCCGCAGCCGCCGCCGCCTTCTTCGCCTCTTTCTCCTCCCGCGCTTTCTGGTCTTTCTTCCCGACAGACACCATGCGCTGCTCGATCGGGAGGATGAGGCCCTCAAGGCGGGTCAGACGCCTCCGGAACTCGCTCCGGACCTCATCGAGCTCCTCCCGGAGCGAGTCGATGCGCAGGTGCGGAACCCGCTCTCCCGAGGGAACCCCGCGACGGTTTCCGACAATTTCCGGTTCGTCGTCCAACTCGATCCCATCGAAGGTGCGCTTGGGCGCGCCCTTCGGCATCGAGCGCTCCGACCGCGCCACTGCGCGACCAGAAGCCTCGGGCCCGACTTCCTCCGGGGGAACGAGGCGCCGGTTTACGCGCGTCTTCGACGGCGGAACCAGGGAGCACTTGATGCGTCCCGCTCTGCACCCTACGCAAGCCTCCCGGCCGTTGCGCATGCACGCGATATCCTTCTTGCGGCAGGCAACGCATCCTGAACTTCCGGTTAGCACCTCAACGCTCCGGAGGGACTGCGGCGCACCTTGCTCGACCTCTTCCATCTCCCCGGTCCCTCGAGTCTTCTTCCGGCTCTTCTTCAACGCCGGAATCGAGCGCTCAGCGCGCGCCCAAAACCCCTCGTTCAGCTCGGACCCCTCGTCGCTTGCGGGCTCGTCCGGGTCGATGGGCGAGTCGTCCGAGACCGCGGAGCCCGTCACGCTCCCGCGGTCCGCCGCTGCGTCCGCGCCCGCCGCTAGGGCCCGCTCGCGCTTGTCGAGCTTGCGCGCCCGCTTCTTCGCCGCCTTGAGCTCCCTCGCGACCTCCGCCTGCTCCTGCTCCTTCGCCCGGCGCCACACCTCCAGCTCCTCGCGCTGCTCCGCGATCGCGCGCAGCTGCTGCTCGCGCTTTCGCTCCCCCTCCGCCCTCTTCCGCTCCTCGTCCTCCTTCTTCCGCTCCTCCTCCTCCTTCTTCTTCTCGTCCCGGCGCTGCTGTTTCCACGCCAGGTAGTCGTGGAGGTCCGCCTTGTCGACTCGGGGGCGCTCGTCGTCGTCGTCGCCCTTGCGGCCGCCTCCGGGGCTCGAGGCTGGTGCGGACATGGTTGCGGTAGGAGGGTGGGTGCGGGGAGATGCGACGTGGCAAGAACAAAGAAGTGTTGTTCTTTGTTTGCTGCGGTTCGAATCAGTAACGTGCTTGTCACGTGCCGCCTCGCACGTGACCTCGGGCATCTCGGGCGAGGAATATTTTCGACAACATTTTTTCTCAAAATTTTTCACCATCGCTGACGGTCATTCCCCACCCAGATCTTAGTTCCTTGAGGGCAAGGAACCTAAGAGGGGGATACTGTTATATCCGTGCAGAGCTCCGGTCAGCTCCGGTACGCTCCGGTCATTCCGGTTCCGGAACACTTCCGGAACCTAGTCGCGCGCCCCTCCGCGGGCTGCGCGCAATCCGCCGACCAATCGGGTTTTTCGCAATGAAGGATTACTGAGCGTTTCCCGTTTATGGTCTTTCCTTTGTCTCCGGTATGATCACATGCCCATCCCGCCATATGCTCCATGCTTCCATTTGCTTACCTCTTTTGGACTTTGCTTTGACCTTTCCATTTAAAGTAGCGACATTCCGATTACGTAATATTCCCTCGTTCTTAGTATATAAGCGTCGCTACGATGTACAGTACTTCAGTTTGATTATAAACGTTGTTTAGCCTCTCAGCTATTCTCTGTGTCGACTCCGGTTCCTCCGGTCCTCTTCGCTCTCTCCCGCTCCCTTCCGGGCTCGTCAGGTAGTCGCTCACCCAGCCTCTCTGTGGTGTTGTGATCCCCCGTGAATCCCCCCGTCCTTCCGGTCGCTTCCGGTACTTCCGGTCCTTCCGGTATTCCGGTGCTCCGGTATTCCGGACATTCCCCTATCCTCGGCACGGTATTTAACAGTCCTCTCAAGTGATTCCGCTACTTCTTCGACGTCTTCCCAGTAGCGGGTCAAATTCAGCGGTTTTCCATCGAACTCTGGCGCTCCTCGCGCCCCGCGTCCCGGTGCAATTTTGGTCATTTTGTGCGTTCTGATGGGTGGTTGGATTTCGGTGGGAGGGGATTCTGGTGGTGACTGTGGGTCGGGGGAGTTGGTGACGGAACTCTCTTCCGAGAGGGTGTTAGACGTTGGTTCCTGGGTCGACGGTTGGGTCGAGGAAAATGAAGCTCCGAGGAAAGGGTCTTCCTCGTCTAGCTCTGACGCTTGTGGGGTAAGAGGGGAGTCGGCTGTCGCGGGGACTGCTACCAGTGTCGACTGTGCAGTGCTGATGGAGGATGTGGGGTCGTTCTCGGCGAGGGTTATTTCCTGGAAAACGTTGCGCAAGCGTCGTTCGTGTCGGAGGGATCGGTTTCGGATTTGCTCGGATATGCGGGCTGCTTCTAGTGCTTTAATCCTTTGGAAATCCACGGTAAAACCCCCTCGCGGTGGGCTCCAGTTGTGATGCGGACTGCGGCGCTACCGAGGGAACGGGTGTGGGTTTCGGTTGGTGACCTATTCATCCTCTAGGGGGGGTCTGGCACGTTGTAGGCAGGCTTATAGGCAGTGAAAACCGCAGGTGTGTGTGTGTGCGTGGGTTGGGAGTGCGAGGCTCTTGTGGTTTTGTGTGGAAAACCGCGGTTGGCGCAGGAAAGTCGCGGTTTGCCGGGCTATGTCAGCGAAGAATACGGTGTAGAAAGTGAAGATACCTGTTCCGCTAGGACGCGATGTCGCCGATGCGCTCCTTCAGAACCTCCAAAGCCTCTGTGCTTCGACCTAATCCAATGCCTTTCCCCTTTGAACGGGGCACGTGATCGTGTCGGTGGGCGAACCAAGGGGTTCGCTCGCGAGTGACTTCGACGTCAACGGTCTCCGGCGCGGAGGGTGAGTCCGGTCGTTTGGTAGACAATTTGCTAGGGGGAAATCTGCGGTCGAACCCTTCCACTACGACACAGAGGGACCTGTGTAGGAAGAAATGTCGCGACGCGGGCGAGGTGTGTGAACGCGAGCCTGGCGGCTTTCAGGCTGCGTTGAAACGCTGACTATGAGATCAAGCGTGAAATCGACGTGCTTAGTGAAACTTCTTCTTTGATGAAGTAGTTTCAGGACACACACCAACTAAACACTATAAGTCAAACGAGTAGTTCGAGGGTTCTAACGCAGGAAACGTTATTTGCAACTTGGCAGTTACTGTGATTGTTTTATAGAATTCTTTTTTGAACACTACTTTTAACTATTGCTTCACTTTTAACAAATATGTCAAGACCGTCCTAGGCGCTTCTGTTTATAGTGCGTCGGAAAAGGGTTTGTTTATTCGTAGGTTTCTTTGGAATGGTTTCCAAGAAGTGTTTTAGTTCACTAGGATATGACACGGTGCTTCAAGGTTTCTTTGCAAAGTGATTTTTAGATAATACCAACGTAATAGTTAATACGATCCCGTTTTGACTTGTCTCAAATTTTATAGTCCAAGTTCAGAGTTTTGTTTCCAGAAGTTCCTTTTTATCTTAGGGTCTGTATTTGAATGGTCTCAAATGTCTTTAAGGTTCTGTCTTAGATTCTGATCTTTTAATATCCAAAATGATTCAATGTTATTCTCTTTGCCAAAACTATGAAATACTAGTCCAGAAAACTATACAGCTTCCCAAAGGTACTCCGAATGAATGCTCTACTTTTAACTTTTGGACTCTAAAGCTTTTCAGCTCTGTTCGTCCTGGGTCAAAGGGGGGGAATCCACTGGCGAGTCTCTCCAGATACAGCGTCTTTTATACAAATGAGTACGTACCAAAAGGGGAAACTATAGGCGTCCGGAATAAACATTACCGGAGGTATTTCAATATAAGTTATCGTAGCCACGGGTACCGGAACAAAGCACAACCCAATTCGGACCTGTTGAACGTCAGCGGGTAATAGATAATAGTCTGGGTATCTAAAAGGGGTATCATTGGGGCACCTCGTCATTGCGCCAAGCTCTAATATTTGTACAAGCCCACTAGTCGCCACCCGGGCCCTCTCATACCAAGCCCCTCATTGGCCTGTTTATTATCCTTGGCTTTCCTCCCGCCAAGTTATTCGTCACTGTAGCACGCCATTTGCTTGCTGCGCCATCATTAGCACGCCATCGCTAGTGCGCCATCATTAAGCACGCCATTTGATCTTGGTTTGATCAGACTTCTTTCGCAAAGCACGCCATTGCCATCTTTGATGAGATACCCGGGATATCCGGTGCCTTTCTAGCTCCGGGATCCCCACCCAGTCCTCTTTGAGTCTGAGGTGTTTGTTCAGGTTTTTAATGAGCTCGTTCGTGTTTGGCTTTATTAATTAATCTAGCCCATTGTGACGGTTTGACCCTTTTTCTGTGGTCCTTGCCCGACGCCTTAATCAACGACCGACTATTAGTTAATGGTCCTGAATGGATTATTTGTTTTTAATGTCCTTGGTAGGAAACGTGCCATGAACCCCAATCCCTTCGGGATGGTTAGGTATCTTGTTAGCTGAATAGATCCTAGGCCTATGTACCTGAAACCTCTTACGGAATCGTAGTATAGGGAAGCCCAGTCTATTCTGCACACGCTAGGTTCCTTAGCTAGCGACTCGGACCTCGTCCTAGCTCTTAGCAGAGATTACTAGTTAATAGTATGATTCACCCGGTGCTATGTAGTAACAGAGGCAAAATTGAAAGATTTCATGCATGTTCACGTAGCCGGCTTATCATCTCCCCCATTTTTAAATCTTGACTGTCCCCAGTCAATTCGTCTCTTTTTCAGGCCCACACTTTATTTGGGTAGTCGCCGATCAGATCCTCGTGCTTGGCGCACCGCAGTACTGATTGACAGTTTAGGTTCAAATTCTCGTCCTCGTTCTTGACTGATTATTCGAGGGTCCTAGTTGCAGCCCTTAATTTATACCAAAGACTCTTGACTCGTCATTACTTGGATGTCCTTCTGGGTAGTACCTCCTCAATTTTAGTGGCGCCTGCTGTATGACTTGATTTTTATGCGATTTTTATTTTGGGCGCCCATCTCTTTCTGGTATTAATTAAAACAACAAGATGTTTTTAGTTCATCCAGGATGGGCGCTTGTTTCGCTTCAATTCATATGTTTGCCCTTGCCCTAAGAAGTTCGATGTGTACTGCGCATCACGGGAGTTTAGACTTTCAATTCAGAAGTCCAAACAGTGTCAAAGAGAAGTCTCTCTTGTCTCTCGCCACTATGTCCTCGTTTGACAATGCCCGCGCATTCCTCGAGTCGGGCGCTGAAGGCGACGCTTTTCTGGGCTTCCCCCTTACTCGAACTTTCACAAAGTCCCCGAGGACCTTCCCAACTTCAGGCCGTTGTTTGTGCTGAGCGAGGACGAAGACCGCTCTGATCTTAGTCTGGCCGAGCCCGACGCCTCTTCCTCGCTCTATTTCTTCAACTACTGGTCAATTGCGCTCCTGACGCCTTTCTTGTGCTTCCCGGATCGTTTCGCGCGGACGGATATCAAGTACATCGTGTGGTTGTTGGACCACTCGTTGATTGCATTTGTACGTCCCAATATTCTTATTAGTGTTTAAACTTTCCATTAAGCCTTTTTCTGACTTATGAAATATTGTAGGACACTTTCTTCAAATACCACGAACGCGTCCCTACGTCCCGGATCCTCTTTAGGTTCCTGGGTGCGCTGGCGAACTTGATGGCCCGCGTTCCCTCCGAACTGCTGAACGCGGCCATTACTCCGTTGTCGACGCATGCGACGAGAGGGCAGGAATGGGAGAAGGCTCTAGGGCCCTATAAAAACAAGCTCATTCGCGTGAGTCCTCCTTTTATTAGTTATTGGTCCACCCTTCCTCAATTTTTGCCAGAACGGGTTCTTCCCGGTGACCTTCCGTCTCCCTCGTGTCGCTTATATTCCTACGCCCGCCTTTTTCGATGATACGTTCACTTTCCGTCCTGAAGACATCGAATTTTTCCGCTTGATTCATAGCGGTTCTCCAGTTGAAGCCCTGCTCCCCTTCTTGAAGCAGCGGGAGTTCGTAGTGGAAATGGTAAAAGAGAGATCGCAGGAGCTGGTGGGGCTGCTGGACGCAGCTTATACTCAGCTGGTACGTCTCTCTTTTCATTTTTGCTCCGTTATTTCTATTAACTTTTGTTCTTGTAGGAGGCGTTTGCGAACGCTTTTCGCAAACGGCCTACTGACCTCTTTTCTCGCGGCGCGTTTCAATAACGTGGTTTACGTTCTCGTCTTTTCTTTGGAGCAGATCGGTATTTATGGGTCCTCGTCGCGCGCTTTTGACGAGTTGGCCAGTAAACTGGTCGTAGGAGTGGTAAGTCAACTTTATTAGTTATTAGTTGTCCATTTTACTCGACGCCTCCCTAGTTCAAAGATCTGCCGACCCATTTCCGTCTTCTTTCCCCAGACGAGGACTACGACGAGCGCTACGACCGTCCTTTTTCCACTCCCCACTCCGAACGTCTTGCTTTCGAGAAGCAGAAGCAGGAGGAAGAAGAGGCCCGTATTGCTGCCGCGAAAGCGCAGGCGGCAAAGGAGAAGGAAGAAGAAGAAGCTCAGATCGCCGCTTTTCAAGCGCAGATGGCGAAGGAAAAGGAGGAGGAGGAGGCTCGTATTGCTGCCGAGAAGGCGCAGGCGGCAAGGGAGAAGAAGGAACGTCTGGCCGCTAAAAAGGCCAAGGCGAAGGCGGCGGAAGAGGAGGCACGGAAAGCGGCTGAGGCTGCGAAGCCTCCTTCGCCTATCCGTGTTGACTCCCCTGGTGCGTCTTTCCTTCTGGAATTCCTTGCTTTGCTAACTTTTCCTTCTTTTCTTTTCGCAGCACCTGAAGGCAGCCGAGGCGCCGGTGCTTTCGAACCCGACAAGTCGCCTGAGAAGGAGAAAGCGAGAGAGCGTCCCTCTAAAGGTCTGCCAACTCGTTCTTTTTCCTAGTAATTCTTTATTAATTATTGCTGACTTTGTCCTTTCGTTCAAAACTTCTTTTTAGACAAGAAGACCAGCGAAAGTTCAGGCCCTCCCCTCAAGCAGCGCGCTGTTCCTGCCTCGCCACCGTGGAGGCCCATACCATTTCGCATGGAACCTACAGGTGGCATCGCCCCTGCTTCAATCCGGGCTCGTCGCGCCAAAGTGAAGCCGGCGGAGTATACTTTTCCTGACACGAAGACTCGCCGGACTAGGGTAAGTCTGATCTTCATTACTTTCGAACGTTCGCTTTAACGCTTTCTGTTTTTTTTCTTTTCTTAGGGACCGACTTCGCCTTCGAAGAAGAAGGGCTTCCCTTCTGGTCGCCAAATCATTTCTGCCCGACAGAATGCCTCTTCGGTGGAGGTCGAGGACCCCGAAGTCCCAGTGGTTGAGACGAACGTGGACGACGAGCCGTCCTCCATCGGCAAGAAGCGGAAGCGCAGGGATCGCCAGACAGAGTTCCCTACCCAGACCCGCGCGGGTCGTGGCAGCGCTCCTGGCAAGAAGCCGTTCACTCCTGAAGAGGGTGTGCCTCCCGTGAATGTCCCTGGGCTCATCGACGCCCTCCCTGCCGTCCGCAACAGCAGTTTGCGTTACGACGGTTCTTTGGTCAGTTTTCGCATATTCTTTATTTTTCCAAGTCTATTAGTTAATAGACTTATAATATTTTTCTCTAGGATGACTACGGCTGCACGAATTGCGTGGGCGCTGACCGCGACTGCACTTCGCAGGGCGTCATGAAGCGTTGCGTTCAGTGCGAGGAGCGGTCTCTTCAGTCGTGTTCGAAGAACCTGACCGTCAAAGAGCATACGACTCGGCTTCATAACTCTTATCGTTATGGCCGCCTCAATAACTATAGTGAGTAATCATTAATAGTTATTACTATTACTTGATTTCTCTTTTCTAGCTCTGAACAACGCGATCACCAACGTTCTGAACGATCGCGACGCGCTCGAGCTGATCCACATTCAGTCCAGCGAGGCCAGCCTCCGCCTTATGGAGTCCTCATACCACCTTGGTATGTTGGTCCGCCAGCATCTGGCTTCCTTCGGCGTCGAGAACTTGGTCGACATGCACGATGTTCCCGAGGACCTCCACGACCTCTATTCCAGTCTCCTCAAGCTCGAGAGTTCCGAGGCCTCCGTTCCCTACGCGAACCACCCTCAGATCGTCGAACGGGCCGAGCGTCGGTATGGGTTCCCGCACGGGGAGGAGGACACTCAGTGGAATATCCGTGCGGCGATGCTGGAATACCAGCACAGGTTGGATGGTGGTGGCGAGGACGAGGCCCCGCCTTCTGATTCTGCTGCTCCGGCCGCTGCTGGGCCTTCGCATTTTCCAGGGTCGTTGGACGATGAGACGAATGAAGGTGCAGCGTAATCGGACTTATATCAAAGCAATTTCGCAATAGTTAAAAGTCTTTGAGTTGGGTAGCGTATTTCCTTCCCAACCACCATCTTTTACTATTTTGTATCCCTTTGCTTAGTACTCGAATCACCAATGGACTTCGCTCTTCTTTCTGAAAGTTCGCCTGAAGCTATCAATTATCTTATATTAATTAATATAAGAAGATTGATAGCTTTCCTACAAAACTTGCTGATTGTGCTAGTCTGATTTCTCAGATAGGCTGTATTTGATTTGAAGCGTTCTGTAGATCTTTTATACACAGCCCCTTTGGATCGCTTCTTTTCAGAGGCGAAGTAGGTGATGCGCCGATCATCGATGACGTGCTCTTGGACTCGCTTATTCTTTAATACCCTGATTAGGGATCTCAGACTTTCGCGTGTGTGTTGGTCCTGGATGGATTTATTACATTATTCAAATGTAACAAAGAATTTAGGCTTCTAATCGATGCCGTATTTGTAATTCGTTCATCCGTTTTAAGAGACACAACTTCCCGTATTCTTTAATACGGTTTTCGCCCATCAAGTCGTCTTCATGTCTTTTGATCATTATCCTGGCGACGTGTTGTTGTCCACCGATGACTTGTCTTTTCCATCGCTTCCTCAGATGTCTCCCGATGTTCAACCAAACCCTGCCTCTGCCGCTGACTATCTAGTAACGTCGCCGGTACGTCGTTCTGACTTACCCCCGTTATTAACTATTAAGTCGGCTTCTGGCTTATTTTTCAGGTTGATAGCTGTTACGAGTGCTCCGTTCGAGGACGCCAATGTACTTTTATCATCTGGGGGACTCCATGTGGCGAATGCCTGGTTTCTTTCTGCACCGAATGTCGCTTCAATAGGCGGTCGAGCTATCTTCTGGAGATGAAAACTTATAGGGACAGTCTTTTGGACTCTATCCCAGTTACGGGTTAGTTTTCATTTTTCCTCGTGCTTTTAGATTAAATAACTAATGCTGTTATTTCTTCTTAGGCGTCGATGCTTCCCGTGTTATGAGCGAGTTCTATGCGAACCTTCAACTCTCGTTTCTTTTGTTTAATGTGCGCTACGGTGTGGACGAGGCTATACATCTTTCTGGCATGACCAACATTTTTCAAAGCAGTAATAGTTATTCATTTCTGTCTAACGTACTAGCTTTAGCTGCCGATCTTAACCTTCCTTCTTCCATTCTCATGGTTATTTCCGCCCGGATGGAACATCTTTTAGCTAGTGTTTTTGAATAGTGTTTGGAGCTGTATCCTTTAAAAGGTTTTTGAAATGATATTGCGTGCTTTTTGGAATCCGGTGCTTCATCGATAACTTTAGATCAAGGAAGCACATGATCCCGGGTGCGGTACACTATTTCATTTCCTTTATCAGGTGTGTATGTTGATGTTATGTATACGGGTAAATATATGTATGCGCTTGGTAGTAGTCGTCATAATAATTTTTACTTCCGTTGTTTCGATCAGGAATTGCGTGCTCGATACTTTTTGATGGGTTCTCTTATGGCGCCTTAGGTTTGTAGTTGTCCTAATTTGTGCACTAAAGTGTTGATCCCAATCCTTTCCCCCATTTTAAACATTAAACTGTCCTCAGTTTAAAATACCGAGCACAGTTCAGCCTAATTTGTCGGGAAAGCTATCCATTTTCGGTTTGTCCCCGAGAATGAATAAAAGCTTCGCGTTTTATTCTCCATACGACAGCATCTTTAACTCGTATCCTTTGCTTCTATCCATGGCTCCCAAAAACACTCCTCGTATGACTATTGCGCAGCGTGACTCCATTGTCTCTATTGGCAAGGCAGCACGCGCCACTCGTTATGACGATATTCTTGAACAACGGGCCTTCCTTGATGAGAAGGTCGAGAACTTGGTACGTTCACCTCGTATTAACTAATACGTTCGGTGTTTATACTAAAGTCATTTTTAGGACTCGTATTCCCCTTTTATGCGCGAGATCTGCGATACTTTGGTTCTGTCCGAAGTAGCGTATCATCTTAAGCAGTCGTACCATCAGACTGCCGGTATAAACGGCGGTGTGATTGCTGGACGCTATCCCGTCCTTGTAGACTTTATTGCTCGGATGAAAGCCGAGAAGGAGCGCGTTAAAAGTGGCATCCTTCTCCTGGAACAGCAGCATCGTGTTGGACTCGAGGACGTTCGGACGGCGAAAGATGCTCAGGAAGCCGAGATCGCAAAGGCCAGGGAGGCCGCGCGTGCCAGCAAGGAGGCCAAGAAAGCACTTAAAAAGGTAATGCTTTTTATTAACTTTTACTTGTCCGTTCCTAACTCTTTAACTATTGTAGCCCAAGAAAACCAAACGAGCCACCGTAGAGGATGGTGACGACGACGTCTCTATTCTTGATGACGGCGAAGTCGCCCAGGCTCTTCTGAATGAGTCAGACGATGTTATGCTCATTGATACTTCAGAGACGGTTAGTCTTTTTGAAGTGATTCTCAAGTTTGCCAATAGTTAATGAACTCCGTCATTGCATTTCTTTCTAGATTCCTACTCCTGTTATGCCAACTACCTCAGGAGTTACTTCATCATCGGTGGTTTCCGTGAGCACTATTCCAACGGTTCCTCTCTTGTTCGACCGGATCTCGCAATTGATCGGTTCTAGCAGCACGGATCGCGCTCAGATAGTGCGTGTCCCGCTTTGGTGAGCCACTCCTTTATCTTTTATTGCCGCGTTTTATTGAGCCGATTATTCTTCAGTTTTTGGCCTCAAATAATGGCGCTCATGATTCGTCAGAGCAACGCGTCTCTGTCGAGGAGCCTACCCCTCCCCGAAAGCGGTCTCGAAATCAGCACCTTGGCCACGAGGATGCAGCGGAACAATTCGCAGGCGAGTGGTTTTATTAACTAATTGTCGAATGTTTCGCTGATTAATTAATAGCAACAGAGCTTTCAATCAATAATGACCGAGTTAAATCTACTGTTGCAGCAGCTAGCCTCGCAATCTCATCAAATACCCAACCGGCAACGATCGCTTCTCTACGACTTGAGGAGTCTGATTTGCGCAGTCGAATTGCGTTTGCAAATGCTCAGCTCCGATATGAGCTTAATCATCGCGAGTACCTCCTCGGGGACCTTCAACGCGTCCTTGAGTCACAGCACTCGAGGCAGGGGTAGAGGTCGAGGACGTCCCTTTCAATATCTCCAGTGATGGAGGACGGTCCGCTTCTGACCATGCCTATCATCACCAGTGAGTTTGAAGTGTTTTCTCGTGCCGTCGTTTGACTAATAATTAATAGTCCTGTGTTCGACTGCGATCTCTGCTTCTCTTCTCATCAGCAATCCCGTTCCAACTCTCATTCGTAGAATGGGACAATAGTTTTTAATCCTCTCCAACTTAGCCATTTAGTCCATTTCTTGACGCTTATGGTATATCTTCCCCTCCTTTTAAAACACTCGCCCGTCTTTACTACTTCGCCTGGGGAACTTGATTTGTGTAACGCAGAGCTTTTATTAGTTAATACTTGACGTATTAATTTATGCTTTTTGCGGTCCCCCCCCCTAATCGTTTCGATCGTCTTGGCCCATTAGCAGGATCCCATGTCGCGTCGACTTCTGCGAGGTCGAGGTCAGGGATGTCTTGACTAATATAGCTTTCTGAATCTGATTCGGGTTCGACTTGTTGTATTTCTGGTCTTAGGTTTATTTTATGAAACTGCAAGTCTTTGCCTAGATACTTATCTTCGTCGGCGTCATCTTCTGCCAACTCATCTAACTCGGTTTGAGTTAGATCGATAAGATCATATATGTTCTTTGGTAGCTTAATGCGAACTCGTTGTTCGAAAGGTATGACCCGGAATTGTGCAATCTTTCCGTGGAACATAGCTCCATCCATTTCGCAACATAGATAAGCGCCACCTCTGGCTCTTTTTACTGACTATCATAGGGCCCATGTAGCGATCCTCCATCTTTCGAATTTAGAGATTTTTCCACCGACGTGTTGCGTATTAATACTAAATCGCCATGGTTTAAAATCGTAATCTTTAATGGTGTGTTTATTATCCTCCTCATATTTTCGCACAGATCTACGCTTCTCCTGGTCAACACGCTTGCGCATTTCATCTATGTGAAAGCTGTGTTTAGCCAGAGCTTGCGCTCTTAGTCCAATAAGTTCTGCCGTTGATAGAGGAGTATCTGGATATTCTACTAGCCAGGTAGCCTCTTCTATGTCTAAAGGGATAATTGGATGCGCTCCGCAGACTGCAAAGTACGGGGAGCAGCCTAAGCCTCGTCGGACAGTGATTCTGTCCGCCCACAATACTTGTGGGAAGAACCAGTACCACTTTCTGACATCGCCTCCCGTAGCTTTAGTTAATGATTGTCTCATGTCCCAATGGCCTCTCTCAACATTCCCGTTTGCTTGGGAATTGTAAGGGGATATTCTTATCCCTATGATGCCATATTTAGCATGCAACCACTTGAGTGCTGCGACGAATTGCCCCGCATTATCAGTGACTATCCACTGTGGACAACCCCAACGGCAGATGATATCTTCTAGCAGGAACCTTCCCAAGGCTTCTGCGTTATCATCTCTTATAGGTCTTGCCTCTAAGTATCTAGACAGTGAATCTCGGGCCGCTACAACAGCGCGATAATTATTGGATTGCGTTCCCATGATCATTACGTCGGTGTGTACTTTTTGAAATATACTTGGCGTCATGGTCACTACAGGAGGCACTTTTAATAATGTCCGCTGTCGTAGTTGACATCCATGGCACGTTTTAATGAACCAGTTGATATCTCTATCCATTTCTGGCCACCAAAATCTCAATTCTATTAATGATTTCGTGGCGTACAGGCCGCGATGTCCAAGAGAATTATGAGACGCGCGCATCATATACATTCTATGCTCTTTGGCGACTACTAGTTTATGTGTTGCTCCATCTCCTCGTTTATAAAGCTTTCCAGCTTTACTAATAAAGAATGGTCTGCAAAATCTAATAAACTTTTTGTACGCCGTGTGATTCATGCCTGCGGGACGCTTTAGAGGGTTTTCAAGCCACTTAGGCACCAGCTTTAATCGTTCATCCTGGCCTTTCCCAGCTTGGGTACGGTGTTCCTCCGGGTAGATTTCTCGTTTAGCCGGGTTGTCACGTATTTCCAAGTCCGGAAGCAAGGGCTCTTCGTTTGGTGTTTCTATTAATAAATACTGAGGGATTGGTAGTCCTTCTTGTTGATAGACAGCCCTGACAACTTCGGATTCTACTCGTTCTTGCTCATGAGCTACTGACACTTCGTAGTCGAAGTCTGCGATGGTGTTCGCAGCTCCTTCTAGAGATTGTATGTACCCTCCTCGGGTGTCAATTTCCTCTTTGAAGTCATCAAAAGTTAATGGTTGCGGAATCGAATAGTCCCAGTCTGGGTGGTTCTCTGGAGATGGGTTCTCGTCAAAGCCTTCCTCAGTGTTGGGAAATTGTTCATCTCCTGGTTGTGGGTCCCGCCGCGATAGTCCATCAGGTGGGAAAGTAGCTCCTTTAACATGTTTCAAGGTGAAATGAAACATTAATATTTGCTCGATCCACCGATTTATGGTAGCGTTAGGGCCCATTCCTGGATTTGACAACATTCCTTTGATGTATAAGGCGTCTGTTTCAACGACTAACTTCCGACAGCCCAGTAACCAGTACTGTAGGGCTTCTAAGGCGCGTTTCAATCCGTACAACTCTCTTTTAGGTTGAGAGAATCGAGCCTCGCGCTCGTTCAGACCAATTGATATGAATTTGGCGTAATATTTAATTCTTTTGTCTATGGGATCGTTCTGATAGACTTGTCCCCCAATAGATTTATATGAAGTGTCAATTGCCGCGACCACATCTGATGGCCATTCATAGTTTAGCGGTCTGAGGCTGGGGCATATTTTTACCGCTGCTTTTACAGCATCGAAGGAAGCTTGTTGTTTGGGACCCCATTCCCAGTCAACTCCCTTCCTCACTAGTCTCATGTATCCTTCCGCAAGATCCCCATATCCTTCTATGAACATCCGCAGGACTCCTACTGTACCATTAAATTGGCGAACATCTGAGACGTCTTTTAATGGTGGCCATCTCAAGATTACTCCTATTCGGTCTGTGTCGGGTTTCCTCCCTTCGTAGGAACAGATATGGCCAACAACCGAAAATGTCTCAGCACATAGGATACTTTTGCTACCCGAGAGTGTCGCCCCACAATATTTTAGGCGTTGTACTACTCTGTTTAAGTTTGCAAAGTGTTCCCAGACGAATTTCCTGATTCCTGAGTTACCAGGAATAGTTTCGTACTTTCCGTCCTTGTCCTGATATCTTGATCCAGGCCCTCTGATAGGTACATCATCTATGTAAGGGATAGTTACATGAGGTATCTCATCCCTTAAGATAAATGTAACGTCGTCGTGAAAGATGGGAACAGAATTTGTCCATCCCTTGTGGTAATTTAACTAGTCTTAGTGCCCCGAAAGGTGTCTGAAACGTAGTAAAATCTCGTGAACTTTCTGCTATATCTCGATGATCATATCCCGAATATAAATCTAGGCAGCCTCCGCATGCTCTCCCAGCGAAGTGGTTGGCTAGCTCATCAGTGGCCGGTGGGACCCCTGAATGAGCAATAGTTACTGCGTTCAGTGGTTCTAAAGCATGTACCAGTCGTATACTTTTCCCATCCTTTTTAATTACTCCGAAGAACTTGCTTCTGTACGAAGAATTGGAGGGCTCGTATACTCCTGCGTCGATTTTATTCTTTATTACTTTGCAGAATTCTCCTAGCTGTCCTCTAGGGATCGGGATACTTCGTTCTACCCAAGTATTATGTTCTACAAGCGGGAATTCTACCGGTGGGAAGAAATCGTGCCGAAAGGTTCCTCTTTCCGAGTCAGTCCCAGGCAAAAGCCGCCTCTTGTAGCATCATAAACTCGTGCATGAGTTTCCGTTCCTCTGATAGAAGAAAACCTCCTTCATGGGCTTTCTCTATTATCTCCTTTCTTTCCTCCGTATATCGTCCCGTTGGATGATAATTATTTGGCAATTGATTTAGACAGGGCATGCCGGCTAAAGGGTCTCCAATTATCTGTCTTTTAATCCTGTATTTGTCAGGTAGTTCGGTATAGACCGGCCGGACTTTCAGTCCTACTGGTTTATACTTTTTACCCGCAAACACCGATAGTTTCTCAATAGTTAATAATTTCTCTGGTTTCTCCTCTTCGCTAGGGGATATGAAATCTGCTGACTGGCAACACGCGCATCGGATTTCTTGGCTAAGAACATGCGTGGTTTTTACTGGTACTCCCGCTTGAGTACCCCTATATGTGGATTCGTTCTGAGTAATAGTTTTTACATTATTAGTTATTGCGTCCCACGTATAGATGCCGTTTTTGTCATTTTTCGCTCGATTTTTCCGAAATCTCTTTGTCACAAGTGATTCCTGGAAAAGAGCGGCTGCTGGCTCATCCTCATTCAAAGCGTCTGACTCCGTAGAGGCTATTAAATATGATTCTAGTATTTCATTTTCAGTGAAATGGGTCTCTTTTGGCAAGAAGTACCCTTGTATTTCGAGATCGTTGTATTTATTAAAGCCGAATTTTAACGCCATCTCTCCTCGTTCATGCTCTTGCATCAATTCATCGAAGATTGGTGAAAACCCGCTTCATTATGATGCTGGCTCGGATCAGCAGTCTTGCTTGGTCTATCTCCCTCATCTGGTACAGATTCTACGGTGGCCTGTTTTGACTTAGCCGTCGCCGGGTTCTTACTCCTGGCGAGAGTTGGCATCGTACAACGTCTACCCGTATTTGGGCATTTCATGGTAATAGTCTGGCTTCCGTCCCTTCTGTTTTGAACCATGCTTTCGGTTAAAACTTCGAAGGGTCGACCCAGTAATATCTTATACGCTGGGCCGCGAATAATATGTACTTGTAGGAACACCGTGATATCACCGAATTTAAACGGGACATTCTTTGCAAGTCCAACGGATTTTTCTAGTGTCCCATTAGCGCTCTGCATGTAGATCTGGATATCTGGGTCCCAAGATAGTCCTGATTCTACCGCTTGTTCGTAAGAGGTAGAGACAATCTGGGATCCAGAGTCTGTTACAGCTTCTACTTCAGTTTTATTATTTACTACTGGGAAGACCACGCGTAGTGAGTCTGAATCCCGTGCTACCCAGACTTGTTTAGGAGTTTCATCTTCTCCCAGACTGTTTAGATATTGCACGTAGGGATCCTGTATTACTACAGATCCAGCTGGGACATGTCCGTTGGCTACGGTTGTTACAAACACTGACGATATAGGGGGTAATTGTCCCATGCTGAGTGCGTCATATTCCAGCCTTAGCTCTTCGTCATCATAGAAAGGTAAACTTTGCTCGGTTACTGCGACTGGTTCAATATTATTTTTAGTTAATACTGACCGTCGAGTTTTTGTGAGCATAGATTTTGTCTGGTCCCGAACATCTGGCGAGACTCCCCAAAGTTCGTTGAGACTAATAGATATTACGGATTCCCCAGCTTGTTTAGCTATCCGCTTCCCTAATCCATCTTTTTGTACAGGGGCCCGGATTATATATGATTTTTCGTCAATGCTAGACGGATCTCCTCTTGGATCTGGTCTAGGATTACGACTGGCAAATGCTGATTCATTGGACCTTTGGCTCATAGGTGGTACCTCCCTGTAAGGAAGGTTGGCTATGGCGTTACTGGGCCCTAATTCTTTATTATTTATTACTTTCGTAATTCTAGAATCGGGTTTTTCCAAATCCTCTATCTGCTCTTCTTCTTCGTCACTCGAGACCTCTTCTTCATCGGTCCCCTTTGTTGCTTTGGTCCTCCAATTCTGACTCTTTACAGAATTAGCTTTTGTCCGGCCCTCAGGAGGTTTCGTAGGCTTTTTCCTACTTTTGGACACCTCCATCATTGGACCTTCTAGAAATTTGACCCCGAGTTGGCACCTCTCTTAATGCCTTCTCGTGTTAGCGCAAATTGCTCTTGAGTTATAGGTAACTCATTTTTATTGACCAGAGTTCTGAGCAGTAGGTTTTGAAGTTGTAAATTCATATCTGAGGTACTAAGATTGGCCGTGTTTTGAGTATTAGTTAAAAAGGCGGGTTGTGTTATCCCGTCATTATTAACTATTCCTCCCGAGCCTATCCTTTCTGCCCTTGCTAGTCGTACTTTCAAGGTGCGGATCTCGTCGGCTGCAGATTCGGCATAATCCATCCCCTTTTCCGGTTCCTCGGCGTTATAATAACCTCCGTACGGACTCGGTGGTTGAGGACTCTGCGAGTACCAGTTCTGGCTAACGGTTTTAGTCCTCATGTAATCCTCAACTCTTTGTCTCTGACTCCCCGGTCCTCTTGGAATAAAGTGACCATCGCCGAGCTTATATTTGCCACCGTCAACAGCTAACCACCCTTTGGTTATGTGTTCTTCTTTGAAGACACATTCTCGGGCATAATGGCCGCCTTGATCACAGTAGAAACAATCTCTATTGGCGTCTGGTTGTGCTCTATTGGTATTTTCTACCCGGTTGTTTCCAGACCATCGCTCTTGCCCTCCGGCATTTGATGCTGATGCCTGTACCATATGTGGTGGAGCCGGTTTGTTTGATTGTTGGAGAGTACGTAATATTTCATTAGTAGTCTCCGTGTTTAGCTGAGTAGCTTTCTGTTGTAGCACGAAGGCGTCTTTTAGACCAGCGAAGTCCCCTCTTAGCTGCTCTAAACCTTCGTCTCTTTGTTCTATTTTGACAGTTGGGAACTTGTCAGATCTTGTAATCGTACGGTCTTTAGTTAAAGCCATAGGACCCATCGAATCTCCTTCAGAGTAGTTCGCTGTCATGGCTTCCGCCATACTAATTAAATCCTTCAACTCTATTGGATCTCCTTTCCTTGCTTCGCCGGCAGGGATTAATCCTGCGGCAAGTGGTGGAATAAGTCCAAGTTGTGATCTAATAATTACAGAAGAACCAACTGAGGTGCGAAGCATATTTGCAAAGCTGGGTTCTAGCGTGTTGAGGTATAGAGTGCAAGCTTGTAGATTCGTGACTTGGGCTTTGCCCTTCATCAATTTATCTACCATTCTTTGAAACTCTACGCCAAAGCGCCTTAATTGTCCTTCATCGGATAATTCTACCCCTCCGTACTGTTTGCAAAGCTTTATTAAAGAGTCTATTGAGCCTATTTCTTCGGTTTTCACCTCAGGATAGCTTTTATATACTTCTTTAAGGAAGTCTTCGTATGTACCGTTGCTGTAGACTGCCAAACTCCGCCAATATGTACGCTTTTTGAAAGGCAAATAGTTGGTAAAGTGTTGCTTTTTAGCTTGGTCGTCTGTGATTCCGGCACTCTCCAATATTTGATCTACGTGATCTTTGAAGTCTAACAACTCCTCATGATCCTCGGTCTCAAATGTGGGTTTGTTTCGGTCCCATGCATACGGCATTTTAAAAGAGGAAATCTGTGGTCTAGCTCCTCCTGCCCCTCTTCCTGCGTTATCATTGTTAACGTCTTGGTCAGCCATTTCGTTAATTGACTGTGTTTCAATTGGGTCTGCTTGTGAATAGGACGGTGTGTCTTCTTCTATTTGTAGGGAACTATTATTTAATAGTTCTGGGACGAGCAAGCTTTTCTGCTTTACTCTGAATGCTTCTGATCTAGTTAGAGCCTCTTCTTTCGATTTGGCTCTCGCTCTTTCTGAAGGAGTAGGTGTTTTTGTTTTCCTTCGGGAAGGAAGGGGCTCTAAATCTCTCGGGGTTGGACCTCCGTAGAAATTTGAACGAGTGGATCTTCTAAGATGTGATCTCTCAGAGAATCCTGATGGTACGTTTTGGGCTTCTCCTTGTGAGGATAGCTCGGGGGACTCTGCTCTTGCAGAACTACTGGCTACTGGGTGGTTATTCCCTGAAGACAGATTTTTGACTTTTTACGGTCCTTCTTTATTGGAGCTTTGGAGCCTCTTTTAAAGGTATAGTTTCGGACGGAACTTTTCTTGATTTTGAAAGTTCTAGGAATGCGGGTCTTTGGTTTTGTCTCGTGAAGAGTAGTAAGCTTATTGCTTGTGCTTTTTATGGAAGACTATTCAATTTTAATTGAAGTAGATGCCAAATGAACCCCTCGCGGTGGGCTCCAGATGAAACGCTGACTATGAGATCAAGCGTGAAATCGACGTGCTTAGTGAAACTTCTTCTTTGATGAAGTAGTTTCAGGACACACACCAACTAAACACTATAAGTCAAACGAGTAGTTCGAGGGTTCTAACGCAGGAAACGTTATTTGCAACTTGGCAGTTACTGTGATTGTTTTATAGAATTCTTTCTTGAACACTACTTTTAACTATTGCTTCACTTTTAACAAATATGTCAAGACCGTCCTAGGCGCTTCTGTTTATAGTGCGTCGGAAAAGGGTTTGTTTATTCGTAGGTTTCTTTGGAATGGTTTCCAAGAAGTGTTTTAGTTCACTAGGATATGACACGGTGCTTCAAGGTTTCTTTGCAAAGTGATTTTTAGATAATACCAACGTAATAGTTAATACGATCCCGTTTTGACTTGTCTCAAATTTTATAGTCCAAGTTCAGAGTTTTTGTTTCCAGAAGTTCCTTTTTATCTTAGGGTCTGTATTTGAATGGTCTCAAATGTCTTTAAGGTTCTGTCTTAGATTCTGATCTTTTAATATCCAAAATGATTCAATGTTATTCTCTTTGCCAAAACTATGAAATACTAGTCCAGAAAACTATACAGCTTCCCAAAGGTACTCCGAATGAATGCTCTACTTTTAACTTTTGGACTCTAAAGCTTTTCAGCTCTGTTCGTCCTGGGTCAAAGGGGGGGAATCCACTGGCGAGTCTCTCCAGATACAGCGTCTTTTATACAAATGAGTACGTACCAAAAGGGGAAACTATAGGCGTCCGGAATAAACATTACCGGAGGTATTTCAATATAAGTTATCGTAGCCACGGGTACCGGAACAAAGCACAACCCAATTCGGACCTGTTGAACGTCAGCGGGTAATAGATAATAGTCTGGGTATCTAAAAGGGGTATCATTGGGGCACCTCGTCATTGCGCCAAGCTCTAATATTTGTACAAGCCCACTAGTCGCCACCCGGGCCCTCTCATACCAAGCCCCTCATTGGCCTGTTTATTATCCTTGGCTTTCTTCCCGCCAAGTTATTCGTCACTGTAGCACGCCATTGCTTGCTGCGCCATCATTAGCACGCCATCGCTAGTGCGCCATCATTAAGCACGCCATTTGATCTTGGTTTGATCAGGCTTCTTTCGCAAAGCACGCCATTGCCATCTTTGATGAGATACCCGGGATATCCGGTGCCTTTCTAGCTCCGGGATCCCCACCCAGTCCTCTTTGAGTCTGAGGTGTTTGTTCAGGTTTTTAATGAGCTCGTTCGTGTTTGGCTTTATTAATTAATCTAGCCCATTGTGACGGTTTGACCCTTTTTCTGTGGTCCTTGCCCGACGCCTTAATCAACGACCGACTATTAGTTAATGGTCCTGAATGGATTATTTGTTTTTAATGTCCTTGGTAGGAAACGTGCCATGAACCCCAATCCCTTCGGGATGGTTAGGTATCTTGTTAGCTGAATAGATCCTAGGCCTATGTACCTGAAACCTCTTACGGAATCGTAGTATAGGGAAGCCCAGTCTATTCTGCACACGCTAGGTTCCTTAGCTAGCGACTCGGACCTCGTCCTAGCTCTTAGCAGAGATTACTAGTTAATAGTATGATTCACCCGGTGCTATGTAGTAACAGAGGCAAAATTGAAAGATTTCATGCATGTTCACGTAGCCGGCTTATCAGCGGTTCCTGAAACACTTTTCCAGCCCCTTGGGATACGCCCGTTTTTCCTCCAATGTCGTGAGTTTGCCTTCCGTGATGAGGTGAGTGCCCTGGGAGACAAGCTTTGAGATGCGAAAAAGGTGTGGTCGTGGTCAATCCTTATTGGTGTGGGTTTTAGATACACAAAGTAGTGGGGGAGAATCCTAGCCCAGGAGTGAACTACTGAAACGGCCCTCCCTTGCCTGCCCTTTATGCCTCGCTCGCACCGCCTTCTCGAGACGCGCGTCCCTCAAGATCCGCCCGTCCGAGCTTCTGGTGTTTGAGGCTGACAGCTTGAGAGCTTCTCTGTGGAGAGGAATGTCGCGGGTGAGTGACCAAGTCGCGGTTGTTCGGTGTTCGTTGGTGGTTTTCTTTGTAGTGTGGTGTTCGCGCCGTCGTTACGCAGTTAGGCGGCGCTTGGCGATCGCGATTGCGTCGGAGGAGAGCGTGGTCGAGGTGTGCCGAGGTCCCAAGGTCCGGAAACCGCGTGCTCCCGTTGCTCATGGCGCTCGAGTCGGTCGCGGATTGTGGTGGTATTCGTCGTGTGTCGCCCTCGTTTGTGGTGGGGGCGGCGTCGGTCGTGGTTTGTCGAGGCTCGGTCGAGAGCGTACAGTCTTGAGCGCGGGATGTGAAAACCGTGGTTTTTGTAGAGAGCGAGATAGGGGCTGGTGGTTGGTTTCGTGGTTGTTGCGGCCTCCGTGGCGACCGTGTGGGTGGTCTTCGGGACCGTTTCAGGAGATCGTGGGGGCATGGTTGGTACTTGTTGTGGGTGTGCGAGGAGCGGCGAAGTGGGGATCGAGTGGAATTGTTGCGACATTGTGTTGCCGGATTAGGAAACTGTGGTTGCTCGTTCGGGAAATACGGGCAGTGTCGTGTTGTGGGTGTCGTTGTGGTGGTTTCTGTGACGCAGTGCCATAGCCAGAGCACCATGGGTGCTCACAGCGGTTCTCCTCCAGAATAATAGCAATAAGCTCATAGGATGTGATTGGCAGGGTAGATACAAGTGAAGTTGGTGTCAATGCTCAACACCTCTCGCACCGGAGTTTGGGGCAAAAACACGTGGACCAATGTCCGGCCAATACATGGTATTTTAGCTGGATATCAGCCAAATATTGCTTGACCGAAACTTGGATGAAGTAAGGTGTATCGGCCACGGATAGGCCAGAATACTTTTGACTTTCCCTTGTATCTCTACTATATAGACAATCTCCAAGTTTATGCCCTTTTGAATCGACAGCTCATATATGTATACATGCATATAGACTTGAGACATGCATGTGTGGTCCTGTGCAGTGTGCCATCACACGCAGGGTTCTCACATGCCATATCTGGCTTCAGCTGCTGCTCAACCACGTCGGCAAAAACAACGGGGCCAAGACGTGGCCGTCTTCCCTGCTCATCTACACAATGCTGAACTCTGCTGCACCTGTGAGGCAGGCTGCACCCCATACTATTCCCTCATGCACCCATCTCACCGGTAGTTCCAGATCAGTAGCTCTACTGCTGTGACCGTCAAGTGACCATTTTCAATGGGAGGAGGTATGCGGTCCTTCTCTGCCTTCTCAAACCTCTGCTCACACTGCTTGCATTCCTGCAGCTCCCGTACCGTTCTGACTGCTACACAGCTTGTTAAAGGTCAGCTCTTACTACAATTTTTGACATGCTGAATCACAGTAATCACAGTTGCAGTCCATGCCATCTCCGCTGGTGCACTCTCCGCGCCGACTCCCCCTTGCGCTCAGCACTGCCAACACAAACACAAACGTGC
The DNA here is from genome assembly GCA_029282135.1 of Mycena belliarum. Taxonomy (NCBI): domain Eukaryota; kingdom Fungi; phylum Basidiomycota; class Agaricomycetes; order Agaricales; family Mycenaceae; genus Mycena; species Mycena belliarum. Next base: position 1,445,262 of record JARJCN010000003.1, read on the forward strand.
CCCTGGCGCCTGCGCACAAGAAGCCGTGCGACAAAGAGGATGCGAGATGTGATACAGATGGCGAAATATTGTGTATCGAGACTTATCTTGTCCCGCACAAATCTCAAAGGTCTGTCTGTTCCTGTCATCTACTAGAAGCCCGCACCCAGCTCCCAGGACTGGCAACACCGGCACGTACGCCACGCATGCGACAAGCAATCTTGAGACACTGCCGCAGCTGCTATTCGACTTCAGCACTTGTGCTGTGCACACAGTTTGCCCCTGCACTGCCCACCTGTACGCTCCTGCCCCATACCTTGCTGTGCGCCCACTTACCCACTTTAGCCCCAGTGATTGCGAACTCACATGATCGCTGGCCCTAAAACTCCTTGTGCACCTACGTATATGCTGCGGGCCGCTGCACCCTCTGATTGTACCCCTCTGTGGCACCGGCCCCGGTGTGCCCCTCCCCGTGGTGCTCTGCTTCAACCGCACCTCTCGTGCCACGCTTCCCGCCCGCGCCAGCACAGGGGCCGGTGTGGTGCTGATACGATAGGGTGCAGGGGTCTGGTATCTCAGTATCTACTCATGTTCCTCAAGAAGAAATGGGAAATATACAGATTCAGCATCTACTATGCACAGAAAGAGCAAAAAGGCACCCTTGAGAGAGGACTAGCATCCCTGATTTATATCCGGAGGTAGCAGGTGGAGTAATTCTTTTTGTGATCGTGCTCATTTTAAACCAAAAAAAGTTGTCAAAAAATTGCACTAATACACTCTAGTATACTGCCAAATGACATATGGACAATTTCCATGGTGTACCAGATGATGTGTCCCAAAATGGAGATCACTTGGCAAGAAAAAAAATTGAACTCTGCACTGCACCACCACATCATGCCGCCACTTTTGCATGAAGACTCCCACACATGATTTGACCATACAACATCTGAATTACCCCTAATTTCCTACCCCACATAGATTTTTTGAACCCTGTTTGATCATGGTTGGGTGAGTGTTGTGAGTTTTGTGACCCAACTAAGCTGATTGAGCTATAGGTCATTAGATGAATCCTGATTCTCTTAGTGAGCTCTTCAGCTTTGGTCTTTGGGTCACAAAATTTTCCAACAATCTTGAATTTTTAAACCGTGTTTGGCCGAGTGTTTTGTGTTTTGTGAGCCAACTAGATTAGTGGAGCTATGGGTCATTAGACAAATGTGAGTAGCCTCAACCAGCCCTACAACTTTGCCTGCAAGGTCACAAAACCTTTTCTAATGAATTCATGAAACTTTCCAATGAAGTTCAATTTTTGAACCATGTTTGGTCGAGTATTTTGTATTTTGTGAGGTAACAAGACCAATTGAGCTATATAGGGCATCCAATGAAGATGAATAGTCTCAATGCCTAACCTTTATTCCATCTTCAAGCCTCAATCTGTTAGCTTGATATGGGCACTTGTTTAGATGAGGCAAATGTAGTAGGTGAATGAAGTAAGTGGGCCAAGGGAGAAAAAGCACAATGGTTACTCTGGTAGAGTGGTAGTGTTGTGTAACGTAGAGATCCGGGGCATTCGTACGGGTCGTGGTTCAAGTCCAGCTCTGGGCAATTTTTTCGTGTCCGGGCCGTTATCAATCACGTGATCTCGGGCCGGCCCGGTCCGAACCTATGGTCTGCTCAGATTGCGAGCAGACCATAGGTTCGGACCGGCGGTGCCCCAGTCACATGACCCAAGTTTTTTTTTTTTTTTTTTGTAAGTATGATTATGGCAGACTTGGAATCAGGTATCTCTTAGCTTCCAAAAGTGCATTGCCACTCAAAAGACTGCTGGCTTGAGTGACTGAACCCTGGCCCTCCATTAAAAAAAATAGCTGGCACAGACCAATAAATTTACGAAGCTGGTCACATGTTTCTGGGACTGGTTCCTGTTGCACATGATATGCTAAACTTGATTTGGACTGAATCCAAGAAGCAATAGAGTGAATCCTAGGAGGTCACCTGTCTAGGATTTGATGAAAAAATTGCCTTTTATAGTAGGTTTTGTATGTTTGGTCTTCTGATTTGCTTATGATTTGCGGAGTCCGCAAATCATAAGTTTGCGGCTTCCGCAAATGGTGAGACTTTAATGGGAAGATAGAAACCTTATTTAGAATTTGCGGTTCCCGCAAATCTTGCGCAAATGTTAAGCAAATTTAAAATTTGCACACCATTTGCGCAGCCCGCAATTACTGAGTATATAATGGGAATCTGTTGAGTTTGCGCAGGATTTGCGCAGGATTTGCGGGCACCGCAAATCATAGCTTGCCCCCAGTGAGAAGAAGCGGCACGCAGAGGAACCGGAGGAGCCCCGCACGCCTAAGCGTATCCATGCGGTGGTGTCGCCTTCCGTAGGCGATGACGAGGAAATGCCCGCAGCCCCGGACGTTCCGGAGGCTCCAGAGGCGACGCCCGAGGCTCCGGTAACCACGGAGGCCATTCCGGAGGAGCCGCGTGAGCAAGCCCGCGAACCGGAGATCAAGCGGGAGAAGACCACCGACCGCGTGAAACGCGAGGAGGAAGAGAAGAGGGTGGCGGCCGCTCCGGGAACGATGGCTAACCCCATCGACCTCGACGACAACGACAATGACATGCCGACGATCGAGTACGCGGGACCATCGGAGGTGGTGAAGGTCGAGCCGCGCAAGGAAGGGGTGGGCCCGGAGGTGCGGTGTCAGGGGATGCCTCCGGATCAGCCCATCCGGAGGCCCGGAACCGTCACCTACCACCGTCCACCGCCGCTCCTACACCCGCACTCCAGCCGCATGGTTGCCCGCGGTCACCCGCGCTCATTATGGTCGCTCCAGTCGTGCGGTTGTCCTGGTCGCGCGGCCGCTCCGGTCCCGCAGTCGTTCCGGTTCCGCGGTCGCTCCGGTTGCGCAGCCACTCCGGTCATCCTGGCCATTCCGGTCACGCAGCCGCCCCGGTCCCACCGTCGCTCCGATCGCATGTTCGCTCCGGTCGTGCGGTCGCTCCGGTCGTGGTTCCGGTTGCCCCGGTTGCTGCTCCGGTAGCTCCGGTCGCTCCGGCCGCTCCGGTCGCTCCGGTCGCCCCGGTCGCAGCCCCGGTCCCGCGCAGTCACGGTTCCGGTCCCCGCACGGTCCCGCGGTCCTGCGCCCCGGACTCCAGCCGCCCTCGCCTCACACCACTCCTCGCTCCGGTACATCGGCTTCCGTTGGTCCCCCGGAAGCCTCGGTTCCTACGCAGCGCATGCCGCCTACCCAGTCCCCCATCTTCCCCTTGCCGCTTCCGCCTCCTCCCTGCCACCGTCCCCGAGAGCGGTATCTCCGGGAAGGCAGTCGTGCCTTCCCGCACCCCATAGAGCTCCAGCTCTACACCGGACGTGGTCTACTGCCGTATAGGCTCGCACCAGATACCACCACCTCCAGTGGTACGTCCATCCCCTCCCCCGTGCCCGGCTTCGGCAACCGGTGCCTCCGCCCTCCTTCCGGTCTAGCCGTTGACCTCTCCCCCGGATGTGGCCTACTGCCGTATAGGCTCGCGCCAGACACGGCAACTCGGAGTTGCCGTACATCCACCTATCCCTTCCGACCCCGCCTCCTCCATCCCCTCTCCTTGTTGTCCGGCTCCGCCCTTCGACCGCCTAGCCCCGCGGTTGCTCCGGTCGCGGTTCCGGCCCACGCGCCCCGCAGTCCCGCGCCCTAGGCTCCTGCTCGCGATGACTCCCGCTCCCCCCCGGTCGCGCGGTCGTTCCAGTCACGCAGTCGCTCCGGTCGTTCCGGTCGCGCAGCCGCTCCGGTCGTTCCGGTCGCGCGGCCGCTCCGGTCACTCCGGTTGCGCGGTTACCCCGGACACTCCGGTTGCACAGCCACTCCGGTCGCGGCCCCGGTTCCGCTTCCGATTCCGCGCCCGGAACTCCGACCCGCAGGGGCTCCTTCCTCCTGGCCGCTCCCGTGGGGCTCCTCGTGTGGGCTGTGAGGTATGTTACGTAACCGGACCTCCGGTCCGGTGGCCGCCCGGGCCCTCCGGCCTTCGCCCGACACACCTCTCCGCCAACTCGGACCACTTCCCCTCCCCTTCCGGGCTTGATCCTCTCATCCGACCGTTCCCGCCGGATGACCACCTCGTTGCCACATGTCCGACCCCGTGCAACTAGCTAGTCACATGTTCTTGACAGTCACGCGTCACGCCCTAGTAAAAGATGTGACACCTGGGCAGGGAGCTCCTTAGCTTGTTCTCTAAGGATCTCCCTTCTGCCCAGGTGAGTAGCTACCTTGCCCCTGTATTAGGTAGTGTCTAAGGATCTCCCTTCTGCCCAGCCCAGCGCCCCGTGCTCCTGGTGAAGTTGCCCTTACAGCAGAACAAGCTCACCCAATAGCAGACCCTGCAACCCCCCTTCTTGGCCTCCTGCACCTCTGCGCACCGCGGGAGCACTGGCAAGAGGTTGGGATGTAGCCTCTGCGGGCCAGCAGCCGAATTGGAGTTCATACTGGTCTGGTTGGGGGTCGTCGTCGTCAGCACGCTGCCCGGGGTACGCCTGCCTCTTCCTCCTCCCCCCCCCACCTCTATGCTCCTCTTCGAAAGCGGGCCCAGGCCCAGACTGGCTGACACTGGCTTGCGTCGGTTCGGAGGGGTTGTCGTCCGGTACACTGCCCGGGGTACGTCTGCCGCACCCTCCCCCCACCTTCACTTCCGTTGTCACCACTGGTCCACCCCGTCCCCCCGTCTCGTTACCATCCACTACCCCGTACCTGCCCCGCTCCTTGCCGCACCGGCTCCGGGCGTGGGTCCAGGGTTATTAACGGATGCCCGACGAGGCTCCGGTCCTCCACCCACAAGGACCCCCCCCACCTCCGATCTCCGACTGTGGCAGTCCCTTTTCCCTATCCCTCCCTCCTTCCTTGACTGGGCAACCACTGGCGTGCGGGACGCTCCGGACGCTCCGGACGCGGTTCCGGTTCCGGCTCCGGTCACGCGGTTCCGGTTCCGGTCACGCGGCTCCGGTCACGCAGCCGCTCCGGTGCCCCATACTCCGCACCGTTCCGGGGAACGTGTGCGTGCCCCCTTCCTGCGTGGATGCAACTCCGGCGCCCTCCGGGCGCTGCATCGTGCGTGCGACACCCATCGTGGACGCCCCTAGCCTCGATCACATCTGGGTGCGCCGACCTTGCTGCATGCTGGCTCGGATTCCTGAAGGGGGGCTCCCTTCTGCCCCCCCCCCTTCATGCACGCTCGCTGCGTCCGCTCCGCCCTCGCGCGCCGCCCGGGTTCCGGAGTGGCTGTGCACTCCGGTCGCCCGGTTTCCGGTTCCGGTCGGAGCTGCCCGGAGCTGCCGGTTGTCTCCGGTCCATCCGGCTTCCGAGAGGTTCACCCTCCCGCAAGCTCCGGAAGATTTCCGGGCGCACCCCACTTGTTTCGGGTCGATGACCGTTCCCCCCTAGCAGACCGCCCCTACGTTACGTCTCCGTGAGTTTTCATACCACGTGATGGCTGGTCCCTTTGACTGGCCTGCGACGTCTTGGCTCCCGGATCTGTCTGGGGATGCGCGAGACCTCCGTACACCAGTGCCGCTCCATTAGGGGCCTTGCCCCGACCCACTAGGCACTGGTGTATGTGTTGGCGCATATTGTGTCGATGACCACCTTCCATGCCCTCTCCCCTACGCTATGCCTCCGTGGGCATTATACCAATGATTGGAACCTTGCAACGTCCTGCCGCGGAGCGGGATGTTAGCATAACCACGTGATGGCTGATCCTCTTGATCGGCTTGCGGCATCTTGGCATGAGAGTTGGCCGAGGGTGAGAGGCACCGTGCACTGACCGCTGCCCTACTAGGAGTCCTTCTCCGACCAACTAGGCGGCAGTGCACGCACTAACCCTGGATATGTGTCGAAACATACCCGGATCCCCCGGTCGCTTTTGGCCACGCTCCCGGCCCCATCGCGGCTCCGGTCCTGGTTGCGTGGTCCGTTCCCGCGGTTCCGGTTCCGGACCCGCAGTTCCGATTCCGGTCCCGGATGCGGTCGCTTCCGGCTAGACAACCACCGGCGGCCGGTGGAGCATTCCGGTCTGGAAACGCAGTCGCGGAGACACGCTCCGGTTCCGTGGCTCCGGTTCCGGTCCCGGTTCCGGTCCGGGCCTCCGGTCCCGGTCACACGGCTCCGGGTCCGGTCGCGCGCTCCGGCTCCAGTTCCGGTTACGGCTGTGCGGCCACTTGTTCCACCCCCAATCGGCTACGCTGGACCTCAACCCGGCCCCTTCCCTTCTTTTTTCCGGTTGCCTTATTGCCTTGGAGGCGGCATGGCAACCGGATGGTGCGTCGAGGGCGCCGCACCTTGACGGGGGGATGAGTAGGGAGAACGGGAGACGTCCGAAAGGACGTCTCTTACAATGTTTAGGATGCGCTGCAGGCGCTCTAACATATTCTCCCTCACATAGCTCCGGTACCTCCGGAGCAACCGGTCATCCTTCCGGGTGTTCCAAGGTACCGGAGCAGCCGAGCGTCATACCGGAGTACCCACAACGGGATGCAACACCGGAAAGGTGTTGAGCGATGGCAGGTTCCATTTTTTTTTTCCCCGGCCCACCCACCCTTTGCGTTCACGCTGCGTCGAGGGCGCCGCAGCACGAAGGGGGGCTGATGTCAGGGGATGCCTCCGGATCAGCCCATCCGGAGGCCCGGAACCGTCACCTACCACCGTCCACCGCCGCTCCTACACCCGCACTCCAGCCGCATGGTTGCCCGCGGTCACCCGCGCTCATTATGGTCGCTCCAGTCGTGCGGTTGTCCTGGTCGCGCGGCCGCTCCGGTCCCGCAGTCGTTCCGGTTCCGCGGTCGCTCCGGTTGCGCAGCCACTCCGGTCATCCTGGCCATTCCGGTCACGCAGCCGCCCCGGTCCCACCGTCGCTCCGATCGCATGTTCGCTCCGGTCGTGCGGTCGCTCCGGTCGTGGTTCCGGTTGCCCCGGTTGCTGCTCCGGTAGCTCCGGTCGCTCCGGCCGCTCCGGTCGCTCCGGTCGCCCCGGTCGCAGCCCCGGTCCCGCGCAGTCACGGTTCCGGTCCCCGCACGGTCCCGCGGTCCTGCGCCCCGGACTCCAGCCGCCCTCGCCTCACACCACTCCTCGCTCCGGTACATCGGCTTCCGTTGGTCCCCCGGAAGCCTCGGTTCCTACGCAGCGCATGCCGCCTACCCAGTCCCCCATCTTCCCCTTGCCGCTTCCGCCTCCTCCCTGCCACCGTCCCCGAGAGCGGTATCTCCGGGAAGGCAGTCGTGCCTTCCCGCACCCCATAGAGCTCCAGCTCTACACCGGACGTGGTCTACTGCCGTATAGGCTCGCACCAGATACCACCACCTCCAGTGGTACGTCCATCCCCTCCCCCGTGCCCGGCTTCGGCAACCGGTGCCTCCGCCCTCCTTCCGGTCTAGCCGTTGACCTCTCCCCCGGATGTGGCCTACTGCCGTATAGGCTCGCGCCAGACACGGCAACTCGGAGTTGCCGTACATCCACCTATCCCTTCCGACCCCGCCTCCTCCATCCCCTCTCCTTGTTGTCCGGCTCCGCCCTTCGACCGCCTAGCCCCGCGGTTGCTCCGGTCGCGGTTCCGGCCCACGCGCCCCGCAGTCCCGCGCCCTAGGCTCCTGCTCGCGATGACTCCCGCTCCCCCCCGGTCGCGCGGTCGTTCCAGTCACGCAGTCGCTCCGGTCGTTCCGGTCGCGCAGTTGCTCCGGTCGTTCCGGTCGCGCAGCCGCTCCGGTCGTTCCGGTCGCGCGGCCGCTCCGGTCACTCCGGTTGCGCGGTTACCCCGGACACTCCGGTTGCACAGCCACTCCGGTCGCGGCCCCGGTTCCGCTTCCGATTCCGCGCCCGGAACTCCGACCCGCAGGGGCTCCTTCCTCCTGGCCGCTCCCGTGGGGCTCCTCGTGTGGGCTGTGAGGTATGTTACGTAACCGGACCTCCGGTCCGGTGGCCGCCCGGGCCCTCCGGCCTTCGCCCGACACACCTCTCCGCCAACTCGGACCACTTCCCCTCCCCTTCCGGGCTTGATCCTCTCATCCGACCGTTCCCGCCGGATGACCACCTCGTTGCCACATGTCCGACCCCGTGCAACTAGCTAGTCACATGTTCTTGACAGTCACGCGTCACGCCCTAGTAAAAGATGTGACACCTGGGCAGGGAGCTCCTTAGCTTGTTCTCTAAGGATCTCCCTTCTGCCCAGGTGAGTAGCTACCTTGCCCCTGTATTAGGTAGTGTCTAAGGATCTCCCTTCTGCCCAGCCCAGCGCCCCGTGCTCCTGGTGAAGTTGCCCTTACATGCGGCGATCGACGTCGCTTCCCGTGATCGCGACACAGGCCAAGGAAGGAGAGAAGGAGGAGGTCGGAGTGCCGGAGAATGTTCCGGAGCACCTCCGGTTTGAATAGGAGGCGAAAAAATTGGACGATGTACATAGAAATGCGATTTTGTATAGTTTTTCTTGATATAACCGAAATTTACTTGGAATTGAATGAATAAAGCGTGAACCGGAAACGGAAACGGGACCGGAGACACGTCGCGAACGAATGCAGAGAGCCGCAACGTGCCGGAAGCTACCGGAGCTATGCGGAGGGTCCCGGCTTGGCCGGAAACCGTCGGTGGAAGCTGTCGATAAGTTCCGGTGCGTCGACTTCGTCCGCGCCAACCCACTGGTACTGGGCGTCCGTGTTCTCGTAGCCGAACCACTCGACGAGGTATCGGAGCGCTTGCTTCCGGAATCTCCGGTCGAGTTTCGAGTCGACAATATCTTTGATCTCGAAATGTTCATCGCTGTCGATGACTTCGACCGCAGCCGGAGGAGGTTCCTCATGACCGGGGAAAGGGTTCGGGAAGTGCGGTTCGAGTTGGGAGATATGAAAGACCGGGTGAACTTGTTGAAGAGTTTTAGGAAGGCGGATGGTGTAGGAAGCAGCGCTAGGCTTTCCGATGACCTCGTAAGGCCCGAGATGGGTTTCGGAGAACTTCGGAGTTGGCCGCTTCGTCCGGATCAACTTCGTCGAGATGTACGCTTGGTCGCCGATCCGGAGTACACTGGGGGCAAGGTGCAATATACAGGCCCGGTAAATAGGTGGCAAATAGTGGGTATATTTCAAACAAACTTAACAAATGCTTGTTATTTCCTGGCCTGTTATATTTTGAGGATATTTTAAACAAGCATGTGATTTGGTCATTATTTACAGGGCTGGGAAATTTAGAACATTCTTGACATCTTCCAGAAAAGAAGTCCCTATTTCCCGGCTTGGGAAATATCAAATCCCCGGGCCTGGCAAATAGTAATCAAATTGTGATGCCAACAGCCCAAAAAAGGCAAGATCCCAGGAAATCCCGGTCATCTGACCATTGAGATTGCATTTTGGAGGCTTCTAGGATTCCATACCTATATAAGGTATATTTTTCAACACTTACTTAAAAAGGCAAATATCCAAGCTAGGATTGTCTTTTTAGAGCTTTTAGGATCCCATCTCTATATAAGGTATTTTCCAACACTTACTAAAAAAGGAAATATCAAAGCCTATCAGTTGATAGAATCTTTATGTAAACTGGAGAATGGTTCTGCAACAAATACTTATCAGTGAAGATCATGGCTTGGATGGACCAGATCCTGTGAGTAGTAGTTATACAATAAATCATACAGACCAGAAACCAACTTTTGCCATATAACAGGATTGAACCTGCTTATGTGATGTCCAAATAGGTATTTGCTCAAAATAAATGCTCTTTGGCTGGTTTGAACCAGTGATCTCCATAAAAGTCACATGATCATTTGATGAACTATATAGTCCACAGAACTTTGATCCACTTCTTCTTTTTAACCACCATGTCCACACCCAACTTTGGAGAGACGTCTCCAAAGCGGTAGCCCCTTGTTGGTCCACCAGTGTCTGGCCACACTGGAAACATAGGTGCTCTGGATGGGGATCTCTGCTGGTTCCAGCCAATTCCATTGGTTGTATGGGATACTTGTGGTGATTAGTCGCTGCAGGATGCCTTCTGTGATAGCTGGCTTAGTCCTTTGGGTTGTAGGCTCTTTTATTTTGGATGCTTGCGGAGATTAGTCTCTGCAGGACACCTTCCGTGATGGCAGGCTTTGTCCCTTGGGACGTTGGCTCCTTGTCCAGGATAGCTGAGATGCAAGCCATGTGGTTAGCTCCCTACCCTGGTGGGCGTGATGCGTAAGCTCCCCCACTGTTCTATTTGCTGTGTTTCCTGGTATGTTTTTTTTCTTTTATTTGTCTTGGGTCTTCATGTCTGACAACTTTCCAGAAAACCTTGGCTCTTCTTTGTCTGCTCAATCACACCACCTTCCACCCTGTTGTCTGTCTGCTTATCTATTCTAGACCATATTTTCTTGTGAGTTTTTGAGTTTTTGTATCCACTTCTATCCCTCCACATGCAATCTTACTAATCCCAGAAATTAGGACGATAAACCACCACCACATCCCTTCCCTTGCTCTTCCTATTAGTTACCATCATCTCTCCCAGGGTGTACTCTGGCTGTCATATAGTGATGGGGCCCCATTGCTATATGACAGACAGAGTGCAGCCACTCACTCACCCATCTATGTATTTGCTATATATTGTAGTCTTGGAGCGCAACTTGTGTAAAATCACCCCTATGATATCTGAATGTGGTTTTGTCTCTGTCAATTTCTAACCCTAACCCTAACCTAATATCCTCTTTTGGGTGGAAGAAAGGGCAGGCGGCCCTAATCCCAATAGTAGGACAAATTGTTGTGTCTAAATCATTGTTGCTCTGTTGATTGTATTATTGAGATTGGTGTCTTTCTTATCTTTCAAGCTTTTCACAGCTGGCATAATGTCAAATAGACATTCAGATCCTATTGAAGTCACGTGAAGTATGTACGAGTACACACTTCACGTGACTTGAGTACAATTTCAGGATGTTCAATTGAAGTCTACTCCACCTTGTCTGGGACTCATTGCTGGTTTCATTCCTTTACTTGATAGAACATAGGTCTAGGACTGATTTCCTGAAGCAAACTCTAAACAGAAGTAAAATGCTGTTGCCTCTGTCTTTCCACAAAACCAAAAACCAACTTTGTCTCACTTCTGGACTTGCTTTTTAACTTCTTTGCTATTGAAGAACTTGTTATTTATTATGAAAATGAATGGTATACTTTCCACAATAGACAGCATAGAATACCTCATCATGCAAAAAAAACTGTGACCTGGTTCGATCCTGCAAGAGCTTTAGCAAAATCCTCTATGAATGTGTCTACTGTAGTACCAACCAAGCTTTCTGATTGGAGGGTCCAGACCAAGAGCTGTTTTTGCTTTGGCTTGAGATGGGCATTTCATAATGATAGGCATAATTAAAAAAAAGACTGTAGAGTGCTCCATGATAAATAGAAAGCGTGTGAGTGTTGTATCAGATGACATTTTGTTGGAGGCTCCAGCGGTGTCCCCACCAATAACAGAATACAGCTTTTCCATTACTTGACGTACTGCAAGGTAGAGGAGATGGGGAGAGATATCTGGTAATCAATAGAAAATCCTGATGGGATGTCAAGACAATGGATTTGATAGTCCCTTCTAGTTTCTTCTGCTTTGAGTAATAATTTATTACCTTATTTAGCAGGTGTTGGTAGGATTCCTGGGATATGGCTTGTTTGGGATCACGATATGATTACTATTTGCCAGGCCCGGGGATTTGATATTTCCCAAGCTGGGAAATAGTGACTTCTTTTCTGGAAAATGTCAAGAATGTTCTAAATTTCCCAGGCCAGTAAATAATGACCAAATCACATGCTTGTTTAAAACATCCTCAAAATATAACAGGCCAGGAAATAACAAGCATTTGTTAAGTTTGTTTAAAATATACCCACTATTTGCCACCTATTTACCGGGCCTGTATATTGCCCTTTGCCCCCAGTGGTACCGGGTCCGGAATGCGTCTCCGGTCCGCGGTCTCCTTGTACCATGCCTAAGCGAAGGTGGTTTGCTCCTGGAGGTACTGGTGAAGACTTTGGAGATCGACCACATAATCTTTGGCATACATGTTAGCGATGTTGTGTTCCGGATGAATAGTGATAGCGGGATCGTAGCCTTTGTTCGCGAAGAACGGAGAGATTCCGGTGGACGCGTTCAGAGCGTTATTGAGCGCAAACTCCGCGAGCGGAAGGAGCGGGTCCCAGTCGTCCTGCTGGTAAGAGCAGAACATCCGGATGTATTGCTCGACCGTCTGGTTCATGCGCTCGGTCTGTCCGTCCGCTTCCGGATGATAACCGGAAGTATAATGGATCTTCATGTTGAGTAGTTCGCCAAGCGACCGGAAGAACGAGGAAATGAATTCGGAGCCCCGGTCGCAAGTAACGTGGGACGGAACACCGTGTTTTGAGAAAACGTGAATAAGGAAGAGGCGAGCGAGCTCCGGAGCGTCGATATGCGTGTCGCAGGGAATGAGGATGACCTGCTTCGTGGAACGATCAACGACGACTAGAATGCAATCATATTGGCTGGACTTAGGGAGCTGCTCGATGAAATCAATGGAAATGGAATCCCAGGGCCGGAGCGGAACCGGAAGGGGCTTCAGCAATCCGTAAGGTCGGTGCCGAGGCTTTTTGGTGCGCTTGCAATGGATACACGATCGACAGTAGTTCCGGACGAATGTCCGGAGTTCCGGCCAGGTGTACTCACGGCGGATGTTCGCTAGCGTCCTGTTCTGACCGAAGTGGCCAGCGAGAACGTGATCGTGAAGATACTGCAGAACACGTACTCGGAGCTCCGAAGATGTTCCGGAGACCAATGGGACATAAATGTGTTTGTCGAGCCGGAGGGATCGAGCGTCCAGCGCGGAGATGAGCCAGCGTTCGCGGCGGCGAGACCGGAAGCTGCGAGGGGGTTGTCGGAGATATGGGCCTTGATGTTGGAGTGGAGCTTCTCGACGTCCATTACGACCGTGGATCGGAGGACAATCTCTTCGAGATAAGTGGCCCGGAGTGACACGGAAAGTTGTTCAGTGTTAAAAATGGGGTGGAAATTATGAGGGTTCAACTGGCCATAAGCCCTATCCCCCTCTTTAGGATAGACGTCCCATCGTCTAGTCAACGCGTCGGGCTTGCCCCCGAGTTTTCCCGGACGGAACCGGATTACCATGTTGAACTGGCAAAGGTATTCGAACCACCGGACTTGGCGACGCGTGAGGATTTTGGTCGTCGCGAAGTATTCCAGGTTCTTGTGGTCCGTTATGACGTCGACCGGAGTTCCGGAACCCTCGAGGTAGTGCCTCCAGTGCTTGAAGGCATAGAAGATAGCCAAGAGCTCCTTGTCGTGGATGTCGTAGTTGAGTTCCGCTGGACCGAGGGTCCGGGACCGGAACGCAATAGGGTGGATGTTGTCGTCGTCGCCTTCGATGGAAAGGATAGCGGTGATGGCGTAGTCGGAGGCGTCCGTTTCGACGGTGATCTGCCAGTTCGGAACCCAATGGTGGAGAATCGGAGCCTCCAGGAAGGGCCCGCTTGAGTGTCTCGAAAGCGTCGGAACATGCCGGAGACCAATCCCAATGAGCGCCGGAACGCGTGAGTCACGTCAGCGGAATGGTGATGTTGGAATAGTTCCAGATAAAGCGACGATAGAAATTGCAGAAGCCCAGGAAGGATTGAACGTCCCGGACTTTACGCGGTGATAAGCCGGCTACATGAACACGCATGAAATCTGCTGATTATTGCTGTTTACACTATGTTATGAGCGCTATATCTGGATGTGAGCTAGTGTGAGACCCGAACAGCTAGCTAGGGAGCTACGCATGTGCTGGTGCAAAAAGGCTTTACTTGGATGATGATGTTCTTATGGTTGGATTCCGAGAAAGCACTTTGAAGCAGTAGCTAATGATCTACCCAACCATTCTGTGATCGAATTGGGGTTTATCAGCATGCCTCCTAATCAAGGGTATACCCACCATCCATCTAGACTATTGGGCGACCCATATATGCACTGGTTGCAAGTCGAATTGGGTCAATAGAGCCGTTCTGGCCTTTACAGACACATATTATCTATTTGTGACGATATCTGTCAAAATAGTTAAGTCACACTCCTTCGGGCCGTTCAGGATATGTCGGAATTGCCCGGAAATCAGCATCTAATCAGCAGGATCAGATGACAGCCAAAGCGGGCTGACATCTGAGATAATTGATGGAATCTCGGATAGACATCCAGAGTGATGGGAGCCTCGGAAGGGCTTCCGATGGTGTACTCGGAGCCAGCTAAGCGCCAAGGATAGCAGCAGCCAATGAGGGGCATAGGATTGAGGAGTACAGCTTGGCAACAAGTCAGCTGTCCAATGAATTGCACCATCGGCCGTCATTTGTATGTTTTATATTTTAGTCACCATCTCGGATAGCCTTCCATGTTTCCCCTTTTAGTCGGTCCTCAGATGTATAAAAGCCCACTGTATGTAGAGAGTAGCGCACTGGACCCCACCCCTTCAACGAGGTAGTGCCGCACTGTCACCAGTGTGCATTAGCTAATTGTTGGAGTGTCGTCTTAGTCTGTTGGGAATAATAATAATTGTTGATTACTTGAATTGTGTGTTGGTTTCGGTTCGCATTTGGCCTCCCAAGGCTAAAGGGACTAGAACGAACTTCGATTCGAGTTGCTTGACCTTGCTACTGGTCTCTAGTACGCTTGGTTCCACTCTGATCACCATACTATAGTATTAGCTATTAGCTTTTGCTGGAATACATCTGTTTTGATTTGCCATAGGACATATTTGGGTTAGACGATCATGCTGACGTCCAGTAGATCCGCGAAGACGGTGTTGAGAAAGCGTTGAAAGGCCGCCGGAGCATTGGTGAGGCCTTCCGGAACGACCTTGAAATTAAAGGAGCCATAGCGAGTGCGGAATGTGGTTTTGGGCTCGTCGCCCGGAGCAATCCGGAGAAGATGATAAGCATGCCGGAGGTCAAGTTTGGTGTATATACGCGCCTTCCCCGGAGCGTCGAGGAGATCGGAGATCAGCGGAAGAGGATAGGAATCCTTCTTCGTGATCCGGTTAAGTCCACGGTAGTCGACACACAGCCGGAGAGAACCGTCCTTCTTTTCGGCGAATAAGATCGGAGCTCTGTGACTCGACTGGGATGGGTAGATGAAACCCCACTTCAAGTTTTGATCAATGAAGTCCCGGAGAGCCGTAAGTTCGGCCGGAGAAAGGGAGTAAACATGACCGATCGGAGGTACCGCGCCTTCTTCGGTTTCGATTTTAAGGTCGAATTCTCGATGAGGAGGAAGATTGTGCGCTTCCTGCTCAGAGAAAACGTCAGCGAAGTCGTGGTATTCAGAAGGCAGACCGGAAAGGTCCGGAGGCTCGGCCTGAGCAGACCGGGCCAGTGCCTCCTCCGACAGAGTAGCCCGGAGGGTGTATTGAACGGTATCCTTGTCGCGAATGATGGCGCTGTAGGCCGCGGCGGACACTAGGGAGACAAGCGGGGTTTAGAGAATGGACGAGGCGTTTCGGCCTCAGGGAATTCTATAAAAGGATCTGGAGCGTCCATAGAAGGACCCGGAAGTGGCGAAGACGTCGGGATCGGTGTAAGCGGAACTTCCGGGGGTGCCGGAGCAGTAGCCGCTTTGTCCGTAATCGGAGCTACCGGAACGGGAACAGGCGTCGGAGCCTGCGGTGTCGACGGAGGAAGACCGGAAGACGTGGAACGGAAAGAGATAGAGGCTTCCGACCAGTTAATCAATGGATTAAAGCGGTGGAGCCAATTGTATCCAAGAACCATATCGGAGGGGGAATCCAGACGGGTGACGTAAAAATCCATGAGGTGGACTTCGCCAGAGGGGAACCGGATGAGCAGCTGGATCTGCATAGTGATGATCGAAGACGAGCCGTCGAGATACCGGAGGCGAACCAGAGTCACTGCAGACGGGGTAAGATGGTTCTGGACGCAAAAGCTCTCGGAAACGAAGCAATGAGAAGAACCAGAATCAATAAGAACCCGTAAGCGGGAGTTGAATCCCGCGGCTAATCGTGATACATCGGAAGGGACTATGGTTGAACATACGTCCGGACCGGAAGCAGCGCAGAGATATATATGAAAATGTAAAGGGCATTAGCGGAAAGAGCGGACGCGTTGAGACGGACCTCGAGTAACTCCCCGGAGTCAACGCAACTCGGACCGGGAGACGAGGAATCCGAGCTGCTGACTATTTTTTTGACTCCTCGGGCTCCGCCACGGAGGCTTTGCCCTGGGCGTTACCCGGACGCTTCCGGCAGTCAGCCGCAACGTGGCCGGAACCTCCGCAGAACATGCAAAGGTTGTTCTTCATCCGGCAGTCGTGTTCTTCCTGCTTGAGCTTCCCACTCTTATCCAACTTGTCGGCGTACGGCTTGGGCGATTTCGCCGAGCCGGAGTCGCTACGCTGCTTCGCGCCGGAACCGGAACCAGAACCTGAGCCGGAAGACACCTTGGACGCGGGGTTCTTACCGGAGGGTCCCTTGCTGCCAGACTTGGGATTGTTCGGTTGGTTGCCGGAGCCCCCAGAACCCGAACCAGAGCCCGAAGGTCCGGAACCGGAACCACTACCGGAACCCCGGTCGCGGTCGCGCTCGCGCTGCCTTTCGGCCTCGCGCTTCCAGTACCGGGCGTCGATAATGCGAGGGACTTGCTTGACGCCAAGGAGAGTGTTGTTGTAGGAATGGTGCATCATTTCGTCCTTGATACGACGGGGAAGACCGTCGTAGAACTGATGCCGGAGCGCAGCGTCACCCCATCCAGTCATCACCGCGAGTCGATCGAACTGGACGGTGTAAGTCGCGAGATGGTCCGAAGGCTTCATGCGACAAAGCCGGATCCCGTCCTCCACATCTCCAATCGGGTCCGGAGGCCCGAAGTTGTCCTGCAGCTCCTGAATGAAGCGCGGGAAGTTCCCGTTCCAAGCCGGAACGCTTCCGGTCAACTGATCGTAGAGGTTCGGTTCGAACCACTGCTGAGCAGTGCCTCGGAGGTAGGAGATGATGTAGAGGATCTTATCATCGTCCGAGGAGAAGTCGTGTGTGACGACGGTGTATAATATTGTAAATTAAGCATGCAGGCACTCTTTACTTACGGCTGTACATATGACGAGCACGTGACTAGCACGTGACTCATTCAATCTTTTATGCATACTTCCACGACCTGAGCCTACACCAGCGTCGTCCGTGCGACTAGGAATACCCTCGCCGGCTGAGCATCCGCAACTGCTCACCTCCCTAGGTCACAAGAGGCCCCGTCGCGGGTAACATGATCCCTTAGCTAGGGTAACAGGCTCGAGATCCTCGCATAGAGTGATCTCACCTTTGGGTTCTAAGGTCAAACCCCCCTTTGGAACCTAGCGCTCTCGCAGAGCGCCTCGATCGTCCTACGTCCCGCTAGGAGCTACCGTGCGGAAGCCTCCGGCTTCACAGTGGTGGACGCACAGGGGTGCTTCATCAAAACGGGACTATCGGGCGATAAACCTTCAATTCCTTTGCCCATCGATGCTCTACGACAAGAAACTAGCAGCGGTGAACGTCAATGTCAAGCTAGCTCGACTCCGTCACCAGCAAAACAACTCCACCGAGTCGCGCTATCAATGGTGATCGCTATCCGGACGCGGGTTAACCCCCCCCCCTCCTCTCTTGAAATCCAATTGATGGAGGTGATTACGACGAGCAGTTTCATATGCCCAACTCGACTGCCTCGCCGCCACCAGGCCAGATAGATTTGCTGAAGGGCTGAGCCCACCTTTCTTATTCCTGAAGGTGTTGGGAACTTGCGATTGTGCTCCTTGAAGGTCGACCACCCTGGCCTTCCTCCTCAAGGGCGACTATCACTGCGAGCGGTTGCTGCAATTACCAACCCCCTCACCAATGCTCCCGATTCCGCTGTCAGCGTGAATTGAGAGCAACCGATCGTTTCAAAAAGAGCTATAAATCTCCTCTATGAAACGTGATTACCTTCAAACCCTTCTCTCTTCCCTTTTATCATGTCCCACGACAAAGGGTACGGTCAACTTGCCCAAGGTTCTAGCTCCTCACCCTCGCTGCCGTCGGACTTCGAAACCGGCCGTAAACTTTGTTCTACTTCCAAGGTTGTCGACCCTGTCAACTCCTCCGTTCCCCCTGGCCTTAAGATGGCTCCTAAGAAGAAGGGAAAGAGTGCGGAGCTCCCTGCCCAGGGTGACGCTCCCGCTAAGCTCAAGCCCGCCAGTGCCGTTGCGACTAAAGGCAAGGTGGCGGAACTCCCCACTCAGGGTGACGTTCAGGCTAATACAGAAGGCACGGCTGGCAAAGTCGTTCCCCCAGCCTTCAGCTACATTCCCATCACCCGAGTGCCGGCCACAGCTCCGAGTCTCCAATCAGGCAAAAGTGAACCTCCTTCGCTTCGGACGGTCTCGGACTCCTCCATCTCAGGAGCTCAGGAGTCGAGCCCGAGAACGTGGAGAACGAAGCTGAAGAAGAAGTCAACATGACTCTAAAGGAACTTGCTGCGCGCTACAAAGTACTCGCCAACGCTGCGTCCTGCCAAGCTGAACTCCAGTGCCATCTGGAGGAGCTGCCCCAGGATGACGAACACGTTGAGGCTGCATCTGCGACTCCGTCCCTTGCCTCGCTGGTCAATCCGGCCCCTTCGCAAGACTCCACCCCTAAGTTGTCGGGAATCTCTATGACGACCGACAACAAGGTCCGGGGAATCTACGAAGGCGAGAGCATCTCCCAAGCTCTTCGAGCTGGTCGCGAGCCTTCCCGTATCTTCATTTCTTATGGAAGCGGCATTGAAGTCTACGATGAAGGACTAGCCGAATCTGTAACCCGCTACCATCCGTCCTACAACCCCCTAGTGGACGATGACCCGCTCCTCGAATTCAGAGCAACGGACGGAATGTTGCCGGGTAAAACAGCCGAACAGACCATGCAGCTTAGAGACGTGGTCATGCGCTATAGCCTCCCTCATCGTAACTACTACTGGAACCCCCTCGCGCAAGGGATTCGAGACATGGCGAAGATCAAGCTTACTTGAGAGGACCTAGTGGTGCGCCAAGTCGGTCCGACGATTGTCTACATGCTCAATGACTTTCACACCAAATATAGCTAAATTTCTGTGGCAACTGACACTGTTTGCGAAATGTGAAAAATTGGTAAGCGGATCAGTGCGGCTGAAATTGGTGATTTCAGAAAGGGTTTCTACGGCGCTGAAACCTGAGGCAATTTTGCCATTGGCTGCTATTTATATCCGCCAATGACAAAAATGCCTTAGATTTCAGCGCCGTAGAAACTCTTACTGAAATCATGCCTTTTGGCGGGACTGATCCGCATATTGATTTTTTGTGTTTCGCAATCAGTGTCAGTCACCCCTGAATTTTAGCTGTATTTGGTGTATTTCATCTGGAACAGCTTGCGCAGCTCGCACTCGCCGTTCATCAAGTCTTGAATGGTCTGGACGACTTCCGTGGAAAGTCAGGTAATCAACGCTTCCCGTTCGACCCTGAATGGCAGAGACAGTCCTAGAAGAGTAGCGAGCTCCGACAGACAGAGTCAGATCCTAGTGATAGGACCATCTCGCCGCTGCCGCGACGTTGTGCAATGGAGACGTGGCTTGCCCTGCAGGCTAGATACCATACCCCGGAGATCTCAGACACCCTTTGTGTGGATCATGCATGACCGAAGACATAGCAGATAGCAAAGTAGCAAAGTCACATTTGAAGTAGCGAAGTGACCTAGTACCAAAAGGACGGACATTGGACCAGTTTGCGACATGAAGTACTGTGTTCACGAACCCTCTGTACCCAAAAAGACCAAGTGTCCGGCCTCACCCGGACCATCATAGGATCATGTCAATGAACCAAGAAGTGTGCAAGCACTTTCACGGGATCTGCACAGTTCAAAGGGGGAATTGATTGTTGATCACAATTTTCAATATCCTTTCTGGGACTGTGCCAGGCAAACGTGTGGGTTCAAAAGCAAGCTGGAGGGAGAGGAGGAGGAAGACGTGTTTGTGAACCCGCGGCATGTCCGCGGTATATCCAATATGGCCCGGCTGGTCATTCACGCTGACTGGCAAGGCGCTGAGCCTCACCAAGGACACTATACAGAGGACGCGTGGCCGTTATATTCCCTTCTGAATCCATTTTATTACTCATTTCCTTTAGTCTTGTTTACTCATATCAGTATTTAGCGAAAACCTATAAAATGGCGCGTAAAGCACCCATTGCAGTAGTTCATCCTCGCCCTAGGAAATGATAGCCCATCAGCTAGTTCTGTCCACAGGCTTTGGTGTCCTCTGTATCTGCGGAGATTTGTGTACCAAAAACATATCTTTGTCTTGATCCATTAACAATTTCATGAACTTGAGATTTATCAGTTATAGCTAACTGCTGAGTCCTGAGATTGCAAGGCTTCTGGTGGTACACACTATTGTCTCGTGGAGGGCCACAGCAGCAGTTCCAGATAAGCACACCTCATCTCGTGGAGGGTCATGGTGAGAATTCGATAAAGTCCTCAGTTAAGTTGCTAGAGGCAGGCGGCCGTTACAATTGGAACCTGTGCGTGTTTAGCAGCCTGGTCATATTTCGGTTAGTTGGGCTATTGGAACCTGTATGCGTTTAGCAGTCTGGTCGTAGTCGTTGTTCCCTTGCCTGGTCTGGTCAAGTGCCCGTCAGGAAGCCGTTCACGTCTGTGTTAAAGTCGTTGAGACTTGAACTTGAGCCCGGGAAACTTTCACAACAAACAGTTCTAAATTTCCCAGGCCTGTAAATCATGACCAAATCACATGCTTGTTTAAAATATCCTCAAAATATAACAGGCCAGGAAATAACAAGCATCTGTTAGGTTTGTTTAAAATATACCCACTATTTGCCACCTATTTACCGGGCCTGTATATTGCACCTTGCCTCCAGTGTCCACAGATGTGTGGACATCACCTAACCACTGAGCAATCATTGTGTGGGTCGTCTACCTTCAACATGAAGGTGTGCCTCTCTTGTTCCTTCTTGACGTCAAGGAGATTGCCAAAGTACGTGTTTGTCTGTGTAATGCAGCCTTATCTCATGTTTACAGTACCATACTGGTTACACCTTAGCTCAGGCATTTCGAGACGTCCTTGAAGAATATGGAATACAGAACAAGGTGTGACTAGCGGCTCGAGTTTGATGTTATCATCTTCTCAACAGCACTGCAGATACTGTCTTTCACAAGCAACAATGCATCATTGAACAATACTCAAACGGACAACCTTCATCACCTCAAAAACTTGTTCGATGAAGTGAGCAGGTATACTATGATTATGTTCATGCCTTTATACCTCTTACTAGCATCATACAGGGTCCGCTGCTTTAACCACACCCTCCAGCTCACAGCAGAGCATGAGGACAACAACAACAACAATGATGATATGGCTGATTTTGAGGCCGTCTCTGACCACAACGAGGACGAGGCACTACTATCCAAGGGAGAAGAAGAACCAGGAGACAACACAGAGGAAGAGGTTACCGAGTTTGATGTTGTCGATTATGACAAATGTCTTGATGGTCTCGAGCTGTCTGATGAGGAGAAGGCTAAACACACAGTGCTTTGTGAGGCTGTGGAAGCAGGTACCCAGCTCACAAAGTATGCTTTTCACAAAGTTTGTGAATATAATTTTTTCCTTTCTAGCATGGTCTGGTATATCATTCTAGATCCAGTGAAACAATGCACCTGAGTATGGGCTGCCAAAGACTAAGACTAGCACTTGTGCACATGAACACACTACAACTCCTCAACGGATTAGACCAGGGCGACCCCTGCTCGGTGATCCTGTATCTCTTCTTTAACTCCCCGCTTGCACGCATGGACCCGAATTCGGGTATCTACATCAACGACTACCATCTGCTCGCAGTCGCGGACACACTGGTCGAAGCAATGGAGACGGTCGCCAGGTCGGTCACGGAGGAGGACGGCATTGACGAGTGGGCAGTGACCAGCAACAGCGTATTCGGCGTCGAGAAGGACGTCGTTGTCTGCTTCTCCACGAAGACGACTCTGCAGCCGCAGTTCTTCGGACAGAAAGCTAAGCGCGTACCGGAAAGACGCCCGAATCTTGTTATCAACGGCGTCGTTATCAAGCCCAGCAAGTCGGCCAAGCTGGTGGGGGTTTGGATCGACGAGGACCTTTCCTTCAAGGTGCACGCTGCCGCGATGATAGCGAAGGGCAATGAGTGGGTCGCCACTTTCCGGAGGCTGGCGCAGGTCTCAAAAGGGGTTGCATTGAAGTACGTCCGCCGTCTTTACATCTCTATCTGCCTCCCCCGGGTCCTCTATGGTGCGGAGGTTACACTAGCCCCCACCCGGCAACGTGTCCGCGGCGCGAACAGGCTGCACGACGGCCGTGCCGTCATCAAAAAGCTTGCTTCGATCCAGCTTCGGGCGGCGAAGCTCATCACGGGTGGGATGAGCTCGTCCCCGGGCGACCTGCTTCTTGCGCACGCGGACCTCTTGCCCGTGCACCTCCTTGTCGACAAGCTCCTGCAGAAGGCGGCGCTACGCTATGCGACGCTGCCCCCCACTCACCCTTTACACGCTGTGGTCGCCAACGCAGGCCGCCGTCATGTCAAGAAACACCCACACGCCCTCCACTTCTTGATGAACGCGTACCGCGACGTGAAGCAGCACCTGGTCGAGGAGATTCCGGTTGCGCGGCGCTCGCTGGGCTGGAGTCCGCCAATCGATGTATCAGTGGCACCGAACAAGGAGGAGGCGAAGGTTAGGGCGCTGGCGGAACCGTCCCGGGTGCAGCTGTTTTCGGACGGCTCGCTCATCGATGGCTTCGTCGGCGCGGCAGGGGTCCTGATGGTGGACGGGGTGGTGAAGAGGTCGAAGGGGGTCCGATTGGGCCCGGCGAAGCGCTACGGCGTGTATGAGGGCGAAGGGGTCGGCGAGGTCCTGGCTATAGAATGCCTGAGGGAGGAGGAAGACGAGGTGATTGAAGGTTCTCTCCCGTTGGGCATTGACAATACAGCTGCAATCGCGACGACAACGAGCCGCGCACCTGGGCCGGGTCACCACATCTGGGACATCTTCCATCGCAGACTGCACAAGGCGAGACGGCTCCATAAGGACTTCCGGCTACGTCTTGTCTGGACTCCGGGTCACGTCGATATCCCAGGGAATGAAGCCGCCGATGTGGCAGCCAAGCGCGCGGCGCAGACGGGTAGCTTTGGGGAGCCGCTTGCGGCTCTTACGAGGTTACCGTTTGGTAAATCCGCCCTGGCGTTAGCCCACCACCGCTTGCTGAAGAAGACGGCGAGGACCCAGTTCGTACGATCACCACGTTACGCTAGGATCCACCCCATCGATCCCACCCTACCGTCGAACAGGTTCCTCCGACTCACCGCGCCCCTTCCTCGGAAGCACGCCGCCGTCCTATTCCAGCTTCGTTCCCGACACATCCCGCTTGCGAAACACCTTTATCGCTTGAAGAAGTCCCCATCCGCTACCTGCCCGTGCTGTGGAGAGGTCAACGAAACCGTCGACCACTTCCTTCACTTCTGCCCCGCCCACGCCGCCGCTCACTCGCGATTGTATGCCCACGGTTGCATTGCCCGACACACAGAGACCCTACTCAGTCAGATCCCCCTCCTCCCTGCGCTGTTCGCGTACATTCAGGAGTCCGGCAGACTCCACGCCGTATACGGTGACTTTAAAAAGGTGGAACTGCCCGACGACGCAAACAACAGGCGGTAGATTACCCCTCCCCCCCCTCCTCCTTTACTTAGTTTCTCTTCACTTCTCTCTCCCCCACTCATGCCCCTCACGACGCTACTAACGACCCTTAGCACATTGCTATCTTCGCGGACTTCCCGCTTCGCGCCCGCCCCGAGCGGTGTCGCAAAGTCTCGAGCTTGAACGATCATATTCCCAGTCTACCTACATCTACCTACGGACAGCACCTATCTAGACAGGCTTTATCCCTACCATATGCCTTAGGCACACAGGGGAATAAACTTTGATTCAAAAAAAAAAAAAAAAAAAAAAAAAAAAAAAAAACACACTACAACTAACTCAACCAACACACACACAACACAACCAATACTCGATGCCTCAATGAGTTTGTGTTGGAGCATGGGTTTGGACTGTGTCATTCTCTCTTACATAGTTGTAGTCATCATACTTACATTCATCAGTCATGCTGACTGATATGCTTATTGAGCACTCTCCATCTAGTTAGCCTGCTTACTGATCCACTTACTCATGTTGATTCATCCACTTATTTATGCTTAGTGATCAGTTACTCATGCTTACTCATCTATCTATCTACTGTATATAAGTAGCCTAGCTTAGACTGGAGTCCTCAGTTCCTCACAATACCGGGAGGCAACTATATAAGAATATGGGCATGGTGGATTGGTGGGGTACCATTCAGCAAGACCAGCTTGATCAGACCAGAAGGCTGTAGTGGTGCTGTGTGTTGGTTTTTCTCTATGGAACTTCAAGTCGTGTACAACAACACCATCTGACCAAGAGCAGATACCCATGAATGTGCCCCAATTTTCCAAGCACACATTGATGACATCCACTTGGCGAGCATCTGGGACAAGGATGGGGTGTAGGTAACAAACAAGTGTATGCTGGGCTGTGCAAACTCCTTTAGCTGCCCTTCAATCTAGAGCTTCACTTTAGAAGTTGTGTGTTAGTGGAGCAAAAAAGAATAGAACTGGTGGTGGCTTACTGTCAGGCTCAAAAGCCTTGTTCTTCCACAAAATGACAGAAGCCGCCGAAATTGTATTTTCACAGAGCTGGCTTGTGTCTGGACATCACCATAGACATATTGATGGGTACCAAGGGAATAACCTGTCTTATGCACCCGTCAGGCAACTTCTCGATATAGACCAGTAGTGAGCAAGCTTTGCAGGGGCCTCCATAAACTTATAAGCTATAGTGTTGCAGCTTGTAGTCAACATCACAAATAGGGCAGTATGTCCTATGCCCACTCCAATGTCCAAGAATAGGGAACCCTGTTTGAGTGATTGCCTGACACATCTGCATAGGGTTTGCAGAGCTTCAGACTCCAACTCTCCATATACCCAACTACCCTTCTGGCCCTTGACAAATGTGATGTTTGGGCTAACCGTGCTGTCATAGAGCAGGTCCAGGAAGAGCAAACACTCGGCTGTGGTGCTGAACGGGGCATCTGCAATTACAGCAATTACATTCTCAGGTTTTTCCTGCTTTAGCAGCTCTTTCTGGACCACCATTGATGTCAGCAGCGGACATCGGGCACTATTAAGTATTTTTTTAGTCTAGGACATTGGCTTTGGAGGGATGACGTGTTCTGTTGATGAGGGTGTCACAGCGTGTTATGGTGTGACACACTTTTTTCTTTCCGATCCCCAACACTATTCTCTCTTCTTGGCTGCGATACAGTGATGCCTGCAGATGTTGTGAGATGGTGTCCTCCAGGGACGTGTACCCTCTCCCTACCCCAAAATTGAGGATAGACGCACACATTTCCATCCTGTCAGGTCTAGGCGCCAGACGCCGTAGGCATTGTGGGATCCTCTAGCGCTGACCAACAGAGTAGCTAGGAGCAGCTACCCCAACACCTCACAATCATGCCACATACGCCTGCACTCATCCACATGTGATGCCTTGGCCTCCAGCGTGTCGGGCCAGCAACACCATTTGTCTTCAGTATTCTTTTATTCCTATTGTTTTCCTGTCTTTTCCTTACTTTCTCTCCCTTCCAATCATCTCTACTTCCTCTTCCCCGTAACGAGTCTGCTTCCAACGGCCATCATGTCCCGATCGGGCCATGCCCCGCTGGTGCGTCAAGACGCAGAAAGCACTCTTCCCTCTCCTTCTCCCTCCACCTGCGACCTTCCTGACACCTCGGAGCCCCCTCAGAACACCCCACGCGCCCTCGTCTCGGGGATACGCGACATTCTCTCCTCGGCGCGTGCAAAGAAGAAAAACCTCACTGTTGACGGATTCTCACACCCAAGAAGGCAAAATCTTGACCTACGAAGGAAGTACATCTGAAAGGGTGTAAATAAATTGCAAAATTAAAATTTACGGAAACATTATAAATAAGTAAAAAACGAAAGTAGTCCGGAAAGAGCCACAATCAGCGGCTCTTTCCGAAGCTGCGACTTTGTCTGGTATCAGCAAAGCCGGAAAGGGATGCTGAAAGCTGGGCTTTCAGCATCCGTTTCATTAGAAAGGAAACCCTTTCTTTCAAAACAGCTGAAAGACCACCTGAAAGCACTTCTTTCAGCGCGGCTTTCAGCTGTATTGAAAGAATGGCTTTCAGGAGTTTTTGAAAGTGATGCTGAAAGAGAGTCTTTCAGCGTAACCCCCGGGTGCACCCTTGGGTGCACCTCCGGGTGCACCTCCGGCTGCACCTGCGGGTCGGGCGAAGACCCTCAACATGACCCTTCGAAAAATTTCACACAAGGTTTATAAAACAGATGAAATTAACCGTGAGTAGACGACTGGATAATGAGACGGGCGCCCTTCCTCCCGCGGCCGGCGCGTACGTCTTCCCCCTTCGCGGCAACGCCTGTCCCCGCTTCCCGCCGTACAAAAGCGCGCGTCGCCCGCTGCGCGCGACTCCCGCGATCGCCGAGCCGCCGCGACGCCGCGCTCGAGTCCGGCGGCGTTGGGGACAGGTGGGGCGCGGACGCGTCGGGCGCTGAGATCCCCTCCCCAACGCGTCCGCATCCGTTCAAGCGCGGAGGGCGGAGGCGGCAAAGCACGGGCGCTCGAGATGCAGACCGGCCGGGCATCCGTGTCGATTTGGGCGCGCGGGGCGCTCCACAGGACAGAGGCGCGCATCATGCGCTCCCTCCCGCCCCGTCGCTCGCGATCTGCCCCGTCGCGCGGACCGCGCGCAGAGGGGAGCGCGGAGATCCCCGCCCCCGAGCGCGTCCGCTTCTCCAAGCGTACGCCTCGGGGCTCAGCCCACAGATCATACAGATCGGAGGCAAAAAAAAAAGCGACAACCCACTGTGTCTCCTCACCCAGCGCATCAGCGCAGTTCGTCGTCGGCGAGATCGCGGAGATCGCGCCTCAGGAGCGCCATCACTCGCCATCGGGATACCGAGCGTCATGGCACAGCTCGCCTTCCGTACGAGACCGAACTCGAGCCCCATGCCCATTCCATGTCGTACGATCATGCTCATGTAGCCTGCTCGAGACACCAAGCAGGCTCGCGAGGGAGGCTACGAGGACCAGCCGCGGTCAGCACTCGCAACGCTAGCCTCGCGCGTCCACTCCCACCGCGATATCAAGCGCGATGACGCAAATCGCTCATCGTGCGCGAGCCCCGGCAGCCTCGGACCCGAGAGCGGGGGGAGGAGCACGGATCCGCTGTCTGCGGCGACCCCAGCTGCCGCGCCAACGTTCTCCGCGGCGTCTCCAGCGCGATCGCCCACAGTCCGACGCCCAAGAACGACATCGTCCCCGTAGCATCGGCGAGGACCAGACGCAGCACATCGAGCCAGAATGACCGCCGCCGACATGTTCTCGCTGTCCATTTTACTCTCCGAGGCCGGACTTTGCCGCGACGCCTCCGTCGAGGGTAGGGTGTTCCCCGCGTCGTGCGTCGTCACAGCCTCGCAGGACTCGCCCGGGACCGCAGTGTGCGTGGACGATCGGACGTGTGGCTCTACTCTGCCGCACCTCACGAGGACGCTTCGACTGGCCCGCTGCCGTTTGGTCTGCGTCGGAGGCGTGTTGAAGCCATTGGCGGCGGCGATTATGAAGCGGCCAGTCCAGGTAAAGTCGCCCGTTCCGGCGTACTAAAGGCAGTCGCGAGGAGCACGGAGACGGCGAGGCGGCTGGGGAGCAATGTGCAGTGCGTGGCGAGCGGCGCGTCCTCCGGAGCGAGGCGGCGTCTTGGTGCTGCGAGCGTCGTGGATGTCGCTGCTACGTCGTTGACGGCGTGGGAGCGGTGACGAGAGCGCCGGGCGCATCGTCCGGGTCGACGGAACGAGCTCCGAGCAAGCAGAGTGGGCGAGGGAATAACTCGACTCTGTCAAGGCACTGTGGCCGACATGCACAGCAACGAGAGCCACGTGGAGCATGCGCAAGAGGGTCCTCTCGGTGTCGTTAGCCGACTCAATGCCAAAGATGACCACCGCGCCGACCGGGGTAGAAGAGATGCGCGGAGGGCGCGAGCGGCGGAGTCGAGGGCGTTGATGAGCGTGATGGTGGGAGATGAGCCGCACTCGACCCGCGACCTTCACATCAGCATCATCGACAACCAGCGGGAACGCCGCCATCCTCCAGCTATGTCCCAACTCGCTCGCATGTGCGCCGTCCGCCCACTCCGCCTTCCCGACAACTCACGGTGCTTCTAGCCGCCGCCTGCCCGCCGCCGACGACCAATACAAGGAACTTGTCGCCCTGGGGGCGACGGCGTACGCGAAGGAAGGGCCGGGCGACGTGTATTTCTGCGTCCGCTTCCCACCCAGCCTTGTCGCCGCTGTGAACGCGGGGCGACTTCCGGTCACTGCGCTCAAGGCCGCCGACCTTGAGATCAAGGGCGGAAGCGCGCGCGACGTCGACAGGCGCATTCCCCAGTACACAGTGTGCCAGGAGACGCAGCCGCTGCTCTTCTGGGCGTACTGCTCTGTCCCATACTGCCGCCTCACAGGTAGATTTGAACTCGCTAACGTCCACACAATTTAACGCTACCTAGAGCGTCTGCTCCACTTGAAGCTTAAGGCCCTCGGCGCCGATCTCGTTCCCGAGCCCTGCGACTGCAAAGTGAAGCACCGCGAATTTTTTTCGCTCTCGGTCTTCTCCACCATCGAGGACTTCGAGGCAGTCGTGAAGTCAGTCGTGGAAGATGCTGGGGGTGTATATAACCTGTAAGGCTGCTTCTTTCGTCCCCATCTTGTTCTTATATCGCGCTGCAGAGTCAAATTTGAGCGTCGCCGATGAACTCGAGGAGAGTAGCTAAATGAGCGTATAGTAGGGAGACTGCAGCGACGGCGGAGCGAGAATGTTCCAATAGATGCCCTGTACCACGGAGTTGGTGATATGATATCGAAAAATATGACAAGGGTGGCGAAACTGAATATGTAAATATGAGTTTGGTTTGTGACGCGCGAGAGGCCGAGCCAACTTACATAGAGCATAAGATACATAGGCGACGTTGCCTCCTGGGGTTGTGGGTCGCGGCGATAAGATTTGGTCAAGCTAAATAGGAAGATGGTCAAAATACGCCAAAAGTCGGGTCACTGAAAATCTACCTCGGGCAGTCATCTGACGACGCAGGATGGACGCATGGACCGGTTTGATCATCGGGAAGTATTACTGGATGCCCGGTCCCGCGCACTCGGTAATAAAATATCGAAATTTGTGACAAGGTCGCCGAACTGAAATTCGAGGTATTGTTTAGTTTGTGACGGGCGAGAGGCCGAGCCAACTGACATAGAGCATAAGATACATATGCGACGTTGCCTCCCGGAGTTGTGGGTCGCGGCGATAAGATTTGGTCAAGCTAAAGAGGAATATGGTCAAAATACGCCAAAGTCGGGTCACCGAGAACCTACCTCGGGCAGTCATCTGACGACGCAGGATGGACGCATGGACCGGTTTGATCCTCGGGAAGTATTACTGGATGCCCGGTGCCGCGCACTCGGTAATAAAATATCGAAATTTGTGACAAGGTCGCCGAACTGAAATTCGAGGTATTGTTTAGTTTGTGACGGGCGAGAGGCCGAGCCAACTTACATAGAGCATAAGATACATATGCGACGTTGCCTCCCGGAGTTGTGGGTCGCGGCGATAAGATTTGGTCAAGCTAAATAGGAATATGGTCAAAATACGCCAAAGTCGGGTCACCGAGAACCTACCTCGGGCAGTCATTTGACGACGCAGGACGGACGCACGGGCTGATTGGATCATCGTAGAGTGTTATTCGATGCCGTGTACCGCGCAATTGGTGATATGATATCGAAAAATAGGACAAGGGTGGCGAACTGAAATTCGAGGTATTGTTTAGTTTGTGACGGGCGAGAGGCCGAGCCAACTTACATAGAGCATAGGATACATATGCGACGTTGCCTCCCGGAGTTGTGGGTCGCGGCGATAAGATTTGGTCAAGCTAAATAGGAATATGGTCAAAATACGCAAAGTCGGGTCACCGAGAACCTACCTCGGGCAGTCATTTGACGACGCAGGACGGACGCACGGGCTGATTGGATCATCGTAGAGTGTTATTCGATGCCGTGTACCGCGCAATTGGTGATATGATATCGAAAAATAGGACAAGGGTGGCGAACTGAAATTCGAGGTATTGTTTAGTTTGTGACGGGCGAGAGGCCGAGCCAACTTACATAGAGCATAAGATACATATGCGACGTTGCCTCCCGGAGTTGTGGGTCGCGGCGATAAGATTTGGTCAAGCTAAATAGGAATATGGTCAAAATACGCCAAAAGTCGGGTCACTGAAAATCTACCTCGGGCAGTCATTTGACGATGCAGGATGGACGCATGGACCGATTTGATCATCAAGAAGTATTACTCGATGCCCTGGCGCCGCGGATTTGGTGATAAAATATCGAAAATTGCGACAAGGTCGCCAAACTGAAAATCGAGCTGTTGTTTAGTTTGTGACGGGCGAGGAGCCTAGCCTACTTACATAGAGCATAAGATACATATGAGACGTTGCCTCCCGGAGTTGTGGGTCGCGGCAATAAGAACTCCCAGAGCTGGATGACAAGATGGTCAAGATGCGCCCTTAGCGGGTCATGAAAAAAACTTACCCTTGGCTATCGATCAAAGCTCAGAACGGGCGCAAAGAAGACCCAGATAGGTTCTGGGTCCTGGAAAGCAAGAGAGCCGCGCCGAGCGATTGACACTCGGGGAGGGTCCAAGTCAAATGAACGCGGGTCAGGCTGCTGAGCTGGAGGTGGGTAGCGCCGACCAGCGGAGGATCCGCCGAAGCAAGGGGAGAGAGCCAGGGGACCAGTTATGAAGCTTGCAGAGCGATCCAGAGCTGCGCCGAGCGATTTACACTCGGGGAAGGTCAAGTTATCGCGAGCGAGGGTCAACTTTGTGGCGAGGTTGGATCGCGCAAGCAAGAAAATTGAGCTCCAGCTGTGCGGATGAACAGTTGTGTTTGCTCGGGAGCTTCAGAGGCAGTTGAGAGCCGCGCCGAGCGATTTACACTCGGGGAGGGTCAGATTGACGCGTGGGTCAACATCTTGAGCTCCGTCATCGCAACCGCGCGCACGCAAGCGGCTATCCGGGTGCTGTGTGAGAGGTATGAGATTGGCGTCCGCCCTTGAGACCACCGGAGACTTACGCTGAGCCACTTGCACCGACGAGGGTCAGCGCGCGGATCAAAGGCGCTACTGCGGGAGAGCGGG
Organism: Mycena belliarum; assembly: GCA_029282135.1. Taxonomy (NCBI): domain Eukaryota; kingdom Fungi; phylum Basidiomycota; class Agaricomycetes; order Agaricales; family Mycenaceae; genus Mycena; species Mycena belliarum. Next base: position 1,476,596 of record JARJCN010000003.1, read on the forward strand.
CGAGAGCAACAGCGAAGCTGTCAAGCCCTCTGCGCCATCGGCTCCATAGCCCGGCTGAGCGACACGGGCAACGAGCGATCTACACTCGTTGACCTGCGCGGCGAGGACCAAGGTCAGATGTCACAAAATGTGACCCGTGACCCGGTTGATACAGACCCGCAAGGAACGCCAGACTATAATGATATCTCTGTTAGATTTACTTCAGAATATGACAGAGTGGTACGCCGTACAGGGCCAAGTTTATCCATTCATTGGCGTTCAATTTGTATACATGCATGGGTAATATTCAATTAGATATAAGTATACAACGAGCGCGACATGTATGTATGGAGGATACTGATAGTGTACGCGGGTGTCGTAGAGTCATGCAAACCCATGGGTCTCGACGTGTTTGGAAGCAGCCCTCTCGTACCCGTCCCAGCACTTCTTGACTTCCTTGCGGAACTTCAGATTATGCCTCCAATCACTTTGGCGTCGCGGGAGGTAAACACCTTTCGCGAAGTGACCAAGACGTTTCTGGTAAAATTCCTCTTCGCATTGTGGCGTCCACGACGACCCCTCGAGATTTCCGCGCGCCCATGCACTTGGTTTGGGCCACCACGAAACGATACCGGTCTGGTCAGTATCGATTTGCTCTGATTGGCTTGTTCGTAAGTAAAAGACGCGACAAGCAGATGATACATACCTGGGTTCCCTTTCCCTTTCCCTGCTGTTCTCTTTTGACCTGATCCGAGATAAGTAAAATGAAAGAAAAGCAGGCAATGTTACATACCAGTCCCAATGTGATAAACGCCACAGAGAGTGTCGATTTCGTGGTCAGAAAGTCTGTCGTACCAGTATGCGGACGGGGATGTTCCGTCCCACAAGCAGTCACCAGCGCCGTAGATGTCATCGTTGAACCCGCGGAAGAAGTCATCATCTGCGACTTCCGACCTTGCCAGCCTGCCTATTATTCCGCCGTATTGCAGCGCGATGCGGCCGCGTGGAGTGTGGAGAAGCTGAATATCGCGCTGAGTCGTGTACGCGTTATAGTCGTGCACGTCGAACTTGTATTTGTCGGGGCGATATCCGAGGCCCGAAGTGGTATCGGCCTTGAAGCCCTTGGGACGATGACCTGCCAAAACGGGTTCTCGCGCTGGCATGATTTCGGCGCTAATGTAAGCAAGCCAGAATGGTATACCTCGAGCCAGAAGATGGCTGGCAACGTTCCGGAGTTCTGGGCCCCACGGCTGACGTAGGACCTCCAGGACGTCTGTTGCTCGTTGGAACAAGAGAACCTCGCTTCCGATCCCACTACCGGTTGTGCCCAAGACATAGTAATAACCCTCCTCCGACGGATTGCGCATGCTCTTGAGTAACTCCCGCCGAACTTCGAAACGCGAAGGCAGCTTGATGCGCTGAGGCTGATAATGTTCTAGAAGAGCTCGGTCGATATCGCTGAAAGAGCGTGCTTCCATACACTGGCCAAAGAAGATACACAGTATATCCGATAGGCCCTTCACCGAGGCCATCTGGCCACCGAGGTCTTTCATACCGATGACGTTGGCCAGCAGTTCCGGTTTCAAGAGGGCCGGAGGCGGATCGCGGGGAACGAACGTCTCGGGGGATCGCGGGAGTGCAAACCCAAACCGCATCTCGAGCGCTTTCAAGAGATTTTCACCGCTGGACTCGTACTTGGGCTCGTCCGTTCTGGGAGGAGCAAAACCAAACTTGAGGTACACCCGGTTCACGCACTTCTTCGAGGCAGCGGCGAGGTCGCGTTCCGGTACGTCGGCTTCCGTCAAGTCTAAACCAAGGTCTTCATCCGCAGGCACGTCATCATCAAGGTCGTGGGGAGGCTGCGTTTGCACGACTGGCATCTGAGGTAGCTGAGAAGCCGAGAGCATGTCCAGATCCATGGGACGGGTAAAAGCCGGGTAATCGGCCATTGTGTCGTCGTCGTCGTCGTCGTATTCATCGTCGTCGTCCTGTTTGCCAGAACGGACAGGATTGGGACCCTCCCCAAATACTGGGTCGTTGTTCCTGAAGAGTTCGCAAAGATCCCACTCGTTGGAGACAGGATCGAACCGACGCTGTGAGCGTGGGTATTCACGCCAGAGCTCAGCGTAGTTGCCTCGACCTCCGGGTTGGCGGATGTAGTGACCATCCTGTTCCTCCCAGACGAAAACACAGGCCTTTGACGGGACCTCACCCCGCTTCGCATGGTCTGCGCGCTGAGTGCGTCGCTGCCGATCAACGGCACTCTCGCTTGCCATCCTCTTCACGTTTCTCTCCCTACGTCGAGTAAAGAACTCTTGAATTGTCTCGTTTTGCTTCTGCTTGCTATGTGCAGGAAGGGGAGGGAAGGGGGCACGCTCTACAGTTGGTGTGGGATCTCGATGTGATGTTGTAGGGTCGTTGTTTGAAGGAAGGGGTAGAGGGAAAATACGGGCCTCCGGCGGCGACACTGGCGTGTAGGGATTTGGACACCACTTTTGCGCCTCGCTGTCGACGGCCCATTGACTGAATTTGACCTGCCCGTGCGACGTAGCAAGGAATTTCAGCTCCTTGGGGTTCGGGGCGAGACCCTGGAAATACTTGGGCACATCGAATGGACTTATCTCTCTCGGTAACTGCCCCCAAGAAAGATATATGGGGATGGGAAAGGGGTTGTAGAGAATCGTGTTAAGCATCCACTCGACTTCTGCGCGCTGCTCACGCTCGCTGTGACGAGCAGTTGCGGGAGGTTGGATACAGTAGAGCGCTCCAACGCGTTCCTCGTTCCAGTTCCCGATTACTGATCTCTCCACATAGTCCAGGAACGATGGATGGATTTGGGATTGCTCCGCGACCGTGGTCCGCCAATCCGGAGGGACGCCGCCTCGACTAAGTTCCCTAGCTTCCCAGATATGCATGAACCAAAGCCCCATCGACACGTAGCCGAGAAGAGGCAGGAAGTTCTCCATTGATCGCCAAGCCGCAAAGCGCGCCGCTGGCTCGGTCCGGAATTTTTGCAGGAACTTGAAGCGGGAAGGGAAGAAAAACGGGTTTACAGTTCGGTACATCCTCGTTTCGGGCGCCAACCGTAAAAGGTGATTCCCTAGATTCCGGAGGCAGATCTCTAGGTCGAGCCAGCCTTCGGCGACGTCCGGATGAAGGCAGAAAACCCCTTCGTCTGAGACCGGGATAATCGGCAGCTTGTGACGAGGACGGTCAAAGGTTCTGAAGAGCTCGCCGCGCCACGGATACTGCCTTGGGATGAAGAGCAGGTATGGATAATCCAAGGAAATAAAGCGCGGTTGGCGGAAGACGGGAAGTATAGTGCTCGAATCAATGGGCGGGGCTTGCGTGGGAGTTGGGGTGTTGAGTACAATATGAGCGGATCCCGTGTGCACGGTATACAGTTGCTGGCGGTGAGAGTAATGCCCGGTCAGAGGCCCTTTCGGCTGGAGAACAAATAAGTATTGATCTTCCCACAAGAACGCACACATACCAGATCACAGGGCGCATGGGCGTGGGCAGTGGAGGCAGACATCTGGGAGTGTATCTGGGAGCTGGGAGCAATCAGCTGCGACCAGAGGTCATGGATGTCTCTGGCTTACAGTGGGAGACGTTCCAAGACAGCAGGAGCAGTTGTTGGGCGGTCAAATCCTCTTCGATAAGCGAGAGCAAGATACCAGGATTGCCCGGGGATTTACCCCAGGGAATCGAGGACGATGCGTCCGAGAGCTCGAAGTACGATGGCTAGATTGCCGGGAGATTTACACCCGGAAATCCGAGGCACACACACTGCCCGAGAGCTAGGTACTCGATTACCGGGGGATTCACTCCCGGAAATCGTTGGTGCGATGGTGGTGGTCCAAGTAAAGACTTAGAATGCAGATCGAATCACGACCTCGTGACCCTGTGACCCTGTGACCCAGCATCAATCTTCCTAAGTTCCTTAACGAGTCTGTCCACCATGTGGTCCGTTTCTTGGGTGCTCGTCGCCCAACAAACGCCTTCTCTTCTCCAGCTGGGGAGCGTTCTTGAGTGTCGGTCGCTCAACAAATGCCTCGCCCGTGGTCTCTCAGGAAGCAGCTTTCTTGGGTGCTCGTCGCCCAACAAACGCCTTCTCTTCTCCAGCTGGGGAGCGTTCTTGAGTGTCGGTCGCTCAACAAATGCCTCGCCCGTGGTCTCTCAGGAAGCAGCTTTCTTGGGTGCTCGTCGCCCAACAAACGCCTTCTCTTCTCCAGCTGGGGAGCGTTCTTGAGTGTCGGTCGCTCAACAAATGCCTCGCCCGTGGTCTCTCAAAAGCAGCTTTCTTGGGTCCTCGTCGCCCAACAAACGCCTTCTCTTCTCCTGCTGGGGAGCGTTCTTGAGTGTCGGTCGCTCAACAAATGCCTCGCCCGTGTTTTCTGGAAACGTCGCTCAAAAAAATGTGCATACTACTGGTTGCGGAGCTTCTAACATATTTCAATCCCTCGGGTACGCTGCATGGAATCTGGTCGTGTATTCAGAAATTCAATAGGAAAATTATATGTAGAACGTTCTAATCTCTATCCGGAATCATCGCCAAGTGCTTGCCAACTGCACCCTACTCAGCCGCAAATGCCATCATCTTGAACTCCTTCTCCGAGATCTCCAACTCATCCTCGATGTCCGGAATAAATTCCTTCTGGTCCGAAAGCCAATCGGCGTGGATCAACCCGCGGGGGAGCCTAAGGGGAGCCGGGCTTGTCGATATCTCGCCCGTACGAATCCGGGGTCGCTTGTTGCCACTTGAAGTGTGTTTCTCCGCCTCTCTGTCGATCATCTCCAAAGGCTCGAGAGCCTCTGGCGTGCGCCAGGGCATTATCTTGATATTATGCACCGTCGTTTTGACGAACTTGTCGCCGACTAGCATGTCCGTGCAGCCGTCTTCCTCAGACGACATCCCTTCCGCCCCCAGTTCTTTGAGAAGCTCGTCGCGGATCCACCTCCAGCTCGCTGCAGTGGCGTAGTTGCCCGCGGCCAAAGCAAGCCTCATCATCATATCAGCAGTGTTGACGCGCAAATCGTATTTCTGCCGCCAAGTGATTAGCCTATGTACCCTGCGAGCGAACCAAAGACCACTTACGTTCGTTTTGCGCGAGGTCAAATTGTTTCTATTCCGGCGCTGCTGGTTGAACGCTACTGCGCGCTGGCGTGCAACGGCTACCGTCTCTCCTGGGCGCGGCTGGTTGCGCTGCCACTCGGCCTGCGCATCTTTGAGGAAGTTGTGAAATAGCGCCTTGAGGTAGCCCTCTGAGACGTCGGGGACTCCGTACTTGTACGGATCCTCTTCTCGCTTCTTGAGCGTATGCTGCACGAGATGGTCGAGAAGCTGGCTGTTCCATACAGAATCTGCCCAACCGTACCCAAAGTAGAACCGGGGCTGTGCAAAGTTGGGTTGCTGTACCCCGAGCTCGGACAGTCGGTGTGTGTCGTTGTCCAGGCTCCGATAATCGCACCAGTCCTGTGTGCGGTTGATTCCGTTACTAATTCGCCATGTTTCGCGACTCGCTTTCTGCGGCGAAGGTCAGACTTTTTCTAAAGAAATCATCGAAATGGACTAACCTTCCATTTCAGATCGGCACCTACAGGCATCTCTGCCTGCTGTTCTTCCCGCGCTTTGTTCAAGGTAACTATGGCCCCCGCTTTAGCCTTTCGTGGCTTGCGCCTCTTGCCCTTGACCCGCTGCATCATTTCGGTAACTTTCTCCTCCAAGATGGCCTCCATTTCGGCCCTCGAAAGGCCTGCTTGCGAAGTGCTCGACTCGGCTTCCGGCGTCGCCGCCGGTTCTGGCTGTGCCGGCTCAGTCATGACGAGGTCGGGGACCCGTCCGCGTTCCCCACGCACGATTGCCTCCACCTTGCGCTGTTTCTTAGTCGCAGCTGAGACAAATTGGGGCATCTGCTCTGGTGGTGCGTCTGGGAAACGGACGTCATCCATTCCGTTTTCCTGCCGACCCTGCGCACCCCCGCTCTGTCGGCTCAAACGCGTATGCAAGGCCGCCATGTTTGTGTCGTGTTCCGTCTGGAAGATCGGTGAATCTGTGTTTCAATCCAAGTGAAGAAGGGGGAGCTCACCTGGAGCCGCTCTTCCTCACGCTTATGCGCATCGTTCTGAAAGTGATGAACAACCTAGTCTAAACGCAATGTGGGACGTCACTCACGGCTGCCTTCAACTGGGCTTCGTAATCTTCGCGGCTTTGAGCCTAAAATCGAGTAAGTATCTCCTTTGACCATGACACATAATAATTGACTCACGTTACGAGCTTCAACATCCTGAAGGACCCTGGCGTACGTCTCCTCACGCATCGCCGAAAGATTCTGCCGAAAGTCGCGGTTGCGCTCCTCAGTCGCGGCGTCCCACTTGAGTCTCATGTCGTTCTGTAGCTGGTTCCATGCTTGGTCCTGCCGAGTTTGTGTCAAGGACTTGTAGCACAGAAAAATAGAAATGCGCACCCTCGCCTGCATTTCGGCGGTGTAACTCTGCTTCATCTGCTCTAACTCCGCCCGGTTTTGCGCCAGTTCCATTTCCAACATTCGCTTCTCTCGTCTCGCCGCTGTGGCCTTTTCCATTGCGTCGGCGAGCCATAGTCGTTGCTGTAGCAAGGTCAGATTAACTTCGCCTGTGGGGTGAGAAGACCCACGCTCTCCGCCTGCTCCCTTGCAGGGTTTGATACGGCGAGCCTCTTCCCCTGGAAAGAAGCAGATAATCAGATTCATCGTCGAAGCAAATTCAACAACTTGACAACGAACCGGGTTAGCCTGTTGGGGCTTCCTTCGACGCCCTCCCTGGCTAGCCCAGTCCTCATCAGCGGTGTTCCTGTCCGGCGCCACCGTTGTCGCCTGAAAAAGAGACGAATAATCAGATATTTAGTGTCGCAATGAGCTCAAGGTCAAGAACGAACCGAGTTAGAGGGTTGGGGCTGGCCTTCATTCCAGACCGAGGTCTGAACACCCATGCTGATTTCCGGCGCGAACGTATTCGCCTGAATAAGAGACGGATAATCAGATCTATCGTCGAGAAAATCTCAAGAACTCAAGAACGAACCGGATTAAAGGGTTGGGGCTGATTGTTGGACCAGGCCGAAGTCTGTTCAGCCATGTTGATGTCCAGCTCGCCGCGCACGCCCAGTTGGTGGGTGACGCCGCCCTGCATATGAGCATTGGGCTCGAGCTCCGGGTCAAGGTGGTGCATGGATGCCCAGCCAGCGTCGTCGCCCATAGCGACATCGGGGGCGGGGGTAAGCGGTTTGACAAGGTGGAAGATTTCGTCGTCGTCCGACTCGGAACTGAAGGCTCCGACGATGGTCCGCCGCGGCCCCCAGACATCAGTGCCGTCGGCCATTGTCGAATCGTTGGGGTTGGGATTCATAAGTCGGGTTCGGTAAGTTGGGATTGGAATGTCGGAAATCTGTAGCGAGGTGATTCACACCTCGGAACAGTTGGACAGATAATACGAGCGAGCAAAAGTGAAGATTTTGCAGTCGTCTGAGGTGCATCTTATATACCTCCTCGCGCCACTGCCTTTTCTTTGTCCGCGCTCTACAAGACAGCAGCAGCTGGAATGATCGCAACAAAATCGAATACAATGGGAGAAGGTTCAAGGGTACCTCGTGCGAAGAACGGAATAAAGGAAGGGTGTCTTAGGCTATGCACGGTATAATGGGACAGGGTGCGAGGCTGCATCGTGTCAGGAAAGAGATAATGGGAGAGGTAGCGGGGTTGCCTCGTGCCAGGAACGCAATAAACGACAAAGCATGATGGAATGATGAGAGAGTTGCGGGTTGCCTCGGGCAGTGAACGGATGAAAGACAAAGATTGTTCAGATGAGACAGAATAAATGTAGATCTTCATCTAGCGCATATACAATTCTCTTTGTTCTCTCCGGTGCAATTATTTTGCTGGCGCAGACTGCGATATTGTTGCTCACACAGAAGCTCACACAGAATCGAGCTCAAGAATACACATTATATTATACGAAAGCGAATGATATACATTAAGTACAGAAGATAAAGCGCCGAGACGGAAAAAAGGAGAGTGCGGGACGTCTAGGGAGAACCGGGAAACGCGCGCACACGTTTGATGATGAGCTCGTTAGGCAGACGTGTGCGGCGTACGCCTTGGAACTTGGTCATACGCTCGAGCGCACTGTGAAATGAAGATTAGGGCTGATGACTGTGAAACTACGACGACGACGTACGCCTGAAAGACAAAGTCTGCGAGTCGCGAATCTGTCGAGCGCATGTTGACAACAGATGTGCAGTCGCGCGCCGCCACGCGCATCATTATCACGTCGCCCTTGATGCTGTTGGCGTACGCGTTTGGGGTCAAGGCCTGTCCTCTTTTCATGAAAATGCGAAGGCGCGTTGTTTTCCGGCCGTGTTCGAGCCTGACAATGAAATCGTGGATCCATGGCTGGCGGGCAGCGTCGGAGAAGTTGGATTCGACGAGAGGGTACCGTGACGTGTCCGGGTTGGAGGACTCGATGTCGGTGGGGGGTGGAGGCAAAGCGCGGCGTTTGATGTAAGGTGGAGTAGTGGCGGGAACGAAGCGGTCTCGAAAAACACTGAAAATATGTCATTCATCGTCGGAGACGATATCGGAAGCTCTGACCTTTCGGGGCGCGACGGGCTGGCGGTTGTTGACCATGGCGGATGAGAATGGTTGAGTGGGGTGTGTGTGCGTGTGACCCTGGCTCGAAAAATGGAGGTTTTTAAAGAGCGGTTCTTTGTTGACCTGCTTTTGTGAGCCTTTGTCCCTCGACAAAAGAAACGGGGGTGGACTGCGACCCGCGACCCACAACCTAGGGTTGAGCAAGCAAACATCAATGAGGGGTCAACATTCAACGTTCATCAAGCGCTGCATTCTCGACGCCCACCAAGCGGTTTACACTTGGTGGACATCGAGGTCAAGAACTTCGAGCCGGGTCACGGTTACCGTTACCCGCCACGCCTGTCAAGAAGATCGGACCGATTTGGAGGTACATCGTGTTTCACCGCCACAGCTGTCAAGATCCAGCGCGGACCGACCCCCGATAAGATTTGCAGGGGTATCGATCTGGTCGCTACAATTTCAGGTGTATGTACATGCGCGCCCGCCGTCCCCGTCGGCCACAACATCCCAGGGCTCACCAGCTTAAGCTCATTTTCACATCAACGGCCAGCAGAAAGTAATGTATTGGGAACGAGATGTAGTATTAGAATGATATGTATTTGGGAGTTGTCGCGTCGTTTATCGCTTCTTCGCCGGCTTCGTGGATCCACGTCGGGCGCCTGAAGCGACGCCAGCTAAAGCCTTCGCAATTTTCTGGGTTGATTTTTCTACGGCGCGTGCGGTGGAGTTATGGAGTTTCCCCTGGAGACAAACCGCAGCAGGCCAGTGGTGCTCGCACTGAGCGAGCCACGGGAAGGTTTCGCATATCTAGTGGTCAGTCAGCTCATGTTATCAACGGTTCCCATAATATGAGCCGCACCTTTGTGTAGACCTTGTCGACCCGCTCCTGGTCTTGATGGGACAACGCTAACGACGGACTCAGGTACCGACTGCAGAGAGTGTCGAGACGGTCCTAATGAGAGTGAGGCTGATGTTGATCAATTGTAAAAAAAAACTCACCCTGAACGCCTTATATTCGTTTTCCCGTTCCTGCGTGGTTAGGTTCGGATAGATGCCCTTGAACAGCTCCTTGACAGAGCTGATGTTCGCGGGCGATGGCTTTGTGATCTTCTTGGAGCTCTTTGGCGTGGGCGGCGAGTTGGAGTTATCGGAGTCGGAGCTATCGGAGTCAGAGCTATCGTCATCGCTCGACATCGGCGTCAGCGAGCTCTCGCGGTTGACGGGCGTGGCCTGGCGACGATGGGGCGCAGGTGTAGGCGCGGATCGCGGGGGGGGCGGTGTAGGCGGGCGATGCGAAGGCGCAGGCGTAGGTGGGCGATGCGAGGGCGCAGGTGTAGGTGCGCGACGAGGATTCGGAGGAGGACTCGGCGTGCGGCTGCTCTCGATGTCGGTTAAGATGCGTGGGCACGGGAAGTGCTCGGGGATGATGTTGGTTAGCAGTACCGGCAGCACGACTGGAGCCGGCGCGAGGAGGAGGGGGCGGACGAAATTTTTCGTAGGAGCACTGGCGAATTGGGTCGCCATGGTGGGACGAGGCAGAAAAGAGACCGAAGGTTGGATGTGAGCCGCGTCTATAATGTCTTGGGTGGCGTGAAAGAGCTGCTTGTGTTCTTTGTTCAGGGTCTCCATCAAAGCCGGCTTTGTCAGCGGGTCGCTTTATTAACCGGGGGTCGCAACAAGGTCGCTTTGTCCGAGCCGTGCTTTGACAACAATGAAGGCCTGCGCGATTGCTGGGTTGATCAAAATATATAAGGCTCGAGCACCAAGACTTGCGCACCTTGCCTCTTACTCCTCCAATTCAACGCCTATACATCAAATGTCCATTCCCCGTCTTCCCTACGTTCGGCACGGCGGTGTCGAAGACCACCCTGGTAGCGTCCTCAGCCTAGCCGTTACAGAGGATGGCACCATTCTCGCCAGTGGCGGTAAGCATTTGTTACCATCATGAAATCAATACTGGCTTATATTCGCTCAGGTTCGCAAGGGACACGACTTTGGAAAGTGACGGACATGTCGAGTATCCACCGTCCCAGCAGCGCAGGTATTCGCGGCGCCACTCTGGTCGTGATTTGGGCGCGTCAAGCCGACGAGGCGCACGACGTTCTATATGCCGGTACACAAAACGGATATTTCTTCTGCTGGCGTCAACAAGATGGGGTAAGACTGCGCTGCAGTACAATCCGTTATGCGTCACTGACCTGATTGCTCCAGATGTTTGAAGAGACCTTCGTCGTACAGATGCCCGACCCCAGCGAAATAACTGCCATGGCATTTGACTCGACCAACAATCGACTTTGCCTGTGCAGCCGCAACGACATGGTTCAGTCCTGGTCGATTTCCAAGGACCCTATGACCGGCAAGTGGAATCCCACAAACATCTTCAGCAGGAGGTTTCCACGGCTAGCGCCACAAGCGATCACGTTTGCCGCCTTCGATAACAGTCAAGACCGCGATATTATCGTGCTGGGTTTTCATAACAACGGGCCCATGTGAGTTTCGAGTTGCGCGTAGTTCAAGGATAAGCATTGAATCTTATGATTTAGCTACACGA